>OZ010787.1:499430779-500799785 GCA_963932465.1 Maratus speciosus | reverse complement strand
TACATGAAAAATTTCAAGTATCAGGGCAAAATTAACAATTGTTCAATTTCTTTCCATATATAATTCACACTTCTTTTTCATTAAAAATTTCAGAGTTTGATGCTAAGCAAATTTATTTCTAAGGCATGAAAATTTTCTAAAGCATATTTCTCAAAATATAATTATATAATTTGCCCGTAAGGGGACTCTTCATTCACTTGAAAGCACCTGATCGGTAAAGTTAATCCTATGGGCAGGTTGTTTTCGAATTTTCCGTTTAAATTTGAATATTTTTAAATGATTTTTTTTACATAGGGATAGTTGATGTCGATCTCTCATATGTCTATTTTTTACTTTTTCGATTTTGGTTGCAGATTTTTTAATAAAGGTACTTTCACTTTCGGACCGGTTTCGAAAGTTACAGTACCTTTATTAAAAAAATCTGCAACCAAAATCGAAAAATTACAAAAATTCCCTATTAAAGATTGACCTCAGCTATCCTATGAAAAAAAAATTGTTTAAAAATATTCAAATTTAAATGAGAAATTCGAAAACAGCCTGCCGATAGGTTTAGCATTACCAAGCACATATTTCAAGTAAGTTTGCCATCGACCCCTTAAATAAGTCTATCGAAATGCAGAAGATTCTTCCCTTCCGCACCCATCCTCTCTACTTTCATGGTTTTCACCAAGCACAATTCCTGCTAAGAAAAGTCAGAAAGCTCTGAATAATCAGATGCATTTTGAGATACCTAAGCAGATTTTCATTGGTTCATTTCAAAATCGTTTCGCACATTCCCAAATCGTTATAATTTTTTTTTTTTTTTTTACATATAGAAGGATAACTACTTAATAAACAAGCTTCATTTTACTTTAATCAAATGCTTTAACAAAGAAGTCTTGAATTACTATTATTAATGATGTCAGAAGATAAGAAAGACTGGGCACTAATTTCTGTTAAATGCTGCAATCCCTATAAAGGTTGGTTGTATTGAGTTTTATTGCACAAAATCCCTTTAGGGACATGCTGTGCGAAACAAAGAATAAAACAAAAGTGAGTTTAAGAAAAAGACATAATTAAATGAGTTAAAATGGAAATAGAAAAGCTATATAGATGAGGTAACTCATCCAGATCAATCCCTATAAAAAAACAATTCATTCAAAATCAGGAAAACTTAGGAATGTAACAACTTGGTAGTGCAGTTTAAGATTTAATATTCAAAAGGGCATGAAAATATGTGATGGCTGTAGAATTAAACTATCAAAAGATAGAAGTGCCAGGTCAAAACACTCTTCACTTACTTGAAATATGTGCTTGGTAATGCTAAACCTATGGGCAGTCTGTTTTCGAATTTCTCATTTAAATTTGAATATTTTTAAAAGATTTTTTTTTCATAGGATAGCTGAGGTCAATCTTTAATAGGGAATTTTTGTGATTTTTCGATTTTGGTTGCAGATTTTTTTAATAAAGGTACTGTAACTTTCGAAACCGGTCCGAAAGTGAAAGTATCTTTATTAAAAAATCTGCAACCAAAATCGAAAAAGTAAAAAATAGACATATGAGAGATCGACATCAACTATCCCTATGTAAAAAAAATCATTTAAAAATATTCAAATTTAAATGGAAAATTCGAAAACAACCTGCCCATAGGATTAATTTTACCGATCAGGTGCTTTCAAGTGAATGAAGAGTCCCCTTATGGGCAAATTATATAATTATATTTTGAGAAATATGCTTTAGAAAATTTTCATGCCTTAGAAATAAATTTGCTTAGCATCAAACTCTGAAATTTTTAATGAAAAAGAAGTGTGAATTATATATGGAAAGAAATTGTACAATTGTTAATTTTGCCCTGATACTTGAATTTTTTCATGTATAACTCATATTTAAAAATTAATAGTTCAAAACCCCATCATTTCTCCATCTTGAAATTTGGCATACTTGTAGCCAAAAAGTCAAAGATTAACATATATTTTTTTGAAAAAAATTAAAGATGGTGTTTTTGAAAAATTTAAATTCAAAAATTTTGAAAATTTGTCAAAAAATTTATTATACACAAAATTGTTAGTGTTGCATATCATATTAAAGCCCATAAAAAGAGCTTTCAAATGAGATATAACTTAACTCTCTAGCCCAATTTGTTAAAGAATTATAGAAGATTTTGTGGTTGAGAATTTGGTTAAATTTGGTACTTTTGACCATTTTTAAAATTCCGTAAAAAATAAACCGCTAAGAAAAAAAAAATTTAAAAATTAGATTTTTCATATACTCTATGGATACAAACTATAAACCAAAAATTATAGAAATCTGAGATGTCGAGGTCCAAAAATTGCATTTTTCTCGTTGATTTGACATGGAATGACCCAAAGGGGAGGTTAGCGACAAATTCACAAAGGGGAGGTTAGCGACAAATTCACAAAGGGGAGGTTAGCGACAAATTCACAAAGGGGAGGTTAGCGACAAATTCACAAAGGGGAGGTTAGCGACAAATTCACAAAGGGGAGGTTAGCGACAAATTCACAAAGGGGAGGTTAGCGACAAATTCACAAAGGGGAGGTTAGCGACAAATTCACAAAGGGGAGGTTAGCGACAAATTCACAAAGGGGAGGTTAGCGACAAATTCACAAAGGGGAGGTTAGCGACAAATTCACAAAGGGGAGGTTAGCGACAAATTCACAAAGGGGAGGTTAGCGACAAATTCACAAAGGGGAGGTTAGCGACAAATTCACAAAGGGGAGGTTAGCGACAAATTCACAAAGGGGAGGTTAGCGACAAATTCACAAAGGGGAGGTTAGCGACAAATTCACAAAGGGGAGGTTAGCGACAAATTCACAAAGGGGAGGTTAGCGACAAATTCACAAAGGGGAGGTTAGCGACAAATTCACAAAGGGGAGGTTAGCGACAAATTCACAAAGGGGAGGTTAGCGACAAATTCACAAAGGGGAGGTTAGCGACAAATTCACAAAGGGGAGGTTAGCGACAAATTCACAAAGGGGAGGTTAGCGACAAATTCACAAAGGGGAGTTAGCGACAAATTCACAAAGGGGAGTTAGCGACAAATTCACAAAGGGGAGTTAGCGACAAATTCACAAAGGGGAGTTAGCGACAAATTCACAAAGGGGAGTTAGCGACAAATTCACAAAGGGGAGTAAGCGACAAATTCACAAAGGGGAGTTAGCGACAAATTCACAAAGGGGAGTTAGCGACAAATTCACAAAGGGGAGTTAGCGACAAATTCACAAAGGGGAGTTAGCGACAAATTCACAAAGGGGAGTTAGCGACAAATTCACAAAGGGGAGTTAGCGACAAATTCACAAAGGGGAGTTAGCGACAAATTCACAAAGGGGAGTTAGCGACAAATTCACAAAGGGGAGTTAGCGACAAATTCACAAAGGGGAGTTAGCGACAAATTCACAAAGGGGAGTTAGCGACAAATTCACAAAGGGGAGTTAGCGACAAATTCACAAAGGGGAGTTAGCGACAAATTCACAAAGGGGAGTTAGCGACAAATTGACAAAGGGGAGTAAGCGACAAATTGACAAAGGGGAGTAAGCGACAAATTGACAAAGGGGAGTAAGCGACAAATTGACAAAGGGGAGTAAGCGACAAATTGACAAAGGGGAGTAAGCGACAAATTGACAAAGGGGAGTTAGCGACAAATTGACAAAGGGGAGTTAGCGACAAATTGACAAAGGGGAGTTAGCGACAAATTGACAAAGGGGAGTTAGCGACAAATTGACAAAGGGGAGTTAGCGACAAATTGACAAACGGGAGTTAGCGACAAATTGACAAAGGGGAGTTAGCGACAAATTGACAAAGGGGAGTAAGCGACAAATTGACAAAGGGGAGTTAGCGACAAATTGACAAAGGGGAGTTAGCGACAAATTGACAAAGGGGAGTAAGCGACAAATTGACAAAGGGGAGTAAGCGACAAATTGACAAAGGGGAGTAAGCGACAAATTGACAAAGGGGAGTAAGCGACAAATTCACAAAGGGGAGTAAGCGACAAATTCACAAAGGGGAGTTAGCGACAAATTCACAAAGGGGAGTTAGCGACAAATTCACAAAGGGGAGTTAGCGACAAATTCACAAAGGGGAGTTAGCGACAAATTCACAAAGGGGAGTTAGCGACAAATTCACAAAGGGGAGTTAGCGACAAATTCACAAAGGGGAGTTAGCGACAAATTCACAAAGGGGAGTTAGCGACAAATTCACAAAGGGGTCATTCCATGTCAAATCAACGTGGGGTCTGGACCTCAACATCTCAGATTTCCATAATCTTTGGTTTATAGTTTGTATCCATGGAGTATATGAAAAATTTAATTTTTAAATTTTTTTTTTCTTAGCAGTTTATTTTTTACGGAATTTTAAAAATGGTCAAAAGTACCAAATTTAACCAAATTCTCAACCACAAAATTTTCTATAATTCTTTAACAAATTGGGCTAGAGAGTTAAGTTATATCTCATTTGAAAGCTCTTTTTATGGGCTTTAATATGATATGCAACACTAACAATTTTGTGTATGATAAATTTTTTGACAAATTTTCAAAATTTTTGAATTTAAATTTTTTAAAAACACCATCTTTAATTTTTTTCAAAAAAATATATGTTAATCTTTGACTTTTTGGCTACAAGTATGCCAAATTTCAAGATGGAGAAATGATGGGGTTTTGAACTATTAATTTTTAAATATGAGTTATACATGAAATATTTCAAGTATCAGGGCAAAATTAACAATTGTTCAATTTCTTTCCATATATAATTCACACTTCTTTTTCATTAAAAATTTCAGAGTTTGATGCTAAGCAAATTTATTTCTAAGGCATGAAAATTTTCTAAAGCATATTTCTCAAAATATAATTATATAATTTGCCCGTAAGGGGACTCTTCATTCACTTGAAAGCACCTGATCGGTAAAGTTAATCCTATGGGCAGGTTGTTTTCGAATTTTCCGTTTAAATTTGAATATTTTTAAATGATTTTTTTTACATAGGGATAGTTGGTGTCGATCTCTCATATGTCTATTTTTTACTTTTTCGATTTTGGTTGCAGATTTTTTAATAAAGGTACTTTCACTTTCGGACCGGTTTCGAAAGTTACAGTACCTTTATTAAAAAAATCTGCAACCAAAATCGAAAAATTACAAAAATTCCCTATTAAAGATTGACCTCAGCTATCCTATGAAAAAAAAATTGTTTAAAAATATTCAAATTTAAATGAGAAATTCGAAAACAGCCTGCCGATAGGTTTAGCATTACCAAGCACATATTTCAAGTAAGTTTGCCATCGACCCCTTAAATAAGTCTATCGAAATGCAGAAGATTCTTCCCTTCCGCACCCATCCTCTCTACTTTCATGGTTTTCACCAAGCACAATTCCTGCTAAGAAAAGTCAGAAAGCTCTGAATAATCAGATGCATTTTGAGATACCTAAGCAGATTTTCATTGGTTCATTTCAAAATCGTTTCGCACATTCCCAAATCGTTATAATTTTTTTTTTTTTTTTACATATAGAAGGATAACTACTTAATAAACAAGCTTCATTTTACTTTAATCAAATGCTTTAACAAAGAAGTCTTGAATTACTATTATTAATGATGTCAGAAGATAAGAAAGACTGGGCACTAATTTCTGTTAAATGCTGCAATCCCTATAAAGGTTGGTTGTATTGAGTTTTATTGCACAAAATCCCTTTAGGGACATGCTGTGCGAAACAAAGAATAAAACAAAAGTGAGTTTAAGAAAAAGACATAATTAAATGAGTTAAAATGGAAATAGAAAAGCTATATAGATGAGGTAACTCATCCAGATCAATCCCTATAAAAAAACAATTCATTCAAAATCAGGAAAACTTAGGAATGTAACAACTTGGTAGTGCAGTTTAAGATTTAATATTCAAAAGGGCATGAAAATATGTGATGGCTGTAGAATTAAACTATCAAAAGATAGAAGTGCCAGGTCAAAACACTCTTCACTTACTTGAAATATGTGCTTGGTAATGCTAAACCTATGGGCAGTCTGTTTTCGAATTTCTCATTTAAATTTGAATATTTTTAAAAGATTTTTTTTTCATAGGATAGCTGAGGTCAATCTTTAATAGGGAATTTTTGTGATTTTTCGATTTTGGTTGCAGATTTTTTTAATAAAGGTACTGTAACTTTCGAAACCGGTCCGAAAGTGAAAGTATCTTTATTAAAAAATCTGCAACCAAAATCGAAAAAGTAAAAAATAGACATATGAGAGATCGACATCAACTATCCCTATGTAAAAAAAATCATTTAAAAATATTCAAATTTAAATGGAAAATTCGAAAACAACCTGCCCATAGGATTAACTTTACCGATCAGGTGCTTTCAAGTGAATGAAGAGTCCCCTTATGGGCAAATTATATAATTATATTTTGAGAAATATGCTTTAGAAAATTTTCATGCCTTAGAAATAAATTTGCTTAGCATCAAACTCTGAAATTTTTAATGAAAAAGAAGTGTGAATTATATATGGAAAGAAATTGTACAATTGTTAATTTTGCCCTGATACTTGAATTTTTTCATGTATAACTCATATTTAAAAATTAATAGTTCAAAACCCCATCATTTCTCCATCTTGAAATTTGGCATACTTGTAGCCAAAAAGTCAAAGATTAACATATATTTTTTTGAAAAAAATTAAAGATGGTGTTTTTGAAAAATTTAAATTCAAAAATTTTGAAAATTTGTCAAAAAATTTATTATACACAAAATTGTTAGTGTTGCATATCATATTAAAGCCCATAAAAAGAGCTTTCAAATGAGATATAACTTAACTCTCTAGCCCAATTTGTTAAAGAATTATAGAAGATTTTGTGGTTGAGAATTTGGTTAAATTTGGTACTTTTGACCATTTTTAAAATTCCGTAAAAAATAAACCGCTAAGAAAAAAAAAATTTAAAAATTAGATTTTTCATATACTCTATTGATACAAACTATAAACCAAAAATTATAGAAATCTGAGATGTCGAGGTCCAAAAATTGCATTTTTCTCGTTGATTTGACATGGAATGACCCAAAGGGGAGTTAGCGACAAATTCACAAAGGGGAGTTAGTTCACAAAGGGGAGTTAGTTCACAAAGGGGAGTTAGTTCACAAAGGGGAGTTAGTTCACAAAGGGGAGTTAGCGACAAATTCACAAAGGGGAGTTAGCGACAAATTCACAAAGGGGAGTTAGCGACAAATTCACAAAGGGGAGTTAGCGACAAATTCACAAAGGGGAGTTAGCGACAAATTCACAAAGGGGAGTTAGCGACAAATTCACAAAGGGGAGTTAGCGACAAATTCACAAAGGGGAGTTAGCGACAAATTCACAAAGGGGAGTTAGCGACAAATTCACAAAGGGGAGTTAGCGACAAATTCACAAAGGGGAGTTAGCGACAAATTCACAAAGGGGAGTTAGCGACAAATTCACAAAGGGGAGTTAGCGACAAGTTCACAAAGGGGAGTTAGCGACAAATTCAAAAGGAGAGTTATCGACAAATTCAAAAGTGCAATTATCAACAAATTTAAAAGTGGAGTTATTGACGAATTTAAAAACTGAAGTTATTGACGAATTTAAATGTGCCATTTTTGACAAATTTAAAAGGAGGGAGTTATTGACAAATTAAAATCTGGATTTATTGACAAATTAAAAGCTAGATTTATTGACAAATTAAAAACACATTGGTCACATTAAAAAAAAAAAAAAAATTGTCATTAACTACATGTTTGAATTTGTCAATAACTCCACTTTTAAATTTGCCAATAAATCTCATTTTTAATTAGTCAATAAATCCCACTGTTAATTTGTTAATAACTGAACTTTGACAAATTTAAAATTGTTGATGTTGACAAACTTAAAAGTGGAGTTGTTGACAAACTTAAAAGTGGAGTTGTTGACAAACTTAAAAGTGGAGTTGTTGACAAACTTAAAAGTGGAGTTGTTGACAAACTTAAAAGTGGAGTTGTTGAGAAACTTAAAAGTGGAGTTGTTGACAAACTTAAAAGTGGAGTTGTTGACAAACTTAAAAGTGGAGTTGTTGACAAACTTAAAAGTGGAGTTGTTGACAAACTTAAAAGTGGAGTTGTTGACAAACTTAAAAGTGGAGTTGTTGACAAACTTAAAAGTGGAGTTGTTGACAATCTTAAAAGTGGGGTTGTTGACAAATTTAAAAGTGGAGTTGTTGACAAATTTAAAAGTGGAGTTATTGACAAATTCAAACATGGAGTTAATAACAAATTCAAGTGTGGAATTATTGATAAATTTTACATTTTTTTCCAATGTGACCAATGTGTTTTTAATTTGTCAATAAATCCAGTTTTTAATTTGTCAATAAATATAGTTTTTAATTTGTCAATAAATATAGTTTTTAATTTGTCAATAAACATAGTTTTTAATTTGTCAATAAATCCAGTTTTTACTTTGTCAATAAATCCAGTTTTTAATTTGTCAATAAAAATAGTTTTAATTTGTCAATAAATCCAGTTTTTAATTTGTCAATAAATGTAGTTTATTGACAAATTAACTACATAACATACTACTACTACCACAAACATTCTACTATGATTTGTCAATAAATCTAGTTTTTAATTTGTCAATAACTCCAGTTTTTAATTTGTCAATAAATCCAGTTTTTAATTTGTCAATAAATCCAGTTTTTAATTTGTCAATAAATAGTTTTTAATTGGTCAATAAATGTAGTTTATTGACAAATTAACTACATAACATACTACTACTACCACAAACATACTACTATGATTTGTCAATAAATCCAGTTTTTAAATTTGTTGACAACTCCGGTTTTTAAATTTGTCGATAACTCAACTTTTAAATTTGTCGTCGATAACTCAACTTTTAAATTTGTCGTCCATAACTCAACTTTTAAATTTGTCGTCCATAACTCAACTTTTAAATTTGTCGTCCATAACTCAACTTTTAAATTTGTCGTCCATAACTCAACTTTTAAATTTGTCGTCCATAACTCAACTTTTAAATTTGTCGTCAATAACTCAACTTTTAAATTTGTCGTCAATAACTCAACTTTTAAATTTGTCGTCAATAACTCAACTTTTAAATTTGTCGTCAATAACTCAACTTTTAAATTTGTCAATAACTCCACTTTTAAATTTGTCAATAACTCCACTTTTAAATTTGTCAATAACTCCACTTTTAAATTTGTCAATAACTCCACTTTTAAATTTGTCAATAACTCCACTTTTAAATTTGTCAATAACTCCACTTTTAAATTTGTCAATAACTCCACTTTTAAATTTGTCAATAACTCCACTTTTAAATTTGTCAATAACTCCACTTTTAGATTTGTCAATAACTCCACTTTTAGATTTGTCAGTAACGAGTTTTGTCAGTGACTCCACTTTTAGATTTGTCTGTAACTCCACTTTTAGATTTGTCAGTAACTCCACTTTTAGATTTGTCAGTAACTCCACTTTTAGATTTGTCAGTAACTCCACTTTTAGATTTGTCAGTAACTCCACTTTTAGATTTGTCAGTAACTCCACTTTTAGATTTGTCAGTAACTCCACTTTTAGATTTGTCAGTAACTCCACTTTTAGATTTGTCAGTAACTCCACTTTTAGATTTGTCAGTAACTCCACTTTTAGATTTGTCAGTAACTCCACTTTTAGATTTGTCAGTAACTCCACTTTTAGATTTGTCAGTAACTCCACTTTTAGATTTGTCAGTAACTCCACTTTTAGATTTGTCAGTAACTCCACTTTTAGATTTGTCAGTAACTCCACTTTTAGATTTGTCAGTAACTCCACTTTTAGATTTGTCAGTAACTCCACTTTTAGATTTGTCAGTAACTCCACTTTTAGATTTGTCAGTAACTCCACTTTTAGATTTGTCAACAACTCCACTTTTAAATTATCAATAACTCCACTTTTAAATTATCAATAACTCCACTTTTAAAACTATCAATAACAACACTTTTAAATTTGTCAATAACAACACTTTTAAATTTGTCAATAATAACACTTTTAAATTTGTCAATAATAACACTTTTAAATTTGTCAATAACAACACTTTTAGATTTGTCAGTAACGAGTTTTGTCAGTAACTCCACTTTTAGATTTGTCAGTAACTCCACTTTTAGATTTGTCAGTAACTCCACTTTTAGATTTGTCAGTAACTCCACTTTTAGATTTGTCAGTAACTCCACTTTTAGATTTGTCAGTAACTCCACTTTTAGATTTGTCAGTAACTCCACTTTTAGATTTGTCAACAACTCCTCTTTTAAATTTGTCAACAACTCCACTTTTAAATTTATCAATAACTCCATTTTTAAATTTATCAACAACTCCACTTTTAAATTATCAATAACTCCACTTTTAAATTATCAATAACTCCACTTTTAAAACTATCAATAACAACACTTTTAAATTTGTCAATAACAACACTTTTAAATTTGTCAATAATAACACTTTTAAATTTGTCAATAACAACACTTTTAAATTTGCCAATAACTCCAGTTTTAATCTTCTAGTCCAATACTACATTAAAACTTCATTTTATGGCTGGGAAAGGGCAGATTCAAATTAATCGTTGAAATGACAATCACATGATATTCCTTCAGTTCTATTTTTAAAAATATTCAAAATGGATTAAATTAGTGGTCGAAACAAAGATCAAGTGACTCATTTAGCATTACTCCAAAACAAAACTCCTGATACAAACAGGGATGTAGTGGAGGGTATACGGGGGTATACGCTGTATACCCTCTGGATTTTTTTAAAGAACACCGTATACCCTCTGTTTTTCAAGAAAGCTAGGGTCAGGTGGGGGAAAGTGGTCATAAAAACAGGCTTTTCAAACTTTCAGAGGATATAAACACCAGAATTTCTGTGATGTTTTCTAAAATTTTGGGTGTTATTTTACATTACATTACTCTAGAGTACATCCATATCCATTTCAGAAATATTTTTGGGGAATAACACCTTTTTATAACATATTTTTCCAGGCATGTTTTTATGACCACTTTACCCCAGGGGGTGGGGTAAAGTGAGTAGTGCATGGGGTAAAGTGGTCACATTGAAAAAGTGTAATAAAAAAATAAACTAATGAATAAAAAGTGACATTTTATTATTTACAAACATTTTAAACAACCTTTATAATAAGTTATCTGCCATTTTATTTTATTAAAGTGTAAATGTTTTATAATGGTTTTATTATGCTATTATATGTTTTATTTTATTAAAGTGTTATGTTAAAATTGTTTGTTGTTAAAATTTGGTTCTTCAAGGATTTTGATCACATCTGATTCTGAAAAGGTATGATTGCCAAATTTGGATTTTTTTTAACATACTTTAAGAAAAATAATCATGTTTTTTCCCAATAAATTGCTTTATTGATTTCTTCATTTCATATCTTAGCAACACTCAAGGTCTTATAGATATGGTTTGAGATGTCATCTTTAGCGATTATAAATGGATTCAAAAGAGAATGTTGACTAGGGATATTTTGTTGTTTTTTTCCTCTTGGAAATTTAAGCAACTTTTAAGTATCCCATTCCTCTTGTTATTTTTGCAGATATAATGCAAGTGTTTTTTCTGTCAATACTACCCTAATCTTGGACTGGACACATTTCCTTTTCCTTTAAAACTATGTCTAACAATTCTATTCACATCTGAAATGAGTGTAGATAATGTTGCCAATGTAGCTTATTTTTATGTTTTTTACATATTTTGCAGTCGGCTTTCTTGATACTGTTTCTTTAAAATTCCTTTCCAGGCTTTTTTTAATGGGGGAAAATACACCTAGATCTAATGGTTGTAGACTATGACTAGTATGAGGTAGCAGGCAGAGTATTATAATGTGATTGTCGATAGCAATTTTTCACAGCGTCATAATTCATTTATGTCCATCACAATCATAAATAAAAGGGCAGGCTTTTGTAAGCTTTCGGTGTACTATCTACTTAATAAAATGATCCATCCAAGATTCAAGTACAGAATCCTGCATCTATCCAAATTCCATGATTCATACAATGTTCCTGCACGACCACCCTTTATCCATAATTCATATATACTCACTCATAAACTGTGAATGGAAGAATGTAATAACCACTAGCTGATGTACCAAAAGGAACACTAAACATTATCTTTCTTTTGGTTTCTGAATTTTATATAATGCATTGCATTGCGTAAATTTTTTAAAACTGGACTATTTTGGCTATCCATATCCATTCCAGTCTCATCAACATTAAAAATTCTTTCAGGACTTTCTTGTGGACCATTTTCTTATATAATACAAGTATAGGAAAAAGTAGTTAATGTGTTGGTTGTTAAATTAGTTGATGTAACCTTTGCAAGCAATTAGGGTTTACACTTAGTTAATTCATTCACTATTCTGAACCTATTAAAAATTAAACCTAACCCTTTTTAACCCCTATATTATAAAATATTATTAAATAATAACTATTTGCAGTTAGTTTTTAATAATTATTATTAGTATTTAATAAACTGGCATTGTATAAAATGAATAATTTAACTCAGATCAAATATCTATAAGTTAAGCCTAACCCTATGACCACTTTACCCCATGTAACTAAAACTATTATGAAATAAAATCTGTGATAAATATAACTTAGCTATAAATGGAAATATGTTCTTGAGATATGTGAAAAGCTTTCTGAACTGCCAATTTAACAAAATTTGGGATAAACAAAATGAAGCAGAAAAGTTAATTAAAGAGTTAAAAAAACAAGGTGTAACAAAGACAGACAAAATGAGTGCTCGGTGGCTCAAACATGTTACTAAAAATGTTTTTTTGAGTGAGAAACTTTGATCAATACTTAATAAATCTAAAATTAAAAGAAAATTATTCAAATTTCTATATTAGTCAGGATTTTAGCCCTTTTTATCAATTATGACCACTTTACCCCGCCTGACCACTTTACCCCACCTGACCCTATAGTATATATACACTAGGGTATATCCTCTACCTCGAGCGTATACCCTCTGTTTTTTTTACGACTACACCACTGGATACAAAAACCTCGAATTACACAACTCCCACACACACACTCAACTCTACATACACACACACACTCAACTCTACATACACACACACACTCAACTCTACATACACACACACTCAACTCTACATACACACACACTCAACTCTACATACACACACTCAACTCTACATACACACTGAACTTTACATACACACTGATCTCTACTTACACACTCATCTCTACATACACACACACATTCATCCCCCCCACACACACTCATCTTTCATACATACACACTTACACACACACACTCATCTGTACACACACACACTCATATATACATACATACACACTATCCTCTACACACACTCCCATTCATCTCTACAAACTCGCTCACCACTCTGTACACACATACAGGGATGGGGAATTTCTAGAAAATCTCAGCAAGCAAGGATTTATTTTACCAGCCAACAGAATGCAATGTACAGTTGAAAATCGTTATGACAAAATTTACACAACTGCAAAAATAGTTCATTATTGTTACTTCAATGCATTTTCATAAATTTCTTTTCTATAGAATTAAGAAATGTATACAAGAGAGGAAGGAAAAGAACTTAGTACTATGTTTACATTGCAGTAATTTGGAAAGATGCAAAATATAGTTCTAACTAGTAAAAAAAAAATTAAGTTTTCGGTTATAGTTTGCATTTTTCGAAGACCACTTAAAAATTCACTCGCCCTGTCAGAAAATTCCCTCACCAGTGGCAAGTAAAATGATGTATTTCCCTGCCACTGCACACACATATTTACTTTTATATACACATACAGAAATAATATGTGAATATAAAAAATATAGGGTAGATGTGCCAGTAATGGACACCCTTAAGGAATTTCTTTAAAAATTATTTTTTTATTAATAGTTAAAATTATTATATTCCAGTTTTTTCAATATTATATTAATCTATCAACAATATTTAACCATTTTTATAGCCTCATTTCCCAATATGAATAGAAATTTAATTTTAAATAACAGAAATATATCAAAATACCCAAAAGCCCAGTAATGGACACCCTCTGGCCCAGTAGTAGACACCCTCTGTTCCAGTAATGGACACCCCCTAAAAAGTAATAAATATAATTGTTTTTATGACTATTTAGAGCCAGAATTTAATGAATACATACTAATGAAACAAAATAGTTATTTTCAAATAAATTTAACATTTAGGATACCAGTAATTAATAAAGTATTTGTGATAATCATTTATTGTTTGTATCAATTATTGAAATTATCAGAAGATCGATAGTTTTAATTATTTTAGATGGATAGATTAAAATACTAAATATCAGGCAATTACAGCTATCAAATTATTGTAACAGTGGTGGATTTAAAGGGTAATTAAAAAAAAGTTTTGGAATATTAATGTTTAGTTTTGTGCCACTATTTTTAAATGTTTAGTTTTGTGTCCCTATTTTTAACAATCTTCCAGACTACTTGATATATCATTTATAATAATTAATATTACAAATATGAAAGAAGTGATATTGTGAGTTGAATATTTTAAATACTAAATAAAAATTTATTTAGTATTTAAATTAATTTCAAAATAAAACTGTAGTACTGATGTTTGAGGCCAATGATCTGCAGATTTACTATAGTTTCATGAATATTACCTGTAACTTTCATTAATAGTATTACATTTTTTTAAAAATAAGGAAACATTTAAGACAGAAAATAGATTTTTAATAGCTTCTGTAACTTAATTGCTTTTATTTAAACGGAGAGGGATTAAGCCCTATGAACCCCTCTTTGACTGTACTCGTAAACAATATTTTTTGCTTCCTGGCTGGTTTGATTGCCGGATTATAAAATATGCAAGGTATATGTACTACATAAAAAAAAATAATAATAAATAAAATAAAATATTGAAATCTCATAAAATAACTTAAAAGCAGCTATTTATAAAAGTTTTGGTGTTATTACATTTTGGTAAGTATAATTTAAAAATTAAATTTGATTATTTAGGTTTGCAGTTAAGCCAAAGTATTTTATGCACTATAAACATCACTAAAATTGCATTTTTAGCAATGTCTACATGGGGTGTCCATTACTGGAAAATGACTAATTAACCATCCCAGTAATGGACACCCCTCTTAAAATCTTAAAAATAAATGAAATTTTGTAAATGGCCATTGGTATATAAAATTCAAAGTTTTCGATTGCTACTCAAACAAAAACATTCAAATTTTGTAAGAAAATAAATAATATATAAATTGATTAAACGAAGCCAACTCTTAGCCTCTTCATTAAGATTTTCACAGAAAAACAGCGAAACTTTGAAACATTATTTTCTGCTTCCTGATTGGTTTGATTAAAAGTGTCAACAATAACCCAGTTTTATAAAACATACAAGGGGGAATTATAAAAAAAATAATTAAAGCTAAATATTTATTAGTTATTTTTTTATGAACCAAAAACATCAAGGAATGTCCATTACTGGAAGGGTGTCCATTACTGGCACATTTACCCTATATACAGGTGCTTGAAGTTTTTAAAAACCAAAATTATCAAAAAAGATAATAGAAATAACATAAAAAAAGATAATAAACAGTTATGTTTCATTAGGCTGGACATGTCACCAAAAAAAAAAAAAAAAAAAAAAAAAAAAAAAAATGTTAACCCTTAAAGAGTGGTGGGATACATTTTATACCACTTAATTTTAATAAAGATTTGTACCACAACTTTTGAATAAAATTTTACTTTTGTAAATTTCGTGAAAAAAGCTTTAAAATTGCATTTTTTTTTTCTAATAAAATTTTTCAAAAACTCTCGTACGAGTTCAATATTACAGAAACCATTGCTTGCCCCTGAAATTGTGTTCTATGATTCAACAGAGTTCTAACCTCAAAACATAGGCCAAAAATAAAAGTTGATGAATTTAGAATTACATCTCTTCACAAGACAAATATAAACAGGAATTTATAACAAAAAACATTTGTTCAAGTATTATACAAGCAAATTTTTGAGAAAATATTAGCAGACAATAATCAATTTTACACTACTGAGTGAGTACAAAAAAGTGTTTTCTTTTTGTTATCTTTTTAATAAGTAACTTATAAATTCTTTATAACCTTTTCCTTTTCAAAATTAGGAAAATAGCATATAGGGTAGATGTGCCAGTAATGGACACCCTTCCAGTAATGGACACCCCTTGATGTTTTTGGTTCATAAAAAAATAACTAATAAATATTTAGCTTTAATTATTTTTTTTATAATTCCCCCTTGTATGTTTTATAAAACTATGTTATTGTTGACACTTTTAATCAAACCAATCAAGAAGCAGAAAATAATGTCTCAAAGTTTTGCTGTTTTTCTGTGAAAATCTTAATGAAGAGGTTAAGAGCTGGCTTTGTTTAATTTATATATTATTTATTTTCTTACAAAATTTGAATGTTTTTGTTTGAGTAGCAATAGAAAACTTTGAATTTTATATACTAATGGCTATTTACAATATTTCATTTATTTTTAAGGTTTTAAGAGGGGGTGTCCATTACTGGGATGGTTAATTTGTCATTTTCCAGTAATGGACACCCCATGTAGACATTGCTAAAAATGCAATTTTAGTAATGTTTATAGTGCATAAAATACTTTGGCTTAACTGCAAACCTAAATAATCAAATTTAATTTTTAAATTATACTTACCAAAATGTAATAACACCAAAACTTTTATAAATAGCTGCTTTTAAGTTATTTTATGTGATTAATAAAATTTTGATATTTTATTTTATTATTATTTTTTTGTGTAGTACATATATATACCTCACATATTTTATAATCTGGCAATCAAACCAGCCAGGAAGAAGAAAATACTGTTTAAGAGAGGCGTCAAAGAGGGGCTCATAAAGCTTAATCCCTCTCCGTTTAAATAAAAACAATTAAGTTGCAGAAGCTATTAAAAATCCATTTTCTGTCTTAAATGTTTCCTTATTAAAAAAATAAAAATGTAATACTATTAATGAAAGTTATAGGTAATATTCATGAAACTAGTAAATCTGCAGACAGTGGCCTCAAACATCAGTTCTACAGTTTTATTTTGAAATTATTTTATTTAGTATTTAAAATATTCAACTCACAATATCATTTCTTTCATATTTGTAATATTAATTATTATAAATGATATATCAAGTAATCTCTAGAAGATTGTTAAAAATAGTGACACAAAACTAAACATTAATATTCCAAAACTTTTTTTTTATTACCTTTTAAATCCACCACTGTTTCAATAATTTGATAGCTGTTATTGTCTGATATTTAGTATTTTAAACTATCCATCTAAAATAATTAAAACGTTGGTCTTCTGATAATTACAATAATTGATGCAAACAGTAAATGATTATCACAAATATTTTATTAATTACTACTGGTATCCTAATTGTAAATTTATTTAAAAATAACTATTTTGTTTCATTAGTATGTATTCATTAAATTCTGGTTCTAAATACAGTCATAAAAACAATTATATTCATTACTTTTTATGGGGTGTCCATTACTGGAACAGAGGGTGTCCACTACTGGGCCAGAGGGTGTCCATTACTGGGCTTTTGGGTGTTTTGGTATATTTCTGTTATTTAAAATTAAATTGCTATTCATATGAGGAAATGAAGCTATAAGAATGGTTAAATATTGTTGATAGATTAATATAATATTGAAAAAACTGGAATATAATAATTATAACTATTAATAAAAAAATAATTTTTACAGAAATTCCTTAAGGGTGTCCATTACTGGCACATCTACCCTATATATATATAGTTTCTTTTCCCCCCCATTTAAAAATTTCTACTAATATAAACCTTTCCTATCATTAAGAGGATTCTAATTCCCAGAAGAGCAACATATATATAGGTACAAACTTTTATATTTTACGATACCACTATTTCCATATAGTAATTTCTGACTTACTTAAATGCAGATTTGCAATAAAAAAAGTAGAAAATTACTATACAGAAGTTGGCATTCTATGCATATAACTTCCCTATTAATAACAGAATAAACATATATATAACTCTATAACAGTCTTTAAAACATAGAACTTCATCCAACAAAATTTAAATATGCAAAAAATCTACAAAAACATAAAAATTAAATGATACTAATGTAATCAGAGGCAGGGGGTTAAATAATGATACAGATTATATCTATAGCTGCAGTGTCAAGAAAGTTTTGACTTAAAGCTAATGGATTACCAAAACATACAAAAAAGTAAGAAAATAATTTGCTACACTGGTATTTAGCCTATGAAGTAGACAAAATACCTGCAATATATTTACTATACCTTAAATGTTAGCTTTAACTGAACAGATGAGAAGTAACGAGGAGGATCAAAAATAATGTATTCTGGATCATCAGCCAATAACCCATGATAATTGTACTTCTTCAGATATGACATAACTTCCTGATGATGATCATGAGTAGTAAGCACAACATTTACTTTCAAATGTCGTAGTAGAATTCTTAAACAAGTACGCAATCCATTTGGAGCAACCCACCAAACTTTTGGGGGTGGAGTTCCCTTACATGTTGTGTGCCTTAACACTTGTGAAATTTTCTCTTTTTCTGCTTTTTGCTTTTCGACCCAGTTGCTCATTCGATGGGACTCGAAAGTACCATTGAAAAATACAGTTATTTCAATATTACGTTTATTCACTACTTGAAAAAAAGTCCTGAGAAAGTCTACCATCCTATTCCATTGTCCACCGCACACCCAATCGCCGAAAAAACCACCATATAGTCTATCTAAACAACATTCACCATCCATTACAAGACATAGAGGACTAGGGATAATTTCCGGAGGTTGATATCTAAAGTCATGGTCAACCCTAGGCCCTATATTTGACAGTAGAACATTTCTAGCAATCTTCACTAAATCCACCGGCACACAGGCACTTGGGCAAAAGGTCTCAACGAATCTCTGAAAGGACTCGATGGTCATGGTTGAAAATTAGATGTCACAGTTAAAACTATTATACAACTCGTGAAGATGTTAAGTCCAAACAGTGGTGCAAAAAAATTGCAAAAATATTTCTTAAAAGTTTCAAAACATTAAAACATCAGCCCATTACTCCATGTGCTTTGGCACTAGCAACTAAACCTTTGTACACAATGCGCATGTTCCGTCAACTCACACACGGAATGAATGAATCATGATTTGATTGAAAACTCATGAAAACCAAAGAAGTTGGAAATGTATTCCTTCTTCCATGATGAAAACAATACACCGGGTCCGGCGAGTGAATCATGATTTGATTGCGAAAATCATGATTGAAATGACCTATAGATCGCGCTAGTGGTGTCGGAAAATTATCCTTTTAACCATAGACTTACAAAGAACGAGAAGGAAGGCAAGCATATCTTTGCATTGCATCTTACCTGCCTGCTGTTTGCCACCGGATAATTACTCTTTCATTAATCCCCATTAGCACTTGCTGCAAAACGGGTGATAGTAACAAAACCCATTGGATAGTAAGGTGAAGTGTTAAGGTGCGTTTTCACTGGTCGTTCTAACGACCTAAAAAACGTAGTGACCCAAAACCTTAACCTAAGAGCGTTTTCACTGGTTACATATAAAATCCTTACGCCAACCAATCAAAGGAAAGTTTTTACTGCGCAAGCGTCTATTTTACGGCTTTACTGTCTGCAGATCGAACAGATGTCAAAAAAAGTAAACAAATAATTGTTTGTTGTTGTCAGTTTAATTAGTAGTAGCAAATATTTTGTATAGAAATTAATCGAAAGTTTTGACTGTTTTCCCCACTAAAGGGTCTTAAAAAATGCCCCACAAATCATTGTTTATTCAAACTTTAAATTGTGGCAATGGATTTATACTCCTAAATTAAATAAAAACACTAGGTCACCATGATTTATGTATATTTAAAAACATACTGAATAAATTATTTACAACACAAGTACGTGTGAAAAACGTTACGTACGTTAGTGGCACATGTGTAATAGAGATCGACTATAAATTTAATGTTGCTTTTTGAATTTCCTTTTAAAGAAATTGAGTAGAATTATATTTGTTAAATAAATCAACAAATTAAATAAAACATTAAGGCAATGTAAAAATTTGAATGTTCCGGCCCGCTTATGAAGTGATATACTCACTGTTTTTTGTGAATCGTTTTTCATATTTCACAAGAAAAGTTAACATTTAAGAATGTTTATTTTTATTTTATTATTTTTTCAAATATGGAATTTTTTTTTCTATTTTAGTTTTTTTTTTTTTTTTTTTTTTTTTTTTTTTTTTTTTTTATAAAACTTTAAACGTTTAACATTTTATTATATTTTTTAAAAAATGGCACATTTAGAGAAATAGAAATTTCTAATAATGTTTATCTCTGTAACAAAAGAAAAAGAACAAAATTTAAGGGAAAAAAATGTGTGAAAAAAATCTTTAAAACTTAAATAAAATCTAAAATAAAACCTTTTTTAGAGTGAAAAAGAATATTTTAGAAATTAATGGTGGAACTTGGGACCCATGAGCACATACAACTGTATCAGTGGTGTAATCATAAAAAAAGCAGAAGGCATACGCTCAAGGCAGAGAGTATACCCTACAGTGTATATACTATAGCTTTTTTGAGAAACAGACGGTATACGGTGTTTCCTAAAAAAATCCAGAAGGTATACGGCGTATACCACCATACATCCCTGAACCGTACGCCTATGTGACACTGGCAGATTCTCTTATACATATCATCACTACAGTCAGTATAAAATTATCCAATTTAGTTAAATTTACTTTTTGTGGCAACCCCCCCCCCCCAAAAAAAAAAACAGTAAAATGCAAAATAAATGTACTTAAAATTGTAAGTTTTACCTTATGATTTCACATCAGAAGTGAAAGTTTTTTTTTTTGGGGGGGGGGGGGAGACCCGTCTTTGTTACAGAATTGAGAAAAATAAATTTCTGTAAAGAAAAATCAAATTCAGTTGTTTAAATTCAAAGTAAACATTTAATCATCCTTTTTTTAAATGTCTTCCTGCTATGCTTTTCTTCTGAGCTTATTTTGTTTGCAAATTACACATTTTAAATCCCAACAATTTTTTCTTATTGTGTGAAGTCGCTTTTATGGAGAATAATTTTGTGAAGGGGCTTCTTTTATTAAGAAGAATAAAAGGGTATAAATGTTTGCCCGGGCAATCCCTGTTTTTGTCAATAGATCACAAAAAAGGTACTTTTATGTTGGATATTTTTTTTTCTTCCAGCAATAATTCCTTTTAGTGTTCACTTGTATAAATTAGAAACGATGTACTGAGGTTGAAATAACAATTTTGGTTCATTGTATTATTTTTCCTTATTGTTTTATTCCCTTTTTTTAATGAAATAAGTGAAAGGCACTTATTTTAAATGTATGTAATATATGTATTTTAAATGAAAATTTTGTATTTCAAATAAAATGAATGAGAGGTTTATATTTAAAAAAAAAATGAATACAAATGATGACATTATTTAATGGTTTATCTCAGGATCGAAACTAGAGGGGGGGGGGGGGGGGGGGCAGAGGAGGCATGTTCCCTGGTCGCCATAAGGAAAACGAAGGGGGTGTCGAATGAATTTTGATTTCTTAAGAAGCTACACTAGTCACACGAAGAAACTCGCAAGCTAATGTTAAATATGGGAGCATTCTTTTCAAATTTCTCGCTTGCATTTTAATATTTTTAAATATTTTTTTTTTTCTTAAGATAGCTGAGTTTGATCTTTAACATTGTTAGGTTGTACGTTTTCGATTTTGGTTCAAGTTTTTTTATGAGGCTACTTAAACTTTCAGAACCGGTTCAAAAAGTGAAAGTAATTTTATATATATATTAAAAAAAACTGCAAACAAAATGTAAAAAGTAAACATTTACCTGTTAGAAACAACCTCAGCTGTCCCAAACAGAAAAAAATCATTTAAAAATATTAAAGTGCAAGCGAGAAATTTGGAAAGAATGCTCCTATAAGTTTAACATTAGCTTGCGAATCTGCATAGTTTCTTCATGTAACTTCCTTTGGATTTCGTTTTCAAAGTTTTAATGAATCAATATTTGACAAAGTTGATTACATATTTTTTTATTACATATTTTAAATTTGAAATAAGTCAGCGATTAGAATTAAAATTCTCTTTGTAAATTTACTTTGCGGAGGCCGGGGGGGAGGGGGCAAAACCTATGTTAGTGCTGGGTGCAAAAAAAGTCTAGTTTCAGCCCTGGTTTATTTCATGTGCCTGGCTGACATAAAGTACCTACCCAAAAATGTTGTGAATTTGATAAATTTCACTGAATCAAATGGCATAGCAATGATTTCACTAATAAATATATCTCCAACCATAACATGCCAATGAAACACATTATGTTGCCTCTCTGTAAGTTTAAATGTTAAATTATAATAAAAATGATAGAGTTACTACTAAATAAGTATAAAAGTAAAAATAGTTTTTTTTTTAACCACTTTTTTATAAACATTGAATGTTTATAAAAATCATCCCTAATTTCAGGACTATAATTCATGTTAGTTCAAAAAACTTCTGTTACAATACATTAATTTGGCATGACTCTAATTATGGAAAATTCACCACTTCGACTTGGTAGAAAGCATGAACTACTGAATTTATTAAAATGATTATTTTTTCTCCCGTTTTTTCAAGTATGACAACAGAAAAGGCGAAAAAAACATTTTTGAAACTATGTATTGAGAATTTTTAAATTATTTTTTCAAAGTTTAATTATAATTTACTTAATATTAAATTATCATTTGATAAAAGCAGATTAAAAAAATTATTTCTTTATTATTGTAATTAAAAATTCTCTTTATTTTTTATTTATATTTCATTTCTTACCTAATATTTCGTTGCTACAGTTTCACTGCCAGTTGGCATGTTTTAATGACATGATTTGATGCAAACCCTGTTATTTTAACCATAGAGAATATTTGGAGATTTATCACCTGTGACTCTAACAGAAAAATGCATTAAAATTCATTTATCACTTTATAATTAAGTTCCTAAAGATACTAAAATTTATTGCCAAAAGAAGCACTCAGGTGTACATCATTTTTAAAATTCTGGAGTATTAGGTAACACGAGTCTACTCTTGGTTAGGGATGCACCGAATATCAAACTATCTGGTTAAGCTGAATATCAAATTATTCAGCCAAACCGAATACTTAAAAAAACCTTTTGAAACACATTTTAAAAAACTTTTCACAATTTCTACCTTTAACTGTCAACTTATAAATATATTTAAAATAATTAGAAACAAGTTCATATTTAAATAAAATAGGATGTTTTTAGATTATTTGTTTGCTGTAACTTAAAAAAAAAAACCATGATGAGGATTAAAATGATGATTAATTTAGATTTTCATAGGAATTAATGATGTACAAATACAAGTTTCTAAATTTTGTTTAGTAAATAATATGTTTCTTACTTTTTTACAAAAAAGAGTTTCTAACAAAATGGAAAAACTTTTGCGGTTGACGATAGGTACAAAGACAGACAATTTTTGTTCAGAAAACCATAATCCACATATTGAGTCATCATAAATACATTATATCTCATCTCACTCAATCTTGAATTTTCGTTTGTTACTTTAACAATAATGAAGACATCATAACTATAGAAACAGATGTCATAAATTCCCGGAGCCGCCATCTTGGAATTTTTCTTGCAGTGAAAACCCCTTTTCCGCCAAGTAGTAAATGTCGCCAAACACCGGTTTATACACATGTTAGGCTTAACGAAAATAAAATGTAAATAATAAACAAAACTCGTTAAAGTGGCATTCACTAAACGTTGTATGAGCGCTATGCGCTCATTAACTGAAAAAAAATCACTGGATTCCGCAAACTCCTGCCGTGACCACAAAAATGCACGAAACTCATTAAAGTGCCAATCAGTAATCACGCTCATTAACTGAAAAAAAACATCACTGGATTTAGCAGTTCTTGCTGTGTAGCATTCTCAAAATTCAGCAGTTCTCGCTGTGTAGCAATCTCAAAATGTAAAAAACTCGAAAGGCAACAAAATATACATAAAATTATTAACATACCTTAACAGACGTCTGCTTTCTTGAAAGCCCAAGCATGAAATACTGTCATAGCATCACCATCATTTTCAAAAATAGGCTTATGAATATGCATTGACACACTATAAACAAACCTCCTTTTTTCGTCAAAATTTCCTCAAATTTATTAATTACTTCAGCAAGAGTGTTTAAACAGACTACAGAAACCATAGTCAATCAAATACATCCAATAAATTTAACAAAAATAAAAAGACAGAATAATACAACACGATATCAAAAAACATCCACAAAATCCTAAGCGAAAATGAGCTTCTCAGGGGTTCCCAGAACACGACACGCCAGAACTCACACGGGGTTCCACATATCGATAAAGATTGCCAACATAAAATCACCAAGAAATCTCAAAACATCCAAGATAGCGGCCACCTGGGAATATAAGGCATCTAAGCCTAACTAACTATTAATTAGCTAAGAAATTTAAATACGCTTATGGACAAAAACAGAAATAGTTATGCTACTGTATTATCTAAATATTTATTACAGAATGCTAATTATGAAAAAACACTTTTAAAATGCTTTAAATATTTATAAATATAAATTTATTATAACTATATAAATTATGGAATAAATTTATTGCATGGTATTTTAAAAAAGATATGATACTGCAAAACAGTTTTTTTGTTTACATTACATTTTCATCAAATTTTAGGATAAAGTTATAATATAGATTCCCAAAAGGCAAATCTCAACACCTTAGAAATTTTAAATCAAAATATCTTACACATAATTATATTTAAAAAAAAAATAAAAGCACTTTAAACATATTAATATTTAAAAAATGAAAGGCAAAATATAATACAAATATAAATAAATATTTGATTCAAATCGTAAATGTTGATTTTTTATTAAAGTACTACTCAAAATCAAGTATGGGAAACTGAAAATAGCTGACTATATATATATTTATTAAAATAGCATATCACTTTTAACATTAAGAAAAACTTCATAAAAGAATTTTAGCCCTAAGCAATGATTTATAAAATTACACATGCTTCCACTTAGATTAGGGCCTAAATTCTATCAACTGTCAGAAGACTTTAATAAAGCTAGGTTTAAATACAAAAACAGTTATATTAATTTTAAAAGTTGCAGAAATTTGTCTTACCTGCATATACTTACCTGCATTCTGGTGTACTTTAAAATCTTTCTACAAAAGATTAAGTTTATTATACACATAAAAATGGTAACCTCTAATTATAAAAATGTTTCTGTCATAACTTTAATTTTTGAAAGATTACCTTACCATTAATTTTTTAAACATTATTTGCAACGGGTAGTTTGTTTATTTAGGTTAATACAATGTGACAATTTATTTAAGTATGCAATGTTGTTGACAGTTTGTTTATTTAGGTTTTTTTTTTTTCTTTCTTTTGCACGTTGCATGCTTTATAAATCACTGTTTTCAATCTAATTTTTAAAATTTTCCTAACGAAAAATAAAGATTTCTCATTTAAATTTTTATTTTTTTTCTGCATTCATAATTATTAATAAAACAATAAGACTAAAAAGCAATCGAAGAATCAAAATTTAACAAGTTTCAGTTTCGGTCGATACTTAATTTTAAATCATACCAACTGTATCATGTAATTGCTCTGATGACAATAAATATAATTAACATAAGGAAAAAAGAAGACACTTTGTCGTCTTAAAACAACAAACTCTCTATCTTTTTTATTATTATTATTATTTTACTTTCAAAAACACTTAGTCTCATATGAATATAAACAACAAACCATTTTTGCATCTTTTAAGAACACTTTTTTACTTTAAAAAAGAAAACACTAGAAACTTTTATTATCTAAAAACATATCCCCCCTTTCCCTTGCCTTTCTTTTTTCATCTTTTAAAATAAAAACAAATAGTGCAATTGCCCTGGTAACAAACAAAATGAAGATATACGTAAGGCTGGCCCACACTTTTTTTTTTACTTAGCAGCAGACTTTATTTATGCCCCAGACTGAAACATATAAATGCTTATTTCACATTATATTTGCAATATGGGCATTTAAAAATATTTTCAGCTAAATAATTTTTGTACTTACTCATTGAGTAATATATTGTGTTCTCATAGTTTGTAGTGCAGCATGCTATTTTTGGAAAATGTAATTTAACGAGTAATGTAATTAAAAAAAGACTAGTTTGTAGGGAGCACAAATATTATTTTTGATGTTACTTCAATAAACTTACTTTACTGTCTCCTCTTTTGACATAGAAGTGGTACTCACAGATTTTTTAAAATCTTCTTTTCTGAAGTCCAAGGGCTTGGTCTGAAGTCCAGTTGCTTGCAGACGATCACTAATGGTAGTCACTTATTATACAATAAAACTACACACCTGTGATTTTCTGAAAGCATTCAAATTTGAAGATCTATCCCGGCACCAGCTGATCTGCCAGACGCTTACCTCCACTGGTATACTTTGTATTGATTGATATATACAATTTCTGGATGTAACATCAAAAATATTGATGCTTCTTACAAACAAGTTTCTTTTTATTACATTACTCGCAAAATTATATTTTCCAAAAAACAGCATATTACACAACAAACAATGACAAAACTAGGACCTACTATAGTTTCATTACTTCTAATATAATATACTATTTTGACCACTGAATTTATATACATCATGAATTCATGATTCGTCTAAAACTTTAATATACACTCAAACATATAGACTCAAAGAATCTCCCACAGAGAGCATTTTATTTTTTGATAATGAATTCCATTTTCAAAAATAGTAAGAATAATAAGTAATGATTTTTGAAAAAAAAAAAATAAATGAATATATAGTTCTTTACTTTAATAGATAAATGGTACATTTAAAACCAATGACCTATGCTGTAAGATAAATCTGTAGCCATACTTGTAAAAGAAATGCACCTAAATAACAATTTAAACAAAATTTTATAAATATGCATTTCAAATGGAGAATCTCCTATTATTTTGGTAGCAATACTTTTTTAATAAATGAAAATAATCGCTAACAAGACATGCAGATTTAACTTAAAATACATTGAATATGCATTTATAACTGCTTATCGAATTGGAATGGTAATGTGTACAAATTCTTCAAAATGGGCACATAGAAAAGCTACACATGGTCTGAATATCTCTCAATTGATTTAAATTTCATACAAAGTTATAAATCTTCATAAAAGTTTCAGCATTAATCTTAACAACAAAATGAAAAATAGCACATCTGCAGGTGAAAAGCATTAAAATTAAAATAAAAAATAGATTAGCAGTGTTTTCCTTACATTACAAAGTTCACAAGTAAATATCTGAAAAGGAGTAAAGAGCAAACTGTTTTGCAATCAGATGTTTCTTGCTTAAAAGAGAACAAGAAAATACAAAATACAACGGCTTGTTTATTTTATAGAAACTTTGTTTACATGCTCGCTTAAACATGCATAATCAAATACCTACTATTAGCAAAACTGGATTAAAGTTTGCCTGTAACTAATTTTCCATTTAAAAATCAATGGGCTACAGTAAACAATATCCTTCTTAACAATTACAATTATTTTAAGTGAGTAAATGGAAATTTAAATCTAAATTGATCAGAAATACCCTATCAAGTAACCAAGTATAATCAATGAAGCAAGTAATTCATCTTAAGAAACAAACATTCTTAAAAAATACTTTTAATCTTTGTATACTATTAACGTTCAATAAAAATAAAATAATTTTGAGAACTGGACATATCTTCATCCTTATATCCGCAACAAAATCCTTAAACAAACTATATAATTAGTATTCTAATATTAATAAAATGTATCTGAATGATTATAAAAAATAACAACAATTTAAAGAATCCATATGGATTACCCACAATTTATTAAATTAAAAGACAATAATAAAGGATGATATCTATCCAACATGTCAATAAAACTTACCGTTTTACTTCAATTACAAAAAATAGATTCCTCTTTGACGTTAAACAAAATAAAACGATATAAAACATAAATATCACTTAGTAAATTGACAACATCGCCATTATTATCAAAAGCTCTATTTTAATTGGCTGCGCTTAGGTAAGCCGTGCTTAGGATTGATCACGAATCAAACCTACAAAATCGCGTTCTAACGACCTAAAATCTTGTGTTTAGGTAAAAAGTTAGGTAAGTTAGACCTTGGGTAGACCAGTGAAAACGCACCTTTAGAGGGGTTGCAAGCAGTTCGTGTTCGTAAAATCCCGTCAGCCCCTGCGCGCTTCAGAGCTAATCCGGTTGCTTGTGTTTTTTCTCGTTCTTGTATAGTTCTATGCTTTTCACTAATGGTAAAGTGTTATTGAAATTATTATTTATTATAAATCATTTGGAAGTTTCATAATAAGGAAAGGGCAGCTGACGTCACTGTTGGTCGAATTACTGTTGGTCCCCAGGAAAAACCTGTTCATTCATTATGACTCCTACTATGCACATGAACTCCGGAATTTGATTGGTTTTTAACAGATTGATTTAACAGATCTATGATATGATTGGCCTTCATCGCCAAGTTGATTCCTGCAATGATCGCTATGATAAAAATGTAGTGATAGATTGGTTTTCGGAAGTGTTTGTTTGTAAACATGCCCTTTCCTTATAGACCTGGAGACGGCTGCACAGATCATCACCTCATCGAGTTCACGGATGAAATTCCAGGATTAGTTAAAACTCGATTAGCATATTAAAATGCATCTGGTCTGCTAAGTCATATTGGTGGAAAACAGCTGAAAACCCGATTTTAGTGGTTGACTGGTAGGTTTATCATTGTGTTTTACTGCACCCAAAGGTATGAAAACATGGAGGACTGGGAACAGGAAAATACAATGATAAACTTAAGAGTTAACAACTAAAATCGGGTTTTCAGGCGTTTTCCACCAAGATATGACTTGGCAGGCCGGTTGCATTTTAATATGCGAATCGAGTTTTAACTAATCCTAGTTTTTCATCCGTGAATTCTATGAGGTGATGGTTTGTGCTGCCACCTTCCAGTCTATAAGTTTAATTTCGGAGAATTTGTCCCTCATGATGTAACGCATAACGCAATGTTCTCATTATTATTATTAGCTTAAACATTATGAACATAGGCGCACATGGCACCACTGAAATTTTTCAGAGGACACTTTGAATTTTCGGAGGGCAACACTACACCCTCTGACAAAAATTCTGTATGTTTTCTATTGCATAGAAATGTCCTGTTAAAGAATTGATGACGTGGGAATTTTTTTTTTTTTTACACTAAGATTTGGGGTGTGGTGGTTGTTACTTCCTGCATCATTTGTCAAAACTCTCAAAAAAGAAAATTGACATTATTAGAGGATCTGTTTAAAGAGTGGAGATTTTTGACACGCGGTTTATACACATGCATTAGGCCCCACCAGTGGCAGAGAGGTTCTGCTCTCGAAGCTGGTTGACGGGAGGTGCTGGGTTCGAAACCAATCGTGCCCGTCGGCCTAATCGTCCGGAGTTTTCGTGGTTTTCTTCGAACCATGGATTTCCATGCATAAATACGGGTTAGGTTCCCTTAGAAAGACTCCCCACGAAGGGCATTCCCCCCTGGGCCTATATGCCTCGAGTAGATTATTGGCCGTCAAAAATCAACCCAACCCATACACATGCATTAAAATTTAGGAAATTATTACTTATTATAAATCATTTGGAAGTTCCATAAGTTTAATTTCGGAGAATTTGTACCTCTTGCTTTAACGCATAACTCACTTTTCTCATATAAAATATTAACTTGAACATTATGAAAATAGGCGCCGACTACAGCGGGGGGGGGAGGGGCACATGGCCCCTCTGAAATTTTTTAAGAGGACAGTTTGAATTTTCGGAGGGCAACACTACACCCTCTGACTGAAAAATATATTTATTTTCCATTGCATAGAAATGTCCTGTTAAAGGACATATCACATGGGAAATTTTTTTACATTAAAGTTTGGGATGTGGTGAGTGTCACTTCTTTCATCATTTGTCAAAATTCTCAAAAAAAATTGACATTATTAGCGGATCCGTTTAAAGTGTGGAAACAGCAAGTAAAATAATAAATAAATAAGTTAAGGAATGCCAATCATAAAGTAAAAGATTAATAAATTTAGTAAAATAAATAAATAGTAAAAAGTTACTTAACTAAACTAGTATTGAAAGCCCATGCTAAAGATCAGCCGTAGCCAGTAGCACCACACATACGAGAACTGTAGCACAGACTATAATCGTAAAAAAAAATCGTCGTTACGTACAGGTAGGGTGAAACGATATGAGAATGGTGACATACGGGTTATAAAAGTTGCGATTTTACAAACCATCACGCGTAGCGCGATTGAGTACAATATCGAATAATGATTGGTCGGTCGCCACGCTGTAGGAGGGGCTTAATTCGCTGGAAGAGGATAGCTTTCACTTCGTTGATCTAAAATCGTCAGAGCTCGCATATTCATATTTTCTTTATTTTTAATGATGATTAGAACAAAAAATATTGTCCAACACGATTTATTATCTTATTCATTTAAAAGAAAACAATTCATATATACAAGTATCATTTAATATGAAGCAGATCGAATAAGCAATCAAGTACAACAATTCTTGTATTATTTTATTGTATTTATTAATTAAAAAAAAAGAAAAAAAACTAATATTTTAACTGAAAAGGTGAATGAAAAATAATTAATTTCTATCATCTCATCTGTTGTAATTTTTTAAAGGGGGAGGGAACTATATGTTTTGCATAATTTAATGATGTATAACAAAACCTTACATAAACTTAAAAAATAAACATTAATATTCTTCTACCAATTTTGTTTATAAATTATTATATTCATTAATATCTGTAAACTAATATTTCCGATTGTTAAATAAAATTTAAATAATTACTTTTTCAGTAGAAGCAACTCATATTTTGAATAACTAAAGAATGAAACTGAAATCAACATATTAAACTAGTATTTCACAAGGATAATTAATTTCCCCACGGAGTTAATATTAATTATATATTTAAGTTTAAAAAAGTAATTAATATAGTTATATATATTAAAATATCAATATTATTTATATATTTAAATAAAATTATTTAAAAAAGAAAATCTTTAGTTAATGGTAATTCCCCACTACTTAATAAATACAGATGAATCAGTAATTGTTGAATACTATATAATGAATATAAATATTGAAGTCTAATGTTTACTTTTAAAAGATTAATTATTTTAATTTGATATTTATCTGTTATTAAAGTTTCAACATAAAAGTATTTTTAATGTAAGTTTAAAGGTTATAACATTTTAATAAGTGTTCATTTAATTATTAAAAAAAAGCTTATATGAATTTTAAAAAAATAATTCTTGAAATTTATTTAAAATTAAATTTTATTGTATGTAATAATAAATTTGTTTAACTTAATTGTAATTATAATTTAATTATCTAATTGACAATTAAAAATTACAAAGCAACTGATAATTAATTTTTATTATCATTTAATAAATACTTTTTATTAACTTAACTAATTCAATAAAGATCTAAACGAAACTCTAAAAAATCGACACATTAATAAAGACACAAATTAAAACCTTAAGGTTACTACTTTTGGTAAAACTAATAAATTGATTCTGTTAATTTCATATCTATCTGTTACTAAAGTTCCAACATAAAAGTATTTTTAATGTAAATTTAGGAGTTACAGTACTTTAATAAACGTTCATTTAATTATTAAAAATAGTTTATATGAATTTACAAATTTATTTAAAATTAAATTTTATTTTATGTAATAAAAAATTAATTAAATTTTGTTTAACTTAATTGTAATTATAATTTAATTAACTAATTCACAATTAAAAATTACGAAGCAACTGATAATAAGCAATCTTTATTATAAGTTAATAAATGCTATTTATTAACTTAACTAATTCAATAAAGATCTAAACAATTCTAAAAAAAATTAACAAACGCACAACTTGAAACCTTTATATTACTAGTTTATATTACTAGTTATAAACAAAGTCCCTCATTGAATTGATACATTTAACTCCTCCCTCAGAAACTCCGTAACCATCTTTCTGCCAATCACTATTCGATATTGTACTCAATCGCGCTACGCGTGATGGTTTGTAAAATCGCATAAAAGTTGATTGCTTTAGGTGATTTTGGACAAAAGCGTATCACCAAGCTAATGCTTGTTAACTTGCCTCACTCATATAGTTGAATATAGTCAATAAACTTTACGTTCACTTTGCTCAAGATTACAAACTTCGTCAGATATGCTGAATGTCGACAGATATCTTGAAATGTTCGAAAAATGATATTGTTTTTACGATTATCGACATATATCCCTGAATGTTGTAATAGTAATATCATTTTTAAACATTGACCAATATAAATCAAATATTAAAAATAAGGCATTAAAAAAATCAAGTTTTTAAAAACGGCAAACTTATTAAATTTTATTGTTTAGAATACTATTTCTGTATTATAATGCTACAACTAATGCCAAAAACTCGTCTGAATGCTTTCTTTTAAAAACTAATTTTAAGTTATAAGGAAAGGGCATGTTTACAAACAAACACTTCCGTCAACCAATCTACTACTACATTTTTATCTTAGCGATCGTTGCAGGAATCACACTTGGCGACGTAGGCCAATCATATCATAGATCTGTTAAGGGTATTCTTCACGGGCAGCCGCCATTACAAAGCATCCCATGTTAACCTATGGAGAAATTTACTTTGCTCTTTGTGAGCTTAATATTTTAAATAAAGGGATGGGAATTGCTGCAATCGATAAAATAGAAGGTTCCTCACTAAGAGTATTTGCCATAATATTTTTAAAACGTTTAAAAGTATTTTTAAAGTTGGCTTAAAGTTGGCGAAATTTGCAAAATCAAGAAGTTTATACTTTAAAAAATTATAAAAAATCATTGGAGCATCGTAGAAAAAAAAAGAGAAAATAGCCATAAAAGCTGCAAGTTTCTTCTTTTCAATGATGAAAATTAACAATTATTTTTTTAAGAAATAGCAGAGTTATAAGGAATTTTTCCTCACAAGTAAGCTGATTTCTAAACGTGCGGAAGAATACATTTATCTAGAATTGCAGCGGATGGTAGGTAGAATGGGGAAAGGGAGAAATTATCGCGATACGTATCAAATTACAAAATAAAGGGAGAAAAAAGAGGGTTGACCTAGCCTAATTTATTGCTTTTTTTCCTCCCCTGGTCAGTTTAGAATCTTTCAGAAAGGGAATTGCTTTTTAGTTCAAGATTTCTTTTCTGTACTGTTGTGACCAGATCACTATTACATTTTATTTTTAGACTTCGTTTCTAACATTCATAACAAATTATTCGTGCAATGAGTTCCCGACACTCTAGAAGCGGACATTTTAGAGCAAAAACGAAAATGTCCAAAACAATTTTTTTTAAGTAATTAATACATACATAAATATACATAATAGTTAATTAATTATAGGTGTTTATTAAATATACCTAATTATTAATTAATTATACGTGTGGCCCAAGTTGGCTCTCTGTGCCTCTGCCCAACACTTGTTATTGTCATATAAAATAAAATGTAACTAATTTATTAACGACACAGAATGATTTTCTAGAGATACGAATTTCACAAATTAAAAAATGTTTTAGGTATACATACCTGGATTATCTTTTATAATGATTTTTGTAAACGATCAACTGTTATACTAAATCTTTCTCAAAGAGTATTCGAAAGTCTTCTGCGGTTTTAAACTAAAAAATTCTAATACTGTTAAGCATGCAGCTTTTAATGAGCACGTGAAAAGCATATTCAAAGTTTTGTCATACGTGCATTCCTTGCTTTATAATTTTTATTTCAGTCATGGCTGATAATTATGAACAGTGAAGTTCTTAGCAATCAAAAAACAGTTTCTCATTTGAGCCTATACAGCTAAAATCAATGAGTAATGTTAAAATTTTCCGAACGAAGAAACGAGATTTTTCGAATACTGATAATTTCGGCCGAATTTCCGACAGCATTTTCTCCAAAAATGAATTTTCGGTGAAACTCAGATTTTGAGCCAAAAACGTATTTTCGGTCGATCTCTAATTTTATTTACATTTGCGTTTTGAAATAATAATATTACTCCGGAAATGTATTGACGAATCTGAATATCAATTGTTATACTCGTATTTACTCTCGATTTCATATAACTTTTTATAATTTTACTATGTGTACGTATATGAATATATATACATTTTATGCGTTATAGTAAGTTTTTTTTTAATGCTATGATTTTTTTTTTCCTTTTTCCATTTATTAATTTGAATATCAACTGATATATTTATTCTCGATTTCGAAGAACTTCTTTTAATTTTATTATGTGTACGTATGTGCCTAGGTGTATTTCTTATATGTAATCCCAATTTCACCCAAATTTTGAGTTTAAAATCCAATAATATTACTCATTATATGTATTGACACCACCATCACTTTTTAGATAAAGTATAAAGTAACGAGTCTATAAGTTATGAAACAGAAACTCTTTAAATTAAACTTTTTGAGTAAATATTTTATTTTTACTGGGGTAGCGATAGGCATTTTAATTTCACTGGCTCATTGCAGGCAATAAAGAAGTAGAAAACACTTCTAGAACACTAAAAAACTTGGTACGATAAAGACATAAGTGTAAAAAGCAACGTAAAGAAAAACAAACAAAAGTTAGAAATGAGAATCAGCCACCCAAAGTACCTATCAAAAGTCAGAATAAATTTAGTGCACCCCGTTTCTGAAGGCTTCATAAGAGGAGCCCCTTTACAGTGAAAAAAAAAAAAAATGAGAAGCAGCCTGTCGCTATCTTTCTTGTTTGCATGCCTAAAATATACAATATAGAATATTGTGGCACAACGTTTACCTACAATTGCATTATTTAAATAATAATATATTAGTCTATTTTTTTCAACGAGAAAAAGAGTCCTTAGAAATAAAATATTTTTTAATAAATATATGTTTGTCCAATTTTGGGAGGGGTTGAAACGCATAAATCTCTTTTTGGATACGACCACTTTCAAATTTAAAATATTACGAAAAATCTTATTACAAAAATATAATAAGAATTATAATCTCCTGCAATTCGATTCATAACTAGGCTTAGCATGAAATATGGGCAATGCTGGTAGTAATGTTGTTTCAAATAAATGAGAATCGCAACACAAGTTATAGAATTGAAACTAATGATTGAAATCCATGATGCAAAGGAAACATTTTACTTTATAAAGCTGTGCCATATACCCATATATGTTGCATTTAATTTAACGTTTTAAGTTAAGTTAAAGGGAAAATATATATTTTTTTTAAACACTCGTATTACTCTTTAAAAACTTTCTTTTTTATTAAAAATCTGAAATTATGCATTGTTAAAAATCGCAAAAGTATAAGGCGCTGATAGAAATACTTTAAGAAAATTAAAATTTTAATATCATTCATAATATATTTAAATTTTTAGAGAATCTTTTGTTCTATAGCTTTTCATTATGACTTCACTTATTTATCGTACTATTTTCAGCGCTTCGCACATCGAAGAATTTTTATTTTGTCTCCTGATTTTTAAGTAAAATAATTATTTTCTACTTTTAACTTCACAAAAAATGTATTTAAAAAGGTACTTTTTTATTTAATTTGCTACATTTTAGTATTTATTATATTTCGGATTGCGTCAGAATAATTATTATTGTATTAATTTTTCATTGAACACTTTCCTCATTTAATTTTTCGATTACTTTATTTAACTTGCACTTTACTGTAATTTAACATTACTTGTATTGATTTAATTTTATTTTATTTTATGTTATTTTGAAATAAACACATTTATGGTAGATTATTGACTTTTCTTTCTTTTATTATTTTGCAATGTTGAATGGAAACTGATGGATGTATTGTGGAAATAAACACATCCTTTGTTCGTCATCGCTTTTCCTTTGCTTTATTCTTTGCCATTGTTAAATCGAATTGGTCTCAAATCAATTAATTTAAATTAATTGGCAATGACGTACTGGAAATTTTAAAATATTATATTGCCGTCACAAGCATATAACTGTATATAATGTCAGAATTCTAGCATATCAAGAAATGAGTAAAATATCGATTACAAAATTCAATTGTTACATCTATAAACCAAGTAAAGTTAAATTAAAAGAAAAAAAAAAGTTAAATTGCATTTTCGTCAGTTAATGCAATTTAAGAAATCAGAATAAAATAATTTAGAGTTATAATATCAGCTACGAATAGTAATTTGTTCCTGGACGTTGCTAGGTATTTTCTCGCATCTAGGCAAAAATTAAAAATCTGCCCCTCACTATTGCTACCACTGATGTTTGATTTAAACTTACTTTTTATAAAAAATTGGCTTTTAACCGTCTATACAATATTGCCTTCCTAGGTGACTTCCTAGTCATGCATATTGGTAGAAACGGCACTTCTTATTCACAATATCAAAGCATGAGAAATATTAAAAATATATAATTATATAGATATACGGTGTGCGTACAAAGGTAGAAAAAAAGTATGCCACCTATAATTATGCTTTATGATTATATCCTATCCTATAATTATGTTAAAAAAGTATGCCCCAATTTCATCATATGAAAATGACACTGATACCAACTGATTTTTAATAACACCTGTAATTAAATGTTATTCAATAATTAGAATTTGGAGCTCTTTACATAATAAAAATTGTACCAATTTTTTTTTTTTTTTCAAATGGTACTTTTGACTCTATGTTTGAGTTCCTTCCATCAAATGAGCTCGAAAAAGTACATAATCTATACACTTTTTTAAAGATTTTGATAGAATTTGAAGGGATCTAAGTTTGATGATGCTATTGATAAATCCATGTGATAAAATTTAATTTGTATTTTCAAATAATAATAAAAATAACCCGATTTTGTTTTATTTAATTTTTTAATAAGATGCAATGAATGGACCCAAACATAAACTGAACACGTTTGTAATTTAAGAGACATATTTATAAGATTCCGCTGGGTGTACTAATTTAAAAGGTACAATATTCGAATTCATTTTGTTTTAACTGAAAATTGGTGTGTCTGGATTAATTCTTAGTTATTAACGAAAAAAAATCTCAAAACTACTACCTACTCATTTTTTTCTTAAAAGAATCAACGTACTCTAAAATATGGTTGTGTAAATTTATATCTCATTCTTATCATTAGTTTTAAAAATCTAGAAAACATTTACTCATCAACTGTTATCGTTTGTATCCACAAGAATAAAGAAAGAAAGAAAGAAAGAATTTCATTAGTGGAAAATTTTATAACGTTTTATCTTATAAAATGCTAGTTTATTTTAGTTTTAACTTTTTATACAATTTTAGAGTTTGTTCTCGAAAAACAGTGCAATGCAGAAGTGAGAAAATGTCAAAGAGGTAAAAAAAAAAAAAAAAAAAAAAAAAAAAAGACACGGAGGAGAAGTAAAGGGCATTATGAAATCCCTAAACGGGGCATTGAAGAAAATGCAGCAGAAATAATGCTAAAAATTAAGTTTGGTAAACAAATTCATCTGAACAATATTGAAAACCCCCTTACAATTGTTATAAAATGTACTACCTATGCCAGTGGTTCCCAACGTGGGGCGTATACACATATTACTTTTCACGTCACATGTGTTTTCACGTGACTTTAGACATATGATTTTTCACATAGGCACATATGACTTTCCAAGGGGGGCAATTTCAAATTTCTTATTAACAAATTTTCTGTCATTTTTTTCTACTGAAAGGTGACATAGTCTAAAAATAGAAATAATAAATGAATTTTTTTTTAAATAACTGAATAAAAATTAATTTTCGAAACGATCCCATTTAAAAGTTCAATAATACACTGACACCGAAATAATTATGTGAATTTTTTTGGATAATTTGACATCTTATATATATAAAAAGATCATTTTAAATTTTCTGGTTTTAATATTATTTTTAAAAATTGCACCTCTTTTTTTTTTACTATTTATTAAAAAAAAAAAAAAAAAAAAAAAAAAAAAAAAAAAAAAAAAAAAAAAACTTGTACATCTATTCATAGTGTAATATGCCCTATGAGGGAAATTTTACATATGAAATTTTCTAGGGTATATCTAAAATTGACTATTTGGACATTGTTTAATCTAAAAAATGTTTTGAATGATCTAAATGAGGTGCTACATTTATGAAATTAATAAAACCCCGTGCGCATCACGGAAGGGAAGGGTTGAAAGTAAACTTCTTACGACTCTTCTGCAGTTCACATACAGAATATGACATTCATGACATATGCATTTTAAAATTTAAAATTGAGGGAAACATAACATGGTGGCCAAATAATAGCAATGGGGGGGGGGGGGGAAGCCCGCTGTCAAAGAAGTATGTTATGAGAGGAAAGAAATATAGTAACTTAAAATGGATAAAAGCGCGAATCCGAAAATGTTACTTGTGAATTACGTTATCCATTCAGTGTTGGCGATTAACAAATATCACTTATTCTTAATGAAGTGCTAAAACCCATTATAAAATGTATCAATTCTATCAGATGTAATACAAAATATGAGAGAGAATTCAATAAATTTTACGAAAATAAAAATATAGACTATTTATCACTTTTAAATTTGAGGTAAGTTGTCAAAAAACAATAAAACTGTTGTAGATGTAAATGCGAAGATCAATGGCGTAACTGCATTCATGGAGTTAGGTTAAAAGCATACTTGTAATTAAAAAAAAATATATGATTTTGATAAATTAAAGAATGTGAAATCACTTGTCAGAGTTAATGCTATTTTAGGATCCATCCGGGAAAATGGAAGTTTATTTTTTATGCGACAATTTTTATATGATATAGAAGGGGGGGGGGGGGAATCATGATTTTAGCTATGCTTAGGTGGGGCACGGGAAAAATGGTTGGGAACCACTCATCTATCCCCTCCTCTTAAAAAAAAAAAAAAAAAAGTAATATTTGGCTTTTAAGTATTTTAATTCAATTCAAGGATAATTATAAATGAAAATGAAGATGATCGATGATCAGAAATGTAATTATCGAAAAGAAAGAAAGAAAGAAACCCGACATGTGGAAAAATCGGCTTATCCGACCTGATGCGTGAAATTACTGTGAAGTATTTTGATTAATCGAAGAATAATTACAAATTAAAACTCTGATGATTACAAACGTACTTAATAAATAAAGGAAACCTGACCCACGGTAAAATGGGTTTACCCGATCTGAATTCCTGCATCGGGTCGGGCAACCTGATTTTAGCCGAGCCCAACTCGATCAGCGATTTGTGTCGGTTCGGTTCTATCCGATTTTTCAACAAAAAAAAAAAATAATATTATTTCAGATCAAAAAATATATACAGGCATTCCCCGACTTAGGTAAGTAATGCGTCCCATAAAGTTTTACGTAACTTGAATTTTACGTAAGTCGAATTTTTAAGTTGCATAGGTAATATTTTGTAAGAAACTGCAATATTATATATATATAGGGCCTTTTTTCCTTCACGGCACTCGGGCCGGGCCCGGGCCATACTTTCCTCTGAAGGCTCGGGCCGGGCCTAATTTTTTTTCTGTACAGAGCCGGGACTGGTTTCATTCCTAATCAGTCCTAGTTTTGACCCATTTCGTATGAAAAATCATTGTCTCAGCGTGGCCTGGTCCATTCAAAGGTCAGTAAAAGTAGAACTGGCCCAAAAATTTTTGCAAAAAAATCCACACATTCTTAAATCTTTATTATTCTACACTTATAAACATTAAAATTTATTCTTTTTAAAAAATAGTAGATTTATACGCTTATTTAAATATAGTTAAACGTGTGAATAAGAACCTGCCTATGACGGAACCCTGTTTTAAACAGAAAAACGTGTTGATCCATTCAAAATTAATATAATAATGTATAAGATAAGAATATATAATATATTTACACTTGCTAAGCAGGGAACTTGCCTATAACGCATTTTTTTTTCTATGTAATTGAGTCTTAGAAGATTTTACTGTATAGCCTTTTTTAGATTTTTAACACTTCAATACATGGAATAGAGATTAACAATGTTAATGATAACTGAAACATTTACATACAAGAAATAGAGATTCATTAAAAAATAAATACCGCAGTTCTATAAAGATGAAGATTATAAACATGAAAAAAAAGCTAAGATAAATATTTTTGGTCAGAACTCCTCGTACGAGACAAATTTTTAACTAAATCGACGTAAAAATCAATGTTTTGTAGAAATTCACTCGGGCTGAACTTTTAAGCTATTTACCAGACCGGGCTCGGGCCAAACTTTTAATTTTTGTATCGGGCCAGGCCGAAATTTTTTTTCTATGAATCGGGACGGGCCCGGGCCTGGAAATTTCGGCCCGTGCAGACCTCTAATTTTCATTGTGGTTTAATTTCTTTATCATATTGCTTTCAGCGCCTCACAGTTTTACGATTTTTGTTTTGATAAAATATTTTTGATTGACAAAACACTAAGTATATTATAAAAACTTGCTTTTTTACTTTATTTCATATCTCATAATTATAATCGTAATCAGATTTTTTGTTGAACACTTCCACTATTTATTTATTTAAAAAATGAAATTCTTGGATTCATTATGTTGCTGAAATAAACGCATAGAACGCTACGTTATCGACTTTTCGTTTTTATTCTTTTTCATTGTTGAAGTGAGTTACTATTTGTTAATTTAATTGCAATGGATCTATTACTCGATAATTAGGATTAAAATACTATATTGCCACAATGGAATGTACAGTGTTACTGCTAGTAAAATATAAAAAAAATCCTAATCGTGTCTTCCCTAAAAAGAGATGTGGTCATGAAAATTTCCTTCCGTTTTCCTTATTTCTAAACCGATATATTTTTCTTTCTGGCGTGGCTCTAATCGACTCTCATCCTATTCTATTAGGTCCAATGCGGGTGACAGTGAGACCATATGTGGGAGGAGGACCCATATCCTCCTCCCCCCACACACCACCTGCCTTGGTAAAAATACAAGAGAAAAGAAAGTTGACCAATATTTATTTTTACCTTTTCGTAATCTTGGGGAGAGGAGAGAGGGAACTATTTTTTTTCTGCTCCGCCTTGAGCGCATGCAAAAAGTGTAAAAAGTCTCTATGTGGGGATCTTATGCCTTTTAACACCAGAGGTCGCGCTACTCACACGCGATCGGGAATCTAGACGAAGAATCCCCTTAAATCAATCTGCTAAAGGCCAATCAAATTCCCGGAGTTCATGTGTATAGTAGGAGTAGTAATGAATGAACAGGTTTTTCTTGCTGACCAACAGTAATTCGACCAACAGTGACGTCAGCTGCCCTTTCCGTTTGTGAATATCGACTTGTGTGTATTCCGACTTGTGAATATCGACAGATGATGTTAATTTGATGTACGACATTCAGCGCCTTTCGAAATATTGGCCAGTATTGGGTAGGACATTGGCAGATATCTTTGTACTACTGCGGTGTGCACCTATCTATCATAGTTGAAAAATAATCATTTCCCTGGATGGAGAGGGAAAACCAACAGGATCGAGATATGCATGACCCAACCTCTCTATGATTTGTCTGAAATGTTTAGGAAGGAGTGGATTATTCTCAATATTGCATTGTATTTATAGTGGACCACACGCATTGGGCAGAGTTCGCAATGCTTGTAGGGGAATTACCCCTATTTGATTGGACTTGAGATAACGCTTGTGGGGGAAATCGGTAACCTGGTTAGCTATAGACGGCTTGCACATGACGTCACCTGTTCAGAAGAATCTGGCATCGCTTCATATGGCGCCCAAATATAAGGCGAATATGGTGTTCTCCATTTGACTTATTAGGCTTATTAGCACTATAAATAAAAATAAGAATAATCTAAATTAAACAGAAAGACAACGCATGCTTTTAACAGCAAACGGAGAGTTCTGACGTTCCATTTGGGCTCCAGATACAATAGTATCAGTCGTTGCTAATAGCAACGTGACGTCAATGTAAGCCGTCTCTATATAAAAAAAAAAGCGCCATCGTGACGCTGAATGACCTCAAAAATGCTTGTAGTCCATTGCAAACTTTTCTTTTTCTGTAGAGTCGGATTATCCGCGTACAAAAGTACGTATTAAATTTTCCCTATCATCTGGACTGAACAAAGAGTAACACAAATACACTGCATTAAAAATATGGTACTGGGTACCAGAGAACAAAAATCAGGACACGTGCCGGTATTGGATTAGCCGCTAAGGATCATAAAAGTATCCGACCTCTATTCTCTCAAAAGGCAATTGTTGACAGAAAAGAGGTCTGAACATCAACGTCCCGGGTCGCTTTTTCAAGAAGGCTCACGTTTTGAGCACCTTATCGCCAGAGTAACGGTTGGCGCGAGGATGAATTCAACGCTGCGCACCCTTCCTTGTTCGTGACGTCAATCGCGTAGCGAACAGCAACCCCATTCCTTTGCTGAGAGAAAGAGATAGTGCATTTTTTCATTTGTTTTTCCTCAAATGTAAAAAGCTATCAAACAGAGAATAAAGTAGTATGGCGAAATGTTATTTCACCGTGGTTTACAATTAAAACCTTTCTTAAAGCATAGAGCTTTTTCGGATTAAAATGCTTTTAATTTCACAATATAGTATATAGTTCAAACATAAGTTATTTTTTTCAGTTCAATAATATTCATTTATTTCATTAATTCACTATGTTCGAAGAAATTGAGAACATATTTTATTTTTTAGGGAAAATAAAAACAGACGTAAATATTTTCTTTTAATAAATATAATTCTATTGATCATATTTTTATGACACAATTGAACTTAGATTTATTAGTATTACTACTGAATTATAATAGTTTTTTTTTATTAAGCAACATAATTGTGTGACGTGTTGATTGCATTAATAAAACATATTTTCAGTGAAATATTTCATTAAAAATTAATTGTTCTTAATTTAATTGCGATTAGAAGTTAATAGGAAGTTAAAACTAAAATCAATACGATTATAATTAAATTGAACGATAAATCATAAATTATTTAGCTGCATCCTGCAATTAAATCAATCAGCTAAAATAATTGCAAGTTGATGCATGCAATTAAATAAATTACTATTACATTTTAATGCTGTTAAATCTTTATCATTATTTGAGTTTATATGAAAAAAGCATTGGTCTGCCCCTAGTGCACAAAATTAAAAATCTTTAAGATTCTTCAATTTTTTATTTTAAAATTTTTGCCATATTTTTAAATATTATTTCATCCTAGTTGTTTTATTTGTTATTTTAAAATAGTAATTCGTCATATTTAAATAAATCATCTAAATTCTTTTCGAATGAAATCCCTCCCCCCCACACACACTCCATTTTTCGCCATTCTGCACACATATTGCACTATTTATTAAGTTGATTTGGCAATAAAATAATGATCAGTCGTCTGAGGCAACCTCCCATTTCGAATTTTCTCTTCTCTCCCCCCCTCCCCCTCCCGCTCTTTCCTCCAGCACACTATTTTTTGACCATTTAAAATTCATTGTTGCCTTGAAAGATTAGTTAAAATTGTGTCTGAAATGTTAACTATCCCTTCGCTTATCCATAATAGTGCATAAAGTTTACTGTTTTACTCTATCTGTTAATTTTTAAATAACAAATAAATAATTTACCATAAAAAAAGAAGAAAAAAGAAATAGAATGAAAGATTAAAAAAAAAAAAAAAATCAGGATTAACCTTTTGTGCACACGCTTTCATTATTTTTCATTATTCTTTACATTTAAAAAAAAATTCTGTCCTATTTATTACTTTGAAGCATTTATTACTATATACTGAAGCATTGTCCTATTTATTACTATAAGTAAAGGACCAATTATTCAAACTCTGCCCCCCCCCCCCTCCCTCCCAAAAAAGAGTTAAATATTCCAAGTTTTTAATTTTTTGTTTTGTTTTTTCTATTTGCTAATTGATAAATTTAACTATTTAAATCTACAGCCCCTCACTATCATACACAGTTAAAAAATTTCTCTAGTGATTTTATTTGCTACTTTGAAGTAACAAAAGATAGTCATCCAATATTCCTTCTCCTCCACCTCCCCTTAAGAATTTCATCTCACATTAAAAAGGCAATTTCTAAACATCCTGGTTGGGGGTGTGGTAGGTTTTTTCTTTCCTGGTTTGTCATATTTTCACTCGACTTTGGGGACTGTTTCTGCAGAATGATTTGGCATTAAATTAATTATATAAGTTAATCGCAGAAAATATAGTAATTTTCTGCCACAAGATTTTTTTTAAATCTGTGTTTATATACATCAAAATGAACTGAAACTGCATTAATTCATCATCCCCATAAATCTATCTTTATGTGTAATCAAATATCTAGATTTATGAAGGTAATGAGTTTTTGTTTAACAGGTATGGAATTAATAATACTCAATTGAATGAAAATGTAGATTTTTGAGGGGATCAGATAATTAAAATTTTAGCCTATATCATCAAAAGTAATAAAGGCCTTTGATAAAACATAGTATAAGAGCTCGTAATACAATTTCTTTCGAAGAAGATTTCTTTTAATCTAGAGCACATAATGGAAAATATTTCTTTAATTTAGATAGGACTGTTATTCTAAAATATGCTAGTTCGTCTTCAGCCATTTCGGTTCAAAACAAAACACAAGACGACGATTGGCGTTAGAGCTGGCTGAACGTTCTCGCTTTCGCCAACTCGCCAAGGCTGGTGCTGAAAACGTGAGCCTTCCTGAAAAAGCTCCCGGGTCTCAGGAGAATTCCTTTGAAATATATAGCTGCCAACGTCCCACTAATCCTTCGTAATATGTAAATTTGACCCCGGTTAACCACGTTTCAAACCAGAAAATTTATTTGATGAATCTTTACTTATTTAATTTCGGGGTTTTACATGGAATTTATAACAATTTCTGGTTCGAAACATATTAAATCGGGATCAAATTAACCCACATATTATCGAAGATTAGTGAGAGCTTGGAACCTTTGAAAATACTCTGGGGATTAATTCCCTAAATAGAGCTGAAGTATTGATTTGTTTTTAGGTGCATTCGTAATTATATAATTACGTAATACCTATAGTCGTTGTCTGGTCCGGCCGTCTGCCTGTCTGTCCGCACATAATAGCGCAAAAACTACCCAATCGAATGGTTTGAAATTTAATATATACACTGAGGTGACAAAAGTCATGGGATACCCTGCTAATAGCGTGTCGGTCCTCCGTTTGCTCGGCGAAGTGGAGCAACACAACGTGGCATGGACTCCACTTGTCGTTGGAAGTCCTCTGGAGAAATATTGAGCATGCAGTCTCTATAGATGTCCATAATTCCGAAAGTGTTGCTGGTGGAGGATTTTGTGCACGAACTGATCTCTCGATTATGTCCCATAAATGTTCGATGGGATTCATGTCGGGCGATCGCGGTGGCCAAATCATCCGCTGGAATTGTCCAGAATGTTCTTCAAACCAATCGTGAACAGTTATGGCCCGGTGACATGACGCATTGTCACCCTGGAAAATTCCATCGTTGTCTGGTGCATGAAGTCCATGAATGGTTGCAAGTGGTCTCCCAGTAGCTGAACGTAATCATTTTCAGTTAACGATCGGTTCAGTTTTACCAGCGGATCCAGTCCATTCTATGTAAACACAGTCCACACCATTATGGAGCCGCCGCTAGCTTGCACAGTGCCTTGTTGACAACTTGGGTCCATGGCTTCATGTGGTCTGCGCTACACTCGTACCCTTCCATCAGCTCTTACCAATTGAAATCGTGACGCATCTGACCAAGCCATTTTTTTCAGTCGTCTACGATCCAATTGATATGGTCACGAGCCCAGGAGCGCCGCTGTTGGCGATGTCGTGCTGTTAGTAATGCCACCCGAGTCGGTCTTCTGCTGCCATAGGCCATTAAAACCAAATTTCGCCGGACTGTCCTAACGGATACACCCGTCGGACGTCCCACATTCATTCCTGCGATTATTTCACGCAGTGTTGCTTGTCTATTCATACTGACAAGTCTACGCAGACGTCGCTGGTCGCGGTTATTAAGTGCCGGCGGTCGACCACTGCGTTGTCCCTAAAGGGAGGTTATGCCTGAATTTAGGTATTCTCGGCACACTCTTGACACTGTGGATCTCCGAATGTTGAATTCCGTAACGATTTCCGAAATGGAATGTCCCATGCGTCTAGCACCAACTAGCATAACGCGTTCGAAATCCGTTAATTCTCGTCGTGTGGCCATAATCACATAATCAACCTTCTCAGACGAAACATTTGAACATAAATGTAAGTCCTGCCCAGGCACTGACCATTTATACATTTTGTAAGCGACATTACTGCCATCTATATATTTGCATATTGCTATCCCATGACTTTTGTCACCTCAGTGTATAATCGTTGCAGAATTTTGTCGGGTCATTTCAAATTTTATGAAAATCGAATCAAAACATAAAAAGAAATTAATAAAAGTTTTCTTCATTATATTAAATCCTATCATACGTAATTATTTCAATGTTATCCCATGATAGGTAATGATGCTAGGTTGAGATGGTGATTACGTCATATTTAAGATGGAGTCATATTATTTCCATATTACTGAATTCCATATATATAAATCGTAATAAATTTTGTATTTATGCATTTTTGCACAAGATTGCAACAGCTATTGCGCCAAGATATGAATATTTATAAAAATAGCTATAGTACGAACGTTTGCCACGTTTGACGTACAATTCCCGGCTTGTTAAAAAAGTTTAAGATAAATTTATAATGGGAGAATGTGGACAATGTCTGCGGTCCCTCTGGCGATGTACTTGAAAAGAATATTTTTCTGCTAGTTTATTCAAGGATTCGCCTTTTGTAGCTTTGAGCTTTGTACCCGGAATAGTGAATGAACGTAAATATAAAATAAATAATGCCAAAGAATCATTAGCAGTCATTTTAGTGAATTTAATCCTTTCGGGACCGGCGTCTCTTACACAAATTTTATTCGTCTGGCACCACAAAATAAATTTTCTTTACTTTCAAAGCCACGAAAATGCTCTAATTAAATAAGGCAAATATTACTTTTTGTATTACTGGTAGCAAAAACATATTCTGCATGTAACTTGATCCCGAAGGGGTTGAAGTTGTTTAAAAATCCAAATTGACTATTTTCGGACACCTTAAATGCACTAAAATTGTAGGTGTTATTACTCAGAAGCGAGAAAATCGAAAAAATTTCTTTTTTTAGATAAATGCAAAGAATCGTTCAGAGAAATGTTGTCAATATTAATGATTTAAATTGATTTTCGAGACGCAACAAAATCAGGAAAGATCATCATGAGACAGCATAGGATAACAACTGAAGATGTAAATCATTTATCAAAAAAGGAAAAATCACTATTCGATTCCGAATTATATAGTCATGCATGGGCTTTTCAAAATATAATAATGACTCCGTGAATGTGTTAGAAAATTTCGTTTTGTTGAACGGGATTTTTTTAGAACAGACATAAAGGGTCATCCGTTAATTACGTCACGCAAATTTCGTGGATTTTTTTTACCTCTCTCTCTCTCTTTCCTACGACACAACATGTTTTGTCATATTGGAACATTATCCTCCTCCTGTTCTGTGGTGTGACGTCACATTTTTTGAAACTAATAATTTAAAGCTATTTTTTATGCAAGAACATTTTATATGCGTTTTATTTATTACTTACTATGATAAATAGAATAGCCCTGAAGAATTGGAAAATATGCTAAAAGATTTGGCAGGAGATAGCATTAATGTGGGATTAAAAATGAATTTGGAAAAGACTAAGGTGGTGTTCAATTCATTTGCATCAAAAAAGAAAATTGTCTATAACACTGAGATTAAAGAAGTGCAAAGTTATGTGCATCTTGGACAGGAAATATCATCTGACAACAGCATCATTAATGAAATCTATAGAAGAATAAGAAATGGATGGAGTGCTTTTGGGAAGAACAGTATTATTCTGAAGAATAACATGCCTCTTTGTTGGAAAAGAAAGGTGTTTAATCAATGTGTTTCGCCTGCACTAACTTATGGAGCAGAAACATGGAAGCTAAAAAAACGGATGGTACAGAGATTTCAAACAACACAGCGAAGTATGGAAAGATTTTTGCTAGGCATAACTAGAAGAGACAGAAAGAGAATAACCTGGATAAGAAGTCAGACAAAAGTTTTTGACGGGTTGGGTACATTACAAGAAGACAAGATAATAGAGGGAGCACGGACCCTTCAGTGTTATCCCAGAGATGTAAAACGACCAAAAATACGACCTCAAGTAAGAAGGAGTGGCGAAATAAGAAAAGTGGCCGTTGTTAATTGGATGACTATAACACTAGACAGGAAAATTTCGAAAAAATTGGAGAAAACCTACATCCAGCAGTGGATTGGAAACGGTTTTTGTTGATGATGATGATGATATATATATCTGATTTTAATCATGCTGTAACTCTCTTATGTCTGAACCAATTTGGGTGTGTGTACAGGACACAGCATGTGTACAGGACATTCCAAGATCTCAACGAGTGTTGGGTACTCTCACAAAAAAACGAACTAATTCAAACTCAAACTCAATTTCTCAAAAATGAGTCAAGTTCACGTTCAAATTCAAAATTTTTGAAACGAACGCGTTCAACTCAAACTCATCTATGAAAGTGAGCGAAGTTCACTAAAAACTCGTTTTTAAAAAATATATTCGAACTTTATCGTCCAAATTTACAAAATTTTGTGAACTAATCTTTTGGTTATTCGATGTAAGGGTCTTCATGGGCACGGCCCAATATTCCTTCGCGACGCTCGGTCCGAGCTTGATTTAGAAATTACTTTTTTCTAGAGGTTCGGACCGAGATGGGCCGGGATTGGATTTATTGTCCGGCCCAACTCGGACTGGACTGCATTCATTTTTAGGTCTAAACAGGCAGAAATTTTCAGCCCCAGTTCCAACCCAGCTCATATGAAGATCATTGGACCGGCACGGCTCTGGCCTATCCAGTAAAAATATCAGTAAAATTTGGCCCAGCCCAATTTTTTTTTATAATTGTTGATTCCTTTTCACAATTGCAATAAAACGTAATTTACTTTCCTTTCATTTCGGATTCGGGTCGGGTTGCTGGTCGCCGAAAATTATTTTGGTGCGTTCTGGTCGAGTTGCGGATTGCGGATTGATTTCACATAGAATTTTCGGGTTCGAGTCTAGCAGCACTCGAACCGCGCAGGGCTTTATTTTTGATTATCTGAAGAAAAAAAATCTATCATTCGCCAAACCATAAGATTAAATGCAATAATGGTTGATCGTAAATGTCACATTAACCTGATTTTAAGCAAGTTACACGTGTCTAAGTCGCCAGTTATTTTTATTTCGACGTTTTATGTGTATTTTTATTGTTCTTTCGTTATTTAAAATAAAAATTATATCAATTAGTATAATTTGGCGAGTGGTTTGGCGATTTATATAATTTGGCGAAATTGGTCGACGGGATAATCAAGTAGTACCGCAGCGGATTTGGCCTTAAAATTCCCCAATCAAAGAGAAATAAATAGAAATCCGTTTATAGGGAGGTCGCCACTGTTTTTTTTAATTATAATTCAATCTTCCGAAATCTTTTTAAAGCCGATCAAATTAGCGTACTTTTAGAGTCTGCGGTGTCTGAACGGGGGTTGACGAGCGTAGCTCGTAGGGGGCAGAGCCCCCTAGTTAATAAAAATAAATAAAAAAAAAAGATAAAAAAAGCAATTTAACAAATTACAACGACCATTTGGAAAATGATTTTTTCAAAGACTAAAATTTAAGACATAAAAAATCGCACGGAGTTGATCCTACATTACGTACGCCATGGATTAAACGATAACATTCCTGGACTCATCATGAACAAATTTTAAAAGAAATTTCAGTTTTACAATTTTCGGTACTGTAAATTTTTAAACTTCTACGGAGCTGGTCATACATTACGTACGCCATGAATTAAAGATTAATAGTGTTATTACACGTAAAAATTGCAAGCAAGAAAAATCGCCTGCGACACATCAGATTTCCTATGAAGCTTACGTAATAGCCAAGCATTTCATTGGCTGTTCGGGAAAAGGCTTTTCTATCATCAGATTTCCAAAAAATCTCACGACCAATTTTAAATAAAATTTCATTCTTAAACTTCTAAACATCCGACAATATTACTTTTTATACCGTCAGATAGAGAAAAAAATGTACTTTTAAATGCAATTTGTTTGAAAGCTGTATCTTAATTTGTTTCTGATTTATTATTTTTTTTTGTAGTTTTTATTACTTTTTTGTCAGAGTGGCAACACTCTGTTGTCCATCGTTGTTGAAACCAAAGGGAAATACATATTACTGTATATACCAAACAGATAACGAATAAATTGCGGATTAAACCAATGAAAACGTTCAAATATGCTTTTGATTTCCTACCCTGACGAGAACAATAACCATTTTTCCAAATGGTTAAAAAGTAAAATTTACTCGTCGTAAGTGCCCCCTCCCCCACCCAAATAAAATAAAATAAAATAAAATAAATAAATAAATAAACACCAAGAAAACCAAGAATGAGAAATTTGCGCCCTGAACACCCCGTATAGAAGACAATTTTTAATTATGTTTTTCTTTTTACGTTTAACCGTTTAAAATGTATCTTAAACAGGCACTTCAGGAGGGCAAGTACAGTTTTGAGCGGGTCGGGTTCCCGAAATTTTCATTTTCAGTCAAGTCAAACATCAACCCGACCCGAATCCACCAAAAAAAAAATTCGACTCGCAACCCGACAACAAAATTTTCGATGACCCGCAACCGCACATTCGCACCTGATACGAACGCAAAATTCTTCAACTGGCAACCCGAGCCGAACCCGAAATGAAAAGGAAGTAAATCTTGTTTTATTGCAATCATTGAAAATAATCTATAATTTCATATTTAATAAAAATTTTATATTTTATATAAACAAATGTACATACCTATATTCTTTAATAGTCAAAAAACCTATGAATAAGCAAACACCTCAGGATCGTTGAATAGAGTCATGCATTGGATCGGGTGATACTTTTTTTTTCTTTTTTCGGGACGGGGTTACTCTAATTTTCTTTCTGTGGCTTGGGTTCCCTCTAGAATAATTCTTATGAGACAGATTTAAGTTTTCTGCTAATCGGGTTGTTGGGATTTCCTCTAAAAGTTTAGAAGAATTATTTTCCAGATGAAAATACAGATGTATATCAATATGAATGAGTATATATTCAATTACTGCTTGAGAAAGAAAATGTAGATGATAAATGCAATCGTATATTATTCTTCCTTTACGATATAGTTAAGAACCATTTTTTCTTCTCTTGTAATATTGAAAATATTCAAATTCGTTTTTTACATATACAAAACACATATATAGGGTTTATGATAGTTTATGCACACGTTTATATATTACATGTGTATAGATTGTAAGATGTCCAGTATTCCGAGGTAAAAGCGTACAATACAAATATATAATTATGTTAAAAGTTGAAAAATTTTCTAAATAGAGATGTACGCTTTTTGTATGTGTCCGCTATGTACGTCTTATTGAATATAGATTTTTAAATTTTATTTTCAACATTCCTTTGAAAAATCCGGTCTACCCGAACCCGACATGCAAGAGTGAAAACCCAATCTGAAACCGACCCTAACCATAAGTCAACCTCTAAGGCCAAGTCCTCTGAAGCGGTTAGAGCCTTCTTAAGTGTTTAAAAGCAGAACCTTCTTAACATTATACAGGCCACAAACAGTGTTGCTAAATCTGACGGATTTTTTATTAAGAAATTTCGAGTTCAAACCGTAAAATTCTAATAATAATTTTCCTTCATTTTATTCACGAAATATTTATACTTATAATAATAAAAAATAACTAACTATTCAAACTTTTTGGGAAGAATTTAGAATTTCTTAATAATAGTTTTTATAAATGACGCATAAATACATCACCAGCCTGTTTAGATATTTATTTTTACGTCGATATGTTTAAAATTTTGTCTTGTGAGAGTTCTGATAAATATAAAATTACTATTACAGTCTCTTTTTCCTGTTTATGATCTTCATTAAAAAAAAAAAAAGTTCCATAGGCTACATAGTCTAAGCACATTATGCTTCAAAGTACTAATTCTCCTATATTTCTTTCAATATAGCCTATTGTAAACAATATTGATTTTTTAATGAATTTCTGTTTGTATGTAAATAACTGAATTATTATTAATATCATTAACCCATTTACACGGCTTGGAGACTTAAAAATCTGAAATACTCTATACAGGAAAACCTTCTAAGACGGAATCAGATACAAGAGAAAAAAAATCGTTATAGTTAGGTTTCTTTTTTAGCATGTCCGTCGTCTCTTGCAAATGTATTATGTTTTTTCAAACAGATTATTACATCCATTATTATATATTTTGCCGCCAATCAAGAAATTTTCCAATTCAATTTCAGTTTTTTTTTTCTTAATATATATATTTTAATTCGTAATTTAAGTTATACCAAGAAATTTTAGAACAGGGAAACTGGCTTCAGAAAAAGACCCATTCTTACAAATCCGTTGATAAATGGATACACAAACTCCCCCCAATAAAATTTACTTGATCAAAGGCTAATTTAGGTCACAGCATCATTGGGTATTATGAGAAACAATAAGGATTAAACTGGGGTAATTAATATTGAATCTAACGAAGGATAACAATATTACTTAACAGTAGAAAAGGAGTATATTCTTTATAATTTTATGGAAATAATTATCCACCCCGACTTACAGGAAGCCAATTTGATATGTTTAAGGTAAAGGGTTAAAAAAAAAAAAACTAATTTTTTTGTATTGAACTAAATTTACTAAATTGAAAAAAATAATAAATTTTAATTGACAAGGATAATGATTTCCTTTTTTATACAAAATATGTATGAATTATTAGTACCTACAGTTAAAATTATGCTGTTAGTAATTTAGATTTATCAAAATTTATGTTTTACTACTAGTATCTAAGTGTTTCTAATATTAACAAAGTAAATTAACCTTTTACAATTTATAAAGATTTTTTTAAAAAAAATCAATTTTAAAGCGTGTTTAGTTTTATTTCTGTTATTTATTTATTTATTTTTTTAAATGTGTATTTAAACTAAAATTTTTATGTTCGACCTAAAATTTGACAGAATATTCATTTCCAAATCTCTAATCGTTACATCCTATTAAGGATGTTCTTAAATCCAAAAGAGCAACTTTCTGACATAAGTTTTAATTTAATTTTGTTCGAAAATGCATGAAACTAGCTGGTGTTGTTGTTCAGAAACTATGTAATTCAGCTGACTTTTCCATTTTTTTAGAAACGCAATAGGTCTTTCAGATAATAGTGCCAAAGTGGGCGTTTTGAAGCGAATTTCCGCGCGAAGGAAGAAAGAACACTCAAGAGCGGGCAAAAAACGTGCTTGTCACGTGATCAAAATCATTTCTAACTCAATAGGTAATTGATTAATCAAAAAAGGGAAACACAGTTCAATTCCAAATCCCTTTTATGGTCAGGCTTACCAATTTTATACCTTTCCGTTAAAAAAATGAATTTGTAAATGGGACAAAACGTTTTGCGCTTGTTGAGCAGAGCAGTTAAGAACAGACTTAAGGTCCTAGTAACATTTGGGTTAAAAATGATACTCAGATTACGTTAGTCAATTTCCGAAATAACAATAACTTCTTTTTAAGAAAATCCTATAAATATTATAATTTAATAATACTTAGTTATACTAAGTATGTAAAACGATATAAAAAAGGTGCTTCATATGTGATATTTTTAAATATTATTAATCAAATTTGAAAAGGAAATAATTTGAAAATTATATTCTAAAATTATATATTATATATTATTTCATATTCATATTCTCATTCATATTATTTGATTAAAGATAAGAATAGGAATAGAAAAAGAAAGTTTTTACAATTGTTTTCTGGGAGCCATCCTCAGCATGTGTTCACAATATCCCTCTCCTCTCCCCAAACATAGACATTATGTTGCTAAGTAAAAAAAATATCAATAAAAATTCTTATTTGTATCAAACGACTTGGTTACAGTATAAGAACATGAGAAATTGTTTCCCACATGCAAATTCATGGAACTGACCGCTAGCCATTTAGCCTAGAATCTCCTATAGATAACAGCTTTGTTTGGCCACCTATAGTGAATATGGAAAATGTCGCTGATAAGAAAGTACAAAAGCGAACCCTACTTTGTACAAAACATTTTACAAGACGGTGACAAATGTAAGTGAAAGTCATGCCCCCATTGCAACTGTTCTTCGGTTTTTAAAAGACATTTAAAGAATATGTGGATTTTCGTCAAAGCAAGGAAAAGATTGTAACAAAAATAAGACTTATATAATGTGCAGAATTTTTCTTTTCAATTTAGTGAATCAGTGTTTTTAATAGATATTTTTTTGCATTTTAACTCATTTATTTTTTTTAATTTCCTTTATAATTACTTGCTCTGTTTTGAAAGATTTCTCAAGGATATTTGAAACAGACAGCAGTAAATAATATAAAACAATGTTAGATCTAACTTTTGTTGTAGCAAAAAATTTTAAGAACTTTATATATTTAAAAAAATCATTCTTTTCCTATAGAAGATGTAAGTGAAATAATAATGGAGTATAGCTTAAATTTATAATAAAAATGCTCATGCTAATAAGTGTACATGCATTATATCCAGTAATAAAACCTCACGATCCCTATCTTTAAACATACACACACATACATACACACACAAACATATATATATATATATATATATATATATATATATATATATATATATATATATATATATATATATATATATATATATATATAACCAATAATTAAACATAACCTACCACCATCAAAAACCGTAATATTATGAATTAAAGCTGTAAGTATATAAAGATTAAATTAATTATAAGAATTATTATGGAAGAAAAATAAGAAAGTGGACACCGACAAATAATGGAAATGATTATATATTGAATTACATTTTCAAGGGCACAGAATTCAATGATATAAGCAAAATGGTTGTTTTCTGTGGGAAAAATAAGCTAAAGCTAAAAGTTATTTTCCCCTGTGCCCAAACAACCATTAAAATCAAGTGAATTGATTAAAAATGAAAACAGAATAGAAACAAATAATATGAAATGGAAAAATCAATAAAACCTATTAAATATTTATAGGATATAAAATGAAATAATAAACACCATACCGTTTAATATTTTAGAATAAATCCACGCGCACATGGCACCCATAATATCGTAAAGATTAAGGTGAATAAAACAGCTAAGAAATCACAGTAATTGATACCATAGGATGCAGTTAATACATATTGAAATAAATGTTAAATAACTGTTAATATAATATAAAATAATATAAATAGAAAGTAATTACATAATTAAAATGCACTATTAAATTAATTAAAAACCGTTAAACAATATCGTCAAAATTTAGCTAAAAATTCCCCCTGGTGTAGTAAATTATAACTGAAATGTAGCTGGAAAAAGTAAATATAGAACTTATCGAAAAAAAAAACACAAATTGTGGTGCTGCCATCTAGTATTACTTTTATGATTTAATTGTCAAAAGACAAACAGTTGTATGCAATTGAATGTAACAATTGTTTTATTAACAGCAAAACCAAACATATCTTATATATAGATAATTATAAACAGAATATAAACCACACAATGTATTTTTAAAAAACTATTGTTAATAAAATTTAAAAAGCATACAAAATATTCTATTAGCTAACTTATTTAAACTACACTAAGAATTTAAATAATTCTAGAACATCGATATTATATAGCATATAGATAATATGTTATAAAACAAAATAAATTCATTAATAATTAATATAAATAATTATTAAAAATATAAAAATCTTTAATAAAAACTATTATATATAAGATAATTATTAAATGAACAGGAAATAAAAAACATATGGTAGTATAAAGAAGGTGAACAGATACTTAAATTCCGATTACCTAAAAAGCACAAATATAGTGTGTGGATTATTTTATACATCCATAAAAATCCTTAAAGTATGAATGTGGGACATTCAAAAACATTAAACCGATAATAAATTTTATAACACTAAGTGAAAATAAATAAATATTATAATATTAATAAGAATAGAGGAATAATAATAATAATAATTACCCAATATTAATACATACAGTATAACTTTATTTATATTAAATATACTTATATGTATATTAATCACTATAAAAATGGCATACTATTAGTAATTAATATGATATTGTCCTTATTAAATTAAAATTTATAACAGATGATTGTAAATAAGATTAAACAATAATTAAGCTAATTATTAATGAAATTCACCAATTACATATAAAATATCAAATCAACATCCTTTTAAAATACGTATCAAAAATATAGTAATAATACAAAAGCCCCCATTTTTTTTTTTTTTTTTTTTATAAATTAACCATTGCGTATTATCCAGACAACAGCACCCTCCTCCGTACTCTAACATCTACCCACCCATCCAACCTATAATAATTTTTTTATGTTATTTTACAATTTTTATTTTTTATAGAGATTTTTTTATTTTATAATTTTTTTGTAATTTTGTTTACGCATGTGTTAATTTGTTTTAAAAGATCATGTAAGAAAAATACTAATTGTATATTAATGAATACATGAATTTTTTTGGAAAACCATGATTTAATGCATCATAAGTTAGTTTTTTAATATTATTGTTAATTAGAGGAGAAGAACATGAACATTTTATTCTATATAAATGATTAAGTATTATATTTCGAAATACAGAATGATGTAGACAAGATTTAAAATTTGTAAATGTATTAACTGTGAATTTAAATTCTTTACGTTTGTCATATAAATCTGTGATTGTTTTGTTGTCTTTTATTGTAATTTTAAGATCTAAGAAGTTAATTGTATTGTTAGATAAAAGGTTTTCCGTTAATTCCAAATTAGTGGGATAATCTACTGGAAATTGAGTAATTTCAGAATGATCAGTATCAATTAAAATTATGTCATCAATATAACGATATAAATGTAGATTATTATTAGTAAAATTACGTTCATAATGATATAAGTATAAGTCTGAGAGTAAACTGGATGTACAACCGCCTTGTGGTATACCGACATGCTGTAAATATAAAGTGTTATCTTGCAAGATATAATTATTATAGATAATGAAGTTAGTTAAAGATTTAAAATATGCAATATCAATATTAGATGGTAATTCCAGTTTTTTATAATACTTTTTAAATAATGCATTTATAATTTTATGTAAATCTAATAGGTCTATATTATTAAAAAGATCTTTGAAGTCATATGTCGTTATATTATATACACAATGAAGATTTTTTAAAATATTGACAAGTTGATAGCTATTTTTTATACAATGTGTATTATCATTGTTTGTAGTATATATATATATTTACTTACATATAATTTATATTTATTATATTTACAGAGAGAGAGGCAAAGAAATGAAAGCAAAAACATTCTATGCTTGCCAACGCGAAACTTTCCATGGATGCCTTTTTAAACATAAAAAGACGAAATTTGCAGGCATTGTTTTAGAAGTGATTTGTAATTCAATAGCATTTTTTAATTTTCGATAAATATATTACATTTTGGGTTATAAGGAACTGTTGTTTCCTGACGCCCTTTGTCCGGCTGTCGCCGGCGCTTCAAGAAAGTCAATGCAAAACGCCAACTTTGACAGCATTTTTTTTGTATGATCCTTCGACTTTATCAAAAAATGGTAAGCTGTTTGCTTTCACAGTTTCTGATAAAGAGCACCTACACATTTAAAATTACTTAGATGACATTAAAGTTTGTGTAATAAACCAAAAAACTTCGTTTCTAAAACCTTTAGGCTAACTCAAAATCATTTATTTTAAAAAAAATCCCTCACTTATTCCTTAAAGCAGGGCCGGAACTAGACTTTTTTGTACCCGGGGCAAACATAGATTTGGGCGCCCACCCCCCTCTTTCTCAAAGTATATTTACAAAGAGAATTTTACTAATTTTCTAATAGCCGACTTATTTTAAAATTTAAAATATGTAATCATAAAATATGTAATACTGAACTACGTAATCTACAATGGCGGATCCATAGCGGAGGTCACGGGGTCATGACCCCCCCCCCCCCTCTAAACAAAAATAGTCTAAAGATCATTTTAAAAATGAAATATACAGTAGAGTCCCGCTTATCCGAGTCCCGCTTAACCGAGTTTCCGCTTTAACCGAATTATTTTCTTCTGATGGACAGATGGCTTCCATTATTAAGAAACAGAAGAAAAATTATGGCCATTTTTTTCCCATTCTGACCAGAAAATCAGAGTTCTAACTTTTTAGGACTGCTCTTTCATCTTCACCTAACACTTCATTTATAATGGCTGTTTCATAATAATGGAAGCCATTTATCCATCAGAAGAAAATGATCCATTCCAAAGTTATAATCCTTCATTTGGCGCCCGGGGCACATGTCCCCATCTGCCACCCCGCCCCATCCCCACCCCCCTTAGTTTCGGTCCTGCCTTAAAGCACATAAATGAGGTCTTTTTTCAACAGAAAGAATGTATAAAATGTATTCAATAATTTAAAATTTTAATAACAATAAACATCCCAATTTTCAGTTTGAAAATTTTAAGAACAAGCGCTTTCTCTTAACCTTTTCGGGTCTGGTGTACTATTAGTAGTACATCTCTTTTCATCGAGTATTATTTTGTCGTAATTACTTTTGTTACTATCTGCATATAATAGCGATAGTATATGACTATGCCTGTCTTATTATGACTTCATTTATGTTTTGACATTTAGTATATATAACAATAATAATAAAAGTTTGCTTAATTCTCTTTGCAGCGTTGGCGATTCCTTTATTTTATACATATTTTTTACTCTTTAAATTTAAAATATGAGTTACTTTTCTGAACGAATCAGGTGTGAAACTAAAAAAAAAAAAAAAAAAAAAATTAGAAAGTTGTATATCTGTTAAACCCTGTTGTAATACGATATTTTCTAAATCTCTACAAAAACTCTTCCTTAACCTATTATCATATAAACATGAATTGAAATAGTCCACAAAATAAGTACATTCATTTGATTTCAGACAATGAGATAATCTTTATACTTCAGTAAATCTATTTGGATTGCTAAGATTAACATTATTAAAGTAAAAGTAATTTTGTTCTGAAAATTGGAAAAAAAAAAAAAGACCCGAAAGGGAACCCTGGCTTTGAAGCAGGAATGTCCAAGCTTTCTTCTTCGTCCGACCACATATGTGAGGAAGGAAATGTTTGTTTCGAGCCGCACATGTACAGCGTACTCTTCTGATTTCCAGCAGAGGTTTTCGAGAAAATACTTAAAAAAAAAAAAAAAAGATTTCTAAAAAATATTTGCATCTGGACTAATTCCTTAGCCATTTACGCTTATAGCCTTTCTCCCCTCACCCACGAGAGTTAGGACATTTTTCTATAAAAATCTAGGGCTCGAAAATGTTTCTTCCATTGGGGCTAATTTAAGGAGTCGGGGTCTGATCATAAATTAATTAGTGCGGCCAGAGACAGTTTTTTTCTTTGTTTCAGATTATTACACAATTAATTTAATAATTTAAAATATGTAATAAAAAAGTACGTAATACTGAATTACATAATCAACTTTGTCAAATATTGATTCATGACCTTGAAAACGAAATCCAAAGGAACAGAAAAAATTCCGCTTTATACAGTTTTCGATCTTAGCAGGTATAATTATTGGTATTTTTTCTGTTGGGAGTATGTAATTTTTTCATTTAAGACAGGATTCCGTTATAGACATGTTTCGTTTTCACAGATTTTACGGTACTTGCAGTTAATACAAATCAGGCGTTTAAAATCACAGTGATATGAATCACATTGTCTTAAAAGACTACATTAGTCACGTGAAGAAACTAAACTCGCAAGCTAATGTTAAACCTATGGGAGAGTTCTTTTCAAATTTCTCGCTTGCATTTTAATATTTTAAAATGATTTTTTTCTGTTTGGGGTAGCAGAAATTGATTTGTAACCGGATTCGTGTTTACTTTTTCGATTTTGGTTACAGCCTGTTTTTTTATAAAGTTACTTTCTTTTTTAAAACCTGTTCCGGAAATGAAAGTAGCCTCACAAAAAAAAAAAAAAAAAAAAAAAAAAAAAAAAAAAACTGCAACCAAAACCGAAAACGTACAAACTAACAACGTTAAAAATCAACTTCAGCTATCCTAAGAAAAAAAAAATATTTAAAAATATTAAAATGCAAACGAGAAATTTGAAAAGAATGCTTCCATAGATTTAACATTAGCAAGCGAGTTTCTCTGCGTGACTAGTGTAAGTTCTTCAAAACTCAAAAACCAAACTTCATTTGGCGCCCCGTTCGTTTTCCGGGGCACATCCCCCCCCCCCCCCCCCCATCTAGTTTCGGCCTTGGTGGAGATTCGCAAAATTCGTGGTACAGGAAAGAAATACTTTCATGGGCGATTGTTGGGAGCATTTCGGCATGGATTTCATTATTTTTTAAAAAGAGAAGTGCGCATTTTGCCAATTTTAAAAAGGACAGAGCGCTGCACCCTTCAAAAATGGCCTACAGCAAACACTATCTATATTCTTTAATACTCAAATATAGTAAAATCCCTGAATAGCAGACACTTCGGGGTCGTTGAATAATCTTGCATCGGATCAGGATGTAGCTTTTTTTTTCGGGACGGGGTTACTCCAATTTCCTTTCTGTACATTGGATTCACTCTAGAATAATTCTTATGGGACATGCACATTCTACTACATTTCTTTCTATATGTCCCATTGTATCTATATTGATTTTTTAATGGATCTTTCTTTGTATGTAAATATCTGAATTACTATTGATGCCATTAATCCATTTACGCAGCTTGGAAACCTTCTAAGACGGAATGACATAAGAGAGGAAAAAATCGTTATAGTTAAGTTCCTTTTTTATAAGGTCTGGCATCTCTTGCAAATATATTATTTATTTTCAAACGGATTGTTATATTTATTTTGCACTGATCAAGAAATGTTTCCGTTTAAAACAGGATTTCGTCATACACAGATTCTTATAATAGATTTTACAGCACTGTATCCCTAACCCCTAGAAATGTATATGTACTATTCTTTAAAGACAATTTTAATTTTAGAATAATGGTAATTTAAAAATCATGTATTTTCGGCAAAAATTGTTGACCTAAGGAGGTTGTTCCTTAAACAGATTTTTGCACGAGTCAGACAGGGATGGGTCAATGTTTCTCATACAAACAGGTTTGTGACCGGACCAGAAAATTTCGGTCGTTGTAGACTTCTAGGAAGAATAAAGCACACACCCATAAATAAGTCAGGTTCGGCCCGGCCCGATCCACCAGAGAAAGTCAGACCCGGGCACGACCTAGAAAAACTGATGATCAGACTAGACCCATACCGACTCCGCGTAGGCCTCTAAATCGCATTTGAATGGGGAAAACGTGTTCTTAACGGCTGGAAATTTTTAAAATAAATTATGAAAAAAATTGAGTTTGAGTTGTAAACTTCGTTCAAATTCACAGATTTTTTTAACTTTCGTTCAGCTCACGTTCATTTACCAAAAAGTGAGTCAAGTTCAACTCAAAGTTCACAGATAGTGAAATAAGTTCGTGAGTTTTCGTTCAATGAACGTGCTCATACCCAACACTGATCTCAGCCTAGTTCGTCGGCTAGCTTCATCCGCCATCTTGCTTAAAAATAGCGGACACTTAAATATTTCAAAATCCAAAGATTTACAAAAAAATTAGAAATTTAAAGAAAAAAATCCTTAAGTGTTCGACCTTGATACAAGGATTCCGGAGCATTTTTTGTTTCGCCTCTACCTTAAAATGGGTGAGATATAGGAGTTTGAAATTCTAAGGCGGGTGGCCTTTTGAAAACAATCTTATTCTTGTCATGCGATAGCATTCGTATTTATCAACCAATTTAGATGTGACTGAGTATGAGTACAGGAATTACCAAGATCTCGACAGAGTTCTTTGGCCAGCTTCATCTGCCATATTGTTTCAAATTTCGGTCACTAAAATGTTTCAAATTCAAAAAAGATGTATAAAAATTAGAAATATAAAAATTTTTTAGCATTAAGTGTTCGGCCTTTGATACAAGGATGCCGGATCATTTTTTGTTTTTGCATTTAACCCCAAAATAGCTGAGCTATAGCGGTTTGAAATTCTAGCGTGGCTGACATTTTGAAACAACCTGATTTTTGTCAAGCCATGGTACTCGTATTTAGCAACCGATTTGGACGTGACTTAGTCATGACGTGACACAGGACATACCAACATACCAAGATCTCAGGCGAGTACGTTTGTCAGTTTTATCCGCCATCTTCTTTCAAAATGGCTGTCACTTAAATATTTCCAATTAAAAAATGTGTACAAAAAATAAGAAATCAAAAAAGTTTTTACCATTAAGTGTTCGGCATTGATACAAGGATTCTGGAGCATTTCTTTTTTTTTTTTTTTTTTTTGCCTCGATCTTAAAAAATGGCCTAGGTATAGCAGTTTTAAATTCTACGGATGCTGATTCTTCCATAATCAGGTTTCATTTACGAACTTAAGAAAATGAGGTTCCTTGCAAATTTAGTTTAATTGTTGTAACCGTTGTTGTTACTCTCACACGCTTAAAACTACCAGGACAGGGATGATCACTTCGGGAACTCAGCTTTCGCTTTAGAGTTTAAGTGCAATGCCGAAGGGCAGGCGCTTAAAACTACATAGGCATATCCACGAGTGTCAAATTACCGCCGATCTTGGCGATGCTTGGTGAAATATCTGCAAATTTGGCAACCAAAATTAAATCGCCATAAATGAAGTCAACTTGAATATAGATGACTAATTTGCGAAATTCTTATTCGAATTCAGAATTGACGAAAACTGGATTCAATCTTCTATAATCGGGTTTCACGCATTTTAGTTTCATGTGCTTGAGTAAAATTAGCTGAACAATAAAAAAATGGAATAGGGAAGCTACCTTTTTCTGCTGGTAAAGGCCGAATGGGCTTTTTTAAATTAGCTGTACTATGCTTCTTGAAAATAACACCTACCGAATTATTTTCATATGTTAGATGTGACTTTACAAAGTTTTAACCCTCCCCTCTTCTTATCACAATGTGTCACCCTTCTTCTTCTTCCTCTTTTGAAGTGTGAAGTAATTAATGGATGATCCCTAAGAATACATAAACAGCAAATTTAGAGAAAACGCTTTTGAAAATCATTTTTAATGCAAAATTTTAATGAAATACTTTTTAGTGCAAAAAGGACCCTCGGCCTGTGCCGAGAGGAAAAGGTAGCATTCATATCCCTTGTTTCTTAAAATACAGCTTATTTTACTCAAACACATGAAACTAAAAATAGTGAAAACCGATTATAGAAGTTTCAATATCAGCGTTCGTCAATACTGAATATGAATGAGAATTTCGCCAAATTTGTCAGCTATATCCTAGTTGGTTTCATTTAGAGCGATTTATGTTTAGCCGCTAAATTTGCAATATAACGCAAAGTAACGCCAATCTTGGGGAGAATTTGACGCTGACGTATATGACTATGTAGTTTTAAACATATGAGAGAAATGACAATGGTTACAACAATGAAAGTAAATTTGCGAGAAACCAAGTTTTCTAAAGTTCTTAAATGAAACCTGATTATCGAAAAATTAGCCACCCTAGAATTTGAAACTGCTGTACCTCAGCTGTTTTTTAAGATAGATAAAAATGTGCCCGCCATATTGAAACAAGTCGGGGGATGAAGCTGGCCAACGAACTCAGTCGAAACCTTGATAATTTTCTGTACGCATGCTTAGTCACATCCAAGTCGGTTAATTTATACACGTGTTATCGCATGACAAAAAACAGATTGTTTCAAATTGTCAGCCGCTCTAGAAATTCAAACTGCTGTATCTCAGCCATTTTTAAAGATAAAGACGAAACAAAAAATGCATCGTTATCCTTGTTTCAAAGTCGAACACTTAAAATAATTCTTTTTCAATTTCCAATTTTGTATACCTTTTTTTAAATTTCAAAATTTCGAATGGCCGCTATTTTGAAACTCGATGGCGGACGAAGCTGTCTAACGAACTCGGTCGAGACCTTGGTATGTCCTGTACACATGCTTAGTAACATCCAAATTGGTTAATAAATACGAGTGCTATCTCATGACAAAAATCAGATTGTTTCAAAATGTCAGCCACCCTAGAAACTCAAACTGCTATATCTCAGCCATTTTTTAAAATACAGGCGAAAAAAAAAATGCTTCGAAATCCTTGTGTCAAGGTCAAACACTTAAGAAAAAGATTTTTTTTCAATTTCTAATCTTTTTAAAACTCTTTTTAAATTTTAAATTAAAAAAAATAACGGCCGCCATTTTGAAACAAGATGGCATATGAAGCTGGCCAATGAACTTGGTCGAGGCATTGGTATATACTATGCATATACTAAGTCACATTCAAATCGGCTCATAAATACGAGAGTTACAGCATGACAAAAATCATATATATATCTAATAATACCTTTGAATCAAAATTTATCTTACAAGTTAATATAACAATATTATTAAAAATTCCAAATAAAGATGATATGTAATAATATTATACGTTAATTGTTATGCTAAAACATAGATTAAAGTAAAGCTAATTGGCAAATACAACATACTAGGATATCCAAAATATTGACAATCCCAAACGTTTCAATATATGGATGATACCAAACAAAGTTGAAATATAAAGGAAATAATGCAAGATGGAACAAAATGCAGTAGAAAAATATAACGAAGGGAAATAAAGATTAAAAACAGAGCAACACGTATTATTTAATCTTCAATTGGCAAGAATGTCACGTGTTGTCAGGGGCGGATTTATGAAGTGACGGGCCCCTCTCACTGGAACGTTTTGGGGCCCTTGCATCTTGAAAAATTGGGTATATTTATAATCTATACTAATAAAAGAAAATTTCGCTCCGTGTGTGTGTATTCGCGATGGCTAGCAAAATCTACCGCACGTACAAAACGGAAAATTTTTGTGAGAGTAGTCCAAGGCCTCTCCTGATACATCCGAGACACAGAATTCTATAATATCTACTTATAAGCTGAGTTATCCATTAACAATCGCAACGCACTCTCATTAAAAACTCATCTCGGTCAACAACAGGGCAAAAAGCAAGCCTTATTTACGCATCATGAAAAAATGAACATCGAAAAGAAGGAATTCCGGGGGGGGGGGGGTTGCCATATTAACTTACATCGGCGAAACCGCTTACTAAAGTTAAAAACGGAAGACATATTCTAAAAGATCGTACCCTTACATCTCAAATCCCGTAATCAATTTAAAAAATATATCGCAGTTAACCCTTTGAAAAGAAAATTCAAAGAGGGTCATTTTTCCAAAAAAAATGTTTTTATCCTTTATGGCAACGCACCTCAAGGGTGAAATTTTAGAGCTACCGACAAACCAAAAATATATTCTTGAAGATAAAAGCTTCTTCTAATCGAGGATGCAATCGGTTTTTTAAAATATGAATTTTAACCCTTTCAAATAACCGGCGAACTCGAGTCACTTCGCCCCTCACGGAGACGATATTTTTTGTGCGCTAAAACTAACTAAACATCCGAATGTATTTTAACACAGTCTTTTCAGAGAATCTCAATACACTAGATGATTTAGATCACATAGAAAAATTATGTAACGTTCTTACGGGTAGAAATATTTTTTGTCAAATAAAATGGTGTGAAAATTTCGGCGAAATCTGTAGAAACTTTAGTGTTTCGTCGCGGTTTCGCCCCTCTAGGGCGCAATTTTCGAGGTATCGATGAAGCAAAAATATGCCCTTAAAGCTGAAACCTTCTTTTAATCGGTAATGTAACCGGTAAAAATAAAATGTATGAAAAGCTCGACAAAATGCGTAAAAGTCTGAGTGTTTCGTCGCGGTTTCGCTCGCTTTTGTTAAGCATACACTGTTAAAAATTTGTAGCATTCTGTCCAGTCATTTGACCGTTTTCGAAAAAACGGTTTCATAGCCGTAATTTAACTACATTCTGAACATAAAATGGGCAATAATATGGTCAGAATAGTGTTAAATTACGGATGTGTAACCGTTTTCGATAAAAACGGTCAAATGACTGGACGAATGCTGCAAATTTTTAACAGTGCACTGTTAAAAATTTTGCAGCATTCTGGCAGGTCATTCGACTGTTTTTTGAAAAAACGGTTTCATAACCATAATTTAACTATATTCTGACCATAAAATGGCCAATAATATGGTCAGAATAGTGTAAAATTACGGTTGTGTAACCGTTTTCGGAAAAAACGGTCAAATGACCTGCCAGAATGCTGCAAATTTTTAACAGTGTGTAGATTCCAAAAATCAAATTACACAGAAAATGAAATACCAAACAACACGTACTTTTAATTCAATATATTTTCATTTCAAAATATAAATTCAGACAAAATGGAGTTAAAGATATAAAATCATACAAATTTGAGGTTCCTTTAAGAGTCATTGATCACGGACCATCGCAATGCCGGGTGGGCCAGGTAGTTTAAAAATAATAGCTATTAAAAACTTAATTACAATAATTACTAACAAATAAAGTAAAATGTATTCAAATCGTTAAGGATTAATTACACGAAATTCATTTCATATTCAAATTACATCAGATTATTTTACACAAACTTAGATACTGTGACGGATAAATGTGCTAAAATTATGTATCTTATTTTCCTTTCAATTTTTTAAGAACATAAAATGATAACTCAAACCAAAATTAATCAGAAACTAAGGAGACAATATTTTAGCATCTGCTAAGCTATTCAAAACCTCTTTTTGCTGGTTTTCGTTTTTGGCTCATTTATTTCATGAAATAAGATATAAATGTATGGGATTTTAATGCATGGAGATGCAGCGGCCTGCGCTGCATGCCATTATCTTCCTTGCAATTTTAATTTCATGTTTTAATAAAACAATATCAGAAATCAAATAAATTCATCAATTATAACAAAATTAAATTGTATTTTTCTTCTTTTCGTTACACAGCTGGGGTCAAAGAACGGCAAATGCTTTATGGATATAAAAAGAATTCGAAGCTCCACGAGTTGTTTTATAACCACCTGCGCTTCATTTTTATATAAATACTAGGGGGGTGGGGCTCTACCCCCTGCAAACGTATAATAGTCACATGTAAATAAATTTTTAATTGAAATGAAATATTGTTTGCGTTTATTATTATTTTTTATAATTTGTGCTACAATAACTACAATATATATATGGTGCTATTTTTAAAATTGGCAACGATATAAAATAGTAACCTTTTCTAAAACATGAAAAATTATATCTTGAAATGAGGAAAACTGGATTAAGATAAATAAAAAAATATTATTTATTTAATCGTGTTATTATTATTAATTAATTAATTAATTTTTCAAATTTTCCTGAAAAATATAATTTAATCACAATATTGTCTTCACTTTATAAAAGATAATTTCAATTTCAATTTGAAAATGATGAAAAAGAAAATAAATGTAATAATCCTTATATTTTTCCCTTTTTTCCGCAAAAAGGAGTCATTTAGTTGCCATCAATACAAAAATATTGTTACAATTAGAAAAAAAATTAATACCTCAATAACTAAATCAAATTTAAAAATTTTAATACCATTTTTGACATATGCGGATCAATACGGACAATTGGTGCTAATTTCATCGCCAAAGGTTCCATATTTTAGGAATAATAGCTGTGAAATACAATCAGTCGTTTCACAAATTCGTTTCATTAGGATTTTATATATATGGTAGATATTTTTTAAACACAAATTTAACTAACTAATCTGCATACAGGTTTGTAATAGCGTGTGTCTTAATAGCGAATGCCATAAAAAATGGCTAAAAGTGGCACTTTCACAACTGCGATTAATATCTGCTAAAATGGAAAAAAATCATATTGGGGAACTATGAGGGACATTGTCTTTGACAGTCATGATATATTTGACTGTCGTGTGTCATTTTTGATCTGGATGTGGAGAATTTTATGAAAAGGAAAAAGTATGAACACTTACGATGCAATAATAAAACTTGTGCAATAATAAAATATTGATTACTATAGCTGACACGTTTTCCGGGCCTGTTATAATAATCTTAAATAAAATTCGAGTTTGTATAATTTTATATCTTCGTAAAATCGATGCCGTAATGCCTTCGGCATCATAGAGTGTTTTAAATGAACTTAGTTTTTCCGGGGTCCCAATGCCTTCGGCAGCGTCGAGTGTGTTCCCAACAAACCTCTTTCCAGTGGCGTAGGTCTAAATGCTCTGGATACCAGTGATTTTGTAAAGTTCAGTTCGCCTTATCTAAACGGAGAATTTTCTGCTATTAATCAAGACGAAGAAAATTTTAACCCTCCCTGGCTATGCCACTGCCTCTTTCTGAACGAACTTTTGACCTGGGTGGCCGCTGTCTGAGGCAGAGTATAGCTAAATTGCTCCGCACGCACCGAAGACAATCGAAAACCAATTTGAATGACCCAAACCCCGTAGTTATCGGGCCCATAGAACCCGAGATTAGAATGCCCCCTAGCGGTAGATAATGGAACTAAAATATGTATAACAATTCTAATCTAAATTGAATGAACTACTTTTCGATGAAATCGAGTCATAGAAACCGAGAAAAGAATGCGCCGCTAACGTTCGAAAATGGTGGTAACAAAAGTCCAAGATAAACTTTCATAATGCAGAAAGTAGCTTAATTATAATCTCAGTTGAATGAACCAATTGTCATTGAAATCGGGCAGATAAAAACCCGAGGAAAGAATGCGCTCCCAAGCGGTGGAAGGTGCCCCTTCCATCTATAAATTTATCAAATTCCCTTTAACATTAACACAATATTTAATTTACGGATGAATTACCCCCACCTCTCTAAAGTTAACCACTTACCTTTAACAGTAGCATTATTTTTAATTTATGACTGTAGTGAGTAAACATAAGTTGATGCCGAGAAGGAGATTAATGTTCTAAAAAGTTGGTAGCAAGGGTATAAGGAAATTTTTTAGTAGTTTGTAAAGTAGCAGGAGGACCCTAGAACTATGTTAAAGAAAATTGCCAGATAATCGGATCATTTTTAAAGAAGCTGCACCAAGGGCCTGAAGGCGAATAATATTCAAAATTGGTGATACACTAAGTCTGAGAAATTGTTTTGTCATTCATGGAGCAGTAGCTGAAGGACCTAACAAGTTGTTAGAAAAGAAAAAGCTAGTGAATCGGACTATTTTTAAGGAGGTTATAATTGGGTGATCAAAAGGTGTCAAGGTGATAGTTGAGAGCAGGGTCCAAACATGAAAAAATGTTAAAAGGTATTATGTTTATTTAGCTCTTTAGATCCCATATTAGTCGAAATTAAACATAATGTACAAATTAATCATTAGAATAAAATTTTAAATAAATGCGCAAAAAATAAGGGGGATATTTAAAAAGGGCCCTAAGTTCCCAATAAAAATATGAGGGGTAGCTGGAAATCCTAAAAATTTGTTAGAAAAAAAGCTAGTGAATCAAACTATTTTTAAGGGCGCGATAATAGGCAGCCCAAAGGGGGCCAACTGATAGTTGAGAGCAGGGCCTGAGATATAAACATGTTAAAAGTTTCTAGAACCTAGCACTTTAGATCTTTAATTAGTCGAAATTACGTAAAGAGTATAAATTAATCATTTGAATAAAATTTTAAAGAAATGCGCAAAAAATGGGATGCTTAAAAAAGGGCCCTAGTTCTCCAATAAAAATATGAGGGTTTTTACTTTGTCACAATGTAGTTACATTGTGACTCTCATGTGACTGTCATTTGTAGACTCAATTTCAAAGTCATCGTGAACGCTGCATTGTGATAAGTTACCAAATAATGTCACATTAAAGTCACATGATGACTTTCAGGTGACAGTGAGACTACTGTGAAGTCACCATTGTGCTCTTTTGGGAAAAGTCTCCATGTGACTATAATATGATATTATTTGGTGACTTATCATAATGCAACGTTCATGATGACTATGAAATTGAGTCTCAAAATGACAGTCACATGATGGTCACAATTTAACTACATTGTAAAGTCACCTGGTGACTCGTCACAAAGCAGCAGTCACATTGACTTCTTAGTGGAGTCACATATAGTGATCATTTGAGACTCATAATGAGATGTATGGAATTTTCTATTTTTTTTGCTTCACCGTAGTGACTGTGACACTTGTGACCGTGTGTGACATGAATGATATGTTATATGGGCTATCTGTGTGGTAGAAATAGTAATTACTCGAATTATATTATTTCCCTTTGAGTGTTCGCGTATTTGAAAATTAGCATTTTGTGACTTTTCCTTAATTTTTGATAACCAGTGTATTTTAGCTGATTACTAATAAATTTAATAATTTTATTTTTATTCATTACTGAGCATAAATATTTTATTTTACGTAGATAATTGGTTAAAATATTTTTATATACAGATTTATGTAAGCATGAATTATAATGTGTAAAAATATTTACATTAAAAGGAAAATCAGATCTTTTATCATATATGCATACATTATTTTATGGTTATTATTAAGCGTTATTTTTAAGTCAAGAAAGTTCATTACAATATTTATCGTATCATTTTGACTTAATGTAAGCTGTGTGGGATATTTAGTATGCAGCGATGAGATATTAGAGTCGTTGAAATAATAAATAATAATATCAACAATATAACGATAGTAAACATGATCGTTGTTATTGCCTACTGAATTCCTTTCATAGTAATATAAAGATCTGAAAGTATACTTGAAGGAATACCATCTTGAGAAATTTCTTTACATTGTTTATAAATAGTATCATTATAGATAATATAATTATGATGCAAGGTAAGGTTCAATAATGTTTTAAAGAATCTATCAAAAATATAATCTTTCAAATTTAATTGAGTTTAGTAGTCATTAAAAAGTAAATACATACTCGTAGTTTTATGTAAATCTTTCATGAACTTATAAGATGAATTTTGATTAAGAGGTATTATATATATATATATATATATATATATATATAAACATTTGAACGGAGGGGGGTTTTGGAGTCTGGGGGTCATGATCGAAGAAAATGTACCAAAATTTTCCGTAATTACTTTCCTCTGAACGGCTGCAATAGCTTTTTACTTTTTGCAGTGAAAGCTACCTAAACGTTTCTCGATAAAAGCTACAATTTATATACATGAAAAAAAAAAATTATGTAAAAAATAACTGGTAGGCGAATCTGCTAGTACGAAATATATGACAGGCGTCTTCAAAGTTTATAAAAAACAATTAAAAAAAGGTTTTGATAAAACTTTAAACTTACACAACACATTCCATATATACTATTGTGTGTTAATGCCATGGCAGGCCGATTGGATGTTTCAAAGTACCTGGCAGGTGACAAAAAGTAAGTAGGGTGCGACAGAGAGGTTGCGCTGTAGCGGCGGCGAGAGAGATAGTCCATCGAGCAGATGATTGAATCATAGGTATAGAAAGAAGCATTTTATAATTAAATTTAAATTTCAAATATAGAAATAAAATACAGATATATTTTATAATTAAATATAAAAATAAGTATTTTATATTAGATTTACGAGTATATTATTTGGATTACTTTTTTTTTCATCTTCATCGTCCCAATTTAACTCGTCATCACTTTCAGATATCCGTCATCAAAGTAATTATCAGCTACTTCAGGTTAAATTTTGTCTTCAGAAAACTATATTATCAATGTCAGGATTGTTGTAAAATTATTTAGGATAAATACAATTAATATAAATAAAATAAAAATTATCTACCAATTGATTGCCTTGTTTCTGCAGGTTGTAGGATTATCACGTCCATTACTGACGATGGAAATATGTCGCCCTCAAAACAATTAAATGTATATACCCTTCCTTTCCTACGTCCCTGCCTCATAGTGAATGTAGAATCGGCAAACATAAAAGAGAACGTCTCAAACATTTTAAACACAAAATTGTCGCAGAAAAAAAAACGAATATAGCCATTCGATTGGAGGATTTTTTTTTCAATTTAATCAAAACAACAACAACGAAGAAAAAGCTTAGGAAGCCATTTTCAGGCCTCCCACTCGGTCCGTTTTTTTTAATTCATTTTAAATACAGGGTGGTTATAATTAAAGTCACCCTGTTTAGAACTACGAAGGGTGCGTTCTGGTAGACAGATATCGATGAAACTCGGAAAATACATTATATGGACCATGGGAAAAAGGAATCTGCAATAAAAAATAGTAGTTCAAATTTTGACCGATAGATGGCGGTTTTCACCTGCGAGAAATGACGTTATGCAAATTTAAAGCGGTTTAAAAAGCCAGTGCTCGCTGCCGTAAAGTCATTCTGCACCATTCCGTTAGGGAAGAAAGAACAAGCGTTACTGGTGAAGTTGTTTTATCAGAAAGACGGTAATTTGTCATGCAAGATGGTGCACCATCTCACATAGCCCGAGCAGTGACGGCACTGCTTTGTGCCAACTTTGGAGATGATCGGGTAATTTCGAGAAGTTTTCCAACAACCTGGCCTCCTCGTTTATCGGACTTGAATCCCTGTGACTTCTGGTTGTGAAGATTCCTGAAAGACCGTGTCCATGGAGGAAGCATACGGACTCTACCTGATTTGAAAGCAAGCATAACTCGTCATGTTGCTGCAATTCGCGCTGTTGTTGAACCCACTATAACCACGTTATTGTTGAGCACGCTATAACACGCTTTGAACATGTGCTTGACGCAAATGGAACATATGCTGTTAATGCTATGTTGTGTTTCCAGTTTGAGTTTTTTGGTCTTCATGCGCCACCTTCACACCTGGTGGTCGAAATTTGAACTACTATTTGTTTTTGAAGATTTCTTTTCCCCATGGTCCAGCTAACGTATTTTCCAAGTTTCATCGATATCTGTCTATCGGAACCAGAACAGACTCTTAAGTAGATCCAAACAGGGTAACTTAAATCATAACCACCCTGTAGTTTTAAAAGAATTTGCGATGCATCTAGTTTTTATGCATAACTCAAAAATTACTTGACGGAATGAGCTGTTATTTTAGACTTGAAATTTTGAAGCTTATAGATATCGATTTTGGTTTAACCTTTCAGCGGGCGCGCCTGCGCAAATTTTACGACAAACGGAATATTCCTTACACTGCTTTCACAAACTGTATCGAAAGTGCTTCAAGGTCATTCCTATTCCTTTATGGGTCCCCTCCCTTCGCGATGAAATGGGTGTGATCCAATTCCAAGGTTAAATTTCAGCTTCGCAGTAGGTTTTATGCAGAGCTGTGCTATATTCGTAAAGTTTACGACACGCGTCCGCTCTTGCGAGTTGAAATAATAATAATTTTTTTCTTGTTTTTAAAGCTTTATTTCGGCAGCTCTATATTTAATGTTTATTACACTGTCTTATCAGTTGATTTTATGTAGTCTAAAAATATATTTTTAGTAGAATTTTCAAAATATGGCTTCAAGATGGGTAAAGTATGAAGATATTCCACATCTCCTTCAGGAACTATTTGATGAAGAAAAAGAAGATAATAATGAGGAAGCAGATCTGGAAAGTGACAGTGATCTTAGTGATGAAAATATCGAAGTAAATTGCATCAGCAGTGAATCCGAGCAAAGTATTTCTGAGGACGAACAAGAAAATGCATTTGAAGATGAAGAATTTTACATTGGTAAAGACACAACTACCAAATGGCGTAAAATACAATACACGAAGTGCTCGAAGACAAAAAAGCTGAACATTGTCAAAGTTCTTCCTCGCATCAAAACTTTTGCGAAAAATATAGAAGACGAAGTTGGATCATTTATGAAAATAATAGATCTAAATATGATTGATGAAATTTTGAAATGTACAAACCAACATATAAATCAGTTAAGATCAAAACATAACTACTCCAGAGAAAGAGACTGTCAAGATGTAACAAGATGTGAAATGATGGCGTATTTTGGACTATTGTATTTGATAGGAATAAAAAAGGGACATCATGCCAATGTGAAAGAATTATTTTCAAATGATGGTACAGGAATAGAAATAGCAAGGAGCGTCATGAGCTATAAGAGATTTTTATTTCTAACGAGATGTCTTCGATTTGATGACAGAACAACAAGAATTTCCAGACGTAAGGAGGATAAGCTGGCAGCTTTACGAACAATTTTTGATTGTTTTCTAAGAAATTGCAATAACTGTTATAGTAAGAGTGAATTTGCTACGATAGATGAAATGTTGCATCCCTTTCGTGGTCGTTGCCAATGGATTCAGTATATTCCAAGTAAACCTGCAAAATACGGAATAAAAATGTACGCTGTATGTGATTCAAAAACTTTTTATACATACAATCTCGAAATTTATTGTGGATAGAACATCACCATTGGTTCAAATTTGTGCTGAAAACACCAATGCTATATACTAAAATAATAGATTGTGTGCGGTTACTAGAAAACAATCAACAAATTTTTCAAAACCCACAAATGCCAATAGATGAACAAGATTAGCACTAATGAACAGAAACATGAACTTCAGGCCAAACAGTGCCTAACTAAATCGAGAATATAAAATTTAGAAAACTCTTGTACATAGAACAGCCATACACTCAGGTTATCCATAACCTTAAAGTTATCTCACAACAAAACACTTGAACTCATGATAATAACTATTAAACTAATGCACCTGAGAATATGTAGAGCTTAAGAACATCTTATTCATCTGCTGCTTTTGTAATTAATCAATCATATTCGTGTTGAAAATAATACACACTTTCGTCTGTAAAGCGCTCAGCTCATCTGTTCTATTATTATTTTTATTATTATATTTATAATTACTATTATTATTATTTGTACTATTACCATTATTTCTTATTGTTAAAACTATTGTTAAATATTGTAATTTTTTTTTTTCTAATAAACTTGCAACGCGGGATCTGGAAGCCTATGCCAATGGTGGGTTATCCCGCGTTGTAGAAAATGTAGAAAATGTGGATTGCAACCTAATGGTCTATATGCAGTTTCAAACTCTCCACTGGATGTTGTGAACAGGTTGGTTACTCCAATTGAAAATTCGCGCAGAAATATAACTACAGATAATTACTATACTAGTATTCCTCTGGAAGATTTTTTGCTGCAAAAGAAGCTGACACTTGTGGGTACCCTAAAGAAAAATAAGAAGGAAATTCCACCAGAGTTTTTGCCATGCAAGGAAAAGGTGGTTAAATCGACAATATTCGGTTTTCAAAAAGATAAAGCTCTTGTTTCTTATGTCCCTCGAAAGAACAAAGCTGTCATACTCCTGTCTACAATGCATGACACATCAAATATTGACAAAGATTCAGGTAAACCGGAAATTATCTTGGATTACAACTCTACAAAAGGTGGAGTAGACACTGTCGACAAAATGTGCGCTACATACTCTGTTTCGCGGATTACAAGGAGATGGCCATGTGCAGTCTTTTACAGCCTTATGAATATTGCCGGAATAAATGCACAAATTTTATATATGCTATCAAAACCTGCAGAAAATCCTCTAATTCGAAGAATTTTCTTGAAAAACTTAGCACTGGGACTTATGAAAGAACACCTTACAGCTCGAGCCAAAATTCGTTCTTTACCACGTGATATTACAACATTTCTAAGTCTTAATTATGCCTTACCTTCTGAAGCAAGTACTGAAGAAGAGAGAACGCAAGAACAACAAGTACAGAAACGCGGAACTTGCGGTGTGTGTGTAAAAGAAAGAAGAAGATCATCAGCATCAATGAAATGCTATATATGCAACAGATATACCTGCAAGCAACATTCTCTTACAAAAATTCGATGCCTTGAATGTCAGGAGAGTGATGCTAGTGACTAAAAACTTATAAAATATAATTATTTCTCTTATAATCTATATCCTTTTTTGATTTTCACATCCTTTTTATGCGGTATTATTGTTTATCTCATTGTTTCTCATGTTAAAATTTTGTCAATATTTCCTTTTATCTTAAAAAAGTGTATTGTTTTATATTTCCAACTATAATAAAAGGTTAATTTGATCCATTGATATGCAAAAATTGTTTTTTAATTTAACTTATATTATAATTGTGAAATGTCTTGGATTTATAACAGCGCAAATATGGGAAAACTTTTTGTCGTAAAAAATACGACACGCGCCTGCTCATGCAAAAAATATAGCGCGCTCGCTGGAAGGTTAAAATTTTATAGGTTACAATACATATTCTTTAGAATATTAATTTAACAGTTTATATATATATTATGAAATTAATTATCGAAAAAAAGAACTACAAACATTTTAACATAAATTCATTTCTAGAAACTTTAAATGAAAGAAGCCAAAATTACAACTCATTCCGCTAAGTAGATTTTGAGTTATGCTCGAAACCTACACACATTGCATTTTGGATTGTAACTATTAAAAATTACTTTAACATTAGGAGTTCAAAACCTTACATCTCCATAATTATCCGACTGCCAAGAAGGGTTGTGTGTTTGACACGTATCTAGGTATGTGGATTTATTTATACCCTCGAAACACCACAATGGCTGGATGGATTTTAGTGAATGAGGTCTATATCGATTCTTCTTAACCGTCCGATGGTTATAGGCTAGGTTTTCTTTTCATAAATTCAAAATAGCGATAGAAACGAAAAAAAAATTACGCACCATACTGAGTTGTGTGTTTGACGCGTATCTAGGTATGTGGATTTCTTTATACCTTCGAAACACCCCAATGGCTGGATGGATTTTAATGAATGAGGTCTCTATCAATTTATCTTAACAGCCCGATGGTTATAGGCTAGGTTTTGTTTTTATAAATTCAAAATGCCGGCCGTAAAATACAAAATGGCGGTAGAGACGGAAAAAAAAAATTACGTACCCTATTGAGTGGTATATCATTGGATAGGTCTTTCAAAATGAAGCCGATGTTTTATTGGCTATTTTACAGTCAGAAGCTCCGTTTAAATATTACACAACCTGGAAGTTGTGTAGGTATGATCTCTAGCTTTACTGGAACTCTAACCTTCATGGACATCTATTCTATAGGCCTCATCAAAACAGTGTTTATAGATAGGAACTAACAATTAAACACAACTTAAAAGTCATCAATACAAGTAAATAAAAAAAATAGGTAAGTAATATAAAAAATAGTTTCACTTCTGACTGTAAAATAGCCAATGAAACATCGGCTTCATTTTGAAAGACCTATCCAGTGATATACCACTCAATAGGGTACGTAAAATTTTTTTCCGTCTCTACCGCCATTTTGTATTTTACGGAATGAGAAATAATTAATACGGAATGAGAAATAATTAATTAGTTCGCTTTTTACGCAGTCGGTTTTTTTTATTTTTTAAATTTAATTTTTGCTTGTTCCTAATCTACTCCATAACTCCTAAGCTTAATACTTTCCCTTAAATAAATTATTTTCGCAAACATTGGGAAAAAAAAAAGAAATATTGAGAAAATTGATCAATATTGATCTTCCAAATGGCGCCAATTATGCGTTCGAAACATGAAGATCAGTATATTAAAATGTATTTATAAGCCTTTACCTGTAATGTTATCACTTTTAGCATATATATTTTTACTTAATAGAGCATGTCATGAAACCTGTATGATAATTTCTTTTTGATGGTTGAAATTTCATCTTTACTTTAACAGAAAACCAATGGTCTACACTTATACGTCCCTACAGTTTCTGGACCATTTTTAATGATTATATTAAATAGATCTTTTATAGGATACGTTACCATGATAACAATTTGGTTCATTAACTGAGTTGCTGAGCTCCTCTTGAGCAAGCGCGATCTGATTTCAGAACTCTTTTGATGAAACTAATCACTACTAGTATCGAATGTTTTCATGTGCTTGGTCCACAATTATTTCCATTCAGGAGGTAAATGAAATTTGAGAAATCGTTTTAAATGAAGAAATCACAAGGAAAATATTACTCTTGTGTAATTTTTGAAATGGAAGAAAGAAAAGTAAACGGCGTAACAAAACAAAAGGTGCATTACATATTTTTTAATCTCTATGTCTATATCCCTACGCATCTTAATCTATTAATCCATAATGCTACTTAAAATTTAAAGAAAAAAATATTTTTAAATTTCAATTTTAATAATATTTCTTATTTTTCCAGTAAAGTGGGGGCATTTAATAAATATCATTTAATAAATAACATTTTGAATGCATCTGCAAAATTCGTGAATTTGATTTTATTATCAATTTAATTTAAATCAAAAATACAATTTTGATTAGAGTTAAAAACTATTGAATGAGCTATATGTGTATAACTTTCACATATAGACTGCATCAAAATAGACACACGCACATAAACAATACTATAATAACCAAGCATTAGGAAAAACAAACATTTATTTTAAGTTTTTTAATTTTGTAGAGTCATATGCAAGAAGATAACCATCTTTGTTATATACAGGGTTGCCAACTTTAAATGTTTTGCTAACTGGATAGTGAAACCGATTTCCGCCAGGCAGTCTAGAGAAAAGAAGAACGAATTTCGCACGAGTAAGGTTAACAAAAATTAATACATATTATTTTTTTTGTGCAATTTTTTCTTTCGTATTTAGCAAGCAGTGTTTCTATGACTTATATTACTGATGTTAATGCAATTGAATGCTAATTTAATTGAAAAATAATCAAAAGGTAAAATAAAAGAAATATAGTTCTTGCTGATATTCTACAACTCTATTAATTATGCGAGGAAACGTGTAAGTATTTCCTTCAATTTAAATGAATATTCTTTTTCAGGTTTTACATTTAAAATTCTTTTTAACGAATCAGCCTAGAAAAAACTCAAAATTCAATTCAGACTGAATTGATGATGAGAAAAACTCACAGTTTAGACTGATGAGAAAAAATCATCTTAAAGATGTGTTTAACAAATGTGTGCCTAGATTATTGAAAGTAATATTGACTTTCGCTTTATTTGATCGGAGAATTCTGCGTTTAAATAAGGCGAAAATTTCTTTTCTCCTATTTCCCTGGGGAACATGTTGCTAATTTTAACAGCATAAATACTTGAAGAAATTTAACGTGAAGAGCACTAAGAATGCGCTGGAAATGCTAAAACATATTTTGCATTTTTTTGGTATGTTATCTTAAAATGTGTCGCTTGCGCCTTCATTATTAAAGGGGGTTATATATACGTATATATGAATTAACACAGTAGGAGCACGTAAAAAACACATATAGACCCTCCATTTACAAATATGTATATTTCTTCCTTTATATTGAAGAATGCATATGAATACTGAGGTGCCTTTCACTTTATTAGAGAACAATAGACAAATTTTCGAAATTCCTTGACAAAAAACAAAAGAAGAAAGAGAAAAGAGACGTTGTAAATTTTTTAACTCTTTTTTTCTACTTTTCAGGCATAACAAAAATGGAACCCCAACATACCTTTAAGGGGTCTCAGGACTCTTAGAATTGGAAAAAAAGAAAAAAAAAGACCATTTTCGACATTTAATATCTTAAAATGTATATGATTTTAAAGCACAATTTTTATTGGGATAAAAGTTATAGGCATGTTCTTTCATTTCACCTATTTAAAAAATTGCAAGATGCAGAATTAGCATTTATAGGGGTTCCAAACTGCCAGATATTTGACGAGCAGAAAATTGGTATAACAGCTTACGCGCAGGATTACAAGATAAAATTTTCAACTAGAATGAAAATTTTGGTGCCTTCTTATACTTCACATTGTAATAATTACCCTGAGCCTAAATAAATTTGTAAGCATTTTTATAGTTTTAATACAAAGTTGTATTTAGCTAATACAAAATTTTGAAATTTTCAACAGTTATAATTACCTTTTTTTTTTTTTTTTTTTTTTTTAACAATAAGAATGAAATATTAGGTTCAGTTTATACGGACTAACATGAAATATATGTTTTGAAAATTTCATGAAAAAATATTCAGAAGCTGTTTGGGTATCCTGTGCGTTATGGCCAAAATCTTCATTTGTAGAAAAATAACTTCAAAGTTTCGGAAACGCCGCTTCAGCTTTTGAGCGGGTGCAATTCTAAAAGCCATAACTTCTGTTCTCATGAGGATTTCAAGGTAACAATCATATCAAAATGTTCAAAATAGAAAGGTGTTTAATATCGAAATTTTTGAAGCTTTAAGAATCCTGAAACCCCTTAAAGAGCAGATTATTCATGACAGTGCCGCGTTGTTCTTTTTGTCTAGACCAGGACCGGCTCTAGGCTTGAGCATATTATCAACAACATAGAGGCGCTTAACGGTTCTAATATTTTTTTCGATTAATTTTGTGAATAAAAGATATAAATGGTACCAATGAAAGAAAAGTCTAAAAGGCAGAAAATACAAGAGACACTTAATATTTAATATTAGTTTCTTTAGAAGATATCATTCGTATTAGGCGCTGGAAAAAAATCTGACATAGGGAGCCATGACTAGCAACGTCGCCTCTATCAATGTGTCCAAACTGCCATATCAACCTGTTTCGTTGTTTGCACTTGCACAATAGATATAAACACCAAAATACCAGACAACCATCCGAGGCGCCAAATGCTTAAAGGCAGAAAATACGCTAAATACGTGATTCACTTAATATCATTTTCCTTAGAAGTTATCATTTTTAGATGGGCTGAAATGAAATCTGGACCAAGCCGCCATGAATACCAAAGCCTCGTGTTAACGGGTCCAATTAAAAATAATTTGTTTTTCTTAAACTGATATTCCGTCCTTTTTCGTCGTTTGCATTTTCCCAATAAGTAAATATGCCAAATTAGCAAGCAATAATCCGATGCGCCAAATACTTGATGCTAAATAAAGGATTAATATTAATATTAGTTTTCTTAGAAATTATTAGTCGAAGAGGAGCTGAAAACAAATGTCTGGCTCAGGACATAATATTTTAAAATGCCAAATGAAAATCTTTGAAAGTTTATGTCGTTCAGAATTCGTAATTTTAAGCGTGCTTCTCGAAAAAAGAAAAGAAAAGAAAAAAAAAAAGAAGTAGAAGAAATCGACGAGGAGCGCACCGGGTATTTGCCTCGAATCCCCGTGGACCGGTACAACGCTGGTTAGTTGCATATTTTGTCTTCATTATTTAGGACTCAACCCCTCCAAGTGTTAGGATCATCTTCAGTTTACGGGTGATAGGATGATATCGACAGTTTTATATGTTTTTACCGAAAAATTAATTATTTCAAATTAAGTAGTTAGTAAATAGTTTTTCCAATAGTTTTTCTTTAGCACAAAGTTTATTTTATTTCCGGTTTGACCGATAATCTACTCTTGTTTAACCCCCCACTTCAAAGTTTCTGGAAATTTTACGGTTGGGAAAATTTAACCCATATATTTCAAAATAATTTTGAGTTTCAAAAAAATTCACGACAATTTAAAATTTTGATTTAACTTATATAATAAAGTTGTTAAATTCAATAAATCAAAAATATTTATATATTTGACAAAACTGGAGTTCAAAGAAATGTACTTACTTAAGATAAATTTTAATTAATTTCTATTATTTTTTATTTCACTATTAATTTCATTGTTATTATTCTGACTGAACTCTGCACATTCATTATCTTGTCTGAGGAGAATCAGTGATTGGGGAAATGAGACGCTCCTTTGCACCTCACACTGACTTCATCCTCTTCAAAGCCATAGGAATTATCCCACAATAGATTATTGCTGTTTTCTCCGTCAAGATAGGTATGTCTAAAATCCCAATAAATCCATCTGCACTACCATCATACACTACACAAAGTTTCTCTTTATTATATTTGTCATTTAATTGAAATTTTAAATAAATACGCTAATTTAAAAATGCCTTGTCCCCTGTGTCCGTTAAAATTGGCATCGTTTTAAACATACCTTGTTTAGCCTTTGCAAAATATTCACTGATATTAAGTGTAAAGTTGACCCCGTGTCGATCATCATATTGCATGACGTATAATCTATTTTTATCTTAATTAATTGTAATTTATATATGCCATTTGGAAAATCACATAATACAACAGCAGGACAGTCATTTGGCCCATCCGGAGTCAGCCTACCCCATAGACTTCTCATATAACTGGACTCAGAAACAGCAACCCTTTCTTGACGCCGGGATCACTACCCACCGTCACGTGATGGTGGGCAGAGAAAACGCGCCAAACCGGTTTTTCTCCCCTGGTTCCCGCTAAAACTTTCTTGCGTCGGGCGTTTCTCTCGCATAAATCAAATCCGACAGTTGCCAATAAGGTGATCACCGCCAAAAAAGAAAACCTTTTGGCGATGAAAGCGGAATCATGTGTGCCTCAAGTTCTGACCGAAATAACAATGGGATTCGGCCTCTACTTCTTATCTTTACTCTGAGGCCTACCCCAATCAGACTCGGGCCAACTCAGATTAAATTCCTGTCCCTATTTTCACTACTACTATTTCGTGACTCTGTAGTTCCATTATTCTGTTGTGATTGACCATGCTCACAATTACCACGCCGTCCACCACTATTTCCAAAATTTCACCTAATTTCATTATATCCCCTATTGAGTTTAAACCTTCTATATGCATCATTAAATCCTCAACATCCGTTATTCAATCCTCTTACTCCGATTAAATCTTCTATTATGGCTAGGGATGCACCGGATATCCGGTCCGGCCGAATATTTTAATATCCGGTTGCCGGATAGTGAAACTTTTTTTAAATTCTATTTTTTACATTTTCTGAAAAAAGTTAGTGTAAAATTAATTTGCCAACCTTATCTGAATAAAAGCAATGTTAATAAAAATAAATATCATATATTTTTATAAACATGAAATTATAAAGTTTATATGTAAATGAATATATATTTAAAATATTACAACTAATTATTTATAATTAAATTTTATTAAAGGTAAATTATGATGTAGGAACATCAGGCGCTCAGCATTTTCAGGCTGTAATCTATTACGTTTCTGATCGCAAATATTTCCTCCTTCAGAAAATAAACGTTCACTTTCAACACTAGTAGCAGGGGCAGAAAAGTATTTCTTTTCTAACCTTGACACAGCAGGATACGAATGTTGATTTTGTCGCCACCATATCAATGGATTGTCCATCCTTGGTATGAGCGGCTGTGATAAGTAACGATTCAATTCAATTGAATATTTTGATGATAAACTTTCAGATGTATTTGTTTCTGTTTCTCCAGCAATTTCATTGAAGCATTGCCAAAATGAATTGTGCACTTTCTCAGAGAGCGAATCATTTTCTTCTTTTTTAGTATTCATAATATTCATATCATTCATAATGTAATCAGTATTACAATCAATTTCTTGCATTTTTTCTGTAAGAGCAAGTTTGGCCATTTGAATCTTATCATCATTGTTAAAAAAGGCAGTTTTGAAACGTGGATCAAGCAGAGTTGACAAAAAAAAAAAAAAAAAAAATCAATTTCGTGAATGTTAGAGAAGCGGTCATCTAGTTCAGTCTTTAAAGTTTGTTTCATGCTACCAACCCCAAAGAATTCTCGTCCACATTTTGACAAGTAACGTTTTAAAGTTGCTACAGTTGGAATAACTTCAGATAAAAAGGACTCATTTTTGCTTATAATTCTTGTAACTTCTTCAAATGGTTGCAGTAGCCGAAGAATATTCTCTATTGTTCCCCACTGCTCTGCCTTCAAGTTGCAGTTATCAAGCCCATATTCTGTTGAAAACAAAGAAATTGCTTTTTTCTGATCTAGTAAGCGTTCCAACATGTAGAAAGTACTATTCCAGCGTGTACTAATGTCTTGGATAAGTTTCTTAGGGGATATATGCAATTCTTCTACTTGATTTTTTTTTCAGATTCGAAAAAGCGATAGGCAAATGATTAAAGTGTGTCACTATCTTTCGTGCACATGAAATTATATCTCTAATTATTCTTTGTGACTCAATTCCATTATTTATGATTAACTGTAGACTATGGATGAAACAAGATGCACTATTTATATTTGCTTCCTTAACAGCTTTGACCATGTTAAATGCATTGTCACGAATTATAAGATGCAATTTATCAGATATATTCCAGTCTGCTGAAATCTGCTGTAGGATTTCACTTATATTTTGGCCAGTATGGCTGCCTGGGAAGTGTTTTATATTCAGAGCAGCACGTTTCCTTTCAAAATCAGAAGTGATCCAATGGACAGTGAAACTAATATAACTATCATTATTCATGGACGTCCAAATATCGGATGTCACTGAAATCGTTTCTGCCATTGCTACATCAGATGATATTTTAGCTTTACATTTTGAATAAATATCTGGTATAATTATACAATGCAAAAACCCTTGACGGGTTAAAAGTTTCTGACGCAGCACTTTATCTTATGCTCTAAGAATTTTAAATATGGAACTTAAAAATACTGATATCAAATTTTGAGTGACGTTATGCTATTTCTTAAAAAATATATTTGTATTTATTTCATCATTTTATATTTGTTTTATTTATAATCGCATGTGCAAAAGTTATGTTCAACATGAAAAGCTGCATAAAATTTTATTCGCTGTTGCTTTATCAGTTACATCTCTCATAAATTCAAAATATGAGTTTTAAAAGATATGATATAAAATTTAAGTGCCGCCTTGATGTGACTTTAAAAGGTTTGTTTTAAAATTCGAATTTAAATTATTTTTGACTTGGTTAAAATATTTTTTTACATCTACACAATACTTTTAATTTTCCAATTCACCGTTAAATATATCACTTTCATTGAATCTATACTATGCATTGAAATGTATTTATTTCAATAAATTGATTTATCTTTTGTGTCACGCTATTCAAAATTGTGAGTAAGATTTATGTAAATGGTTTCTTTGCGTCATTGTGTCCAAACTACATGAAATGTATGAAAAAGGATAGTTTGACGCAAATAAACCATTTACATAAATCTTACTCACAATTTTGAATAGCGTGACACAAAAGATAAATCAATTTATTGAAATAAATACATTTCAATGCATAGTATAGATTCAATGAAAATGATATATTTAACAGTGAATTGGAAAATTAAAAGTATTGTGTAGATGTAAAAAAATATTTTAACCAAGTCAAAAATAATTTAAATTGAATTTTAAAACAAACCTTTTAAAGTCACATCAAGGCGTCACTTAAAATTTTATATCATATCTTTTAAAACTCATATTTTGAATTTATGAGAGATGTAAATGATAAAGCAACAGCGAATAAAATTTTATGCAGCTTTTCATGTTGAACATAACTTTTGCGCATGCGATTATAAATAAAACAAAAATAAAATGATGAAATAAATACAAATATATTTTTTAAGAAATAGCATAACGTCACTCAAAATTTGATATCAGTATTTTTAAGTTCCATATTTAAAATTCTTAGAGCATAAGATAAAGTGCTGCGTCAGAAACTTTTAACCCGTCAAGGGTTTTTGCATTGATATCATTACTTTTTTGAGGTTAGTGATAAAATGATTAAAAAAAAGATACTTATGGAATTTAATGCAGATTTAATTTTTACTATTTTATTACAATTTTCCTTATAGCAGTTTGTATATAAAAACAACTGGGTAAGTATAATCGCAGATCGCACAGAGGGTTTCATTTGATATTCCTTTAAAAACACTTTATCCTTAAATTAATAAATCCAAAATGTTAATTTATAATTATTAAATCCTTATATAGATGGTGCACGAATAGTTCCAATTTTCATGGGGCAGGGAACGCACTCTTTTAAACAAACCACCTTCCAATTGAAGTCATCAAAAACCAAGTTGAATAAGCCAGACCCCGTTGTGTTGTTTGACAAACAGCAGTCTCATGTCCCCTCCTTCCCCCCTTTTTCAAAATTTTTCAGACCAGTACCTAAGAATGGAACCGAAATAATTTTTTCTCTTCAGAAATTACGATAAAAAAATAGTATGCAGTACTCATAAATTTACTTTAATGCTATATAGGGTGATTATTAAGTTAATTATAACGTTTGGAAACTGTTGCATTGATCTCCGAAAGGTAGTTTCTGAGTTATGGAAGCTGGACCCATAAGGCGCCATAGAGGGGCGAAGCCCGCTAGTGTCTATCATAATTATATCTGCCATGTAGACTAATTGCGATATTTAATCAAAATAGTCCTCCCCCCCCCCCCCCCGCCTCATCCCCGGAAATATAACAAATACAAAATGTGTCTTTATAAACCTATCGTCAAATAGGTTTTTATTTCTTTTTCCCTAAAAAAAACATGATTTTTATATCCGTAACGTAAATAGCGGACGAAGCCCGCTAGTTCCTATCATAATATATATATTTAATAATTTTATATAGTCTATAATAAAAATCAGACTTAAAATAGTCTAGTTCCATGAGTACTTGTAGTGTCAGTTACATGCTACGATTTTTGGATACCAGTATTTTAGAACGGGAAAATGTGACTTATTTTATCGGAGATATCTCATTAATTGAATAAGGTGAAGCAAACTTTTTGAAAAAAAGGTGGCCAACAAGCATGGCAGTTATCAGCTATGTGACTTTGTGCTAAAGTCCATTAATTTGATCTGCTTTAAAAAGATTACGGAAGATTTAATTCATTGTAGAACCTGGATTAACCGAGCTTCGATTAATCGAGGTTTCTATTAACCGAGCCGATAACAAAGTCTGATTTTTTTTTCCTTTTGAATGAGCCTTAAAAATAACCACACTCTTTAGCTCACTGTCTGTGCTATACAGGCCCTTCTGCCCCCAAAAGCACTCAACTCCAAAGAAACATTGGACCCTGAGAAGTCAATAGCGAACAATGCTTTGTTTCCAGCGGCTGTGTGAACTTTCGTAAATTTTTCAATTTGCATTTTAAAATTTACTACTGGTAGTTGATTTTCTTTTTAAATTTGTTAAGCTGTGAAACAGAACTTTACATATATTTATTTTTATTATTTAAAAAACGTTCTATATATTTTTTTAAAAGAGATGTTAAATTCGCAAGCACGGCGAGTTTTTACACACAGTTTCTATTAACCGAGATTTCCGATTCCGATTTACTAACAGTCCCAATTAGCTCGGATAATCGAGGCTGCTCTGTATAATTAAAAAATCAATGGCGATCTTACTGTAAACGGGTTTCCCTTTTACTGAGGGATTTCAAAACCGAATCAGCTGATGTTAGTTGCTGTTTCCGTGCTTGATTAAATAAGATTAGTTAACATCTGAAAATTACCAAATATAAAAGGAACTAAGTCAACAGAGTCTTTGCTTTATGGTATTTTTTAACAACGCTATAAGAAAATGATTTTAAATAAGAGATTTTAAATGTAACGTTTTAAATCTGACATAATTTTCACCAAACTTTCCTTTCTCTTTGTAACATTCAACTGAAAATATTTTGATTATTAGAAAGATAATATTATTATTTGCGCTACCTTAAAATTGGCAACTATAGTTAAAAATATCATCTCGAAATTTGAAATAAATCTCTCATATAAATATATTTTTTAATTTAAACTGTTTTGCAATATGTTTTGCAATATGTTTTTCAAACTGTTTTGGCCACTTTGGCCAATATGGCGTAATTTCCTCCATTTACGACTTTTAACACATATCAATGAATTTATTATTTAAAAATTTTCTTTTTCTTTTAATATTCACGAGTAAATATAATTTTATGACGTAATTTTCAATGTTTTCCTTCTTTTAATGCGTAATCATTTAATTCTAATTTGAAAATAATTGATTATTTTATCATTTTCTTTCATTTTAAGTAAGCATGTGTAAAAACAATTTTTATGACGTAATGTTTAATATTTTCCTGCTTTTAACACGTTATCATTTAATTCTAATTTAAAAGGATTTTTTTCTGTTTATAATAGTCACGTGTGAATAAATTTTTAATTTAAAGGATATATTATTCTTTGCACTGTTTTAACAATTGGCAACAATTTAAAATAACCTTTTCTAAAATATGTAAAAAATATCTCTGGAAATTCTGAAAATTTTAATTTAAAATTGAAATAAACCGTCAAAAAATTAGGCAAGTTAAAAATAATAAATGCACTCTGCAAACTTCGAGTTTCTACTGAATGATTAAATTGAATGAAAATGATTAAATTCCCATGTATATATTTTTTTCCTATGAGACTTTTTTAATGAGACAATTTTATCCAGATTTAACATTAAATATCTCTTAAAATAATTCTTCGATTTAAAAACTGTCTACTTCGACGTTTTTATCAAACATTTCTCTATAATACTACGCAATTGCGTCAAAAGATGGCGACACCTGAATTCTGATATGCTTATTATGTAAACTGTAAATATTGCAAAGTTAAATAAAAACAATTGTCTCGGGGTTATCAAACTTCATTGATATTTATAAATAAAACATTTCAACTAAATTATTTATTATAAAAGAATTATTACATCACAATAGCTTTTATGCAAGGAAAATAATAATTATAATAATAATAATATTATGGATGTCAGTGATTATATATTGATTGACCGTCATAATAATAAAAAATGATATTATAAAAAGAAGAGCTGAAATGAATTATTTTTTTACGTTTCTGCTCGTGTGATTTATATTCAAATAATAATTATTAATGTATATTTTTTGTAAAGTGATTGAAATTAAATATATTTATAAAATTTATGGTAATATTTTTATTGTTGAAAAATTGCCAAGAAATAATCATCATCAAATTGGCGTCATTATAATTGTAATTTTATTTAACTTAATAGCAATTAAAAAAATTACAAAGGAACTGAGAATAATGGTCAACTAGCAGACTTAAAAAAAAAAACACACATTCACATGTGAAAACACGTAACAGAGAGTATCGAACTGCCTATCTTAAGATCAGTAAACGATGGCCCTTAGCCACTCAGCCAATGGGAAGACAAAACTTTTCTCCCCAAAAGTGGTTAAAAAGAAAGCATGTGTATGAATACAGTGTCATGCATTTTCGGTGAAATTTCCATAGAATGGCGAAGAAATATAGTCCGATTTTTCATGCGCATTATAAAACGAACAAGAGTCTTGCTGGAAACAAGTAAATTGTTATTTGGTTCATCTGAAACATATTTATTTGATTTTTAAAAAATCGCCCGTGTCATTTTCGAGAGGAAAAAAAATCGAATTATTTAACGAACGAGAGTTTTCCCAGAAAAAAGAAAAGTGTTATTCACCTCGCCTTAATCACATTTATATTATGTATCAATTTAAAAATAATCGTTAGAACCGTTTTCGAGATTTTCAAATTAGGAACTTCCTCGATATCATACCAACGTTTTCACTTTAAAAATGGCTATTTAGATCTCAAAATATACTGCACGTAGAAATGTAAAAATTTCAGTATACGATTAGACTGCAGATATAAGACTGTTCTAGAAAATTCAGAACAATAAGACATATATCTGCTGAGTTATTAAAATGCGGCTTTTCGCGTTTTCTTTGATGTCGAGTTAGCTGTATACATGAGTTCCGCCATCTACGAATTCTATGATACGATACGATACGATTTTAACGATACGATACGATACGATTTTAGGCTTAAGGCTGCGTCACTCGGAATACTACCGTCTTCCATGATCAGTAAAATAATTTCGTGATGGCATTTGGTACTGAGGTTGGGCTTTCATCATAAGATTTTTAAAGCCAATATCATGAACAACGCTAAATGGTTGGTTATCGACTGCGATCATTTCACCTATGGCATAATGTAAATCAACTGATCTAACATCATTAATGTCCCATATTTTTTTCTTTTCAAAACAAGCCTCTAAAGTTTGTTGCTTTCTTTTCATATCACGACGACTACATTGATCATCTTGATCTTGATCTGCATCAAGCACTGAAGATTCTACATTGCTTGTATTAACATCGTCTTTAATGCATTGATTTGGATGCTTAAACTTTAGGTGGTTATACAATGGAGTGGTAGAAGCTTTCCTTCCTATGCCACCTCTAGAAACAGAAGTTTTACAAAGTTTGCATTTAGACTTCATTTTATCATCATCTATAATCTCAAAAAAGTTCTAAACTGGGCTCTTTGTTTTAGTAAAAGTACTCATTCTACTACACAGGAATAAAATCAACACAAAATTACTGGAGTGGAGAATACACATATTTGCATTTATATCATAGGAACACAAAACAATTATTTTGCCATAACTTATAACAGTAATTGTGAAACCAAAACTACAATATTTACTACAACTTCAAATTTTTATTTTTTTTAATTGTTCTCAAATTGCAGTAATAAAGTAGTTGGCTTTTACACCTCTTCTCAAGTGTTTTGTTGCAATTTTCACTAGTTAAAATTTAACTGCAGTGTTCAATTATTCTGTCATAACTGTAATTATAAAACCAAAACTAGAATTTTAACTACAACTTCAACTTTGTTTTGCTTTCACTTGTTTTAACATAGCAGTAATGAAGTAGTTGGCTTTCACACTTCTTCTCAAGTGTTTTGTCAATAACTTTATTATTAATTTGAATTATGCATATCAACAAAAGAGGAATGTATGAAAATCCAATCTGAAAGTTTTATGAAGTTGCTGTTAATACATCAAAAATTCTGAGTCAGAAATGTATACAATGTGGCCATCTTGTAAGTGCCAAAGTATTGATGATGGAAAACCATCTAGAAAAATGTAAAAGTGTCCACCAAAATAAACAGTTTATTATGAATATTCATACTCCAGATCTAAAGTGTGTTTGTGTAGAAAATCAAGAACAAATTGGTGCTGATATTAAAGAACACCATTCAAATTTTGCTGGAACATCAATTACCCAAATTAAGCAGTCAACAACAGAAAAATTTATGGTAAAAACAAAAGAACAAAAAAAAATTCATTAAATATATAAATTGCTAAATTTTTTAATTCTGTTAAAATATTTTAATAAAAATTTTCAAAGCGTAATTAAATTATGCCTGGTTATAAGTCACTCAGTCGTGATAAAATTACAAGTGAGCTTTTAAATAAAGTTCATTCTAAAGCTCACTCTACGATGCAAAAAGAACTTAATAGGAAAATTGTAACTCGTCTCACTCAGGATGGCTGGAATTATGTGTCAATTGGACATTTTTTTTTTTTTTTTTTTTTTTTTTTTTTTTTTTGTCAGTTAACCGATACACATGCATCTAAAAAACATCAAGATGCCATTTAAACTTGGTGATATAAGCTAAAGAGGTAGAAAAAAAAATATGCATGTCACGTTAGAAGATTTGTAAGTAACAATGAAAAGGCAAAAAATATGATTAAATTTCAATATTTAATTATTACTATTAAATTTAATAATATTTAATTATTACTATTATTTGTTTTTAAGTAACTTTCACTTAATAAATGAATTAAAATCTATCAATAATTACTTGCATGACACAAAATTGTAATAATTTAAAGGTTTTCTTCTTTAATCATGCATAAAATAGAAATATTATTATTAAAATAAAAAATGATAAATTATTCGGCCGGATACCGGATATTCGGTAAAATTTTGTACCGGATATTCGGTATCCGGTATCCGACAAAAATCCATATCCGGTGCATCCCTAATTATGGCTATAAACCGTCTATTATAATTTGGTCCAAAATGTGTTCATTTCTTTACATTGTGGCCAACCTGGTACATCTAAAACAAGTTATAACTTTTTGTCATTTTTTAGACCTTTGCACTAACTAGAAAACTACCTGCGTGCTTAACGTCTCGATCGTTTCTTTCAATTCTGAAATCTCTTTGCTCTGCTTACATTCCTTATCTTTGTTTGAATTAGTAACAGCGTAGGCCAAATTAATTTCTTGTTGTAGAGTACTCGAAGATGAGGAAGTGTTAATGTTGTTTGATTTATAGGAACATGTTTTGCGCTCATCCGAGCCGCTCTTCAAGTGGAACAAACTTCAAAATCCCTTATGGGGAGGCAGAATCTCTAGCTACCACCCCTATTCTCATTTTAGGAGCAATATTGCTTAATAACATGCTTTATAGAATTTCCTTCTAACTACCATTTATCATAACGCCCTCAACTCCCTCTACCACCAAAAGCAGTGGCTGAAACCTCAGCTACTTTTCCACGAAAGTCCCTGACTTTGATGATATATATAATAAACTAGCATGGTGAATGAATTAGTAGTATTGGGGTAGTGAATAGATAAGTGGATTCTCTAGACATAAAAATTAGATTTGTTTGTAAAGTTAATCTATGTTTAATAATTTACACGGCTAACAACAATATAGTAAATCTTTTAAAATGCTCGTATCATCACTTTAGATGTTTTAGGTTTTTACTTACACTGATATGAAATGCATTCTAGTCCTTCACATCAGTAAAAAATTCATGCCTCAACTCTTATTCCATACAAGTTAGACTGGATACAGTATTCCTTTGACCACTTTTCATACAGTGTCCAAAAATATGTGCATTTTGAAAACTTCCCCAAACTGGGAAGCAATCTTGATTTCAACATCCACGGTGTTAATGACATATAGCTGATTCCGAAGAGTAAACGTTATAGGAAAACATCAACGAAAGAGAGGAAGACTGCCAAGTAAGACTTGCCACAATTTTGTTTTAACTTCGACTGTTTTTTTCGGTAAAATTCAATCTATAAGGGTGGCCCAAATGAAAGTGGCATTGCTATAATAATTCCGCCGTATGAAGAGAAAGATGATTGTGTATGCTCCTATAGGGGGCGCAGAGTGTTGGGAATGCATGCTATATCGTCAGATCCCGCCAGAAAACGTGGGAGTACGTTAAAGGCATCGTTCGCATCATGGATGCCTCCAAACGGTGTCAACGCGCGGTCGTGCAATTTTTAACAGAGGAAAATGTGAGTGCTAGTAAAATCTATCGTCGAATGCAAAATGTGTATGGCACGGAGTGTATGTCATGCAGATCAGTATTCCGATGGTGTAGGGATTTTCGTAATAGAAGAAGACCACATGCGTTTGACCAAGTCGTGACTTGTCGTGAGTACTGCTTCTTCCACTACGAAAATCCCTACACCATCGCAATACCCATCTGTGTGACATACACTCCGTGCTCTACACATTTTGCATTCGACGATAGATTTCACTGCACTCACATTTTCCGCTGTTAAAAATTGCACACCCGCGCGTTGACTCCGTTTGGAGGCATCCATGTTGCGAACGATGCCTTTTAATGTGCTCCCACGCTATCACACACGCATCTGGCGGGATCTGATGATATCGCATGTATTCCCAATACTCTGCGCCCTCTATAGGAGCATGCACAGTAGGGTGGAACTTAAATATAGGATAAAAAAAACTTTTTTGTTTTTATGTGTAATAGTGAAAACTTTTTTCCCTTTTGAATGTCTAAACAATTGGCTGAAAATGTTTTTTAAAATTAATTTTTTTTCCGGTTCCTCAAGGATGTCAAAGTTTTAAAATTTCAGTATAAAGTAACTTAAAGTAAACAACATAGCTGTTAGCTCGTATCTGCTTATATTAAGCAAATACTATCCAGAAGCCATCACGAGGAGGTGGCTAAATATTGACTTCCACCTTCCCTACCTAATTTTGTTATGGATTAATTCAATTGGATATTCAACCTACTGCCCTATAAGGCTTAGGCAAACTTTGTCATTACATTGCGGGAATTCAACTTTCTCAAGATATAGCCATCTCTTGCTTAATATCTAGAGACAGTTGACGTAGCTCGCGAGACAATTTTAACACACGTTTCCACTGTTTGTATTTCTTTTTAAATTCTTCATCCGATCAGTCCGTCGCCCCACCAGTGGCCGAGAGGTTCTGCTATCGAAGCTGGTAGACGGGAGGTGCTGGGTTCGAACCCAATCGCGCCCGTCGGCCTAATCGTTCGGAGTTTTCGTGGTTTTCTTCGAGCCGTGGATTTTCCATGCGTAAATACGGATTAGGTTCCCTTAGAAAGATCCCCACGGAGGGCACTTCCCCCTGGGCCTATATCCCTCGTGTAGATAATTGGCCGTCAAAAATCAACCCAACCCAACCCGATCAGTCCGTCAAGATATGATCCATTTTTTTTATAGTCTATAATTTCAATATGCTCTCATTTTTTTAAGTTACTTTCCTATTGGTCCATAAAATCCTTTAGTATTCGTAGTTTTTCCAGCAAGATGCTGAAATAAGTATCTAAAAATCAGTTCATTTGCATGTAATAAGCAAATTATCTATTGTAAAATTTCTACAGACTTGCTTCCAATGTTTTGAGAATTCCAAATTTGCATCCTGCGTTTCTGTTTCACCCAATAAATTTCAAACTTGAAATGTCCGTATTATTATTTTGAAAATACACTAAAATTGCAGTGGCTATATTAATATAAGAAGATGATGCTAACGAAATATGACCAATATATTTTGATCCTGGTTTTTTAACTAAGACCACGTGTTCTTATTTAATGATTTTTCGTTATACTTCTTTCCCTTTTTTTCAGTTATCATAGCGTTATCCTTTCTGCCATCAAAATATAAACCTTCTAAAATTAACTCATTTCGTCTTTCTTTTTCTTTCAAATATTTCTTTTTCTTTGTCTTCTTCAAGTCCTTCTTTCAGTTACCTTCTCTTTATTATCACCAGGAATGTCCATATCTTCTAGGGTGCCATTTGCAATAATATTTGCAGTTCTGTCTAATACTTCGGTTCTTTCACCTTGTTGATTGTTAAATTCAGATTTAGAAGAACTACCGATTGAACTATTTCCTTCAGACTATTTTCTTCAGTTGGCGAGTCATTCAATCAAAACATCACTTTTTTGTTTTAAAATAAATTTTTCTTTCCTTGATATTTCCTTTTCCAGTCTTGCTACATATTTTTTGTAGTTTTTATATTTATTGATCCTATTGCCATCACCTCATATCTCTTTGGTCTTTGAGAAAGTGACGTTCTTGTCCTGATATACTATAATATTTAGTGCATTTACACACAAAAAAAGTTTTTTGCACAATTACCTAACATTTTACAATTTTATATTGGATGTGGGATTATTCTTTCTAATCTTAATATTTTTCTTCAAAATTTGACATTTCTCACGATAGTATAATCATTTTTTATGATATGTGTATTAGAAACCGTTGGAATTGAAGGTCTCAGCAATACACTTTTAATTGTATCAGCAAAAGCTTTAGATATTTCAGAAATTGCGTGTTCCAGATTCCAGCTGGCAGATTTCAAGTTAAATTGAAGTCATAAATAATGTTTCACAAAATCTTCATATGTTCCCCAAAGATGACAGCCTAATGTTAATTGTTTGGGTTTGCAAAATACAAGGCACTTCAATAATTCTCTAGATTTAGGCACGATAGCAGACATTGTTACATTTGACACCGACTGTTTATGGAAAAATAATCAAAGAAACTGTTAGCACACTCTAAATCTGATTAACTTGTTATGAGTCGCAGCCAAATAAAACAGGGGCAATGAAAGCCAACGCCTAATACGCTGGGTTTTACAAAAGTCAAATATAGTGGGGCATCGTTTCCATGGCACTCAAACTAAATTATTCTCTATATTACAGGACATTAACACTTCGTTAATTTAGTTTTGCAAAATATAAATTTAACAATAAGTTTAAAACACTTTTCATGTAATTATTGGCTTTTATTCTTTTTTTTTTAATGGAAAATCAGATGCTTTGAGGAACCGGAAAATATCATTTAAAATTAAAAGAAAAATAGTTTCTTTTTATGGAGTTAAAAAGGAAAAAAATAATCACTATTAGAATATAAAATTCGAAATTTCGTTTTTTAGTTCCACCCTACTGTGTATGCTCCTATAGAGGGCGCAGAGTGTTGGGAATGCATGCGATATCGTCAGATCCCGCCAGATAACGCGGGAGTATGTTAAAAGCATCGTTCGCATCATGGATGCCTCCAAACGGTGTCAACGCGCGGTCGTGCAATTTTCAACAGCAGAAAATGTGAGTGCTAGTAAAATCTATCGTCGAATGCAAAATGTGTATGGCACGGAGTTTATGTCATGCAGATCAGTATTCCGATGGTGTAGGGATTTTCGTAACAGAAGAAGAACACATGCGTTTGACCAGGTCGTGACTTGTCGTGAGTACTGCTTCTCGCACTACAAAAATCCCTACACCATCGCAATACCGATCTGTGTGACATACACTCCGTGCTATACACATTTTGCATTCGACGATAGATTTCACTAGCATTCACATTTTCCGTTGTTAAAAATTACACACTCGCGCGTTGACTCCGTTTGGAGGCATACACGCATCTGGCGGGATCTGGTGATATCGCATGCATTCCCAACACTCTGCGCCCTCTGTAGGAGCATACACAGGCACAGTCATCTTTCTCTTCAAATAGCGGAATTATTACAGCAATGCCACTTTCATTTGAGCGATCCATATGCATTAACGTTTGAAACACTGTAATACGAGTATTAACCAATACTTCTAGCTACTTTCAAAATTATTTTAATAGTGAAGACTGTACGGTCTCCATAGACCAGTTTCGATTCTTCCCTTTTTTAAGTCACCAACTGATAACTAAATTACATTTCAGTCTTTAGAAAAACCTTTTTGCGGAATCTTTTTTTGGCTAACCATCAGGTCATTCTCATCTCGGTCCTCACAAATCCCACCTGTCTCTCCTGCATAGTCTCCAAAAACTAGGAGTGCCTTAGATGGGGATTGGACTGATAAATATATCTGGTCTCTCCCAATCCCCTAACTAAAAAATTAACAAAGGCAATAAAAACTTCTTAATAACACCATAAAATTAAGAAACTCGCCAAGCCTTTCGAAAAAACTTTTTTTTTTTTTTTTTTTTTTTTCAGAACGCCTTTGTCTATGCAAAGAAGACGTGGTACCTCATAGAAGGCTGGGGTATGGCTGAAAGAAAATGAAAGGAACAAGTTAAAGAAAACTACCAATAGAAAAACAGAAGGCATCAGGCAATCACACAAAAGCATTACCTATTCAGAAGAACACTGATCAGAGGGAAAAATTATAAAGCAAACTGAATAAAAACAGAGCCAGAAAAGTTAAAGGAAGTTAGAAACAAATGTAAGAAATATATAATAAACAAAAAAATTTAAATAAATATATAAATTAAAGAATTAAAAACCAAATAAGATGTAATGAAAATAAAAATGCAAATAAAATAGAGATAAAAAATAATCATATATACAAATATAAAAATTAACTGCCATAATAATAATAATTTAATGTATATATATATATATATATACATGGGGTCACATCTAAAAGGTGTTAACATTAATAAAGTTTTAAATACGTATAATAGACTGCGGCCGGATAAAAATATAGAAATTTTTAAGTCTTTTAAATATGTTAAACGGATGGGAAGACTCATATATAATTATAACGATTATGCAAAGGATTTGAAAAAAAGTATCGATAATATTGTTTGCTATTGTCACGAAGTAAAATTCAACGAATATATAAATCCAACCTACGGACACATATTAACGGGTAGTTTGGATATTGTACATAATAAGAAATTGAGTGAAATCATGAGATACGGGACGAGATATAGGATTAAGAGAGTATCAACAAGAAATATGGCAAAAAAAAAAAAAAAAAAAAAAAAAACGCTTGAATATGAATTTAGATATTTTTATTAAAAAATTAGTTTATAAATACAATTTGCCTGCTAGCGTTTTCGGGGAATGGAAGTATTGCAATTTAAAAGAATTGTGTAGAAATTTTGAAAGTAACTCTGAGGGGGTTTCGGTAAAATATTATAAGGATTTGAAAGAATCTATAACAGAATTGCAGAATAAATTTATAATAACGTATATAGATAAAGCTAACACAAATTACGCAATTATTTGTAAAACATTATATGGTAAATTACTCAGGGAGGCTTATGGTAATGAAATAAACTATGAAATTGTCAAATCAAGTAAACAAGTTATTAGTAATACAGTAAAAGCATATTATAAAAAAATTAAAATAAAGCAAAATAGTACTAGTTTTCCATATTTGGTAATGGTTCCAAAGTTTCATAAAGATCTGGTTGTTTTTAGAGCTATTACATGGGGTTTCGGTTCATATTTGGAAAATTGTAATAAAAAATTGTTGAAATTATTAAGAGAGATTTTTGATGAAGTATTGAAAGATAAGCCAGCTTGTATAATAAAAAACAGCTTTGAGTTAATTAAACATTTAAATCTAATGAAAAACATTTCAAGTTTAACAGCGTACGATTTTGAAGATTTGTATAATAGTATAGATTTGGACAATCTTAAAATAAAAATTATGGAGTTTTTCAGTAAATATAATTCCTCAACTATCGGACAGGAATGGTTTACTAATTTGTTTAACTTTGTAGTGAGTGAGAACTACTTATATGACGGAAAAATTGTTTACAAACAAGTTAGAGGTATTCCACTGGGGGGAAGTTGTAGTTCGATTTTAGCCGATATCTACTTATATATGTACGAGGAACAAATTGATATAAATGAGGATATAAGGTGCTTTCGTTACATTGATGACGTTTTAATAGTCAGATGCAATGATGTGAAAAAAGAAAAATTTGATTGCTATCCTAATGGTTTAAATTTGAAATTGAAGTCAAAAAGTAAAAACATGGTCAATTATTTAGACATTAATATCGAGATAAAAAATGGTGAGATAAAAACAGATATATATGATAAACGAAAAAGCTTTAACTTTGAAACTATAAAAAAGTTAAATTTTGGATCAAATGTGCATATCTCAATATATAGAAATATTTTTATTAACGGGTTAAACCGTATAGATAGACTGACATCAAATACTGGGGAAAAAATTGAAGAACTTTACAAATGGTATATTCCGGCATTGCACCATGGCTATCCTGAGAGATTTTTGAAGAGTCTGCTGCGAAATTTCGTAAAGTGTAAGACTTATCGCAGAGATTTAGAGGTAATGTGGATGCGAAGAGAGGAGTAACTGTGGCTTTGACTGTTCAGGGTTTGCGTGCATGATTGTTTGAGGTTTCACGTTCAGTTGTTGGTTTTCGATGGGTCTAGGCAGCTCATTCGATTTGTTAGTTTTTTCTTTTTGACTTTGACAGGTTGTTGGGGGAGCGTTGTGCACATAAAAACTGGTTTTAACCCTGCAGTTGCATGTCGCAAGTGCATGCCGCCTGTCTCCATTGATTCAATTTATTCTGGTTTTAGTTTGAATGATTTTAAAGTTCGCCGTTTTTAAAGTATGTTGTTTTTGAAGTTAGTTGTTTTTAGTTATTTTGTTATCGCCATTTGGTTTAGTTTATTTATCGTTGGATCAGTTCCGTGGTTTCGAATTTTTGGTTTGGTTTTTGGATATATATATACTAGCAGGAATGACCGAGCTAAGCTCGGTCAAAATTAGCTTTGTGTTTATCTCGATATATTTTTCCCAGTGATCATTCCTGCTGTTTTAGATGCAATTAGCTTGATCATGAAACATAGTGACCCAAAATGACCCACTTATCGAGTTTTTTCGAACATCCGACCTATCACAATGTCTCGAGCCTGAAAACGATGGAATACAAAATTTAGTGAAAATTGTTCGTTGTTTTCTAGGTAAAATAAGCTTGATCCACGTTGATTCAAAAAACCACTAACCGAAATTCATCGACAGATGTGAGCTATTTCAATGGTCTTTTTGTCCTGTGAAACGGTATAACAAAAAAAATTGCCAAAATTGTTTGAACCTTTTTGAGATACCGTTAGCTTGACCCTGACCCATTATCACCAAAATGACCCACTAATAGAATTTTCTTGAGCATGCGACCCAGCCCAATGTTTTTATCTTGTCCAGAAACGGGTTAGTAAAAAGTTTTGTCAAAATCTTTTGAGCGGTTTTTTAGATACAGTTAGCTTGATCCTGATCCATTAGGACCCAAAATGACCCATTGATTGAATTTTATTGAACATGCGACCCGTCACAATGCTCTAATCATGCCCGGAAACGGCATTATACAAAATTATGTCAAAACGTTTTGAAGCGCTTTTTAAATACAATTAGCTTGACCCTGATCCATTGTGATCCAAAATCACCCACTAATCGAATTTTCTTGAACATGCGACCTAGCCCAATGATCTTCTCGAGCCCGAAAACGATAGAATACAAAATTTAGTCGAAATCGTTTAAGCCGTTTTTTAGATACAATTAGCTAGACCCTGACCCATTGTGAGCCAAAATGACACACTAATCGAATTTTCTCGAACATGCGACTTAGCTCAATTCTCTTCTCATGCCCAGAAATGGTATACGTAATATAAAATTTGGTCAAAATGTTTTGAGCATGTTTTTAGATTCAATTAGCTTGACCCTGGCCCATTGTGACCCAAAATGACACACTAATTGAATTTTCTCGAACATGTGACTTAGCCCAATGGTCCTCTCATGACCAGAAACGGCCGTATATTAAAAAATTTCGTGAAAACGTCTTGAGCCTTTTTTTAGATATAATTAGCTTGACCCTGACCCATAATGACCCACTAATCGAATTTTCTCGAACACGTGACCCATCCCAATGGTCTTTTCGTGCCCGAAAACGATAGATTACATAATTTCGTCAAATCGTAATGCCGTTATCTAGATAAACTTAGCTGGACCCACGGTGACCCAAAATGACCCACTAATCGAATTTCCTCGAACATGTGGCTTAGCTCAATGGTCTTCTCGTAATCCAAAACTGTAGAATATAGAGTTTAGTGAAAATCGTTAGAGCCGATTTTTAGATAAAAATAGCTTGACCCACAGTGACCCAAAAATGACCCACTAATCGAATTTTCTCGAACACGTGACCCATCCCAATGGTCTTTTCGTGCCTGAAAATGGTTAGTTACAAAATTTAGTTTAAATCGATTGAGCCGTTCTTTAGATATAATTAGCTTGACCCTGGCCCATTATGACCCAAAATGATCCACTAATCGAATTTACTCGAACACGAGACCCATCCCGATGTTCTTTTAGTGCCCGAAAATGGTTAGATACAAAATTTAATCAAAATCGATTGAGCCGTTCTCTAGATATAATTAGTTTGACGCTGACCCATTATGACCCAAAATGACCCGCTAATGGAATTTTCTCGAACATGAGACCCATCCCAATGATCTTTTCGTGCCCGAAAATGGTTAGATACAAAATTTAGTCAAAATCGATTCAGCCGTTCTCTAGATATAATTAGCTTGACCCTGACCCATTATGACCCACTAATAGAATTTTCTTAACACGAGAACCATCCTAATGGTCTTTTCGTGCCCGAAAACAGTAGAGTGGAAAATTTCGTCAAAATCGTTAAAGAAGTTATCTAGATAAACTTAGCTTGACCTACGTTGACCCAAAAATGACCCACTAATCGAATTTTCTCGAACATGTGACTTAGCCCAATAGTTCTCTCGTAATCCAAAACTGTAGAATATAGAGTTTAGTGAAAATCGTTAGAGCCGTTTTTTAGATAAAATTGGCGTGACCCATAGTGACCCAAAAATGATCCACTAATCGAAGTTTCTCAAACATGTGACCTAGCCCAATAGTTTCTTTGTGTCGAAAAACGGTTAAATGTGAAATTTGGTCAAAATCGATTGAGCCGTTTTTTAGATATAATTAGCTTGACCTTGACCCATTACGACACAAAATGACCCACTAATCCAATTTTCTCGAGCACGTGACTTAGCCCAATGGTCTTATCACGCCCGAAAATGGTAAAATACAAAATTTCGTCAAAATCGATTGAGCCGTTCTTTAGATATAATAAGTTTGACTCTGACCCATTATGACCCGAAATGACCCACTAATCGCATTTTCTCGAAGACGAGACCCATCCCAATGATCTTTTCGTGCCCGAAAATGGTTAGATACAAAATTTAATCAAAATCGATTGAGCCGTTCTCTAGATATAATTAACTTGACCCTGACCCATTATGACCCAAAATGACCCACTGATGGAATTTTCTCGAACACGAGAGCCACCCCAATGGTCTTTTCGTGCCCGAAAACAGTAGGGTACAAAATTTCGTCAAAATCGTTAAAGAAGTTATCTAGATAAAGTTAGCTTGACCCACGGTGACCCACTAAACGAATGTTCTCGAACATGTGACTTAGCGCAATAGTTTTCTCGTAATCCAAAACTGAAGAATATAGAGTTTAGTGAAAATCGTTAGAGCCGTTTTTTAGATAAAATTGGCTTGACCCATAGTGACCCAAAAATGACCCACTAATCGAAGTTTCTTGAACATGTGACCTAGCCCAAAAGTTTCCTCGTGTCGAAAAACGGTTGGATGTGAAATTTGGTCAAAATCGATTGAGCCGTTTTTTAGATATAATTAGCTTGACCTTGACCCATTACGACCCAAAATGACCCACTAATTGAATTTTCTCGAACATGTGACCTAGCCTAATGGTCTTATCATGCCCGAAAATGGTAAAATACAAAATTTCGTCAAAATCGTTAGAACCGTTTTTAAGATAAAATTTACATACACACACACACACAATTTTTGCTCGCATTATAGTATAAGATATATATATATATATCTTATACTATAATGCGAGCAAAAATTGTGTGTGTGTGTGTGTGTATGTAAATTTTATCTTAAAAACGGCTCTAACGATTTTGACGAAATTTTGTATTTTACCATTTTCGGGCATGATATATATATATATATATATATATATATATATACCGTGATTTTGGATACCATGTGCTGATGTGTATTTGGATAAAATAACTGAGATTGTATAAGGTACTTTGTGTAATATTACCATTTTTCCTTGCTATATATTAATTATTTAAAAGGTTGTATTGCTTTTTCCATTTCATAGCATTTAATTTTATTCTGTTTTCAGTTTGAAACTATTCTTTTGGTTATACTGGTCGTTAGAGTACAGGAGAAAAAAAAAATTCAGGCTTTATTCTCACAGAAAACGACTGATGATTTTGCTTATATAATTGAATTCTGTACTCTTGATAACGTAATTCAATATATAAGCTTTTCATTATTTTTATCGAAATCCATATTCTTCTTTTTTTTCTTTATTATTAATTCTTGTTATATAGTACATGGGATTTTATTTTATTTTACACATTGTAGCTTGTTTATTATGTTTTTGGTATCCATTCAGAGTGTTTGACACTGTATTGTTGTAAATTCATTCATGCTATCACAATTATTGATGATGGTCAGTAATGTTTAATTAATGGATATATATATGAGGATGTGAGTTTCAAAAATCGCTTTATCCAGAAAAATCAAATTTTGGGAAATCGCGAAAAACATCTGACTGCGTCCATTGTTTTTCATTGTAAACCAAAATTTCACAATGCCAGAAACACACGATGAAACTTGTTTATTTGCAGATAGTAGTTTTGGTTTTTTTTTTTTTTTTTTTTTCAATGCAGGTTCACTAATAGAGTAGATTGATAGAGAAAACTCGATTTTTTAAAATTTGGATAAGGCGAGTTTTGAAACTCACGTCCTCATAATATATATATATATATTGTGAAATGACAATAAAAATGGATACCACAAACCTATAATATAGAACTGTATGTATAAAATAAAGTGCCTTATACATAATTACAAGAATTAATATGGAAGAAAAAAAGAAGACTATGGATACCAGAAAAAAAAAATTGAAAAATATATATTATGGTTGAACTGAACTAATTTTAGCAAGCTGCAGTAGGCATAGTGGAATCAGATTTTCACTAACTATAAACTCACGATTTAGATAAATAGCTAAATTTTCGAGAAAGTTCAATTCTGAGGTACTATTGGCATTAAAGATCATTTTGGCGCTTCGAAAATTAAAACTGTGGCGGGAATCCCAAGAATACTTGGCCGTAGAAGATTTAGAAATTCCTTGCTTAGAGACATAATGGGCACGTTCTTTTAAGCGGGTTTCAAGATTAGTTTTAGTTTGATCTATATAAAATAAATTATGTGCTACCACTTGAAAGAAAGGAGCAAGATAGCTTGAGTCTTGCTCCTCCAGTACATGAGTTCTATACATGATCAGCCCTTTCCCTCATCTTGCACCTTCACTTGACTGGAAAGTGTCATGGAAGACGTTCATGGCTTCTCCTCCGTCCAGAGCGATTTATGAAAATAGCTAAGACATTATCCCCGCTATCGTAAATAAAAAAAATACCGTAATGAATTTCTAGTGTCAAAGCTTTGCCCGTGTACTCAAAAGGAGCTTTAAAATCATCCAATAACTCTGCAGCCAAGAAGTTCCACAATACAGATACCTCACTTATTGGTCAACTATATACAGCAGAGATGTCAGAATTGCCATTAATTGCCTTGGAAATGATAGTTGCATTCCCCGCACACAAAAGACCTGTATTTTAACTAATACAAACAAGCATTTGGTGCGTATGTATAGTTCCCAGGAAAAGACGAAAAAAAAACCAAATTCCTATATTTCCATGTGAAAAACAGGCATAATCATTTGCATGGTTAAATCTTAGAATTAGAAAAACATACGTTAATAAAATTTATAAAAATTATATGTACTTATTATCACAAGATTTAAAATTAAGTTTTGCTAAAGTAAAGTTTCATAATTTTGAATATTAAATTCACCTAAATTATCTTGCTTTAACCCATTTGTGCCTGAATTTTTGTTTTCTCAAATTTGTTGGTAAAATTAATTTAAAATGTTGCAAAATGAACTGGAAAAACACTAAAAAAAATTAAGCTACAAAAATTTTGTATTTATTTGATAAAATGTAAATTTACTAAATATGGGAATATGCATACATTTGTAATAGTACAATATGCATAACTATATGTTTTGTCTAAATTTATATAAAATAAGCTTTTAAATTGCACATTATATAATATAAGTAGTATATTAAAATATATTTATTTCTTTATAAATACTAGTGACATTATAAGGATTAGTAATAATATACCACGAATAATCGTATTTGAGGCTTAAAAACAATGTGTTTCACAATCATCGCGAAAAGGACTTTTCATAAATAACTGTCTTCTAACTGGGCAATAAAAATATGTACTCATTCGTGCCTAGCGCCCTATATTTTGAAAATGCATAACAAAAATGCAAACAAATGAGTTTGAGCATATAACGTCACAATTTAAAAAAATCCGTATTTCAAAGAAGTATGCAAGCGAAGATTATAACTTATTTATTTGGATCCTTGTTAGAAACAACACAAATAAACTTACTTTTTACATTTCACCAGCTTGAAAAATCTATAAACTCCGAAAAAAGCCTCCATTTAAGCAAATAAATATCCATCTTATGATGTCATATTTGATAACAGATAACGACATTTAAAGAAAATTATTTCATACAATTTTCGTGTTATAGAGAAAGAGAAAATTATACAAATTTGTTAAAATTCAAAGCGTCACAAAAATGGGACGCTAGGCATAAATGGGTTAATTAAAGTCTGTACCTACAAAATACTGTAAATTTTAAGATTTGTAAGTAAATATTTTTCATTTATAAAGGCTTTGTAAGGATGTTATAAAAAATTGGTGATTAAAATTCTATATTTTAAATGTAACTAGTTTCAAACTTGCAAACATAGGTAAAAATGTGACAACTCAGAACACACATTAATTTTTCGAATTTATCTAATATTATTTGATTTCATTTATTAAAAAGTTAATTAATAAACATTTACCAGCTTATGTGTAAAAAGTTTGAGTTTCTTATATATTACAAGAATGGTAAATGTAATATTGCGTAAAACATGAATGTAATGTAAATACATCTAAATGTAATGTTGCTAAACTTTCATTTATGAACATTGATTCTTCTGTAAATATTGTTAACCCCTTGAGGGGCGGTGGCATATATTATATCTCACCTGTATTATATCCCACATAATTTTAATTAAGATTTACACCAGAAACTTTTAATTATGTTTTACTTGTATAACTTTGGTGAAAAAGAGCCGAAAAATTGCTTTTCCTTATTTTGAAATAATTTTCTTCAAAATTTCCGGTGGGAATTCAACATTACAGAAACACAATTGCTTGCCCCTCAAAGAGTTAACTAATATAATAATTGGTTTTGTAGAATCAACTGCATGCTGTGTTCGTTAGACACTATTTAGCTCTCATACATTCCCGACAAAGATAGAAAACTGTTTATAATTTTAAGTCTCGTTTCATAAACAGCTATCCCGCGTTTTTTTTTTTTTTTTTTTTTTTTTTTTTTTTTTTTTTTATCTCCCTGTTCTGCTATTTGTGAAACGGACCTGCGACACTAGGCCTGAGTTTCAGTAGCATTAGATAAAATAATTCTATAAAAATCAATAACGGCAAAAATCGTCTCAGCTGTGAGACAGTTCCTTAGAGAAATTCGCGATTATTTTTCTTTTTTTCAGGCAGCGGCTTACCCCCTCACCCCCCAGTGTTATATAAAAAAAGATAAGAATGACTTTCCAAGCACACACTTCGAATTTGAAGGATTTAATTTTAGATTATAGTCCCAGGGGCGGCTAACAATTTGATGGAGGTGACGCACATGTCCCTTCATTCCCGCAGATGCAACTAACAAGGAGAAGAATAAGCTTACTAATCACAAATTTTGATTATTTTAATATATGTTGTAGGGTTGAGACCCGTTAGTCTCAGCTTCAACGGATTTTATACAACGCTTCTTAGTTCTTGAGAAACAGGGGGTCTAATATTATAACACAGCTTAAATGTAACGAGATGACTACATTGGTCGTAGTTCAGTTGGTACGGCGTTTGCTCGTTGTTCGCGGACTCGGGTTCGATACCGGAAAGAACTAAATTTGTTTTTTTCTCCTTTTTTGTTTTATAAATATACTTGTAATTATAAGTTAATACTCTCAATTAAAAATTTTAAAATCGTACAGTAATTATACGTTAACATATTTAAATTTTAATTTAGCATTTTTGATTTTTAAATCATTTTAAACATTTCTCATCATTTAAATGGATTAAAAAAAATTAGATCTATTATTGACTAATAAAAATTCCAAAATCGTTGTGGGCCCCACCAGTGGCCGAGAGGTTCTGCTCTCGAAGCTGGTAGACGGGAGGTGCTGGGTTCGATCCCAATCGCGCCCGTCGGCCTAATCGTTCGGAGTTTTCGTGGTTTTCTTCGAGCCGTGGATCTTCCATGCGTTAATACGGATTGGGTTCCCTTAGAAAGACCCCCACGGAGGGCACTCCCCCCGGGCCTATATCCCTCGTGTAGATAATTGGCCGTCAAAAATCAACCCAACCCAACCCAAAATCGTTGTGGCGCCCTCTAGTTATGATAAAATAAAATAAAAATAAATGCAGAAAGAAGATAAATGGGAAAACAAAACACACTGTAAAAAATAAATACTACCAGTTTTCCTGTACGAATCGGAAAAATAGTTGCCCTGGATCCCTACCACGAAGAGATCGGACTGTATCCGAATCGTAAAAATTTCGATTTCGGAATAGCACGTTTCCGACAAAATAATTCCGACATTCACTTAATGTGCTACCATAATATCAACAGCAAAACGTATCGGATTTGAAGCTGAGTGATTAAACCTTCATCGGAATCGTATTCTGATTGACCAATCACAGACAAGCAAATTTTCGCTAGCGCAGAAATTCTGCTATTTCATCATTAGTTATTGCATGTTCTGATTTCCTCACCTCTTGTTGTACATGCGTATGATGATTTGATGATTTTAAAGTATGTTGTTAGAGTAAAACCCTATTATTCCGGAGGAAATGTTTTCTTCAAATATACCTTAGTTTTTGAGAAATCGGGGGTCAAATTTCACCATACGTTTCAATTACCTATTGCTTTAGCAGTTTATGCGTAATGTTTGTGGCGTCGAGGTAACATGCCCGTTAGCTGTACCTCAGGCAGCGGGTTCGATCCCTGCTTGTGCCTTTGTTCTTTTTTTAAATAAATTTTAGATTTTTGACACGTTAAAAATTTTACGTTGAATTATAAATTCAGCAGCTTTGAAATTTTTGATATTTTCCTAATAAATTACATTTAAAATTTTAAAAAAAATTATGAATATTTATATTTTTTCCGCAATTTCTAAACTAATATTTCTATTGATGGAAATCTAAACTAATTTATGTCTAGATTTTTTTTTAATTATTATTCAGATTTTTATACTTTAAGCCCAGATCTAAAATATTTTTTTTCTTTATGTAATTTTAAATGGATATTTATCTTTTTCTTTTTTAAGTACAACTTATACAAAAAAATTTTCAAGTCGAATCTGCCAAATTTATGTATTGGAATTATCTAACCATAAATACGTTTGGCAGATTCAACATTAAAAACATTTTGTATAAGATATACAAAAAAATTAGGAATTTCCATTCAAAATTCTATAAAATAAAAAAAAAGAAAAGTGTCATTTTAGATCTGCGCTTAAAATATAAAAAGGTAAATAATAATAAATTATTAAAAAAATTCTCGACATAAATTAGTTTAGATTTTGGTCAATAGAAATAATAGTTTAAAAATTAGAAAGAAATATAAATATTCATAAAAAAATTTGAAAACGAAAATGTAATGTATTAGGAAAATATAAAAACATTCAAAGCTGCCGAATTAAAATTCCAGCATAAAACTTGTAACGTGTCAAAAATACAAAATTAATTTAAAAGGAACCATGTGGATTTGAACACGCCGCTTGCGGTATAGCGAACGTGCACGTTACCTGGACCCTGAACGCCAAGAAGTCTACATGTAAAACTCCAAGCTAATGGGAATTTGATACTTATACTGAACTTTGCAGCATTTTCAATGGACGTTTATTATTAGTGTTTAAAATTAGTTTCGAAGCTTATAATATTTCTCCAGTTATGTTTAAGCAGAATTCCCTGAATGTTTCGGGTATTTATACTTATATTTATTTAACAAGGATTTATGAGAATTGTATTTTAATAACATTTAAAAGTCTAGAATGATGCATTTCTTATGATAGTTATTAAATATTTCTTGGGTAAGGTATTAATATATATATATATATATATATATATATATTAAATAAGTGATTAAAAATGGAAAACTTATTTTTTTTTTTCATTTTCTAAAAAACTACCGCTCACATCATTTTGAGCTTTTGGCGGCTGCAAATCTGAACATTTTACAACCCTTAAAAAAAAAAAAGATTATCCAAACATGTTAATTAGGCGTGTGTCGATGGCATTTTAAATAAAAAGCGAAAGCAATATATTTCGCTTTAAAATCTCTTTCTAAAGACTCACTTCCGATATCTGTTTCATTCTCACTGCCTTCTATGCAGTCGGAAGATTTTCACGGTATTCCGATAACAGTTATCCGAGGGAAGGCGTTCTCGATAGCATCGTAGTAGCATTTATCCCAGAGTCATCGGAATGCAACGTCACATCGGAAAATTTGGAAGATTTTCCGAGAAAGAGGACATTCCGATGGTTTCGTAGTAGAGCCCCTTATCGTACCGTAAAAATTTCAGACCCAGCTCGGAATAAAATCCGTAAATTAGCGTTTTATTGACAATTTCCTTTTTTATACGGATTTTATTCCGAGCTGGGTCGGAAATTTTCCCGGTGCGATAAGAGCAACTATTTTTCCGATTCCTACAGGAAAACTGGTCGTATTTTTTTTTTTTTTACAGTGTAATTCGAATCGCAAGCATACGTATTACAAATTTAAAAATCTTTAATATCCCCCCCCCCCCGAAAAAAAAGGTTGTAATTTAATTCTTATGATAATTTTTAATAAAATTATGCTTCTTACCTTAAAAATAGAGTAATATTATTATCGTATTGAATTCCCTTGTTAAGGAAATACATAAATGATGTTTCTTTAAAATCGCAAATTGACACAATTGTTCAATATCAGTGCATCCATAAAGAATGTATTGAATACATTTTAAAGTAATTTTTAAAAAACTAACAGTTTTATGATGTTTTATACAAGTATTTAGTTACAAATAAAAAATAAATAGGTTAAAATTATAATTCATACATAATATTATAATTTTTAATTGACAATGAGATTATTAAATTCTAATTACAAGTATATTTATAAAACAAAAAATTAGAAAAACAAATGTAGCGCGTTCCGGTATCGAAACCGAGGCCGCGGATCAATCAACTGAGCTACGACAAACGAAGTCAACTCGTTACGAAGTAAGTATGTAAGTTTTTTTAAAATATTAGAACCCTTTGTTTCTCGAGAACTAAGAAATGCTGTATAAAATCCATTGAACCTGAGACTAATGGGCCTCTACCCTACAACCTATATAAAAATAATAAAAATATGTGATTACCATGGTTGGCCCTCTCCTTGTAAGATATTATCATAATATGGAACACACAAGTCCAATTCTGTCAAAACGTTATGGATCTATCTATCTTTGGAATATTTGGCCAGCATTTCTTAAACTAAACAGGGTGAAAACAAATTCAAATAATCCGAATACGATCGTTACCGCAGTTTTTTTTTTTTTTTTTTTTGGCTATATATTCGAGATTAACAGGAATCTGGTGATATGCGAGAACCAAACCCAGAGTCTAAAAAAATGTCTTCTTAGAATAAATGGAAGAATCACGTAGAGCGTATGAGTAATGACCGATTGCCAAAAAGACTTCTGAATTACAGACCTAGGGGTTACCGTGACCGAGGTAGCCCTACGCTCCGATGGATTGATTAATGGAGCCGGAACAGGCTGATTTAGCCTAACCCATGCTGAAGAAGAAGATGATGATGAAAATATTGCGTGCAGCATTGGGTACATGTCGGGAACTGCGGCAACGTGCAGTCGACGATAGTCCCGGCTGAGGCGTTATATCTGTTAGCTTTTTTCATCATATATAAAGAACATGCCCAACGGCTTTTAGATGGACGAATGATATCTTGAGTCATCAAAAATGTAAATTTTTCACGTGCTATTCGGAAAAATCCTGGTGGTAGCCATCGTGATTTTCGGGTAAAAAAAAAAAAAAAAAAAAAAAAAGAAAACCTGGCGAGCCTTTAGTTTTGATGAAATGGGGAAACTGTGGATGACTATGCATATTTGCTTAGAAGATTTGGAAGAACTCGTCATTTCATGGCACCGACGAAGTACACTGGCCTCCAAAAGCTAAGGAACATGGACTGGATGCTTTCGATTGTACACGTTTTGTCGAATATCTACCAAAATTATTGGCGAATTGTTCTTGAACTTCTTGGATGTAAAGAACATGTTTGATTTCAGATTTCTCGGTGAAGATTTAGTCGGGAGGACAATTAGGGGGCTAATAATAAATTTAAAAATAAAATAAAATTTGCGATCACCTATATAACAGAAAATGCTGAAAATGGTTTGTCACAGTGTTAAATGACTATTTGGTTCCTGTTCAACGTTTGTGTGCATTTGTGTAAGCATAGCACTCATATTCGTGAAGGTGTTATTGTGTCTGTGAAAAATTGAAAAGTTTTCTGTTTATAGCATTCAGAGTTTTCATCCAAATTTAACACAACTTTCCGAAAACCTGACAAAGAACAGTAGCAACAGTATACTGCAATTAAAACATGAATGTATTCAATATTTGATGAGATATGGTCATTTGCATCAAATAATTTTTAACTGCGCCTGCGTGGTAGATTTCAAAATTTTTATTTCATAATTTGGTAGTCAGCTATTTTGGGCAACTTCTATAAAAATTCCAATCAAATACTTTGAAAACTCAGAAAGAGATAGTGAGTTGATTGAAAAGTTGTGGAAAATCTCTTATAATAAAACTATTTTTAGAAAGCAACTCACTATATCGCCCCTATCTTTGTGAAGTTTCCAGATATTTGACTGAACTTTTTATACAAGTTGCCCTAAATAGCTGACTATTAAATTATATCATAAAATTTTAGAATCTTCCAAGCATGCGCAGTTAAAAATTATTTCATACAAATGACCATATCTCATCAAATATTCAAAATACTCATGTTTTTATTGCAGTATACTGTTGCCACTGTTTTTTGTCGGATTTTCGGAAAGTTGTGTTAAATGTGGTTGAAAACTCTGTATGCTATAAACAAAAAAACCTTTTGTATTTTTCACTGACACAATAACATCTTCTTGAATATGAGTGCTACCACGGCCAAACTCGATTATTCTTATACAGCCGTAACAAAAAGTCGAAATCCCTTTGTTTTCGGGGAATCAGAGTTTCTCTCCGGAGAATTGTAGGGGGCGCTTTTACCTACTGCGTCTAATGAAAAACTTACCTTGCACGATGTGTTTTCTTATGTATAACTTAACTGAAATTGCGATTTTTGATTTTGTTTTAGTAAAAACCGGCTCATTGTTGTGTTCCATACTGCACTTATGATTCCCTAAAAAAATTCCAGACATTTCTTTTCATGAATTTCCTTTAAATTTGGAGTACAAATTGTTGAAAAAAAATAAAAAAAGACTTGTTGATTCTTTAAAATAATGAAACATGAAAAAAAAATAAGGTTAGTTGGGGCAACTGGGCCATGATTTTACAATGTGACTCTGGAGCTTCAGACAATTCAGCTTAAAAAAGCTAATGTTCATTCGAATTAAAGTCTGAATTTCTGTAAATGTTTTCAGTTAGGTTCCCTCTATCAGACAGAAATGCTCAAAATTACATTTTAAAATTTAAAAATATGCATATTTCATCTTCCTTTCCTCATGGGTCCAGTTGCCCCAAAAAATGGGGTAACTGGACCAGAGGGTCTATATTCCACACGCGTTTTTTTTTTTTTTTTTCATATCGGATATTAGGTCCTGTTTGAAAAAGTGTAAACAACTTTAAAAAATTTAAACCAGGCAGATCATGTGAATTATATGTCAATAAACAGCGTTGTAAGGGAAACCTTTGCTGTCAATGTGCCTAAAAAAAGCACTATAAGTAAAAATATTAGTTTTATTTATACCAAAAACATAAAACTTAAGTAAGTACTTATGTACTTTAGTATAGATAAGTGTAAAAGTCACATGGGTATTTTAAGGAAAATATAGCAAGGTAAATCTTAGGAACAAACGGCTACGTAAGTAATTAAGTACTTTATCTTTATCCAGGAGTCGCATTATATAGGGAAAATTTTATTGTCCCTACCAGAACCCTTAATGAGTTACCTTCATGATAATTTTATTTAACATATTCTAAAGAAATGTGCGATGGAGATATTATTTTCAAAATAATGGTAGGAACGATAAAAGTTTCCCTATAGAATGCGACCCCTGTGTATAGTACAATTTCAAGGTCTGTGGCTATCTCGCTTTCAGGGGCAAGGTACTTGCATTCGTAAAATGTTGAAATAATTTAATGACACCAATATTTACAAGAGAATCTATCTGAAAACAAGTAAAAGTATATTTTCGCGTACTTAATAAAGGTGAAATTTTCATTATAAAATTCAGGTACGAATGTGGCAATTAGGAATCAAAATTAAGTGATGCCATAATGGCATCACCGCCTCTCAAGGGGTCAATAAATTTGGCTTGATACCACTCAATATGCTTTTTTTTAATTTCATTACGTAATTTTAATAAGGTATCTATCATTTTCTTTATTGTGAGCAAAAAACAATGGAGAAATTTACTTCCCGTAGTAAGAGAAACTCAAAAAATTTATTTATAACTATATGGGTAACTGGATCCAGCATGGCCCAGTTACCCCGGATACATGTCCCAGTTACACCATTCTTGAAAAATTTATGGGGTAACTGGGACACCGTGTTTACATTTGAAACATGAAGTAAATATGTATAAATACCTAATAATATTAATGTAGGTATGTCTAATCTTTAAAAAAAAAGATTGTTTAATAAAAGTACTTACAGTATTTTAATAAAAAGCCGAGGAAGTTCAACCATATTGACGTTGTTTTTAAAAAAATAAACATAAATTTTTGACAACCTATCACAGGAAAGTGGGAATTATGATTGAGTTGGTACACGTTGTTTTAGGAAGTAGAGATTAAGGGGCATTGTTCACAAAAGCTAAAACTTAAAAAACACCAACAGTAGTTTTTTATAAAATAGCCTATGGCCCAGTTACCTCGTGAGTCCAGTTACCCCAACTAACCTTACTATTTATTTATTATTAGTTTTTTGTTTCTCCGTATTTCATGACCATCACCTAAAATGTTTAAATTTACTGAAAACTGTTCACAATGTACACACATCTATATTTTTCTAAATTAAGAATCGTGTAAATATCCATGTTTCTTTTCTTTAAAGAAAGGAAAAAAAACGATATGATTTGACCGCCGGATATTGGCGAAAAGATCTGCTTTTTTTTATGTTATAAAACATGTAAATATATTTTTATTTTTATCGTACACTTTTATATGATGACTGTCCAGAATTAGAATATTTAATTTTATCATGTGATTTTGTAATCTTTCTATATGCTTGTATAGTTAAGATTAGCTCATATAAAGGTTAAATTTATTGAAAATCGTTTGCAATGCACTGATATATATGTAGGGGAGATGGGGCACATGTGAACAGTTCGCATAAATATAGCTTTTCCTCCTAACTGGATTAATTTCTATAAACAAAAACTACTTAATATAGTAAACAGAACTTTCTTTTACACATGGTAATTTTTTAAAAATCACCTGTATAGTTTTTCTTACATTTTTTAATAGTTTTATAAATTCAAAAAGTTGTTCACATGTGCCCCATCAGAGGGGTAGTTGTGAACACACGTGGGGCACATGTGAACACAAGGAAAAAGCATCCTTTAACATGCTTTTTATTCTGTTATTCATTTGTCATCGTAATCATTAGTTATATTACCTTTTAAATTCACCACAAAGAAAATATATATATATATATATATATATATATTTCTCTAGTTTCTGGGTGATATGTTTAAGCAAAAGATTATAAAATGAAAATAAGTAGATTTGGAGGGGAGAGGCTTAGATGATTCATTAAATATTGTTGCAATAAAATAAAAAAATAAACAAGCAATTTAAAAAAAGAAATTAAAACTTTGAAATTTTGCTTAAGGGTTTTTGTTGGGGGGAAATTTTAGGGAGGAGGCATTTACATACTATTTATCGGAAATCTGCCGAAATACGAAAGATTCTCACTCCTGTATTTGCCTTATTTACTTGTAAATTATAGATAAAGAAGGGTTTTTTAATGATTAAAAAAATCTCGACTATAACCCCCCCCCCCCCAACTTCTTTTGCTTTTGAAAGAGGAAGGGGGGGGGGTACAATTGGGATTTTACGATAGTTATCAGTTTAAAAATTTTACTTTCTTAAAATATTACTGGTATTTATGGATATGGTATTTTGAATGGATAGCTGCATTCAAAGCATCATATATATAACTGTTTTAGAAGTGAAAGTAAGCCATCATTGGAAAGTTAGAACAAATGTAACAGAAAAATTTGCAAAGTTGTTCAAGGTAATACTTTTGTATTAACAATGCATAAAAAATATTGTTGTAAACCGTTTAGTAAAATAATATATAACACTTATTGCATTTTAGAAAACATTAAATTTATTTAAAGTACAATTGAACGTAAACGAGCTTGTTGCTCTTTATGCATTTGCTGAAAGATGTGTTTGTGGAAGTTTCAATACAAAATAAACTTTGTGGGAGGAAGATATCGTCTATTTCAGGAAGATTGTAAATAATGGAACTTACATTATTTCTCATTAAGTTAACTGAAAGAAAGAGAATCCCAGAATGATTATTTGGGCACTTATGAACTGTTCATATCTGCCCCAAATAGTCTGTTCACAAGTGCCCCACATTGCTGCTTTTGTTAAATTGATAAATCCTTAACATTTCTCAATTTTAGAAGAAAAAGAACTGTATCAAAATTTTTTAATTAGTATTCATAGTATATGTTAAAACACTCAAATTCAAATGAATGAATAAATAAATAAAGTTATTAGCTTATTAACTTGGAACAAAGATTTTACTTTTGAGATCTAAAAACAGTGTTTTGGCTGCAGAGGACAAACAAAATGTCATAGAGCTTCAAAAAAATTTTACCATATGTCTACAGGTGCTATCATCTTTAATAATTTTTTTCAAATAAAAAAAATTATAATAACTATCGAAAAATTGCGATGTTCACATGTGCCCCCATCTCCCCTATATTTTAAATAATTAAGAATTATGTAAATATCCATGTTTTGAAAAAAAATCGATATGAGTTGATTGCCGGATATTGGCAAAAAGACTTTCTTGTTTTTTTATATTATGAAACACGTAAATATATTTTTATTTTAATCGTATAATTTTATACCATGACTGTCCAGAATTAGAATATGTAATTTTATAATTTTTATATATGCTTGAATATTTCAGATCAACACATATAATGGCCAAATTTATTGAAAATTGTTTGCAATGTACAGACATATATATTTTCTTAATAATAAGAATCATGTAAATATCCATGTTATGAAAAAAAAAAAAAAAACGATATGAGGTGATTGCCGGTTAGTATGTAGTCTGTTGTTTTGGTCCCACCATTGTTTACACGGACCCACGTCGGACATCTCAGGCATTTTTCAGATTAAAAATTTGTTTCTTGCAAGTCGGGTTCTCTGGTATGTCGAACTGTTCCAAGACAAGCCCAGAAAATTCCGTTTCAAATGATAAAAAATAACTACATATGAATGAGTATATATATATATATATATATGCATTCATTTTTCTTCGAGAAATATAAAATTCATGTTAAAGATATGATATTGTAGGCTATTTTCCTATAATTGCTTTAAATCATGGATTAATTTCTATTTTCATTTCATGTTTGTGTTGCAAAGTCAGAGTTCTGCTCGGGCTTGGTTCGACACGTGCAGGACTGTAGTAATAGCAGGAGTTAGTGTAAATTGGAATAACGACTTACTTTAAATCTTAAATTTGATTGTATTAGTATATTGACCACTTTTAATTAACAAATTAGTTATACGTAGGCTGTTTCGAAAGAAGCATGACTTTACAGATTTTTTTTTTTTTTTTTTTTTTTTTTTTTTTTTTATACGGGAGGACGCGCGCCGGGCCTGATAAACCCGGAGTGCGTACGGTTTTTACAATTGTCACCACTATCTTTTTAAAAGTAATCTTCAACTTCTTTTATCGCAAAATTCTCTCCGATTGAATAAGGTGACGATTATTATTTGTTTTTATTGGTGACAAAGTAAAAAACATTCATACCCAGGGTATGCGCGCGTTCCCCCGGGTTAATATCATCAAGAATTTATGTTTTATGACTGAACTGATACTAAAATAATGAGTGCGCTTTTAGAAACTAGGCTATGTTACAAGTTTTCATTTAACTTAAATTTTTCTCGAGAATTTTGTGTTTCAGTTTCAGATTTAAATTTTATATCTTATCAGAAGTTGGAGAATCACGCTGTCTGCGTCGATCAATTCTCAAAAAATTCCGTGAACTGAAGGAGTGTTTTATTTATTTTTTTTTTAATTAAAACACGAAAATTTATGCTTTGATTTACACTGCCCCCCCCCCCAAAAAAAAAAAATAAATAAATAAACAAATAAACAGAATATTCACCAATCTAACGTAAAATTTACCGGAAATCCTTCAATCTAAAGCTGCATTTTCTTCAAATCACTCGGGTGTTCCGGTATCTGTGTTACGTCTTACTTTTTCGTATTAGAAACTAATTTTTATGTATGTCATTTCTTCCTCCTTAAAATACAATAAGTTCTCGAACCGATGCCAAAAATTTCCTGAAATTCTCCAGTCAAAAGACAGAAATTTCTTTGAGTAAAGACAGAAGAGACAGAAAGAGTTGAGAAAAGTGTCGGTAGAGAGAGCAACCGCTCTTGGATCTAGCGAAGGATGCTGTGGATTTAGCATCCTGTTGACGTGAGAAGGATAAAAGTTTCTGAAAGAGAATCACAGGAGTTCGACACGAGCGTCCGATGAACAATAGTGAAGGATGAGAATATCTGCCTGGAGAGACTAGAATATGCTAAACCATTTCAGCTTTTAAAAAACTATTTGCTAATGTTATTGGACAATGATTTCAAGTGTTTGTGCACGTCTTTACTTATAGACAATCTTACCTTCATAAATATTAATCCAGACACCTTTTCAAAACTGGTGATAAAATGTCACGAACCCAAATTTCAACAAAATAGTGTAAATAGTTCTTTTGTTTATTAGTCAATAAAAGTTTGATCTTAAGATTCAAAAGAAAGGTGTGTCTAACGCTACCATCAAACCCAAAATTTTATTGACATGCCACGGACTTTTTACAGCGGTATTTATAAAGTAGTAAGCATTGTTGTCATATAAAAATGCTGTTAATTACTTCGAAATCTCTAGTTCGACTAACTAATTTCGCACTACCCCCTTATGGATAAAGTATAATTCACGTACATTCAATGCGAAGAAAGGAAACTGTTTAATATGGCAACCTGTTAAGACGGAGCGAGAAGGGATCGAAAGAAATGTTCGTTTTAGACACGTTTTAATCTTGACAAAGCCTACTGTTCCTTACCTTTTGCGCCTGTAAGAAATAAGATTCAATTCACTTTGATCTTCTTATTAAAAAGCGTTTGATGAGTATTTTAAATAAATGAATGAGTAAATAAAGGGTGTCTTTTATTATTATTATTCAAATTAGTTTAATATAAACCACAAATTATTTCTTTGTCTTGTACTGTTTTAGACGAAATAACGAAATTTCTCCGTTTAAAGCATGATTCCGTTACACAAGTTTCGTTTTAACAGGTTTTGTCGTAGTATTTAAGTTGTCCCGAGTGCTTTACTGGCTTTTTTTCTTTCTCTATCCCAATTTTTTCGATACTAGACCTGACAATACTAGTCCCGCCAAACCCGTCCCTAAGCAGGAAGCTAAATGTCCCGTTTTTTAACCATACCCAAATTACGTCTAATTTTTACGAATTTAATCTAAATTAAAATTTTATTCCTTAGTATAAACGAGTGAATTCAAGGTCACATTCAGTCGTCACAATGACTGAATATTACCAAATAGGGGTATGTGGGTCAAAATCGGGTACCATAAATGTTTGTTCTTCGCAAATGCAATCAAATGAAAAAACTAACTTTGTATACCGTTTTTAATATTAAATAAATCTTTGGCTACATAAAACACATTTTTTTGATAAAAAATATAATTTATTATATAAAAAATTAGCTTTTTTCAGATATATGCAAAAATCCCGTTTTACTCCACTGGTTTGGTAAAACCGGGTATCCATTTAAAGCTCCTAGAAAACTCAGCTTGATTAAAAAAAATTCTTATTTAATGTTGTAAAAAAATACATTTTTGGTCATTTTAACGAAACGAAATTCCACATGTGTGCTTCCACGTGTCAAAAATAAATCTGTTGCAAATTTTCTACATTGTATATGCCTATTTATTTTGCACTGGAGATCTGAGGGTTATTTTAACTGCGAAAATTCCAAATGAATTTGTTTTCATATTCTCCTTCATGCTACATACTTCGTGAGCTCATCTTTCTGCATTTCAAACATTGTATCCAATCTTTTTTTAAATCAGAATTGGAGTAAGGTTAATTTCAAAACATGCAGGCTTCATTATCTTCTTCATTTTCTGCCTCAAACTTTTTTGGTTTATTTTTCTGTTGATTCTTAATTTTTTTTTTTTTTTAAGAATCTTCGTTTTTCATTTTCCAGGCTGTTTGGCTTCTTTCTCCTAAATATCTGTTTCCAGCTCTAATTTATAGGGAGTAGAAGTCAAAATAAGTTTTCCCTCCTTTTGCCAGCTCTTTTCTCAATCCTAAAGCTTTTGTGGGGAGGGGGTAATAACATTTTCGGCGAAACTGGGAATGCAGATTGCTGGGATACACAATCTGAGATGTCGATGGAAGAGGCTGGATGTTGTCAACTGCTGGATGTATGATGTCAACTCTTTTAGATGTGGAAGGACGAGCGTCATTATCCTGTGATGCTTCAGAAATATTTATGGCTGCAGCTATGCCAACCTATGGCTGCGTAGACCTAGGTGTGTTATCACTAACTTTTATGGGCTTCTCTGTCATTTTCGAAGGAGCTAAAAGATGGTCTGGAAAAACATCGTCGTTGCAGAGAAAAATCCATATTTTCGAAAACCGTCTGATTGGAGTATTTTCAACTGCTGCTCCCCAAAATGCAGGTTTGAATAATTTTCCAATTTGGTAAATTGTTACCGATTGCCCGGGATTGGAAGCAACCACTTGCTCATTTCTTGTTTGTAGTAAGAGTTTAGAGGTGCTATGAATGACACATCAAGAGGTTAAAAGTACTTAACATCATTAAATTGCAATTTAAAGCTCCATGCTAAATTATTAGATATCCTTCAAAAATCATCCCATGAGTGTAGGACAAAACCGGGTATACCCGGTTTTGATCCATTCTTAAGTACCCGGTTTTACCACCAACATGACACAGATTTTAAAACATGGCGTTACTACTGTTAATCCTATAGTAAAATATTAGTAAAAGTGTTAAATTACTAGCAGAAAAAGCAAAACATTAGGTACAATTCTTACCAATATTTAATATGCTGGCAAACAGTTAATATATAAGTGAAACATAGAATCAAACAAAACAATTTTTAAGAGTAATTCAAACGAAATTTTTTACACAAAATATAACCGCACACAATAGCGTTTCGTTCAACTACAAATGCCGTAATGATGTTCGACAAGCTATTCCTCGCGTTTGCCGACTGATAAAAGTTCAAATTAGGGCGCACCGTGGCTGAGTGGTTAAGGCACCACACCGCTAATCGCTTGAGAGCGTAGGTCGGCTGCGGGTTCGACTCCCGCTGCCTCCTTTGTACACTCTTTGTGGAGCTCCCGGTTGTAATTATCTGGTGTTGTAAATTTCCTTGTGCTATCTCGTCCCTGTATATTGACGATGACTTATAAGCGAGCGCCTGACGTCAAGCACACATGTCAGATGTATGTATTCAATAAATAAATAAATAAGTTCAAATCAAGGAGGAATCTGCACTACCCGGTTTTACCTGCCTACCCGGTTTTGTACAACTCTTGCCTACCTTATATTTTGTCTAGAACTCTTATGTGCTCTGTAATAATTTCAAGGTCCTTGATAATAAAATTGGTAGCCCTAGGACAAGAAATTATCAAATTTATATAGTAACTCAATTTATTTTTCTTGATTAACTTAATTCAAGGTAATATCATATACAAATATAGAAAAGCTGGGTTCGTTGTCGATTTCAATTGGAAGGTCCAATTACACAAATATGTTCAGTGAACTACGGAGTTCTAAACTTATTCAACAGACAGGATGTCTCTTCCAGGAATGGAAATTGCCAGCGTGCCGCTATCTGCAAAATCTACCTAACACTTCCCACATTTCTCTGACCACTACCCCCTACATACTACATTTGAAATAAGTCGTCTATTATAAAATTAGTAAAATTCTCTTTGTAAATATACTTTGTGGAAGAGGGAGGGGGGGGGGGGTGCGCCAAAATCCATGTTTGCCACGGGTGCAAAAAAGGCTAGTTTCGGCCCTGGTGTGTGTGCGTATGGGGGGGCGGGGGTAGTCAAAAAGATGAAAAAAAAAGTGTCTTGGAGCATCATTGAACAGAATCATATTTCCAACTATTTAAATTTCCTGAAAGTACTTGATGATTACTTATAATAATTAATAATTCAAAAATAAAAGAAATGAAACTGTGAGTTAAATGTTTTTTAAACACTTAAAAAAAAGACTTGCTAGTTTCATTATTATGATAAAGGTAATTAATATTTATAGTATTATTATCACAATATCAATGATTTAATTATTTTAGACAGAAAATATTAAATAGGGAAGTTCAGAAAAATATTGCAATCTATTTATTGAGGCAACTGTATGGTACTAGTACTGGAGTGTCAAGTAATTATGTTATTAGAATTAAATTTTAATTCACAATAGGAAGTACAACTATGAAGTTAGTTAAATATTGTTGATAGATTAATATAATGTCAAAAAAACAGGATTATAATAATTATAATTATTAATTAAAAATTATTTTTAAAGCAATTCCTTAAGATTGTCCTTCACTGACACATTAACCCCACATTAACTTTGTTTATTATTAATATTTTGCCTGAAAGAAATACATGTCTTACTATTTAGTAAAATTTAATTTAATCAAATACTTTTATGTTTTGCAATAACCTTTTTAAATTTGCTCATAGTTTTTGATCCATTGATTAAAATTCATGTACCATTTTATAGTGTTAATAAATATTTTCACTTCATAAACCTTGTTTATTTTATTTTTGATGGAAATCTATTTACAAGTAAATGTAAGTGCTATTAATTTATATATTATAATTAATTTTAAAAAAGAACATATAATTTAAAATTCATATAATAAAATCAATTATGTGCGTTATTTTATCATTCATCATTTGAAATTGAAGAGAAATTATGAAATAATTTCTCTTTTCAAATATTTTGTAGAAAAAATATCATTTAATACAACAATTAAAATAAATACGAAAAGAGAAAAAAAAAAAAGTGAATTTCTAGGAATAAATAACAAAAATTTTTTAACAAATTTTGCTTTTTAAGCTAATTTATTTTAAAATTTTCTATTTAAATATTCTCAAAACAACTTTTGTTTACGTTATTTATCTATAGGTTTTAAAAATCATGTCAATTGTCACCGATAGATGGCAGAGCATTTTGGGGGTAAGCTGACTTCCAGTTCTTATATGGGGAAAACAGTGAATGCGAGAGGCATTTAGTATGTAGGGGGTAGTGCTCTGACTTTATATCTCTTTCGAGGGGTTCGACAACGCTGTAAATCTGGTACACAGCAGATTTACCGCTATGTAAATCAAGTTAAAATCAGTAAATCAAGAAATCCTGATTTAAATAGTAAATCCTGTAATAAATCAGTAAATCAATGTAAAATCAGTAAATCCTATAATAAATCAATAATTTTTTTAGTAAATCAAGTTACAATCAGTAAATCAAGATTTAAATTGTAAATCCTGTAAATCAATAAATTCCATATAATATTTGCTAAATCCTTAAATCCAGTATAAATATTGGAAAATCCAAGGGAAGATCATTACATTTCAAAAATCACCTAATAAATCCGTAAATCTCAACTTAAAATCGATTAAAATTTGATACTTTATCCATGGCGAGATCTACGGCGTGCGTATTTTACAACGCACAGCTCGCATCTCGCATTTTGGAGTACATGAAGGATGAAGTGAAATGAGCAAAATAGTGGACCAGTAACGGACCTAATACTAATTTATAATACCGATTAAAACAATAAAAAGTAATTATAGTAAAACCTGTGAAAATGGAACCTGTCTATAACGGAATCTCCCTTAAAGGAAATTTTTATGATTGCCATGAAAAAAAAGAACTATAATTACACCTGTTAAGACAAAAAACTTCTCTAAAACGGAATTTTCCCCAGTTCTATCCGATTTCGTCGTAGCAGGTTTGGTCTTATTAAGAATGTGGTACTAGATATCAGAAAAGCTTGTTTAAAACAAAATATTCCACATTTTTTTTTTATTCCGGCTTAGCAAGTTGTTCAAGAATCATTTATTTTTAGTGTGATAAGTCCAGAAAAATAAATATTTTTTCCGATTTAAATACATGATTGCTTTTGATACTTATGAATCTGAAGTTTTTAAAATTTTATTGCATTGTAATGTGAGATTTATTTGTTTACATGTTTTTTAATGAATATTTTAATAAAATAATATTTAAAATTTAGTTATTTTTGCTAACAAACAAAGCTTAATGGTTCTTTAGCATGTTTTTAAAATATTTCGTTCCATATAAATACGACTGAAAACCTGAAAGTATTACAGTATTTACTTATGTAAAAAAAAAAAAAAAAAAAGATCATAGCCATAGCTTTCCTCCGTGTCGTATCTAGACTTATCATTTTAGAACAATGGCGGATCTCTTGGGCTAATAAAGGGTTCACAAAACGACATCATGCATCCTCACGGGAAAAGACTTGGGGGCGAAGCTTAAGCCCGACGCGACCCGTCCCGGGTCGCGCCAGTTTAAATCCACGGGACTCAGGCTGGGTCAGGTCTTCTCTCTTTAAGAGCCGGGCCCTGCTCTGATGATACAATTTTTTGCAGATTCGGGTCGGGCCAAACTTCTTTTTCTTCCAGGTTGAGCCAGGCCTGGACTTCATTCTTCCTAGAGGTCTTCACTGGCCAAAATTTCCAGGTTGGAGCTCAGTCCGGAATAAAAGCTAAATGTTCGGTCCGTGTCAGCCCGTATGATAAGCATTATTTGTCCCGACCGCGACCCATGCACTCCTGAATTCTTGTCCCCGACCACAAGTTGGTTTGGCATCTTACTTATTCGTAAAAATTATATTTATGCTGCACGTTTGTTTAGTGAAATCTTTAGAATTTGTTTTTTTTTTTTTCGATTTGATGATTTTTTAAACATTTTATTTGATTTGATAAGTTACAGAGATGAGTTTTTAAAAATCTATTTTTTTTTTTTTTGTTTGTAGAGCTTTAAAAATATGATTTTCTTTTATCATCCGTTTCTTTCATTCTAAACTGATTTTCTTATTGTATTTTTAGTTGAATGTAATTGTCTAAGTCATACTTTTTACGTAGTGTTTATGTACATAAATTTTAATGCCTAAACGGTCATTAAAATTACGGTTTTTCTGTATTCTTGAATTTCAAACATAATCTGAAAATAAAATATAAGCATAAGTAAGTGTGCTTTAGGAATAGTTTTAATTACAAAAAGCAGGCTAGGCTCGAGTCGTTATTTTAGCTTTTATACCGGGCTGGGCCAATATATATATATATTTTTTTTGTGTGTGTGTATGTGGGGAAAGGGGGGGGGGGGGGTTGGACCTGATCTTGGGCCTAAAAATTTCAGCCCGCGCAAAACTCTAACTGACATATTAAAGGTAGCTTTAATTTTTTTAATGCTTCTTTCAGGCATCATGATCATCTCAATAGTTACTGAATATACCAGGTGTCCTAAAACTGATTTTAAAATTCAATAACTTGCAAATGGTGACAGCTACTTAAAAAAAAAAAAAATGCACGAGGATTATGTAGGATGTCAGGAGTAGGGGGTGATTCTGTTCTGAATATTTCGAAAATTTAACCCTCTCGCTGCACATCCCGCGATTTCCACGGCTAATGTAAAAGTAGCAAAATTTGAGCAGCCTGCAATTTCCGCAACCTTTTTTTTTTTTTTTTATCTTCTAATTCTATTTATATAAAAAAAACTCTTTCACAAAAATTTTTACATATTTTAATGCTAAAATATATGCAGACATAAATAATAGTAAATAATAGTAATAGGCAGTAATAAAATAAATGCGCAATTTTTAAGCTCATTTTGATTAAAAAAATTTTAAAAAAAAAGCAGAAAGAGGGTTGCGTTTTGTTCCAAAAATTTTTTTGGAATCAAACAATTAATTATATAAAGCAAATCTCCTTTATTAAATTGAAATGAACTTATTATTATGAGCAATACGATTTTCCAATGTTTTGCCCTGAGTAGTTCGCGGTGTTCATAGATTTTGTTTACGTGTGACGTCACCTCTTCTTTGCTTAACGTGACGTCACACTTAGGTGGCGTATAAATCTCAAATAAATCAACAAATCATAAGCAAATCAGTAAATCACAAAGAAATCGCAAATAAATCAGTAAATTCCAGATAAATCAGTAAATCTGTGTACACTTATAAATCAATCAGAAATCAGGTAAATCAAATTGATTTGTAAATCTGGTACGCCAAAAACTAGTTTGTCGAACCCCTCGATCTCTTTTCGTCTCGTCCTTCCTCCGGAGAAAAAAGGGGACGGAGGCGTGTCCACTATTACGGCATTTCCAATCGCTACAAAGTGGCTTCGTGCTTATTGGAGTGCTTTGTTGTCTTTAAGATGCCAGTGATGCCACCGACTGTCTAGGGCGCAGCTGAAACTTTGGCCAGAGAGGGTCAACTGCAGGAGAAAGTCGTCTAGCAAGGTTGCACCGTGACGAATTTTTAGTGTCACGAGGCATAGAAAATGATACTCTGCAAGACAGATTGTTCTCTCCCCGTGGGAAACTGTCGTCCGTTGTAAAGTCTAAATTTGGGCACTGTTTGTTAAATTAATCACTAATTAGTGCTAATTATTTGAAGTCTTTACAGTTCCTATTCAAAGTTCATTCGATTTACCGCAAACGTTAGGCGCCTGTAAGGAATAAGATTCAATTCAATTCAATCTTCATATTAAAAAGCGTTTGGTGAGTATTTTTTATAAATTACTGAGTAAATAAAGAGCGTTTTTTTATATTACTATTCAAATTAGATTAGTATCAAACTGAAAATTGCTTCTTTGTTTATTAATTTCGACATACAGTACGATTTCTTTTTATAATTATATATTATATATATAGGTATGTGATATGAAAAATATAAATGAGAAAATAATTATGCATATACATAATACTTTATTGTAAACTGCGGGACGTGTACATATATAGAAACAATTAGAGTCTTGCATCACGTCAGATAACCTGATTATACCCGAAAGCGTTTTGTGTTCGCCATTAGCTTTAATTTTTTTGCTGCGGATCAGATTGACCTAAGTTTATTAGTGTTTCCATTTTCGGATCGTCTCAGATTACAGTTCTGTTTCTTGCGAGTCGGGTTCGGGTACGCCCAATTATTCCTAAGTCCAGAATATTGTTTCAAATGATAAAAAAATGTGAAGGTGTCTTCGTTGTGGAGATGAGGGCTTTTAATCTTTTATGACTTTCGCAGAAGAGGTTTGAAAAATTGCACTAAACGCAGCTTTAGTTCCCTGAAATCCTCCAGTCAAAAGACGGAAATTTCTTCAAACAGAAAAATCTCTTCCAATCACAGGTATGCTCCGGCAACTTCCTGCCTGTGCTTTTTACGTTTGACGAAATGGTTTTTGACAGTGTATGTTATAATGATTACCCTATCTCAAAAAGACAGAAATTCAAGTTAAGGGGAAAAAATAAAACGCGGTACTTATAAAGTGTTATACTATTAATTATTTCAAAACCTCTAGTTCGACTAACTAATTTCACACCACCCACTTATAGATAAGCTAAAATTCACATACATTCAATACGAAGAAAGGAAACTGCTTAATACAGCAATCTGTTAAGACGGAACGACTAGGTTTCGGAAAAAATTCCTTTTAGACAGGTTTCCCCTGCTTGCAAACGCTCGCTAACCCCCGTGAGCTGAGATGCAATTCTCATTGGGACCGTTTCACTCTCTCGCCACTTTTTGCAGCAACTCTAGCCAGAATGAGTGCCTACTATTATAAATCATTTTAACATGAAATTTACAAATTTTTTATGTAAAGAAAAGTGATTGAAAACACAATTAAAAATGCATTTAATTGCTATGAATGGCCACAAATCAATTTAACATTATGAAATCTGCAAATTTTTGAAATGTAAAATAATTCACTGAGAAAATTACCTTGGAAAAATTATTAATTTAAAATATTTTCAGTTGGTACCACCACTGTATTTTGATCTTATGGCATTCGATTGGTCCAATGTCTCATTGGCGCATTCGGCGCTTCTCCGTTCATTACCCCTACAATATTCTACAGCACGGCTTAAATTCATTTTGAAAAACTCTTGGAAAAACATTACATGACAGCAAGATAATTCATTATAAATCAACAATCATCAACATATATAATTTGATATTAAGTTTTGTTCGTCTAAAGTTCATTAGACCTAAAAAATACATCTCTCAGACGCTTGGCAAGTTAACAAAACGTAAACAAGGCGTTTTCTGATGTGTCTAAAATAAATTTTTGGTCAAAAAGCTGATTTGCTGAATTAATCACATGACTGAAAAAACGAACCAATGACCGTTGCTATTAATCACATGACTGAAAAATGAACCAATGACCGTTGATATTCATGCATCGGCCGAGAGATCAATGTCGTGTTTAAAAAGAGACCCTGCTCTGAATTTTAATTTTCTGAATGGATCATAGGGGCTATACATATATAACGTTATAAACTTTTTGGTAATTTTAGACCCCCTCCCCCCTTACGATATCGATATCATACGCTATTATTCCTCGAACACCCCCCCCCCTCCCCTCGCCCTAATGATCAATGTCTAAAAATTCTTTTGATTGTTGTAATTTTTTTCTTTTGTTTGCAGTGATATACAGATATGGTTATACATTTATTATTTGCATACTTTATTGAATCAAATTAAGAGAAGTCAGTAAAATATCACTATTATATATGAAATAATTTTATATCAAATAAAACTTAAAAAATAAATAATTACTATTTAAACGTATTTAATAATACATTTTTGTTACATAATGCATTCAACAGTAATAATGCCTTCTTGCACTTGCCACCGCAAGGGGAGGGGAGGCGAGGCGAGGCGTACAGAAATTTTTATCATCAAAAATGGCGCACAACATTCTTTCTCTTTTCTTTACTGGTAAACACAAGTATCATTTCAAACATACTTCGCACCTGGTTTCTCGAACAGCGGATTATATATGCATACACATATGACAAAAAAATAGTAATGCCAAACGTTGAGGTATTCCATATTTTGTAATTAAATAATTTTATAATCATTTAATGATTTTAATAATAACTACTAACTTTGTATTTTCATAAAAATAGATAGCAGACTAAAAAAGATTGCAGACTTTTCTGATGCAAAGAACGAGTTACAAATAAAAAGAGAAAATTTTGATGTAAAGGACAAATTGCAAATAAAAAGAGAAAATTTTGGTTGGATCCAAAATGATAAGGATATCAAAAGACAAACCCCCTCGTCTCTCTAGAGATATCTTACGATATCATGCGCCAGACGCCCCCCCCCTTAAAGTGATAACGTTATGTATGCACAGCCCCATATGACCGTAAAATGAACCACTGAGAACCGTCGCTCCGGAAACTACGGTTTTTTCCAAACGGCAAGCTACAAATTCCGCCTTATTTTCCCGCCACGTAAGAGAAATATATAGATATTTGACGAAGTATGAACATTTGTATGAAATAATTCTTAACTGTGCAGGGCATGCGCGAACTATAACTAATTTATTTTCATAATTTGGTACTCAACTGTATAGGGCGCGTCAAAAAAAAAAAGGCCAGTCGAATGTCGTGAAAATTCAAAACAATATCGGCGATATAGTGATTTGAGTTGCTTTCTAAAAGCAGCTGCATGATCACAAATTGTCATTTCTCATTTTTTATTGTTATTTTTGTTTAAGTTTCGGTTCTCTTTGGAAGAATCATCACATAGAGCAATTTTTCTTTTGTTGCAAGTTATTTCTTCCTCCGCGATTGTTCGCCGCATAGGACTCGATCCCTCTGCCTCGATACGGGAAAGCCACGTGTTAAGGGGGCTGGTCACTCAGCTTCCGATTTCCTCTCGCTAATGTAAAGTTTATGGGCATTTGATGCATTCGTATATTTAAAATATCTTCTCGGGAAATTAATATTTTAAACTTCTATTTCTTCTGTACACTTCCTAAAAGATGACTCTTTTTTGCTTAGTTCTCAAAATATTTCTGAAGTATAGACTTAATATTATATGAAGTGTTAAACTTTTATTAACAGTTCGCCCACTTTTAACACATAAAATATTAAATCCAACATAGATTTTAGAAATATTTTCAAAACTAAGAAAAAAAGAGACATCATCCTTTAACCCCTTGAGGGGCAAGCAAAAGTGTCTCTAAATATTGAATTCTCACCGGAATAATTGAAAATTTTTATTTTTAAATAAGGAAAAGCAATTTTTCAACGATTTTCCTCCAAAGTTAAAAATATAAAATTTAGTTAAAATTTTCTGGTGAGAATCTTGTTTAAATTAGGTGGGATATCTTTTATCCCACCGCCCCTAAAGGGGTTAAGAAGAGTACACAGAAAAAATATATTAAAAATATGAATTTCCCGAGAAGATATTTTAAATAGGGAGATGGGGGCACATGTGAACATCGAAAATTTTCAATAGTTGTTATAAGTTTTTTTATTTGAAAAAAATTACTAAAGATTATAGCATCTGTAGACATACGGTAAAAACTTTTTGAAGCTCTTTGACATTTTGTTTGTCCTCTGTAGCCAAAACACTATTTATAGATCTCAAAAGTAAAATCTTTGTTCCAAGTTTATAAGCGAATAACTTTATTTATTAATTCATTTATTTGAATTTTAGCATTTTAAGATATACTATTAATACTAATAAATATTTTTGATAAAGTTCCTTTTCTTCTAAAATTGAGAAATGTTAATGATTTATCAATTTAACTCTAGCAGCCATGCGGGGCACTTGTGAACAGACTATTTGGGCAGATATGAACAGTTCATAAGTGCCCCAATAATCATTCTGCGATTCGGTTCCTTTCCGTTAAATTCATGGGAAATAATGTCAGCTCCATTATCTATAATTTTCCTGAAATAGAAGATATTTTCCTCACAAAGTTGATCTTGTATTGAAACTTCCACAAATACATCTTTCAGAAAGTACAAAAAGAGCAACAAGATCGTTTATGTTCAATTGCACTTTAAATAAATTCAATGTTTTCTAAAATGCAATAAGTTTTATGTATTATTTTACTAAACGGTTTACAACAATATTTTTTATGCATTGTTAATACAAAAATATTACCTTGAACAACTTTGCAAATTTTTCTATTACATTTGTTTTAAACTTGCAATGATGGCTTACTTCAATCTCTAAAACAGTTATGTATATGATGCTTTGAATGGAGATATATATCAGTAATATTTTAAGAAAGTAAATTTTTTAAACTGATAACTACCGTAAAATCCCGATTGTAACCTCCCCCGCCCCCCTCTTTCAAAAGCAAAAGAAGTTAGGGAGGGGTGTATAGTCGAGATTTGTTTTTTAAATAATTAAGAAACCCTTCTTTATCTATAATTTACAAGTAAATAAGGCAAATACAGGAGTGAGAATCTTTCGTATTTCGGCAGATTTCCGATAAATAGTATCTAAAGACCCCCTCCCTAAAATTTCCCCCAAACAAAATTCAAAAGTTTTAATTTCTTTTTTAAAATTGCTTCTTTATTTTTTTTATTTTATAGCAACAATACTTAATGAATCATCTAAGCCCCCCCCCCCCCCCCCAATCTACTTATTTTCCTTTTATAATATTTTGCTTAAACATATCACCCAGAAACTAGAGAAATAAATATATATCTTTTTTTTTCTTTATGATGAATTTAACAGGTAATATAACTAATGATTATGATGACAAATGATTAACAGAATAAAAAGCATGTCATATTTTTTCTTTGTGTTCACATGAGCCCCACGAGTGTTAACAACTACCCGTTGATGGGGCACATGTAAACATTTTTTTAAATTTATAAAACTATTAAAAAATGTAAGAAAAACTATACAGGTGATTTAAAAAAATTACCATGTGTAAAAGAAAGTTCTGTTTACTATATTGAGTAGTTTTTGTTTATAGAAATTAATCTTGTTATGAGAAAAATCTATATTTATACGAACTGTTCACATGTGCCCCCATCTCCCCTATACGAATGCATCAAAAGTCCACAGACTTAACATTACGGAGGAGAATTCCGAAGCTGAGTGACCAGCCCCCTTAATTATTGAAATATAAAATTACTACTAAGTATTTCAATTTAGACAAATGCAAAAACATTTCAAACAAAATTATTTTCGCGTTCAGCACTTCATTTTTATTAGTAAATTTACGATTAATAATTATATATATTTTACATACCACAATATCGCAAATACATAAAATTATCGAATTCCGAGTATAAATATTACCTCATATATTCGAGAGAAGAATCTTTTATATCTGCGGTCTTAAAGTCAATATACACTGCTCAAAACAATTAAAGGATATTTGAAGTTTTATATAAAATAAAGATATAAACGAAATTTTTTTTTGCCGAAAATAGAAGAAGAGAATCACAAATGCAAATTTTTCTGGTTTTCAAACTGTGGAGTATGCAAATTTTGAGTTCGACGTCAAAAACGTCGCTTCAGCGGCAGCGAATGAAATTTGACTTTCAACTGGATAAAAGAGAATGAAGACAAGGATGATTAGCATTCAGTGATTGCTTTGTTTCGATGAGTACGATGTCTCAGCGAAGTCATTTGACAGATTCAGAAGCTTTGAGAATTGTTGGTAGGTTAGAAGAGGGCCAAACTCAAGCCGAAGTAGCGCAAGCCATTGGAGTGTCACAAAGTGTCATTTCCAGGATCTGGAACCGTTTTTTGGAGAGTGGATGTGCAGGCCGAAGACCAGGGCAAGGTCGTAGACGGGCAACAACGCCCAATGAAGATCGGTATTTAGCGTTAACAGCTTGGAGACACCGAACCATGAACGCTACTCTTCTCCAACAACACCTTCGCTCGGCTACAGGCACCACGATTTCAACTCAGACTGTCCGACACCGGCTCCATGCTGTAGGTCTGTTTGCTCGCCGACCGATGGTATGTGTTAGATTAACATCAAGGCATCGTCGCGACCGCAGGGAGTGGGAAACCGAGCATGTCAACTGGAGGAGAAATGAATGGAGCAATATTCTGTTTTCTGACGAGTCCCGTTTTTCTGTGCATCCGGATAATAGGCGTATTTTCATCTGGAGGGGCCGTGGCAGTAGGAATAATAATGCGTTCGTGCACGAAAGTGTCAGATTTGGCGGTGGAGGAGTGTTGGTGTATGGTGGCATCTCCATTGACGGGCGCACTGACTTCTACATCATTCGAGATGGAGCTCTGACTGGTCGCCGATATAGGGATGAGATCCTCAGACCTATTGTAGTCCCTTACGCTGCAGCAATCGGAGATAACTTCATTTTAATGGACGATAACTGCAGGCCACATCGTGCAAACCTGGTGGAGGATTTCCTTTTCGAGGAAGGAATCGTTCGAATGGAATGGCCAGCGTGTTCTCCAGACATGAATCCAATCGAGCACGTTTGGGACGCTCTAGGAAGACGAGTTTCTGGCCGCCAACAACCCCCACAAACTCTCCAAGAACTGGAAAGAGCTCTTCTGGAAGAGTGGGGCAGAATACCCCAACTTGTCATTAATAGCCTCATTGAGTCCATGCCTCAAAGGTGTTCAACGTTGCTGGCCGCCCGTGGAAACCATACCCCCTACTGAAAATGATTTTCTTTGAAGAAAACACCTTTTATTATTATTTTTTTCTCATATGCACAAATTGTGTTTTTTTCCTTTTGTACACAAATGCGCAATAAAATGCATTTTTTTCTGCCAAACATGTGTAATTTATTCTCATATAACCTACTATGTCTGTCGACCACGTATCAATCAGCTAAACAGTTTACCAGATACAAAATCCACCTAAAACTGCAATATCCTTTAATTGTTTTGAGCAGTGTATATATAAAACTAACTTCCAGAAATTAAGTAACAACAATGATTACATTTTCTTATTATTTAATATAGAGTAATTAGGATATATTGCATGCAAATTAGTTTTGAGTTATCCAAATGTAAAATCAAATTGATATTATTTCTTCAATTTAATTAATTAATTTTAAAACACTGTTTCATATATTTAAAATTACCAACGTAACATATTACCGCTCTGTATCCTAAATAAAAACGTTTTTTGAATGTTCAGTAACAAAATAGATCAATAAACCAAATTTTTCCTAAAACTATGCGGCTTACTAAATCACAATCCGCCTATAAGAGCTTCAATTAATGAACTCCTAAAGGTATAAGGTATTCCCTAAGAAAAATATTGTCCGATAAGTCTTCATTATGAATTCAGACAACCTTAAATTATATTAAAAATGTTAATAGCGTCAGAATTCTATATCTTATAGCATACTAGTTTCGGTAGTATTTAGCGTACAGTCCTCCGTGCAAAGAATGACGGAATACTCCATTGTAATAAATTCTTCTTCCCTTTCAGGACTATCTATGTTGATGACACATTCAACTTAATTAACACCTCTCTTTACAATATTGATAATATCATTAACGTTATGAACTCGATCGATAGCAATATTCAATTCACTTATATAAAACAGAAAATAATGGTTCTCTCCCATTTCTGGATACACTTTGGCCCTGTCACTCGTACTGTAAATAGTTTTTCAACATCTGTCTGTAGCAAAAATTTAGCTGTTTCTCTCTAGCCCCCCCCCCCCCCCCACACACACACACAATGCTCACGCTTGTCACCCTCCTAGCCAAAAAATGGCCGCCTGGCTATACCTATAAAGCGTGCCATACAGGTTTGTTCCGATTCTCAGTCACTTAATAGTGAAATTCCATTTCTTAAAACCATTGCGATTAACAGAGGTTACAGCCCCTTTCACAGCCGAACCATTATTGATACTGCTTTATTTAAACTACAGCACCCTCGTTCCTCAAACTCACCTAACATTTCTTATTTTTCCAATATTAGCATTGTGTTATTTTTCTTTCCTAAATCCAGCTTTCCCACTGCTAAAATTCTTAGGATATATGTTTTCAAAATCATTTTTACATATCTACCAATAAACTTACCCTCTCCAAACTAAAAGACCATATTGGGTTATCTAACTCCTGGGGTATCTAAAGAATTAATTGCCAGTGCGGTCTTTCCTATATTGGACTAACCAAACGTGGCTTAAAATTTTGTAACACCAAACTCAGGGGTGATTCTGAGTTTAAAAAAAAAATTCTGAAATTCACCACAAATTTTATGAATAGCTACAGCAGAGGTGGGGGAGATCCACTCCCGGCACTAACAAGGAGAGGGCCAACCTTGTTAATCACAGATTTTGATTATTTTAATATATGTTGTAGGGTAGAGACCCCTTAGTGTCAGGTTCAACGGATTTTATCCAACACTCTTTAGTTCTTGAGAAACCGGGGGGGTCTAATATTAGTACACAACTTAAATACTTACTTTGCGACCAAAATGCTGGGTTAGTCGTAGCTCAGTTGGTATGACGTTTGCCGGCAGATCCGCGGGCCCGGGTTCGATACCTGAATGCGCTACATTTGTTTTCTGATTTTTTGTTTTATAAATATACTTGTAAGTATAACTTAATAATCTCATTGTCAATTAATACTTTTAATATTGTATATCAATTATAATTTTAATCTATTTAATTTTTTACTTTTAACTAAATAGTTGTAATAAAACTGTTAATTTTTTAAAAATCACTTTTAAAATGTATTTCATATATTCTTTATCGATGCAATGATATTGAACAATTGTGTCAATTCGTGATTTTAAAGAAACATCACTTACGCATTGCTTTAACAAAGGAAGTCAATGCGATAATACTATTATTCTGTTTTTAAAGTAACAAGCATAATTATATTAAAAATTAGCATCAGAATTAAATTACAACCGATTTTTTGCATATTAAAGATTTTTAAATTTGTAATAAGTATGCTTGTGCTTTCAATTATTTCTTCTTTCTACTTTTATTTTTATTTTATTTGAATATTCTTTTATTTTATCAAAACTAGATGGTGACACAACAGCTTTGTCACGATTTTGGAATTTTTATCATTCAATAATAGATCCAATTTCTTTTTAAACCTCTTTAAAGGATAAGAAATAATAGTTTACAAATAAGAAATGATAAATTTAAATTTGTTAACATTATAATTAATGTATGATATTAAAATTTTTAATTGAAATTATTAAATTACAAGTATATTTATAAAACAAAAAATGAGAAAAAACAAATGTAGCGCATTCAGGTATCGAACCCAGGCCCGCGAATCAGCCGGCAAACGCCATGCCAACTGAGCTACGACTAACCTATCACTCTGGTTGCAAAGTAAGTATTTAAGTTGTGTACTAAGAGCCCCCCCCCCCCCCCCCTGGTCTCTCAAGAACTAAGGAGCGTTGGATAAAATCCGTTGAACCTGACACTAAGGGGTCTCTACCCTACAACATATATTAAAATAATCAAAATCTGTGATTAAGAAGGTTGGCCCTCTCCTTGTAAGTCTGCGTTTTTTCCGCGGCCCTTTGACGAAATTCGCCGTTTTTTAGCGATCTTCCGACGAAAATTGCCATTTTTTTCGTGATCTTTCGACGAAATTTGCGGTTTTTCGCGATCTTTTGACGAAATTCTCGGTGTTTTTAGCGATTTGCGGATCTTTCGACGAAATTCGTGGGGTTTTTGCGGCTTTATAACGAAATTTGTGTTTTTCTGCGATCCTTTGGCGATTTTTCTGAAAACGACTGGCAAAATTTATTTTTTCGGCGACCGTTTGTCGAAATTCGCGATTTTTTATGTCCGAATTTTCGGATTGGTGACCGATTTTTTAAAATTTTCGGAAATGAATGCCTTAAATTTTCCGAAAATTCGGAGCAGAATCACACTAAACAAATTACATTCAAAAACAAGAAACCAATAAATCTTCAATTGCAAAACATTGCTTGGAGATGAACCACGCTTTTGACGTCAATTCGGCTACTTCTATACATGAACATTAACTTTCTTGAAGCATTTCATATCTATAAAAATTATGAAAATGTTAATTGTGAATTCGCTACTCCCCCGTTATCAGATTCTCGGAAAATATTACATAAAAACCTCTCTTTCTTAATTCCTTCTTGAACACCAGTAATTTTTAAGAAAAAAATCCGTGGTCGGTTTCTGCAATAACTGCAAGAAAAACGCACTTTCTGGTAAGTTTCTACAAAATTTATATAGAAGTTTTTTCTTTGAAAAAAGTGGTGTTCAAAAATCGGACCGAGTGGGGGTCCTGTATTGGGATAGAAGATTGAAAACGATTCATTTTTCTAATACGGAAAAACCGCAAAAAATGTTAAAAATCGCATAAAAAAATCACTAAAATTTCGAAAACAGCAGAGGATAAAATTTATTAGATTACGTTAAGTTTTAAACAATTTCTTTTATGAATGTCTAAAAATTGCCTATGAACGCGAAAAAACTAAGAATCTCATTCAGAACCTCTAAAAATCAAAAACCGCGAACAAAAATTTGTATATATAGGCTAAAAGTTTGAAACGGAATTCCTTCTACAATGTCAAAACATCGCCACGAAACGTGAAAAATTGCTAAAAGTCCAATAATCACGGCGTTTAAACTTTACTATAATTGGGCTAAAAATTTGAAACAAGAATTTCTTTTACGAATGTCAAAAAATTGTCTCGGAATGCGAAAAATCGATGTGAAAATCGCCCTAAAAATCAGTAAAAATTCAAAAATCGTAGGGAACAAAATACTATACTGGACTAAAACATTGCAACCGGAATTATTTCACAAATGCAAAAAAAAATCGCCTCGGAACGCGAAAAAACAGATTTGAAAATAGCTAAAAATCGTAGAGGACAAAATTTACTATGCTAGGCTAAAAGTTTCAAACCGAATTTCTTTTACTAATGTCAAAAAATCTCCACAAAACTCGAAAAAACTAAAAATCATATAAAATTTTTCGAAAAAAAAAAAATCAAATATCGCTGTACGAATGCGGGAAAAACTTTCTTGAAATGAGGACAAAATTCATTGTATTGGGCTAAAAGATTAAAACCGGACTCCTTTTATACAAATGTGGAGAAATCGGCGCAAAACGTGAAAAAAAAGCTAAAAATCTAATTTTAAAAAAAGTAATCAAAATCGGAATTCATAACTATAGATATAGAGGTAACTTCCAACCACAATTTGCAACCCTGCGTGCAGCAGACTGTCCAGAACACAGCACACACACACCGAGACACAAAATTCTATCTTTATTATTATTATTGATTAGCTGATTCGCCCCAGCCAATGATACCCTTAAATAAAACAAATTTGTACGATTTTATATCTTTAACCCAATTTTGTAGGAATTTATAATTTGAAAATGCACGAAAAAAATATAGATATTTATTGGTAAACGCGCATGTAAGAAGGTATTTTTTTATGTTTTCGCATAGGGCCATGAAATTTTTCTGAATAAGACGCTTTAACTTAAAAAAGAAAAGAAAAAGTTCTTATCGTCTGAACTATTTGAAATTTTCATCTGTTATAAATGTAACTATCCAAAGAAGCAAGAATTTAAAAGAAAGGTGCTAAAAAAATGTATAGATAAAAAGTTATTTATAATTGTTATTGGACTGATTATTTCTTGATTGCAGTTTGAGTGTATGATAGTTTTGTTTTAAAAAATTTCATTATATTCCATTACTAGTTGATCTGCCCGGGACATTGAATTCAAACAGTTTTCTCCGGGAAAGACAGAGTCGGGGACAGCGCTGCTTTCGGCAGCGTGTACTTCCTAGTGGGGCTTCGCTGGCCGGTTTATCAAAAAACACACCTTGAACTAAATGAATCTACGATTGGGGACCCAACTGCCTTAATAGATCTGCGGGGGCTAGACCCAATCGGGTCTCTAATCAAGCGAGTTTAGAAATTGATTTTTTTAAATTTAGATCAAAATTAAAATCAAGATTTCAACATTATTCTTCACGTTGCCCAAGAAAGAATTTGGTATTCTTCAAACTTGAATATGATCACGGCAGTAGCAAAATTTACCAGATAATTCCTCCCAATTCAGAAATTTTTTTTTTTCAAAAGATCGCCGCAGAATGCATAAACCGCTACAAATCCCCCCCCCCCCTTCCACACACAAAAAATAATAGGACAAAATTTATCAATATTGGGCTAAAAGATTGAAACCGGATTCCGTTTACAAATGTTGGAAATTCGGACCATAACGCGAAAAACTAAAAATCGCATAAACCATGCGAAAAAAAAAAAAAAAAATCAAAAATAGCTCTACGAATTCCGAATAAACTTTATTGAAAAGATGACAAATTTTACTATATTTGCTAAGAAAATGAAATCTGATTCCGTTCACAAATGCCGAAAATTCACAGCAAAATGGGAAAAAATATAAAACTCGCATAAAAAATTTCGCAAAAAATTAAAAATTCGCTGTAAGATTTCTGAATAAACTATTACAAAGACAAATTTTCTATACTGAGCTAAAAGTTTTAAACCAGTTTCCTTTTACTAATGCGGTAAAATTTCCACGGCACACAAAAAAAATCTCTGTACGATTTCCTAATAAACTTTATAGAAAAGAGAACAAAATTTATTATATTGGTTAAAAGATTGAACCCAGATTTCTTTTACTAATATCAGAAAATCGCCGCGAAACGACCCTTCCCGCCCCGAACCCACATATATATATATTTAATGTGCCAACAATCAAAATTCGCGTATGAATTTTTAATAAACTTTATTGAAAACAGGTTTTAATTTTTCAGCCGAATATATTAAATTCTCAATATTAATGCGAAAATTAAAAAAAATCACAAGTTTACTAAATGGCGTATACAAAATGCTGTAAATTTAAAAAACTAAACAAACAATTTTTTTTTTTTTAATTTACATTTTGTATACAGCATTTAGTAAATTTGTGATTTTTTATTTTCACATTAACATTGAATTTTATGGTGTAAACATCCAGCTCTTTCATTACATTAAATTCTGTTCATTGCGAATTTCGATATTTTCCCAAATTTTTACTGCAAATTTTAGAATAATTTTCGCGGGGATTTTTTGACAATTTTTTTTCTTAAATTATAATAAAAATCTTGTAAATAAATTGGTTCCTACAGGACCGTGGACGGTGCTGAAGGTTTAATCTATGTCAAAGTCAATAAAAAAAAATCGCAATTATAGCTTCATTTAATTTGAGACTGGAGTAGGCACCGGATTTCTTATACGAATGTGAGATAATCGCCAGGAAACTTTAAAAACTACAAAAATCGCGTAAAAAACTCGCAAGAAATTCAAAACCGCTATACGAATTCTGAATAAACTTTATTGAAAAGCGGACACAAATTACTTTAGCTAAAAGATAGAAACCAGATTCATTTTACTAGCATGGAAAAATCGCAGGACAAAATTTACTATCTTGGGCTAAAAGATTAAAATCAGATTCCTTTTAAGAATGTGAAAAAAAACTCTGCTGAACACGAAAAATGTCACTAAAAGTTACAAAACATGAAAAAATGCTAAAAATCGCACACAAATTTGCTAAAAATGGAAAAAACGAAGATTAAATTTAATAAATTGTGCTAAAAGAATGAATCATGATTCAGTTAACGAATTTTGAAAAAATCACGCAGAATGTGAAGAAACTACAAATCACAATTTTTTTTAAAAATCAGTAAGTGCTAATAGTTTTTCATGATTTAATACCCCCTTCCCCTCCTTTCACCAAACGAAAATCCTGCATACGCTCATGTTGATCGGATTTTTTTTTGAGAACTGCTTTAAAAGATTTTTTAAATGGAAATATGTAATGCAGATCAAATTATAAAAACAGAATTTGCCTTAGAGCATACAATTACACAATTAGCAGAATATTAAAAAAAAAATTCCATTTAAAATAATTCAACTTCTTAAACCTCCCACCTAAAATTTTGGTTAGAATCTAAAATCTCACTATACAGGGTGTCCGGTCTCAACGGTGTCCAATGGCTAATTCTTAAACCGTTAGTCATAGACATATAGTTCCAATTAAAAAAATGTTTTAAATCAGGTAAAGAAATATTTTAAAAGCGATTTGGGTCAATAAAAACATTTTTTTTTAAATTACGAAATTAAAATTTTTATACGGTCCCCCGGTCCTATAAGTCGTATTTAGTAAATTTTTCCTATTACACTGACAAGTAAGACAAAAAAAGTCCCACTCATAAAACACTAAAATTGAGTGAGTTATGAAACTTTAAAAATGCATGACTTATGCCACTTTTCTGCTTTGAAAACAAATGAGTTCGGCTTGGCTTTGAGGGGTCATATACCAAGTGCTTAAAGCATTCGAAGATCTTATTTCATGTGTATCTGCGCTTTGAAAAAAAATCGTACAAGTATTACGGTTAAGTCTTAAATTGGTCAAAATAACATATGTTTTATTTTGTCAGGATTTGAGACTGTTTCTTTTATGATTTCTTTTAACAAAAATTATGTTATTTTTATAAGTTTTTATATTACTTCAACGATCATATGTATGTTTTTCCAGTTCAAAATTTGTATTTGAACTTTAACCCACTTTCAAATATCCGATCGAGATTACATTTTACATACTGGCGCAAATCCGATAACACTCTAATATTATTATGATTTTCGGTGGTTACAATTTATACTTATTTTACAGCATAACACAAAAAAATTCGGATAGATTACCGCCAAGATGTTTAAGAAAAAGTTTTAGATTAGATAATACAAGACTGCGATTGTTGAGTTTTTTAACTTTTATGTATTTTTTAGCACTGAATCCAAAAATTACCTTCATTTTTAACCATCATGTCAGGATATTTCGAAATCATAAATTGATAAATTTAAAGAATAACAAAAATCAGATACTATAAAGTAGAGGAGATGGTTGTGTTTAACTTTTGTAATTGATTTTTACGTACTTTTTAGCACTGAATCTGAAAATGACCTTCATTTTTAACCATCACGTTAGAATTTTTTTGCAAATCGCAAATGTGTAAGTTAAAATATAGCGAAAATCTCATACTATAAAACATATATAAAACATTTTTTATTTTATTTTTTTTATTGAATAATTTATATTTTTGTTTAATTATAATTTTGTTAATAAATTGTATATATATATTTTTTTTTATCCTGGATTCTTACAGCTAAACAGCTGAGTGGTCCGATGAGATGGGGGAGGAGATCCAATTTTAACTTTGAACTTTTAACTTTGAAATTTGCAATATGCGAAAAATTCTGATGTGATAGTTAAAAATGAAGGTGAATTTCGGATTTAGCAGTACAGAATATATAAGAATCAATTATCAAAAGCTAAAAAACATGACATAACCCAACTTTTGCAGGCTAGTGCAATCTAATAATATTTTAAAATACAGTAGACTCCCTCAAATCCGCATAGCTTGGGACCAGAGGTTGTGCGGATTTTAGAATTTTGCGGATTTCTGGTCATTGATTTGTTTACATTTTTGAAACATTAATTTGATTGGTAGTTAAGCAAGGGAAATTATAATGACTGCGTACAATAAAGTGAAACATTAAATTAAGTAAAATATTAAAATAATTTATTAGTTTAAAAGTAAGTAATTATTAAAACAATTATGTTAAATAAAAAATTAGAAAAATATTAAATTATTACCAATGAAATTGATTCAATTCGATTCTAAAAGTCCTATGCTGCCATCAAATTGTTAAGAGATCGTAAGATCGATACGTCAATATTCGTTCTTAGCACTTTTAACTTCAATAACTTTTTTCATTGTTTTTTAGAGTCTTGAATGCTTTTCTTATACTACTTTGTATGTTTAGAAATAAATTTATCTATAATTAAAAAAAAAATTCGGCGAACAATAATTTTAAAATATCGTTCCGGTTCGTCAATTTTTCCATTTCGAACCCTGGTATTTTTGATATAGATATGCTAATTTATATCAAAATCAAAAGTAATGTAAATTTATTTGTAATCAGCTGTAATAGCCAAAAGAGAATGATTAACAAAAAATTTAGTTAAAAAAAACATTGCAGTAGTCGCTGATTTCAGCGCCATCTTGAATTTTGTTCCTGCAACTTAACTGTAGAATTCATTGTTTACATCTGAAAAAAATATGCGGATTTTAGGTGTTCGTGGATTTCAGGGTCGCGGATTTAAGGGAGTCTACTGTATATATCATTTTGTAGGGAATCGAGGCTGTTAATTTAGCATAATTTTATTTAACAAAAATTCTGTTTTATCTTTCTTCTTAAATCTTTATTACAAATTGCACATTTTGCATTCATATGTCAGAATGATTAAAGATTTCAAATTTATATAGCAATGTTAATTTTACTCTCAACCATTTTTTATATCTAACAAAATTATATTTCGGCTAAATTTGTGAATGGCCCCCAATTTGCAGCAAAAAATATGCTCCAACTTTAAACAGCTATTACTCGGTCAATTTTAATCGTAGAATAACGGGACTTTTTTTGTATTACTTGTCAGGGTAAAAGGAAAATTTTACTAAATATAACTTATAGGACCGGGGGACTGTATAAAAATTTAAATTTCATAATTTTTTTAAGAAATGTTTTTATTGACCCAAATCGCTTTTAAAATATTTCTTTACCTGATTTAAAACATTTTTGTAATTGGAACTATATGTCTATGACTAACGGTTTAGGAAGTAGCCATTGGACACTGTTGAGACCGGACACCCTGTATATATATATATATATATTTTTTTTTTGTAAGCCTGATAAACAAGTTGAAATCAGTACATTCTTTCATACGTTTTAAATTTTTAAGTAATCATCAAAACATTGTAAAGAATTCACTGCATCCCAATATGATCTGGTAGCACAGAAGACAGGAATCACTCTAGATTAACCTTCAAACATGTTTATTCTTGGTTATTTAGGATCATACAAACAAAAATCTAGGTCTAGTCCTTATCAATTACAATAAGAAGAGGTCTTTAGCCAGAAAGTTCAGGACAAATACCAAAAGTCTTGTTCACACAAGAGACTGATGTCTCCTAACTAAATGGGACTTGCTAGTAGTTTAGCTGCCCACGAAAAAAATAAAAAAAAATGTCCAGTCAACAATTTCTAGAGAAAGTCTCTCGAAGATATGGATTTCACCAGCTGGTGGTGTCTGTGAGGATCCAAGAACTGCTCTGTCCTTCCAAAAAATCTCTCCTCATCTCTCCATCCTCTCTTTTCCTACCCAAACCGGTAGGGCATAATCCCTCTTCCAATCAGCGGAGTCCTGGTACTCTCATTGGAGCGTCTTTGTTCTCCCCTGGCACCATGTTGCCATTCGGAGTCCCCTGAATGCTGAAACCCTCTGCACGAGAAGGTCGGCTGAAGGAGAGATCGATTGATAAGGGACGGGCCGTATTGAAATTTTAATGTCATGGGACATAGAAGCTAAAATATCTCGAGAGATTTTCCTATTGTCCATTTAAGATAAATGGAGTCCAGCCCGTGAGAACTGCAGTCCGTTTGTAAAGGCTTGGTACAGGCACAGTTCAGTTAATTAATTCTCTAATTACGTTAAGACTTTACAGCATCTATTTACATTCATGTGATGCACTTCGAAAGGTGTGTTAGGTTAGTACCTTTTGAAAGGAATATAGTATTCTGACATGATCTCATGGCAAAAAGTCATATGACCTTTCACTTTTCATTCATAAACTTAGAAAATAAGCATTTAAAAAGATATGCTCCAAGCACACTTCTTAAACAGGCAACCAATCTCATAATTTGCCTATTCCGGTAGAGGTCTGAAAAAAGGGCCGAAATTTCCAGGTTCAGACCTGGCCTGGTATACAGTAGACTCCCTAAAATCCACACATGATCATAGATGTAAACAATGGAACTTTCAGTTCAGATGTAAGGGCAAAATTACAGAATTTTTTAGTTTTATATCATTCTGTATGCATTTTAATATGTAGCTCTCGATAATATGACTGAACTCATGGTTTTCCATGAAGGAAGTATAAATTTCTGAAAAAAATCATCATAGTATTGCTGATATCACTGATAATTACAATCTTTTAACCAAATACATTTATGTATTAATGAAGCATTTTTGGTCATTAAGAATGGGAAAAACTGAAATAAAAGTTCTTTACTTTATGATTTTGATGTGAATTAATGGGGTACCTTTATCAGGAATGTTTCATTGAATAATTCCAAGGAAAATGTATCTCATCTTTATTGAGCATATTTAATTATACATTATTAATGTTTTACTTGACTTTTACTTTTGATAATTTAATCATTTTAGTTTATTACTTTACTTAATTTTTTTAATATTTTACTATATTGTAAGCATTCATTATAATTTTGATTGTGTTATTACATTCAAATTACTGTTTAAAAAATGTAAACAAAGCAATGACCAAAAATTTGCAAAATTCTAAAATCCGCACAACCTCTGGTTCCAAGCTGTGTGGATTTGAGGGAGTCTACTGTATAAGCTAAAATTTCTGTCCGATCCCAGCCCAAAATATATTTCTACAAAAACTTAGATTTTTATGCCGATAAGCACCGTAAGCTGCAAAGCACAGGCACATCCATTCCAAAATAACGTCCCTTCCTAGATTTCATTCTGCCTGTGTCCATATAAATTACTATATTCATATTTTAATGAATCTCTATTTGTGATCATTAATCCATATGCTATGGCTTGGAGCCTTAAAAATATGAAAAATACCCTAGAGAAAAAAATCGTCTAAGACAATCTCATAGGAGAGAAGAAAAATTTGTTATAGACAGGTTACCTTCTTAGCAGATACATGATATAATGTAAATGCATTATATTCTTTGCGCTAGGATTATTACATTCCTTTTTCACAGATCAACACACTTTTCCAATTAAGACAGGGATCTGTCATAGACATTTCCTTTTCACAGGTTTTACTGTACTTTAATTTTTTTGCCTGAAAATATTTATACTATTTTTTAAAAAGAATTTTAATTGTAGAATAATCATGATTTAAAAATACACATTTTTTGCAAAACCTGTTGGGATGGGAAAATGCTTTTCAATATGGGCTGGGTTGGGATCGAGCCTGAAAATTTTGGCTCATGCAGACCTCTGGGAAGAAGCAGGGGTGATTGTGAGTTCATGAAAAAATACCCAAAATTTTACAGGAAATAGTGCTGAATTTAGAACAAAAGGACTCTGCCTTGGGGGGAGAGAATTGTAAGGACACAGTTAAAAAAAAAAGCAATGCTGTTCAAAAAACATTTTGCACTGGTGTGTTTAGAGTGCCTTTTTATCTGTAGTACTTACCCACAGTAAAATCTTTTTTTTTTTTTTTTTTTTTTTTTTTTTAATATCTTCTTTCGTTTTATGAGAAAATTTCACAAGAGAAAGCATGGGAAGTAAAATAATTGGCTTGTTCTACACACTACATAATTAAAACAGGGTTCATACTCAATTTTGGAAATAAAAATGTAGGAGTTTTACAGGAGAAAAATGACACATTTTAGAATTTTTTTTATGTCATCTGTTTACAGACTTTGTTTACTGTGGGAGTGGATAAAACAAATTTTATGCATCTTCTAAATGGACTAAAACAAATTTTATGCATCTTCTAAATGGACTATCATTTTTTTTTCAAAATTGACTTGGTCTACTGTGGTTCTGAGCCCCTCATATAAAAGGAGGCGTCAGGGGTGATTTTGATTAAAAAAATTCTGAAATTCGCAGCAAATTTTCAGAAAGGTTACAGGGGGGAATATCCTCCTGATGCTAATTATGAGTTTTTTTTTTCATAGCCCTTTGCATTTTTTAAGTGATCTTTCAACAAAATTTTCATTTTTTTTCCTGTGATCCTTTGACAAAATTCGCGTCTTTTTCACGATCCTTTGGCGAAATTTACATTTAAGTGATTCTTTGACAAAATTTGCAATTTTTTTTGTGATCTTTTGGACAAATTTTGCATTTTTTGCACTCCTTTGACGAAATTTAAATTTTCTCACGATTCTTTGACAAAGTTTGTATTTTTCTCGCGATCCTTTGACGAAATTCACATTTTTTCTGCAATCCTTTGAGGAAAGTTTTTTTTTTTTTTACTATTCTTTGACAAAATTTGCAATTTTTCAGCGATTTTTTGATGAAATTCGTGTTTTTTCAGTGATCTTTTGAAAAACTTTGCATTTTTACCACAATCCTTTGATGAAACTAGCCTTTTTTTCTGTGATGTTTTTGAAAAAATTTGTATTTTTTTTTGCGATCCTTTTGCAAAATAGGCGATTTTTCTGTGAACGATTGACATGATATTTTTTTGTCGACCATTTGTCGAAATTTGCAATGTCTGAATTTTCAGACTGAAAACCAATTTTTTTTTTAATTTTCGGAGCCGAAGAACTGGAATTCCGGTATTGAAAATGAAAAAAATACCAGAATTCCGGCATACTACCGGAACACAATCACCCCTGAAGAAGGAAGTCCAGTCCTAGCTTGGCTGTAAATAATTAAGTCTGACGCAGCCTGGAAATAGTAATGGTCAGGCCTGGCCTGTCCAGAGACTTTAGAAAAAAGTAAAGACCGGTCCGGAAAGAGTGAAGACCAGGACCGGCCCAAGTCTGTGGATACCTCTATATTCTGGCTCTTTCATGGCACCAAACACCAGTCGGATGGTGAAATAATGACTACAAATAGACAGATGTAGAAATTGAAGCAGTCTGTTTTAAAGGGGGAAAAATGGGGAAAAAAACAGTGTGAAAAGGCAAGACATAAAAAATATGAGCTCTGGAGGGTCTGTAGATTTGTTGATGAACCAGGATCCTTCTGAATGTTGCTTGGAACAAGGTGAACAGTTTGATCTGCCTCAAACTTATCTCTAATCCTAGTGATATTAAACTGGGTAGAGGGAATCAGTTTGAATCTCTTTTTAAAACAGTCTCTGAATTTCAGCTACATTTCCAAACTTCCAATAACACTTTAAGCTAAATTTCCTTTTCTGAAAGCTTAGTATGATTTCAGCCATTACTTCAAGTTAGTTAAATGTAAAGAGGAAAAAAGAACACGACAGTTATTAGCTTTAAAAAAAGTGTATACTTTTTTGGGGGATACAGTATATTCTCAATAAATAAAAGGCAAATATTGATATTATAGTTAAGGATTGACTGGAACAGGTTTTTAAGACTGAAACCGTAATCGAATTTTGGTAATCTTATTCTCAGCTGAAAATAAAAATGTAAAAAAAAAAAAAAGAAAATTAAGTCATTAATACATAATTATTAATTAATTATACAAGTGATCTAAGTTGGCTCTCTGTGCCTCTGACCAAAACTTTTTATTTCATAAAATATAAAAGACTCATCAATGGCACAAAATGATTTTCTAATTATACAAAATTTATCTAATTAAAAAATGTTTTAGGTATGGATACCTCGATTTATCTTTTATAATGATTTTTGTAAATGATCAACTGTTATACTAGAACTTTCTCAAAGAGTATTCGAAACACTCCTGCAGTTTCAAACTAAAAATTTTCTATTACAGTTAAGTCTGCAGCTTTTAATGAGCATGTGCAAAGCGTCTTCACAGTTTAGTCATATATGCATTTCTTGCTTTATAATTTGCACTCTCATCTTGAGTCAATCATGACTGATAATTTAAACAGAGAAGTTTGTAGAAATAAAGAGTGTCTCATTTGAGCTGATACAGCTCAAATCAATGAGTAATGCTGAAATTTTCCAAAGGCAGAAACGAGAACTTTGGAATACAGGTAGTTTCCAGTCAAGTTTAAGTCTGGCCGAATTTTTGACAGCATTTTCGCGGAAACTCAGATCTTGGACCAAATTTTTGGCCGATCTCTAATTACAGTCATACATCTCACAATACGATACTGCTTTACTTATAAGAAATACCACATGGAAATTTTTATAAATTTTACCAAGAAGTGACATATCAGTCTAAAAGAATGCTAACAATTACAAGTTTTCATCATCTTTAGATAGCTTGTTATGCCTGTATTTTAAAAAAATTAAAAGAAACACACATAAATAATCCTGAAATTTTATTAAAATAATAGCTTACAAAAATGGAAAATTTTAAAAGAAACTTACAAAAACCAAGTTATAATAAGAGATTTCAGTACAAAGATATTTTGACAAAAAATCATTGTTCAATAACAAGTATAACTGTTGCAAGATTGAAAAATTGAATAATAAAATTCTATACTGCCTTAAAAGAATTACAAATAAAGATTTAACCCATAAATTATTTCGTACTTTGTAACATTACTTCTGATGTCCACCATCTTACCTAGTGTTGTGTTTGGGCTTCGGTATTCACAGTGGTTCAGAATTTGTTTACAGCTGTTGGTCTCTGTGTATTTAGCCCTCGTGTGACCCCCCCCCTCCCTCCCTAAAAAGAACAAAGACTACAAAACCAATACATTACTTATGATACTCATAAAAAATGACAAAATATTTCAACGCATCAATGTAAAGCTTTAAGCAATGCAGCCTAACAAATTTTCTACTTAACGCAATTCTGTAATCTGTTACCAGCGGAAAATATGGAATACAAAATTAAATTTTGTTTAAATTTCTATTATTACAGTTTTACGCATCTCAATCATTACATTGCCTAAATTTTTTTGATAAAGTAATAGGTATGCCAAGTGATCATGATAAACAAATATTAAACAAATATTCAGTACATATCTATATTATCACATAGTTCATATTTTCTATATTTTGTTTCCACATATGTCTTTTTATGAAAATGTAAATAGCTATATATGAATTAAAAAATTAAACCTTTTTTTTTATCATAAGGAGTTTTATATAACACAGTTAATTCTAACAGGCTTGCTTAATAATGAATCAGTGCACATTTAGAATAAAATATTTTGATCCAGCAACAGCATACATTAATTTATGGTAAAATTTGATGGCTTTAGGCAAATAAAAAAAGAATTTTTCTCACTGAAAATTGTGATTTTATACAAATGATATGAAATGAAAGAACCATAATACAAAAAAGCCAATGTTTGCAATGAAAAAATATACTTCTGAAATTTCATGGCCAACATTATGAGGACTGATTATGTGTTATTTTGTTTTATTTTTCTTGAAATAGAAAATGTAATGATCACATAGTTTTAAGGCACTAACATTGTAAAAAGGGACAATGTTTATTAAAACATAGTTTTGTACGAAAGTGTTAGCATTTACATGATGATGAAATAAAGCAATGTAAAAAAAATGAGATAGCTACGACATACATAAATAATGATGTAAAATGACAAAATGAAAATATAAAATTTTCAGATTATTGGCAATCTAAATAAAAATCTGAATACAAATTTAATATCAATACCCATTTTTTATACACATTGTTAAATTGCATTATTTAGTAATGCATATTTCATTTGCATAGATTCAGTAGAAAATAACACAGATTTTGTTTGCATAGATTCAGTAGAAAATAACACAGATTTTGTTTGCATAGATTCAATAGAAAATAACAATGAGGGCAGATTATTTTGACCATAAAATTATTTTACATTTATGATGGATGGATACCTACAAATGATACCTACAATTGATAAAGTCAAAATTTATAAAAACAATCATAAGATGAGCAAGGTACTTAAAAATTCAACTGGAAATAAATTAGAATTAATAATTAAAAAAAAATTGCAGCAGATATGCACTTAAATTATTGATCACAATTGCAACTGAAAATTTATAACTAAAGCTGCCAAAAGTGAAAGATATCTAGTACTCATTTTGTGAAGGCATTTCATTTTATCCTCCCTTTTACAGTAATTAATCTTTTTAGATACATTTTTCTTTATCTTCTTATGGAATATGTACATATAGCAAATAAAGTACTTGCATTAAAAAAGGAAAGAACTTCAGAAAAAATTGTGTATATATCTCATGGAAATAAAAAAAAAAAAAATATTACATTAATAAAATAATGAAAAAGTTTGTTTTGATGAGCAATTATAATCTTATAAATCTAATTGCAGGTATCTGAAAACTTACTCTAGAAAAAATAAATACTACAGTTAGTGAATATCATAACTTCTGCAATGTAACTCAAATAGTGATTGATAAAGTGATCAAGCAATCCGAGTGTCTCCCAGTCTGAAAATGATGTTCACTTTTCACAAGGATGCTTTTTTACATAATTGTGCAAATTTTATTATTTTACTATACAACTATATATAATATAAATTAAGATTTCATTTCAGGTAAATAAGTATTTTCATTCATATCAATTTCAGGATCAAAGTATATGCCACATAACTTCTGGATTTTTTAATAAGAAACTTTGTATGCATTCTGTTTCTTAAATAAAGCTGTAGCATATATTGTCTAGTACATACACTCTGCTTATAGCATATGTACTGTTTTTTTAATGAATACAGCACTGCATTCATAATAGGCTTATAAACTTTGTCGATTGGTATTATGGGACTATCTATTTAGTTATCAGGGCTGCATCCATGTCAGTTATACTTATACCTATGGGCAAATGCACTTGGTTTAACTTGGATGAAGAAGATTAGGAATAATGTGCATTTGAGTAAGAGAAAGAAGAAATAAATATCTCTGTTTTGAAACTGCAATACTGATTTTGCATTCCCTTAAAAACAACAACAAAAAAAAAAAAAAAACTACAAAACATTTTCTAATGAAATTATGTAATAAGATGATTCTTGCCATACTTTAGGTGCATATCACCATTTAATAGTTTATAGTCATCAAAGTTGTGATTATTGTATTACAATAAAGCTACTGAAATACATCTAATATTCCAAATTATATACAATTTAAAATTCTCACTTGTAATTAGAAATACTAGGTTAATAACAACAAATTATAACAATATATAAAATTATTAAAAGATTTAAAAAAAAATCTTTTTATTGTATAAAAATAATCTATGATCTTGATTATTAAACAATACAGTATAACAACATGTTTATAATAAAGACATTATCTTAGCCTATTGAAATAAGCATATATATTTTTTTATCTTAAAATTTTTTATATATTGCTGCTTATGAAAAACAATACAGTATAACAACATGTTTATAATAAAGCCCTTATCTTAGCCTATAGAAATAAGCATACTTTTAAAAAATCTTATTCAGATTTTATATATTGATTAATATTGCTACTTATGAACAACAATAACAAATAAGTTTCAAAAAAATAAAAATTCAGAAAAACTCTCGAATTTATTTAGATAAAATTAATCAGTACACATCTATCATGTGAGATGTCTTATTTGACAATAAAATAATATGCATTAGCCTATTTACAATAAAACCAATAATACCTTAATAATTCAACTAAATTAAACATATATCGAGTTATATATACATAATAAAAAAAGCCTAAAAACAAAATTTAAAGAATTTATATACTTATAACTTTTATAAGTTTTTCACCATGTTCAATTATAAATATAAATTTACTTTACTTTTGCAACTATTTTTTAATAAATGAAGATTAATCAACTTTAGAAAGTATGAAAAATATCAATTTTACACATTTCCTTAATAATAAAGTTTATTGGCACATTTCCAAGATCACAAATAGGTTCTTGGGCAATAAATTCCAGTGCAAAACAAAACTGACTTTCTTATCTGTTGCACTAGATTATTTTTCAATAATAAAATATAATTTACACTAAAACAGATAATGTTAAACATGCATAAGTTGATATCACTATGAATCAGTAAACAAACATGTTTCTTCTAAAATTAATCTAAAATGGAAATACAGTAAACTCTAAGGCAGAATCAATCCAGACAAAAAAAGTCTGCCATACACAGTATTCTGCCTTAGACAGACATTGTATTTCTATGGATTCACTGAAACTTGTAAATCGTTCAGCATTAGAGATTTCCATCTTACACAGAGCTTGCTTTGGACAGTTTACTGCATATTTAGATTGTAACTACACATTTTTGCAATTATTAAAAATACATGATTGTCATAAGTCTGATCAGAATTCTGTACATTTTGCTTTGGCTTTTATTTTCAGTATATTTATGAATAACTACCATATGTAGCTTTTATAATTCACACAACCCTTAAAAAAATAAAAATAAAAAATAGCCCTATTGTTTCAATTTTTTTATAAATTATAAGTTGCTACCTAGCATCAGATTTTATAACTTATTCATTATAACAAATTCACAGAATGAAATGCCTCCAATTACTCACTTTTAATAATAAAAATCACACTTTAAAAGTGAAAATTTCACTTAATAATTAAAAAGGAATATTGATGCCCATTAGCTACGAAGATAATTTTTAAAAATAAGAACCATCTTGATATGAAACACAGATCTGCCCTTGTTTAACATTTTAAAAGGAACATGATGATATAAGTAATATCCACACAGTGGATAGCAATGGTTAACATAAACAATATGAAAGAGTAAGTATAATACAAAAGTTCACTCTAATTTTTGTTTGTTTTTCTTAAAGGAAATCTAAAAAGCTCACATATAATGGATTCTAACAGCTATTACATTAACAGATCCAAGAAACAAGGAATGGCGTTTCAAAATATCACAATCATATTTGCATAGATATTGCAAACTATGTCCTTATTTGAGTCTTTATATACGTGAAGTAAAATTGGCAGGAAATAAACCTTTCTTTCCATTAAACATTCCCATTAACCATCCTTCTTCCTGTTTCAAAATATAAGAAAAAAGTTAACTACATAATTTATATATAGTGAAATACAGTGAATAAAAACTAGAGGCACAAAGAAACATTTTTCAATATAAAAATTAAAAAATAAGTGTAAATGTAAACAACAGTTGTGACAGTAAATAAAGTTAATCTTGGGGGTTAAAAATTTTATTAGCATGATACTGATTTAATGCAAAATAATAAATGTAAAAGCTGGATTGTTTAATAAAGTTCTTAAACCTTAGACATTTAACACTGGCATGGATACAGGCATGCACACCTCGCACTTGATTCAGTAGCTTTAGACACACAGTTATCATTTTAGTTTTCACAATTTATTTTTTTTTCTTTGGGGGGGGGGGGGGGGGTGCTGGCCTAGAGCTGCAGCAAAACCTGTTAAATTTTAAAACATGAATTTTCATTTATACCTTCTTAAACATAAAAATTTAAACCTCTCACGGATAAGCCCATGTTAATACATTCACTGTGCTCCAGGTTTCACTGCAATAAAAGCATTATTTAAAGCAATATAATTCTTTGAGTTAATGCATTTTTAATACATTGAATAATGATTAGTACTCTCAAGGATTACATTCATATTTGTAAGTGAGTTATTTTATATAATGTTGAAAGAATCATCTTTTTTCAGTATTTAAAACAAAATACAGAGAAAACAACATTACAATTTTGTCCTTTTGCTATGCTGTCAGAGGATTAATTGAGAGAATTTTTGTAAACAGTTAAGTAGTTATGTTTCCATGGTATTAAAATCAATGTTTTTTTAATTTTGAAAAAAGTATCTTTGGACATGTGGAAGTGTTTGATAAAAAAAAATAAACGCAAAATAAAGCACTTTAAAAATATATTTGTTAATAAGAAACACTAAGGAAAGATTTTTAGGCACTTTAGATATCCTGTATATGTACCAAGTATTAAGGAAGTAATATTTAATCCAACCAAAATAAGAATAGCTTGGATTTAACCCTTAAATGCCGGGTGTTGCTTTTCGGCAACATACCCAATTTAGGCTCTAAAATACTATTAGAATAATATTTAAGCTACAATGCCTAATGTTGCCAATAAAATACATCCTGAAAATATTATTAAATTGATTTTCAACATGTAGATGGCAACACTTGTGCTGTTTAAGAATATAGATTTATTTTTTCAATTGTTGCTACTTGTTCTTTTTGTTTTATTTGGAAGCCTGCGAAATACCCTATTTTGTTCTGCAGTGAGCAAGTAAAATTTATTTCTTATTATAGTTACTAAAATTCTTGTGTGTTTAATATTATAGAATTTTATCAAGGAAAATTATTTTTTTCAATTAAAGACCAGTATTGCCGATTAGTAACAAACTGTTTTTTAGCCGTAAACCATACTTAAAACAAAATATGACTTTTTTAAGTATTTTCCGCATGATTTATTTTAAAAATGAAAGCCGAAAAACATTATTACAATGATTTTTGAAAAATCAGGCATTTAAGGGTTAAGAGGAGCATGCAGGATCTTTTAGTCATTCATTTCACATTAATTACAGTCTTTAAAAAAATAATAATATATCATAATTTCAGGGAGATAAGCCGTAGCTTATACAGTTTTAAAAGTTCACTTTTGGCACATGCGGTATTATCTAATGGTGCGGCATTACCACAGTTGCTCTTTTGTCCATTTTTTTTCTAAAGTCTGGGACACCGGATGAAATTGGCTAAATTGGACAAAATGAAAATCCACTGATTTTTCATATGTTTGATATATCAAATTTTTGCTATGATGTAATAGAATTATATCCCTACAATATTTATTAATAAGAAAATATATTTTTTTTCAATTAATCATTTAATTAAAATAGAATGACTGCACATTAATCATAATCTAATAAATCCAAAGAAAACGTTAATTACATGTTAGTGCACACCAGCTCACATCTTATCATACATGCTGCATTCAAAATACATCGGTGTGGGACTTACTAATGAGCAAAAAGAAATAGCAAGGAAATGGGTTAATGACATTGATACAAATATTTGCCATTGATTGTTAAATTTCTCTTTAAAGCATCTCCATTTCTTAATACATATTTTTGTGATGCAATCATAAATAATCTATCACCAGTAGAATGGCGGGAATCGCTGAAAAGATACTGTGACTTAGAAAAAATTTCAAATTTTGCTTGTCATCTTTTCCATTGCATAGCCTCATCAGCAAGCATTGAACACATTTTTTTCTCAATTTCAGCATGATTCAAAACAAACTTTGAAATAGGCTTGGATTACAAACTGCTACAAAAATGATAATGGCTTATAAAATGTTAAATTCTAAAATCAAACAACTTGTTGTTGATCCTGAAGCATTTGATGTCTATTAAATATCCTGAAGTAGAGAGATCTGCATGGGCCGGCGTGTGGCCCGAGCCCGGCCTGGTCTGCGGGCCGGGCCGGGCTCGGGCCTTACTTTTTTCCTGAAGGTCCGGGCCAGGCCTAACTTATTTTTTCTGCACACACCCGGGTACTGGTTTCATTTCTAATCTTCATGGCCCAAAATTTTCATTCCTAGTTTTCACCCACCCTGTATGAAAATCATTGTCTCGAAATGGCCTGGTCCATTCAAAGGTCAGTAAAATTAGGCTTGGCACAAATTTTTTGTCAAAAAATGCATACATTTTTAAATCGCCATTATTCTACAATTAAACATTCAAATTCATTCTTTTTAAAGAGTAGTGGATTTCCACACATATTAAAATATAGTAAAACATGGGAAAAAGAACCTGTCTATGACGGAATCTTGTTTTAAACTGAAAAATGTGTTGATCCATGCAAAATTAATATACTACTTAATACTACGTAAGAAAATTGTAAAAATTAATAACAAACAAAATTAATATACTACGTAAGAAAATAATATATAATACATTTACACTTGCTAAGAAGGGAACTTGTCTATAACGCATTTTTTTTAAATTTTCTATGCAATTCAGTCTTAGATTTTACTGTATAGCATTTTTCAGATATTTAACGCTTCAATACATGGAATATGGATTAACAATATTAATGATAACTGAAACATTTACATACAAGAAATAGAGATTCGTTAAAAAAATAAATATCGCACCTTGCGGCACTTCTATAAAAAGGAAGATTATAAACATGAAAAGAAAAGTTAAGATAAATATTTTTGACTTGATCTCCTCGTACGAGAAAAACTTTTAACCAAATCGACATAAAAATCAATGTTTTGTAGAAATTCACTCGGGCCGGGACGTGTTCGGGCCGAGATTTTAACTTTTTTTTTCAGGTCGGGCCGGACCTGGGCCGAACTTTTAACTTTTTATAAAAGTTAAAACTTTTAACTTTTAATAGTATTAACTAAAAGTTATTAAAAGTTTCTAAAAGTTATTAAAAGTAGTAACCAGGCCAATAAATATTTTTCTGCGGGCCGGGCCGAACTTTTAACTTTTTTACTGGGCCAATATTGTTTTTGTACGGGGCGGGCCTGGGCCTGGAAATGTTGGCCTGTGCAGACCTATCCTGAAGCATTTGACAAATATTAAACATTTTATAACCTTTATGTACCTTGAATAAAAATTTTTCATAGTATGCATTTCATGCATTTCTGGTAATTTCTTTATTATTTTCTGGTTATTTTACATTTAATATTTTAACTAAAAGAAAATTTTTATCATATTATTCTACTTTTTGTTAATGTCCCCCCCCCCCATAATAAAATGTGTATAAACCGAATGTTTTTACGCATATATTAATTTATTAATGTCATTACAAACACAGGTCTCATTTCAATGTAACATTTTCTTAATTAACATCAACTTGTTATTTCATCATCTAATTATTTTAATAAGATTTGAGGCTGTCAAACATTTTAAAATTTTTTATTTCTATTTTTAATTGTTTAAACTGATTATTAATTGCAACGGAACTGTCATATGACAGATAACAAGTTAAAATTTACTGCAAATGTATGTTTTAATATTGCTATTTAATACATTATAACTTAATATTGATATACATTTTATTTATAAAGATGTTTGCATAAAAAAGCTTCTAGATTAACATAACTTTTCGTTTTTTTCATTTCCACACAAAATATTTCATACTGCTGTGTATATAAATAAGTATCATACTTTGATAAAAAATTGTTTCTTGAATGGGAAGAATCAATATATTTATTATTGTTAAATTCTGCCTTTTTAATTTAGAATTTTCAATTTATTAACGTATACAAAATGGACAGAATGATATTTTGACCGGACAACCCTGGGCATTACTGGTGATTTTTTTTGGAGCGGGGGGGGGGGGGGGGGGGGGGGGGGGGGCATTTTCCTCATTCATTGAGCAACTTATCAAAAGTTCAAAGTGACAACGACAACATCTTCCCCTTCCAATACATTAATACTTTCCGTGGCTCTTCTAGTATCTCTATTTTTTCTTTCTTTTTTTGTTTAATTTTTGTGCTTTTTTGTATGTGCATATCTAAAAAATTGTTTCTGTGCAAATAGTGCATCAAGCTTGATAATACCAACCCGGTCAATATCACAAAGAACAAAATTATTTTTCACATGCAACGCAAAGACATCCACAAGTCAATCTCTAAATATATTTTTTTAATAGCACGCAATTCGTACAAATATATCTCCTCTTTCCCGCAACACAAAACTTTGACACATTTTCTGTCTTATTTTTAAATACAAAATCATGATTATTGAAAAGATTTATAATTAAACAGTTTTTTTCTGTACTGTCGAGTATGGAAATTCTATTCAAAACACTAACTTTGACAGCATTTTCTGAAAATAAAAATGTCTTCTGCCTTTGCCGAAAAATAGAAAAAAGCAGTTTGATATGTTTATGGACAAAAATTAATTTAAAAATGTGTCAGAAGTAGGCAATTTGGATTTAAAACAGCCTTAATTGAAAGAATTAATTTTTCCTTCACAACTGTAGTTATTGTACCTAAGAAAGAGAGCATTTTAGAAGCAGTTTTCAAAGATTGGAAATAGATTTTCATGATAACGGTCATCTCTGACATCGTCTAAAGGCAAACCCACTTTTTTACCAATTAAAGAGCCAATGTTATGTGTATCAGGAAAATGAAGAAAGAGGGAACTTTTTTGCTATCATGATTTGGCACAAACTGGGATAGAGGGAGAGGGTGTGTGGGGAGCGGGGATAGGAGCATGGGCAGGAAAAGAGGAGCAGATAAGAGAGAGAAGTGTAGAATTCTTTTACTGTTTGACAGCCATTTGAAGAGTACACTACATATTATTTCTAGATGTTTAAATTTTACTTACATATTTTTATTTTTTAATTGTACAATATTAATTTTCTTTACTTTTCAAGCATGGCTCTTGTAAAGCGTAAAAGCTATACTGCAGCTTTTATGCTTGCGGCATTATAAAGAGCTGCAGAGAAAGAATATGATGTGGATGAACGATGTATTTGGTGATGGAAAGCCGAAAAAGACGACCTTAGCAAAATGCCAAAAACTAAACGGGCTCGAAGAAGTGGTGCTGTTGCTTAGCCGGCACTAGAAGAAAATTTGACAAACTGGATTAGAGAACAGAGGGATAAAAGTTTATTCTTATCTACAGTGAAAATAGTTTACAGGCCCAACATGTTGCAAAACAAATAGAAATTCAAGATTTTAAAGGCAGTCCAAACTGGTGTTTTCGACTCATGAAAAGATGGAAATTTTCTGTATATTGCAAAACAACTGCAGGCCAGAAATTACCCAATGATTGGGCAGTACAAAAAGATTTTTTGACATATATAAGAGAAATAATAAATGAATTGAAGATAAATAGTTCCCAGATCATCAAGATGAATGAAGTGCCACTTTTGTTTGAAAGGCTTACAAACAGAATTGTTGAAGAAACAGGACAAAAATTAGTTTTGATTTTTACAATGGGTAATTAAAATACCTCTTTTATGTGCATTTTGTCTTGTGCCGCTAATCGTGAAAAACACAAACCATTACCTGTTTTCAAGAGAAAAACTATCCTCAAAAGGAATTTCCCAAAAGACATTATAATCAGATCTAACCCAAAAGGATGGATTTGCAAAGATATAATGCTAGAGTGGCTGGAAGAAGTGTATTGAAAATGTAAAGGTGCATTCTTCCAGACATGAGGACTTTTAATTCTTGATTTTGTGAGCTCATTTGTTAATGAGTGAAAGTATAATGCAGGAAGTTGTCTACAACCCTTGAAGTGATGCCCGTTGGGTTAACGAAACTCCTGCAGTCATTAGATCTGACAATAAACAGTCTTTAAACACGAAATGTGAAAGCTCTGGGAAGAATGGATGCAGAACAGCTTACATGCTTTCACAAAGTCCAATAAAATGAAGAGAGCTAGTTATGAAGAGGTCACCACTTGGATTTCAAAAGATTGGAATTCAGTGAATGTGAAAACAATAAAATTGGGCTTTCCAGAGGCACACGTAACTGAAGAAAGCAATGAAATGTCAAGCGAAAGTGATATAAGCAATTCTGAAAATGAAATCTAAAATGACTTTTTAAATCTATTTAATTCGGAAAGTGACGATTCTAATTTTGATGGCTTTGAATAAGTTATTTCAAATAAATAATTCTTGTGCAAAAATAAAACTTATTATTTTAAAATTTTGTTAAGGAAGTCTTTGATACTCGTGATTGCTGATTTAAAGCAAGGCCATTTTTATTTTATATTTATTTAATAACTTGAACATTTCTGTATTTAATAATTGTTTTTAATTATTTTTATCATTTAAAGCTTGTTTATCTTAAATTTAAAATTAAGAGAAATGCATTATGTTGGTAAATACAGTAGACTCCCTCAAATCCGCTCAGCTTGGAACCAGAGGTTGTGCAGATTTTAGAATTTTGTGGATTTCTGCTCATTGTTTTGTTTACATTTTTCAAACAGTAATTTAAATACAATAATGCAATCAAAATTATAATGAATGCTTGCAATGTAGTAAAATATTAAAATAATTAAGTAAAGTAATAATCTAAAATGATAAAAAGTAAGATAAAGATGAAGTAATAAAGATGAAATACATTTTCCTTAAGTTATTCAATGAAACTTTCCTCATAAAGGCACCCTATTAATTCACATCAAAATCATAAAGTAAGGAAGTTTTTTTTCAGGTTTATGCAGTCTTAATAACCAAAAAAGCTTGATTAACCCTTTCAGCCCTCAATTTTTTTTCAGTTTGGGGTAAAAATCCCTTTTACGCTAATAAAATTAAAAGTAACTAACCAAATCACAGAAGTTAGGTTTTACTGAAATTTAACAAATATGTTAGTTTCGGAAACCTAACAAATTTCACATTTTTTGCATATGACAATAGTCAAAGGAAGAATTTTTGAAGACGTTTGGAAAATGTCATACTACAACAGGATTTAACAGACATAAAAACATACAGTAAACTTCCGACTATCCGGCTTGGTAAAAATAAAATGAGGAATGTTGCAAGCGGCTAAAGCAGTCAGGTACCCGTCCAGGTGGGTGTCAAAAACGTGGGAAGAAACCCCAAACACAGTAATCACAAGGTCTTGTAACATTCTTTTGCACCAAAAAGGTGGACATAAACCCTTGTTGGGAACTGCAATGGGAGATGAGACCGATAAGCTTCTATCATTGCTGAAAAAAATTACCAAGCTCTGATGATGTCAATGCAGAAGATATTACAGAATGGATGGCAAATGACGAAGGTAATGAATTAATTGAAAATTATATTCTGGAAGTGTTGACAAAGGAAGAAATAGCAGAAGAAAAAGATTAAAAGGATTGCCGGAAAAATATCATCCCACATTCTTAAAGGTTCAAGATGATTGAGGCAGCACTGCAGTACATTATAGTCAGCAGGAATAGACGACACCTACCTGATATCATCTTACTTGCATAAATGGATGGACATTATGTCGCGAAGAGGGCTAACAGGGAGAAGCAATCCTTTATTAAGGACTTTTTCAAAAACTATAAACTGTAAGTTTGACTCTTATCTTATGCATAACTTTTCATATTTGTGCAATCATTTATCAATAAACAGTAAAATAAGATTTACTCATTTTTTTAGGAAATAGGATTACGTTTTATGTTATGTTTTGCTTATTTTGAAACTGTATGCATAAAATTTATCTTAATATGTGCAACATGCGTTTTTAATATCATGGTGGTGGTGGGGGGCACGAAGTTAGTAAATATTTGTAGAACTCCAGCCTATCCGGCTTTTTTGCTATCCGGCTTACCCTTCTGCCACATTAGGCCGGGTAGTCGAGAGTTTACTGTACTAGTATTTTTTATTGTTTATCACAAATTATTTATTCAGAAAAGTAGTCCCTAATTTAAGTTTAAACCCTTTCGGCTCTCATTATTTTCTTAAAAACTTTCGTTTTTTTACTATTTCAAAGCTAGATGGTGCTATTTGTCCACTAAAAAGTGAAAATATAGAATGCACATATGTGATTATGCAGTTTTTATGCATCTGCAAGACATTATTTATAGTTTAAAGCATTTAAAAAGTAAGGAACACATATGTGACCACCAGCGCTGAAAGGGTTAATAAATAAATATATTTGGTAAAAAGATTATGATTACCTGTGATATTAACAAAATCTTGATTTTTTTTTCAGAAATAAATTTATACACTATATAGCCAAAGGTGACCGGTCACTTGCAATTTTAGACGTTTTGTTAAATAAGTAGAAAAATACAGGAGGAATTAACCTAAAACTGCAGGTGTGTAAACAGTATAGTATAAGTCATATATTTCCATGAAGATTTTTTCCCGAAACCCCATAGAGGACCATCAACAAATTGAAAAAGAACAAATACTTTTTGGATAACCCTGTAAAAACTAATGTAGCAAAAGTGTTCAACGAGATTATTAATAAGTGTCTTATTGTAATAAACTGTGTTCATTTTTATGAGGATAGCGTGTATACTCATAGAGAAATTACGGTTTTTATAAAAACAGTCCCAAATTTTGCCAAGTTTTTTGCTTAAATTTGCAGAGTTCTTAATATAAAAAAAAGTTTTTTTCAGAAAATATGACAAACAACATTGTACACAATACCCTGCAATCAGAATGAAAAAAAAAAAATTGAATGAAAAATGAGCAGGTTTACTAAATAATGATTCACTGCGCATGCTCAAACGTAATGAAAATATAATTTGCATAATATGTTAGCTAAATGTATTGAGCAACTTTTGTGAAAGTCTCAAAAACATAGTTTGAAAAGTCTGATAACAATTGTTTATAGAACAAGCTCAAAATCCGTTATTCCCAAAAGGAAGCAAAAAGATTAGGTGCTGTACCCAAATACAGTAATACGTGCAATATTGTGTACGCTATATTAGTACTAATCAATGGATATATGATACAACCTATAGTGTATACAACAATATAGTGTACTTCCTTCATGAAAAACCACGAGTTGAGTCGTATTATCGAGCATTACATATTAAAATACAAAGGAATGACATAAAACTAAAAACTTTTGTAATTTTGTCCTTAAATGTGAATTGAAAGTTTCATTGTTTACATCTGCGATGATGTGCAGATTTTAGGGAGTCTACTGTATTTAACATGCAAAATTTTGTGCTGCTGCACCATATACAACAAATTTTCATTTTATGCAAATCAACTTTCTCAACTGCAGCATATACGACAGGGAGGCTTATCTCTTCAAAATTACAGTAAGTGTTAAAAAGCAGCAAGTACCATACAAATTTATTTCTAAATCTCATTAATTTCAAAAATAAACTTTATGCTCATGGCTTTATATGACAAGAAGCATTTGATAACCATAAAACCCTTTCAATTACATAAAGGATCTTAAAACAATTTGCATGTTGATTTCAATTAAACTTTCAAATGCAGTGATATTTTACATAGAAGGGCAGTGGCCTAGTAGTCACTGGTACCATGCAACAGGCCGGGGGTTCAGCTCGGGTCTGGGCAAGGTTCAATCAACCTTTTACCCCTTCAGGTTCGATAAAATGAGTACAAAGCTTGACAACTGAACACTGAGGGTCCCATGTTAGGCTGACCACATGTAAGGGACATATGCTGCACAGCACCACAGGGCCAACAGGGTTAGGCATTGTAGGTCCTGATCCTTAACCTATTTGGGACCGTGGGAGCATATATGAGCCATCAAAAGATGCATACAGAAACTGTTTTCGGTACCAGTAAAAAAGAAAAATATTATTTGTTATTTAATTAGAGAATTTTTGTGATTAAATAAGTAAAGGTAACCGCTTAGAAATAATTGCTGCTAACCAAATATAATTTGTGTAAGAGACATAGTCTCAGAGTGGTTAATGGATTATAACACTGCAGGTTTAGTTATTTTATATAAATTAAAAAAAAATAATAATAAAGAATTTATAAAATCAACGTATCCTGCTGATTAATTCCTGCACAGAATCAATTTTTAATTATGTAAAAATAATCAAGTAAGATTATTTTTGGCTTAAGTAATTTTATGTTAAGTTAATAGGAAAGAAATTTACATAAAACACAGTTTTTTTTTTTTTTTACATTGGCTAATTGTTCCTTATATCACTATAAAGGATGTCCCAATTTTTTACCTGTTGGTGATAGGTAGCTAATGTAAATTGCAAAAGTTTAAAATAAGATAGGAAATTATTACGTTAAAGAAATAATCCTCTCTTTAATTTTCTAAAAGTTTCCCTTTAATTTTTATATGAATTCCCTAGACAATATTGGTCAATTAAATTTTTCCTTCTGCTTCAACAAAATCACTACAAAAAACTGCATACCTGAATCTTTAAAATTAACTGAATTATGAAAAAGGAAAAAGCTGACTAATGTTGCTTTTTCCTAACATTAAAAAAGCTATTTCATCAGCAAAATTAAGGATCATTCAAATTGATGATGACATTCCTTAGAACAAAAATATGTGAGGCAGTGGGAAAAAAAATTCCTAAAAAGTAGAACTAAATAAAACATTACTTGGAGAGAAATTATGTAGAGAGAAATGTTTTAAATCCTAGAACCAATTAAAAGAAAGAAAAAAATTCAAAACATTTTCAAAGTTTTTTCTGTTATCTCCAATACATTACTAAGCTCTTCCAATAATACTTCTGTCAATATTTTGGAGATGTTCTGCACTATTACTGTCAGAAGTACAAATTAAGGTCAACTGTATACATTTTATTGTCTTCATTTCTTTTTCTTAGAAAATCTCCGATTTACAAATTTAATTTGATATATGGTCCCATTCGCAATGCCCAATTTTTAATTCAGTAAAACTCATTCAATTTTAAAGATACAGCTATGCAGTTTTTTGTAATGATTTCATTACAGTAAAAAAAAAAAGTAACTTTTCCAAAAATTAATGGGATGATTATGTCATTAACATATTTTACAACCTTATTTTGAACACTTTTTCAATTTACATTGCCTACTTATCTCCAACAGGAAATGGCACAATTCAACTTTTTTTGGACATTCATTATGATAGTGCGATTTGATTGCGATATCATATTTTAATCTTTTGAGAGCCCTAAACAATAAAAAAATGTAATTATAAGAAAAAAAATAAGCATTTCTTATCAAAATTCCCTATATTTTGAGGAACCTGTCTACATGTACAGCTAACATTTATAGCTCAAAGTTTTTTTTTTTTAAATAAATAAATGTGTCAAATAAGAAAAAAAATTGGTCAAGTGCAAGTTTTACTCATTGTGCCTGCCAAGCATACTTCGAAAGAAAGTTGCAACAATGCCTTGGTCCATGCTGCTATTTTTTAGATATGTTTTAATTAATATTTCAGCTAATTAACAACAATCCTTGGATGATTCTGCTTCAGGAGGTACCTTGAGCGGCCCTCAACTACCCAACTGAGCGCCTGCAAAGTAAAGTTTGTGTGTAACAGAAAAATGAGATTCTTTTTAAAAAACTAAGTGACCTAGGATGATCGCAATAATCATTTTTTCATAAATCATCTATAGTTTTCATGCAAGGTTTAAATAAAATCCTACTTCCACTAATTTTTTCATAATTTTAGTTTTTGTAGATTTGGAAATAGGAGAGAGGGGAACATATTTTTGCAGTACATATTATATTTCTGAAGATACCTAAAATTAAAACAAATACATTATTGAGTTCAGTGTTACAAGATCTTTTGAACAATACCCTCCTCCTCTACAAGATAATTAAGAGAAAACAATTCAAGTAACTTAATTACCCCTGCCCCCTAAATTTTTTCTTAAAATATTTGTGAATGGCTAATAATGTATAAATATGTGGGTCAATAACTTTTATAACTCTGGCAACTTTGAACATTCCACATTCCATAGTTATTGATCCTTTTTGAATATGGGAATAACTTTACAAACACTTATTAATTTTTTAATGCAGTTATTGTTTTATTAAGTAAGTAAATAAATCTTACAATACCTATTGGTGTTAATTTCAGAGATTAATATATTAATCACTTCCTTTCAATTACCATTATTGGACGGACAGACGGACGGACGGACAGACAGACAGACAGACAGACACACACACACACATATATATATATATATCAACATATTAAATTCTGCTACTTAGAAATTTATATCTGACTGTTTATTGAAAACAATTGCAAAATATCATTCAAAATTAGCTCAAATTGTATAAAAATTCTTAAAATGGATAAACTGAAGAAAATTAACATACTCTTTGACCAATGGACATTTAACTGTTACAGGGTGTCTACAGAAATTGCAAAAAAAAAAAAAAAAATTCCCCAATGTTTCCATGATTTCCCTGACTATCTTTATCAGACTTCCCTGATTTCCATTATTAACAATATACATACAGTATTTTTTCATGTATACCGATTCCTTGTATAACACACTTATCCAGCTTGCTAATATCACATTTGAGAGAAAAACATAAAAATTGTCAAATATTCATTATTAGTTGACAGTTTTATAAATCTGAACTCAAAATTTAGTCCAACAACTTCATATACTGGCCAATGGATATAGCGTGACCAGAAAATTTCCTCATTTTCTGAAAAATATTCAATTCTAAGACTTATCTACATCTGACGTGATAGCTAATTGGATTAAGCTGGCCACCTGGTCAGGTTATGCTAATGTATCATATTTAAAATTTTCAGAAATGGGCAAATTGCCTTGAATATAAGCACTATCTACAGAAAATGAGGACATCTGATCACCTTAATTTGCATTAAATATCAAAAACTCATACTATGTGTGCATCTTTTTAAAAATATTGGGAAAGACTAATCAGCATGTGAAAAAATATGGTAGAATAGACGAATCAGTCACGTTGGCAAGGTGAAAATATGCATATAGACAAAATTTCCCTGATTTTCAAGTATTTTTACAAAGTTCCCTGACTTTTCCAGATTGATAAACCTCCCTGATTTCCAGATTCTGTAGACACCCTGTGTTAATTGTGAAAGGTCTGCCTGTAATAGTAAAAAAAAAAAAATAAAAATAAATAAAATAAAAAAATGGCTGCAGTCAATTTTAGACCCATTTATTGGCTTCCTAGGGAACTACTGAAGGTGCTGTTAGTTAACAACCAGTGATGGCATCTGTTACCATGCATGGTTTAAGCAAAAAATTGAAGGGATGCATAAAAAAGTTTCCTGAAGTCCTACAGGATGCTTTATTTTTCTAACAAATCTTTTTTCTAAAAAGATAGTCTCACTTAAAAAAAAAAGACACCCAAATCTTTAGAAGTGTCTAGGACCTAGGATTCCAAAAGCCAAACAACATTACTGAACACTTGCTGTTATAACCAGATGCTTTTTATAAAACTTTTCCAACCTCCCTGTGAACTATTAACTCACAATACTTTGAGCCTAAGTTTTCTATTTACCATTACTAGGTCTTATTTAGAGCCTAGATAGCCAAAAACAATTGAAAAAGAGAAAATTGCTCTGATCAGGGTATTTATTCCAGCTCAGCTGCAAATATGCCTGACTTTTCCAGATTTTTCATACAAAAAAAGAAGAAAAAATCCAGGTACGATTGTAATGTTACATTAAAATTTGATGATTACACACAAAAAATCTTAAATGTTGTGAATTTGAGAGTGGAACTTTCACAACTGATTCTGAAGTACAAACTACTGAATTTTTAAGCAATTTTTTTTGCAAAATTTACAAATTGCTATGCACCAAGATATTTCCTGATAATGATTGCTTGATATCACTATATTCGTTAATGAGACTGTTTTTCTACATGTGAAACATTAATATACTTTTAGTAATAGGTTCCATCCATTTTGTCCAAACATGAAATTTTTCATTAGATCAGTCACATTTAAATGTATGTTACTTTGATATACACTGGCCTCCAAAAGTTAAGGTACAGGGACTGGATACTTTTGATTTCATATTTCTCTGTGAAAATTTATCGAGGGTACAATTCGGGGGCAAATAATTAATTTAATAATAAAATAATATTTGCGATCACCTATGTAACAGAAAAGGCTGGAAATGGTTTGTCAGTGTGGTAAATGACTATTTGGGTCCTGTTCAACATTTGTATGCATTTGTGTAAGCATAGCACTCATATTCATGAAGATGCTAATGTTTATGAAAAAGTCAAAAGTATTTTGTTTATAGCATACAGAGTTTTCAACCAAATTCAACACAACTTTCCAAAAACCTGACAAAGAACAGTAGCAACAGTATACTGCAATTAAAACATGAATATATTGAATATAGCCAGCTATTTTGGGTAGCTTCTGTAAAAAGTCCAGTCAAATATTGTGAAAACTCAAACATATAGTGAGTTAATTGAAAAGTTGTGGAAAAACTCTTATAATAAAGCTATTTTTAGAGAGCAACTCACTATATCGCCCCTATCTTTGTGAAATTTCTCGATATTTGACTGGACATTTTAGATAAGTTGCCTTAAATAGCTGACTACCAAATTATGAAATAAAAATTTTGAAATCTTCCACGCATGCACAGTTAAAAATTATTTCATAGAAGTGCCCATATCTCATCAAATATTCAATATATTCATGTTTTAATTGATGTGTACTGTTGCTACTGTTCTTTGTCAGGTTTTCGGAAAGCTGTGTTAAATCTGGTTGAAAACTCTGTATGCTATAAACAAAAAACTTTTGAATTTTTCATAAAAACATTAACATCTTTACGAATATGAATGATATGCTTACACAAATGCACACAAACGTTGAACAGGACCCAAATAGTCATTTAACGCAGTGACAAACCATTTCCAGCATTTTCTGTAGCATAGCTGATTGCAAATATTATTTTATTATTAAATTTATTATTAGCCTCTTAATTGTTGGCTCGACTAACTCTACATCGAGAAATATGAAATCAAACATGTTCTTTACATCCCAGATGTTCAAGAACAATTCGTCAATAATGTTGGTAGATATTCGACAAAACGTGTGCAATCGAAAGAATCCAGTCAATTGAACCTTAACTTTTGGAGTCCAGTATATTCAGAGGTACCAAGCTCCCACTAATATTCTGTACTGTGTGGATTAGTTTAATCCAGTTTAACAATGTTTTGAACCAGAATATTGTTTTCATGAATTTTTAATTAACTTCGGTTTCTATGTTGAATTAATTAAATTTCTTTAAAAATTTTCTGATGTGAAATGCATTAAACCAGAGTCAAATTAATTGGCATATTATGGAACGTTAGTGGGAGCTTGGCTATCCAGCATATTTTAATACAAAAAAAGTCATATCTTTATAAGTAATATATCTGGTCTCCAACTAAACCAATTTCAGGGTTATAAATATTCAATAAATTAAGCTAACGAATGCTCAGCTCACAAACAAAGATAAGTAATAAGCAGGGTTCTCGCTGCCACTCACCATTGCACCAAATTGCGACAAAATTCTTCATTTGGCGAGTAAATCAACAGTCAAATTCGCCAAATTGTGAGTACTCAGTTTGTGTGTTTGTATCTGTGGTGTACCAATGCAGTCGAGATTCTTAGGCGCAATCGATGATTGAACGATTGATGTCGCTTTACATGTTCAATCGCACCGTGCCATTTACATTGCTCTATTTATAGAGATACCGATTCAACACCAATTTAGTTTAACAACAGGCAAAGATACAGAAAGGATTATGCAATAGGTATTTCTCTATTGTCAATTTATGTCTATGCTCCAGCGTTGCGGCAATAAAAATGCAAACAAAATTACTCGCATTAAGTGCCAAATAAAGAAAATTTTTGCTAGAATGCAGTGTTAAAATTAGCCATTTACCATACTATCTATTAAATGTATGCAAAGTATCATTGACCAGTGAAATTTTTTTCAATTGGTTAAGAGTCGAAATCTTAAAGACATTTTTAGAGCATATTTTTCAATGATAAATCAAATATTGTTTAACTTTTATTTAGACCGCTAAAGGAATGTCTAGAAACATTTACACATTTAGGAGACATTTAGAATGTACTTATTTTTAATATTTTCTGTAGCAGATACTCGCATTTCTATTGTATAAGCAACAAAAGCTCGGGTTATTTTAGGTCATATTGAAAAAAAGGTAAACAAAAAAGGGTTAAGGATAGATTTTTCAGTGTTTCAAGTCGAATCTATTTTGCTAACATTTCTGTTCATTTGGCTGTTTTTTATTTCTTATTCGTCAAATTGCTAATGTTGGCCAAAAGCTAGCGAGAACACTGGTAATAAGACTGAATAGACTAAGCAATTGTACAAAACTGTGCAAAGATTCAATGAAGCTGCTATTGAAAATCTTTTAGTTATAAGGGATGATTGAAAAGGCAAAAGAAATTACATGACAGGTTGAAATATTATTTATTGTATGTATGAAGAGCAAAGTTAGACCCTCCTGGCACTATAATTTCAAATACTTAGTTTTATTATCAGAAATCTTTTCCCAAATTTTCTTGGAAGTTTAATTTCTGATTTTTTCTAAAAAATTTCAAATTTTCCTGACTGCTCCCTGAGGAATGGTAAATTTACCTGACTTTTCTAGATTATCTAGGTGAGGCACCCTGTCTAGATCCTATGTGGGAATTGAAAGGTTAAGGGATAAATCACACTCACAAACAAACATGAAAAACTTACTTGCTCTTCAGGATCATCATAAGCAATTACATCAATTATATCACCAACATTGAATGATAATTCATCATTATCTTCAGCTGCATATTTATATGTGCCTTGAACCTACCAAAAGAGGCATTAATATTTAACAATAAATCTATTTTAAGCTAAGAATCATTTCTTATTGATCAATGAAGAATATTCTTATCAATGAATGACAAAATTATGGAAGACTTGGTACCTTGTATAGATATCTGTATGGAGCATCACTCGCAGCAGGCTTCTCGTCTGTTTTTGGTAGCTAAAATTATGTAAGAAAATTTCAAAATGTTAAACTCTTAAATATATGAATATTTTTTTTAATTAAGAAGATTTGAGATATTTGAATGCTGTATCATGGAAATAAGCACAAAGAATAAATTTGTGAAAAAAAAGTAAAAAAATTATCAGATTTTGAAAAATTATTAAAATGAAATTTCTTAAATTTTAAATAAGATTTTTTTTTTACCCCAAGCCATCTTGTCTAATCATGACTTTTCTGCAAAATAATAGTGGGGTGCAAAAAGCCAGAGACTTGGCAACTCTGGAGAGGCAATGCACTTCTACTGTGATGTCATTACCTCCAGTGTCATAGCCTTTCTGAAGACCAGTGGCCAGCAGAGAATCTTAAATTTTCTTAAAATATCAAATTTTAATGTAGTTTTCTAATTTATGGGATTCCAGAATATACTTAAAAAAATATATTGCTTCAAGATGATCAAAGTATAAATTTAATATTCAAAAATACCTGCCGGCTCAGCCTACAGGCGAAGGTAGATTTCGAAATATACGAATTTCACTAACAAAAACTAAATCAAGATTAGCGATAAACCCAGTTTAACAATTTTATCTGGCCGCTTTTGACGAAATTTTAATTTCATTTTTCTGTAGAAGCTCATTTTATCAGAATCATATTAAAGCAGTATTAAAAAATATTTTTCCACGCTCAATAACTTGAAACTTTCTGACACATTTACGACCATTTCTTTCTTTTCTAGCAGGATCGCTTTGGAAAATTCGGTTCAAAATGCCTACTTTGACAGCATTTTTTGAAATATATTCTGCCTTTATCAAAAAATCAAACAATTCAGCACATTATATAGTTTCTTAATAACAGAACCTGCCAATGGGATGTGTTTGAAAGCGAAAATGAATTTAAAAAGGAGTCAGAAAATAAGCGTTTGGATTTGAGTACACTCTTAATATGATAATTTTTCATCAACCCCTATTTTTGTTTAATTTTTTTTTCCTGTAAGAGTTGATCCTATCAAAAACTTATCAATAGGAAAGTTCTAGATAATATTGAAAAGATGCATAATAAATTTAAGTGGATTGGATATCTTGTGAAATGACGATGTTTTTTTTTGTTTTTTTCAGTAAGAGTTGGTCATATTAAAAACTTGTCAATATAAAAGTTGTAGATAATATTACAAAGATTTATAATAAGTTTTTAAAAACTAATTGTAGATAATATTATGAAGATTTATAATAAGTTTAAGTGAATTTGATATCTTAAGAATGGACAAAGTTATGAATTTTTTTCTCCCTAAAACCCCTTATTTTTTTACGTCCCTTGAGCCCATTTTTAATTTTATCAAAAATCTGTGATACATAAATGCTTGACTCTTTTCCTAGACGTAATAATAACTTTAAACAGATTTGATCTGTATAAAAATTAAGACATTATGGGGATTTTTCAGCCCAGGGATGAAAGTGCACTAAAGTAATTTTGGAGCAGCAAAAATTGAATTTTGTAGCAGTAAAATCTATTTTTGTAGGAGTAAAACCCATTTTTGTAGAAGAAAAAATTAATTTTATAGCAATAAAAGCTGTTTTTGTAGCAGATTGAAATTCTAATGCTAATAAATAAGAAATTTGCATATTTTCCGCACTCTTTTGACATTCACATGTTTTTCGCGCTCTTGACAAAAATTTGCATATTTTTTTCGCTCTTTTGACGAAATTCGTATGTTTTTCGCACTCTTGACGAAATTTGCATGTTTTTCTCAATCCTTTGACAAAATTAGCATATTTTTCACGATCCTTTGACAAAATTCACGTATTTTTCACGATCTTTTAACGAAATTCACGTTTTTTTCACAATCTTTTGACCACATTTTGTTTTTTTTTTCTTTTTGAAGAAATTGGTGATCTTTTGACAAAATTCAATTTTTTCGCTATCCTTTGACAAAATTCGCATGTTTTTCGCTATCCTTTGTCAAAATTCGCATGTCTTTTGCGATCTTTTGACGAAATTCACGCATATTTCTCACGATCTTTTGATGAAATTTGGGTATTCCTCGCGATCTTTTGATGAAATTTGTGTATTTCTCGCAATCTTATGAGGAAATTTGCATATTTCTCGCGATCTTTTGACAAAATTCACGATCCTTTGTTGAAATCAATGTGTTTTTCGCTATCTTTTGACGAAATTAGCATGTTTTTCGAAATCTGTTGATGAAAATTACTGTTTTTTTGTGACCTTTTTATGAAATTTGCGGGTTTTTTTTCGCAATCTTTTAAAGAAATTCACGTTTTTTTCACAATTTTTTGACCCCATTCTGTTCATTTTTTTGAAGAAATTAGCAACCTTTTGACAAAATTCACATTTTTTTCACGATCTTTTGACAAAATTCACGTGTTTTTTGCTATCTTTTGACAAAATTCGCATGTTCTTCGCGATCTTTTGATGGAATTTGTTGTTTTTTCTGACCTTTTGACGAAGTTTGCATTTTTACTTGCCATCTTTTAACAAAATTATCGTTTTTTTCACGCCCTCTTTTAACAAAATTATCGCTTTTTTCATGATCTTTTGACAGTGTTTTGTTTTTTGATGAAATTAGTGATCCTTTGGCAAAATTCACGTTCTTGCGATCCTTTAACGAAATTCACGCGTTTTTGGCGATCTATTGACGAAATGCTCATGTTTTTCGTGATCTTTTGCAAAATTCGCAATCGTTTCACAAAAGTTGTGTGTTTTTCGCGATCTTTCGACAAAATTTGCATTTTATTTGCGATCTTTTAATGGAATCTCATTTTTTCATGATCTTTTGACCGCATTTTGTTCATTTTTTGATGAAATTAGCAATCCTTTGAAATTACTTTTTATCCTTTGAATTTGAATTAATTGTATTCATGTTTTTTTTCGTGACCATTTGACAAACACTGCATGTTTTTAGAAATATTTTGACTGAGTTTTTTTGCTTATTTGACGAAATTAGGGGCTTAGAATTTTTGCTTTTGTTGTTGTTTCTTGGATCGACGAAATCGTGCTAAATTTCATTCTGGCACCAAGTACGTTTTGGCGCAAAATGGAAAGAAATAGCTGTTTTGTAGCAGCTTGGCGCAGGAAAGTGAATTTGGCGCAAGTCTTGCATCCCTGCTTTCACAAAAACTCCTATTTCCACCCCCTTGGTCCGATTTTGCCCATTAACAAACTTGACTGAGAGTTTCTACCTCTTGATTTTATGTAGCAGTTTGGAAGAGATTTGTGCAGAATTACGGAAGTTATCGTGTCCATAAAAAAGTAATATAGATAGATATATAAAGTTTTTTACTGAGGGTGGTTTTGGGTTCTAGAAAAAATTCCATGATAGGTGTAGATCTGCAAAAAATTTTCAGAAATTCCAATATAGGGGAGATTGCAATAGGTAGTATTTCATACAAAATCTACCTAAAAATTGCATTCAATAAATTTTCTGTGTGAGACTGATTTGACAATTCCTGTGCCGGCCTGAAATATAATTCCATGTAACATAGTAGAGTTGGCGTGTAAAAAATGCTGGCAATATAAAGCTATCATTTTATCGAATCTGTGTAGGTCTAATGGGGGAAGGTTTGTGATTTGAATATTAGAGAAAGTCTAGTTTGTAGAAGTCCTGCTGCTCAGATTGAGTATATTTGAAGCTAAACAAGTCATTCCGAATCAGTTGGAAAAGTAGATTTTTTTGTTTCTTTAAAGTACGGTCAGGTTTAATACAAATTAAACAAATTTTTAGGGTTCCATACTTAAAAAGTAAAAACGGAACCATTATAAGATCACTCCTGTGTCTGTCCGTCTGTTTGTCACAGCCATTTTACTCGTAAACTATGGAACGTGGAAAGTTCAAATTCAGGGAAGTAATAAAGACCATTGACCCACATATTTTCAGATTAATAAACATTCATAAATATATTTAGTAAAAAGGTAAAGGGGCTAATTATGCTACTTGAAAAAAAAATCTTTTCCTTGTATATCATGTGGGGTATCCTGTGAAAGCTTTTGTAACGCTGAACTCAAAAATACATTCCTTTTAATTTTAGGTATTATATTTTCAAAGATATTGTTGAAAATGTAGCACAAAAATATGTTCCCCCCCATCTAATTCCGAATCTACTGAAACTAAAATTATGAAAAAATTAGAGGTAGTAGACGTTAATATAAACCTTGCTTGAAAATTATAGCGATTACCCTAGGTCACATAGTTTTTGAATAATTAGCATTTTTCTGTAATACACAAATTTCGATTTACGGGCATTCAGAAAAATTGTTGAGCATCGCTGAATACACCTATCATTGCAGAAGAATAAAAGCATTGTTGATGATGATTTTCGAAAAAAATCATCGGTAATTAGCCAAGATATTAACCCTTAAAGGTACGTTCAGTTTGGACATACACAAGGACAGGGGCAGCGTACTCTATGCCTAGTTAACAACTTTTAATGATATATATGTGTAATGTAATGTCCAGTAACAGTATAAAAGCAATAAACGTCAAATTGTTAAAAACATACTAATTTAAGGGGTCTCGGGACTCTAAAAAGTTGAAAAAATGAAAAAAGACCATTTTCAACATTTAATGTCTTAAAATGTATATGATTTTAAAACACAATTTTAATTGGGATGAAAGATAAGTATGTTCTTTCATTTCATGTATTTAAAAAATTGCAAGATACAGAATTAGTATTTATAGGGGGCTCGAAACTGTTAGACATTTGTCAAACAAAAAATTGGCATAACAGTTTACGCGCAGGATTACAAAATAAATATTGCAACTAGAATGAAAGTTTTGGTGCTTACTTATACTTCAGATTGTAATAATTTCCCTGAACTTAAATAAATTTGTATTTAAAGCATTTTTATATTTTTAATGCAATGTTGCAGTTTGCTAATACAAAATTTTGAAAATTTCAACAGTAAAATCACCTAAAAAAATACTTTTTTGAACAATAAAAAGGAAATTTTACCAGTGGCGTGGCGTCCGGTCATCGCTGGATGCGGCGATGACCAAGCAATATTTTAAAACTCTTAATAAGCTTTTAAAACTCTACGATCCAGTTTTAGCAGAACATTTGGAGTTCATGTATAAGTGAAGGTAAGATTTAAAGTTTCTTTTTTGAACATTCAACCATTGAATTTTAGAGTTAATAATTTTTCACCACAAACTTAAATAATTGCGATGACCACCGAAAATTTTCACGCCACGCCACTGAATTTTACGTTCAGTTTATACAGACTAACATGAAATATATGTTTTGAAAATTTCATAATTTTCACGTATCCTGCACATTATGCCCCAAAAACGCCATTTAGAAAATAATGACTTTAACGTTTTGGAAACGCTGCTTCCGCTATTGAGCAGGTATAATTCTAAAAGCCAAAACTTCTGTTCTAATGGGAATTTCAAGGAAACAATTATATCAAAATATTCAGAAAAGGTAGAAGTTTAACATCTAAAAAAATTAAAATTTCTTAAATTTTGAAGCTTTAAGAGTCTTGCAACCACTTAATCCTTTCTGTCATGGAGTAATTCTATTCATAAACTTATGAAATAATGGACTGACACCAGAATTTATAAATGAATTTATTAGAAAATGCGAACTTGCTTAATTTCACGTACATGATAAAGGGAAAATTTTAAATATTCTTAGTGCCGTTTGTCTGTTTTGGAATTAAAATTAGGTGTCTGTTTTTTAAGGGCATCGTCCTCGAAAGATTTAATTAGAATGAATCGCATAAATACTGTGGAATTCGTGATAGTTTGCATTGATTGTATCTCTGAATATGCCTCGTGTGACTTTAAAAGTTAATTAAACACCTATCTGGAAAAACGCGGTACTGACCAAGGCGGCGTTGCAACTTTGAGACCTTAATTCGAAGTGTGCTTAGCACAATGCCAAATTTAAACATTGAACAAAGATTTTGTTGTAGCTACACTGTAGAAATAAAGGTTATTAGTATGCTGAATTTAGTTTCATGAAATGCTAAATGAAGTTTAACTATGCACTGCTTTTATTGTCAGTACCGAATTAAGTTCATCATAAACAGATTAGGATAATATAAAAAAAAAAAAAGAGTTATACGAATAGCTATATTTGATATTATTTAGGTTCCATATCTCTTTGAACTTTCATGGTATACCCATTTACACTTTTCTAATATATACAGTTATACCCAACCCTATGTTGTATAGTTTTTTACAAAGACTTATTATTCTTTTAGCAACTTTTTTTTTTTTTTTTTTTTTTAAATAATACAATTAGAAATTCATATATTTATTCTACGGAACCCTCTATGTGCGAGTAATGCTCGCACTTGACCGTTTATTATTTACTCCTTACAAGTTTACAATTATGCCAAGAAAGGGAATTTGTACAGAAGTTTTAAATTTGGTTTACTGAATGTAATTAAATGAATATGAAGTAATTATATAAAAAAATGTTGAACATTTCATGAAATAGGTTAAAAATCAGTCACATGATGTAACACATTTCCAACATTCACACAAGACTCGAACCCAAACCATTCAAAAGAATAACAGAAATTTTTTAATGCCTCATCAAACAAAATAAACAACTGCTAAAAATGTTATTGAAATTGAAGACTTTTAACTTGCATTAATATTGAACTGAAAATATAGCCCCATAGACCGTAATGTTATTTGGATTTTTAATGGGTTGTTACTATCAACTGGACTGTCAGAGAGTCTTGATAGATGAACCTGTCCAAGATATTAGAAAGGTCAATCAACTGTCAAAATTTGATTATAATGAGTCCAGTATTTTGGACATCATTATGATGGCACAAGGCTTTAACCTGTGATGATGTGAAGCTATAACATATTCCTGATGCTCAAAATAAGGCTTAATTAATAAATAACAGCAAAATTCTTTCTGTGTGTCTCACACGCTAAAGTAACAGTTTAAATGAAATTGAAGAAATTTAATATGTATTAACAAAAAAAAATCCCATTGACTGTAATGTTATTCAGATTTTCAAAAGGCTGTTATTTTCAAATGAATTACCAAATCTTCTTGATTAATGAACCCAAACAAGATATTTGCAAGATCAATATACTGTCCTAATTTGGTTCAGTATTTCAGGCTTTATTGTGATAAGTTTTACATTATATGACAGATATATAAACAAAGTGATTGCAATAGATCAATTTCAATACAGAAATTAACCTAAAATCTAAAAACTCACAAACTGTCTCAGAATAAAGTGCTGAAATTGCATAAACTATGCTTAAATATTTGCTGCTATGTAGCTTTGGATAATTATAAAGAACTTTCAGTTTCCTTTTATGAATAAAATATAAAGCGTAGCAAATGTTTTTACATGTCTAAGTTGAATAGAAAAAACATATGAGACTGTCCTAATGTTCTGGCACATGTGCTCAATAATTTTAAAAGCACTTCTATTAGAAAAAAGTAAAAGATATTTTTATTAACAACTTCATTAATGTTAGTAAAATGTATGTGCAGCCCAAAACAAAGTGTTTAAAATGAAGTGCATCTAGAGAAAAATTTTCTCTTCGAATATAGCCAATACAGTCAAAAAGGCTGGAGAATCCTGTGTTAGGGTAATTGAATGGCTACCAAGAATTGTAGGTTTTAACAACAAAAAGAACATTAAGCCTCTAATTAAATTATATTAAGGAATACAATCTATATTTTTACACTTTAATAAAATTAAAATTAGTTATAATAGAAATAATTAAAAAAAAACTGCAAATAAACTACTTTAATTATTAGCAGCACAAGTAATAGATCAAACAATTTCATGATAGCTTTTTTGACACTACATTGTTTGAAATTTGGAGCAAACTGTTTAGTCATTCAAAAATTTTTATAAAAAACAGTTACATAACCATAATTTAACTTTGTTCTGCGCATAATATAGTCAATAATATGGTCATATACCCTTAATGTGGTCATTATGTTTAAAAATAAAAGAATGGTTAGATGGCTTGCTGCAGATTTTTAACAGTGAAATTTAAAATAGCTTTAATAGTACATAAATCTAAACTTAAACATAAGTGTAATTTTACCAAAAAATTATAATTCAATTAGTTACATCCTTTAATGTATATATATATATATATATATATACAAAGTAATAAATTATCACCCATTGGTTATAACTAATGTGCAGTATTTTGAAACTGAAGAAAAAAAAAAAAAAAAAAAAAAAAGGTTGCCTTTTTAATATCAGATTTCTTAATTTGTTGTGTTGAGTTCATAAGTAGAAAACATTCTTTCAACTTCTGATAAAGTTCTTGTTCTGCTCAACGTTGACAAAACCAGGTTTTTTTTTTTTGTTTTTTTTTTTAATATTCTACATTCTTTTATAAGAGCTACTGAGCAGATGTAACTCTTCCAGTCTCCTTTAACCCCAATTTGTTACATATTTATAAAATTAGGAAGAGTAAATTAGAGAATCACTACTAATTCAGTTATTTACAGAACTTATTGTGTTTATTTCGAATAGTAGAATGAATCATTTAATTATTCAAATGAAATAATGATAGTTGTACTGAAAACAGTAATTATTTCTATATTTTTACATACTGTTTCTATGAAGTTTTTTTTTTTTTTTTTTTTTTTTTAAGGGGAAGAAATCAAATTAAGTTAACACATTAGTGCTGGATATAATTAGATCAACATGGTAAACAAAGAAAAAAAGGTCCAGTAAATGGCACTAAACCATTTTTTAAAAATATTATAATTCTAAATTTAAGTTAATCTAAAATATATTTTATTAATTAATAATTGGTTATATTTATATTAAATTATTTTCTACAAATTGGTATAAACAAGCTAAAACAATTACAAGAAATAATTCTTCGAAAATACATAAAGAATATAAAGGTATGAAAATGTTTACCTCATTAAATACTTCTTCAACAGCAACTTCTGGTGAAGAATTTTGATAATTTCTAACTGCTGTCGTAGGAGGTGTAGAAAACACAGCGCTACCAGAAGCTGAACCACTTGACGATCCATCTTCCAAATATAAATAAACAAATTTTCAAACTTCGGTCAATTTATTATTAAAATATAACTTGTACCATAATTTGCACAGTTGAAATACATTTATAATAATGTAATAAATAATTTAAAAAAAAAATTACAGTACCATCTGGCTTCATATAATGCAATTTTGATAGCATATTTAACTTTAGAAACCTCTAAAAACAATCATTTATTCAAAAAAGAATTAGATTCTAGCCTTTTTCTGAAAAAATAAAGCTAAAAAAATATGTTCATATCAAAAACTTAAGGAACAAGATATTGACAGAGTGACCCCCCCCCCCCCCAAAAAAAAAAAAAAAAAAAAAAAAATAAATAAAAGAGTGGAACTAGAAGTATGCATTCTTTTAAATACAGATTTCCTAAACTATAGTATGCATACAAGGGGGAAGATTATTTAGCATAGCTCAATTTTAATTGGATTATCAGATATCTCAATAAAAACCCATAGATGTGCTTGTGTCAAGAAAACTATGAAAATCTTATGCAGTCATGTACAATAAAAAAATTCTTAATGAAACAAAAACTTACCATCTGCAATTAAAGTTGATTTACTTTCACATTCCTTGTCACATTCTTTGTCAAGTTCACTGTTTTGAGACCTTAATAAATAAAAAATTCCTTTTAAGATCTCCTGTCACAAACAATAACATAGAAAAGTAAAACTGATCTGTCAACATTGCACATTTATTTCAGAGAAATATGGTAAAAAATCAACAGTTCAGAATGATGGCTTTTAGGAATATTTTTTATTAGTTTCAGTTATGCTTTAAAAAATATGCATAAAAGTATATGTTAAATATAACAGCTTTATAACTAGAAACATGTTTCTCACCTACTCACCAAAATAAAGAGCTGAAATTTCTAAGTTCTTTATAAAGACTAAATTATTTTACATATTTGTATGAAACAAAATACAAGTTTCCTACTTTTAGTTTGATACAAAATAGCTTTTTAAAGATTTCTTATGGCTGTTAACACAAAATATTTAGAAACATTAAATTCTACCTGTAATTTACTATGAGACATTCTCTCTCAGATGTTACCAGAAGGTAAAATACTGGAAGGAAACTGTATCATTTAAAAACTGTATACTGTTTTTGAGGAAAAATAAGTACCTTTCAAGGACTTTTGACAAAAATTAAGTACTTAAGCTGGGCTCAACAAATGTCTGGCGACAGCCAATGGCAACCAAAATTATACGGTGAGTATGTTTATGGAACAGTCCCATTCTGAACTTTCAACATTTTGGCACATAAATTGACCTAAGCAATGAGTGCAAACAACATCCCCCCCCCCCCCCAAACCCATGCAGGACAAGCAGCGATCTTTTGCTTCTGTCATACTGTTATTGAGAGAATCCAGCTCAAATAGTATTTCCAATCTCTCTCTTCCTTGGAAAACTAAAAAGGCTGATTGCTTATTTCTTATATTTCTTTCTCCAGCCAGCTAACATGTCACATAATTAGAATACAGGAGGAGGTGATGAGAGATCAGAAAAGTTCCCTTTGTTATCTCCATCAGGTTCTAGTCTATCAGAATTAACCGTCAATGGATTTCCCCCCAATACAGCAGATTCTGATTATATAATACTATATTCTGAAAACTATTTATTGATGGATATTATGCGATAATCTTTGAGGCACTAAAGAATTCATTTTTTACATATTTTTATTCCTCTAAGATTTATTTTATGAGGATGGTTTAAAAAGTAATCTCTGTTTGGCTATAAATAAAAAACCAGCATAAAAAATATTTTATTATACACATTTTAAAACTATAGCTTTTCACTATTTTTGAACATATTCACATTTAAGTTTAAGCATTTGTCATAGTGTTTTACTAATTTACAAATTCCTTCTTAATGCCATCTGAATTTTATGAAGAAAGTTGTAAATTAGTGAAACACTGTAGATTTAAGATATATATAAAATATTTTTTCTAGGCAAGTTTTTTAATTTAAGCGAAATGGAAATTACTTTCTGAGCTTTAAGTACTTAAAGAGTCAGTTGACACTTTAAAGAATATTTATCTTTAGTTCATTTTGTATTTTAGTTTACACCTAGAACAGTGAAAATAATTTCAAACTAAACATTTTCAGTATGCAGCACTACAATTTACAGGTTATTACATAAAATTTTATTAAAAATACAAATTGAAACACAATTGCATTTTGATTAGAATCCAACTTCAGGTCAGATAATCTGATTTTTATATGAACCTGACTCGTCTGCAGTTCAGTTTGTATTTGCTGCTTTACTACTATATTGATGTCTTTCCCTTCCAACTCCATCCACGTTTTTGTTATCTCAACTATTCAGGCATTTAAACTATCCAGCAATCAGTGTTTTTTCAAACATGCCAGTCAATTGAGCTTTTATTGTATTTCATTTTTTTTTTCAGAGCAACATAATTTTGATGACTTTCATTAGAAAACTTAGTTCATATTATCTTTCTAAATTATGTACTATTCTAAACAACGTAACTAATAATTCTAAACTTTGCTAGTTATTATTCTTTCTCAATTCAGAAAAAAAAATTGTGTTTTTTGAAAATCAATGATTAAAAATAAAATATGGAGAAAAAAATGACAATGGGAAAGGGGAGAAATAATTTTTTGACTGGTGACAAGAATTTTTTACTTACTACTAGATTTTTTCAAATTTCTCGAGCCCTGCTTATAAGAAATGAAAAGTAGAAATGACAATAAGCAATTTATAAAGACCTCGGGAGCAGTGAATAAGCTCAAAATCATCTTGGTCATCCAATTTATTAAATGATTATTTATTAAATTTAATGTTCCTGGCCTTTCCATACCTCCTGGGATCTTCAATGATTGGGGCTAGCTTCCTGAGTGTTGAAGGTCCTCTAATTCTGCCTATTTCATGAGCAAAACTGGCATAGCAATATTATCTGCATAACTTACTAATAAAATCAGGGGTCTGTCCAGACTTTTCTCACAGGGTCCTGTTTTTGTGAAATTATGAAGTTTTTCTTATTTTTGTGAAAATTCTAGTCATAATTTTGTGAATTTTAAATTATTGATGTCTTCATGTTCTATCCTTCATGTATAAAAATCTAAATAATATGCTGCTTGGTGAGTTCAACTGCTTACTTACAGGCCAGATTTTATTTTTAAATGACTAAATTTGTGAAAAGTTCAATTTGAAGGTGAAAAAATTCTGTGAAAGGTCTATTTAAGAAACAAATAATTTTGTGAAGGGTCCTGTTTTGGGATAAAATGTTTTGTGAAGGGTCCTGTTTGGGTATAAAAAAATTTGTGAAGGGTCCTGTTTTAAGATAAATTATTTTGTGAAGGGTCCTTTAAAGGACACTAAAATTTTCCTAAACTTATCCATGAAAATATATGTAAGCTTAATCATACGTATCTTAATTACTAATGATATTCAATAGCGTTTCTTTTTCTGTCTTGATAGTCCGCGGAGACAGTTGCTTCAAAAATAGCCTGCAAATCAATTCCTCACCTTTATTTCTTATTGACTAAATATCTATGTACTAAATAAGATAGATAGTAGTGGAATAATAAGAATCGAATATAGTAACGGACTGATCTGTTAAAAACAAAGTCTGATCTTTCTTCTATTTTCCTGGAGATTAATATCATGATCTATGAAATGTGATGAATTTGCCAAATCAGAATGGTAAAAATGTTAATAAATTTTATTGTAATACATAATTTTAATAAACATATAAATTAATTTTTGCAGACTTTTCTGTAAATTTTAGTCTTAGAAAATATGATGAACATGAGTTAAAAGTGATAATTAAAGCAGAAAACAATCACTCAAGAAATAAACATTGTCTTTTTACTTGCTTTTCAGAAAATCCACTTACTCAATAGAAGACATTTTTGCCTTGTCATTTACTTGCTTACTGGCTTCAGCAGCAACAGCTTCTAAAATAGCATTCAATTCAAGAAATATGGTTGAATCTTCACTATGGAAATGGGCTTCAGCAAGAAAGAGGCACTGAAGGTTTGACACAAAAAATGAGACACGGCTAAAGAAAATTTATAAAATTAATACTTAATCAAGAAACAAAATAATAAAAATAGTGGCAAAATGATTGTATGGCATAGAATACTGTATTTTCATGGTTATTAATTTCTGAAATTCAAATAAAAATTTTCAAACATTACAAAAGCAGCCTAATCGTCAAAAATTTGTTTCATATTCTATAAACATATTTTTGCTCTGTTTTCAAATGGATAAGCTTTCATCTATAACTTTTTTAACTATTAAATAAACTGCAAGCATCACTACAAAAATAAATTATTTTCTAAGCTACTTTTAGAAAACCAAAGTTGAAAAAAAAAAAAAAAAAAATTGGTAAATTCAATTTTAAAACATATAGTTTGTATATCAATTGGTATCAATTCTGAATAATTATACAAAAGATTCATGCTATATTAAATATTCCAATATCAAGCTTTTTTTCTATCAAGCTCATATTAAAATTCTAGGGTGTGTTTTGTACTGTGTATCAAATATTTTTATTTTTATGAAAATAACATGTTATCCAGTAAGCCAGAATACTCTTGAGTTTATTCTTAAATCCAAACTGGTAATCCTGATTACATTCTTGTTTGTAAACACATACAGCTAGAGTGTGTTATTCAGAATGTATGAACTCAAAACAATTTTTCACATTTTTCAATAAGGCAGTTGATCTTTAGAAAATGCTGTTAAAGTTGGGATTTCAAACTGAATTTCTGAAGTGACAGCCAGATAAAGGTCATCATGAGATAACTATTGCTTTTAACTCAAGATGTAATTCATTTATAAAAAAAATAAAAAGAAACCCATTTGATTCCAAATCACTTCAATAGTGTCAATAGTCCACCTGCAAATGCCATGCTTATATGTTTAAAAATGTGTCTCAGAAAGTTTGAGAGGAAAAACCTTTATTTGAGAACACTTTAGATGAGAGCACAAAGCCTACTAAAATAAAAGAATTTCATAATGGACAGTTTTTTTTTCGAAACTGAAGTTTGGAAATTAACTTTGGATTTTCTTCTTAAAAAAGGGAAGGAGAGCTTTGTCAAAAAAAAAAAAAAAAAAAAAAAAAAAATTAGAAAAGAAATTCAAAATTTTCTTTAGAAAATTTTCTAAGATAAATGATACATAAATTAAAATTCTGTGAATAGCAGATGGACAACTAGTGAAGATGGGCAACTAATGACATAAGCAAATATTTTGAAAATTCTCTCTTCAATACAAATAAATTATTTTTGAAAATATACATTAAGAAGCTGCTTTAAATTGCTTTGAAGAATGCTTTTTACAAAATTTCAACTCTACAGAATAAAGATATATATTTCAATTTCAATTAATTTTAATATTAAATAAATGAAAAATAAAATTGGCTTTAAAAAAAATTACAACATGAAGCAATGTACTGCAAAATAAATCTCTTTGGGGAATGTCACAGAACCAATTTTCTTTTCTTTTTTTTTGAAGCCTCCAAGCGTAAAATATGCCTTCAAAACAGTTTTTCTTTCTTCCAATATTTTCAGTTGTGATAACCAGTTTAATGGACTGGTGTCACATTTGAGAAAAAGGGTGAGCAAAACTTGCACATTTCTTTCATGAAACAAATCATTTTGAATTAGTGCACCTTTTTATGCTTTAACCTTTTAAACGTCCTAATCATGTTTTTCTGTCATGTAAATTAATTCAACGGCTACTTTATTTTTTTTATTTTTTTGTATTAATGTTAAATTTTTTCACTGGAGAAGTTAAATATGTAAGGTAATCAAATAGAAATTCCCATAGCAATTCTTTTCATTGTTATTTTATGAATTGTTAAACATACATGAAAAATTCTGCCAGACACTTAAAGGGTTAAACTTTCAAACTATGAACATTATTTTTACCAAATTAAACTAAACTCTTAATTAGAGGACAAACGTTAAAAAAATTTATTTATTTTTAATTTTGATGTTTTTAAAAATGAAAAATTAGTACCAAAATTGTCCTCAAACTTAAAAAAGCAGCCATTTTATGAAACTTAGATTTATTTTATCAATCAGTTAATTTAATATATTTTAAGAATCTTAAATATTGTTAAATTAATCTGTTACTTTTTTGTTTGCAGATGATTATTAAGAGTGCAATCACTTACACAGATTTACTGTACATGCCATTTCATAATGGATTTTGGAGGGCTTTAGATTGATTAAAAATTATTTTTATATGATAATATTCACACACTTAGATGAAAATAAAATAAATTCTATGTCAAAATCCATTTTCTTCTATGTGCATAAAAAAATCCTGAATATGCCATAAAATTCAATCTGTATCTAAAGATTCTCAACCATTCCAATCATCAAAAATGCAAAATAGATGTTCTAAACACAACCCAATTTTCAAAGAATTTGGCAAGGTATGGAATAATTTGAAGAATTCCACTAATTTGCAGAAAAATCACCTGGCTGATATATACGGATATTTGTCATTTTTTTAAACACATACCAAAAAGAGCGAAGGGAAGGTAACAACTTCATGTACATAATCCTGGTAAAATCAACTGGCTTCTCAAGGAAACCCATTCTTTCTTTATCTCTTTGTTGTCATGGCAATAGAGGACACAATCTCATGATCCCGTTTTAAAAACTTGAATCAAAGCCTGCATTATATTAGTATGGCTTTATGACTAATTTCATTATGTTTAAATGATGGACTTTGGATAACATCAGAATTGAATAGATCATGAAATACACTCAACTCAATCTAATTTGCAAAGCTTGGGATGAAAGGGGATGCACAGATTATAGAATTTTGTGAATTATAGGTCTAATGAGTTATCTTTATTAATGGATGAATGAATGTTAAAATCGACACATAATGATGTCAAATAATTGAAATAATATATCCCTTCAACATTAAAGCAGTTTATTGATTTCTTAAAAGTAAACAGTAAGCATAATCAAATAATATATAGCAATACAACAGGAATACATATTTAAATATACAAATCCAAATGTATATTAATCACAGATTAGTTTTAATTTTGTGAAATATCAGTGGAATTGTTTGTTTCACTACTTTAGATTTGTGTTTGGAAATTTTATCTTGCAAGTTATTAAAAAATGTAATTTCTTGTCCAGAATTAGAAGACTTGTGATAAAATGTTACTAATTGTTTAACTTATGATTTTTTAAAAAAGGGAAGGAATAACTGGAAATTCGATTAAATAAATGCAAAACAGTAACTTTCTGAGAAAAATGAAATAAAAAGTTGCCACTGCTAAATTTCTTTGAAATCTTGACTATAATTTCACCATTTACATCCAAATATGTATTGCAGACTGAAGGCATTTGTGTAGAGTATAGATCTGCAGAGTAAAGCTGCCTATAGATGCACTATAGTTATAAACTTAAGTAATGTGGTTTTAATGGTTACATCAGGAGGACTTAAAACAGAATACAAAAATAAGAATCTTGAAAATGCCGATACCAAACCTGCCAACAAAATTTCGGTAAAAATCAGAAGATTTTGGATGAAAAAAAATCAGAAAAATTTTCAAATTATTAAAAAAAAAACAAAAACAAGTACGGATTAAAAAGCAGCTGATGCACAATAAAATGAACAAATTTGAAATAGTAGTCTAAAGTGACATATTCATTAATTTGTAATCAAACAATGTATATTATGTTAGAAAAGAATTGCTATAAAAAATTCGATAACATTGATAGTAGATTCCTTACTTTTCATAAAAAGACACTTGAAATTTCTGCTTCCTAACATTTATTTTGTATGTTTACAATGTATATTTAATAGAAATTAATAACATATACGGGTCATTCCATGCCAAATCAACCAAAAAATTTCAATTTTCAACCTGACCATTTCAGATTTCAATGGAAACTGTCAGGGATCATTCTCTCTGGTGATATAAATGAGAATACATTTTTATAATTTTTTTATTGCATTAAATTTTCATACAATTAATTATTTAAATTTTGAAAAATCATTTTTTGGGTTGCATAAATTTTTCAATTTTGAATTTCTTAAGTTCTATCAGGTGTACATAATTTTATGACCCCTCATTTTAAAGATAATTTCATAAGTTTTAATTTGATACCCAAGTCGGCTATGCTCATTTAAAAAAATTAATTTAATTTTTTTTTTTAAATTTAAAAATTATTCAGATAGTGTTTTTTAAAAATTTTGAAAAAAAAATTATTTTTGTTGTAATATTATAAGCTAAAATTTCTGAAATTTAATGTGGGATCTCAATGGGATCAAGAGTTATGAAATAAAAACTGAAAATTACCATTCAAATAATACATAAATAACAAAATAGCTAGAATTAGATTGTTATTTGAATAATAATTTTCAGTTTTTATTTCATAACTCTTGATCTCATTGAGATCCCACTCTAAAAATTTCAGAAATTTTAGCTTATAATATTACAACAAACATACATTTTTTTTCAAAAATTTAAAAAAAACACTATCTAAAATTTTTTAAATTTAAAATTTAAAAAAAAATTTTTTTTTTTTTTTTTTTTTTTTAACTGAGCATAGTCAAACTGGGTATCGAATTAAACCTTATACATTTCTATTTAAAATGAGGGGTCATAAAATTCTGTATGCCTGATAGAACTTGAGAAATTCAAAATTGCAAAATTTATGCAACTCAAAAAATGATTTTTCAAAATTTAAATAATTAATTGTATGAAAATTTAATATGATAAAAAATTATAAAAATATATTCATTTATATCATCAGGGAGAATGATTCCTGAGAGTTTCATTGAAATATGAAATGGTCAGGTTGAGTCACTGGTTGATTTGACATGGAATGACCCATACATATTGCACCTGCTGACACCTTTTACCAAAAACAGCAGATTTACAAAGGAAATTCATTCACATAAAAATTAAAAACAGCAGATTTACAAAGGAAATTCATTCATATAAAAATTAAAAAAAAACAAAAAAAAAACAGCAGATTTACAAAGGAAATTTCATTTATATAAAAATTTAAAAAAAAGCAGACTATTTCATCTTCTGATCAGAAGATAGTTAAAATTCATCAGAATTCTGAAAAAGTCAGAAAAGTTGGCAGATATGCAATACAATATAGAATAACAGTTATCAATTGCATTCATTATAGATTGTTAACTGTATGCTACTCTTCAAAAAGATTTTACCTATCATACAAAGCAGGTATTTCATCATGCAACTCGGAATTTATGACTTCAAAGTGATTACGAGCTTCATCTAGCTGTTCTTTGGCCTGAAATAAAAGAGTGAAAAATAAATGTACAAGAAAATGATAGACATAACTGGAACATTCCATCTATTTGTAATTTTCTTTCACTTTCATAATGTCAAATATTTCTAATATCAAGGTACAATTAATATATAGATAATTTTGTAGTTCAATATTTTTTTCTAAATTGACATAAATATGGTGGTTATATATATGGATAAATATGGAACATTTTCTTAAATGTTCAAAAATAAACAATTTATTAAAAGCATTACAAAGAGTTCCTATTCTGATGCTACTTAGAAGTGACACTATGATTTATATTTTTCTTCCTATTAATTAATAGCTTGGTATATTTAGGATACTTCCTATACATTTTAGTTTCAAATTTCAAAATTAGTGACATATCACCATGACTTTAACCACCTTAAATAAGTATGTTTTCAAAGAGAAAAGAAACCATCTTTAGCATAAGAATTAGTCATAACCTGTAACAGCAAAAATCAAATTAACGACCATATAATAAAAGACCAAATCATGTGATTTTCACTTCCGTCTTTTATGATACATGGCCTACAATACATGTTGAAGCGTTGAACTCTAAAAATGGGCCGTTTTAGGTTTTATTTAATTTAAATAAAACTGCATGAGTCTTCTACTTTTAGAAAGGTTGTGGGAAAAAAAAAAAGGTTGATCTATTTCCAAATATAATTTTAAGATATCTTCAGCTAAAATTTGGCTACCACATAATATTACTCAAACTATATAAACACATGGGAGTCATTTGTGTGATCTGTTCAGGTAAACAAACAGACCATGGATAAAATATATTATACTGCCTACAGGTGCTTCCTTTAGCCACAAGATTCTGCATTTGGCTGCAAACCAATCAAAATTCAGCTGTTCGGTTAAGTTTCTTTCAATCAATGGACGATAGAGGCATAGACTGTTCCTAACTATTTACATTTATTTTGTATTTGATATTTCTGTGGAAATTACAAAAAACCTAACTTTTCCTTAAAGTATTACATTTTTCTATTATATTTATGAAAATTTGAAGTTGAATTTTGCAGCACTGACATTATAGTACTGAAAATTACATATGAAAGTTGCAACATTCTTTTTGTTTACCATTACTGGTATCTTAATTGTTCACATTTTCTAAGAATTTTTTTTTTAAATTATCTATGCTAACTTTAATATTCTTTAATTTTTTTATTAACATGCTAAGCTGATCATTAAAGTTATTTTTTTTGATAATTCTTCGTTAACTTTTCCTGCTGCATGATGTCAAAGTGTCACTTTGTCTATATTTATCTTCTAATGGTCTGTCATCATTCTTGGAGAGAGGAACTTTTTGCCTTAATTTCAATGGTTATTTTAAATTGAGTAAGTGATTAGCTTTTTTGAAATACTAACAAAATTTTTTTAGGACATAGCTTGTATACATTACTTTTGTTAAATTTTTTTATATAAAAAATTAAGTTAGAGTTTAGTTTTAAATTGGTTACCTTTTCTTGACGCATTTTTGTAGTGGAAATATTATGAATATATTCTTAGTATTGCATAGAAATGCTAACTTTCATCACTAAAATATATTTTCAATTTAGCAACAAAGGTAATTTCCAACTCTATAGCAAACCAATATATCTCATAAAACAAAAATTTGAGCTTCAGTAATCAGCTTAATACATATCAGAATTATACATTGTTTTTATAAGATAAAACGATAATCATTTGTGAGAATTTTCATAGCTGACCATTGTATATAGAGTGCGGCAGGTATTTGAGAACAAATCAACAACTTGTTTTCAAACAGAAATATACACTAGAGATATAGCATTATTTTAAATGTTCTGTACAGGTGACTACATACACACTGGATGACATCATTCATTGAAACCACTACCAGCCACAATAACTGCCTTTACAGACTGTCAAAACTGAATGCAGGTAATGATCAGATGAGTGTTGGGAACATTTGCCACATCATACACAACGATGGGCTTGAGAGCCACAACATTGTTATGTGGATGACTATTGGAGTCCCTCTCAACTATGCCACATGACATACGTAATAGGTCATTTGTATCTGGGTAGCTGGTGATGGGGCAACAAATTGAGGATCACATCATGAATGCTTTGGCCATCCATTTTTGGTTTGTATGGGCTGTATGGGATAGTGCAGAGTCTTGTTAAAAAACGTACGGCCTCCCACATGTTACAGTAGTAATTTAATGCTTTAATACCTCGGTATAAGCAACAGCGTTGACTCTGGCACCTTGAAGAAAGAAATGTGGAAGCATCAGATCGACTTCACTTCTCAGGACCTCCCAGAATCACCAGTGAGGCTGAAAATTTTCTGCACATGTCTGCCAGAACATCTTTGGGGATTTTACATCATCACCGATCTTTTTGTGGTTCACTTTCAAGACCTGTGCAAAGTTTTCTCACTGGAAAGATAGAAGAGCTTTCCTGACTCTTCTTGATGTTTCAGCTTGTTAAGGAGGTGCTTGTCTCTGGTCAGGCAGTTATCCCTGGTTCTCTGATGCAAGAACTGTACTCTCCTCATCACATACGATCTCTAACAAAGGTCCTCATGTATCACACATCAGATTGTGGCTTCACCAACCTGCATCTCAATAGTGAGTGCCTTCATTGACTTGACAGGATTTTCATCTATTTCACTGACGAATTGCAGTGTCTTGATGATTTCATATTGTTGACAATGTTGTTTCCTCACATTAAAGGTGAATGACCAGGTGAGTTTCAAGAATGTGGCAATCTCTAAATCGAAGTGTCCTTCAGCCAGTGAGCCAATGACAGCATGCCTCTTCATTTTCTCAGTCTAGGTTCTGAAATGTTTACATGTAGCAGAAAAAATATTTGTAACAGGGTGATATTTCACCTATGATGTGTGTTCTCAAATACCTGCTGCACCCCGTATACTTACAAATTTATGACCTATTCATTACCTGTTTAAATTAATAATTAAACCTACTAGAAAATTATTTTAAGAGGATAAATATTTTCCTTGTGCTACAGGCTAAAATATTTCATATACAGTTTAGATCAATTTTTATTCATGTATTTGTTTGTTCAAAAGGTAACATTTTACTTATGGGAATTCTTAATTCCATTTTATATATTTTTTAAATTGTCACTTAAAAAATTGTATACATTATTTTATAGATTACACTGATCTATATTAAGATTTACAACTGTTAAAAACTGATTCATGTTTTGGTGAATTTTTAAAAGAACTATGTTGAAGTAACTGCTTCAAAATTATGTATAATTGATGAAGCATTAAAAGCTAAATTCTTGGAAGAAATTAGCGATGATGCTGATGATAAAAAAGGAAAGTAAATAAGCCATTGCTGAGAGGTATTGAATCTTTTAATATGTATTTTTTTATGCAACACTATCGAAATGAAAACAGTGACTGTACTATATTCATCTCAAAGTGTGTACTCATCTGACATTTGCATGTAAAATTACCCTAAATTATTTTACCAATAAACTTTAAAAAGTACAATTATATATATATTAAAAACCAAGTTCATTAAAATAATTTATAATTAATCAAGTGATATAAACCGATAAAATTTGTTTAAACAAGATTGTCATTAGAAATAAAGATAACTTTTTATATTTTAAATATATTAAAACACTACTATTATACTTATTTTACATTTCATTTTAAAATTATTTTTAATGAAACAGCAACAATCATATAATTTTCATAAAATAAGAAAACACCATTAAAATGTATTAAAAATTGTATATTTATATATGGCCTCATGTATTACTAGGAAGTTAACTTTAGGTTATGCATTTCTTGTTTAGACATACTTTAGAGTTTCCTCAAGAGCATACAATTTTTTTCCCATTACTTATCTTCACTTTTATTTACATCTATTAAGAAAATAATACCTTAGCTATTTTGGTTTCCTCCCGTTTCTTCATAGTTTCAATATTTTGTAAATTATGACGACAATTATCATAATCAAGAAGTTTTCTATTTCTCTTAGCTATCTTGTTCTGAAATTACATAACAGAATATTAATTATCAACTAAATTACAAAATATATATGTTCAAAATAACTATCTACATAATTTTTTAAAATAAAATTTAAAACAAATAATATATTCATAACTACAAAGTCAAAACCACAAGGTTATTATTGACTAATTATCATGTCTAACAGAAAATAAAAATAACATATGTGCCAGATAATTTAAATCATTAGTAAACCTCAGATTAAGAGGACCAATTTGTATGTTAAAACTGTACAGAATGTAAACTACAGAAAGTTGTTTTGAAAAATAGAATATCCATAATTTTGATAGAAGAATCAACTTCATTGTCTCTATTGGTTGGTGTTTATAATAGCCTATTATCAGCATGAGGGGGTAGGGGCGCTGTAAAAGTCTTTCTAAGGGATTCTAACCCATATTTACACAAAGTTATAAGCCCAGAAAACTCTGAATGGTGAGGTCAACATGGGTCTAAATCCAGCACTTCCTACCTATGAGCTTTCAGAGTAAAATCTTTCTGTTACTGAGAAGTACAAACCTTTATAGATTTTCAGCAATTGCTGCAGTTTTAACAAGAAATGGCAGCACCTGAAAATGTCTTTTCAGTAATAAAACCTGTAATTTTCAGTAATTGCTCATCACAATTTTGTAATCATTCAATTTTTTTTTTTTTTTTAAGTAGTATACTTTAATACACACTTTTTTTCTTTATGATCTAAGAAATATGCACTTTTTCTTTATGATCTAAGAAATATGCACATATATATACATTTTCATACTATTTAAGCTAAGTGAGTGAAGCTCTTATGTATCCACTCCAAGCTTTCTTTATGATACTCCTCCTAAACTGTTTGGCCAATAAGCATCAAATTCAACACAGTGATAGCTGCCATAGCTGGCACAGTTAAAAAACCTTCTCACAAAATATGTCCTTGAAATATAGATTATAAGTAGTTCCATAAACAATGTTCAAGATTATCAATGACAACATAAAATGAATATTTGCAAATTAACTCACTCAGCCGCTCAGCTCAATTATGTGCAGGTCCCGCATGCACTTCCCTAATATTGTAACACATGAGGAGTAAAAACATATATATATTGAGCTACAGGATTATCAGGGAGCTAACGCCATCTATTTGCAACATTTAAAAACACTTTAATATGGTTAGCAGGTAGGAACACTGCAGTTTACAAAATTACAGGTTCTTGCACAGTAAAAAATAAATAATTAAAAAAAATTGCAGTACTTGACACAACTAAAATATTCTTTATTCAAGTATCAAAGGGTTTCATTTTAAGCAGTTTTCTTTTACTAAAGAATAAGCCCTTTCTGCAGTTACAGTTTGCTGCTATAATGTAAAATATACAAAGGTACATTGATGCAATCTTTTGCACTTAATATATTTATAATTTTAATGATAGTAATTTGAAAAAAAGAAAAAATCAGAAATATTAATGTTAAACTGAAGATAAACTTATAATTTTAATGAAATGAGAAAAACTGACACATAAAATATACAGGTAAAAAAAAATCATTTCATTTATAATACTTACATTCAATTCAGGAAATTGAGATATATAAGAGGCAACAGGAGGTAGTAAATGATCATTGATCTTTTCACAAAAATCCTCGAAATTTTGATTCAAGACCTTAGGGAAAAAAAAAAAAAGATTTGAGCCAATATTTTTGGTCAAAGTACTCAGCAAAGTGAAAAGTATTTTTACACAAAATTTGATCATTATAACTGTTATATACGGGTAAGCAATGAAGCTTTTCACAGTAAAAATATCAACTGATCCAATAAAGGAAATTTATAACATACATAGTTTCAAAGTTAGATAACTCTATATATCATGTACTTCAAATGCTTATATTTTTAATGGGTATATATAACATTAAGAGCACAGGCTGTCAATGTCATAGCAACATTCAATTGATTTCCGATGCTAGGTCATCACCAGCATTACTCTTGCCATACTTCTGTATGCTGGGCAATTTCCATTAAGGTTAATAATCTTCAGAGTATTGATTTCATTTAAAATTTTATGAAGCAATCTGATTTGCTAATCATAAAATTGAGTCAATGAACAAGAAAATGAGAGTCAATTTAGAAAAGTCCTAAGGGTTTAAAAAAAAAAGAGAAATATTAAAAAAATAGGCAAACATTTCACTAAAAAAGGCATTGATTTACAATTACAGGAGAACATTTAACTTTTATGAAATCACTGTGCATAAATATACAGCTTATCTATCAATAAATTCTTTCTACTATACAATACCATACTTATACAATAAATTATTTCTACTATCACTGAACACTTTTTTTTTCCTTCAAATCTGTGTGGAAGAGATCAAATGCAGAAAGTTTCTGCAAAATGTAGAAGAGTTTGGTAACTAGATACACCTCTGGCTACAAAAAACATTAAAACTTTAAATTTATCATTAGAATTTTATTTTTTTTAATTATTTTACAGCATACACTTCTTAAATGGTGTTTCTTTTAAATGTCTAATTAACAAAATATTTCAGAAATGAATATACTAGGAATTAATTTAGTCAACTATAATCTCAAATCATCTCATTTAGTGATATCCAGTCGATACATTTTCTCTACCAATAAATCATTTACAGTGCTAAAGCTACATTCAGCTAGGTATGAAGATAGGAATTGTAATATTTTTCTTGAAATTTGGTTGAATTCGGCTATTTAGTTTTTGTCTCATCAGAAAGCCATGCCATAGCTCCTTTCATATTAAATAAAGCCAAATGATTTTGAATTGCAGAGAGTTTTTCTTTGCATTGCATTGAAACATCAAATGATTGATCCACTGCAGTAGCCATACTGAAATATCAATTCTATCTTTGAAATCAGCACAAAGTAAAAGCCTAATGTGGTCTATACATTTTTTTCCCACACAACTACTTGAACAGATGTTCACATTTGCTGTTATACTTGGATGTGATACATCTTATATCTGCTTTTAATACATCATTAAAAACATATGAAATGCTTTTGAGACTCTCTGTATGCATGGCACAATGCACAAGAAGCATTTCTGGATTCAAGTCTATTATTAGTTTTAAACATCCACTTTATTTCCTCATTATAACAAGAGCCTCATCTGCAGCGAAAGATGTTATATTCGCCATTTGTATTATTTACATCTATGTATTTTTTCAACATATTAAAAATATCAGAAGCAGTATTGGCACATAATAATGATTTGTAGAAAAGCATTTCTTCAGCAAATTCATCTCTATAAAAAACCTTACAGAAGATAATTACAGGTTTCACTGCCTCTAACAGTTGACTAGTATTTTCCAAAGCACTAAGTTAATTTGAAACAAGTCAAATAAACAAGTCAGTGTTTTAAACCAGAATATTTATTTTGAAAACTGTTTTTTAATTTTACACTTACTTATTTTTATTGATTAATTAAATAAAACATCCCTTACAAAATACAGTCAAATAAATATGACCAAAGCATAGTTTGGATGAATTTTGGCAAAATTCTCAAATTACCCCCTTTAAAAGGCAAAATCCACCTGAAGGCATATGCACCACATTTGGAACCATTGGTCCACATGTTAAACAAAATAAGAAAATGTTTCATATGGAACAAAAATATTGAAATCTTTCAGCTTTTTAACAGTTATAATAAATGAATGTAGAAATAAGTCATGTGTATTCTCTACATTACATTGTCTTAACAAGAATTTAAAGTAAAAGTCATCAAAATTTATTATTTATACAAACATAACAAACAAAGATATTTGTTCAGAAGTTTGGATAGCAGATGATATTCTATTATTAGTCTATTACTTTTTCACAACAATGGAGTATTTTAGTGTGAAATACAATTACAAAAATGTCATTAAAAATTATAAATAAAATATTTTCAGAAATTAATTTAAATTTCAAGAATTATGGCATGCCCTAGATCTAGATGATTACAAATAACTGGTATTCTTTTGAACCTTTAGTTCAGCCTGTTTGTTTGGGGAGCTGTGAAATACAAACAGATTTTAATATAATAGTTGGGTTTTTAGAAAAATTTGAATTTTTTTTTTTTAAACATTTGAAAAATATGAAAGCATTCCAGCAACTACTTTTTAACATTGGAGGACTTGAGGTCTGGTTGGTAATAAGCTTTTAGGACATTTATACTGTGTAGCTCTCATAAGAAAAACTATCTGGTTTAATCCCAGCTCTATTGTCTGGATAATGGTTAAGTCTACTTTATTTTAAGGAAGTCCAGCTCTTTCTTTTCTCCCTAATTTTCTTACATTAATTGGGTGAATCATAACCCCACTCCTATGAAACAACTTGCTGATCAAAGTTGCTGCTAGAAGTTTTTGAACCTTTTTAAGCAGCAACTTTACCCATATACTTTCTTATAAGAGTTACACAGTACTTCTCTCAGAATGGGTCAAAGTAGGGCCTTTCCATTGTGACGGGTGTGACATCCAGACACAATTTTAAGAGGTTATATCTATATTTTAGGCAATAAATTAGCTAATAAATCCCTGAAAAGTATTTAAAATATGTTTTTCCATACATATGCTTGAATAATTGAGCAAACATGAAACTTTAAATTTTTTTAATCTTGTGACGGGTGTGACTCTCTCTGGACATGAGTTTTCACTTGCATACACATTTGTTAAAATTCCTGTGAATATTTAAATGTTTCATTATTAAAACAATTTTTTCCTAATAAAAGAGATTCAGATTAAACTTAATGCATAAGAAATTTTTATCTGCTGTGACAGGTGTGACAAAGTTGTGACGGGTGTGACATCATGCAAAGTATACAATTTTAAAGTTATTTAAAAAAAAAAAAAAAACCAGCAATCAGTATTGACAGAAAACTTGACAATAGCTAATGTACAAACAAAATTTAATAAAACTAACATCTTTATGCTGTTAGTTTAAAATTTGTAGTGCTCTCTACTAGGCCTGGGCCTTAAATCGATTTAAAGCTTACATCGGAAATCGCGATTTAGCTAATGTCAAATCGCGATTTAGCCATTATCTTAAAATCGCGATTTAGCCATTGTCTTAAAATCGCGATTTAGCCATTGTCTTAAAATCGCGATTTAGCCATTGTCTTAAAATCGCGATTTAGCCATTGTCTTAAAATCGCGATTTAGCCATTGTCTTAAAATCGCGATTTAGCCATTGTCTTAAAATCGCGATTTAGCCATTGTCTTAAATTGTGATTTAGCCATTTGGTTTTAAATCGATTTAAAACAAAATACTGATCCAGAGCTAACATAGGAAAACTGATTTATCTACTTTGATGTATCTACCACTTACATGGCAAGCTGGTGTTAAATCGATTTAGGAGGATCCGATTTAAGCAAACACAGGGTTGTTAAAAGCCCGGGTTTTTTCAGGGGTTTTGCAGGTTTTTTGGTGTTATAGGAGGTGGTTCAGAATGCTTGAAAAAAAAAAGTACTTACTACTAAATTTATAGTAGCTAATTAATTACAAATATATATAATTAATAGCAATAATCAAAATTATGCTTTGCTTTTAGATAAATTGATCATTAGTAATAATTTTAACAATAAAACTATCATTAAAGTACTGTACTAAAACTAGTGCTGAATCAGAACTTTTAAACTAATATTTTGTTAAGGATAAAGTATTTTTATTCATTTTAATTGAAATGATTGCCTATATATAATAAATATTTTCTCTAGAAAAAGTTAATTTTTGTTCAAAATTGAATTTTGAAACACATTGATTACTGATAGATTGCAAGATTGTTTTTTTTCTTTTGAATTGTTTGCCTTCCAAAATGTATTGCTACACTCTTTCTTAGGCATAGTAACATTCCCTTAGCCTGGGGTAAATAGGAATTTTCCATTTTCTCTTTTCAAAGCATTCTTCTCCCCACTTACTGAAAAACTGAAAGGACAACAAGGAAGAATTTTCAAGAACATAACAATATAAACTTCCCTCTCTCCCCTTTGAGTTGTACTGGTCCTCTCCTTCTTATACTTCAGGACAATGAGGAGGAATTTCCAAGAACAGAACAGTATCATACATCTCCAACTCCCCTTCCATAATCCCTTTTCTTTTGAAACTCTAGTAACTAGTTTGAAAGGTTTCTATTGCATTTCAATCCTTCTCTGAAACTGGTCTGAATTTACTTGCACTTTCAGTTGACTAAAAAATATCTCCCAAGTCTTGCTACAGTGACAGTTTCATTTGGCTACTTTGTTTGTTACAAATATATTTTGATTAAATTCAGTTTTTTTTTTTTTTTTGTGTGTGTGTTTTAAATATCAAACTTCTATATAATTTATATAGGTATAAGTATATATATTTAACCATGGAAAAAGCAGAAGGAAGTGGAAGAAAACAATCTGTTGAGTGGACAATGGTAAATAAGACAACAAACATATACAAAGTGACTTGTAAAAACTGTGATAGTATAATAAGCACAAAAATTGAAAGAATTCGTTCTCATATGAGTAAGTGCAAGAAATTTGAAGCCAATTCCTCTCATCTGTGTAATAGTGATAATGATGAACTTTCATTAATTGCTGATACATTTATTTCAAGGAAAAGGAAATCTGAAGATAGCATTCTTGAGGCCACTGATTCTGATGGCCTAGATGTTGATATTCTTCAGCCATCAAAACCAAAGTGCCAAAGATCAATGGGCGAGTATGCAATTAAAACATCAGATCATCAAAAGAAAATTCTTGATCAGAAAATATCAGAATTTTTTTATGCTAATAATATAGCTTTTAATGTGGCTGACAGTTATGCATTTAAAGAAATGATTAGTGCTTTGCATCCGGGTTATGTTCCTCCTAACAGACAAAGGTTAGCTGGACAATTATTGGATGAGGCTAACAAGTCAGTTGATTTGCTAATGGAAGATAAATTAACAAATGCCGTTATTACTTTAATGTTGGATGGGTGGTCCAACACAAGTAATGATTCCATTATTGCAGTAAGTATTCATACTGGCAAAAGTACACATTTGTTGGATGCTATAGATTGTGGATCCGAAAAGAAAACTGCTAAATTTTGTGCAGAAATAGCTGAAAAGGTTATTAGTGAATTTAAACAAAAGTATGATAAAAATATATTTGCTGTATGCTGCAATAATGAAAATAAAATGAAGAAATTTCGAGATATGATAACTGAAAAACATCCGCATATTCTAGCCTTTGGTTGCTTGGCACATTATATGAACCTTGTTGCCAAAGAAATCACTCCTAAAAGTTTGATGAAATATGTAGTTGAAATTCAAAAATTTTTCAGGAACCACAATAGACCACATGGGTGGTTGATTGAGAAAAAGGCATAAACCGCAACTGCCCAATGAAACAAGATGGAATTCTGAAGAAGCTTGCCTTTCATCGTTCATATTCAACTATCAGAAATATATAGAAATATCAATTGAACATAAAGATGATATAGATACAAATATTTTAACTTTTTTGGATAACAAAGGGTTATATCGAGAGTGTGTAAACCTTCAGGCACAGTTATCTGTTATTGCTAAAGCACTTGATAAGTTGCAAAGTGATAGTTGTACTCTTGGGCAAGCAGTAGAAATTTGGCTTGATGTAATGGAAAGTAAAGAACTGTCTTCATATAAAGATTGCATAAAACATCGATTTGAAGAAGCTCTTACTCCATTTCACTTTATTGCGAATATTACAGATCCTGCCTTACAAGGAAAAAGATTGACACGGCAGCAAGAAAATTTAGCTGAACAGCTTAAAGAAAAATTGAATCCTGCTTTTGATGTCTCTTTCAAGATGTTCCAAATAAAAGATACTGATTATTATCCAGAATCTATGTTTTCTCAAAGTGTCATTGAATCTATTGAAGCCAAAAAGTGGTGGAAATTGATGGGTTGTAAATCTGAAAAAAATAAGCTTCTAAATACAGATTTTTGCAAATTTTTAGAAGACCTCCACACTACTACATCTACATCAGCATCAATCGAAAGAATTTTTTCTACTTTTGGTCTGGTGTGGTCCAAACTCAGAAATAAACTTGGTTGCGAAAAAGCAAAAAAATTAGTAAAAGTGTATAAATATTTAAAGTCAAAATGTGTTGAGACAGAATGGTGATTGAGATAAATGAAATTGTTTTTTATTGAATGAATGTGAATAAATTATTTGATAAATGATTATTTGATCAGTTTGTGTTGTTAAATTAAGTTGCTGTGGTAGTTTATATTTAATTAAGTTAAGCAAAATTTTATACAATTGAAACTGGATATAACAAAATTCATTGTACTGGGAAAAAATATTTTTTGTAAAGTAAGTATTTTTTATTATTACTAATTAATAGAATAAACCAAGCAATTCTACATGTCTACATAATTAGGATTCTCAGCATATATGGTATTTTGTTATGAGTTTCCATTGTATAACATAAAATGGATTATATATCGAAGTATTTTTTTAATCTAAAAAACTTTGTTTATGTTTGTGATAGTCACGACACATACTTACAGAAAATTAAGTAACAATTACTTCTTTTAAAAATTGTCATGGGTATAATTGGGACATTATTTTCCTTGTGGTATGGGGGTGATGGTGATAAACTTTATGAGTGGTGTACTGATATTAAGAAATATATTACAATATATATGTAATATAAATATATTATATGCAATTTAAAATTGAAATTTTGAAAAAACCCACTTGGGTTTTTTCAGAAAAAACCCACCCGGGTTTTTTGGGTCGGGCAAAATCATAACAACCCTGAGCAAACATTGCTAGTCTCAATGCTTTCCGATTTAAGAAAAACAAGTCAAGCTGGTGTTAAATCGATTTAGCAGGATCCGATTTAAGAAAACATTGAGCCTCAATCCTCTCCGATTTAAGAAAACGGCAATTTAAGTAAAAATTGATATTTATTTATTTTAAATAAGATTCAGAGCTTACAAGATTGGAATGTGTATTTTTCAGAAATTAAGAACTTATATGGTGGAAAGTTGAAAGGAAAAAGTAATGTTTAAATCTTAAAATCCAAATTCATCGAATTTCAGTTTATATGCTAATGCAATCTTTTGAGGAAAAATTAAGTTTTCAGATATTTGAGTAATATTGCAATATGTATTTTTTATTTTCTAATATTCTGTAATTAATTAAAATGTTTTAAAGTAAAATCCTGCATTGTTTCAAAAGATTGTTTTCCTAAAATTCATTCAGCATTTATATGATTAAAAAAATAATAAAGTTTTATATTTAAAACACAAACTCATCGACTTTCAGTTTATACTTTTATGCATTCTTATGATGAAAAATTCATTTTTTACATGTTTTAGTAATATTTTAACATTTTATTTTTTAATTTTCTATTATTTTGTAATTAATGAAATTATTTTAAAGGTATAGTCATGCATTGTTTTGTGTATCACTATTTGGCCGTGATCCACATGAAATATTTTTCTTTTACTAATAATATTTTTTTCCTGAAATTGATTGAGTATTTATGGTTGGAAAAAAAAAGAATAAAGTTTCATATTTAAAATCCAAATTCATCGAATTTCAGTTTTTATTTTTATGCACTCTTTTAATGAAATATTCATTTTTCACATATTTGGGTGATATTTTAATGCATATTCTGTATTTTCAATTATTCTGTAATTAATTAAAATATTTTATAATAGTCATGCATGAGGTTTGACATCTGATTTCAATGCCAGCCACGTGGATTGAGTATCTTGCTGAAATTGATTAGCTATTTATATCCAAATTCATCCATTTTTAGTTTATATTTTTATGCATTATTTTCATGAAAAATTAATTTTCATATGTTTGGGTATTATGGGAATGTTTTAGTTTTAATTTATTATTATTTTGTAATTAATTAAACATACTTTAATAAAGTTCTGTAATGAGTCAAGTAACTTTATTTTTACAGCAGAATGAGGGAGGGGAGGAGGAGGCATTCATTAGATTTTTCTGCAGATCTGTGATTTTCTGCTTTTTTGACATTTTGTTATCATTAAAAAGAGATATATTTTAAGATTATATTTTATTACTAATTTTAGGATGTGAACAGCCACGAAAAAAATCAGCAATTTCAGTAATGTGCTCCAAGGCTCACACTTTCAATCCTCCATCTGCTATATTAAATGTCAGCATTTATGTTAAACAAATCTTATTATAATCTAAAAGTTAAAAAGATATAAAATTACACCTTATTTTTCATATCTCCCCCCCCAACTTTTTTTTAAACTACTTTAATCATCATGGTAAATGAATAGTTAAATTCATCATTGAATTCTTTTAGTATGCTTCTGTTTTACCTCAATAACTTTTTAAATCTGTGTCTGTAAAAAAAAAAAAAAGTGTGTGTAGGTTGTTAGCAATGAAGTGCTATTTGGGTGGGCTTGTGGAAGTCCCCCCCCCCCCCCCTTAAGGAATATAGATTGTAGCAGGCATAACAAGTCAGACAAAAAAAATCATTTTCTTTTATATTACTTCTTAAAGAATGAGTTTATAAAATGTATTAAAATAGGTCACTAATTTTTAAAATGGAAAAAAAAAAAAAAACTATTGTTTTGGGACATTCAAAGTTTTTTTATGTGTAAAATATACCACATTTCAAAATTATTTGAAAAATTAAAAGCTAGGTATACTAAATAATACAGGAGAGGGGGGGGGGGGGGAGCACATAAAGACCGTATTTTGTTACTAAAAATTAAAAAATAGGCTTCCGGATTCTAAAATGTAAAATCGGTGTTAAATCGTGATTTAGCACTAAATCGCGATGTTAGATGGATGATAAATCGATTTAAGAAATTTCTACATCGCCCAGTCCTTACATGGGGTAACTACTTTTTAAACTTTTAAAAAAGTTTTCAATTGAGATGTCATCTATATCTGACCAAATCCAGTGTGGTCCACTGGCTTGCATGTATTTTCAGCTTATTTTTTCCTTACGGAAGTTGATACTCAAGACATTAACTGTAGTACAAGGTACAAGTTATTGCACTTTTTGTTACTGGCCAGGAAAACCACAACATAGTCTCCAATATTTAAATTTGATGTTATAAGATGTGATAAGACTTGATGCCTTCCCATCCTTTTGTCAGTATTTGTTTAGTTTCCAGTATTTTCTCTGCTGACACATACAATGTCTTTATTGCAACAATCTCCTGTGCATATTTTAAAAAATCCAAAGAAGAATAAACTATTGCTTTTCTGGGCTTAGCAAAACCCACACTCTTGACTTTATCAATCCACCCATTCTGTCAACCACTCCTTTCCCATGAGAAGTGGCCAAAAAGTCCATTCGCATGTTAGTTTAAAATCTTTGATAAAGAAGCACAAGTTTGAAATGTGGTATTTGTTTTTAAACAGGGCTGCACAGCCATATTAAAAAAAAAAAAAAAAAAATCACCATTTTGAGATGGGGAAAGTGTTTTCAGACTAGTAGTAATGGCATTTAAAAATGCTCATACAGCATACCTATTTAACATGCTACAATTCGTTATTGATTACTACAAAGGAGAGAATCACATTACCTTTCAACGATGCAAAGTATGTAAAAATAGTGATTTGAGGATAAACCCACTTGTATTATTGCTTCAGTGTCTCCCATATTATTTTTGGCTTCTTCAAAATAACTGGATTGAGTTACAGTTATGTAAAGAATATTAATAATAAATTTTCATTTTCTTGAAAATCTATCAAAAGTAAAAGTAAATTGCCACCAACAATTTGCTACAATAATTCAAACATAGGGGAGAGCAGGGTACAGTGGACCACCCCTTATATTTTACTTATTTTTATATTTTTAAAACTTTTCTTTTAGGCTAATTGATAACAGCACTGGATTGATTACTTATAGTCTTCAGAACACATCGTTAGCTCAGAATAAACCCTTTTATCCTGACTGGTTGTTTTGAGCTCCCAAAAGTAAAATTTTTCATCATTATACTTTTCTTTATTGAGTAATTAAAGGTTATGGATAAATAAGATAAAACAACTTTTTTGAAAAGGTAAGACACTGGTCTTTATTTAATTTAAAAGTTTATATGCTTAAAAGAAAACTTTAAATACTGTTTTTATGAATATGTACTGATGGTATTGATGTATGTATTATGGGCACAGTGGACCACCCACAGCTGGGGTACAGTGGTCCGCAATGAATACTGCATGAAGCCTATAATGAAGGATTTTCAAAATATTTAATAATTGCTTATTCTCTATAAAGAAATATTGTTTTAAAATAGTTATTTAACTATAAAATAAACAAATAAAAATGACAATTTATTTAACCCTACAACGCACGGAATAGCCATTTGGCACACTTTAAATTTCATGTTATATGTTGTTCAAATTATAATGTAGCCATCTGACAGTTTAGTTTTCACCTAAATTATGGATAACAGTTCACGTGTGGTTTTTAAAATAAAGTTTTCTTGTTCAATATAGCATTTTTTTTTTGGGGGGGGGGGGAGGGGGAGAGAAATGAAAATCATGTATTGTAGAATTAACACAGTAAGAAATATTTTGTTCTGTATTTACTGCCTTTGAAAAATATAACTGTAGCCTAATAAGTAATAGATGACCTCACTGGATTGGTTATTTATAGCTTCAGAGCACATGGTTAGCTCGAAATGAACTATTTTATCCTGACTTTTTTGAGCTTCTAATAAATTTTTCATCATAATATTTGTCTTATTGTTTGCTGATTTTTTTGTACTTAATTAATAACTTATTTGTGTGGGAGGAATTCAAGTCAAAACGGCAACAGGAACTAATGCTGTTAAACTCGCAAATATTTAATTAAAACTTCTGGATTATTACAAAAATACAAATATTCATCTTGTCTATAATACATACTAGGACACGACATTTAAACATTAATAGATAAAGATTGTATCACGGGTCTGCTCACAGATCCCGTTAAATAAAATAATAGTGGGCAACGCGCTATCGAAAGATCGGCCAGAAGAGAGCACCTCTCTCTCTCCAACGCAGAAGCGCATCTCCCTAAATTCCAGCACTCAGCCTTTTGTTTTTCACTGAGCTCACCAACTTTACATGCAAACTAGACATTGAGTTTTTCCCAGCATCTGGTCTGGGGTATTGTTTCGCCTCTACATTTGCAATCCCTCCTGTATCTTGTATTGTTATTTTCAAAATGCTACTTGCAAATTCGTATTATTATATTATTTTGGAGGTAAGGTGGAAATAAAAAAGAATTAGATTAATTAGAAATAGATTTATATTGTATTTTAGACAATAACTAATAGTGGACCACTGTGCCCCAGTGGGTGGACCAGTATACCCCGCTTCCAGGGCACACTGGTCCACTTTACGGGTGTATATAATAAATTTTTTTTTTTTTTTTTGAAAAATGTGTTGAGCAATGTTCTGCAAAAATTATGAGGCATGTAGAAAGGTTTGAAGAATATTCAAAAATATTTTCAGGTAGATTGGTCTCTCTGTTAAAGAGAAAAAGTTAACTGCAAAAGTGGACCACTGTACCTCGGTCTCCCCTATATATTTTATGATTTATCTTTTTTTAAGCCACATTTGTCTTAATATGTTTAGAAACAATAATGATTCAACCTTACACTTCATATAAGAAACATTAATATATTTTTAAACAATTTAAAATATTGTCACACCCGTCACACTAAAATTCTACACAAAATAAAAAATTAATGAATTTTTAATTTCATATTTTCGGACTTGCAATAATTAGACTTTCAGAAAGTTTCATGTATTTTTGAGAAAAAATGAATTTCGTATAATAACTTGAGCATCATTTTTTGCGACGGGTGTGACAGAGAGACAATATAAATATATTTGTATTAAAAATTGGGTCTTTTAAATTAGTTTGAAACATTAAGTGTTTCAAAAGGTAAACAAAGGTCACAAATAGTAATATATGCTCATAGAGTGAAAATGCTGCTATTTTAAATATTGCATCTGGCGGAATGAAAATACCTTATTTTACATACTAGAAAGTTTTTGAAATTTTTCTAACTTTGAGCCAGGATAAATTAGAAAAGAATTTTTACAGTTTAGTTCTCTGTAATTTCATTTGTGTCATATTTTTACCTTTAATTTGATATATTACTTGTAATAATAAAAGAAGTTTGAAATTTCAACCCTCATGTCTACTTTTTCATGGAAATGCCCAGTACTCACAAAATAAACATATAACTTCCATGAGAAAAATCTTTTACTGAAGTTAAAATATTGTTAACTCCAAGAAAATCAAATATTCAATAAAAGGTGATAATTTTGGTTAAAACAGATGCAATGTAGCTTAAAATGTAAAACAAGAAACATGGATTAAACATCTTTTACATAGGCTTATTCCATGAGGTTACATTATAATGAAGCTTGTTAAAACATGAATCTCAGAAACTGTACAGTTGTTACAGTTCCTGCACAGATTATAATCTTAAATATTAAATTATGCTTACATCAGATTTTGTTTGGAAATCTTCAACTTCACCCCAATTTGGATCATACAACTCACTGACAGTATCCATTAAACTTTTTCTAGAGGCTTGTAAAGCTAAAACACAGTAGAAAAAAAATGAGCAAATTGCAAATTATTTTTAAATCACAACTGAATCTGCTATTCATTGAAATTAATTCTAAATGCCAGAAAGCTTTCATTCAACACCTCATTTTAATAGAAGTACTCCTAAGATATAGCCAGTTACATTTTTCTTTTATTGTAATTAGCTGCATTTTTATCTTTTTAATCTTCTGAAAAATCAATTGCTGATTAGTAATGTTATGCTGTATTTTAAGAGAAAGAGAACAAGTTATCACGTTTTTAATTTTACTTTCAATTAATTTATTTTTCATAAATGTAATTACTTTCTCTAATCCTCAAAATACACCATAACTATTGCATCTATTTATTTTAATTTTTTTGGATGAACAATCAAATTAGATATCTCCAAATTATTAAAAAAAATATATTTTGAAATCTTTTAAGTAGTTCTTAAGAAAATAACAAGAAAGACAGAAAAACGTAAGTTTACAGGAGGATGCAATGATTCCAGCTAAATTATAACTTCTTATTTGCTTGACTGAAAAATCAATTCATTTTTGTCAATCATTTTTTCTTTTATAACTCAAGTTGTATCAACTTGGAGGAATAATCTAGCTACATTGCACAATATTTGAAAGTGTTTCATTTTTAACAGTAGTCATCCCCTTAAAAAAAATTATATTTTAAAATTAATATTTAAAAAAGAACTAATTGAGCATTTAAGATGCACCTGAGAATTTTGTAATAATAATAATAAAAAAATTCCTACATAGAAATTTCAAAACTCTTTTTAGGAGTAAATTATGTATATGTAAATTTCATACATGCATATATATATATTTTTATATCTGCAGTCAAAACTGTGTTAATAAACTGTTACTATTATCATTTTCTTGGGCACTGAAAGATTATTGAATTGTAAAATGTTTTATACAGTCTCCTCAACCAATAGCTTTAAAACAATTAAAAAAGATACTCTCACTAATCTGAAATATAACAGATGAAGTTTATGCATGACAGAAGCTTGCATCAGGTTAGGTAATCCAATATTATGTAATCTGACCTGATTTGAAGGATGTGTTTGAATTCTGCAGCAAGTCTGATAACCCCAGTTTTATCCATAATTCAATTAAACAACAATTAAAGTTTAACACATTCAATGTATTTTATAACAAATAAAATTGCATAAATTGTATGTCTATAATCTAATATGTAGTATAAATTGCAGTCTTAAATGCATTCAGATATAGTATCCATTTTCTTTCATTTATGGTTTCAAATCATATTCTTATGATAGATTTTGAATTTGGGTAAGTTGAAATGGTCAGTGAAAACAGTTTTAACAAGTTGATGAAATTTGTGTTCAAGTTAGATTGGGTTGGCTTTGGGCTGAGGACAGACGTCAAGTGAAATTTTCAGGTTTGGATCAGGTTATACAGGGTGTCTCAAAATTGCCAATAATGATAATATAAATAATCCATATGCTAGAAAAAACAAGTGCAAAATACTTTTTAAAACCAATAGGTGCAATACTGGAGTCTGCTATGGCAGTGGTTAAATGGGCATAGCAATCAGAGTTTAGAATAATGAAATAACAAAATAAATGGCTATAGAGTAAGTACAAAATGTGAAGGCATCATTTTAAAAATAAAGTGGAATTTTTATTTTGCAAAGATTTTCCCAAACTTCTTGTTCACAGAATGTAGTTATCAAAAATGTGTCTTCCACATCAAAATAGTTGAATTTTTGACATTTTAAGCTTTAAAAGTTGTGACAGTCACAAATCATGATGAGCTGAAAATATAGCATGGAATACAGGGGTACTGATTTTTGAGCATCACTAATTCTGAAATGAAGAATTTCTGCAATTAAATAAGGCAAATAATATTTTGCAAATAGGGGTATTTAAAAGAAATCCATAAGAATCCAGTTTCTGGATAAATGATTTTATACTGTAGCTGAAAATAGATGCCCTTTCAGCTGCTTATGGGAGCAAGTCAACTATATTTCTTCAGAATTTTTGGATAAGTATCCCATAGCTGTCAACCTTCCCTCTTAATAAAATGTATTGCTCCTATATGGTACTTACTTGTATAAAATAAGTACCATATTTGATTTCATTTATTAAGTAAAATTTATGGTTCAAAATATATTTCTGACTTGAAAATAAATGAAAAGGTTGACAGCCATGGTAATCTCATGGTGGCTATTTCTTTTTTACAAAAGCATTTCTATCTTTCTCAAGCAAGTTTCTAAAGCACTTATTTTTACTGATTTGACATTAAAAATTTTAATTTAATAATACGACTGATTTAAATAGGAATAGTAACAGAAAAAGTTTTACATACAATAAAGGTCATAAGATTTAAAAACAATTCTTACCTCTTAAACATACATAATAATTCTTAAATTCCTTCTGTAATTTCGTAACAGAAGCCTAAAGAGAGAAATATTTTTCAGTAAAGGAAGCAAAATACATTTGGCTATTTTGTTAAAGATACAAAAGAAAATTTTTAAAAAAGTCAATTTTTAACCTTCTGCCCCACCCTTAACTATAGCCCCAGCCCCCTCAAAAAAGTTTGCAAGGTTTACCAGTTGGATTCATTGGACCCATACTTAAATAAATAGGATTACCAAAATATAAGAGAACTACCGATTTGCAATAAATGTATTCATTAATAATCTATACTAAATTAAAAGAAAAAAAATGTTTATATGATTAGATATTTATTTTTATTATCTTCAATAACCACATACTTAACATACAAATGAACAAAATTTGCTCACAGGTTTAGTAGACCAGTCTTGATAAGTTAAATGTTAAACACACAAAAAATCACATTTTTCCTGCACAAATGGATTTATAAATTGAAAATTTTGTTCAAAACACTTTAATTAATAAATCAAAATCATTATTTCATAATTATTAAATCCTTAACTTTTTCAATAAGAACATAGATGGCAGCACCATTAAATTTAATCTTAAAATTATTGCAATTGGAAGATATTTTTTTTATAATTTTTTTTTTAATTTTTAATTAAGAAATATATATATATTCAAGAACTGCTTTTCAGACAATTGTAACACAATGTTTATAAACTTTTAACAAAACTTTTTTTTTAAACTTTAATTTACACTCAAATATATGCTTTATGATTATTGTTTTAAAAAAAAGAAATTTTTTGAATAGATAAATATAGAATAATGAAGTAAAAATGAAAGCTCTCCAGCATAAGTCTGCTAAAAACGTACTTCTATGCAATCTGCGCTCCAGTGACAGACAGCAAAAAATTTAAAAGTACGTTACCTACATATAATGTGTTATCAGGTGTCAGAGATGAGCTGCTAGTAGGAAAAGAAAACAGGGCTCGAAATTCAATTTTTTCTTGGAAGGGAGTCTCCCTATCAACATTACTAAATGGTGGGAGAAGAACTGTTAAGGACAGAGGAATCTATCTCTAACCCAACATTTATTTTAACATTCTATTTAAATAACTATAATAATTACCACATGTCAAAATACCATTGAAAGAATTTAAGTCAATAATTCAGGATAACCAGCGATGCTGCAGATGTGTTACATTGCATCATTTATGCAAAAAAATAGAGAAGGGATGTATAAATGAAATTGTGAAGGGTCCTTTAATTTAACACTCATAATTTTTTCTTTGAAACAAATAAAACTTTCTGTAACTCTAATAATAAGGATACTTTGTATTAATATGGTTGAATTGTCTTGCTGCTAAAAACTGAATTCACTTAAAAGAAGCCAAATTTTGGAAGTGTAAGTCACAGGGATCCAGAACTAGAAAAGTCTGGTGGCATCATTGATATAAGAGTTTTTTTTTAAAGAGTTATACAGGATGATCTAAAAATCACAGACCAAATAGCAATCACAGAAACCAAATATAACATTTGATTTATTTAGATGATTTCGGACAAAAGAATACTAATAGTTTATGTATTATTTAAATGCAGAATTATTAAATTAAACCATAAAAAACAGATTTTTTTAGGATATTGTATTTGTGACTAAAATGTAAGTATTTTAAATGTAATAATCGAATTTATTAAGGGACACAATAAATACCAATGATAACAGAAAATTGTAAGGAACCTAATGCTCTTTATTTAGTCAAATAACATAGATGGATATAACTATAAAATGTATGTAAACATTAGATAGAGGCTTGAAACAACAACAACAAAAATTTTTTTATCAAAATTTGCGGTAATTTAAAATAATGAAAGAACTATTAAATTAGTAAAACAATTATAAAAATACAAATAAAATGTCAACGTAACAAACACATGTAACATGTTTAATGCAGGGGTCGATGCAGATTTTTATTCTTGGGGCCCATTTTGTGAAAAGTAGAAGTTATTTTTGTGAAAAATAACATTTTGTAACAAAAGTTAAAATTCCATTCTAAAATTCGAACCAAGAATTTATGAACAAAAACATTCTTTAAATCCCTTTGATAAAGTTTTTGTTTTTCATGATGTGGTTTTATTTACAAATTACACATTTTAAAACAGTTTTTACGAAAAAGAATGTTACGTAGAGGGTCTATTTTATTAAAAGGAATTTTGTGAAGGGGCCTGTTTTCTTAAGTTTATTTTTGTGAAGGGGCCCATTTTATTAAAGTTATTTTTGCGAAGGGGACCATTTTATTAAATTTATTTTTGTGAAGGGGCCCTAAATAGGCCTGAAATTTTGTCTGGATCGACCACTGTTAATGTCAAGTGAATCTGAATGTGACTTTTACAATCTGTGCCTTTTACTGTTTAATTCTACAGATATAAATCATACATATAATGAATCAATCAGATATAATGATGACTAATAATAAGCTAGAAGAAGCAGGGAGTCGTCGGGTAGCTTCATCGTCCCGTGCCAAACCCTTCCCTCTTTTCGGTGTCTTTAATTTGTGTAATTTCTCTTTTAAATTTGTCCGGTTTCAATTTTTTGAATTTTTTTTTCTTTTTTTTTTTTTGTCATTCTGGCTTTTGCACGGGACGTGGTTGGGGACCTAGGAATCTTGCTTCCACAAAAGAGTCGGAATAAGTGGAAGAATAAAGGGCTGCGGACGAAGAGAGGCCGCTCGCCGCGGCGTTTGACCCAACCGCCGACCGAGACTAATAATAAGCTAGAAGAAGCAAGGGGTCGTCGGGTAGCTTATTAGTATCCATTATTAGCATTTAATCTAACAGTTTAGCCACAGTTTTTTGTTAAACAGGATAATCACATAGTACTGTATTTTCTTAGAATTACCTTTTACTTAGAAGTAGAATAGGCCAAGTGATGAGTTTCACTATTATGTACATGAATTCAGCAGCATAACAAAAAATAAAGCAAAGACCATTTTTAAAAAGTGTGAAGATCTTCCTTCCTAAAAGTCTTTATAGGTGTAAAATTAAAACAACTGTCTACAATAAAAATAATAAGGAAGATGAGGTATCATTCACTTATTTAATTTTAATTATTTCTACGTTAATTTTTTTAATTTAAATTTATTTATTGTGTATTTTCTTTAATATATACACAACAAATAAGTATACCCCTGTGCCCACTCTGTAGTTTTTGTATCCATTAAATTAAAATTGTTCAATTTTTTTTATCTTCAGTACCACACAGTTAAATCATTAATCAAAATATAAAGCAATAATTTGCTAGAAAATAGTTAAATATACAAATTGATATGTTAGCTTTTGTATTTGGAGAACATTTCTATTCAATGTGTTTACAATTATACATACACAATTATAATTAGACATACACAATCAGTGAATCTGCTTAGAACATTCAGTTTCTTTTTATTTGAATGAACTTTTGTTTTTCTGACAATCCTTATCCTTAAAAATAGTCTGTAAAATTTAATATTTTCATAGGTTATTTTGGGTATTGAATAGTGATAAAATAATAAAAAATAAATGATGGATTAATAAATTTGTGAGCGGAAAGAAGCCATTAATTTTTTTTTGTGTAATTAGATTTAAGAATAAAAATATAACAATTAAATTATTAAGATTTTAATTAAAGTTTATTAAAAAAGCTAACATATGCAGAAATGTTTATTTTTAAGTATTCAGTGAAATTCCTGCTTCAGTCAATCCCTAATAGAAACTCACAAAGAAACATTTTTCAATAATGAAAAAAATATTGCAAGAAAAGTTACATTTACCACCAACAAGCAACACTCCAATCCTCCTATTTTAGTTGGGCTCAGTTTGTACAGCAATGCAGCTAGTAATGCAAATACTAAATGTGTTGGCTGTCATTCCTGAGAGTGGCCATCAGACACAGCATGACATTGTGCACTGCAGTGAAGAGGGTTTCAACTCAAATTTCTTTTACATGATGGACGACACTTTCATTCAGCATCAGCTGACCTATGTACACTTCAAACAGCCTCCAACAAAAAGTCATAAGGTGTTGGTTAGCCTTATATGAGGGAAAGAGAAATGAGATGACATTCCTAAATGTTAATCACAGCAGGTGGGGGATAGGGTTTAAGATGTATGGAGGTGCTTCATCCTGCATAAATGTTACATGATGGGGCATTTGCCTATCTTGCAAGGAGGGAATGATGCCTCTTAATGTTACATAATGCTCGCCTATGACAGAAACAATTAAAAATGTACTGTTTTGAGGAAAGTGGTTTTTTTTCTCAAGGGAAAAGAGAACAATAATGAAATATGCAACCGGCATTTAGTGATCATGTATCAGTTTAATCTTTTCCTCATATTCATCTACCACCGTTTCCTGACTTTACACCTTGTAACTTTTGTTTATGGGCAACTTGAAGTTAAAGGTTATACACATCAGGGGTCTGTCCAGACTTTTCACACAGGGTCCTGTTTTTTTTAAATTGGGAACAACTTTTTATATTTGTGAAAAATCTAGTCATATTTTTGTGGATTTGAAAATCTTTATATTCAGGATATTGTTTATACATTGTTAAGAAGATATATGGATGTAAAATATATTATTTTCATTCTATATGTAAAAGGGACAGGACAGATTTTACATATAAATGATTAAATTTGTAAAAAGTTCAGTTTGGAGATGGAAAAGTTTATTTTAAAGAGAAAAGAATTTTGTGAAAGGTCCTTTTTGAAGGTGAAAAGTTTTGTGAAGGGTCCTTTAAAGGACCCAATTTTTTCCTAAACAGATACCTGCACATATGCCTGTAATTTCAGTCCCAGTAGCAGAAAATTCTCTAAGTGTCTGTGACAGATACTTCAGGGACAAAAAATAATCTGCAGGTAAAATATTTTTACAATTGAAGCATTAATTAATCAAACAATCACCTGCAGAGTTTTTAGGCATTTTATAATTTTTTATTAATAATAATCTCAACTTTTTGTATTAAGTAATAAAGAGCTAAACATAATATGAAGCAAAATAAAGGTTCGATGAAAAAGAATCTGCAAAAGAGAAAAGAAAATCTGCGACGCCTGACTCCCGTCTCGAACTTTCTGCTACCAGGATTTCAGTTAATATCAATTGCCATGGTGAAGAAAGCTTTTCCCCATCATAATAAAAACTACAGCTGAAACCCTCTTCAATGCTATGGACATCGTAGTACACTGCGTATTTGTAGTCCTAGCTGCATAGTAAATATTTCTACATCCTTGTACAAACTGAATACAGCTGAACAACAGAACTGGCGTGCTATTTATTAGTGAAAAATGTAACTAAGCTGGCCATAAGATACTTCATCAATAAAAATTCCATGGCTTTCTGTAAAAACAGCAGTTTTTCATTTCATTATTGATTGTTTATTTCTTCAGTGACTTTTTTCTGATGTTAATTGTGAAGAAAAATAGCTGGTTGTTTATTTTATTTAGTCGTCATGTGGCAAGTGGATATTTTCAGGTCTAATAACAAATGGCTTTTATGAAATACTGAATAAAATCAAATGGGAAAATAAATATGCACTATTTATTTATTGATTTTTTTTAAGCTGATCACTTAAATAAACCATCAATTTTTATGATAATATTGAGGGTTTTGTCAGGCAGAAATTGTTTATCTGATTCCTTAACAAAAAGTGGTACTGGATTTATAGAAAGGGGTTTATCACAAGTTTTGCTAGTAGACACTTTATTGTTTTCTCACAAGTATAATAAGGGGTTGGAATTACACTATTCTACTCACCATTGGAGAGTGGATATTCTGACAGGGTGAGTGAATTTTTAAGTATTCTTAAAAACTACAGGATATAGAAAATGCCAAAAAATATTTTTTTTTTAATTTGTCAGTCATATTTTGTAACTCTCCCAATTGCCAGAATCTATACATAGAACTAAGCTCTATTCTACCATTAAACTTCCTTCTATTGTATATATTTCTTAACTTTTTATTTTGAAAAAAATTAGAAATATGGGGGAAAAACAAACAAACACCAGTACAAAAATGCATTGTAGTAATGAATTTTTTTTGCAGTCGCTTAAATTTTGTAACAATTTCCAACTGTATATTGTACCTTGCTGGCTGGTAAGATTTTACGAAAATTACCCCTCAGTATAATAAAAAAACTCTTGAGATCAGTACAAATTGGATGATTCAGTTTCAAAAGGATCTTCTGCATGTCAACTGCACATTATAACTCCTTCTGAAGATCACTTTTTAACTTTTCTGCCTGAAAAAGGAGCATTATTATGCCAGCTAATAGCACATTACTTTATTGCCACAGGGAGAAGAATACCAACTTACAGCAGGGGTGATTCTGAGTAAGAAAATAATTTCTGAACTTTACAGTGAATTTTCTGAAAGTATCCTGGAAGGGGGGGGGGGGGAGGAGAGATATTCCCTCCCTCTGCTGCAGTTCCAGAAATTTAGCCCGGAAAAAAAAATGCCTGAATTAAAGATCTGCATCAGGTCATGGTATGCTGGACCGATTCCACAAGTTGGGTCAGCATTAATTTTTTTGTTGTTGCAGACTGAGTTAAATGTTTTCGATTTGGGCTGAGTTTAAATTCCTGCTGGTTGAGTTCGGTAAACCCGATTTTTCAAAAGTTTGTTCTGTATATTTTTCAGATTAAAAACTATATGTATTATAATAATAAACATAGATGTTTGTCTGTGTGTGATGTATTCTGAAGAAACCACTGAGCACAGAGCTGTAAGATTTGGCAGGAAGGTACATATGCTAGAAGTCTGCACGGGCCTGGAAATTCTGGCCCGTGCAGGAAATTCTGGCCGGCCCATACGAAAGCTATCTTGGCCCGGCCCGGTGTAAAAGTTGGAAGTTCGGCCCGAGCCCGGCCCGTTATTACAGTTCTCGACCCGGCCTGTACAAAAATCAGTGAAAATGGGCCCGGCCCGATACAATTTCTACAAAAAAAAAATCCATTTTTTCTCAACATACAATTAAGATTCTTTTAATGAATACTACATACATATTTATGGGAACATTTTACAGTATATTTTACATTACTATGATTTTCGCAAAACAGAAAACGCACAATAGTAAACATTAACGATTACTTACAGTCATCGTGTCTACAGACATTTCAAAATGGAAATAAGGATTCATTAAAAGATTAATGTAGTTCAGAATAAAGGATTAAAAACAAGATAACATTTGAAGCTGTATAATAAAAAGTAGATTTGTGAAAATATTTCTCTCATTTTTAAGACTTTTCTCAAATCCAAAGGAGCTACATTTCGACACATTTATGAAGTCTTTTCTTTTCGGAAACACGTAAGATTGGCAGGTATTCTTATTCAAAAGCTATGTAAATGTCGTTTTTTTCATAGATAAAAGCAATATATTTTTCTGAAAATACCGTCAAAGTTAGCGTTTTGAATCGAATTTCCGGAAGCGATAGCACAGGAAAGGAGAAAAACGTACAGTCACATGACAGGAATCGCTGTTATCTCTGTAAGTAATTTATTAAATATGGAAAAAGCTATTCATTTCCAAATGCCTTCAATGGGCAGGCCTGTCAATTTTATGCCTTTATAGTTAAAGTTTTTGTCAGAAACATGTGTCTGAAAGCTTTGCATTGTTGAGTAGTGAATATGAGAACCACCTTAAGGTATATTTCCAAAGATACTGTTAAGAGAAGTTCATTATCACTATTAATATTACAAAACAAAATGACTGTTCTACACATCGTGAGATCGATTAAGACCCCTTCCTTTCCGGCACGAGTCTGCTGAAAAAAAATTACACTCGGAATCAGACATCTTGTAACTGTACGATGCTGATCTCTACGATGGACACGTTACATTTCTGTATTGATGTTGTTAAACTCTCATCGGCTCGTGACGCACATTTATATTTCTCGAGAAAATCATATTCATTGAAAATGGCTCGTATTTTATCTGCTTTGCTTAAATTCTTATATAGGGCCGATAGGCCCGATTAATTTTTTTGCCCGCCCGGCCCGTTGAAAAAATTATCCTAATTCTGCCGGCTCAGCCCGTTTGAAAATTCGCCTTCATTCCGCCGGGTACGGGCCTCGGGCGGGCCCGTGCAGACCTCTAACATATGCATATCTAAAGTTATACCCCTCGAAGCCATTTTTTGGATTTTGTAATTAGTCTTAATTTTTTATGCATTTTTTTCACATTTCGCATTGAATTTTCTACATTAGTAAAAGGAATCTAGAATTCCAACAGCTATTTTTAAATTTTTTGAGAAATTTTTATGTGATTTTTTGTTAGGAATAACAAGCCCTCTGTATCTTATCACCGTACTACTTTAGCTCTATAACTTATTTACATTTTTAGCTGAAACAGCCTTCCTTTATTTACAATATAAATACAGATTCTACTTACCTCATATCCTTGTTTTCCGTAGTTATATATCCTTAAAATCCTTCATTTGATTTGCTTTCATCCTTAGTTACAGTTTACCTTTAATTGTATCTTCTTCTGCCGTTCATCTGTCTTTCAAAACATCGCGGTTCTCAGAGATCGTTTTCCACGTATGATAGTTGAGCAGTACTCCCGATCGCCACAAGATGGCGTTAGTTGTCCGGTAGAGTGCGTCATAAGTCTCAGATCATTCTGGAAGCAATCTGTTTTGCATATGCCAGCGGTTGGTACGCATGTCCGAATCATATAAATATGCTTCGGCCAGCTTGTTTCCTGGCCAGTTGGGATTTACCCTTTTAGCAAGATGTGAGCAGTTGTGGTTTATATTTTTATTGGCATGGAGGCTTATTAGAACTGGGAAACGCACATTGAATATTAAAGTATGTCTCAATCTTGAAGTTGCTATGGATATCAACTAGTCCTTGTTTTTGTTTTGCTTTTTAAAGTCATCCGTCGGAATAGTGAAGCTACATAGTATGACCTCTATTTTTGAAGAACCTTTTTAGTGTTCGAAATGAAGACGTTTCGTGTATTGGAGTGTCAGCTGAGCTGTTTCCGAATTCCTCGACGTTGAAGGATGAGCTTGTGATTGTATTTACGGACTGTTGTTTATCTATCGCTTTTCCTGGTGGAAATGTCTATTGTTTTTTTTTACGCTGCTATAAGATATCACTGGAGGTACTGGAATTAGTTTAAAACAAAGTATAACGTTTAGATAATAAATTATTCATCGAGCTCTGGAGCATTGAATTAAAAGACGTTTTATATTTCTTTATACTTCTGCAAAGATGTGTCATGGAGCGTTACTCAGTGCAGTCCGTTCTATATGTAAAAGCATAATCAGTGTCTTCTAAAGTTAAAACTGTTTGAGGTATGTTTTATGTATTTTATTCTTTTAGTTAACTTGTTCTTCTGATTTGACTAAATTTAAATAAATGTTTTGTTTCTTTTAAATTTGTCTTTCGTTATTTAGATCACATAGTAGTTTTACTTTTTCTTATTGCATTTCAGCAAGTTAATTTCATTAAACTGTTTAAATATTTTTAATTTCATTTAAGATTTGAGTTATAATAGATTTAATAGTTTAACATAATTTTTCATTCGAGGTCGGGACATAAAGCACTTACGTTTCCATTTGCTTAATTCACTCTGCTAAATTAATTTACTGAGATATTACTTATTGGTAATTATCTCAACATTTTTAGTGTTTCAAGGCCATTTTTGGATTTTCATAAAAGGAATCTGGATTCAAAATTTCAACACAGTATAGTAAATTTTCTGCTCTTCAAATTTTACAATTTTTAGCATTTTTTCTCATTTTACAAAGATCTTTTGACATCTGCAAAAGAAACCCAGTTTCAATCTTTTAGCTCAATGCAGTAAATTTTGACAAAATTCGGCATTTTTTTTCTGAGATCGTTTCACGATATTCATGATTTTTTTCACATTCGTTTGATAAAATTCGTGTTTATATTCCACGATATTTTGACGAAATGCACGTTTTTTATTTTATCATGATCCTTTGACAAAATTATCATTTTTTACTGTGATCGTTTAACAAAATTAACTTTCTATTACCACGATAATTTGACGAAGTTCACATTTTTTTTACTGTGATCATTTATTGAAATTTGCATTTTAAGCGCAATTCTTTGACAAAATTCGCATTTTTTAGCACGATTCTTTGCTGAAATTTGTGTTTTTTATACAGATCTTTTGACGAAATTTGTGTTTCTTTATTGAGATCCTTTGATGAAAATTGCATTTTTTAATAGCGATCCTTTAAAGAAATTGTTTTTTCCATGACCATTTGCAGAATATTTTTTTTTTCACGACTGACAAAATTTGCGATTTTTTTGCAAGCAATTGACAAAATTTGCTATTTGTTTTCGAGGTCTTTTGACAAAATTTGCTATTTGTTTTCGAGATCTTTTGACGAAATTCGAAATATTTTTCCTCGATGGTTTAATGTAATTCGTTATTTTCTTTTGTGCAATTTTTCGAACAAATTTGCGATTTTTTCTACAATCTTTTGACAAAATTTGTGATTTTTTTCTGCGGCCAATTGAAGAAAATCTCTATTAGTTTCAGAGAGCTTTCACAAAGTATTTTTCCACAATTGGTTGCAGAAATTCACAATTTTTTCCATGACCGATTCATGAATTAATTTTAAGAAATTGTGCAAACCAAAAACAAATCGTGGACTTCAAAGAAAAATTAAAAAAATTCTCACAGAAGAATCACAGGCCTATGAAAGAAGTTGAATGCAACCATTCTTTATTATGTGAGAAGGAACTTTCAGATGTAAATATTTACAGAAACAAGATTAACTCTTGTTTAATATTCATTAAGAGGGTTTCATGTTAAGAAGTGTTTTCCATCTGATTTTTTCCCCCTTACGCTTTTGTTTTTATGTCTGAATTTTTGGACTGATGACAGATTTTTCGGAAATGACTGCTTTAAATTTTCAAATCCGAATCACCCCTGTACTACAGTAAGAAGGCATCTTCATAATCAAGATCTGTATACAAAAAAATATTACTTGTTTGTGTGACTTAATGGACAGCAGGCATGTTTGCAATTTCATTAAACTAATGAAAACGTCATCTAGATCACACAATAGAGGTCTGTACACATTTTATGAGTAGTGTTGTAGCAAAAAAGATAAGAGGGCATACATTAGAGAATATGCGCAATAACTTTATTTTAGAAACCAAGGGTATACGGAGTTCCTTAAAAAAAAATCCAGAAGGTATACATTGTATACCACCACATACCCTCTGCCTCCCCCACCACCTCCTCCACAGGCATGCTTATGAGTCTAGGATTACTTTGGAGAGCGATTTAAGTCATGTATTGTATAGAATAGATACACTATATGGATAAAGGTGACCGGCCATTTGCGATTTTAGATGTTTTGTTAAATATCTAGAAAACTAGATGAGGAATTATCCTGAAACTCCAGGTGTGTAAACAGAATAGTACAGGTCATACATTTCCGTAAGGATTTTTCCCGAAACCCCATAGGGAGCCATCAATAAATTTAAAAAGAATGAATATCTTTTGGATAACCCTGTAAGTAGCAAAAACATTCAAACTGTAGATTATGAATAGGTGCCTTAGATTATGATTAAGTGCCTTATTGTAATAAACTGTGTTCATTTTTATGAGGATAGCAGGTATACTCAGAGAAATTTAAGTTTTTATAAAAAGAGTCCGAAATTTTGACAAGTGTTTTTTCAGAAAATATGACAAACAACAGTGTACACAATACCCCACAATCAGAATTAAAAAATAATAAAAATTGTATGAAAAATGTGCACGTTTACGAAATAATGATTCACTGTGCATGCTCGAATGTAATCAAAATATACTTTGCATAATGTATTAGCTAAATGTATGGAGCAACTTCTGTGAAAGTCTCAAAAACATAGTTTGAAAAGTCTGAAAATTATCGCTGATAGAATAAGTTCAAAATCCGTTATTCCCAAAAGGAAGCAAAAAGATGAGGAGTTGTATCCAAATACAGTGGTGCGTGCAATATTGGCACTAATCAAAGGATATATGGATACAGCCTCTCATCTTTTTGCTTCATTTTGGGAACAACAGATTTTTAGCTTATTCTATCAATGATAATTTTCAGAATTTTCAAGCTATGTTTTTGAGACTTTTACAAAAGTTGCTCTATACACTTGACTTAGCTAACATATTATGCACATTATATTTTGATTGTGTTAGGGCATGTGCAGTGAAACATTATTTAGTAAACCTGCTCATTTTTCATACAATTTTTACTATATTTTAATTCTGATTGCAGGGTATTGTGTAAAATGTTGTTTGTCGTATTTTTTGAAAAGAACTTTCTTTTATATTAAGAACTCTGCAAATTATAAGCAAAAAACTTGTGAAAATTTGAGACTGTTTTTATGAAATCCTGAATTTCTCTTCGAGTATACATGCTATTCTCATAAAAATGAACACGAATTATTACAATAAGCCACTTAATCGTAATCTACAGTTTGAACGCTTTTGCTACATTAGTTTTGACAGGGTTATCCAAAAGATATTTGTTCATCGGGAAAAAAATCTTCGCGGAAATATATGACCCATACTATATTGTTTACACACCTGGAGTTTCAGGTTAATTCCTCATGTATTTTTCTAGATATTTAATAAAACGTCTAAAATTGCAAGTGACCGGTTACCTTTGGCCATATAGTATATGAAGAAAACTTAGAACCAAAATAAAAATTGAAAGAAAGCATTTCTGGTCAAATGAAAACATGGATTGAACTTAAAATGATTTTTAGCTCTGGAACTTAATCAAAATATTGAAAAGGAAAATGTCCTCAGAGGGGGGAAAAAAAGCAAACAAAATTGAAAAAGTAAGAAAGTACCTGGGGTTAGGCATCAACCTCAGAAATTCTATGCAAAAGCAAAAAAAATTAAGATAATTTCAAATATTAAAATGCAGATGAAGAAATATGAAAAGAATACTGCAATTGGTTTAACATTAGCTTGAGAGTGTCTATGCATTACTAACATATGCTCTTAAGCAACTTGTTTCAATTTTGCCATAAAACAAACATATCTTTTAGATAAATGCAATCAAAGCTGGTGTTTTGAACAAAATTTTGAAAAACTACTGCCACAAAAAAGATGGTTGCAGATAAAAAATTAGCTATAATCTAACAGACAATAAAACAATACAGATTCTTTCAAAACTGAAATTTCAAATTCTTATTAGGATTGGCAAATCCCTTCCAAAGTGAAAGAAAATACAGTAGAAACAAGCCTGAAGAAATTGGTTTCTTCCACTAATAGAAAAAATGGAACAAATAGTTTTTTTAAATAATTCACTACACTTGTAAAAAATTATATTTTTGATTATGAAGGTAAATTTATTTTCTTATAGATAACATGCGTAAATTTAATTTGGCTTTTAAAAATTTAATTATGCATGCTAAATTTATAATTTACCAGTCTAACTAAGGCCATTACAATTCACTAAACTAACACTTATTTTTACATTTTGCAACTACAGAAATTTTAACCAAAATAAAAAACACAATCTTATATGACATGACATCACGGTGCTTAAGGAGTGCCAATGCGGCGTGAAACTCTGCCATGCGTAACCTCCAACTAAATATGAAAAAGGGACAAAGATAAATTTCGAAGCAATGCATGGTCTAAAAGTATAATTTGGAAGTTCTGGTGGAGACACAAAGGCTCCAGAGTTGAGAGCACGAGGACGAGGCTACATATAACCTCCAGAAATAAGGCGCATAGAGCATCCAAATAAATTTGGTTGCCCTACATGCCTTATTTCTGGAGGTTATATTTAGCCTCGTGCTCTCAACTAGATTTGCATCAATTTTATTTAGATTATATTACAGGGTGCATTAGTTGTGCTTACTTTTGATTACTATATGATACCAGTATTTTTTAATGACAATCTTTATCATATTTAGTCAAATTTGTGCAATTAAATAAGGCAAAGATTACTAATAAAAAATACTGGTATTATAGTAGGCAAACACACTGTATTACTTAACACAATAATTACAGTAATTAAAGATATCACAACATTCTTCATTATTCATACCACAGTGCAACATTGTACAACAAAAGGAAAGTTTTTTTGCAGTAGGATATCGTAATCGATTGCTCAGTCCCTGCAGAAGTACAATCGACTAAAAATTAATTTTTTTAATAGTCCTAATAAAAGTAAATCATATCTCTGATATTACTATTTCATTACATTAATAAAGTTATTCTCTTTCCTATCATTTTTCTTTGCTTTCAAATCTTTTATATTGTTGATATACCTTAATTTTGGGAATTCTTTTTGCTTTCTTCCATTTCTTTCGAAGAAATCTAATCTTGAATCATTAATACTATAAGAATTATAAAAACTTTCTAAATTAGACAACACTGAAGGAATTGTTTATTCTATTCATAAAAATGCCTGTCATAAAAGCAGCACATTTGACAAACTGCTATTTGTAAGTACCTCTTCTTTCCTGGCAAACTTCGATTTTTCAGAAAGATGCATCAACCAAAAAATATGTTTTTAATTTGTAAGCAAGTTAAGTATTTAGATACATATCAGATTAAAATTTTGTTTCAGACCACTAATCCAGGCAGCAAAATTAAATAAAAAAACATAAAAGCAATTCTGAAAATGTCTTACTTGTAATTTACTGATATTTTTTACACAGACATCAAAATCTACATCTGTAGTTCGATCAGCCTTTCCAAAATTCTGTAAAAGCTGAAAATAAATACATAAATTAGTAAGCATTTGGTCAAACGTTGAAGTATTTTAAAAGTAGCATAATTAACAAAAGAGAGAAGACACCAAAAAGTAAATTTTATTTGGAAAAGTTAAGAGATGCATATATAAATGCATCCCAGATTCATATATATATATATATATATATATATATATATTATATGAGGACGTGAGTTTCAAAACTCGCCTTATCCAAAATTTAAAAAATCGAGTTTTCTCTAACAATCTATTCTATTGGTGAAGCTGCACCCAAAAAACACTATAAAATGTAAAAAAATATATTTTTATCCTTTTTTTCTGGGGTTTCAAAATATTGGTTTGGTTTCAAAAATTGCGTTATCCACTAGGGAGTTGGCGACAAAATTAGCTTTATCCCTGCGCATGAATAGACCAATGGAGGACAAGCTTCTCAGCTACTATCAAAGTAATTTTCCTTCATTTCTCTGCGACCTGTTGTTATTTTCACTTAAAGTTTTTACCCGTTCTATTCATACAAACAAATTAAATAAGTTTTACATTATATCTTATGTATAATGGACAGTGAATAAACTCTTGCATTTTGTGAGGGAAGGGGCAAGAGGAGAAAAAGAAATACAAATACATGGGCTAGTAAAGCATACACACAAAAGAAGATTAAAATGTAAGTATATAATGGAGAATCAATTTCTATGTTTCTTACCATCAGAAGGTGTTAAAAGATTTAATTTTTATTTTCAGGTATAAAGCTAAGGCATTTCCGCTCTTATGAAAGTTCACTTACCGGAAAGAGAACCTGGAGTATTCAACTCTCTCAATGCAAGATGTATGACGCTTCCACCAAGCTTTTTTTTTTTTTTTCAAGCAAAGACAAAATTGCATAAGATAATTTTATTTTGAAATTCATATCTTAAGCATCTCCTTCAAGAAACCGTCCAGGTTTTTTTCCTTCCATGAAAACACCCAGAAAAGTAAAATTTTCACCTTGAAAGTTTTTTTTAAGTCTATCTCAGTGCGCTTTCAAAGGCATTACAATAAGGTACTATATAAAGATTAAGATCCATGGCCATCTTCAAATTTGTGGAAGTGTAATTCGGAAGATTCTTGGAATATCAAAATTCAGAGCGCAAAAGTTGTACTAGAGGCATCTAAAAACTGGACTTTCTTCTTAAAAAAGAAGGGGGAGGGAGCAAGAGAAACTTAAGGATGTCCACACATTGTTAAAAAAACACTTTGATGAAAACTGGTCAGAAATGGAGATGCTTACTTTCTACAAAAATATTACTTCTAAGGAACCAGAACAGAAGGACCACGATAATATTCCAGAAGAAAAACACAATGAGTTAATTGTTTCCTGTCAAATCCGACTAGCTTTTTGTATATTTTGTACGTACATTATATATATAATCAGGGTTGCAAAAAAGCTGGCTAAAATTAAAAAAAGCCACGCCGGTGGCTTTTATTGGTTTTAACCGGCTTTTTTTGGCCAAAATTGGCTTTTATACAGTGAAGCATTTTAATTATAAACGACACATTTTTATGTGTTTTTTAAAATTAGTTTTAAAGACATTTAATTGAGATAGAAATCAATATAACCCAATTTTTCAATAATGAGGACATTAATATTAGAATAAAAGGTCATACCAATTGCTTTGTCTGGTTTACACTGACCTTAACAATCTTTTTTTATTTTTACTGCTTTATATAATTAAAAAGGACAATGGTTACTTAGTTATATATTTTATTAACTAATTTTAAGGGATATTAATAATACAAGTCTTATTTTATTTTTCATAAACATTTATTTAAAATCACGCATGTCATTTAATAAAAACATAATTTCTCTCTATTAAAACAGTATTATGAATAACATATGCATTAATTTATGCATGAATATGCACTATTTTAAATAGCAACTAGCTTTTCAAAATTCTAATTCAAGTTTTAATTGGAGATTTTTTTTAAATTGTTCTCTTTATTTTATGCACTTACATGTACTACAATTTCCTCAAATGTTACATCCTTCCTAATTTCTCTTTCAACATCGTTCATTCTACGATTTTAATCTGTCCATATGGACATATCTGAAATAAGTTACATGACAGCTTAATAGCAGAAAAACTTTTTACATGTATAATTTTTAATAAGTATTTTTTAAATATTAATGATGTGAATTATCACATTGCTAACAAAGCGTAAACCAACTTTAGTGAAAAATGTCCAAGCCGGGAATCGAACCCGGGTCCCTGGAATAGATCCCCAGTGCTCTACCACTAAACCACAAGGACGATGTCCAGCCTGGCATTTCTCACTGCTGAAATGTAGTTCAAAAATTAATTAAAATTGTAAGTATTTTTTATATATTGATTGTTTATTATTGCTCGAGTATTATATAAGATAATTTCAGTTATTACATACATATAAGCTATTTAGTTTTAAAATCAATTTTAAAAGTAAATATCAGTATATGTAAGAATGTTTCTATTTTATTGTGTGATATTTTCTTATTCTTTCATATAATCTTTAAAATGTGTGGTATGTCTATGTGTAGAGTCATGATAAAGAATTTCAAACCAATACTCTAGAGTCTAATGTATTCTTCTGAATATTCACAATTTTTTTTTCAGACATTATACCTTCACAGTTGCATTCTAGCAGTTATAAGGTCTTATTTATTTGACAAAATTTAATAGAAGTTTATACTTTTTTAGTAGAAAATATTTATAAGTGTATTAAAAATAAATTAATCCAAATTTTATATGAATTATCTATAAACCACCTTTTTGAAAAATAAAAGCCGGCTTTTTTTAAGCGGTTAAAACCAAAAAAAGCCGGCCGGCTTTTTTTGGCCTGCCTAAAAGCCAGCAACCCTGTATGTAATATTATATGTTATATAGATTATATTATATTTTTTTTTAAAAAAAGAAGTTATTTTAATCATAAGTTATTTATGATAAGTTTTATTTGACTGTTGATAAGTTTGCTTTTTGTAATAAAATGTAATACTAAATTTCAATCATACTTATGGCTGTCATATGGATTATTTTTAAATATTGTCATCCGATGACCAAAAATAAAAACTATTAATTTCATTCAGCAAGTATGATAAACGATGTATTTTTTAAAGAAATTGATATCAAAACTTTTGTTATTCATAGGTTGGCAACAAAACTCTTCTTATCTGAAACTTTTTCCAATTAATTAAATAAATTAATTGAAGTAGATTTTCCGAGTTAACACAATGATATCATAGAGCAACTAGTTATAAGTATAAAAAAAATTGGAGGTATTCGATGTACGGGGTTACAGTTACAGGTTTTTCGTGATTTCCCAAAATTTGATTTTTTGGATAAAGTGAGTTTTGAAACTCATGTCTTCATATATATATATATATTATATATAGGTAAGTTTCAAGTGGGTGTTCCCCCTCAAGAATCTGGGATGTATTTAGTAGGGGAGACTTGGGAGAGTTTATCATTAGGGAGACTTGATCCCTAGGTCTAAAACCAGAGAAAAAATGCAATTAAGTCTTTGAAACTGCAAACAATAATAAAGTGATTCCTTATCAATAGATCTAGCAACATAATTTCATTCAGTCATTTTTATTTTTGTTATAAGAAAGGAATCTCTGTTTTCTTACAATCAAACTTCTTTTTGAGTAGGTGGTTTGAGTTTCATATTTTTTGCTAAATATAACTAAATTACTTAATTTCATTGATATAATATACTAACATTCCTCACTGCTTAAATGTTGTCATTTAAATCCAATACAGTTTTTTTATTTTTGATTTAGCATTTTACCCCACAAACATGCACATTAGGGACACTTGATCCCTGTTGTATGGGGAGACTTGATCACGGGGATCAAGTGTTCCCAAACCAAAGTTAAGCTAAATTAATGTTAAATTTTATTAATCCCCTACTTCTCATTGTGACATTTAGATATTATCTGTATTAGAATATGGTTGCCTCGATTTTAGATGGTTGACAAAGATAGAAAGTTAATATGTGGCTGCATATGATGGTTAGAAAGCACAAGGTGGATGAATGCACATGTGAGACATACATCTAACTGCAAAATTTTTACAGCACTTCGTAAAGAATGTAAGATATTATAATCAAAACAGTAAAGCGTTAATCATAAAAAAGAATCATGATAACTATATAACAATTGAGAGTTTGAATTATGCCAAAGAAAATGTAATTTGTTAAAAATATCACCGCATACTTCTCACAAATTGCAGCCTCTGGATCGTACTGTATATGGATCACTTAAAAGATATTTTAATGTGGCTGCTCAAGACTGGATGACTAATCATCCTGCTCAAAGGACAGCAATTTATCAGATTGCTGAACTGATCGGAATTGCCTATCCTAAAGCCATGGTGACAACTATCATAATAAATAGGTTTAAAATCACTGGAATATATCCCTTAAATAGAAATTTCTGAAGATAATTTTTTATCATCTTTCGTCTCAAATCAACCATTAACGCCAACAAGCAGTAAAAAATTACAGTTCAACCAAACATAGTGACACCAGAAGACATACAAGTCTTCCCTAAAGTTTCATTACCAAAAATGGGAAAATCTAAAGAAATGAAAAAAGGTTCTTAAAATTTTGACAAGCACACCAACTAAAAGACAGAATGAAGAAGAAATACAAGATCATCACCTGAATAAAAAACAAAAATCGGGAAACTCATTTCATCTCAAGAAAAAAAGTAAAAACACTAAAAATGAAAGACCTGAATCTTCAGAAAGTTATAAAAGCAGTTATAGTGTTTATAATTCAACCGACTCAGATCCGCTTGATGAACATTCTGATGAAATCATTGAAGATCCAAAAAAATTGTCGATTGATGAAAATGACTCATTGTGTGATTTCTGGGAAAGAAGAAAATTAGTCATTTCATAGGAAAAATCTAAAAGAAGATCTTATCAACTGAATGTGAAATCAATTTTCTAAGAAAACGAGGACTTAATTTCGACCAACTTATTTATCCAGAAAATGTTGATAATAGTGTTGTGGACAGGGATGACATTTTGGATGTAAATTTCCAACTGGGCGAAAAATGTCCGGACCAGGATTCGAACCCGGGATTTCCTGGCTGAAGCCGCCAGTGCTCTGCCATCTGAGCTATCTCGGACGATTCTGGTCAAACTTTTTCACCCAGCTAACCTTGATGATTACAGCATCTGGTCTGAAACCTGGTTCAGCTCAACAGAATAAATCTCAGGTAATGGAACTCCAGAAATCGCTGGATACGAAATTACACTAGATTAATATTGACACAATTATTCTAATTGGTAAACAAATCATATTGGATGTAAATTTCCAACTGGGCGAAAAATGTCCGGACCAGGATTTGAACCCGGGACCTCCTGGCTGAAGCCACCAGTGCTCTGCCATCTGAGCTATCTCGGACGATTCTGGTCGAACTTTTTCACCCAGCTAACCTTGATGATTACAGCATCTGGTCTGAAACCTGGTTCAGCTCAACAGAATAAATCTCAGGTAATGGACCTGAGATTACCTGAGATTTATTCTGTTGAGCTGAACCAGGTTTCAGACCAGATGCTGTAATCATCAAGGTTAGCTGGGTGAAAAAGTTCGACCAGAATCGTCCGAGATAGCTCAGATGGCAGAGCACTGGCAGCTTCAGCCAGGAGGTCCCGGGTTCGAATCCTGGTCCGGACATTTTTCACCCAGTTGGAAATTTACATCCAATATGATTTGTTTACCAATTAGAATAATTGTGTCAATATTAATCTAGGGATGACATTGTCAAAAAAGTACCAAAATCAACCATGCTTGGTGGAATTCTTCGAACTGCAATCATTTTAATATTTACATTTGATTTTTCAAACTTTGAAAATGTTTTTGGATCATTAATTGTGTTTTTCTCCCTTTTTACATGTTAGTCAACAATAAATTTGATTTCTACTACTTAATTTGAATCATTTCAATGCATCTGTTTCAAGGATCAAGTCTCCCTTGGCAAGGGATCAAGTCTCCCTGCAACTGGGGAGACTTGATCCTTTTTTCATTTTTTGGAAAACAATTTATTTTTATTTTAAAAATGGCTTTTCAAAAATAAAAAAAAATACTACAACAAGAAAGACACATGAGCCTTTAATAATAACTGGAAACTTTTTTTATTTTGTTTTTTCAAAAATAAAAACTGAAAAAGGGATCAAGTCTCCCAAGTCTCCCCTATGTATTTATAAACACACACATGCTTGTTTATTATGTTTTTGGTTCAGTGTGTTTGGGGACACTGTATTGTTGTAAATTCATTCATACTATCACAATTATTGATGGTGGTCAGTAATGTTTAATTAATGGTTATACAGTGTGTCCACGTATAACCTGACCAACCTTTATTTTCGCAACCGTTGGTCCTAGATGCATACTTCAAATTACAAAAATGTTTTAAATAAGGTAAAGAATTATTTGTAAAGCAATTTGGGTCAAGAAAAACATTTATTAAAAAATTACGAAATTTAAATTTTTATACGGTCCCCCGGTCTTATAAGTGATATTTACTAAAAATTTACTGCGACACTAACAAGTAAGACAAAAAAAAGTTCCATTCAACTAACATAAAAACTGACCGAGTTGTGAAACTTTGAAATGCATGACTTATTCCACTTTTTTGCATATCAAAACAGATTATTTCGACCATGCTTTCAGGGGTCATGTATAAAGTACTTAAACTTATTTCAAGGTATCTGCGCTTTGAAAGAAATCATACAAATATTACGATTAACTTTTATTAGTTAAGTTTCAGATTAGTTAAAATAATTGTATTTTAACATTTTTTATTTTGTAAGGATTTGAGGCTATGATTTATTTTAACTAACATTATGTTATTTTCATAAGGTTTTATTTAACTTGCAATGATCGACTTTCCTGTTTAAAATTTGTACTCAAACTTTAACTTACTTTCAAATGTCCGATCGAAGTTAAATTTTACATACTGGCTTAAATCTGATGACAATGCAATATTATTATGATTTTCGACTCTTACCATCTTATACATACTTAAATTAGAGGATAACACAAAAAAATTCTGATAGATTACCGTCAAGAAGTTTTAGATTAGATAACATAAAGCTGCGATGGTTGTGTTTTTTAACTTTTATAATTGCATTTTATGTATTTTTTAATGCTGAATCAAAAAATTACCTTCACTTTTAACCATCATGTCAAGATTTTTCGCAAATCGTAAATTTCAAGGATAAAAAATAGCGAAAAATCTGATACTATAAAATAGATGCAAGACTTTTTTATTCTGTTTAATTTTATTTAATTGAATAATTTATTAGACTTTTTGGCTTATATTGGGTTCCTTACAGCTAAACAGCTCGGGGGTCCGATGAGGTTGGGAGGGAAGGGGGATCAATTTTAACTTTTAGCTTTCTAACTTTGAAATTTGCGATTTGAGAAAATTCCTGATGTGATGGTTTAAAATGAAGGTCATTTTCGGATTCAGTGCTAAAAAATACATACAAATCAATTTTCAAAATTTAAAAAACATGCCACAACTTAAAATTTGAAAGACAGTGTAATCTAACAGCATTTTAAAATATGTATCATTTTGTAAGGAATTAAGGTTGTTGTTTTTCATCCTTTTATTTAACAAAAAATCTGTTATTTTTATCCTCGTATAATGTTTAGTACAAATTGTACATTTTGCAGTAATATGTCAGAATGATTAAAGGTTTCAAATTTATATTGCAATGATAATTTTACTCTCAACCATTTCTTTAATATATCTGACGAATTATATTTCTACTAAATTTGTGAATGACCCCTAATGTGCAGTAAAAAATATACTCCAACTTTAAACAGCTATTACTCGGTCAATTTTAATCCTAGAATAACGGGACTCCAGTGTAATAGGGAAATTTTACTAAATATAGCTTATAGGATCGGGGGACCGTATAAAAATTTAGATTCTGTAATTCTTCACTAAATTGTTTTTTCACTTCAAACTTTTATCTTAACCCTGCACCTAATTTTGACCATTTTTGTAATTGGAAGTATGCATCTAGGACCAACGGTTGCGAAAATAAAGGTCGGTCAGGTTATACGTGGACACACTGTATAGTATGTATATATATATAGTAGACTCCCTGAAATTTGCAGAACTTGGGATTAGAGGTTGTGCAGATTTTAGAATTTTGCGGATTTCTGGTCACAGTTTTGTATACATTTTTAAAAGAGTAATTTGTATATAATAATGCACTCAAAATTATAACGAATGCTTACAATAAAGTAAAATAATAAAATAATTAAGTAATAAAGTGAAATAATAAAAAATTACAAAATTAAAAAAATTATTACATTTTTAAAAGGTTAAACAAATAATTGTATAACTAATGGTGAGATAATTTTTTCTTGAATTATTCCTTGATACTCGCCTCATAAGAGTACACTAATAATTTACATCAAAATTTTAAAATGATGAAGTTTTATTTCATGTTTAACCAGACTTAATAACAAAAAAAGATTGATTAAATACATAAATGTATTTGATAAAAACATCATGATTGCTGCTGATATCAGTGCTATCTTGAATTCTTTGGAAATAAATTTATACTTTCTTCATGAGAAAGCATGAATTCAGTCATATTAAGCAGAATTAAACATTAAAATGTGTATGGAATGATATTCCATTGATAAGTTTCATTGCTTACATCTACAATGATGTGTGGATTTTAGGCATTTGCAAATTTTAGGGTTGCAGATTTCAGAGAGTCTACTGTATAGTACAGTACAGTCAAGGATCGATAATCCGCACACCCATTACTTGCAGTTTTCTATATTCCGCACTGCTTAGCAAAAGTAAATATCATGAATTTTAGCAATCTGTTGCTGAAAAATATTGCAACTTCGAGAAATTGTCGCGGTAAAAAAATAGAGAATTTAGTCAATCTATCACAGAAAACGTGAAATTCGATAAATGATGGTGGAAAAAATTGCTAATGTCATGAAACGATCACAAAAAAATCACGAATTTCGTCAATCGATCGTGGAAAAAGCAGGGCTGAAAAAAAACAGGGTTTTTTTTTTTTTTTTTAAACCCAACCCGTGTGGGTTTTTTGGGGTTTTATTGGTTTCTTTCAGGTTTTTGGAGTTTTTTGCTGTGCATTTCTTTGAACAATGCCAACTATGTTTAATAACTTACTTGTTATGATTCTATTATATATGTAAGATAAAATTTCAATTAAATTTAGATTTTCAGACATCTTTGCATAAAAATTAAAAATGATTTGAAAGAACTGCAAGACCCAACCACCCAACCCTCACCAAATTAATATAATCCAAAGAACTTGTATTTTTAATTTTTTTATGACTACATAGGAAAAAATGACTATAGTGTATAGGTTATAATTCATTTCTTTAATAGTAATAAAAAATGTGTTCATAATGTATTATGTATTTTTGCAGTTGTGGCTGTATATTTAATATTTCAATTTTACTTATATGCAGAGTGTCTAAAGAAAAAAGTTTTCTTATTCAGACAGGTAGAGACTAAAAATGCCTCCTTTATCATTTTCTGATTTTCATCGTATCTGTTATCTTAAGTTGTATACCCTTTAATAAAAAAAATTCAAAAATTGGGATTTTTGAGTGTAAAACAAAATGAAATATTAAATGCAGTTCAACTGGAAAAATACTTAATACATTATAAACATTTTTTTAAGCAACTGTTATAAATTTTTTTTTTTAAATTATATGGACCTTAATGAATGATATGTAATATATATATAATACTAGCTAAAGTATCCGGCGTTGCACGGAATTTTAAGAATGTTTGTTTTGAAAAATCAAGGATTGTGTGTTAATTTACGTAATTTTCAGTCTTTTTTTTTTTCATTTAATACGGACGACAAATTACCTACTTACTTAGTAAATATAATCTGTGATATGGATTGAGACCGAGATTAAAACAATGATTAAAATTTGTTTCAGAGTTTTTTGTTATTTGAATAATTTTTTCATGATTAAAGAAAAATGGCAAATACAAAAATTCTATTAATTTTATTTTTTAAAAAATTTGACATCTTTATTTCAGTTCTTCACTAAGAATGAGCTCTAGGGACTTAAACCTTTGGGGGAATTCTAATATACATGCATACATAAGAGTTTATATATGGAGTAGATTTAACAATGGCGAAAACAAATTCAGAGAACCTCAAAATGTTAAAATGCCGATTATCTTATTGAGCTTATGCTCATGTTTTTATCATGTTTCAATGTGTTTTTTCAAACTCATATGACGTTATATATTCACCTGCTGACGTCCATTACATTTCCAATGTGACATAATATTAACTTCTTTTTTAAATTCGTCAAACTATTTATTTCATTTTTCACATGGAAATCTTGCAATAGAAAAGTAATTGTTGTGATAGGAATTTTATTGTGGATTTTTAATTGTTAGCAACTTATGTAACATAAAATGTTTAAATTTGTGATGTTTTATTAATTAAAAATTACCTATAAATTATTTAGATCCTGGATTACTTTAGTTGCCTCGGCCGTGTTTTAATACACATATATGTAACATTTCACAATCCTGTCTTCCAAACTGTCGATTTGTATAGAATTACAGACAGACAAATTTTCATTTTTACATATTAGATAATGAATGATAAAATATAGTCATTTTTCCTTTTGGATAATTTTAATTTGCTGAGGTTTGGGTTTCGTAGTTCTTTCAATCCTTTTTATCTTTTTATACAAAGATGTCTGAAAACCTAAATTTAATTAAATTTTTATCTTACATGTATAACAGAATCATAACAAATAAGTAGTAATTAAAAATAAATGATACTGTGCAGCAAAAAACTCATATAAACCAAAAAATCCACTTTTATGTGGTTTTTTGGGGGCGGGTAGATGGGCAGACAGCCCTGGGAAAAAGGCATAAATTTGGTTAAACAAATGTGGAAAAATCGCTAATTTCATGAAACAATTGTAAAAAATTCGTGAATATCGTCAAAAGATTGCAAAAACACATAGTAGGGGAGACCAGGGTACAGTGGTCCACTTTTGCAGTTAACATTTTTTTTCTCTTTAACGGAGAGACCAATCTACCTGAAAATATTTTTGAATATTCTTTAAACCTTTCCACATGCTTCATAATTTTCACAGAACATAATTCCCAATACATTTTTCAAAAAAATAATTTTTACATACACTCATGAAGTGGACCAGTGTACCCCGGAAGCGGGGTTCACTGGTCCACCCACTGGGGCACAGTGGTCCACTATTAGTTATTGTCTAAAATACAATATAAATCTATTTATAATTAATCTAATTCTTTTTTATTTCCTCTTTACCTCCAAAATAATATAATAATACAAATTTGCAAGTAGCATTTTGAAACAGAAAACATATAAAACTAAAGAATTATCAAAAAATTTATTATATTTTGAAAATAACAATATAAGACACAGGAGTGATGGCAAACAAGTCATTAATTAAGTACAAAAAAATCAGCAAACATTAAGACAAATATGATGATGAAAAATTTATTAGAAGCTCAAAATAGTCAGGATAAAATAGTTTATTATGAGCTAACGATGTGCTCTGAAGTTATAAATAGCCAACCCAGTGAGGTCATCTATTACTTATTAGGCTGCAGTTATATTTTTCAAAGGCAGTAAATACAAAACAAAATATTTCTTAATATGTTAACTCTACAACGCACGATTTTCATTTCTCTCCTTCTCTCCCCCCCCCCCCCAAAAAAAACTGCTATATTGAACAAGAAAACTTATTTTAAAAATCACATGTGAACTGTTATCCATAATTTAGGAGAAAACTGAACTGTCAGATGGCTACATTATAATCTGAACAGCATAATATGAAATTTAAAGTGTGCCAAATGGCTAATCTATGCATTGTAGGGTTAAATCAATTGTCATTTTTCTTTGTTTACTTTATTTTATAGTTAAATAACTATTTTAAAACAATATCTTTTTATAGAGAATAAGTAATTATTAAATATTTTGAAAAGTCTTCATTACAGGAGCAGTATTCATTGTGGACCCCTGTACCCTAGCAGTGGGCAGTCCACTGTGCCCCAGGTTAAAGTTCAATACATGCTCATAAAAATATTATTTAAAGTTTTCTTTTAAGCATATAAGCTTTTAAATTTAATAAAGACCAGTGTCTTTTCAAAAAAGTTGTTTTATCTTATTTATCCATAACCTTTAATTACTCAATAAAGAAAAGTATGATGATGAAAAATTTTACTTTTAGGAGCTCAAAACAACCAGTCATGATAAAAGGGTTTATTTTGAGCTAACTTTGAGATGTGTTCTGAAGGCTATAAGTAATCAATCCAGTGCTGTTATCAATTTGCCTAAAAGAAAAGCTTTAAAAATTAAAAAATAAGTAAAATATAAGGGGTGGGCCACTGTACCCTGGTCTCCCCTATATTTTATCCATGTGCTATTGAAGAATATCGCGAATTTCTCAAATGCTCATGGGAAAAAATTGCAAATTTCAGCAATCAATCACGGCAAAAAAACGCGAATTTCGTTAAACGATAGTTGAAAAAAATCTTGAAATGTTTGTGGAAAAAAAAAAGCAAATTTCGGCAATTGATTGCAAAAGAAAAATTTAATTTTGATAATAAATATCAAATTATCAATGTATTACTTTTTAAATACTTAATTTCCTTAATAAAAGAACTTAAAATTCTAAAAATTTTAAGGTTCCCAGAAAAATTTATGTGTTCATAGTTTAATAAATTCAGGGCTTAATGAATGAAGATATTATGTCACATAGAAACAGTTTTGAATAATAAACAAAAATTTTAGTTTTATGGCTTATCAATTAATGTTTTGACTGTTCTCTATCCAAAATCACCTCCCCCCTTCCCTTCATATTCTTATAGATATATAACTTAAAAGGGAAATGTTGCATTACATTTGCCAACTAAGATTAAACATTACATATTGCATTTAATAATTTATTCAAACTCAAACGTATACAGAATAAATAATTAATATATATACAGTCGGCCCCACTTAATTGCATACAGTTGGTTCCACCGAATTGTATGCATTTAAGCGAGGACAGCAATTAATGTTATCAGTGTACATTATCATTTGATTATATACCACATATATGATAAATATTAATGGACAATAATTATTTACCTAATAAATTAAAACTATTGTATTAATAACTTTAATAAATAATTTATTATTACTCTATATATAACAATATATGTAATAAAGTATAAGATATTATAACAGTATTTACGGTACATGGTTTAATTTTTCATTATAATTTATGGGAAAATTAAAATGAAAGTTAAAAAATTTTTGCTTTTAAATCATACCTTTGAAAATAAAAGTTTCTGCATAAATTCTTTTTATTTTTCAATTATTTCACAATTCATCTCTCTCTTTTTTTTTTCATATCTCGACATTGCATTTATCCACTTTTAGCACTAACTATTGGTCTTTTATTCTCTTGACTGTCTCGATTCTATTTTCCCCCGATTCCAGAATTTTTCAAAAAGTACCCCCAGCATTTTGAGTCACTGTATGTACGGCAAGCTTTAAAAGAAAAACACAATTGTCCAAATTCAACACTCTCATAAGTTTCCGGAATTAAGATAAGTCATCTTTCACGACGATTTCTGCTCTTCGATTGTAAATATAACAAACCTGTTACAAAGAAAAAAAAAAAAAATCTTTTTTCCTATTATCACTATAACAGGAATTCATAAAATCCGGATTACTACTAGTAGATTGGAGATATTTATGCAATTAACCGGGGATTGTTATGCGATAAAATAAGTATATTTAACATTAGCCTTATGGAGAACATTTCTGTTCCACGGCATTCTATGCATATAAGCGGGGTATGCATTTATCCATTATCCGATTAAGTGGGGCCGAATGTATATACAATATTTAATTTTTAAATTGTCAGATTTACTACACATGCTAAAGTTTACAAATTTTTTTTTTTTTTTCCCATTTCAATTAACTCAATTAATATTCTTGCACAGAATTTAATGCATCATTATTAAAAATTACATTTCTAACAAAATTCTAAACATACGAACCATTTAGATTCGATAAAAACCATGTGCTCTAAAGTGAATGAGAAAACAAACCCGAAATATGACGTCAATTCACACAAAGCCCACGGCCCTTATAGTGCCACGGTGAACGAGAGTGCAACTAGTTTGTGCACAATCAAAGCAGAGAGGAGAAACAAGAGAAATCCCAGAAATTCCTCCGTGTGCTCGGCGCTCCATGTGTTCTTTGTCTCACATCTCCCTTCTGAAAATTGCCCCAGTCCATAGGAGAAAAAAAAAAAAAAAAAAAAAAAAAAAAAAAATTCATCGCCGATGGCGGCAGCCAGGGCGACTTGAGAGCGTTTCCGTTTAGGTTCCCGGCCGGGAACCCGAGTGGAAAAAATACATCCCCAGAAATGATTTCAGGGTTCCCTGGGATCCCGGGAACACTATTTTTCGAGCCCTGTAACTAGAATATAAAACTCAAAAATGATTTTTTTAGTTTGAATTATTGCAAAAGTTACAGTGACAAATATACTGCTGTAATTAATTGCTGCTAAAGCAAAATTTAAATGTATTTTTGTGAAAACATTTGTTTTTACCTGTCCACTTGAATTGCTTGAGCAATTTTCCATTTTCTTTGTAATATAAATGTTGAGATTTGAATTTCTCATGACACTACATAGGATTTTTTTTATATTTTCATTTTTCGATTTTTTACAAGCATGTTAAGCCTTTTTTAAGGGGCCAAATTGATTTTTCTTTTTTTTTTTTTTTTAAATGCTGCCATTTTTACATATATTTAAAATCTTTAAAAATCCTATGCCACATCATCACCAACACGCAATAAATTAATTGCATTATTTTATAATTATTTATTTTATGTTTTAAAAATGCTCAATGCAAGCAGCGAGCTGATACTGTATTTTAAGGACATCCTCATTTACATGGATGCCAAGTAAGAAATATTAATTAAAAAAAAAAATTACAAAACTCACTCCAGACATAACTTAATACATTGAAAAACCTCTACTTTGATGATACCTATTATATTAAAGTTTAAAAGTAAAATCTGAACCATTCAATGAATTTTTGTCTTAATCTAATATAGTGAAAAAACTCTGACCTTTAGAATGGTGGAAGACATGTTTCAGTTATTGAAAAGGATATACTAAAAACTTATTCATAATCAACGAGCTTTTTACTGCAATAGCTTCAGCAGAACGATTGTTTTCTGCTTGGTACATTTGAAAATTAAGAACTGATAAAGCTGCAAAACTCATTTTTCTCTACCAGCACTTTAACAAAAAAAAAAAAAAAAAAAAAAAAAATTGAAATCTTAACTTACCTCCAAAATTATTTAAAATTTTTATGTGCTGCAGTTATTTTAACTAAAAGGTGGGATTGATTTTTGATATCTGATTTGTAGTTTTTCATGCATTTTGCAAAACAAAATATTTTGATAGCCTAAAATGTTACAATTTTAATCGGTACTTTTTGGTTAGCCGGGTGCTAGTGTTACATATACATATAATTATAAAAATGATTAAAATAAAAAAATCAGATTATTTTGATTAAAAAAAAAAAAAAACATGAGCCCTGAAACCAATTTAACATTTTTATCTGGCCACTAAATCCATTTTAAAAATTATTATTCGTAAATTGTTGCTATTTCTTGTTTTATAACTGTTCAGTGGCACAACCAGAGTTCAGCTCTAGGGGAAGGTGGGTCTGAATTATAGATAGATAGTACAGAAATCACAGCTTATTAGAATCTGTGGTCATCGAATCTGCCTTTTAATTAAATTAAATCATAATACAGTAGACTTCCTCAAATCCATAACCCTCTAGACTTTTTTATTTTTATAACAATTCCGTATGTATTCTAAAATATAATTCTTGTTAATATTACTGAACTCATGCTTTTTCACGAAGAAAGTACAAATTTAATTACGAAAAAATTAAAAGATACTGAGTGATATCAATGGAAATCACAATCTTTTTAACCATATTCTTATGTATTAATCAAGGGTTTTTGGTTATTAAGTCTGGCTAAACCTGAAATAAAACTTCCTTATTTTATGATTTTGTTGTGAATTAGTAGGGTACCTTTATGAGGGAAGTTTCATTAAATAATTTAGGGAAAATGTATCTCATCTTTATTATTCATTATTAATTATTTACTTGAACTGCACTTTTAATAATTTTTTAAATTATCTTAATTTGTATTATTTCAGTTTATTACTTTACTTAATTACTTTAATATTTCACTATATTGTAAGCATTCATTATCATTTCAATTGCATTATTACATTCAAATTATTGTTTAAAAAACGTAAAAGCAATGGCCAGAAATCTGCAAAATTCTAAAATCTGTGCAACCTCTGGTCCCAAGCAGTACAAATTTGAGGGAGTCTACTGTACAGTAGGCTCCCTTAAATCCGCGAATGCCTAAAATCCGCATATTTTTTCAGATGTAAACAATGAAATTTACAGTTAAGCTGCAGGAACAAAATTCAAGATGGCGCCGAAATCAGCGACTACCACGTTTTTTTTTTACTAAATTTTTTGTTAATCATTCTCTTTTGGCTATTACAGCTGATTTATTGCTAAATAAATTTACATTACTTTTGATTTTATATAAATTAGCATATCTATATCAAAAATTCCAGGGTTTGAAATGAAAAAATCCACGAACAGGAACGCTACTTTAAAATTATTGTTCGCGGATTTTTTTTCTTTTTTAATTAGACAAATTTATTTCTAAACATACAAAGCAGTATAAGAAAAACATTCAAGAACATAAATAACAACGAAAAAAGTTACAGAGAGCGCAATAAGCTATATATACTGATAACAGCATTAACACTGTTTTCCTTGCTTCTTTCCCTATTTCTTATGTCATCACTAGTTTGAAATACCGGTCTTTTGTTACGTTATACATATTATATTTAACTACAGTTACATTAATAGTTTACTTTTATTCATCTTTATTTATTTAAATATGTAACTTACTTACCTTTCTCTCGGCAGTGTTTATCGATCTTATGATCGCTCTACCACTAGATGGCAGCATAGGATGTTTGGAATTGAATTGAATTGATTTCAACAGTAACAATTTAATACGTATTTTTCTAAATTTTTATTTTACATAATTATTTTAATAATTACTTACTTTTTAACTAATAAATTATTTTAATATTTTACTTATTTTAATGTTTCACTTTATTGTAAGTATTCATTATAATTTCCCTTGCTTAACTACCAATCAAATTAATGTTTCAAAAATGTAAACAAATCAATGACCAGAAATCCACAAAATTCTAAAATCTGCACAACCTCTGGTCCCAAGCTATGCAGATTTGAGGGAGTCTACTGTATATTACTTTTTCTGTTTATTAGAATCAGCGACTATGCTAATATGATTGATTTAAACAGTGTTTACTATCTTAGCTACAAAACATGAAATGCACAAATGAAATAAACATAAAATTAATACAGTAGACTACCTCAATCCGTACAGCTAGGAACCAGAGGTTGTGCAGATTTTAGAATTTTGAAGATTTCTGGTCATTGCTTTGTTTACATTTTTTTAACAGTAATTTGAATGTAATAATGCAGTCAAAATTACAATGAATGCTTGCAATATAGTAAACTATTAAAATAATTAACTAAAGTAAAAAACTAAAATGATAAAAGGTAAGATAATTTTATAAATGATTAAATTTTTAAAAGTAAAGGTCAAGTAAATAATTAATAATTAAATATATGCATAATAAAGATAAGATACATTTTCCTTGAATTATTCAATGAAACTTTCCTCATAAAGGTTCCCTAGTAATTCACATCGAAATCATAACATATGGAAGTTTTATTTCAGGTTTATCCAGTCCTAATAACCAAAAAAGCTTCATTAATACAAAAATATATTTGGTAAAAGACTGATTACCAGTGATATCAGCATATCTTGATTTTTTTTTTTAGAAATAGACTTATACTTCCTTCTTGAAAAACCACGAGTTTCGTTATATTATCAAGAACTAGATAGTACCCATCAAGATTTGATGGTAAATAACTTGAATGTTTTATTAGAAAAATTCTTAAATTTTTAATTAGTTGCTTTTAAATTAATTATAGAATGACAAATTTCTATATTGCATAGAAATTCAATTCCTATTTTTTTAAGGTGTTAGAGGGTGCTGTCAGTCTAACCTATTTAATGAAGTGAAAGAATTTTAAGTTTATAATTTTCGACCAATTATGCTTGCTTTTTATTAGAAATTTACCTAAAAATGCCGGGTAGAGAATTTATTTTTACTTACTATGGCCTCTTTTTTTTTTTTTTGGAAAAAATAACAATATTTATTTTTATTATTTTTTATTTATTTATTTTTAACAGCACGGCGATTAAAAGTTGCCATGAATTTTATTTTTATCTGTCTCATTCTCTAAAAACCTAAATTTGAAACTTGATGCAGGTAACGATTTATAATATGGCTGAATCCATATCAACTCAGGCAGGGGGGTTACCTTCATAGTCTCAGAAGTTTTTGAATTGAACATATGTTAAAATTTAAGAAAAAGTAAAATACTTGTATATTTTCATTTTGCCCAAAAAAATTCCTGGCCCGAGATACAGGCCACCAAAGATGACATCCCCGGCATCCTTTCTCTTTCGCGATTTTCGATAAAAATTTTAAAGTGCTCTATCTCTAGAACGGTGCAAGATATTTTGTTGCGGTTTATTTTATTTTAAAGATAATATTCTTCTGTTTAAAATGATATACCCAATTTTGAAAAATGTATTCAACTTTTCTTGTGGCAACCTTTTGAAAAAAAATTTTTTTTTCAAAAAAAATTTTTTTTTTGAAAATGCCAATCCTAAAAATTTTGATTTTTTTGCTGTTTATCAATACCATTGGGAACTATCTTCACTGTAAAGGAGAACTTCCACTTTTGAGTTTAACAAATTTTAGAAACATTTAAAAAATTCAGAGAATTTTACAGGAACTGTATATATACAGTTCCAGTAAAAGTCACTGAATTTTTGCTTATTTGTATCATATTTGTAAGGATAAGCCTACTATATATCCTAAACAAGTTAGAAATTGCAATATCAAATGTGGCAAATGAGGTGCGTGCATAGTATTAACTAGTTTTATAAATATTCAGATCTTGGTTCAATAAGTTACGCTCTTGGGCAAAAAGGGCATGAATACAAAATTTATTATGATTCTACATATTAAATTCAGTAATACGGAAGGAAGTAATATGAATTCATCTTAAAAGGACTTAATCGCCATGGCAACCTAGAATCATTGCCTATCATGGTATATCATTGAATCAATTATGTATTATAGGATTTTTAAATAGAATGAAGAAAACTTTTATTAATGTCTTTTGTTTTAATTTGATTTTCATAGCATTTGAAGTGATACATACTTTATTTTCAATACCGAACATAGTAAAACAATCTCAATAACATATATCAATTACACAGCAATGCAAATTATATTAATACAAGTTAGAGTTCAGACAGATGGGCAGACAAATCGAATCCATAAAGACTTTCAACTATGTTGGAAATTGTTAAAAACACATAAATAGGTCAGAATTTGACTTTTAGAAATTTATGTCAATAGACGGAAGCATACTTGAATACTTTCATACAACCCTGTATTTTACCTACTATCTTTATATACATGCCACTATTTAGCTAATATTTAATTAAGATTAAAACATCCTTAAAACCAGTGAAATCACACTTCCAGAGATTATCATCCATAGACGGCCATGTATCTAATTCTTTGCGTGGACATGTATATCATTTTATCTATATTCTCCAAACATATCTTAGTATACTAAATGTAGTTCAGTGTAAAAATGCATAACTCATTTAAAAATCACCTTTAAGCTACTTTCATTCATACTCAGTAAACCCTTAAGATTTCTTTTGTGTAGCCCTGTATATGATCTACAGCATTTATGCACACAGCGTAATATGGAAAAATTTAGTTAAACTTAAAAACTCAAACACAACTAAAAATGCACTTCCAGCAATACCCTTACGATTTCTTTTGTGTAGCCCTGTATATGATCTAAAGCCTTTATACATACAACGTAATATGGAAATATTTAATTAAACTTAAAAACTCATATCCCAACTAAAAATGCACCTCTAGCAATCATCGCTAATGTACAGTATTTCCAATAAGGTAAAGTATCCGAAATCTTTTGTGTCTCCCTGTAAACACTATGCACTTTCTATGACACAGGAAGTAATTTTTTGTAAACCTCTGCAATAAAGTATGTATCACTTCAAATGCTATGAAAATCAAATTAAAACATAAAAGACATTAATAAAAGTTTTCTTCATTCTATTTAAAAATCCTATAATACATAATTGATTCAATGATATACCATGATAGGCAATGATTCTAGGTTGCCATGGCGATTAAGTCCTTTTAAGATGGATTCATATTACTTCCGTATTACTGAATTTAATATATGGTATTATAGTAAATTTAAATTTTGTATTCATGCCTTTTTGCCTATGAGTGTAACACTTATTGCACCAAGATCTGAATATTTATAAAACTAGTTAATACTATGCACGTACCTCATTTGCCACATTTGATATTGCAATTTCTAACTTGTTTAGGATATATAGTAGGCTTCCTTACAAATATGATACAAATAAGCAAAAATTCAGTGACTTTTACTGGATGTAAAATTCTCTGAATTTTTTAAATGTTTCTAAAATTTGTTAAACTCAAAAGTGGAAGTTCTCCTTTACAGTGAAGATAGTTCCCAATGGTATTGATCAACAGCAAAAAAATCAAAATTTTTAGGATTGGCATTTTCAAAAAAAAATTTTTTTTTGAAAAAAAATTTTTTTTTTCAAAAGGTTGCCACAAGAAAAGTTGAATACATTTTTCAAAATTGGGTACATCATTTTAAACATAAGAATATTATCTTTAAAATAAAAAAAAAACGCAACAAAATATCTTGCACCGTTCTAGAGATAGAGCACTTTAAAATTTTTATCGAAAATGGCGAATGGGAAGTGGTGCCCGGGATGCCATCTTTGGCGGCCTGTATCTCGGGCCAGGAATTTTTTTGGGCAAAACCAAAATATACAAGTATCTTATTTTTTATTGAATTTTAACATATGTTCAATTCAAAAACTTCTGAGACTATGAAGGTAAGATTTTTTCTTTGGCTGCCTGAATTGACATGGATCATACCATATATATTTTTATTACTTGAATTTTATTTTACATTTTTATACAATTTTTACATATTGAACCTGGATATCAAGGTAATTTCTTTTATGCTCTTATAAGAATATTTTTCTTTCTTTCCGTTTTATTTTTTACGGAAAAGAATGACAAACTTTTCTTTCTGACACACGCACATATATATTATTGATAATGGTCAGAAAATATAACGAAAATTGTAGATCAGCTCAATTTATTTAATTGATAATTACATGTAAAATATTTTAGCTTATATATTTTAAATATAAAATCATTATTTTTTCAAATTATTATTGGGTGTTAAATTTTGGCGATTCCATGGATAGTGTCACACACGTAATGCAGGCTTTAATTTATTTATTCAATTATTTATTAAATTTTAATGTTAATTCTGATTTTAAGCGGTATGGTAAATAAGTTGTTACCATATTTTAAAATTTAAATGTGCGGCAATAAAACTCACGGAAGTATATCATTTAATTTCATTACTCAAAATGAGCTTTTTTTCTACTTCAGAAAAAAGCACATTTTGAGTATGAAATTAAATGATATCTTTCTGTTTTATTTCCACACATTTAAACTAAAAAATATGGTAATAACTTATTTACCATACCACCTAAAATCACAATTAAAATTAAAATTTAATAAATAATTGAATAAATGAAAATTAAAGCCTGCGTTACGTGTGTGACTCTCCGCACGGAATCGCCCTTTTATTTAACTATAAAGCATTCAAATAATAATAATAATAAAATTAAAATCCTAAAACTTCTATTCCTAATAAAATGTCATTACAGAAATGATCTATCGACAAAAATAACAAAAATATTACACATTTTGCCAGGCTTGGGTTCGAACCAGCGCCCACTACAAAAATTCTGAGCTTTAGACTCTTGCGTTAACACACTACGCTAGCAAGAACTGATTGTCGTTCCTTCTAAATTGAAGAAGTTCGAAAAACAGTTGACGCATACGCAATTGTCTCGGATATGAGATTTGATCTTACAGACATAGTTCTGCGTTATAATACTTGATACCTTACTTTTTCAAAGAAGCAGCTATGACTTAACATGCTAGTTTCCCAGCCTTCGTGTGTAACTATTTGCAATTCATAAGACGGATATGACTTTTAGCCTCAAATCACTGTGTTTATCTTCTGTATGTAATATGACCAAAACAATATGGCACTTCCGAAATAAACCGTATCTTAATATCGACACAGTAAAGTTTTGAATTGCTAATAATGCTGAAATAGCCAAATAATATATTAACTTTGTGAAAAAAAGAAAACCTAGTTTACAGTAAGATCAAATAGCAGACGAACTTAAAATAACTTCTACCTGTGATATGATCGTTCAACTGAGCGAGCATCTTTGCGCATGTGCAGTGTGTCACTCCAAAGGCAGACTTGTACTTATATGCTGCGCATGTGCAACCTGTAGAATTTTAATTTAAAATTACGGCTAATTAATAAAATATTTCAACAAACGAATGTACGATAACAAATCTGTGACCAAATATCTTTCATTTAAAAAAAGATTGGTGTAATTTGATGCAGTAGTTTCTTCTCACGGACTGTCGAAAGAAAACACTTAGTGTTTTAAATATATAGATTACATATAAAATACATCTACGGAATGATGTAAAGCTAAAAAATTTTGTTATTTTGCCCCTACATCTGAACTGAAAGTTTCATTATTTACATTTGTGATGATGTGCAGATTTTAGGGTTGTGGATTTGAGGAAGTCTACTGTATTACATTTATGAAAATTGTTTCAAAACAAATGAAGCAAGCTTTAAGAGGGGAAAGAACACACCAGGGGAGAGTTGGGAGGAGTGGGACAGATTTCACAATTTATTTTTTAATTCACTACTTATGTTTTACCAAGAGTACAGCTTATAAAAATCTAATAGTATGTTACTTAAGCTATGTTTAAAAAATACAAACACTGTGAAATACAAACAACTGGCTTTTATTTGCATGTTTTAAAATGTTAACATTTTTGTCCCACACCTCCCTCACATGAGGGAGGTATGGGACGCACATGAGGGAGGAATAGGATACTGTTTGAAAAAAATTAAATTAACACATATTGTATTTTGATAAGTCAACACTGAAAGCAAAGTAGGACTGGGCTCGGCTGGTACCACAAATTATTTGTGGTTGATGCAATTTCATTATGATATCCCATTTCTCTACTTCACTGAAGTCATTTTCTTGTGGGAAGTGAAAATTTTCTTTTTCATCATTTTTGAATATGATAAACTCCTTATCACTGTCTATATCCTCAACTCTGCCAATATAATAAACAACTGTCTTCTTCGTCAAAAATATAACAAGTACAAAGTCATTTATCATAATTTTGTATCATCAGTTAACCAATCAAATTCTTCAGCAATTTCATTATCATTGTGAGTAATCAAATCAAAAGTCTTCATCTGTAGAGTCATGCAACAAAAATTTTCCATCAATGGAATCATCAGATAATTCATTTGCTTTTTTCTGTTTCTTCCTTTTCACCTTAAGAGTTTTATTTTTACACAATCTCTTCTTCTTTTTATCAGCAGCTATTTTTTCAATTTCTTCTTTTTCTGGTGTGTCAGTGATGATTTTTGATCTTTCCTTTTTTCTGTCTTTCTTTATAGTTTTTGTGGTGATGCTTTGGGATAGGGTGCATATTGGAAGGACTCAAATGTATTTGAGAACATGCCCCATTCCTCCCAAACTGATGCTGTCCCATTCCTCCCTCTGCTGAATATTTTTTTAAAAGGCTTATCATATATAGCATGCTACATTTAGGCTTTATTTGACTGCTAGTTTACAAACACTATATCTTTAAGTGTATTATACAATTATATTTTTATTTTAAATATAATATAATTGAAAAAAATCATTGAAAGAATAAGAATTTGTACTTACTTCTGAGGTATGAAAATAAAATTTTCCCTTTTAAATACAAACAATAATACAGCTGGTGTAACAATTAGAATCAAACAGGAGGCTATAGATGCTCCATCTAGAGGACAAACTAGAACTAAATTCTAACAGTTATTTTGGACATAAATGCTGCTGTCCCACTCCTCCCAACTCTCCCCTATTATTTTCGTGTAGGAAACCAGGGATCACAATCGATTTGTTTAATCAAAAACAGGATTTCATATTCAGTTGAACAATAATGGAGCTAATTTATCTTAATTTCTGTTAAATATAATGATATCACAAGAATTGGTAGAAGTTGTCATCATCCTTATTGAAGTAACACTGAACTAGACACTCCATATTTTGGAATGTAGTTAAAATTCCATATGAAGTCACTGGTTGAATTCCTAACCATTACTAGCACATTTTATGGTATCGTGTTTCGCAAAAAGCATAGCATCATAAATCTGTTGAAAGTTTCATTAAAATATATTCATTATTTTTAAACGTCTACATAAATATCAGGGTTCGGTTTAATGTAGCTATATCCGATGTTTGTTTGAATAAATGGAATGGGGCCCAAAATCTGTGTGAATCTATATCTGAACATTTAAATGTTACACACACTGTGCTATTTTATGACTGCACAATGCCTTCTTATATTGTGCTTCCAATTTTTCGAGTAGTGTACTGCTTTTTTAATTTTTTTTCCAGAATAAACACTAAATGTTTCTGGCTTGCAGGAGAAGAGGTCTACATGGATCAAAATTTTCAAGTCTGGCCCAGTCCATCACAAAAGCTATCTATTTATCTAGATAAACAGTAAAAACTGCGAAAACAGAATAACTAGGAACTGAAAAAAATTCATTTTAAACAAGTTTCCATTTTAGCAGGTATAATTGTATGTTTCCCTTCCCATTGGGACCATGAATTTTTTCAGTTAAAGGCAGGATTTCATTATAGATACAGATTCCATGTTCACAGGCTTTACTCCATTTAAAGGACCCTTCTCCTTATTTTAATAAGTAAAAATTCTAATTTTGTACATCTAAAATTTACTAAGCTGTGAATATTTTGCATTTTATGAACTTTCAAGCACAGGTACTATAACAGGTGGGAGGGTCTTTTCTTATGGAATTTGATGGTCCAGTGTCATTTTGGAAAAATTAACAAAGAAAGAAATACAATCGAAGAACTCTCCACTGGAAAACAAAAAATAAGTTTTATTCAAAAAGTTTAGGGGTTATTCGGGATAATTTGAACACTGCTCTTTTCAGAAACAAGTGACCACTTTTCACAGGCATCTATTATGAGTTTTTTCCATTTTTAAATGTAATAACAGCTCACATTTGTTAAATAGAATTCGATTCAATAAATTGGTGGATTTCAATTTAGGTAAAAATATTACCGTAAAATCCCGATTGTAAGACCCCCTTTTTCAAAAGAAAAAGCAGTTAAATTTGGGAGGGGGGCTTATAATCGAGATTTAAAAAAAAAATTATTTAAAAACCTGTTTTTATCATTAATTTAGAAGTAAATAAGGTACATAAATACAGGAATACCCTTCATGAAACTCTAGAAATTGCACTAAACCTTCTCAGATAAAGAATTTGTGATGTAACTACACGATTTCATTTATATTTAACATCCATTAAGAGGATTTTATGTTAAGAAGTTAGTTTTCTTTTCCAGAGTTTTTTTTTTTCTGAGGATTTTTTTTTTATGTCTGATTTTTTGGACTGGTGGCTGATATTTCGTTAATTTTTGAAACCGAATTACTTAAATTTTCAGAATAAAATCCCTTCTGTATTATCTATTGTGTACTATATTTTAATTTGTTGTATTTTAATATGTGTTTTTAATTTCAGCATAAGTGTTATGTTTTAGTGTATCATTCCTATTTTATAATTATTTCGGCAATTTGATAGTCTTTTATTTTCACTAGGAGGAAAAAATGCGTTTTGTATGTTATTATATTGCCATGAAAAATATTTTTTAATAGACCTCCAAAATCAAGAAAATTCGAAAATCCGCAATCGCCGCGGTCCCACCGATTCTGAATTTTCGAGGTTCAACTGTAAGAAATAGGGCAGGATTTTTTTACAAGCTAAATTTAAGGATTTTAAACTTTGCAGGGTGGGGGGTCAGAGGAGAAATAAGAACTTTTGGAGAAAGGGGTGTAATTTAAATAATCGATTACTTATTTGTTGTTATTAGCGAGCAACAAATAGAACAATAGAATTAAGATTTCCATGATTGTAAACTTTTTGTGATGAGGAGGGGGAGGGAGGGCAGCAAAAGAAAGCGGACATTTCATGCAGAGGGGTGGGCGGGGTTCATTAATATTATGTGAAAACATGTAGAAATCAGTCAAAATATTCCCTTAGATTTTTAAATAAATTTTTTCCCACAAAACATTTTGTGAAAGGAAGGGGGGGGGGGGGAGGGGGCTTATATTTGGGAATGTAAAATAAAATAAAAATTGCTTAAAAGTGGGAGGAGGGCTTACAATCAGGATTTTACGGTAATGCTGATTTTGGTTTTGACTGGTTCATAAAAGTGGCAATAACTGTCCACATTTTTAGCTCTGTGGTGGGTTTTAACCCCAAAACACCCTTCTTTGCTGCACCACTATCATATTTAATACAAATACAATCGGACCTCGATATCTTGAACCTCCTTATCTCGAAACCCTTGATATGTCGAAAAAAGAAATTTTCCCTGCATTTCCATCAAAATTCTTATGTACTTTCCATAGTTATCTTGAATTATATTTTTCAAAAGCCTTGATATGTCAAAATTTTTTCCACAGAAATTAGTTTGACTTTTTACTTTTGGCCATTGTCAGCTGTAGAACCAGTTTGATCTGGATGCTGGTTTCACATTCTGTTATCCTTTTGTTGATACAAAGAAATTAAAGGGAAGAATGGAAGGCTTTTGAAACCGAAAAAAGGGACAACATCGTTTTTTGGAAACTTTGCGGTGAAAGTGCATTGGGTGATTCAGCTACCTGTGAAGAGTGGCCTTCAGAACTTCTTTCTCTTTGTGATTATTCTCACCAGTAAATTTTTATTGTAAATTTTGCTTTATTTAATCCGAGCATTTTCCCGATGAAATGAGGCAAAAATTTCTGTTTTAAAAAAACGGTGATAAGCGATTAAAAATTCTGAAAAAGACACTCATCCCGAATGGGTTAAAGGTGAAGAAATTCGACGTGTCAAAAGTAAAATACGCATTCTAGTCTTCATAGACAATTGTAAAGCTCTTTCAAATCTTCCAATGCAAAAAAAAAAAAAAAATGTTACTGTTAAGTTTTTGCTGTTAAACACGACTTCGAAGTTTTGACCAGGAGAACCATCAATGACCATTCAATCAAGAGATAAGCCGTACCTTCAAAGTTGGTTATTGAGCCCAAATTGTGAGAAACTTCTGAATATTATCAGTGAAGGTAAACCTTCTAGCACACCTATCACCATCTTACAGTCAATGCGAATGACTGACTATGCATGGGAAAATGTTACAGAAACAACAATAAGAAATTGTTTAAAAAAACAAAAAAAAAACAGGATTTTTAGAATATGTAACTTCCAGTGAAGTAGAGGAAGTTGATTTCATTAAACAAGCAACTGAAGAAGGAGAACTGAATCCAGAACAGTGGGAATCGATACAATAGGCATGTCACACTGAGATTTCATTAGAAGAATTCTTAAACATAAGCAATAAGCTTGAAATGTGCGGCACTATGAAGGATAAGGAGATTGTTTCGAGCATTAATGCAGAAATTTCTTATGAAGAAATTAAAGACCTATAAGATCAACAGGAGAATGAAACAATTACAGTAAAAGAAGCCGAGAATTGTAACTCGTTAATTATGTGTAATTTTTGATGAATCTTATTTTTTACAGCAAAAAGCAGTTTGTGAGATTAGATTTTTAAATTTTGTCAAAACCTTGATAACTCGAAACCTCTATATCTCGAATTTTTTTCTCTTCCCCATAGATTCGAGATGTCGAGGTTGTACTGTAGTTATATTTTTTGCAAATATTACTTAGGCTTGCAATTAATTCTCAGTGATGTGTTACATCACAAAGTATTTAAAAAACAAAAAAGGAATGCAAAAACTTTTTTTATTGAATAACTAGCTGACCCGCCCAGGTCTGTGATAACCTTAAATGAACTTCAAATTTGTATGCTTTTCTATCTTTTACTTAATTTTGTCTGAATTTATATTTTTAAATGAAAAAATAGTGATTTTTGGTGGCAAAAGCACTCTTAATCAAGAAGACATTTTCTTGTTTTTTCACGTTTGGTCATTTCATAATAATAATAAATAGTTCTTGTCCAAACTCTTTGAAACTTTTATCAGTTATAATATAAATATAATGTTTTTGCAGCATATGTAAAAATTTAGTGAAAAAAGATTGAAAATTTTAGCAAAAGGGTTTAAAGAAGTTATTCTTAATAAATGTTTGGTTCGAATTTGAGTTACAGGATGTCACCTTTTGTTACAAAATGTTTTTTTTTTTTACAAAAATATAAAAAATTTCACAACATATAATTCTCCAAATACTTAAAGATTTAGATATATGTTATATAAAATTCGTGTCTGCTGACTGTATGAAAAACTGGTTAAAAAAACCAACAACTCATATTCAGTCGTAAAAAAGGTCAAAATAGCTGCAATGGGAAAAGGCGAGGGGAGGGGGAATCAACATTTAAAAAATACATTTTTTTTTTCACATCAAAATCCTGAGTGAAAATTTTTAACTTTCAAACTAATTTTTTTCCCTATCTGATTATATCTGAACCAAATCGATACTCGATCATTAGCTAAAAGGTTAGTATATAGTAAGAAAAAGTAAGTGTATTTTTTTAATCAAAATGTATATAATCTAAATCCTACGGCAAAATGCACAGAAAAAACGAAAAGTGACTTCAGGGAATGTATTTTTTCAAAAGGTTAATTTTCATATATTTTTTAAAGTTTTGCAGTGTTTCAAAGATAATTGAAAGTATATCCAGGGGTCTGTCCAGACTTTTTTCCCCAGGGTCCTGTTTTTGTGAACTAGTGATGCAACGAATAATGGTTTGGCCAAATACCAATTATTCAGCCTAGTTATGGCCAAATATTTCAGCTTATTCGGCCGCCAAATAATGAACTCATTTTATGCACTATATGCACAATTCTTGTATATTTCACAATTAAAATAGATTATTTTCTTTTTAAAAAATTATTTATATACAAATTAATTTTTTAAAGCATTATTTTATTCTGAAAAAATATTTGACTATGTTCGGTCTAAAAATTGCCTCAATACTATAGACTCCCCCCTCAAAAAAAAAAAAAAAAATCTTATCAAAAGTTCCTCATCAGTTACTGTTAAGGGAGACTAGTTAGGGGAGAAGGGGGCTAGTGTGGACAACTTGAATAATTCTGTTATTTTTTAGTTAAAGTTGCTCTGTAAATTTTTGCAGATTGACAATACTGATATATACTTCCATGTGTAATTACATGAGAATACATTTCATAGTTCATTTGCAATTTATAAAAAAAGGTTTTTATAATGAAAAAGTAAATTCATGGTTTGTTTTTTAATTACTAATTTAGACTATTTATATTCATTATTTCAAATGAGAGGGGATATTATATTATAAATGAATCTAATCAGTATATTTTTTGATATTCACTTTTGCTCTGCATGCTTTACATTTACCTGTGTTATTAGTCCTAAAGAAATAAATGGCACCATGGGGCTAGTGTGGACACATGGTGGTGGAGCTACTGTGGACATGTCCACACCCCATTCAGCTTTCAGTTGTAAAAACATTATTTAGGTATATAAATATATCACATTTTATACTATTTGTATACTAAATCAGATTCATTTGTGAAGTAATAACTGAATTTAAGTGTAGAATACACACATAGTAGAATTTAGTTTGATAAACATTTTTTATTTAAATTACTAATGCTAGTCCATTATAATAGCATAGGTAGGATGTATCCTAGAGTAAATTATAAGGATTAGTTTCTTGTTGGTGCTCCAACTGAAAGTCTAGATTTGCCTTCAAAAAGCGGATGGATGGTGAAAGAACTATTTCCAGCTGTTTTACACCATATACAAGAACACACAAAATCTGATATTGACCACCCTTTTATTTTGCTTCTCAATAATCATAATTCATGCATTTCTCTTGTAGCAATTACACATATGTGAAGGAAAATTACATTGTATTACTGTCTTTCCCATCACATTCTTTCCATAAACTTCAACCCCTAGATGTTGCAATTTATGGTGCATTCAAAGGAATGTGTAAAGTTGCATTTAATGACTGGATGTTAAATTATCCCGGCAAAACAGTATCAGTCTGATATTCCTTCCTTAGCAGCAAAAGCATATCTAAATTATTTACACTAAGTAATCATCAAGATTTGCAAAAACCTGGAGTCATCCCATTAAATTGATTAGCCTTTTGAGATTATTACTTTTTTTTGGAGCTATATTATCGACCGTGAATGCCCAGGTACTACAAAAGATTAGGTAAGCACACGAGAAGACAGTGGAAACAGCCTTTTGACATGGAAGTTGATGAATTAGAAATTGAAGAAATAGAAACGAGTGAAAAAAACAATCAAGCCAGGAGATTTTGCATTGGCTCAAGTTTCTTTAATTTGCAAAAAGTCCAGCCGCAGCAGATTTTATAAATATGTAGCAGATATTCAAAGTCTGTTTCTGTTGTTGAGTATGAAACAGTACCTCAAGAGTATTAGCTTCTTAGAAAAATCACTTTATTTATATTGAAAATGATGTTTCACAAATAAACATCATTGGAAAACTCTCACAGCCAGACATTATTCAAGAAGCCATCATGCTTATTATGCAGTTTCCTGGCTGTGTAAACACTAATGAAAAACATTCAGTTGCTTTGACAAATACTTTAACCTTGTAAATGATTTTAAACTAGGTAAATACATCCATACCTTTTTATTTTGACCAGTGTTTTGTACTTTTGTAATGTATTTAATTTTGTCTTTGAAATAGATTCATAACATACCCAACTGCAGTCCTCAATAATAACAAAAAATATTATGTATAACATTAATTAAGTTATATTTTATTACGATTAATACATTTACTATGTTATTTAGGTTGAAATTTATTTTATAATGGTTTTGCAAACACTTATGAGTTGTATTACATTGTCTAAATCAGTATTCTAGCTTGTCCACACTAGCCCCACCACATGGGGCTAGTGTGGACAAAAATAACTTTTTTTTAAAAACATATTAATAAATAACTGTATTGCCAAATAATTTAATATATCAACCAAATTAAAGATAAAATAGTAAATTCTTGTAAAAAAAAAATACATGAAGTGTGAAAAATGGTATTTAGTACACTTTTTTGCTAAATTTATAAAAATTGTCCACACTAGCCCCCTTCTCCCCTACACTTTAGTAGATATTATGTATGTTGTTACATTTTAAAATGACAAAATTTTAAAAGTATTAGAAAACAAATTTCAACTTTCAGATGAAAGAAAATAAACATAAGAAATCTTAATATCTTAAGAAAAATCACTGACAGAAAGGAATATCTTATAAAATGGTGGAAAGAAATCAGTGTAGCCTTTATAAAGCTCACAATTAACAAAAAAGTCATGTTTTGCTATGTCAGCGGCCTATTAAGAAGTGTACATAGTGAATGATTTCAGATTTAAAGGAAGGAAATATCTGTATGTAAGGAAAATAAATTTTAAAATATTGACTATGTAGTATCTTAGTGTATTGTTATAATTTAATAGATATTAGGTACATTTTAAAATAATCACAAAATTTTAAAAGTGCTAGACAACAAAAATTTAAGTTTCAGGTTAATAGAAAATCAAAATTAAATAGTGACGTAAAAACATAATATATACTAATTAAAAGAATTTAGTACTTACATTTCTTTCATTATTCAATAAGAAATAGTAACACACTTAATAAAATTACTTAAATTATATTTAAATTTATGAGCATTTTACTAAAAAAAAAAAATATAAAAAAACAACAACTTAAGTATTGAAGCATATATGACTTAAATATTTATGTTATACATACAATACATCTATACTACTTAATATATCGTATATATTTACGTTCTTTATAAATCTAATAAAAAATATCACTGAAAGAAATATTTTTTTATGTAACAATAACAAGGGATAAATATTAAACTTCCCATTAGCCTTAAAAAATTAGAATTTCCTTGTATTGCTCTATTTTAAATAGATTAATTTTAAATTGAATAGATTATGTTAGATTATTACAGATACTTTTTTTACTTATTGATACAGCATAAAAATTTTAACATGATTCCTAAATTACTCTGTTATATAAAAATGGGTAGATAAAACCCATTCAGGGTATGAAAATTAAGGGGGGCGGGGGAAGTGTTAGTTAATTTCAAATAAAATTTTCACTATACATGATGAAAATAAATTGCCAAATTAAAAAGCTTCGCCGTGTAAACAACAAAAAAAATCCCAGTTCTTACAGTATTATTTGGCCAAGGCCGAATAATGGACTTGATATTCGGCTAAAGCCGAATATTCGGTAGATAGGCTAATTATTCGGCTTCGGCCAAATAATCATTGCATCTCTATTGTGAACAGCTTTTCACATTTGTGAAAAATCTAGTCACAATTTTGTGAATTTGAAATTATCATTATATTCAGGTCCTTGCTTAACACATTTTTAAGAAGATATATGTACATAAAATAAATAAATTTTCTTTATATATGTAAAAGTGACAGGTCAAATTTTACTTTTAAATGATTAAATTTGTGAAAGGTTCAGTTCAAAGATGGAAAAGTTTTGTGAAAGATCTGTTTTTAAGACAAAGAATTTTGTGAAGGGTCCTGTTTTAAGGTGAAAAGTTTTGTGAACGGTCCTGTTTTGAGGTGAAATATTTTGTGAAGAGTCCTGTTTTGAAATGAAAAATTTTGTAAAGGGTCCTTTAAAGAACCCAATTTCTTCCTAAACAGATCCCTGATATACTATTTGGTATTTTCTTTTCTGCATAATTTGATCTGAGCGTATGCACAATTTTGAAATATGCCAGAAAAGGGAGGGAGAGGCAGGGGCCTTCCGGTATTTTAAATGCTTAAAAAAATTGTTAATAACATCCAAACTCTTTGATATTTTTAGGAGTTAAACACAATGTTTTCATAGCCTAGATTAAAAAATATTAATATTTAGTCATAAAAGGGCCCATAAGACTTTTTTTACCGCAACAAAACATTCAGGATTTTACAAGTTTCAGGTTTGTTAAAAATATTTCTACCCATCAGAATGTTTCAAAATTTTTGTTGGTAATACATATATAACATTAACTTTTTGGTAATTTTGGACCCCCCTCCCCCCACCCTCTTTTATGATATCATATGTCAGTCTTAGAGAGAAGAAGTCTCATTGCCTTAACATTTTTTCAGCAAGAATGGATTGCCAGGTTTCCTCATTTACATGGAATGTCATGATTTTTCAGAGTGCAGAACTTCGGATAAATTTTCACATGTATCATGCTATTCCTTAAACTCTTTGAAGTTCTTAAGAGATTGAAATTTTATAGAAATATCAACTAAGAGTTTTTAACTGTTAAAATCTTGATTGCCATGTATGTTATACAGGGACGGTAAACATATGGAATGTGACAGATTATTGTTAATTCTAAAAGCCTACTGCCAAGAAGGAGTAGGGAATTTTCATAAAATTTTATCAGCCATTAAAATGCAATATATACTGTGAAAGTTGTTATATGACAAAATTTGTACAATTGCAAAAATAATTCATTACTACGATGGGTCATTCCATGTCAAATCAACACAAAAAAGTGACATTTTCTACCTGACCTCCTCAGAATTTTAGGATATTAAGCTCAACTGTTAGGTTCATAGAGAAATGAATAAATACCCAGCGATAAACCCCTATCTCATTTGGTTTATGAGATAATTAGATTCAAAGATGGACCAAAAACGTGAATTTTTGCATTTCATGCAATAGAAAATTAGTCATAATTTGTTCCCTAATTGTCACAAAGACTTACTTTTTATGTCTTTGGAAAGTGTTTGAATTGGGCTTTCATATGATATATCACACGAACATACTTTTTGAATTTTTAATTTCAAGGTCAAACATTTTGACCTTTGACCTTTCATATCTCAAAATCGGACATTTTAATTTTTTTGAAAAAAATTGACATTTCTCTTACACTTGTTTACTATAATATCTGAGCATATCATTTTGGGACAGCCATGGGATCCTGAGTTATAAATTAAAGTGTAAAGTGCTGTTTTAATTTTCCATACAAAAGTCACAAATTTAGGTAACTAACGTATAAATTGTAAAGAATAACTTATCTGTACAAGTAAGTACTAATGATAAAAATCTTTTTTTATTGTAAAGTTCACAAAACAATTTTTCTCTTTTCTTTTATTGTGGTGTGTGTGTGGGGGGGGGGAGGAAGGTTTAAGCTATGGAGTAAGTAAATCTATGTATCTTAGCAGACAAATTTATGAGTCATTCCACATTAAATCAACACAGACAACCTAACTTCTTTGTTTCAAGGAAATCTGAGGTATAATTAATAGTATGATTTGATTAAAAATTTAAAAATTAGATGTCTGGGTTTACAAAATACAAACTTACTAGGAAGGTTGGGTTGGGTTGATTGTTGACGGCCAATTATCTACACGAGGGATATGGGCCCAAGGGGGAGTGCCTTCCGTGGAGGTCTTTCTAAGGGAACCTAATCCGTATTAACGCATGGAAATCCTCGGTTCGAAGAAAACCACGAAAACTCCGAACGATTAGGCCGACGGGCGCGATTGGGTTCGAACCCAGCACCTCCCGTCTACCAGATTCGAGAGCAGAACCTCTCAGCCACTGGTGGGGCCCCTTACTAGGAAGATCTCCATTAGTGCATACTCAGAAAAATCTCAATTCTTCTCATGAGGATATATATGTTTAGAAATTTTTTTTTGACGGAACCTCGAAATAACATCCTTAAAGAAAATGATGAAAATTTTGCTTATTTGGCAATTTATTACATATTTGACTTTAATATTGTTAGTGTTGCAGACAACCAAGAAATTAGTATTGTTGCCATGGAAACAACGATTTATTCAATATCAAATTGTACGAGGAGAGATTTCTTAATTGAACAGTTACTTTTAAAATACACTTAAAACTTATCCAGCCAGTGAAACAGTGTAAAATTAAATAACTTCTGCAACACACAACTAGTATATATTATATAAACTAATAGAAAAAATTATAGATTAATCATTTAAGCTTAAATTCATTAAATGTACTGCACATTTAAACACTCGTTTAATTAGCAATTTCAAATAGCATTAAAATTGTTTGCATTTGGCGAGGGGAAATTGTTGCTTATCAAATCACGTGACCTATTCATCTTTTCGCACGAAATATTTGAAACTATTTCTCTTTTTTTACAGGCTTTCTACTGGGATTCCGCTGCTAAATTTGATTGGTCCTTTATAATGTGCATGAGTAGTTTCATTAGCATTTTTTTTTTTTTCAAAATATTCTAAGTTTGTACTCTAAGGAGACTTTTATTACAATCAGTTGAAAATTCTAATTTTGGTTAAAAATTCATTGTGATTTTTTTTTTTTAACTTATTGTAACAAGTTACCCAGTTGAGTTTAAAAGCTGGTTTTAGTCTCATTTTAAAAATATTTTCTTAAATTTCAAATTAAAATTTTAAAATAAATAAGATTTTTATTTTCAAAATAAGATTTTTCAGATTTATTTCAGATCTGTCACATTATTTGTAATTACCAAGAGTTAAACATTCATTTAATAACATTAAGAGACACATAATGAGACATTTTTATTAATATTTAAAATAATCTTTATTAAAATCCTTTTTATAAATTTTATAGCAAATTTCCTTCTAAAGATGATAGAAGATTCAGCTGAATTTCATTTAATAGGGCTTATATACTACATAAACTATTAAATAAATAACTTAACAGTACTCATAACATAAGTACTGTTTTTTACATTATCGATAAACTATATTTTTTACTTGAAATACAGCAAATATGGCAGCGTGAGACTCATCTTAACCCCCAATCCCCAAGAAAATAAACATGTTTGTAGAATTTAAAATAAAAAAGATTGTCAATAATATATATATATATGTAAATATATAGTATGTATATGTAAGTCATCTAAATTGGCGGCTTTTGTACGGAAATTAAAACAGGAGTTTGAATTTAATTTATAACTCAGGATCCCATGGCTGTCCCAAAATGATATGCTCAGATATTATAGTAAACAAGTGTAAGAGAAACGTCAATTTTTTTCAAAAAAATTAAAATGTCCGATTTTGAGATATGAAAGGTCAAAGGTCAAATTGTTTGACCTTGAAATTAAAAATTCAAAAAATATGTTCATGTGATATATCATATGAAAGCCCAATTCAAACACTTTCCAAAGACACAAAAAGTAAGTCCTTGTGACAATTAGGGAACAAATTATGACTAATTTTCTATTGCATGAAATGCAAAAATTTACGTTTTTCATCCAACTTTAAAGCTAATTATCTCAGAAACCAAATGAGATAGAGGTTTATCATTGGGTATTTATTCATTTCTCTATAAACCTAACAGATGAGCTTAGTATCATAAAATTCTGAGGAGGTCAGGATTTTAGCTGTGTTGATTTGATATGGAATGACCAAATGCATTTTCATGTAAAAAATAAAATAAATTGAGAAATATACTCAACAAAGGAAAGTTTAGTATCTATAGGATAGAACATAATGCCATGTTTACATCGTTTCAAAATAAGACAAAAAAATGAAAATATTAAATGTTTTTGGCATATTCTATAGCCGATAATTCTTAAAAGAGTGCCTGAAAATGCACTCACCAGTGATTAGTAAAATGACATAACATCTCACCCCTGCTGCCAGGTATCACATATTTGAAAAATTTAGCAGCAACATCACTGCATTCCCATCTCTAATAGTTTTCACTAGCAGCATATTTGGTACTAAAATATGTCTCTTGAACTAAGAAAACTAATATGATTAATCAATATAGAGAATTTAAAAGAAATTAAGATCAAGTAAAATCATGTTGCTCTTTTCTAACATAACCAGTCGACATGTGCAAGGCGTTCACACGGCAATTTTTGAGATTATTGCCAAAGTGTTTATCCATTAATTTTTGATTAGCTTTTTTTTTTTAAATCAAACAATGTGGTTTAATGAAATGCGAGTACATTATGTCAAAAACATGTTAAAAAACTTTTCTTATCTCTCATTCATCGTTGTGCGTTTTGCATGTGCATAGAAAAAGGTATCTTCACATCAAAAGTAATACACATTATTAACGTATGTTAAAAAAGCAAATACCGTAATTTCCGGCATATAATTCGCAGATCAAACAATTCTGTTTGGACCCAGAAATTTCATTTAGTAATTGAAGCCAAATATTTACTGGGATTTAAAAAGTTATTTTATTTTTAAAAATTTCTGGGTCGAAAAATGATTGTTTGATCTGCGGATTATACGCCGGAAATTACAGCACTTGTATAACTGCAAACAGCAGAGAAATAACGAGCAGTAATACCAGTGATTAAAGTCACGCACTGAGTATTGGTCATCTTAAACTCCACGGAATATAAGTAGATAGAATGAAATCTGGAGCACAATAAATAACATATGATTTTCAGCTTGTTTGCATGCAGATGATCACTTCAACATACAATAAATAACATATGATTTTCAGCTTGTTTGCATGCAGATGATCACTTCAACATACAATAAATAACATATGATTTTCAGCATGCTTGCACGCAGATGATCACTTCAACATACAATAAATAACATGATTTTCAGCATGTTTGCATGCAGATGATCACTTCAACATAAGTTTTCTAAAAACATAAACTGCATTACTAGATTATCCCCGAAAGAATTGTTAATTGAAAGCAAAAATTTTGCATTTACTTATCTGAAGCACTTCGGCACATATAGAAAAAACGGGAGGAAAATGCCCGCTTCTTATAAATTATGTCAGATTCACAATAAATCGCCAAAATTGGCGGAAAAAAAGGCGCCAAGGGAGGTCTACTAATCGCCCCAAAATATTTAAATTAATAAATGAAATCGCAACCAGACAAAACTATTATCATTGCATGATTTAGATGAAACGTGTAATATTAATAACATAATTTTATTAGGAGTACCTTTAAAATAGCTTCAATAATTCATAAACAAAAGCACCGTAAAATCGTCCTGAACCTTTTAAATCTGAACTTGCGCCAATCAACATGCTTCCACAAGTCATATCGGAGCTTGTAAAATAATTCAAGGATTCAATATTTTTAAAAATATATGGTAGAAATCTGAAGAAAATAAAGTTTAACTTACTCGTTCTTTTGCTCGCCCAGCATGTTTTTTAAACACATTAGCTAAAGGCCGATTATCCTTGTCAGCCATAGGAAAACAACGCTCACACCAACTTGACACACGGTAAAGTTCCACTAAACAATCCCAGCGAGGAAGAAAACATTTGATGACCCCCCAGAATGATGATGATGATCATGAGTGGTGAAAACCGGTATGTGTTTCGACTAAACTTGGAATGAATTAAGAGTTACTTCAAATAAGAAAGACAGACGAATCATGAAAAAAATATTACTCCTTGATGCTCTAATGAAATTTTTCGATTGAAGTTTAAGGATAAAAATACATATTTAATGTAATTTATTTTTTTGTCTTAGCTTGAGGTTAAATTTTGCGAAAGCCGCTCTTTCTTTGGGTTCGAGACTATAAAGAAACAGCTGTTTGGGAAAACACTCTTCAAAATCGCACCATTTGAAAGCATTACTTTTGGAGAATTATTTTATTCTGAGATTATTTTATTCTGAATTCTTCTATTGTGCTTTTATTAATTTATTCTGCTATTGCAATGATAACTAAATGTATGGAATATAGATATGAATAATATAAATATAAGGAGTCTTTATTTAATTTCAGAATCATTTTGTGTTAATTGTTGAATTTATTGCAAATATAATGTCAAAATAAATTAATTATAGCCGATGTTTGTAGAAAGAAGTGAAATTTAAAGCGTTTAAATTGATAATTTAGAAAAATGAAATTATTTAAAGAATGAAGAATATCCTGTTGTTCAATTGATTCTGTTTCTGAGTCCTCACATATCCATTCGTTTATATTTAAAATTTGGAAATATGCTGCGTCCATCTGATGAGTAAAATTTAATATTTCCATCTGAACGTTAGAAATATAGAGAATTTCAACTTATCTCGTGTATAGGGATGTTACAATCAGCTAAGGTGATCAAACATCCTCGAACTTAGAGGACGTCCTCAAATTTAAGGACTGTAGTTTCTGTACCTCCAACAGATTCAGATTCAAAATACTTATTCCATTTGAAGAAGGTGATAAATTCTTAGAACAAAATATTACTATCAAAGTTATGATAGCTTTAAAAATGTCCCGTTATAAGATGTAATAATCTTAAATCAGCTGATAGTCCAAGAGCTGACAGCACAAAAACCTATGTTAACAAGCACACGAAAAAAATCATTATTTTATGGGAGAGTAGAAAAAAGGGGAATCTAATGATCTATGTTTGCCGGAAGTGAAATGTGTGCATAAGTCAAAAAGTAATACCACCAGTGGTTGACTCGTAGGTTTATCATTGTGTTTCTCCTACAACTATCCGCTATGTTTTCATGCCTTAGTTTGTAGGACAAACACAATGATAAACTTACGAGTCAACCACTGGTGGTATTAATTTTTGGCTTATGCACCCCTTCACTTCCGGTAGACATGGATCATTAGATTCCCCTACTTCTACTCTCCCATAAAATAAAGTTTTTTTTCTTATGCTTGATAACATAGGTTTTTGTGCTGTCGCCTCTTGGACTATAACAATGGCATAGCAACCATTGTACTTGACCACCACTGCCCTCGCAACTGCCAATCAGGACTGCTTATTTTGTTAAGCGGGCATACACACTTTTAGTGTGACGTCAGTCATGACATTTTGGACACAGACTCCAAACAAACGGTTGCTATGTTTAATTTCTTATCCATACTAATAAAAGAAAGTTTCGCTCTGTATGTCTGTGTGTGTGCGATGGCTAGCGAAATCTACAGCGCATACAAGGCTGCAAATTTTTGTGAGGGTAGTCGAAGGCCTCTCCTGGTGCACCTAAGATTCAGAATTTTAAATTTCTAATAATTTGTTGAGTTATTAATTAAAAACTCCAATTAAAAGAAAGAAAAAGTATTCATAATTCAACTAAAGGATAGATTTTTATCAAACCGCAGAATTCATTCTCAATCAGAAGAGACCAGATGGCTAGCATTTTCGCAGCCAATGAGATGCGTTCTTTGAGCGGACCCCGAAATTATTTCAAATTTAAAGAGAGTAGGCAATTTTACAGCTATATGGAATTTTTTTTTAATATTGCATTTATCGATTTGAAATTAACACATCTATGCTTATTTTAAAACGCTCAATCCAAATATATAATTTTCGTAAAATTCCTCCAATTACAATCGAAGACATTAATTATTATTTCATTAATTCGATTACTGCCCAATATTTTCTTTCGGCATGTCAATTGAATGGAGAGACAGGTGGCCGATACTTAAAACCACAGATTTTTAACTTACAAGGAGAGTTAAGAGCTCTATAATTTTTCTAAAAAATACTGCATTTACCTGTTTGAAAGTTACACATCTATTCACAAAGTGTAACGTCGAATCCAGAAATCTAATTTTCATAAAAATCGATAAATAACTTTTTATTTTATAAAAAAATTCGATTTTTAAAAAGGAAAATAAATGTTTTGACAATGGGTTTTTAAAGAAACGTTTGTATTTGTTATATTTGTGGGGATGGGGAGGGGGGGGGGCTTCTTTTGATTAAATATCGTGACAGATATTATTATGATACAGATTGGCGCGTTTTGCCTGCTATCTGGTAATTTCAGCAAATTTCTTAAATTCTTATTTGATTCCGCCACCCCCGCGAGTAATATATCTACAGAAAGTTTGAACAACGGAGTTTAGTTCGGATATAGGTTTAGAACAGAGAGCTCCATTTGTGGGTGAAAATTGGAACTAACAGATTTTGCAGAAAATGCGCAGCACGCCTGCTATACGGGGCCGCAGGTGGCGGAGACCCGTGACGGACGTTCTAATAGAACATATTGTGCCCCCTGGCGGTGGAAGGTGGAACTAAAGTATTTCCAGGAAATTTCTTCCTCGACTAATATATTTATAGAAAGGTTGTATAATGGAGTTTCTTTCGGATATAGGTTTGTTTAAAACAGAGTGCGCCACCTGGCGGTGGAAATTGGAACTAACAGATTTAGCAGAGCTTGCCTGTTATACGGTGCTGCATGCTACGGGGGGGGGGGGGGCGTATCAAATGTTTGTAGTCATCTACCATCCACTGTTTGTATAGAACATATTGCGCCCCCAGGTGTTGGAACGTGGAACTAAGAGATTTTGAAGCGCGTGCGGAGCATACCTGCTATACGGTGCGGGGACACGTGTCTAAGTTTCGTTCGGAAGATGAATTGTTTAGAAGAGAATGTGCCTCTTGGCGGTGGAAAGTGGAACTAACAGATTTCGCAGCGCGTATGAAGCACGCCTTCTATAAAGTGCAGCAGGCACCAGGGACGCGCTTCGGAGTTTCATCGTTCATTTAGAACATATTGCGCCCCCTGACGGTGGAAAGTCAAAATAAAAGATTTTCTGGCAATAGTCAGTTTAAAAATTTAAAAAATCACTCAGGATTTTGATTTGAAAAGAATGGTTACGTGTAAGTCAGTGATTTTTACAGTTAATTATCGATAATATTACAAAAATTAAGCAGTGGTCTGAAACATAACGGCTGCCCCTCGTTCGTTTCCCATGGCAGTTATTTCGAGCCTTTGTACCGCTAAATATCAGGGGATCTTTTAATTGATTTTTCACGCAGGCAGCGGGCTCGTATTTCAGATAAAATCGAGTTATATATATAAAATCATACGAATTCATGGTTTATTTAAGAATTTTATCACGGGCCCGGAAAACGACGGGTGGGTCAGTTAATTAAGTATAAATAATAGAAAATCTTACCACTGCGTATAAAGTATTAAAATACTCTGTTAGATATATCTATAACCTACAAACGAAAACGACAATACCGAGGTTCCGACTTAAAGCGTCTAAGCAACCGTTTGTTTTTCACCTCCAAGGTTCATTTGATGGGGTCTTTCGAATTTACCATATAGCTTTAAATACGATTTTTGAAAGTTTCATAATTTTGAATAATTATTTAAGTTTCAATACTTCTAGGTTAAATATATACTTGTTAAATTACCAGCTTGCGTGCATGTATGCATGTTGAATATGCGTGTAGACACGCTAACTTGCATGGGCAGTAAAACGAGTTTCTCGCAGGAAGCGATCGAGCTAGCCTTTTGTTCGGCATTGAAGGTCTCACCTACCGTGGGTTCTCTGGTTCCATCCTTGTCAGCGCACACACTGCCTGCAGACGAATACGTTCTGCCGATATGGCGTCTAGGTTAAGTTAAGAGTTACCACAATTCGTTAACTGTTGCTAATATAATTAATATGATGGAGTACTTTCCCTTAAAAAGGTGTGAATGTCCAGACATTTATAAGTACAGACGAAGAAGTTTCCTTCGAGTGCGTGGTGGGTTACGACGAACATCTGGGTCAAGTTTGTGTTATTGTTCAACAGCTGGTACGTTGTCTGTGGTACCACCTGAAACTGCTGTTGATAGCTGCTTATATGCTTGTGTGGCGGTTGTTGTTTCTTCGTTCCTTGTTGTTAATATTGTTGCTGTTTCCTCGTTCCCTTCATTAGGATATGTATTAGAGATTTCAGGATTAGGTGGGATGGTGGAAGTATTCCTCTCCACAGTGCAAGTTTCTGCTGGTTTTTCATATACATCAGTGTCTTCAATGATGTCAGCATTACTGTGACAACTCGGATGTGGACACTCTTGGTCATCTTTACTGTAATCATGACGAAGCTGATAATGGTGTGTAAGACTGTTCTTATTGTTAATGTTAACAACCTAAGACCAGGTCCCTACCTGTCGGATAGCTGCAGCTGAACAAGTTTGATACCTGGTATCGGAGCTGGTGACTGCCTAATCCCTGCGCAGCGGCAATAAACCTGATGAGCACCTAGATCGTATCGGCAGCGCCTACTGCTTAGTTGTGAACGTTGTTATGCCGGTTACTTAACATTTATATCTTGTTGTTTGGCCCCTGCACATTGCTACTCAAGTTGATCTTGTAAAGAACCTTGGTCAGGTAACGAACTTTCACCTGTCAAAGAACCTCCAGAGGTATAATTCAAAGGTAACTTGGAGGACTTTGCACCCACGACAGATTTTACATGGACCAGGCGCCATTAGCGTACATGGAGGATTTTAGCAGGCAGTAGGCTCGATCCTGCGGCCTTTCAGCTGCAAGTTCGATGCTTTGCCAACTGGGCCACCGCTGCCCGATCTAGATGGATTTACCTGGAGTTTTGAAGTCTAATTATTGGTGCAGACTTGTCATATGAAAATGGTGCTTTGGAGTGGGGAAAGCAAAGAATGGGGCACCGCAGATAGACAAGTTTCACCGTGAGTTAATTTTGGGCCGAAATGGTAGGCAAACACAACAACGCAGGGGGATGAGACTGCCCCTTTCTACCGTACCCCACAGCGTGAAAACTGGCTTCGTAGACTTCCCATTGGAGTGGGTCCGGTAGCTTGTGCAGGCTAAAGCCTATGTCACCTAATAAAGAGGCGGTAGTAAAAAAAGAATCTGAAGGGAAAAGGGGTTAGTTTATACATGTTATTTACACTTTAGTTGAGGGATAGCTCATGAGGAAACAAGAAAATTTTCTGCTCAGTGTGCTATGATCTGTAGCATCACTGTTCATCGTGCTTAACGGCTCTTTGAATGTTTGTACAATTCTTTCAGCCAAGCCGTTCAATTGTGGATGGTTACGTGGAATTGATGCATGTTTTACTCCATTCGACTTCAGAAAGTATTCAGATTCTTCTGATACTAATTAAAGAGCGTTATCAGATAATAACTGTACTGGTTATTCCATCCTCGTAACCAATTTCATAACTTTGAATAGTTATTGATTACTTTTAGGTTAAATATATACATGCTAAATTACCAGCTTGCATGCATTATGCATGTCAGTATGCATGTTAGTTATATGAATACGATCCGCCGATATGGCGTCTAGGTTAAGTTAACAGTTACCACAGTTCGTTAGCTGTTGCCAATATAATTAATATGTTACAGAAAGTCCAGGCTAATTTGTTTTATTGATGTGTTTAATAATTTTGGTATTCGAGATTTTTGTACACAAGTTTTATAAAGAATTAAATTATTTTGATTTCTTTTGAAACGTATAAAAATTATGGTGACTTAATTATATCTTAAGATTTTATCCTCATCTGCTCTTACTGTCCATAGCAGCGGTTCTTAAAGTGCGGTCCACAGACCACAAGAGGTACTCAACGGATCTTAAGGGGGTCCGTCAAAATTTCTTGTCCAAATTATTTATTTATTTATTTCTTATCTAGAACCTATGAAAAATAGTGTGAGGAAAATAAAAGCATAAACTAAGAATAATGTAAAAAAAAAAAGAAAAAAAATACAATATCATTAGTTTATAGGGAAGGGACAGCTGATGTCACTGTGGTATACTGTGGGGAAGCAAGAAAATACCTCTCCATCTGTATGACTCTTACTGTACGTATGAGTTCGGACGGACTCATGAAGATCTGGTTGGTCTACGCTTAACAATTCTATGATGTGATTTGTCTATTTCGCCATGGGGATTCCTAGAATAATCACTAAGGCAAAAATGTAGTGGTAGATTGGGTGACGGAAATGTTTGTTTGTAAACATGCCTTTCCCTTATGCAGTATAACCTGTAAAAACGGAATCGTGAGTTCGGAAAAAATTTCAATTTAGACATATTTCCATGATCAGATGTGATTTTATGGTATTCCTTCCTCGGAATCTTGAAATTTTCCTTTTGAAGACATGATTCCGGTATTGAGAGCTTCCGTTTTTACAGGTTTTATTGTATATCTCTAGTACTTTTACATATTATGTACTCAGTTTTCTAAAGAATTTCAGCCTCAAATCCAGGGGCTCCGTGATGATAGACGAAACATTAAAAATTAGAGTTTAAGAGCCACTAGTCTGCAGAAAATTGAAAAATATTTTCAAGAATAGGATTATGTACGCTACATGAAAGCAAAAGCAAAATATTCGTTATGAGATGAAATGTAGAATGCTTCATATATTTTGAAATTCGAAAGTAATGTACATTTTCCGGCAACTATTTTTGAAAACACGTATTGTTGAATATATAATGATAGACATTGCTGATTAAAGGATTGCATAGTACAGCTAGCGCAGCAGAAATTTTACGTGTACGAAATGTTTTGTTTGTATGTCATCATTGATGCATCGGTAGATACAGTGTGATACAGATACACCGTGCGTAGGCTAGTGGCCTTGGGTTCCTAGGCGAAGTATTTTGGCGGTTCTGAAAAAAGTATTTTAGCGACCGTAGTGGATTTTTTCATAAAGGAACTACCTTCTCGGGAGATATCAACAATTAATACGATTACCAATTTACAGAGAGAGCGCAAAAGTCTTTTTAAACCAGTGATTCCAAACTTTTTCTGCAATTTTCGTCCCCAAACAATGATAACTTGCACTACTGCCTTATTTATTCTTCCCAGTGTACACATAGGTAGAGTTTTAAAGGGTGGAAGAAACACACTTTATTCATGGGAATGTAGACTACGCTTTTTAGGAGGGAAATATTAAAAAAAAAACTGGGAGTTTACAAAAACTTTTAAGCATGGAAATTTAAATATTTTTTAGCGATTTAATTTATATTTTTTTATGGATCTTGAATGAAGTGTTGAATGTTTATTTAGGCTATCTATTTAAAAAAATTACATTTAAGATTATCGTAACTAAAAGGAAGTATATCAGTTAAGCATAATAGTATTTAGAGAATTTAAGGTTATTAATTATTTAATAACAATAATAGAACATTTTAATAAATTAATAAATACTATTTTAAAAACGCATAATTCTCAGAATGAAATATAACATATGTGACTTTAAAAAGTTTAGAATCAGTTATCTTGCTAGAAAAAGACAGATAAGAGATGAAGAAAGCAAAGGTCGAATAACTATAAATGCACCCAGATATCTCCGCTCCAAAATTATATTAAAGGATATGAATGATGGCAAAAAACAGGAATAGGGAAGCCTTCATTAAAAATGTCTTATGCACTACCAATTGATACTATATTTGTTATATTCCAAATCCATGCATTAGCTATAACTTCAAGTTGAAAAATGACTGATTTTGTTTACTGTCAAAATTCAAAATAATCTCCAAAGTTCCTGGTTTATTTCCCCTCTTGATAATCTGCTTATTTTTTTCCAACTCTACACGTAGGTGTTCAATACACAGCAATAAATTGTTATTTTTACAAAGTAATGACACCGGTAGGACTTAACTGAAAATATTACTAAAAAATAATACCGTGATAACTAAATTTAAAAATTTATTTACGGTGGACTAGGATCTAATGGGACATGTTTCCAATTTCATACTGCAGAAAGTGTTATTTATAAAATTCCTTGGGATTTTTTTACAGCTTAATTAATGAAAGAGATACAGTTTTAATTTGTGAAATGAAATTTTGTCCTATGGATCTTATTATCGCTTTGGGTTCGAGGCTACTATTTCAGGAATGTTTCCCTAAAGCACGTGACCCCGTATCACAAAAATATGCTCCGTTATTGCTCTGTGGCATGCAGTCTTGAGTTGCGAAACGAGTGGTTGCATAATTAATGCCTACGATGTCGGGAATGTTTCCCCAAAGCACGTCACTTTGACATCACAAGAATAGGGTCCATTAGACACCAACTTTGTGGTTTGACGGGACACAACAATTAAACAACTTTTATGACACAAGTTTTGCATTTATTGCTCAATTGCCAAACTTTTCAACAAAAGACACTATCCTAAATTATATGCGGCTATATTATAAGAAAATTTAACACAAGACGCTCCTCGTAATTTTAATTAGGTGAAATGGGATAACATTTCAATAGGAATAAAATAATAAGACGCATTAACTTTTTAGTTTATAACATATATTATATAAAAATACATACCCCAGGTCGAAATTCATGGTATTTATTTGCTAGACAAGCATTAAATGCTGTATCCCAGCAAAGTAAAATAGCATAAACTACCATAACATATTTGCTGGTTTCACCATAATTACCAGCAAGTCATGACGTGTATTAGAACACTTTACTGCTTGACCAGCATACATATTCCAGCTTGTGTTGCTTGAATATGTTGCTGGCCTAGAGGCAATCAAGACCACCACTTGCATGTAATTTCTGCTATTCTAGCAGTAATTCACAAACAGATACTTTTTTTTATTGCTGTTCTATCATTACATTTCTATCATAAGTTGCTTTTAATTTTTTGCTTTTCTAGCATCCCTTGCTTTTAATTTTTGCTATGCTGGCATTACTATTCTAGCATCACTTGCTTTTAATTTTTGTTATTCTAGCATTATTTTTCCAGCATCACTTGCTTTTATTTTTTTGCTATTCTCCCAGTTAGAAAAAGTCTGCAAAAAATGTGTGGTGGCGCCATCTTTGGAGAATTTCTGAAGTACCTAGATTTTTTAGTAGGGGAAACTTATGTCGGATTTTTTCCCTCCGACGAGGACAGAGCCAACACCTACTTGACATAAAGCCTTTGGGCGATTTTGTGACGTCACTCTTAGACGACCTACGTTCTTTTCCCCCGGTGGAACTCTGCCCTTTTCTTTGAGCGTTGAAAAATTATTAACTGTTATTTAACTTGTAAATTTTTCCCCTGCATAGTCTTTTTAAATAGAATTAAACTAAATACTTATTTTTTCATGTCCTTCCTACTTTGTAAACAAAGGTTAATTTTTAAATACATATATAACAATTTATTTTAAGATTTTCCTAATCAGTTATATTCCAATTTTACGAAATACACATTAGTAAATAAAAATTTAAATATTTGGCTAGAGATTTTTATTTACACTAGGTAAATCAGATTAATTTTAAAAGAGAAAATTAATAAAACATTAATGCATTAATTTTATATTAAAAAAATAATTATTGTGCCAATTTGTCAATTAGTTATTAATATATTAATAATAAATATAACTCAGATGTATCTCATAAAAAATCACTTTCAAAAATCATCTTTTAGTAAAACTAATTTGTATTTTCAACTTTTTTTTTTTTTTTTACAACGTTGTTTGTTCTCAAGCGCTGTTTAACATTTTTTATAGATAATGGGAAAATCAATTTATAATGAAGTAAGTGCTTTTTATCTTGATAAATCTTTTATGCATTTACTTATTTATATGTTTTATCTGCTTTTGATGTATTGTTTACAAAGTATATGTTATTTTGATAATGTTGAATATAAGGTAGCTTTAAATATAAAAAAGCATAAAGTAATATTGCTATGTTTATTACTCTTAATTCTATAGATAATAATAATGTTTAATAATATGTAATTTGTTGGGCATTATATTTTTCTTTTAACAATCAAATCAAGCTTCAAAATACATTAAATATCGTAAAAAATTATGATTATTATTTATCATTCATATTCGATAAATGTTAAAATATGTCCAGAATCTGATTTCTTAAAATAAAATGTGTAAGGCAGCTATTTTATATTAACAATTGTTATTATTACTACCACTAAATGAAAATACACTTATGCTTCAGTCATGTTTACATGTACAAAGATAAGAATATTTGAAAAAAAAATGAGCCGGTAAAAAACAACATAGCATAATTGTATTCCGAAATAATGAAATATTACATATTAAACGCCTACCCCCCCCCCAAAAAAAAAAAAAAAAACAAAAAAAAAACAACACTCACATTAAGTTACAGAACACGTGGTGACTTGTATATCTTATATTCAACATATCAAAAGCAGTTAAAAAATACTAGAGGTTTCACATATATATAAATAAATTTATGCAATATTTAAGATTAATCAAGATAAAAAATCTTACCTTATTATCAAATAGTCTTCCTATTATCCAACAATGCTTTGGAACAAAACATTCAATTTCAACATCGATAAAATACACGTTCAAACAAGCAACGTTACTATGCTATTGCTATAAGAAGAAGGGAGAAGGGGGTGAGGCTGAAAACCAGTTTAGTTGGACAGTTCGGACGGTCCACCGGTCCACTGTTAATGACGTTAGTGGAATCCCGGAGGAGCGCCAAATGGCTTTGTAAGAGTTCAGGTAGGTGTTGACAGAGCTCACTACCTTCGGTTTGGGAGGAGAATGCTCTTCTTACTTCGCTACTGGGGTCATGTTTGTTAACGATTTAAATGCGGGTAATGAGTGAAGAGCTGATTCTGCTGTATGTTGATATTTTTTTAAGATAGAGGGTGAATTTATCGATGCTTTTATCCTCCAAGATTCAATTAATAAGGTTAATTTATTATTAGGGTTTTTTCTATGTTTAATGGATAATTAAAATATGGCTTGATTATTATAATTCATTTGTGGAATTTTCTTAGCTTAATGAATGGTTTGAACGTGGTCATAATTATTTGTTGCAGAAAAATAAAAGATTTTGAAGTATATTTAGGATAGAATTTATCAATTTCAGGTGGGGGTTAATATTTTAAAACTTTAGTCCTTATTGGGGGGGGGGGGGGGAGGTCAATTGTACATATTTTCAATTCGATTGTTATGAACTTATTTCTTACATTAAACAGTGCTCCTTGAATTTTGAAATTTAATTGACTAAATTCTCTTTTTGAAAAGCACGATTTTTTTTGTATAGTTAAAATAATTAAACACTAAGAGAATAAACAGCTAAGAATTTTACGATCGGGGAGTTGAGGGGAGGGGCTTTTTCCCAAAAATCCTTCAAGGAAATTAATTTTCCGTTTTTTTTTATATTTATGTGTTAAAATTTTATCTAAACCACGGGGGGGGGGGGGGCACTTTTCCCCAATAAATCCTTTATAGAAATTAATTTTCCGTTTTTTTTTTTTTTTTTTTTTAGATTTATGTCTTTAGATTTTATCTAAAACTGGTAGACGAAGGCAGTATGGAATTTACATTGTACTGGTTCGAATAGGAAATCTACCGCTCCTGGATTTTGAAATTTAATAAACTAATATTTTTTTCTGATTTTAATAAACACAGTAAATTTAATCTTTTCGAGAAACTTAAAAGAATTAAATACTAAGAGAAAGTGCAGCTATGAATTTTCTTCCAATTCGGGGGGGGGGGGGATTTTTGCCTTTAAGTCTACCATGGAAATTATTTGTAAATTTTTGTAAGTTTATGTGTTAAAAAATTATCTCAAACGTGTTCAAGGGCCAGTGTTTAATTCAGGTGGCGGTGACACAGCCCTCCCACCTCCCTGCTTTAGAAATTTAATAAACAAAATTTTATTTTTCTCCCATTTTTAAATATATAGAAAATTTATAATTTACAGGTAACCTAAAATAATTTAACAGTAAGAGGAAGATCAGTTTAAAATCTTCCGTTGGGGAGGGGGGGGGGGTTACTCTTCTGTATCCGCTTTGGAAATTATTTTTAGTTCTGTTTCTTTTGATATGTAGATGTTAAAAAGTAATCTCAAATGGATGTTTTAAGACAGCATTGAATTAGGAGAGAGCCAGCCCGGATTTTAGATTTTAATGAACAAAATTTTCTTTTTCTCCGTTTTTTAAAGACATACTGCATTTTTTTCGAGTAAGTTTGAATATTCAAATTGCTGTTTTCTATCAAAGCTGGTTGCATAGTATATTATGCTGGCAAGCATAAAAAAGCATATAATAGCATGTAAAGGTACCTACCTCTCCATGCTTTGACAGCAAATAAGCACATAAAATGCTTGTACATAGCTTGTCATGCTATTTCTCCCTGAGCTGGCTGCATAGCATTTTATGCGGGCAAGCATAAAAAAGCACATAATAGAACATTAAGGTACAGTCGTGGAAGAAAAAGTAAACATCCCTACTAACTCCTCAACAAATTATTGTAGAAGAAAGTTACTGGTACCGAAAGATTGGAAATAAAGTCTACTTTTAAATGATATATATAAAATTTGCTTAGTGGGCCATCTACATATTAAAACGAACCATAACTTTTTTTTTTCTATAGCAGTACACAATTCTGACAGCATAAATGAACTCTACACCCTTCAATTAGTCTAAAAACAAATTTTTATGCAATTCGTACCATAAGTTTCCGAGAAATTAATTATTTTAAAACGAGCTTATTTTAAGGGCTGTATCCAAATTGAAGTTCAGTACTTCCCAGCAAAGAAAGAAACAGTGGGCCATCAGCTGGAAAAATGATGGCAGCCAGCAGTGCTACCAGCGGTAAAGTGCAAGGGTGCCATTACTTAAACCTGTCGAAAAGTGTCCGAGCCGAATGCAGCTGGCCCATCAGTGATGGCCAACAGCAAGCCAGCATTGGTATGCCATCACATTACTTCAATCCGGCACTTTTCCTGCAGTGCTAGCACCTATCCCACTGCTATTCCTTTGCTGGCTCAACACTATCCCTTACAAAAATTTCTTATAGAATTCTATAAAAAACAAAGTATTATATAATTATGGCTCTTTTTTCTATAAGCTAGTTTCACCAAGAGCTATAGAAACATCTGTAGAAGTGTCTATAATAGAAATGTCTATAGAAATATTTGAACTGCATGTGGTCACCCTACCAAGTACTGACCGCGCTCGATGCTGCTGGGTTTTCGCAGGGTGGCGAGTGGTCAGGGAAAAACACAGTCAAAAAAGGTGTTAAATACCAGTATTTTGTTAAAGAGAAATTCGCTTTCTTTAATCTCTTTATACTATTCGAAATATTTTCTAGAAGAAAATACTGGTAGTTTCTACTTTTTTCGACTGTGTTTTTTCCTGACCACTCGCCACACTGTTTTCGTGATCGGACATGAACAAGTGCTTTCAGCGTATGCTACGATTGCTCATAGTTTTCCAGCTCTCATTACACTATTTCAAGTTTGTTTCTTTTTGTGATTTACGTTCCCAATCATTAAACTGGTATAGAAATTATTCTATTGTATAGAAATCCTATGTATTTTATACGCTTTTTTTTATTATTGATTCTGAACCGCGTAAATTATGAAAACCGAAATCCTTTGTAACCTAGTAAAACCAGATTTAAGGAGAAAAAAAAAAAAGTGCGTTGAAATAAAGAATTTATTTATTTATTCATTTACTTATTTATTTTGTTGGTGGCAGTGGTGCTATATTTTTTTACAATTTTAAAAGAAATTAGCTTCACAGCTTAAATTGTGTTAAGATATTCATTTCAGATTTCTGTTCAAATACTCAGTCTTCGATATTTGCAGCGCTACCTAGCGTAAGTGTTCCCAGCAATAATACTGCAGAAGTTCGTGCACTTCCATGTAGTGGTGGGCCAGCGCATGAGATAAAATGGATGCCCACCAGAATTTTATCTGATGATTTCCAACAGCAAAGTTGACTGAAGCTGTCCAGCAGTAGTCATGCAGTGGTAGACCATCTGCCAGCACTTCTCCATCATTGTTAGTACCTATCTTGCTGCTGGCCAGCAATTTCCTCTTTGCTGGGTCGATTGTTGACCGAGAGAGCTTTCTTCTCGATCAAGGCACCTCAAGTAATCAATTAAGCCTGTTAGATTACAGGATACCATAAAAATTTTCGAAATATTTAGTCACTTCTATCATAGACCTCTTAAACCATCATTTTGCCGTTTTTTAAGCATAATTCGAAAACTACTTGGAAGAAAAATGTGAAATTTTGGATTTCCATAAAGCAGGACTTAATAAATCTGAATCCATCAAAAAAATTGTAGGTTGCAATTCATAATTTTTTTTTATATTAATTTCATAATTCATATCATAAAATTATAAAAATTGCAAATTCAGCGTATTTATGTTTGGGTATTATTTATACACAAAAAATTAAAACATTAGGATCATAATTTCAGAAGTTATAAATAAAAATATGAAAATGTAATTCAACGCTAGAAGCACTCAATTTTGAATGTTTATAATTCAAAAACTTATCATTCAAATGACTTGAAATTTCGTGTCTAGGCATAGTTTGAACCAAAGATTTGAAATATCTGGTTAAAATTGGGCATTGCCATTGAAAAAAATGAAGTTTGGATTCGTTTTAATATGTAGATGGTCCCCTAAGCAAATTTTATATACGTCATTTAAAAGTAGACTTTATTTCTAATCGTTCGGTACCAGTAACTTTTGTCTACGATAATTTGTTGAGGAGTTAGTAGGGGGTGTTTACTTTTTTTCCCCACGACTGTATCTACCTCTCCATGCTTTGAAAGAAGCTTAAACAGCAAATAAGCATAACATGCTTGTACATAGCTTAGCATGCTATTTCTCAATAAGCTGGCTGCATAGCATATTATGCTGGCAAGCATAAAAAAGCATATAATAGCACGTTAAGGTATCTACCTCTCCATGCTATGGAAAAAGCTTAAACAGCAAACAAGCATATAATGCTTGTACATAGCTTGTCATGTTATTTCTACCTAAGCTGGCTGCATAGCATATTATGCTAGCAAGCATAAAAAAGCATATAATAACATGTTAAGGTACCTACCTCTCCATGCTTTGGATTGTATATAGCTTGCCATGCTATTGCTGTGTACGCTGGCTATATAGCATGTGATGCTGGCTAGCACTGTAAAGCATATACTAGCATGAAAATCTAGCAGACAAAGGAATACATAGCAATAACTAGCATATTTGTGATGCTGGTACTAGCAAGAATTTTGACATGGGACTGCATGCAATAACATCAAACTTTACCATGAATCACTTTGAGGTCTAGTAGAATATGTCCAATTAGACCCTGGTCTTAAATGTCCCATAAAGGTCCATTTTACATTATGGCGTTATCGTCCTAGGCGTTGGTGTTACAGGCGTGTGCCTCGCAGACCTTGTAGACTTGGGGAGAAGATTACTCCATAGTGCAAATGTAGGATTATTCCCCATACCATTTCGCACTGCATTTAGGGTTTAGGCTTTTTTTTAAAACTATTTATCACCAACACGAAATAATGATTTTAAATTCATCATATTGATTAAAAGCTTCATAATAACATGTAATATTGTTAAAAATAGAGTTAAAACTTCAAAACAATGTCAAAACAAGTATTTATGAAATATAAAAAAATAAAAATCCACAGTTAGGCTGAGGAATGTTTTACTTCGGACTTTGGGAAAAAAAAACAAGTTCAGTATATACGCTTGTGCAATGTTGACACTACTATCTGTTGACAAAAGCATAAACATTTGATTTATTTCATGGGAAAATCCACTTGTCCTTTAAGCTCTACCCACAGCACGTTGTAGAAATAAAGTGAACAATGCCTGAAAAGAGTGTTTTACAGGATTTTACTTACTCTTAAAAAAGTTACAATAATATAAACTGATTTTTTTCAAATTGTTGTAAACTGTATGCAGGGGTCGTACTTGTCCTGAAATTTCACGACCGGAAATTCTTCGGCACCAGCATTTTCTTATGGAAAAATCTCTTCTTAAATAAGGCAAAAATTCGTGTATTTAACCTAGATTTATTTTTCTATAAACAAATAGTGATATTTGTCCTGAAAAAATCCCTTAAGCGTATGACCTTTGCTGTATGCCTGAATATAAAATATGAGCTTGTTTTGCAATGCGCAAACGTTCCGATGTTTGTTTTTAACTGTGTTAGCCTCATATGCAGATCGTTCTCGAAATCAAGATTTTTGCATTTAGTTCTTGTTTCAGCTATTGGTGAAAATTTAGCCTCGCACATACAGTTCCCGAGAAACTGAAGAAGCGCCATCAGAGCCTTTTTTGAAAGTTCTTTAAAGGAAATATAAAGAACTGAGAGCCAAAACTCTGGAAGCTTCCTAAAGTGTTCCTTTTTTAGTACCTTGTCACTTGGAAGTTCGCAGCTGTTCTTAACAAAAATCTATTGGTAAACTCTATTGGCAAATCATCCTATATTGCGTCGTTTAGAGGCATAAAACAATGTCATTGGCTCGCACTTTCCCTGGAGTTGCTTTATGTTTCTGAAGGGGGGCGCACCTCACCGGTTGGGGATCAATAATCTAAACTCATCCTGAATTTTAGTGCATAACTTTAAGAATAATGAAGATAACGCTATGTAAATTTCAATGGACCTATCCTTTTTATGAGCAATATGATGAAATTGCAAGGCATGATAGAACGCTTTGAGCATGCTTCGGTCAATGACACCGTACTTACAGTCAGCCATATATTGAAATATCAAGCGTTCAGCTCAGTGCATTTTGTAGATATATGACGTAAGCTTAAATATTTTTTTATAATGTTAGAGAATTTTGCACAAAACAAGGCGAGTCTTTTTAAAAGATCTCTGCAATATCTACATTAGTAAAAAAAATTATGAAATCAAATTTATAAGTTTAGAGTGAGGCACCCTGTATTTTTCATTGAATATGTGGATTAAGACCCTGGTTTCTTATGCAAAAAGCTGTTTGCCCTGACAAGTACTTTCACTTCACCCAGTTTGTCCATCGTATTAACTATTAACTAAACAAACTTTTTATTTCTAAACAAAACCATGCTAGGTCTATAAAATGATCAGAGCACCCCTGCTCCAACATATATACAGTAGATGCTCGATTTTATGAACTCTAGCGGACTATTATAATGTATTCGTAAAATCGAAAGTTCGTAAACGAGAGTGTACAAGGAAAAAAAGAAATGTGAAATAACTCATCTTTATTCATTTATGTTAAAAAAACTCAGTTATTATTTTTTTTTTTATTCAAAAACTGCTATAAACATATGGTTCAAGGCTATCTATGTAGAAAAGCACCTTAATATTGTCATCTGATTCGAAATAAGAATCATGTTATTCGAGTCCTAAGAGCCATTCAGTAGCTTCTTTAAGAATAGGTCTGGGGATGGTTTTCTCATGTTCTGTCCCTTCTTCCGTATCCGATTGTTCTCCAGTGTGCTTGTCCAATATTTCCCCGATGATTTCATCGTCTGAAATTTCTTAAATACAGGCTATGTTTTCGCCTACAGCCAAAAAATCTTTGAAAGTTAGATCTGCAGGAATTTGGGGATCCCTCATTTGAAAATCTTGCATCAATAATTCATCTGAGGAGACATCAGTATCGCTCCCGGTTTCTTCCATTGTTCCTTCTCTCTTGAAACCTGCATGCCGAAACGAGTTTGCAATTGCTTTTTGTGAAACATCACTCCATGGGGTAACAGATAAATGCATTGCACCGAGTACATAGACATCGTAATGTTTTTCATGTTCTAAATTAAGTATGATTCTTTTCAAAAGAATCCTAGAAAAAAAAATCTAAACCACAAACCATTAATATAGGTGTCATTGTTAAGATTGAAAACTTGAATGACCTGTCATCTTTTCTTCAAAAGTACCTACTATGGGTCTAAGTTTGATATGCTGCCAAACCTACAGTTTTACAAAAAAAAAAAAAAAAAAAAAAGATCAATGACTTATTTTGCAATGAGACAACGGCCAGGAACATGTCATAGCTGCGGATGAAGCTTGTTGAATAAAGTATATTTAATTTATACTGGCAGATGTTGCCACATTGCAGGCATAACAGAATGTAAGAAGTTTCTAATGGAAACTTTAAGCTGTGAGTTAAAGACACCGCCTTTAATTCTGCTGTTACTACTAAGCTGTGTGAAAAAGACATTATCCTTGCGTTTTAGTTTTGGTTAGAAGTTTTTGCGAGAGTGTTTTTGTTAGTAACTTATGATTTAAATTCGAATGTGTTTGTGTTTTTAAGCTGTGTCCGGAATTTTACAGTTGTGAGATTATATATAAATAAACTGTGTTTAAAACGAGAATAAGTGTCTTTATAGACTACGAGTGATTTTTAACATAATTCCGGGTCAGAAAGGATTAACTAATGCTAGTGACATACCTTTTGAACAGTAACATATTTTAGGGGTTTAACTCTTTTTAAAAACTAATTTTCTGTTGGCAGTTTTTTTGGATAATTCTTAAGCAAAAAAGACGCTCGTCTGACATTGGTCTTAAGACGGACGGTTATTAGAGCAGTTCACATCACGTGACTTTTACCGGAGAACAATGAAGAAAGCTGTAGCACACACAATCAGAAAAAGCATTGATAAAGGCAGCGATAGCTGTCCTACAGCAGCAGTGAAAACCTGTTCGTGACGTCACCTTGCACAGCTCTATAGAATGGACCCTATTCTTCCATTCGGTTCGATGCTATAAAAAACTAGCTGTTTGGGAAAATATTGGAAAATCGCTCTATTGGAAAGCCTTACTGTCTTCATGAATTCACTTATTTTTTATTCCGATGGTGAAAAGATTGACATGTGTGTAATAGATCTGAATAATATAAAGAATATTAATTTATTTTCAGATTAATTTTGTGTAAATTATCAAATTCATTAGAAATATAACGTTAAAATATATAAGGTTATAGCCAATGTCTGTATAAATGAGTGAAATTGAGGTTTGTTTATAAATTATGTAAATGAAACTTATTTTGCTTAAATATGCTTTTACTTCACGATTTCAATGTAAATTTTTAGTGTTTAGAAATGTTTTCATTTAAATTCTGCAAATCATGCTTTTATCAAATTTTTCATTATTTAATAATGTTATGCTTTCATTATTTAATGAAAGAATATGCTTATATTTTCATTAATTTGCTTTCTGAGCTCATAAGAGGGACAATAAAATAACGTTGCAAAGAGAAACAGTGGAAAAAACCTTGGTGCAATGCACAGCGTAAACAAATGATCAAGCCGCCATTTTACCTACTGTGACGCCACGGGAATACTGTCCATTTCCCTGGTTTCGGATAACTAAAAATAATCGAGTTTCTACTGAATCAATTAGTTTTTGAAATATTATTGTTGGCGGAGAGTACCATGCTTTTTCAATGGACACCTTTAGCTCTTTAGTAGAGTTATATTGCTTTACATTCTTGTATAATTCACAGCTTAAGATACCCCAAATGTTCTTAATTGGGTTTAAGTGCGGAATTAAAGCTGGCCAATCTGAAACGTTAACATTTTGCGCAGAAAGCCACTGTTTCTTACTATGTGAGCTACTTATTGAATCATTGTCGTGCTGAAATCTCCACCCAGAAGCTAGAGGTCTGCAGCCCCCGGGCCAGCAAAATGAAAGCAAAATTTCAAAGGCGCCGGGCCGGGTCGCTTTTTCAGGAAGGCTCACGTTTTCAGCACCAGTCTTGGCGAGTTGGCGAAAGCGAGAACGTACAGCCAGCTCTAACGCCAATTGTCGTCTTGTGTTTTGTTTTGAACCGAAATGGCGGAAGAAGAACTAGCATATTTTAGAATAACAGCCCTTCCAAAATTAAAGAAATATTTCCAATTATGTGTTCTAGATGAAAAGAAATCTTCGAAAGAAATTGTATTACGAACTCTTGTACTCTGTTTTATCAAAGGCCTTTATTACTTTTGATGATATAGACTACAGTTTTGATTATTTGATCCCCTCAAAAATCTACATTTTCATTCAATTGAGTATTAATAATTCCATACCTTTATTAAAAAGCCTTTATTATTTTTATATAATTCCATACCTGTTAAACAAAAACTCATTACCTTCATAAATCTAGATATTTGATTACATATAAAGATGGATTTATGGGATAATGAATTAATGCAGTTTCAGTGCATTTTGATGTATATAAACACAGATTTAAAAAAATACGGGACAGAAAATTACTAAATTTTCTGCGATGAACTTATATAATTAATTTAATACCAAATCATTCTGCAGAAACAGTACCCAAAGTCAAATGAAAATAGGCTAAACCAGGAGAAAAAACCCCTATCACACCCCCAACCAGGATGTTTAGAAATTGCTTTTTTAATGTGAGATGAAATTCTTAGGGCTATTCTCAACTGCTCTGCTCAACAAGCGCGAAACGTTTTCACACATTTACAAATTCATTTTTTAACGGAAAGACATAAAATTGGAAAGCCTGACCATGGAAGCGATTTGGAATCGAACTGTGTTTTCCATTCTTGGATCCATCCATTACCTATTGAGTTAGAAGCGATTTGGATCACGTGAAACGGCATTTTTCTCCCATTACTGACTGGATTTTCTTCTTTCGTTCGAAAGTTTGGTTCAAAATGCCCACTTTGACAGTATTTTCTGAAAGATCTATTTATTGCGTTTACAAGAAAACGGAAAAAGCAGTTCGATAACATAAGTTTCTGAATAACAACACCTTCTAGTTTCACGAGTTTCCGAACAAAAATGAATTAAAACTTAAGTCAGAAAGTTGACCCTTTGGATTTGAGAACAGCCTTAAGGGGAGGTGGGGGAGAAGGAATATTGAATGACTATCTCTTGCTACTTCAAAGTAACAAATAAAATCACTAGAGAAATTTTTTTAACTGTGTATGATAGTGAGGGGCTGTAGATTTAAGTAGTTAAATTTATCAATTAACAAATGGAAAAATAAACCAAAAAATTAAAAACTTGGAATATTTAATTTTTTTGAGGGGGGGGGGGCAGAATTTGAATAATGGGTCCTTTACTTATAGTTACTTCAAATTAATAAATAGGGCGGAAAATTTAAAAAAATGTAGAGAATTAAAAAAAAATGAAAGCGTGTGCATAAAAGGTTAATCTGATTTTTTTTTTTTTAATCTTTCATTCTATTTCTTTCCTTTTCTTTTTTTATGGTAAATTATTTATTTGTTATTTAAAAATCAACAGATAGAGCAAAACACAATTTTAACTAATCTTTGCTGCAAGGTAACAATGAATTTTAAATGGTCAAAAAATAGTGTGCTGGAGGAGAGGTGGGGGGGAGGGGAGAAGAGAAAATTCGAAATGGGAGGTTGCCTCAGACGATTGATCATTATTTTATTGCCATTTCAACTTAATAAATAGTGCAATATATGTGCAGAATGACGAAAAATGGAGTGTGTGTGTAAGGGGGGGGGGGCAGGGATTTTATCCGAGAGAATTCAGATGATTTATTCAAATATGATGAATGACTATTTTAAAATAACAAATAAAATAAAACAACTAGGATGAAATAATACTTAAAAATATGGCAAAAATTTTAAAATAAAAAACTGAAGAATTTTAAAGATTTTTAATTTTGTGCACTAGGGGCAGACCAATGTTTTTCTCATAAAACTCAAATAATGATAAAGATTTAACAGCATTAAAATGTAATAGTAATTGATTTAATTGGCATGCATCAACTTGCAATTATTTTAACTGATTATTTAATTGCAGGATACAGCTAAATAATTTATGATTTATCGTTCAATCTAATTATAATCGAATTGATTTTAGTTTCAACTTCCTATTAACGTCTAATCGCAATTAAATTAAGAACAATTAAATTTTAATGAATTATTTCAGTGAAAATATGTTTTATTAATGCAATCACACAATGCGTCACACAATTATGCCGTTTAATAATGATAAAAAAAAAAAAAAAAAAAAAAAAAAAAAAAACTAAATTAATTCAATAGTAATGCTAATAAAACTACGTTCAAATGTGTCATAAAAAATGATCAATAGAATTATATATATTACAAAATAATCTTTACACTTGTTTTTATTTTTCCTAAAAAATAAAATACGTTCTTAATTTCTTCGAATATAGCGAATTAATGAAATAAATGAATACTATTGATCTGAAAAACGTAACTTATGTTTGAATTATATATATTGTGCAATTAAAAGCATTTTAATGCGAAAAAGCTGTTTGTTTTAAAAGCGAAAAGCTCTCAGCAAAGGAATGGGGTTGCTGTTCGCTACGCGTAAGACGTCAGGAACAAGAAAGGGTGCGTAGCATTGAATTCATCCCCACGCCAACCGTTACTCTGGCGATAAAGTGCTCATAACGTGAGCCTTCTTGAAAAAGCGGCCGGGTCAATAAAAACATAAACGGGCCAGCCGGGCCAATAACAAAAATTAAGCGGGCCGGCCGGCCCGATCTAACAGCTTTAAAAGGACCAGACTAATCCTATAAAATACGACCATTTACATTAACCGGCTATGAAAAACAATTGCTGAAAACGGATTTTGACCGAGTTATGTGTTTTTAAATTTATTATTTATATATCACATTTCAATGTAAGAAAAATAAAGTTTCTTAATAACTCTGTTAGTGTTGAAAAGTGTTTCATAGTCTATGCCTGGTGTATGATTTTCCGTTCTTGTTTTTTCTATGTATGTTAACGCATAACTTTAGAACGGATGTTCAATTTTCAGACTTTTTTGTTGGAATAGTCCCTTTCTACAGATGGACTCGTTTTCATATCATCTAATCTTCGATCTAAATTCTAAAAATAATGCGATTGTATGTCCGTTAGCGTGTCTTTTTTTTTACTTTATAAACTTTAACTTTTGTAAATATTTAGTTTTGAGTATGATGTTAAACTAAAATGTGCTACTTTACAGATTGAAATTGTCACCGTGTCGTGTATACTTTTGTTTACAGGGACACCTCAAAAAAATTCATATATCATCGTACACTCACTGCAGATAGATGCGTCTTAAATTCAGACACATATGTGACTGAAAAAGAATTTCAGACACTTAGGTGTCTTAATCTGAGAATTAAGATAGTATAGATGTCTTAATTTAAGACAAATAAGTGTCTTACTGTGATCATATAAGCGAACTGAGAAAAATATCGGAAAAATCAGCAAACGTCTTAATTTAAGACGCCTTGCTTCTTTCGTTAGGTAATAACAACCAGGGGGCACTCTCAATTTTAGATTTCTTTTGTTAGAACTTGACATTGCTTGTAATTCGAACTGGATACTTTTACGCACACGTAGATTTTAATTAATAATTTGTTTTGATTCGATTGATTTTCTGCGGAATGTGAAGTTCTGTGATTCTATTTCGGATCTACTTAGTTTAGTTTTTTATCCGATTTGTGTGCTTGACGCTAAATGTCGGCTTATAATAAGGCGTCACGTTGTCGATATAACGACGGGAAGAAACACTTGAAGATTACAGTCCTGGCCAGGAAAATAGGAATTTTTTTAAAACATGTACATTCGCTTACTTTTGTTCATTTTAAGGTAGTTTTAGTAATTGTATGGCACTTTTGCGTTTATATATTGAACATTGATAATTTGGCTGAATGCCAATGCACTGACATTAAGCTTCCGAAGTACACCGCCCCCTGAATACTAGGCCTGAGCGCTGACACAAAAATGGCGGCTGACGAAGGCGGATTTTTTTCAGCGTGTGTACGGTCCCTTAAATATTCGTACCAATAATTTTTTTTAAGCTTTTTAAGCTTTATTTTTCTGAGATTAAACCAGTCAGAGACATCTTTTATAAAATACTGGTGTCAACATTTAAGGGATCGTACCTACGTTTAAAAAAATCCGCTTTCGGCGGCCGCCATTTTTGTGTCAGCGCTCAGGCCTAGTATTCAGGGGGCGGTGCCGAAGTATTTGAGTGACGTCATCGTTGCTAAGCAACTGATGGTCGTTAATAGCAGAAATTGGTTATGTGTGTTTCTGGTGTTTGCAAACTGCGCGCACTGTGTTTAGTGTATCACGGTTAGGTATAATTGTTATTTTGTGTTTTTATAAAAGTTTTACTGGCAATTTTGGTATAGTTTTAGCTTTCCGTTTCAATTTTTCAAAGAAATAAGCTGTCGGTATAAGAATGGAAAAAAAAAAAGGATTTCAGTCTACGAACGAGAGTCTAAATTCAAGCTCTGCTTTAGCATACTAACCTGAAAGCATGTGAAATAGCTTATCAGGCGCATGTTTCGCCGCAAAGTGTAGGTAGAATTCAAAGGACGCTTGCCATGGGTCTTTCTGTAAACATCAGTGGCCGGTCAAATTGTGGAGTAAACGGCTAACTATACCACGTGCTGACAGAAATTTGATTCGAATGAGTCAATGCAACCGGAAAATGACTTCAAAGAGACTGTTATTAAGATGAAAAGGTGCTGGCGTAAACATCAGTTCAAGGACAGCACGAAGAAGGATATTTGAGTGGGACTATAGGGTTCGCCGGACTGCCAAAAAACCCAAGCTAACTGTAGCCATGCGCAAAAAGAGACTTGCTTGGGCACACGCGCATAAACACTTGTCAGCAGAAGATTGGACAAAGGTAATTTACTTTTATTTTTGTGTACAAAGCGGATGAAATAATTTGTGTCATAAAACATTAATTTCTTATGTCACAAATTAACATATAGGGGAGATGGGGGCACATGTGAACAGGGGGCAGATGTGAACATCGCAGTTTTTCAATAGTTATTATAAGTGTTTTTATTTGAAAAAATTACCAAAGATGGCAGCACCTGTGGACGTATGGTAAAAAAATTTTGAAGCTTTTTGACATTTTGTTTGTCTTTAGTAGCCAAAACACTGTTTGTAGATGTCAAATGCAAAATGTTGGTTTCAACTTTGGTAAGTGATAAAGTTTATTTATTTAGTTAGTTATTCGAATTTCAATGTTTTAACATATGCTATGACTACTATTGAATATTTTGGATAAAGTTGTTTTGTTCCCTAAAATTGATAAATGTTAATTATTTATCAATTTAACTCTAGCAGCCATGCGGGGCACTTGTGAACAGACTAGTTGGGGGCAGATATGAACAGTTCACAAAAATCAAAATCTTTCTCTGTTGTGCGAATAGAAAGAATTGATAATGATAAAATGTATGTTATATTCCTGAGAAAGAATCTCAGATCCAATTCATATAATTTCCCTGAAATAGTAGACATTTCTGTCATACAAAAAAGTGATATTGTATTGAAACTTCCACTTCCACATTTGTCAGGAAGTACACAAAGAGCAAGAAGCTCATTTGAGTTCAATTATAATTTAAATAAATTCAATGTTTCCTCAAATGCAATAAGTGTTATGTACTATTTTAGTAAACGGTTTAAAACAATATTTTTTATGCATTGTTAATACAAAGAATATTATGACAAACAACTTTGTATTTTTTTTCTTTTCATTTGCCTCAAACTTGCTGTGATGGCTTACTTCCATCTCTCAAACAACAGCTATGAATAGGATAATTTGAATTGGGATGGATATCAGTAACATTCTTAAAATGTAAAATTTTCAAATTGATAACTAATATAATTCTTGGGTATGGTGTCAGAACAGCTTTATATATATTTAGTTTCATTTTAAAATCTTTTGTTTAAACATGTCACTCAGAAACTAGAAAAAAATTATTTTTTATTTTATTTATGGTGAATTTAACTGATAATATGAATAATGGTTATGATAACAAATTAATAACAGGAGAAAAAGCATGTCAAAGGATATTTTTTCCTTGTGTTCACATGTGCCCCACGAGTGTTCACAACTACCCCGCTGATGGGGCACATGTGAACAATTTTTTGAATTTATAAAACTATTAAAAAATGTAAGAAAAACTATACAGGTGATTAAAAAAAAAATTCCATGTGTAAAAGAAAGTTCTGTTTACTATACTGACTACTTTTTATTTATAAGAATTAATCCAATTATGAGAAAAAGATATATTTATGCGAACTGTTCACATGTGTCCCCATCTCCCCTACATTTAATGTTTGGTAACACAAAATCAGTATTTACAATCTGTAACTTATGATTTCAAGTGCGTTTTTTTGAAGATCCGACAGTACAGATAACGAGCGACAGGTCCCTCGTCGTTAGGAGAAAACCGGGTGAAAAGTTCCTGCTGGAATGCCTGAAGCACACTTTTAAGAACCCAACAAAGGTTATGATATGGAGCGTCATCTCGACATATGGAAACGGTTAGATATCATGATGTTCAAGGAACTATGAACCAAAAACAATATAAGGAAGTGCTACAAACTCGCCTGTTGTCAGATAAGAGAATCGTACCCCAACATTAATGGTATATTCATGCATGTCGATGAACCTTGACACCGAGCAAAGGCAAGACTTTTTGGCTTCTCAGGATTTGGAGGTTCTTGACTGGCTAGTGACCAGTCCAGACATGAATCCTATTGACTATATTTGGAACGAAATAAAGAACAGTACACTCTCAGAAATAAAACTCTCCCTTTTGACGATTCAGAAATCCTCGAGCTGTATTTCGTCGTTTTTGACGATCATTTCCTATTAACATCACGTGACTTTTAACGAAACGTAAACCCTCAAATATTTGATGAAAGTTTTGCCTCAATCACGGTCAAACTCAATGCATTATAAGGAAACAGTTCCTCAAATCCTGCGATTTTAGCAAACAGATATTTGCTTGTTTATGTTAGTCCTGTAATAATTTATTTTAAAACAGCACTTACGCTCGTATTCACGAATAACTTCGACCCGGAGTTATGCAGAAAACCCGGGTTGAAAACTCAAATGGCATTCAATGTCAACCCCACTGAACCGGTTCGAAGTTGAAAACTAACGCCGGGTTCAGTAATCCAACCTTGGTCTAGAGTAGGTTCAACCCAGAATTTTTCAACCGAGCATGCGTATTTAACGAAAAACAAGCGGTGAGAGTGAGAGGGAGAAGACCGACATTTTGCAATGGCGGTAGACGTGCTGATAGAAGGTGCTGTGTAAAATATAGAAGTTCTACTATTAAATAAAACGGAATAACATTATGCAAAGGTATGTAATCTCATATATATGTAATTATCTTCAATATTTTTATCTGATTTGTTTATATTTATGTATATAGCCTCTATATATTGGATACATGTTGAATGGTTTGTTTACATAAATACGCGTAGTCACGAAAAATTGATTTGCCTTAAAAATAGCGAATATTACTTAAACAGCCAAATAATTGCTTCTAAAGTAACAACTGTCGCGTTTAAGGTCATTTATTTTTTGCGATTTCGATGTTAAAAAATTCACAAATGTATTTTAACAGGACCGAAATAAACGTCGTACTTGCATAAGTTCTAATTAAAAAGTGAGACTCAGGCTAATTTGCATTTTTGTTTAAGTAAAGAAATACACAGATTATCTTAGAATATCCATAGATTCTCTGTAGATTTTTGATCAGTACTTATAGAATGTTTTAAAATTAAATTTTGGGTCTATTGTGTAAAAGATATATTATTGTTTATGTACAAACTGAGATAAATATAAATCAGATCTATAAATTAGATATTTTAACTTAAAATTTAAACAATCTGAGTTTTATTACTTTATTGATTTTTTTTACGATTGTTTGTAAGCTTCTACGTATGTTTCCCAATTTTTGTAAAATTTGAAATATTTATTTTTATTGCATTTATTTTTCAACTGTATTTTAATTTCAAAATTATACATAATATAAAATATTGCATTAGTACTATTTTATACGAAAATAATAATAGTAATAATAAATCCTAAAATGAATAACTTTTCAATGTTACCTCCTGAAATTGTGACTTTTTTTAGAGATCACTTATAATTTTTGCTTCTTAATTGACAGCTAAATTAAAATAAATTACTAAAGGGTTGAAATACGCTGGTTAAAAAAAAAAAACTTTCCTTTTTTAAAATAACCCCACACCAAAAATATTTTTATCAGTCCTTGCAGTAATGATGACTATTTTTAAGGTAAATAAATTCTTCGTGATCATGAATATTTATGAAAGCAAACAATTCAACATGTAATGAAGGAGATATAATATATAAATATAAACAAACCAGTCAAAAAATGTATAGATTATATATATATATATATGTGTGTGTGTGTGTATGTATGAGATTACATATATTCTTCTATTTTTGGTAATATGTACTTTAAACTTTCTTTTTATTTCTATATCTTACACAGCATCTTGAGAAACGTTTAATTTACTTAAATTAAAGAATGACACCAAAAAAAGAGAAAAAAAATAGAGGGAATGGGTAGGGTGGTATAAATGGGAACTTGTTTTTCTCCACTGATTCACAAACAACAGCTATTTTATTTATTAGATAATGTAAAATTATATGAAATTATTAATAATTAATTTGAGCTGTTTTGTTAGATTACAAACTATCATTACTCTGCCTATTTAGTCTAGAAATCTATCATTAATCAGTCACCGAAAAAAAAAGCCCACTTTTAATTTCTATTCTAAATGAGATTCTTATTACATCTAATGAAGTGATACCTAAAATGAGTTAAAAAAAATGAAATTAAGAAGCTGGAAAAAATATAGAAAATAAAATGTCATTTTCTAAAATAAATACATTTTTTCAAATGCAACACTGCAACCAAAAACAAGTGTCTGCGTGCATGTAATAATATTTTGTAATTATTAGGCTAATTTATCAAAAAATAGTCAAGGAGAATCAAGTGAATAGCTTTGATCTTTTAAATGTGATAATAGAAAAATTCTCATACAAATGGCTGGAGGGGAAGGGGTGGGGATAGGTCCTAAAAGCTGGTCGATAAAAATTCAACTTTCTGTAATATTTCGCATTTATTTGTCCAGAAAGTATTCAGAATACATTTATCATGATTTAGGAAAGGCCTTATTCGATTATATGTGTTGAATGGAAATTCATGCACTATACACTAGTAGTCTTAAAAAGTTTAAAATATTTGTGTTCCTTAAAATAATATCTTATAAAATATCTCCACTGCACACAGTTTAAATTTAAAGGAAGTATAGAGTTTTATTTAGCGACTAGTTAAATGAAAAATGTTTATCAATCGCTCGGAAGTGATAACTATATTCGCCTATGGAGCGCCTCTGCGGCTTGGTACCTGGTGCCAGGGCACCGCTAGGATCACCTGTTCCGCCTTTTTTGCAGTTCTGTTAATATTATTTCACTACTTTTTCCAGTCAACCTGGGATATTAATTACTATCTAATTTAATTAGTATTAAACATTTTAATTAGCTCGCTGAAAATCCAAACAATAAAATTAATACATCTGGGATACCATCTATACTAATAAAAGAAATAGTATATATAAAGTACAACAGACTACTTTCTTATTTTTTTTCCTTTTTTCTCCATTTTAATATTTTCATTATCAGAAATTGTTTAATTGCTAACTAGAGCTATTAATAATAGAAATAATCATAATTGCTGTTGTAATAAAATTTTAGTTTCTATTCAAATTAGGTTTCCTTAGTTTTGGCCCAAATCAAGTTCCATTTTTTAGAAACTAAAAATTTATTTTGAAAAGAACCTTTTAACATTTATTTTAGCAGTTGACACGTTTCATATCATTAACCTAACTCATTAATAAATTAAAAAAATATAATTGTTTAAAAAATATTAAAACTTTCAAGAAAAATTAAGTTGATCCATATTTAGTGATTACAGGTTTTTATTTTGTCCATATATTTTGTAGGGATAAAAAAAAAAAAACCACACTACATTGAATCTTTCTTTTCTTTCTTTCTTTCTTTTTTTTTTAATCGGCGTTTTCCTTCCAAAACATAAACAAACGAAGTCTCGACGCCAAACCGAACAAGGCATGCGATTTTTTTAACCAATAAACACATTTCGTTCAACCTAGGTCGAGAAACCCCGAGTTGGGTAACTTTTCATCCGAAGTAAACGGTGAATACGAGTTTTCAACTCCCGGTTGAAAATACCAACCTGGGGTTATTGAACCCGCGGTTTAACCCTCGGTCGAAGTTATTCATGAATACGAGTGTTAGTGCTTTTCAGAAAATACTGAAATATAGGTAGTTATTGTTTCTTCATTAGTTACTTTTTTAGCTGTTAGAATTTTTAGGAATGCTTATTATTATTATTATTATTATTATTATTTTATTTATATGTTGTCGTTCGTTATGTTTTAATTCGAAAAGAATAAATTTCCTGTGTTCTTCAAAACCATTCAATAAGAAAATTAGGTCAATAAAATTTCAAACTTCTAGGATATCTTTTTTTTTTTTTTTTTTTTTTTTTTTAAGAAGTATATTATGTTTTCAATCAAATTAAAAATAAACATAATTGATCCCTCTCCTCTTTATAAACAGTAAAGTGGTAAAATCTTATCCTCCTACTCAAAGTGATAAAATCTCACGCAATATGCACTTCACAATTCGTTATTTGTGAGCAACAAATTAACCAGACCATATTCTAATCATCCATTGATCAAAGAAAATTTCAGTTGTAAATTATTTAATCAAGCCATATTATAATTATTCATTGATACGAGAAAACCATAAAAATAAATTAGCCTTTCTTAAAACTTTCAGAAAATATAGCAGCGCCGATAAAATTGCAATCTACGTTATAAAAATATAAACACGAAGTAGAATTCATTACACCAGTCTAAAAGCAAACACTTTCAAGTCCCCAGCAGTCAGGTTGGAAGAGCAGTGACCTCCCACACGAAAGGTCGTGAGTTTGAATCACGCCGAGGAAAGAGAGAGAAGTGATTTTTTTTCTTTCCCCGTGTCAAATACTGGAGCTTCCAAACTGTTTGAGAGATGGCGCCACTAGCTCTCTTTTGACGAAACTATTGACGAAATTTATATCGTCAAGCAAGTGAAGAAACTAATTTCATCAATTTGACGAAATGTTTGCTCGGAACATTTTCCAGGAAACCATTTCGTCAAAAACAAAGAAAATTTCGTGAAATCTGAGTATTCATTTCTCAGAGTGTATATTGGAAATTGCATGAACAACAAAAGTTGCTTTAATTGAACGAATTATACAAGTCTGACACCAAAATTCTCGCATTGAGGAAAATTCGAAGAAGTAATGCCAGCTCGTGTGAAGGCCCTTTTTACAACCAAATGGGGTCCAACTAAATATTGAATGCGCATATGTGTGCTTACAAGGTTCAGAAACACTTCTGTGCACTATTAATAAAACCTAGTTAGCATTTTCGCCGATTTTTGTGTATACTCGTTTTCTTTAAAAAAATTCTGAAATTAAAAAAAAATCCTATTTTTTTTAGCAGTACTGTACATTTGGTAACTCTACAAAGAGTGTGCAACAGAGACAGTATTGCTTTTCATTGCTCTTCAGTAATATAGTGTTAGTCATCTCGTCAAAAGCTTGGTAAACAAGAACTAACGCCCAGACATAAAAACAAGTCCCGCGAGTTATGTTTTGAGACTGAAAAATTTTCATTATTTTAACATAGCTATCAGGATATATGAAGGTCTTTTCTTTTAAAAAGACGAAAGTATTTTGTCTCTTATTCACTATGTCAGTTTTCTTTAATTTCAAGTATAGGAATTCTCCATATTGAATCAACAGCGTTTCAAGTAAGTGTTGTTGATATTTTGTTTATAGCACCATATAAAATACTGCATGAAGTGTAATTTAGGATGTAATCTGTTTGTGAAAAAACAGGTAATTCTAGAAATATATATTCTTACATTCATGTAATTATGCATGTTAATCTAACTGTAAAAATCCCAGTAAAGATATACATATATATTTGCTTTGAAATCAATTTTAATATTGATTTTTGATTATTTTTAGCAAAAAATAAATTTGAAATTTAAAAAAGCTAGAATTTTATATTTACCTTCATAACTATATTTTGCACTTAAGATTGCGGTTTTTATAATTTTATTTATAATCACTTACATGGAATATAAAAAAAAAATGACAATTAGATGTTAAGGTGTACATTTAAGACAAAAGAAGTTTAGAAATTAGAAGTACTTTTTCAGCAGGCAATTAAAACAGAGTATTTATTTATTTATTTATTATTAATGCTTGTGATTATCGTCTGATATATATATAAAAAAAATTCCCATGTGGCAATATAAGTGGCAATTATAAGTGGCAATTAAAATTTTTAAATGATATGATTTTTTTTGGCAGCGGGGCGAAGGGGAGAGGCGAGGATGGATTTTCTGTGCAATTTTTGTAAAGCTGATATTTTAAATCCCTTTCGACATTACTTTGTTTATAATGACTATTTCAAAATTTTAGAGTAGGACAAGGTTAGAAACAAAAATATATTTATCCAAATACCGTAAAGGCCCTGCCCTGAGTAGCGGATACTTCAGAACTGAGCAATTTGTTCGATAATCGAAGTCTGCTTTTGTGAGGTAAAAATATACAAATATGTATGCGTTCTGGATTAAAAAAGATTTTCGCTAAATAGAGGTGTCCGGTCGGTATTAGAGAATGTCCATTAACCTCTATAACAGACACTCTCGAATACTGGACATTTCTGTTTAGCGAACCATAATGCATAGGCTTGGAATTTTTGCAAAATTACTTGATTAAAGCATGGGCAAACTGGGTGTTGCCTCCTTCCTTACCATACAATTTTAGGGGCCCCAAATTAGATATGCAATTTTTGAAAAGCTCATACTTTAAATCTGTTTTGAAATTGCAATCTGCAATGATTATAATCAATATTTTGGACTTTTAAAGTAGAATAAGATTTTCTTTTTTTAAGTCTAAAAAATCTAAATACAGTAAAACCTTTGAATCGCGTGCTCTTCGGAACGCTGAATTTGTCTGCTATTCGAAGGTGTTAGCTTTTCTGAGGTAAAGAAATAAATATATGTTGAAAAAGATGAGTGTTCGCTAAATAAAGTTTTCCGTATGAAGTTCTGCAGTAAACTCTCCATAACGGACACTCCTAAATAGTGGATACCACTATTTAGGAAACACATTTTTTATTCACAACGTGCACATTTTTTATATATTTTTACCTGAGAAAAGCAGACACTTCCGAATAGCGGAAAAATTTCACGGTCCCGAGCTGCCGGCTTATTGAGAGGTTTTACTGTATTTAGATCTGCCATGCTCAACCTGCGGCCCGCGGGCCGCGTGTGGCCGGGCGACCTTTTACGTGAGGCCCGAGGCACATAATAATTAATCCACATATATATATACCGGGTATCCTAAAAAGGACTGACTGATTTTAAAATTCAATAACTTGTAAACGGTGACAGATATTTAAAAAATTCTTGCAGGAGGGTTGTGCATAAGGTCAAAAGTTTTTTTTACAGTGATTTTCAATTTTAGTTCGAATTACAAACAATAGATGGCGCTGCGATCAATAGACGCTAAATTCAGGCTCGATTTTTGGTACTTCGTGGCCCGGATAATACATTTCCATCTCCCTTTTCCGCATGAAACAAAAGAAAGGACCAAAAATCGAGCCTGTATTTAGCGACTATTGCTTACAGCGCCATCTATTGTTTGTAATTCGAACTAAAATCAAAAATCCCTGTAATAAAACTTTTGACCTTATGCATAAACCTCCTGCAAAGAAATTTTTAAATATCTGTCACCGTTTGCAAGTTATTGAATTTAAAAATAAGTCAGTCCTTTTTCGGACACCCGGTATATATATATATATATATATATATATAATTATTTCATAAAATAATATATTCATATAATTGAAATTCGCATAAATTTTTTTAAAGATATTCAGCATTGTTTTATATATTTTCATGGGAAGATAAAATATATCCTGTTATTTATAATTAACTTAAAATTATGTTAAACGCCTTTTCCTTAGTCAAAAGTTCTTTTTGCATGTAATCCTATTTGTCCTACAGTGATGTATAAATTTCTTAATCTTCAACATTAATCAAACATCATTCCAAATTTAGTTTGCACTATATATTTCTACAATTTAAGAAAAAACTTTTTTTTTGAGCAAAAGATGGATTTATTATAGAAAATCTCTTTTGAAATTCTTCATTGTTATATTATCTCGTTTTATACTTATTATATTGTTAATACTGCTCTTTAGGGTTGAACGTGTGTAGCGTAAAATATCGGCACCAAAAATATTTTACAACACTATTGCCAACCAGTAAACTTCGCGGCATATTTATACAGCATTTGAATAGAAATCTACTACAAAGTTCATTATTTGGAAAAAGTGGTGTTATTTTTTTCTTTTTTTTGGTAATATTTCTTCCGCGATGAACATCCAACCCTAGTGATGATATTAACTTTGTTATATTGCATTGTTAGACTAATGTTATTTTACTTACTTTTTTAACTCTTCGATAAGTGTATTGCGGCCCGCCTAAATTCTGAAACTTATGTTTGCGGCTCCTGAGAAAATAAGTTTGAGTATAGCTGATTTAGAGAAATATTTTTTTTTAAATTTTATTCTACTCTAGAAGTTCAAAATATTGATTACAATCAGTACATTGTCGAAAAAGATGTAAATTATCAGCTTTACGAAAATTACATACCAAATATGGGAGCCCACATAATCAGGCCGTATGGGGGTGACGAGGGCAGAACCATGGCTCATGAAGCCTATGCTTTAATCAGGTACTGTTTCTGTAACAAACGCATCCCTGCTTTATGGTCAGATATTTTTCTAGGATTCAACGTAGTCAAATATGGCTACGTATAAAAATTACCAAAAAAAAAAAAAAAAAGAAAGAAAGAAAAAGGCTGCGATTCAGACGTTTGAAGACGTTTGAAATTCGGACTTTGATTCAGACACTTAAGTGATGTTTGAATTTCAGACATTTCAATTTACAATATTCCGTGTCAAAATTAGCGATATTAACAACAATGAGATTTAAAAAGATAGCGTCCTGCATCAAGTTCGGCTACCCAAATTTACCCGAATCGGAACTGGCCCGTGGTTTGGGCCGGGTCGGGTTGAAAATACTTTTTTTCGTTAAGAGCCAAGGTCGAGTAAGGTATATCTATAGTTTTATATCTTATATCAGTTTTATCTTCTATGTAGAAAAATATACATACATACAGTCATTTATTCTTAAACACATAGTTTTCCATCTTAAACAATATTGTGAACTTTCTTTAGAAAAAAATTGTTTCCAAACCCGACCAGCAAGTGTCAAAATAAAACTGAGACCGAAATATATAGAGTCTGTGTGTTTCGGGTTCCGTTTAGTTTTGACTCTTGCTGGTCGGGTTTGTTAACCGTTTTTTCAAAAGAAAGTCAGAAATATTGTTTAAGATGAAAAAAATTATATATCTGAATATAAATAATGCATTTTTCTACATAAAAGATAAAACTGATATTAGAAATATAACTACAGGCTATTTTTTCACAAAGGCAATAAATAACGGTGGCCATCATTAAACTGACAGTACTCACAGTGTTCTGTAGCGCGATCTAATTGAGAGAATGGCACCAAATTTTGTGGGAAGATTAAACAAGACGGGGGAATAAGGATGCTACGAAAAAAAAATAGTTCCAAAAGTCACCGCTAGACAATATGTGGCGCTGTGTAATAGAGAGAGTTTTAAAAATGCAGCATCAATACTGAATTAAAATTACCTTTTATTTAGCACATTTAACGATTTAATTCAAGCTCAGTATGGCAACACTTTTTAAAAAGCTGATACTTTATATAAACACTGATAAAGGCTCTTTATCTGCAATTTAAGTTACTCAGTCCCGAACAAAGCAGCAGCTGAGGAAGAAGTTCTTCATTCAATTTTCACGTTACATTATTTGGCACAGTTGCAGTCTTGTCTGGCTTTTAAAAGCAATGTGTTACTTTTAGAAACCCCTTGATTGAAAGTTATGTGCAATAATATCTCCTTCTTTATTCGAGAGGGCATTACTTGTCAAATTCTTTTACCTGAACCAGTGCAATGCCTCAGCCGCTCTTCGTGCTTTTAGAACGCACAAAAAATGCGTAAAGGTAATGGTCCTTTGTAAGTTAATGGTTTAAAAGCAATGGTTGCGAATTTTCATAAAACAGGTTCTCTGAGATGTTCAGTCAGGCAGAGGACTGAAACCCATACCTGTACCACAGGATACAATCGAAGAAGTTGCAACTTCGATTGTCGACACAGCACATTGCTGCTACTTCCAGCGCTCGTGGGGTAGCTCGGAATCTGGATATGCCTTATAGTATGGAAAGTGTTACGAAAGATTATCCACTTCTATCCGTACAAGATCAGCCGTGCACACCGACCATGATAAGCGATCGACTTTTGCTCTCACATTTCTTTGGAGGTGGATGATGCTTGGCCGTGGAAAATAGTATGGGGAGACGAGGTCCACTTTTACCTGAATGGAACTGTAAATACCCAGAACTGCCGAATTTGGGATAACAAATCACCAAGTGATTCAAAGAAATTCCATTACATTCACCAAAGGTAACTGTTTGGTGTGGTTTCACATCGGAAATGATTATAGGTCCATTCTTCTATGAGAACATTACCTCGACAGGACCAATAACCTGTTCTATTACCGGAACGAAATATCGCCAAATGTTAAACAACTTTGTCATTCTGGCACTTCAGCAAAGACAATGCTCGGATAAAATCATTTTCATGTAAGATGGAGCCCCTCCACACATCACTTTGCGGATACAGCAGCTGCTACGACAGAAAATCACAACATAAAGAGTCATTAGCCGCTGCTTTCCAACTGTATGGCCTCCTCGGTCTCCTGATCTTAACCCATGCGACTTCTGGCTATGGGTTTACCTAAAGTCTAAGGTCTATCACAGAGCTGTGCAGTGCAGGACCTGTCTATGTGGAAGGATAACATAAAACGGAGTGTACGGGAGATTCCTGCAGCCATCTTACTTTCTGCTGTTGTGCATGCCATGCACAGAATGCAATATGTGGTCCACAAAAAGCGGCGGCCACATTGAACCTGATTTGAATGTGTTAAATAAAAGGTAATTTTATTTCAATATTGATTCTGCATTTTTAAAAATTATCTTTTCTATTACACAGCGCCACATATTCTCCTAGCGGGGACTTTTGGAACTATTTTTTTCCGCGGAATTCTTCGTACCCCGTTTTGTTTAATCTTCCCATAAAATTTGGTGCCATTCTCTCAATTAGATCGCGCTACAGAACACTCTGAGTACTGCCATTTTAATTATGTTCACTTTATACATTGAGTTGAGGAATAAATCACGAGCGTTTTTTTCAGATTTAAAAATGCGCGCAGGAATAAAACGCATTGACAAAATGTTTTATATTATTTGAAACAGCAATAATTGCTCTACAAGTGAGTGTATTTTGATTTTTAATTTTATTGAATTTTATGCATTTTTAGATGATTAAAATAGAATGTCAAGTGGACAAAAACCGAGTATTTCCGAAAACAATTGTTTTTTGCATTCTCCACACTCTTTAGAGTTAGCTCCGTGAGATCTTGGTTTGACGAATACTTTGAGTCAAAACCGGGTGATTTCTAATCGATGGGAGGAAGTCGTAAACAACAACGGAGAGTAATATTATTAAATAATTTGTTGTTATGCTTTTGTTTAAAACAAATTTGTAAAAACAAATAAAAATAAATCACCTACGAGTTATTCCCCTACACAATAGATTAATTTTCTTTCACTCCAGTTTTCAGGTTGACTTCAAATAGAATTTTCGGTTGCAAGTCGGATATAATCAGACAAGTGCAGGGCTCTAGTGTGGATAAAAATCCGCATAAACACAAAGGCATGAAACAATTCCGTGAAGTCGGTTTTATATCTTTGTTGAAAATTACTTGTTCGTTTCAGTATTATTCGTCGAATTTGTTTCCATAAATATAAAGTTAAGAGCGTAAATTTTTTTGTATTGTAAGATTTTCAAAATTAAAAACTGAGAAAAAAAAATGTAGCATCCATTACTGAATATTTTTTATTGCAATCTTTTGCCATTTTTAATTTTTGTTAAGTCCTCCTCTTTGTAATATTTTCATGTGTTACATGCACACGCAGTTTAAACATAGACTTTTTTCTCTAATTTAGAGACACTGCGCTGTGTGCAGGGGCTTGTTTATTTTTCAAAATTTATGTAGCATAAATATAAAGAATATAAAACTTATTCCATAAACCTTTAATCTAGATTACACCAACTAATTTTTGATGTAAATCTTCGACTTATTCAACTTCAGAATTTCTTCGATTAAGATTGTTAAATAAGAGCAGCCAGAAAAAAAAGTAAAAGCAGGGATCTTTTCCATCCAAACGCCCTGAACAAACAATCCCGATCAGCTATAAGTAGATTGTAAAAAAGACAAATCTTTCTTAATCTAGCTCTTATTTTTTTTAAGGTTTACGAAAATATAATATAACCTCTTCCAAGTGACCACCAATTTCGAAAAGCGTTTCTTTATCTCCGGAAACCAATAGATGTCCGAGATTTGAAAAATCATTTCCAAACAAAAGCTTTGCTTGCCGTAATTTTCTGAAACGGTCCCGAGTAGTTTTTACAGTACATTAATCAGTTTTTTCAAACCAAAATATTGGTTTTTCGGGTGCTATAAATTCTCAAATAAACATTTTAATGTTCAGCAAACATGATAAATTAACAGCATTAGCAATAAAATTATAATATAATATAATAACAATAAAATTTTTAGTATTAACATTAACATTAAAATTAACTTAGTTTATAGTATAAGGTTATATAGTTAAAATATAGTAAATATCAAAATTTTTAACAGAGCATTTATGACCCTATATATAACAATATTGAGACAGCGAACATACGCCTAAAGATGTTTAAATCATTTGACTTGCATTTAATATTTTCACGAAAATTAGCACTTCATAATGGAGCTTTTTATGAGTTAATCAATTACGTATTAAGCATCTAATTAGCTTCATAAGAAGCACTAATACTTTTTTCAACGTTTCAGTCTGATGATTTACAGATAAGTTATTTTATGTTTTAAAGGAAGTAAAAAATACCGTATTTTAGCAGTTTTTAGGATGTTATTAATTCTCAATTGAACATTTTTTAGCTGCATAACATGCAATTGTAACAAAATCATATTAATGTTTAATGGTTATGCTGCTAATTTATTATGTTTGCCTCTAAAACATGTCTGTTGAACACGAAAATGCTTACTTGAGAATTGATAACATGAGAAATACCTATCGTTCGGATTGAGAAAACAGATTAATACACTACAGAAACTAATCGGAAACGTTTCCGAAAATTACAGGCAGCAAAAGAAACTGTTGTTGTGGAGATACTTATTCAAATCTCAGATAATCAAAAGTGTCAGAGGCTTCTAGAGAAAAATAACACTTTTCGGAATTGCGGGCAACTTGGAAGTGTTTATATTATATTTTCTTAAACCTTAAGAAAGATAATTTGAGCTAGATTAACTAGAAAGAGCTAGATTAACACCTTGAGGGTCAGTGGGATATATTATATATCATTTAATTTTAATCAAGATTTGTACCAGAATCTTTTAATTAAATTTTACTTTTAAACTTTGATGAAAGAAAGTTGTAAAATTGCATTTCCTTACTTTCAAATAAAATTTATCGAAAATTCCGGTGTGAATTCAACATTACAGAAACACAAATTCTTGCTCCTGAAAGGGTTAAAAAACACTTTTATGTTTTTTACAGTGTATCTTTCACCCCAAATAATGAAATTAGAAAAACGTGGAGCTATTCTACAAGCCGAAAAAATCTTTAAAAAAGTACATCTCACTTATTTTGAAGTATTTTTGATGTAAAACTTGTTACCAGTGCATTTATGACCATGTTTAAACGATATTTAAACAGCAAACATTCGCTTATTTAAAGATTTGACCCACATTTAACATTTTCCCGAGCTTTTTTATGAGTTAACCATTTGCGTATTTAAGCAGCTAATTAGCATCATAAGAAGCACTAATACCTTTTTGAATATTTCACTTTGATGATTTATGGATGAGTTCTTTTAGGTTTTAAAGGAAGTAAAAATTACTGTATTCGTTTTGTCAAATTTCATTTCTTTATTTTCAAATAAAATTTATCGAAAATTCTGGTGTGAATTCAACATCACAGAAACATAATTACTTGCCCCTGAAAGGGTTAAGAAACATTTTTATGTTCTTTACAGTGTAGTAAATCACACTGTAGTACCACATAAAAAATGAGAAAAAATCGGAGATATTCTAGCCGAAAAAATCCTTAAAAAAGAGTACATTTCACTTATTTCGGAGTATTTTTGATGTAAAAATTGTTAACAGTGCATTTATGACCTTATATAAAACGATATTTAAACATCGAACATAAGCTTATTTAAAGATTTGACCCATATTTAACATTTTCCCGAAAAGTAGTACTACTTCATAATGAAGCTAAGAGTTAACCAATTATGTAATTAAGCAGCTAATTAGCATCATAAGAAGCACTAATACCTTTTTGAATATTTCAACTTCATGATTTATGGTTGAGTTCTTTTTAGGTTTTAAAGGAAGTAAAAAATACAGTATTCGTTTTGTCATTACTATTAAGAGAAAAACTTATCACGCAATCAATCAGCATATAGTGATGACTCACTAAACTTTTTCGATAAGCGTTTGACAGAAATAAAACGGAACTCTTTCACTCACGTGGTTAAAGATATCATGTGAGAGAAATAAATAATAATAATAATAAAATATGCCGATTAAGGAAAGCTTTATGCTTCTGTTTGCGCAAAGTATGAAGAGATCGCGCAATCAAAAAAGTTTTTAGAATCTTCGATATCTGTTTATTTATTTTCTATTTTCAGAACACTTAGTGGGAGGAATATATTGCAATTATAATTAGAGATCGACCGATAATTCGGTTTCGTTTTTGTTTTCAGCCCAAAGTCTAAGTTTAATCGAAAATTCGGCCGGACTGAATCCCGACCGAAACTATCTGTATTCCACAAATCTCATTCCTTCCTTCGGAGATTTTCAGCATTATTCATTGATTTGAGCTATATAGGATCAAATGAGACACTCTTTATTTATTGCTATGACCTGCACTTTTTATAACTATCAGTTATGACGGACGCAAGACGTGAGTGCAAATTTGAAGATGCTTTTCACGTGCTCATTAAAAGCTGCACACTTAACAGTAATCAAAATTTCTTAGTCTGAAGCTGAAGAAGTGTTTCGAATACTCTTTGAGAAAGTTCTAGTAAAACAGATGATCATTTAAAAAAATCATTATAAAAGATAAATCGAGGCATGCATACTTAAAACTTTTTTAATTAGATGAAATTCGTACAATTAGAAAATCATTTTGTGCCATTGTTGCATTTTATTTTATATTAAATAAAAATTTTTGGTCAGAGGCACAGAGAGCCAACTTGGGGCACTTATAATTAATTAATAATTATGTATATTTATGTATGCATTAATTACTTAAATTATTTTTTTGGACATTTTCATTTTCGGCCGAAAATAGGAAGGTTACCGAAATTTAGTTTCCGTCTTAAAAACCTGTTTCGGTCGATCCTTAATTATAATAACAACAACAACAACAACAAACACAGTAGTCTGGAAATTTGAATAACTTTACGTTTTGAGGTCCCTTGAATTCGCTTTTGATGTTTTTACAACAATTCTGTATGTGTGTGTGTTTGTTGGTATTTTTGTATGTTTTATTGGTCTCCAGAGTCCGTTATTTGCGTTTTTACGATGAAGTCTGTGTGTACGTTTGGGTGTGAACGAACACGCTAGCGTCTAAATAGCATTTTCGATTGAGCTCACATTTTGCAGGTATATTATAGGCCACTGTTGTAAGAACTGCATATATTTTCGGGCAAAATCGGGCAACGGTTTTGGTATTTAAAATAATTTTTAGACCATTTTATGACTTTTTCTATACACTGAAAACAAAAGACAAATGTCGGCCCCACCAGTGGCCGAGAGGTTCTGCTCTCGAATCTGGCAGACGGGAGGTGCTGGGTTCGAACCCAATGGCGCCCGTCCGCTCTAATCGTTTGGAGTTTTCCGTGGTTTTCTTCGAACCTTGGATTTTCTTGCGTAAATACGGGTTAGGTTCCCTTAAAAAGATTCCCTTTGGACCTATATCCCTCGTTGATAATTGGCCGTCATAAAAAAAAACCCAACACCTAAAAGACAAATGTCTCTTAACCCTCTCAATGCGCATACCGCGATTTCCACGGACAGCGTAAAAGTAGCAGAATTTGCGCAACCCGCGATTTCCACGGGGATGCATTTTTCCGTCTATTTAAAAGCAAAACACGCTTTTTTGCCGTTTAACAGTTCATTTCTGCTTTTCTGTGATGTTTAACTGCTGATTTATGTCTGGGTTAACCGACGCGTTAGTTATCCATATTTCTGTGATGTTCACAAGCTTGTTTTGCAAGCATTCTGCGCTCTTTTGAAAGCTCAAAAATGTCTCGCCCGCTGCCATCGAAATACTCAAGGCCAGAGGACACGAGTTGTGACGTCATCACTAATGACCGACTTCTCACGAGTGTTGGAATTCACACCGGAAAATTTTGAATAGCAATTTTCTGTTATTTTATTTGTGGAATATATATCATCTTATAAAAAAATAATAACTATTTAAACTTACTGGTGAGAATTCGGAATCCTTAAATAAAAATTCCGCCTTATGCGGAATACCCAGTGTTGTCGCATCTGGTTGATGTTTTATTGCGGATTCCAAATTCTCACCAGTAAGTTTAAATAGTTATTATTGTTTTATAAGATGATAGATATTCCGCAAATAAAATAAAATAAAATTCCTATTCAAAAATTTCCGGTGTGAATTCGAACACTAGTAAGAAGTCGGTCGATTAGTGATGACGCCACACTCGTGTCCTCTGGCCTTGAGTATTTCGATGGCAGCGCTCCACCCCATGGCACTAACCGCTCGACATTTTGCTAGCCATATACCCCCAATCCGACCAAGAAAGAGCCTACTAGACAATGTGCTGTTTTGTTGTATTAAAAAAAAAAAAAAAAAAAAAAAAACTGAAACTAGCAAAAACATTTGCAAAGAAACGGGAATTTGGTGCAAAGACTGTGAAGTAGGACTTTGCCTCTAACCTTGTTTCAAAGTTTAACACACTAAACTTCATTTCTAGTGCGAATTTTGTAATTATTTTGCATATTTTCCTTAGTATATATGTCTCATCTTTGTATTTCATAAAATAAATCACAATTTATCGAAGATTAATTTTCAGAATTTTGCTTATATATGATTATTCGTCAAATTCAGTTTTTTTGAAAACCTTTCTTTGTGATCTAATTCTATATTAAAAAGAAAAAATCCTTACCAATTTTTTTTTACATATTTTAATTTTAAAATATATGTAGTTTTGAAATATCTAATAAAAAATGCGCAATTTTTGTACCCATTTTGATTTTTAAAAAATTTCGCAGCGAGAGGCTTAATCCACGAAAATACAACATAACCACAAACGAAAATATACAATAATCTCTTCCGAGTTACTCATGATTCCGAAAAGCTCTCTTTATCTTTAGAAACCTCCGAAACCAATATATTTTCGAGATTTAAAGAAGCATTTATAAAAACAAAGTTTCTTTTGATGCCACTGATTTTAGGAAATGTTTCCGAGTAGTTTTTTGTTGTGTAATAATCAGTTTTCTCAAACCGGAATTTCGGTTTTAGGATGCTGTCAATTTTGAAGTAAATATTTTCATGTTAAAACAAAAGTATGTTTTACCGACAAATAGGATAAATTAAGAGCATTAACACTCACATTAGAATTAGTGATGTTTTGTTGCCCTTGAATGTATAAATTCAGTTACGCAGCTAAAAATGTTTAATTATGAATTCATAGACTCCTAAAAACCGGTATTCCTGTTTGAGAAACTTACTATTGCACTATGAAAACTACTCGAAAAAGTTTCCGAAAATCAGTGGCAGCAAAAGAAAATTTGTTTTTATAAATGCTTCTTTTAATCTCAAAAATATATTGGTTTCTGAGACTTCTAAAGATAAAAAACTTTTTTTCGGAACCGTGTGTAACTCGGAAGAGGTTATTGTACAGTATGTTTCGTGGTTATATTGTATTTTCCTAGATTATGAAACATTTAAGAACTAAAATATCTTCTTAAAACACCATAAAAAACTTATAAATGCGCTAGGCCTTTCGAAAGATCCGAGTCTTTCGTCGTCAGGTGCAAAGAAGACGTGCTTCTACTATGAAAGCAGCAGCAAGACTGAAATGAGAGATAGGAGAAGGGAAACGGGCTACAGAAAAAGCCAATAGGAAATTAGAAATCAACAAAAATTAGAAATTTCCTATTGGCTGTTTCTGCAGCTTGTTTCCCTTCTCTTATCTCTCATTTCAGTCTTGCTGCTGCTTTCATAGTAGAAGCACGTCTTCTTTGCGCCTGACGAAGAAAGACTCAGATCTTTCGAAAGGTCTCGCGCTTTTATAAGTTTTTGATTTTGTTTTAAGAAGATATTTTATTTCTTATTCATTTACACCAGTTTCAACTTAATTTCTATGAAACCTTTGTCTTTTTTAAAGCGTATTTAAAATTACTAATGACATGTGACCGAGGATAAAGGATAAATATAGCCTAGCCAGGGCACGCTTGCCACTTTTGCACGCGAAAGAATACTTTTGGCACGGTGTTCTTTGGGGTTCTAAATTACGGTGCAGTGAGATTACACAAAATGCACTAATTTATATGATTTGATCTTGTCTAAATTAGATTAATTGGATAATTATAATTCCGGCGTATAAATTCCAAGCTAGCTCAATAGAGGCTCAATTATTTATCAAACGAAAACAATAATTGGAAAGTATTGATAAGTAAAGATTATTAGATATTATAATAAAAAATGCCAATGGTAATTTAATTTAATTCCAGAGCTATTTTAAGAACCTAGCATTTGTAATTTCAAGAATTTCCCCATATGACTGCCATTATTATTATTTTTTTTTGGGGGGGGGGGAAATGAATAATAATAATAAAAAAAAAATCCCTCAAATAAAAAGCACTTATTAGGTAATTCTAGTTCAGTTAACATTCTGTTAAAAATAACCTAGTATGAGCCTGTTATTAATTATTTTACGTCTTAGGTGCAACAACAAATATCACATTTAATCATATTAATTTTTTAAATTAATTTCTAAAACGTATTTGGCTCTATAATCATTACTGTCTAATACCTACATGTATTTTGCCAATATTTTTAAAATCTTAATAGATAATTTTGATTTTCTATTTTTCGATCCGTTAAAATTCGTTTTTTAACCCCTTGGGGTCGAGCGACCGGTATTCGTGCCGCGTACGGTGCTTAGAATCAGTGATTATTCTCACCAGTAAATTTTTATTGTAAATTTTGCCTTATTTAATCCGAGCATTTTTTCTATTCAATTAGGAAAAAAATTATGTTTTTAAAAACCGGTGATAAAATATTAAAAATTTTGTAAAGGACCCTCGCCCCGAAGGGGTTAATGGGCACGTAGTAATCGTTTAAGATATTTTTTCAAGTAAATTTGTCATGCGGTTCTAAAAAGGTTCGCCATCCCTGGCCTAGGCGTTAGCAAACCTCTGTGGTTTCGATGTAATGGCTTCAACTGCAAAAGAGAAGGTCTCGGGTGTGAATCCAGCTGGGTACATTGCGTCATAAATTTATTTTAAAGCACATTAGTGTTCGGAAAGTCGAATTGAACTACTTCAAATTTGTCTAAATAGGAGACAATTTTCGCATTTCGCTATTACATCATTTCATTTTTTCTTCACAGGTTTTAATTTGTCGAAATATATATTCGATTAAAAAAGATTTCAAATTCATTATATCGACATTTAAAAACTTTGTAGTACGATAACTAATTATGAGTATAACCACGTATTTGATGAATTGTGGAAAGACAGCACACAAGACCAACTGCCAAGGTGACTATTCCATAAACTTAAATTTAAGGCTTTTTCGGGAATTTCTTTTTAAATAAATGCGAAATGCTCATAAAAATCCGTTAACACAAAATGATTATACATATATTAAAGTAGAAAACTGTTTTTTGTTTCAGTTGATATATATATATATATAAATGGCGGCTTGACAGGTGATGATCAGGAGCGATTCGAAAAAAAAAAGTGTCCAGCAGTAGACACAATAAATCATCGTAAACTTAACCCATTAACGACGAACCTCACAAACAATTTTCAATGTTTTATCTCAATAATATATCCATAGTTACAGTAATACATACTAGTACTAATATTATTTAAACAAGAATAAAAAGCGTCGAACGTATGAAATGCCAAATTTGCGTAGCTCCGCCCCTAATCACGCCTCTAAATGAATTTTATGTATTTTACACATATTTGTGAAAGTATTTATATGTTATATCTAATGTTCACTTTCGCCATTTATATAAAATATATGTGCAAATATGGGAAATTTTTGACTGTAGCACCTATAATCAGTAAATTATAAACACCAGTATAACTTTGAGCCGGCTCAAAGTTACCCTGAAAATGTGATAAAATGTTAGGGCCTTCTTATTTTACATTTTATTAACTATTAATAAATAAATAATCACAAAGTATTATCACATTTACAACTTTTAGACAATAATATGTCTGATAAATGAGTATATTGTTACTTACTATGAAAATTTAATTAGATTACAACAACTTCAAAACAGCATTCAAAATTAGCTTGAAAACAGTACTTCACAAAAATAGTTAGATGGTGCAATTAATATCGCATAATGTTGCTAATTTATTTTCTAAAATAAAGAGTAGAAATCCCAGTTTAGAACCTTGCCAACAGAGCTCAGTTCTGGAGTTTATTTAGTCTTTTGGAGTCAAAAATATTGAAAAACAGGAGCTGGTGCAAAGTTACACCCCATGGTTCAAAGTTACCCTGAATGACTGTAACTGCAATTGGTAGCTTAATATTTAATTTAATAAATTTTTAATTTGGAATTTATAAGTAGGTTAAATCTATTTAAAATTAACGAAAGGAATTATACTTACACTTACAATTTATTTATCTATAGTAAAATAGGTTTTAATAAACAGCTATTTTTCTTACAAGATTTTTTTCTTTTTTTAGTCACTCAAATTCATTTGCCTAAATACTTTTACGTAGCTGAAAATGTTTATTTGAAAATTGACAACACCCGAAAAACTGATATTTCGTATTAATATAGGGTTGAGAAAAACGGAAATACTGTAAAATTTATTCGGCAACGTTTCCGAAAATTACGCTCGGCGAAAGAGAATTTTTTTTCTTCAGAAATGCTTATATAAATCTTAAAAATCTGTTGGTTTCTTAAGATAAAGCAAGGCTTTTTGTAGTAATGGGTAGTTCGGAAGAGATTATATTATACTTTCGTAAACTTGTTTGCTAGATCAAGAAACATTTCTCTTTTTTTACAGTGAAGCTTTGTTAAGCCACTAAAATTGCAGTGAACAAACAATAATTATTTTTAAAATAGCAATTAAAGCCTTTGTGCAGGAATATTGAAATGCAGTAAACCAACGTTTAAAATGCGCAAATAATGCGTGAAAAAAGAAGCAAACAGCTGTTTCGAATCTACAGCGAGATTCTTCTTCAGTGCAAGAGAGGGAAAAAGGAACAGCGTTCTAGAAAAAGCAAGGCTGAGCAAAAAAGTCAAAGGCTGAGCAAAAAAGTCAAAGGCTGAGCAAAAAAGTTTTTGCTTAGCCTTGCTTTTTCTAGAACGCTGTTCCTTTTTCCCTCTCTTGCACTGAAGAAGAATCTCGCTGTAGATTCGAAACAGCTGTTTGCTGCTTTTTTCACGCATTATTTGTGCATTTTAAACGTTGGTTTACTGCATTTCAATAATTATTTTTGTTTAATCTATAAGCAAAATTTTGCAAAAAAAGAAAAATAAAAAAAAGAGACCTAATGATGACTATTAAGTTATTTTTATCTTTGGATTAACCAAAATTTTAGATAGAATCCAAGATGGCTAAAATATAGTGCTCAGTATTTAATTTGTTTATTTTGGTGGAGAAGTTACAATAAGAATCTACAAGTATCGTTCCAATTAGGTATGTTTCTTGTTAAGTTTAAGCACTTAGCTACAGTGATGGTCAAAATTATAAGGGCAAGGCAAAAATCGTCAAATCTTGGCTACATTTGGCCGGAAAAATCATGCAAATTTAATGGGTGGAAACCAATGAAAAATGAAGAATATTTTTATACGTTTTTATGGAAATATGCGGAAAATTCATATTCATAAAATGTATAATTGATTTATACAGCCATCTGTTATGGACAAAATTATAAAAACAACCGTATTTGTGTGTTTTAAAAAGTAAAATTTGCAAGTTTTTTGCTCTGCACACGGAACTCCTAGACGATATAAATGAGTAGTAAGCGTTTGGGATTGTCATATTCTTTTTTTCAGTCATGCCGCTAGGTACAAAGCTTTCGAAGCTTCAGAAATGGAAAGTGGATGCATTTAAAAGTTCAGGACTTTCTGTTCGCCAAATTGCGACAAAGCTTAATAGATCAAGAATGGTTATTTACAATTATCTGATAAATACCGGTAAATATGGACGGCAATTACAGAGAGGTAGGCCATCTTTTGTTTCTGTGCGGGAGAAAAGAATGATAATAAGGCGAGCTTGCTCCAAAACACAATCGTCAACATGAATAAAACGTCAATTGAGCTTAAAATGCAGTGTTCGAACTGTTCAACGTATTTTACAAAAAGAAAAAAAGGTTTGCTATGGTAAACATATGTCACTACCGCCTCTTACATAAGTTCATAAGAGACTGAGGATGGAATTTGCCAAAAAAAGCATTACTATGGGAAAAAATTGGGATGATGTTGTAATTTTCGATGAGAAAAAGTTTAATTTGGATGGACCAGATGGTTTTCGCTACTTCTAGTATGATCTCCGTAGAGATAAAGAAATTTTTTCAAAGCGTGAATCCGGAGGTGACTCAGTAACAGTCTGGGGAGATTTTGCAACTGGTGGAACGATTCCAATAGTTTTTCTGCAGGGTAGAATAAATTCTGAGAGTTATGTTGATGAACTGGGTAATATTTTATCGGAAGCACCGTTAATAACGATTGGAGACTATTTTTTCCAGCAGGACAATGCCTCAGTACATGTTTCCCAAACTTCAAAATCGTGGTTTAATGTTAATTTCGTGAAACTACTTGATTGGCCGGCCAGAAGCCCTGATCTGAATCCAAGGGAAAATCTGTGGGGTATTCAGGCACACGAAGTATAAAAAATGGCATACAATATTAAAACAAGAAAGAGCTTATGTCCTCCATCGAAAAAGCCTGGTCAAAAATTCCCAAGAACGTTCCTAAGGAACTGTCAAATTTCATGACGTCAAGACTGATAAAAATGATTGAGAAGAAGGGGGAGATTATTAATTATTAGTGTGTTTCAGGCAAAAACATTCATTGTCCTTATAATTTTGTCCGATTTTTACAATGTCATATTTTGTTTATTATGGCAAAACATTCATATTTTGCATTTTCCAATGTTTTGCATTCTACAATGATTCCTAGTATAACAAAGCATTTTGTGTATAAATTTCACTTTATTTAGTTCAGAAATAATTTTTTCTGTGCAATTTTCAACTGTTCTTATAATTCTGACCACCACTGTAATAAAGGGAGTCTTAGAAAAAACAGTTATTTAAAAAATTAATTTGCATGAAAAAAAATACAAGTTATAGTAAATATAATGGTAAGCTTCCCTGTTGCCTTGACAGCACCTTAAACGGAAAAAAACAGTGTTAAAAATCTGACAAAAATTTGACTGATTTATCTTGGCAAGATTACTGATCGTGTTGTAACATAATTGTTTGCATTTTCTTCATTACTAAATAGTGATATAGATTATTTTCTAGAAACTTATTTCTGTTTTGAATAATTTTTGGAAGTTTTGTTACGAATAAGCAGCTAATTTTTATCGTTGGGTACACTTCAGTGTTGCCAAATTGAGGATTTTTAAAATTTTAAAATATCTAACACTATTTCAATATAAAAATCTTCGCTATATTTAATGACAGACAATTCCTGATTGAATAAAGCGAAGATTATTTGCTGGAAAAGGTATTAATCTTGAATTAAAAAAAAAAAAAAAAGAAAAACAAAAAACAGACAATCTAGCAACACAGTGTACTTTCTCGTTCATTGTAAATAAATATATACATAGCTGCCAACTTTTACGCTTTTTCTCACCACTGAAATTTAATAGTAAATGTTGTCTTATTTAATCGATGAAATCTGCCGATCAAGTAATATAAAAATTTCTTTTAAATTTTAGTGGTAACAAAAAAGCGTAAAGGTTGCCAGCTATGTATATATATTATTATTTGTCGCTGTTCTCAAAATGCCTAAGATATCCACAGGCAAATGCATCCAAAATTGTGAATGACTCTATTCTCACCCCCTTTCCTAAAGCGTTATAAGATAAATGTACCAATAGCGGGACGCTTAAGGACGTTTAACTATAATTATCCTTAAAAGTTTCGTGAACTCCAAATGATATATATATTTTAGAGTAGTCTTAGCCTTCATCTATTAGAATGAACATTCAAAGCTTCAAAATATATGCCTTGGTTAAAATTAAAATAAAAAAACTTTACTTTTCTCCATACGCCAATGGTGAACATACTCAGTTTCTGATGTACCAGTAGTGGGTCCATAAAAAGTGAGCCACTCAAATCGTGAATGTAATTACATAGCTGCCAACTTTTACGCTTTTTTGCTACCACTAAAATTTAACAGCGATTTTCGCCTTGTTTAATAGTGCGATTTGGACGATGAAACAAGACAATAGTTAGTACTATAAAATTTTAGTGGTAGGAAGAAAGCGTAAAAGTTGGCAGCTATGTAATTATGTACCATACAAAAGTGACGATTTGCTTTACAGTCACAGAGCTGCCAAGTCTCCGGATTTTTGGATACCAGTATTTTAATAAGGAAAATGATGTTTTATTTAATTGGACCATTTGGGCGATTAAAAAGAACCAGATTTTCTCTAAGATTATAGTGGTGTGCAAAAAGCCGGAGACTTGGAAATTCTGCTGTCATAGATCTACTATGTACAATAAGGAAAGTGTATTTAGATATTATTTCTACGTTACATATTTTCATGAAAAAAACTTATCCAGAAATTTGAATCTTTCTTTATTGTTACAATTTTTCTTTGGCAGTTAACGTTTCAACCGCTCTCCCCTATTTTGAACCCATACATGCTGTTTTCGCCTTCTAGTCCTTCTTTCTCTTCCTCTTCCTTTTTCTTTTTCACTTTCTCTTCAGCTTTAGCAATTTTAGCTTTTTTTTTCTTAAAACGTTGTATCATTTGAGAGGAAGTAATTACAATTGGGATTTTGTCCTCATTTTAATTTATCCTGGCAAAGATCAGAAACAAGATCAAAGTTGATATTTTACTTGATGGTCCAGTACTCAAAAATTTCGTTTTTTTTTTTTTTTTTTTTTTTTTTTTTTTTTTTTTTTTTTTTAAGAAAAGAGACTTTTAAAATAATTTAAAAAATCAAAAATCAAAATGATTTACATTTAATCTAACAGCAATCAATTTATCTGAATGTGTAGTCCCATACTAAGTTTTTTTTTTTTTTTTTTTTTTTTTTTTTTTTTTCAAACCATTAGTAATACACATAAGTTTGACATACTGGGTCTTCCACTGTCCTCAACTTTTTAAAAATTTCTGCAATTTTATAATTTCAATTTTTTTTAAAGATTTAAAATGAGGACATTTTACTGCTTTTCAGTAATAATGCTTCATTGACATATTTATTTTCTCTTATGGTTACATTCTTTGGGTTCCATGGAAGAAATTCACAGGTTTTGAACTCATTAATAATTGTTTCAGAAATCACTCGTTTTACTGCTGATATTGATGGAATTTATGAACTTCCGACATCGAGAATGGTAGTCATCGGAGGGAGCACTTTTCTCGAAGAGCAGTTTTTTTTAAAATAAAAATTTAAACTTTTTAAAAGTCTTTAAGTATATTAATTTTTGTTACTTCGTCGTAACAATAAATACATAATCATATAAATTACTATTTCTTCCTAACCGAAATTTCTGATATCCTTTGGTGCTACCCCCCCCCCCCTCCCAGCGCACAAAATCTTGTACAATTTTAACTCAAAAATTTGTTTACCTATTTTCTCACTTTTCAGTAATGGTAAATAAGTTGTCAGTCATCTAAATGCAAAAGAGCGGGGAAGGAAACCAAGAAATTTATCCCTTTTTTGCGATTTCGAAGGCCATTCCTCCAGGAAGAAAGTTTGTCGCAGAGAGTATTTTTCCGACACAGGTTTTTCGTGATTCTTAATGAGGAGGCCTTTTTTAATAACTGTTTAAATGGTTAATTTTATTATTGAATGATTCAATGATTTATATTCTCTTTATCAAATACAAGATTTCTTACAAAACAAGGCGATCTTTGGAGCCAAAGAACGCGGGTAATTTATTCTTTTGTATTTGCGTTTATGTGAATCTCTTTCTATACCAGGAGTAAAATCAATTAAAAAAAAAACTCTCATTATTGAATTTGATTGAAATTATGTTTTGTTTCACACAGAAAAAAAATTATTAACTTTAATGTTTTGACATTTCGGGTGTAGGATTATAACACTAAGAAACCAAATTCTACCTAAACCAAATTAATTTAAATGAAAATAAAAGTTTTAATGCTTTGGAAAATTAGTACAAGTTGATATAGGCAGTCATTTTATTAAAAAGTCTATCAAAAAGTAACCAACCAATTAGCCAACCACCATCCAATCTTGAAGTATGAAATACTTTAGTTACTAATTTGTTCTCGTATGAATCACATGTCTGATATCTTGGTGAAATCACACCTTCGCTACTCTAGAAGTGAGCCATGTGTGTGGCAATAGTGGGCTTTCGGACCATTATTGGCACACACGTGGCTTTATTGGCTCTGATGAACAAAAATTAAATAAACTATATTTACAGACTTAGAACCACAAAAACAACTGTTGAAATTTAGCATAGTTTTCAGTAGAGGGCTGGGGACCGCCATGCCTACTATTGGTGCAATTTTGGAAATGATGATCCAGAAACTAGACATCCCTCAAAATAAATAAAATACTTCTATTGTAAGTTTTAGGCTTAGATAACAAATTATTTAGAGCTTATTAAAATATATTAACAGTATTTTCATGCAAAATGAAACATATTATTAAAGAAACAATATTTTAAATCAAAAGTTACTTCTTAAAGAAACCTATAAGATTTTGATAAAAAATCCTTTTTACCCGACTGAAAAGAAGGGTTATGTGTTTCACGCGTATCTGTGTATGTAGATTTCTTTATATCCTCGAAACATCCCAACGGCTGGATGGATTTTAATGAATGAAGTCTCTATCAATTCGTCTTAACGGCCCGATTGTTACAGACTAGGTTATGTTTTTATAAATTCAAAATGGCGGCCGTAAAATACAAAATAGCGGTAGAGACGGAAAAAAATTTACGCACCCTATTGAGTGGTATGTCATTGGATAGATCTTTCAAAATGAAGACGATGTTTCATTGACAATTTTACAGTCAGAAGCTCCGTTAAAATATTATACAACCTGGAAGTTGTGTATGTATTGTGGATATCTAGCTTTACTGCAACTCTAACTATCATAGACATCTATAGACCTCATCAAAACAGTGTTTATAGATAGGAACTAACAATTAAACACAACTTAAAAGTCATCAATACAAGTAAATAAAAAAATAGGTAAGTAACACAAACAAGTAATATATATAAAAATATATTTTAAGTCAATTCCTACTTAGGTCAATAAGATAAATTTTTTTTCTGCCATTCTTCTTTACTTGAGTAGCGCTTAAAATGTCTTGATCAAGAAGAGGGCTCTCTCGATTATTCAAAATTAATTAATTTAATATAATTAATGAATTAACATTTGAAAAAAACTGGATTAACATCAAGTGTCATCCACTACAAGTTTAAAAAAATTATTTGAGCTTAATTGGATGAATAATAAGTATTTTAATAAGTATTTTAATAAGCTTTTAATAAGCTTTTTAATAAGTATTTTATTAACGATTGAAAATTTGAACAAGATATATATAGCGAGAGTGTGAGCTAATAGTAGGAATTGAAAAAAAAATAGTTTCACATTGATGAGAAATAATTAATTAGTTCGTTTTTTACGCAGTCGGGTTTTTTGATTTTTTAAATTTAATTGTTTATTTATAGACACGCTAGGAAAATAAAACCTTCTCCATCAATAGAATAAAGCAATTATTCAAAACAACTTAGTTTCAGTTAACTGTTTCAAAGCGTTTTAACCAATCAGATTTGTTCCAGTTTTTTTTTTTTTTTCAAAAACATGTTGGGGGCCTTAATTTTTAATTTGAAAAAATACTGGCTCACTGCTGTTACATGGCCATTATAGGTGCATTTACGTTATTTCCTCGATGTTATTTAAAAAATTCAAAACTCGTGTCCCATGCAGTACGAACGTGCAGTTCTTTACATATAAGGTGATTCTGGAGAAGAAAAAATCCCCGATATATAACGCGAATTTTTCTGATTCATTTTTAAGCATAAAAGCATGATACTTGCACGCATGGCTATTAAAATGATTTGTAATAGAACAGTTTTTTTCGTTTTCCTATAAATGAATTAAATCTTGAGTTATAAGTGATTATTTTCGTAGGATGGCATTTTTTTTCCATTCACGTGCTTTCGTTCCCGAAAATTGAGTAAAAACGCTAACTTTGAAAGCATTTTCCGAATAAATTCTGCCTTTACCGTAACACAAAAGAAACAGTTTGATTACACAGTTTCTTAATAAAAGGATCTGCCAATCTGATACATTCGCGAGCAAAAATGAATTAAAAAAAAATCCCTGCCGGCTTTCACCAACAAAAACTAAATCATGATTAGAGATAAACCCATTTTAACAGTTTTATCTGACCGCTTTTAACGAGTTTTTAATTTCATTTTTATATAAAAGCTGATTTTATCAGAATCATGTTAAGGCAGTATTCAAAAAATATTTTTCCATGCTCAACAACTTGAAATTTACTGATACATTTTCAGATTCATTTTTAAAGGAAAAACATGGAACTTGCTGACGTGATTATTTAAGACATTTATAAGCGACCTATGTTTTTATTTTTCGTTAAATTAATTCGAACTTGATTTATAAATAATTATTTTCTCAGTAGGACCATATTCTTCGTATACAACACAATCGCTTCGAGAAATTCGGTTTAAACTGCCCACTTTGACATCATTTTTAAAAATATATTCTACCTCTATCAAAAAATTGACTATTACGGCACATTATATAGTTTCTTAATAAGAGAACCTACCAACTGGATGCATTTGAAAGCAAAAATGAATTTAAAAATGAGTCAGAAAATAAGCAGTTTCAATTTGAGTACATCCTTAAAACGATATTTTTTTCTTCAACCTCTATGTATTTTTAATTTATTTTTGCTGTAAAAATTGGCACTATCAAAAAACTTGTCAATATAAAGTTGTAGATAATATTAAGAAGATATATAATAAATTCATGCGGATTTGATATCTTGTGAATTGACAAAGTTATGGATTTTTTTTTCTTCAACCTCCCTTTTTATTTTCGTTTTTAAATTTTTTTGCGATAAGAATTGGTCCTATCAAAAACTTGTCAATATAAAAGTTGTAGATAATGTTAAGACAATTTATAATAAATTTAATTGGATTTGATATCTTGAGAATTGACGAAGCTATGAATTTTTTTCATCCCAAAACCCTATTTTTTTCGCCCCTTGAGCCCATTTTTAGTTTTACCAAAAATATGTCATACATAAATTTTTGGCCCGTTTTTTAGAAGTAATAATAACTTTAAACTGAGTCGATACGTATTATAATTAAGAAGTTATGGGTTTTTTCAGTTTTCACAAAACCCCTCCCTATTTTCACCCCTTGGTCCGATTTTGCCCATTAACGAACTTGACCGAGATTTTAACCCCCTTAATTTTATGCATCAGTTTGGAAAAGATTTGTGCAGAATTATGGAAGTTATCGTGTCCACAAAAAAGTGATATAGATAGATAGATATATGAAGTTTCTTACTGGAGGTGGTTTTGGGTTCTAGGGGTCATGATCGGCGTAGATCTGCAAAAAAATTTTCAGAAATTCCAACATAGGGAAGATCCGAATAAGTAGTATTTCATACGAAATCTACCTAAAAATTTGTCAGAAAGCCCGCAGTTGAGAACAGTTAAGAATTAATAATCACCGGTCAAAAATTAAACAATGTGGATTATCGCTCTCTAATGACAACAATCAAGTAAAATATCATAATTTTTCAACCCATGATTTAAAAAATATTTGTCTTAAGATCTTATCAATTCAAAAACACACAAACGAATGTAAGTTTTAAGAATCAGAGTATATAATCCAATTTTAATACTAAGTATCCCCCCACCCCCCATAAAAAACAAAAAAAAACAAAACAACAACAACAAAAAAACAACAACTAAACCTGTGGCTGTACGATCCATGAAGGATTAGGGCGTACAGTTCCCAACTCTGTTTCCTTAACCCTGGGCCTCGAGGTGCTAAGAAGCATGTGCCCCGGCCGGATGGTCAGCCCAACGCAAGACCTTCGGTGTTTAGTTCCCAAGCAAGCTTGGTACTAATTTTATCGACCCCGAAGGGATGAAAGGTTGAGTGTACCTTGCCCAGCCGGGAGCAGAACTCGCGACATGTAGTGTGGTAGACAGGCATGGTGACCACTACGCTACTGGGTTTTTATATTAAGTGTCGACATGGACTTAATGAGCTAGCATTCAACATACGCACAACCGTTTACCCTTTTGCATCAAATAGCTCTAATTACTCTCCCATTTACACTACTCTTAACCATTTTATAATTGAAAGTAAGAACAAAAATTCAGGAGTCAGGCATAGATTTTTAAACACTTTCCAACAATAACTGAATATTGTTAAGAAATTTCATTTTTTCATACAATGAAATCGATCATTGTCCGTTCTGTAGCCGAATCCTTCTACTCATGTCTGCATATGAACGATAAAAGTTACGAATTCCGTAATCTATAGAAAACATGTTGTAGTGCATTTCAGTGATCCTTTTTAATTTCATTATGTTTGAAGTGTCATAACATCGTTAAAATGCATAGCAAGTGATTTTCCTCATAGATCATAATGCAATGGAAATCTTTTCTGCGTCTCTGTAAACGAACTATAAATGCTACTTATTATTTACTCCTAGAAACGCATTTTTAGTACCCCTCAGTGATGTATGCCAATTTTTTTGTGTTTGAAATATTGTAACATCATTAAAATGCAACGGAAATAATTTTTCGCCATAGACCATAACATAACAGTGTATGTCCCTGTAAAAGAATGCGATTTATTATTATAATACGCGATAATATACGCGATAATTTTAAATACTACACACTTCATTTTCAAACCGAACATTTTCTCGTAAATTTCAATAACGTACAAAAAGTACATGACAATCCGAGTATAATTACAAGAGTTAGTTCCCGAACAGATAGACAGACAGGCAGACAAACTGAATTCATAAACACTTTCAAAGTAGTTGAAAAGTGTTAAAAAGACTGAGAGAACTAAAAAAAGGAAAACGCCATACCTGCCAACCTTCTAGCATTTTCCCGTAAAATGTGGGTTAATTTGAACCAGGTTAAATACGTATCAAACCAGATATTTTTTCAGAAATAAAACCAAATAAGTTCCATGTAGAAGCATGAAAGTAAGTAAATAAATATATATCATATAAATTTTCTGTTTTGAAACGTGTTTAACCTGTATCAAATTAGACCACATTTTGCGGAAGAACAGTTGGAGGTTGGTAAGTAAGTTGGTACTAAGAGATGCATAAAAGCTCTATTAAAGAAATTATACAATCAATTCAAACAAGTTTCAATCGGATGACGCTGGAAAATTCACGTTTGCAATAAAAAAGAAGCAGTTCATCGAATATATACTTAAATCTCATAAATTTACTAGTGATGCTCATTTTTTAAATATCCCTTTCACAGTATCAGTAACTTCAGTTTAAATATTAATCTACTCAAAGAAAAAAAAAATCTAATCAGTTTTAATACATATTTCATAATATCTTGTTCAAACCCAATATTTAATGAAATAAATTTCAACCCTATAATTAAAAATAAATCTTGTGGCTTTCATCTATAAACTGTTGTTATTAAAAAAATCTTTTAAGTACTCTATATCTTTAGGTTATAGAATTTTTAACTGCAATAAATTTGCCAAAACTTTCTCTCCTGACCTATATACTAAATGCAACTGCAGTAATCCACCGACAGAAAAAAAAAAAAAAAAAAAAAAAAGAATGTACCGTAATTTCCGGCTTATAATCCGCGGATCAAACAATCATTTTTCAACGCAAAAATTTCTTAAAATAAAACGTAACTTCTTAAATCGCGGGAAATATTTGGCTTCAATTACTAAATAAAATTTCTGGGTCCAAACAGAATTGTTTGATCTGCGGATTATACGCCGGAAATTACGGTATACATAAAAATGTATACATAAATACTGAACATGAACACATTATTTTCGGTGATTTAAGGTATGTTCCTACATTCGGGGCACTTTTTTTTTGAAAAATATGAAATTTTTATCAAACACATGTGTTTTTAGTTAAAACAGGGAATAAAACTATGAATTCATATAAATTTTTAAAGGAAGTTTTATTAACTTTTCAAAATTAGGCAATATTTAGTGAAATTTTAGTAAAAAAATGCGTTTATGCCAAACCTTCAGTAACGAAATCTATTCAAAATATTTCACTTTTCTTTCAACAATATATTAACAAACCACTTACCTGTGTTATGAAGCAAAATATTTTCAAAACCTCTTAAATTTACTAACTTCTGCCAAATTTTGTATACAAAACATGATTTTTTCTAAAAAAATGCGTATTTTTCAATAAAAATGGCTCTTAATTAATTATGGCTCAAACTTACAAGCTGGGTCAATCCATTTCAAGTGGTCCAGAGAATGTCATATTCGTTGCTCGACCATTTTAAAAAAATCTGAAATTTTTTGTACAACAACCCTAACATGATGGAAGTTCAAAATGACTATTATTTTAATTTTATTAATTTTTGATTGTGCATGGCGGTCATCTTTGTTTCATCGTCTGCAGCAATTTTCTCACAAGAAGGGTTTACGGAATTGTAAATAATTCATCGTTTATTTATCCAATTCAAGTGCGGATTAAAGCAATTTGTACAGAATACATTGGGCTAAAAATTTGGTAATGGAGTAGTTTCCGAAACTAACTGCTTATTGGTAAAATTTAAGCATAAAGTTTCTGTTTTTTTTCCAAAATTTGTCTATTTATAAGAGGAATTTTTTCTAGCAAGGAAAACTGTCAACATGACATAATTTTTTTTACAAATAGGCTGAAAGTACTTGTACTCACACGCCGAGTTCCAGATCTGGGACTTGCTTTCTCTTCGCTAAAAATAAAATCCCAAATTTTTCAAAAATGAAAAAAATCGCACTTTTCAGGCTTTGATATCTCTGGTGGGGCACGAGATAAAAATCTGAAATTTTTTTTTTTTTTTTTTTTTTTTTGGTAAGAGTATTGTATGGTAGTGTTATGCACAAGAAATTTCAGGATGGAGATTTGACTACAAGCTGAGATATGGCAAGGACAACATGTCAAAACAATACTGCCAAACTATTGTTTTGTTGTAGTCACAGCTAAATATTTATCTCAGAGTATCATTTAAATTTATTTTTTAGATTATCTTTAAATAATAGTAACAGAAAATAAATCTTTTGCAATTAATTAAAAAAATAATTATGCCTAAGGCTTACATTTTGTATGGTATCAGTAATTTTTGTTGTAATTTTAGTAACTAAAAGAAACCGCAGCACTTTTACATACATACACACACATATATATATACAAGACCTGAGACAAAAACAGAATAGTGAAAGAGAAAAGCTGTTAATGTTGGCATACTTGTTGAGACATGATCAAACGTGTCAAAACACATTCCTGCTTGTTGGTTTAAAAACCACAATTTTAATGCTGTTTGCTAGTCCCTGAAACTTGTTCCTACCATAAGTATGTTCCTGTAAATGAAACAGTATGCGATGTTACCATGCATCAGCCTCAAGCAATTTTCAAAAAGTAAAGATACCCAAGGCCTTTTCAAAATTTATACTGCAGAAAAATCACATTTTTTCATAAGAAGTAAGCTAGGAATTATTAATGAATTGAGGCTTGCAGATAGTGATTTCAAAGTATATTTCTATGAGCCAGCAGGGCCAAAATCTTCAATCAAGTTATCAAGAGATGACAAGACTTGGTTCCTACAAATAAAATTTTAAGAAAGATCAAAATTGTGGTTTTTGAACCAACAAGCAAAAATGTGTTTTGACACGTTTGATCATGTCTCAACAAGTATGACAACATTAACAGCTTTTCTTTTTCCCTATGTTGTTTTTGTCTCAGGTCTTGTATAAAAATATTTTTTTTTCTTTATGTAAATGTGCTGAGGTTTCTTTTAGTTACTAAAATTACTTACAACAAAAATTACTGAAACCATACAAAATGTATGGCCTTAGGCATAATTATCTTTTTTATTAATTGCTAAGCTTTGCAAAGGGATTTATTTTCTGTAACTATTATTTAAAGGTAATCAAAAACATAAATTTAAATGACACTCTGAGATAAATACTTAGCTGTGACTACAACAAAACAATAGTTTGGCAGTATTGTTTTGACATGTTGCCCTTGCCATATCTCAGCTTGTAGTCAAATCTCCATCTTGAAATTTCTTGTGCATAACACTACCATACAATACTCTTATACAAAAAAAAAAAAAATTCAGATTTTTATCTCGTGCCCCAACAGAGATATCAAAGCCTGAAAAGTGATATTTTTGTCATTTTTGAAAAATTGGGGATTTTTTTCAGCGAAGAGAAAGCAAGTCTCAGATCTGGAACTCAGCGTGTGAGTACAAGTACTTTCAGCCTATTTGTAAAAAAAATTATGTCATGTTGACAGTATTCCTTGCTAGAAAAATTTCCTCTTGTAAACGGACAAATTTTGGAAAAAAATGGAAACTTTATGCTTAAATTTTACCAATAAACAGTTAGTTTCGGAAACTACTCCATTACCAGATTTTTAGCCCAATGTATTCTCTACAAATTGCTTTAATCCGCAGTTGAATTGGATAAATAAATGATGAATTATTTACAATTCCGTAAACCCTTCTTGTGAGAAAATTGCTGCAGACGATGAAACAAAGATGGCCGCCATGCACAAACAAAAATTAATAAAATTAAAATAATAGTCATTTTGAACTTCCATCATGTTAGGGTTGTTGTACAAAAAATTTCAGATTTTTTAAAAATGGTCGAGCAACCAGTGCTGGAGCACTTGAAATGGATTGACCCAGCTATATTTTGCTTCATAACATACCTATAGATGAGTAGAAACTTGTCACAAAATTTTATTTCGATATCTTAAAAACTTTTTAAGAAAGGATGTTTCCCGTAAACGTACACAATGAAAAACGCAGTTTTCCAGAAAACGCAAATTAAGATTTTGATAGAGCACAAAACATTATGTATAAAGTTTACAATTTTGAAATCCACCCTATTTGTAGGGGTTTATATATCTGTGTCTATGTTATAAGTTATATATTTGTGTTCATTTCCGGTTTATATTTTGGGCTATAACTTTGCCTCTTATTATCGCTGAACCAAAAGTAAAGCATTTTTGGAATCCTAAATGTTTCAACTTTAATTTAAAATAACAATAAAAAAAAATCGAAAATTTTCGCAAAAACACCGATTTGAGTGTAGGCACATACTTAAATATTGTTAAAATTCTTTCTAACTTTGGCACTAAATACCGCTTACCCTCTAAACGCAATGTAGATGAATTTTTTGATCCATTTAAATGAATTAGAATATTTTTTTAATAAAACAGCTGTCGCTTAGAATAAACATCTTCAATATTTTAACAACTGGAAATATACAGGGTGTCCACTCTCAACGGTGTCAATGGCTAATTCCTAAACCGTTAGTCATAGACATATAGTTCCAATTACAAAAATGTTTTAAATAAGATAAAGAAATATTTTAAAAGCGGTTTGGGTCAATAAAAAACATTTCTTAAAAAATTACGAAATTTAAATTTTTATACGGTTCCCCGGTCTCATAAGTTATATTTAGTAAAATTTACCTATTACACTGACAAGTAAGACAAAAAAGTCCCATTACTCTACGATTAAAATTGACCGAGTAATAGCTGTTTAAAGTTGGAGCATATTTTTTGCTTCAAATTAGGGGTCATTAACAAATTTAGTAGAAATATAATTTCGTCAGATATATTAAAAAAAATGGTTGAGAGTAAAATTAACATTGCTATATAAATTTGAAATCTTTAATCATTCCGACATAATAATGCAAACTATACAATTTGTAATAAACATATAAGGAAAAAAAAAACAATTTTTGATAAATAAAATGATGAAAATTAACAGCCTCAATTCTTTAAAAAAGGATGCATATTTTAAAATGTTATTAGATTACACTAGCCTGCAAAAGTTTTGCTATGTCATGTTTTTTAGTTTTTGATGATTATTCTTATGTATTCTGTACCGCTGAATCCGAAATTTACCTTCATGTTTTACCATCACGTAAAGAATTTTTGCAAATCGTAAATTTTAAGAGTTAAAAAAAGAAAAAAATAACGAAAATTTGTTACTATAAAATGGATGTCATTGTTGTGTTTTAAACTTTTGATAGTTGATTTTTATGTATTTTTTACCGCTGAATCCGAAAATGACCTTCATTTTTAACCCCCACGTTAGGAATTTTCGCAAATATTAAATTTCAAAGTTCAAAAGTTCAAAGTTAAAATTGAAACTCCTCCCCCACCTCATCGGACCCATCAGCTGTTTAGCTGTAAGAATCCCAGTATAAGCCAGAAAAGTGAATAAATTATTGAATTAAATAAAATTAAATTAAATAAAAAAAAGTTTTACATCTGTTTTATCGCATCTGGTTTTCGCTATATTTTAACTATGACTTCCGATTTGCAAAAAAATTCTAACGTGATGGTTAAAAATGGTCATTTTCAGATTCAGTGCTAAGAAATACATAAAAATCAATTATCAAAAGTTAAAAAATACAGCGATCACCTCTATTATATAGTATTTGATTTTTATGATTTTTATGATTTTTTATCTTTGGCAGTTTATGATTTGCGAAAAATCCTGACATGTTGGTTAAAAATTAAGATAATTTTTGGATTCAGTACTAAAAAATACATAAAATTTAAAAACACAACCATCACAGTCTTGAATTATCTAATCGAAAACTTTTTCTTAAACTTCTTGGCGGTAATCTATCCGAATTTTTTTGTGTTATCCTGTAAAATTAGTATAAATGGTAACCACGGAAAATCATAATAATATTAGATTGATATCGTATTTACGTCAGTATGTAAAATTTAATCTCGATCGGATATTTGAAAGTGAGTTAAAGTTCGAGTACACATTTTGAACTGGAAAAACATTCATATAATCGTTGAAGTTAAATAAAAACTTATAAAAATAACATAATTTTTGTTAAAAGAAATCATAAAAGAAACAGTCTCAAATCCTGACAAAATAAAACATATGTTATTTTGACCAATTTAAGACTTAACCGTAATACTTGTACAATTTTTTTTTCAAAGCGCAGATACACATGAAATAAGATCTTCGAATGCTTTAAGCACTTGGTATATGACCCCTCAAAGCCAAGCCGAACTCATTTGTTTTCAAAGCAGAAAAGTGGCATAAGTCATGCATTTTTAAAGTTTCATAACTCGGTCAATTTTAGTGTTATATGAATGGGACTTTTTTTTTATCTTACTTGTCAGTGTAACAGGAAAATTTTACTAAATATGACTTATAGGGCCGGGGGACCGTATAAAAATTTAAATTTCTTAATTTTTGTTAAAATGTTTTTATTGACCCAAATTGCTTTTAAAATATTTCTTTATCTCATTTAAAACATTTTTGTAATTGGAACTATATGTCTATGACTTACCGTTTAGGAATTAGCCATTGGACACCGTTGAGAGTGGACGCCCTGTATAGCGTTAAATAAACTTCAAGCAGAACTAAAGCGTAAAACACAACATCTGGTAATAACTAATACAAAAAACATAAACATATTACACAACTTCAAAGCGATATCATCATTACACGTGTGAATCATGTAACTGTGAATAAAGAAGAATTGACGTATTCTCAAAACGGCGAAGCATAAACTGTAACCAGTTTCCGAATGGCTCATTAAATCTGGGGCAAAATTCCACAAAGAAATTTTGAATAAAAATTTTCTCCTTATTTAGATGTCTTATTAATGCGGAATTTGAGTCATAATTATGGCCAAAATCAGTGGAAGATTACTTCAGTGGCATTCTGGCCCTGCGTTTTCGCCATGTTGTGACAGCCTAAACAATGGTCAGTGTCCGTATCAGTGAAAGAGATTGTTATACCCCGGCCAGCTACCACACGTAAAAACGACTAGAAATTTTTATGATATTTGTGAGAGAAATTTTGCATGAATAAGTCAGTAAAATATGGAGACATTTTCTATTCAAAATTTACTGGTGGAAGTTTGCTTCGGCAGTAATCAGAAACTGCTGACCCGATGTAAAAAATCAGCCGCCATCTTGTGACAAACACCTCAGTTACTTCACTCGTAACTGCTAGATTCTACACCATATGTCTTTTCTCCTCTTTATGCATAACTCCATTGTGTAGATACATCACCTAACAACTATGCTAGCATTTGTAAATCTTATTATCACCAACTGTTTTCATTAGAACGGCCATAACGCTCAATTTTACCGGACAAAATTAATATATTTCGATTCGAGTTAGAAAATTCTTCATAAAATTATGTCAAATATACACTGCTGGCTAATACAATTGCTACACCAGGAAAAAATACAGATAACAAAATGATATTTATTGGACAAATATATATTATACTAGAAATAACAAGTGATTAAATTTTCAAGAAATTTGGATGCACAGATCCTGAGAAATCAGTACCCAGAACAACCACCTCTGGCAGTAATAATAACACTTATACGCCTGGGCACTGAGTCAAACAGAGATTGGATTACATGTACAGGTACAGATGCCCATGCAGCTTCAACACGATGCCACAGTTCATCAACCGTAGTGATTGGCGTGTGACGCTCGGCAACCATTGACCAGACGTTTTCTATTGATGAGAGATCGGGAGAACGTGCTAGTCAGGGCAACAGCCGAACATTTTCGGTATCAAGGAAGGTCCGTACTATACCGGCAACATGTGGTCAGGCATTATCCTGCTGAAACGTAGGGTTTCGCAGGGCTCGAATAAAGGGTAGAGCCACGGGTCGTAACACACCAGAAATGTAACGTGCACTGTTTAAAGTGCCATCAATGCGAACAAGAGTTGACCGAGACGTGTATCCAATGGCACCCCATACCATCACGCTAGGTGATGGGCCGGTATGACGATGACGAAGGCACGCTGCCAATGTGCGTTCACCAAGATGCCACCAAACACGGATGCGACCATCATGATGCTGTAAACAGAACCTGGATTCATCTGAAAAAATGACGTCTCGCTATTCGTGCGCCCAGGTTCGTCGTTGATCACATCGTTTAACATGCTCCTGTCTATGACGCAACGTCAAAGGAAGCCGCAGCCATGGTATCCGAGCTGAGAGTCTATGCTGCTGCAAACGTCGTCGAACTGTTCTTTCAGACACTTGTTGTCTTGCAAACGACCCCATTTCTTGACTCAAGGCTCGTGACGTGGCTGCACGATCCATTACAGCCATGCGGATAAGATGCCTGTCTTCTCGGCTGCTACTGATAGGGGCCGTTGGGATCCCGCAAGCGTTCCGTAATACCGTCCTGAGCCCATCGATTCCATATTCTGCGGACAGTCATTGGATCTCGACCGACGCGAGCAGCAATACTGCGATACGATAAACCACAATCTCGGTAGGCAACAATTCGACCTTTATCAAAATCAGAAACGTGCTGGTACGCATTTCTCTTTCGTACACGAGGCATCACAACAAATTTTCACCAGGCAACAACGTTCAAATGCAATTTGTGCATGAGAAACCCTCTGAACAATTTCCTCATTTAAACACATTATAGGTGTCATTACCGGCGCCTGCTTTGTCTGAATGCGCTGAAAAGCTAACCATTTGCATATCACAGCACCTTCTTCCTGTCGTTTAAATTTCACGTCTGTAGCATGTCACCTTCTTGGTGTAGCATTTTTAATGGCCAGTAGTGTATATGACACACAAATAAATTAAATATTATAGTTAAATAATAATGTCCTTTTCACACTTCCTTCCATTAATTTTTTTTATAAACTTTCATATTTTATCTTAGAAAGTATATACATAATACGTTTGAAATCAAAAAGTAGCTTACAAGTTCATACAACTAAAATGACTGAATCTGTATTTAAAGATGGTATGTAATAAAAATGGCACAGAATTCAATCGAAAAGCTATATATATATATAAGAGGAGTGATAATACCCATCCAGACGAGCAATAATTAACATGGGACATAGGGTCGCATTCCACTCTAAGAGTCAGAAAAGAATAAAGTCGAAACGCATCGAGCATGAACAAGTCATCGCCTCTGACGTTATTATGTACATGCCTACGTAGCATATCTCCTAAGCAAGATGGCCAGGTCGGACCGTAGTGCGACAAACCAAACCAAACTATATGTATATTTCCAGTGAGAAGAAGCAGCACAGTAGGTTCCGTAGAAAGCCGATCCAATCAAACGTTGTCCTTTCAAAACGGCACAACATCAACGCTTTAAAGTATTACCTTGATAGCATCACCCGAAACGTTTCGTGAAGGCAGTGGCGGAGTACGCATACGAGGAATTGGCAGATATGCACCTCACTTATGGTGAAGCAAAAGGAATGGACGCGAAGCACGAAGATTTTACGAGCAGCGGTTTCCAAGTGTCGTATTCCAAGTCATCCTACCTCAGTGTAGATCGACGACTGCGAGAAACCAGTTCGTTTGCCATCTCGAGCAGCAATGCAGAACATTCGCGAAATGTAAGAACACCAGAAATGGAAGATCGAGTCTGGCGAGAATTTCAGAAGCTCCTTCCACAAGTACGCGTGCGGCGGCATACGAAATGGGTATTTCTCAGAAAGTGGCGTGGCATATTTTACACGAGGCATCCCTACCACGTGCAAGAAGGTGCAATGTTTACACCAAGATGATTATCCACGCCGGGCAGACCTTGTGCAGTGGATGCTCGGGATGAATAATGATCCACGATTTACTGCATTACTATTATAAAGTGATGAGGCAACATTCAACAGAGATGGCATTTTCAACCTGCTCAATCCACACGTTTGATCTGACAGCAATCCCCACTGCACTACCCCCTCGTAAACATCAGCAAACATTTTCTGTTAACATCTAGGCAGGTATCGTTGGTGATTACGTAGTAGGTCCTTACATCTTGCCAGACCGTTTAACCGGCGCAACATACCGTATCTTCTTGGAACAAGTGCTTCTAGTTTGTTGCAGGCTGTTCCGCTTCCCATCCAGAGAGACCTGTAGTTTATGCACGATGGAGTCTCAGCACACTTTTCCAGCACGATCCGGCATTTCTTGAATGCCACATAGCCCGCACGATGGATCAGACGTGGCGGACCTGTGGCTTGGCCTCCTCTCTCACCGGACCTAAACCCACTGGACTTTTCTTCTGGGGGCACATGAAATCTTTAGTGTACAAGACGTCTGTGGACTCTGCTGAAGATCTCGTTGCGAGAACACCAGGAATCTTCGAGAGGGTACGCCAGTCATTCCTTCGCCGGTGTGAACTGTGCAACGACACGCGTGGCCGGCACTTCGAGGACTTGCTATGAGTTTTTCTCTGTTCAATCAATCAGATTGTGCATCTTTTGCTATGGTGCATTTGTTTTTCCAACACTGTTCTAAGTTCATGTTGAAATTCTAATTTTGCTCTTTTCTGCCTCTCAAAGTGGAATGGAACCCTATGTTTCATAGTAATAATTGCTCGTCTGGATGGGTACTATCACTCTTATTTTGTAAAAATAATTCAGACTCACCCTGCATATATCATAGATGACCCGCATGCTTTGTCTGGGCCCGTGATAATAACCTTAAATATACCTAAAATCAATGTTGAATGATTTTCTACATTTCAATGAAAATCTTTCCAAATGACCGAAATGCTGGGGGCCCAACTGTCTGCGGGAGCGCACACTCCCCGAACTTGTATGATATATTTTAAATGGAAATATATCAAAACAAACCTAGAGTTGGGTGCGCAACTGCTTTCGGCAGCGTACACCAGACATGCTGCTAACGCTCCAGTCTGTTTTGATTTTATATTTTTAAACGAAAGACCGGTGTAGCCCGGGTCTGAGATAAATAACCTTAAATATACCTAAAATTAATGTTGAATGAATTTATATATTTAAACGAAAAATAAAAAAAAATCTAAGGGATTGTAAGAAGTGTTTTCTTCTCACTTTTTTTTCACATCGGGTCATTTAATAGTAGAAATAAAATAGTTTTTCTCGTCTGAAATCTTTAAATATTTTATGAGTTATAGTTTTAATGTTTTCGAAGCCTGTGAATAATTTTTCTGCTAAAATATTGATATTTAGTTGAAAAAGTAGTGTTTTTATTCTCCCTTTTTTTTTCAGATTGAAAGTCTATAAGATTTTTTTTCAAACTGATTATTTTACTCCTAAATCTCATTATTTATAAGTTAAAATTTTACTCGAACAACAGCTGAAAAGTTAGTTTAAGATATTAAAATTTTAGAACAATAACGCAAAAATAAGTTTACGTTATAAGAGTAAGTAAGAGTGCCCAATGTTAACCCTATAGATTTTTTTTTTCAAATTGATTAATTCCCTCCTAAATTACATAATTTCTGAACAAAATTTATACGCGATCATTACCTAAACGATTAGTACATCTTATCAAAATTTCAGGGCGTTTGCAGAAAATTAAGCATATTTTAAAAATAAAAATGTGGCTAATGTTAATCCAATGGGAAAATGCGCGGAAAAAACGATATTCGTCAAAAGAGATTTTCGGAAAAGAATTTTTTTCAAAGGGTTAATATTTGTACTTTTTTAAACTGAAGGCGTCTGTTTAAAGCTGAATGTACGCTAGTTTAGTGCGTGTGATATTTCTTCCGTATTTCGATTAAAAATTCCGGGGAAAATTCAACTTTAAACATTGAAAAAAAAAAAAGAAGATCTGTAAAACCAATATATATATATATATATTGTTAAAGGGAAATATTTTTCATAATTGAAACCTATCTTTGTAGGGGAAAAGGATATAGTCCCACACTGATCGAACATTATCAGTACTATGAGATCAGAGTTTTAAAAGCTTTTTCTTCTCTTGGCACACTTGAATAAGCAATTTTCTGCGGCCCACTTGCATTATTATGGAAAAACAAGTAAGAAAGGAGCATTTTTTGCGATTAATTTATTAACAACAACAAAATGCAAATCAAAATAATAAAAAAAAAAGAAAAGTGTCCAGTTAAACTGATGGCATTGAGCTCACAGGCTATTCACACTAATTGTATATTATGTTCTTATTTCAAAGAATAATGCCCATCGAAAAATAAAAAATCGACAAAAAACCCATTTAGCTAAATTAAGGGGGGGGGGGGAGATTAGCTTCCCCATTTCTCCCTATATACTTAACCAATGAACCTCCAAATCTAATCAGAAAAGCGCCTTATCAGAATAAACTGGTAAACCAAATTTGAAACAAATCGCGGCACAATTTTCAATGCAGCACATTTTTTTCTCGGCACACTTTAGATTCCTTCACAGTACGGCAATTTAAACGTGGCACAGCGGTTGAAAACCTCTGATATATAAGCTCGAAGGCTCCGACCCACTTATGAGAAATGCAGGGATAAAATTCGGGTACTGCAAACTGGTAAATTTGCCAGCTGTTACGTCAGAGTGGGTAGAAATTTTTTAAATACAATTCTAGCAATTTTTCCTCATGAAATCCATGCTCACATACAAGAACATGAAATCAACCTAAAAAAAGAAAAGAATTTTTCCAATATTAAATACCAATAACTAAAATAAAGAAGGAAACAAGAACGAAAAACCATGCATCAAGCATGGACTATTAAACAATTTAATGAAATGATATATCTAAATAAGTACTTTAAAAAAACCAAATAGCCCAGTAAAGATCCATTTCAGCAATTGCGGCCCATATCCAGTAATGTGTACAAATTCCCTGTATATGATTTATATATTTTATACACATCTAGTGATACAGTTCAAATGAGATAAGTTTAAAAACGCATGCAACAGCTGAAAGAGCACTTCCAGCAAATAAATGCTATGAAATCCGAAATCTACAGAAAACATATTGTAGTGCACCTCAGTGATTCATGTAGGGGAGACTAGGGAGAGTTGACCATACGGGAGGCTTGACCCACCTATCAGTTTTCATATTTAAAAAAAAATTCTGAGTTTTATCATTAGGTGTCAACCAAAGCTACTGGAATGCTCAAACAACAGTCTCTGTTGCATAAGGACTAGAAAGTATGAAAGCAGCAGTCTTAACACTTTCAGGGGCAGCGGTATGCTCATGAAACCACTTAATTTTAATTCCCAAACGCCACAATGGCACCGAAAGTTTGCGAAAATCTTTTCTATTTAATATGTATGTGAAATATACCCTTTTTATTATTTCCAAATAAATTTTTTAGTAAATTTCGGTGTCAGTCCTTTTTGTCAACATTTTAGTACTGAAAGTATTTTGCAACTGAAAGGGATGAAGAAGATAATGATCAGTTAAGTGCACATGCGGCTGCATAAGAAAATAGCTTTGAGGAATAAACTTTTGGAAGGTATGTAGACAATCTTCACCAACATGAATACAGTGAGATGAAGCCAAACAATGTGAGAATTAGTGTTGTCAGGTCGAGTGTCACAAAAAGTAGGAAAAGGAGACAAAAAAGCGGAACAGTCGCTATAAATTCCGGGCATAATAATACATGAATCCCTATGAAAACGGAACCTGTCTCTAACGGAATACTGTCTTAAATGTTAAAATTTCATTTTCCTACTGTACAATTATACCTGCTCAAAAGAAATTCTGTTTAAAACAAAATTTTCTCCTCTGAGTTGTGATTGCATCTAAACAGGTTTATTTAAGCATGATATTTTCAAAAATGCTTTTTTATAATAATTAAAGCATGTAGCATAAAGTTATATTGCCTTTTTTAAATAGATTTTATTTTTCTTCACAAATATTTGAGTATAAAACAAAGTGGGTCAAGCCTCCCATATAGTGGGTCAACGCTCCCACATGTGGGGAGCCTTGACCCATTATTTTCTCATGGTTAAAATCGATCATTTTTCAAATTTCTTATATATTACACTTATGTAGCAATTTTATTTTAATAACTGATTGTATACCGAATAAAATGATATATAAAACTTTATTCTACGTTAAATATTTAAAAAATTAAAAATCATTTTGTAAAAAGTGGGTCAACCCTCCCTAGTCTCCCCTATATCATTCCTTATATTTCAAGTATCATTAAAATGCAACGCAAACAATTCTCCCCATACACTCTAATGCAATGGAATTATTTTACGCACCCTTGTAAACGAGTTATAAATGCTACTTATTCTATACGTCTGAAAAAGCATGATGTAGTCCAGCTCAGGGATGAATTGGAATCTCATTGTGTTTCAAATATCGTAATATAAAAAAATGCAGAAAAAACAGGCTGTAGTGCACCTCAGGGATTCATGTAATTTTCCTTAAATTTGAAGTATCATAAAACCATTAAAATGCACCGCAAACGATTTTCCCCATAGACCCTAATGCAATGGAATTATTTTGCGCACCCCTGGAAAAGAGTTATAAATGCTACTTATTCTATACTCCTGAAAAAGCATGTTGTAGTCCATCTCAGGGATGAATTTGAATCTCATTATGTTTCAGATATCGTAATATATAAAAATACACCACAAACGGTTTTCCCACATAGACCATAATGAAACGAAAATCTTTCATTCAAACGAACTATAAATGCTACATACTTCGTGTTCAATTCCGAACGGTAGATCGTAAACTTCAGTAACATATAAAAACTACGTTGAAATCAGAGTATATTTACGAGATTTAGAGCACGGACAGTCAGACGAAACGAAATTAATAAGCAAGTTTTCAACTATGTTAGTAAGTGTTAACAACAATCTTAGTATTGTTAAAAAGACTATGGGGGTATTTTGTCCTGGTGGGGGGGGGGGGGGGGGTTAAAAATGAATGCGCGAAGATTAAAAATAATTAGCCGAATTTTAAATAGAACTGGTGCGTTAAACTATCAATATTTTAATACTTCAAACATTCAAGAAAAAAAAATTAAACAACTCCATAATATTTACCGACAATTTTTGCTGAAAGAAACAAGCTATTTTATCACAGTCAATGTTTTAATGGAAAGAAGAAAAATTAATGTTGTGTAATGAGCTTCTAGTAAAACGAATATTGCTGTAACTTTTTTTTTTTTTGCCTGTACCATTCTACCGGGTTTTCCTCATCTAAGAGAAATAAAATCACTGTACGATGGCAGCTGTTCAATTCTCCCTTTCTCTTTTCTGTTACACAAATACAGTAATTTAAGCTAGCTACAATAGTACGCTTTACCTGTCGAAAATTCAGTCTTCCTTATAGGCTTTGAGATAAAAACACATGCTGTTTTATTTGGCAAATTGTATAACTTTGTACCCGATTGATTACAGAAAAGGAAAGTAATTTTTTGACCGTGAACAATGTAACATCCCTTATTCCCTAATAAAATGGGATGAGTGGATAGATTTTAGTAAATGTAATACTACAATATTTGTCTTTGTTTCGAAAGTATCTTAGGTTATAGTTATATAGTCTGTGTTTCATGGAAGGGTAACCGAATGTCTCCAAAATATTCTGAATAAATGGTTTTCGATTAAAGTGTTTATAGTCTGACTATTGCAGGAGCAAGTGTGGCAACTGCCGCGTGCCCCACTATTTGGGATGGGCCCCCATGTGTGCAATCAGGATTTTTTTAAGGTGTCTCAGGACTCTTAAAGCTTCAAAAATTTTCGAAATTTTAATTTTTTTCAGATGTTAAACTCTTATCTTTACTGAACATTTTGATATAATTTTTTCCTTGAAATTACTATTAGAACAGATGTTATGGCTTTTATAATTATACCCGCTCAATAGCTGAAGTGGTGTTTCGGAAACTTTGAAGTCATTTTTCTCCAAATGACGTTTTTGGGCATAACACTCACGATATTTCAAAATTATTTTTTCATGGATATTTTTTTATGAAAATTTCAAAACACATGTTTCATGTTAGTCTGTATAAACGGAACCTAAAATTTCGTTTTTATTGTTCATAAAAGTATTTTTTTAGTTGATTATACTGTTGAAAATTTCAAAATTTTGCATTAGCTAAATACAAACTTTGTATTAAAAATATAAAAATGCTTTAAATACAAATTTATTTAGGTTCAGGGTAATTATTATAGTCTGAAGTATAAGTAGGCACCAAAATTTTTATTCTAGTTGCAAAATTTATTTTGTAATCCTGCACGTAAGCTGTTATAACAATTTTCTGCTCCCCAAATGTCTGACATTTTGAAGCCTCCTATAAATGCTAATGCTGCATCTTACATCTTTTGAAATACATGAAAAGGAAGAAAATACTTTTATCTTTGATTCCAATAAAAATTGTGTTTTAAAGTCACATACATTTTAAGATATTAAATGCTGAAAATGGTCTTTTTTCCAATTTTAAGAATCCTGATACCCCTTAAAAAGCTGCCAAATGATTAAAATTGGCCGAAAGTGAAAACAATTCTTACATTTTTGAGGATTTAGGAATGGAATGCGACCCTTCTGTACCCCTCTCTGCTTCCAGTACCCAAGAGTGACTAAAAGACCTGCATTTACACTTCAAAGGCTCATGCGACTCCTTATATTTCTATACAAAAGAGTAGTGAATTCTATTGCGATCATCTTTCTTGTACTCTGTATACTGAAGTGAATAGTACGTGTTACGAAATTTACGTATGCATACAACAGGTATGAGATATAGTGCTAGGCTCTTCAGTATAACAATGGAACAAATTCTATGGATAGGTTGTAGCCCTCCCTTCAGAATGATGCTTTCCCCGGGGTACTAGATAATCTAGGTCGGGACCTGATGTATATGTTTGCGATGCCCGCAAACTTCTGTGTCTTAGCGGTAGTATTTCCAGCTTCCGAGTTCGAACCCAGCCGATTCACCTATAACAGATACCCTTTATCTACTGACGGTACTTATTAAGTACCATTAAAATAACTTGTTATGAAATTTATTTAATACATCGGTTAGTTGTAATACAGTTTAGAATGAGTTATAGATACAGCTTTATCTTGTTCCAAAAGCATTATTGGTTACACAAAACAAAAATATTTTTAAAAGGATGATTTCTTTTGCCTTTGCATCTTTTCAGCTTTCTTGGCGTTGGGAGGGAGGGGGGGGGGCAATTTTTCAATTCGGAAATATTTCTATACCTCTGTTGTAAGAACATTATATTTGTACATTTCTTCATTCTACAAAATACTAAGAAAAGTATTTAAAATAAAAGATTTGAGTGGGGTTATAAATATTGCACAAAATCCCTATAAATTCAAATTTAATTAATCATTCTAAATCCTTCAATTCTTCTAAAATCCTTCTAAAATTTATTAAATGATTATGTAAATCTTCTAATGAAGTTTAAACAATTCACGAAAAAGGCTTTAGAAGATAAAATTTTCATGAATTCATAATTCAGTACATAAAGGGTTAATGAAACATGAAATCGCACGGCTTTAAAGAAATAAAATACGCTCATAAATTATTGTCGGGGTTTCCTTACCTCATAGCTTTTTATTAAGTACATGACGAAATATTTTATTTCATATTCGTAAAGTACAACTCAAAATGTTTTTTTAATAACACAAAGTTACATATGCGTAAAGTTGCAACTCAAAACGTTATTAATCAAGTGACGATTATAATCAAATAATAATTAATATTAACATTTTATCAAATTTATCAAAAACTTATCAATGAATTATGAGTACGAAGTTAACCCATAATGCACGAATTATTCTTTTAGAATTGTGTTTTTTATTGTTATATTAAGGATTAGACACCAGAAATTTTAAGATAGATTTTTAACTTTATTTGGTAGCATATTTTTGTAATTTTTACAGCATTAATATTTCTATATAAATATAGTGGTTGCTAAGAACTTAATTTATTTATTAAAAGTTAAACAAAAAGTGATGCAGATACGCATCACTATGCATTTAAGGGTTAAATATAAATTACATAATTCATTAATAACTTTTTGATAAATTTGATAAAATTTTAATATTTATTATTTGATTATAATCGTTATTTGATTAATAACGTTTTGAGGTTTATGTTTATTTTTGTTCGTGGTTATATTATATTTTCGTTGTTTAAGAAATATATGTAATTTTGTTTTACAGTATTCTGGATTTTTTACGTTTTTTTGGCAAAAGCAGGAATGCAAGCGTTGTGCCACAAATGACCGATTGGTACCACTAAATTTCAATCTCGCTCTATTTAACAACAAGATTTCTGAGATTTAATAAAGCAAAGAATACTATTAAACTTTAGTGGTTAAAATCAGCCATTTGTGGCGCAGCGCTTGCATTCCTGCAAAAGGTATTTTTTATAGTGTAGTGTTCTGTCAATATTTTATGCTTCTTTCTTTTTTTTTCCCAGTAATTCTCTATCTTGAAATATATATATATATATATAGTCACAAATACTGGATGTTTCATCCTAACTAAACGTACGACGGTACTTACGACGGTAATGTTGACGGTAATCATTTTGAGAAAAATTAAAACTTTGCAATGAAAATGCAACAATATGTACAGTCGTGGAAAAAAAGTAAACACCCCCTACTAACTCCTCAACAAATTATCGTAGAAGAAAGTTACTGGTACCGAGGGATTGGAAATAAAGTCTATTTTTAAATGATGTACATAAAATTTGCTTAGGGGTCCATCTATATATTAAAACGAACCCCAACTTCATTTTTTTTAATAACAATAACCAATTTTAACAAGATATTTCAAATTTTCGGTTCAAACTATGCCTAGACACGAAATTTCAAGTCATTTGAATAATAAGTTTAGGAATTGTAATCATTCAAAATTTAGTGCTTCTAATGTTAAATTACATTTCCATATTTTTATTTATATTCCCTGAAATTATGCTCCTAATGTGCTAATGTTTTGTGTAACAATAACACTAATATACCCAAACATAAATACGTTGAATATGCAATTTTTATAATTTTATGATATGAATTATGAAATTAATATTCAAAAATAATATGAATTGCACCCTACAATTTTTTTGATGGATTTAGATTTATTAAGTCCTACTTTATGGAAATACAAAATTTCACATTTTTCTTCCAAGTAGTTTTCAAATTATGCTTAAAAAACGGCAAAATGATGGTTTAAGGGGCCGTCTATGATAGAACTGACTAGATATTTTGAAATTTCTTAGGCTGTCCTGTAATCTAGCAGATTTCATTGACTGCTTGAGTGACGCTTAAAGTGCCTTGATCAAGAAGGGGCTCTCTGAGTTAACAATCAAGCATGGAACTTCAATTTGGATACAGCCCTTAAAATACGCTCATTTTAAAATAATTAATTTCTCGAAAACTTATTTTACGAATTGCATAAAAATTTGTTTTTAGGCTAATTAAATGGTGTAGAATTCATTTATACTGTCAGAATTGTGTACTGTTATTGAAAAAACAAAGTTATGGTTCGTTTTAATAACCCCTTAATTCTCGCTCCCGTCACGGGCTGTGTCTTTTTTCAGATTATTCATATTTGTTTGATTCCCACCTGTTTTATAAAATAGTGCAATTGTCTTTATTATGGTATCATTTTACCTGTCCTTAAATAAGGTGAATATTTCTTTTTCAAAAGAGTGGTACCAATAAGAAATTTGAATTTTTAAACCGTAATTCAATGCGACCGTTAAGGGGTTAAGTAAATGGCCCCTTAAGCAAATTTTATATACATCATTTAAAAGTAGACTTTATTTCCAATCGTTCGGTACCAGTAACTTTCTTCTACGGCAATTTTTTGAGGAGTTAATAGGGTGTGTTTACTTTATTTTCCACGACTGTACCTTGTTTTGTGTGAAATGTTATAACATCATGAAAAGTTCTGGAAAAACAGGGTTCTCAAGCAATCGATGATACAGTATGAACTGGTAATCGCAGTCCAAAATGTGGAGCGTCAAGTATATACTGCTGGCGCGTATAATGGAAACTTCTACCACTTTTTTTTAAAAAATATTATCACATTTGAAACAAACGTGAGAATGTCTATCAAAAGTTTTATTATAATGTACTTCAGTTTTTTGAAAGTTATTACCGTCAAAATAAATTGAATTAGGGCAGAACACATTGTATTTTTCAGTAAATACGTTGTTTCGACCCCATGCTCTATGGTAATTTTGATCTTTTTGATGCCTACTATCATTCCTCTGAATTTGTCGGTCGAATTCGGCAACACCCTCTATGTATATCCGCATCTTAAAAGTGTATATATTATAAATGATTGAAATTAGTTTGCTGCAGAATTCACTTGCGACTAAGTAAAAGGTTGTTTTAATAAATTCAGTGCAAACTCAATTCTTATATCATAATCAAATTATTCGTTTTTATATAATCTATATGCACGGTTTGAAGCTATTTAAAGTTTATTTGTACACCTAATATATAAACATTAAATTTATAAGACTTATACTCGGGGGCTGCTTTTGCACTGAGAAGACGTTCCGGTTCCAACTTTAAGAAATCCTAACGATTACGGATAATACACTGGTGTCCAAAATTAAGGACCAATCACAAAATGCTAATTATCAAGTACGCGAATACTCAAAAGGAAATAATATAATTCGAATAATTGCTATCTCTACAGTACAGCTAGTCCATATAACATCTCATTCATGTCACACATGGTCACAAGTGTCACAGTCACTACGGTGAAGCAAAAAATAGGAAATTCCATACATCTCATTATGAGTCTCAAATGATCACAATATGTGACTCCACTGACACGTTACTGTGACAGCTGCTTTGTAACGAGTCACCATGTGACTTTACAATGTGGTTGCATTGCGATTGTCATTTGCGGACTCAATTTCAAAGTCATCGCGAACGCTGCATTGTGATAAAATACCAAATAATGTCACATTAAAGTCACATGATGACTTTCACGTGACAGAGAGACTACTGTGAAGTCACTATTGTGCTCTTTTGTGAAAAGTCACCATGTGACTATAATGTGATATTATTTGGTGACTTATCATAATGCAACGTTCCTGATAACTTTGAAATTGAGTCTAAAATAACAGTCACATGAGAGTCACAATGTAATTACATTGTAAAGTACCTGGTGACTCGTCACAAAGCAGCGGTCACATTGACGTCTCAGTGGAGTCGCATATAGTGGTCATTTGAGACTCATAATGAGACGTGGGGAATTTTCTACTTTTTGTTTCACCGTGGTTACTGTGACACTTGTGACCATGTGTGACATGAATGAGATGCTATATGGACTAGCTGTGCTGTAGGGATTGTAGTTATTTGAATTATATTATTTCCTTTTGAGTATTCGCTTACTTAAAAATTAGCATTTTGTGACTGGTCCTTAATTTTAGACACCAGTGTATTTCCGATAGCTTCATGTATAATTAATAGAAATTATGTTTAAGGTGTGTCCCACCGAAATAAAGCCACCGTGATTGTGTGCTATAAGCGGACACGAAACAAATCAATAAGAACAAAACAAATATATTAAGAAAGTCTATTAAAAATACATATTTACAAGGAGTAACTCACTCCCTGCCTTACCTGGGAAGGAAAAAGAAATGAATTTGTAAAAAAAGAGGGGGAAATGTGTCCCGCCGAAATAAAGCCACTACTGTCAATAGACAATATATCCGCCATGGTTATATATAACTTGGAATATACGATGTGGCATACCATTTACCAACCCTTGGAGTACACTAGCATCAATATTCTCCCACTCTTCAATGATGACGACCTTCAATTTTGCCACAGACTGGAACTGTCTGCCATTGACATATGCAGCCCTACTGAGGATACCCCCACACATTTTCTTGAGGATTGAGATCAGGGAAAAGGGCAGGCTATTCCGTGACATGCACCCGATTATCCAAAAAACATTCCCAATAGCATTTTGCAACATGAATGGAGGTTTTGTCCAGCTGGAAAATCCAACTTAGTCCACCAGTCCTCTTTGCAAATGACAGTAAATGGTTTTCTAGCATTTCTTGGTAATCGGTAGCCTTGAGACAAAAGCCAAGTTATGTTTTCCTCAATAGCCGAAGCCTCCCCACACAATTAATGAGCCTCCAGCTTGTTGTCTTTTAAAGAAAATTTCCTCTTCTTTCCTCATGCCATAACAATAGAAAGCAAGGCCATTTGGTCCATCCAAATTATTTTTTTTCTCATCTGAGACTATAACACGAAGCTACGGTGACATCCAGGTTTGATGATATTTGTCCTAATCGACTCTCCTTTGTATGTGGATAGCTTACAACATTGGCGGCTGTTTCCTTTTCTGATATCGCAAGATCCTTGTACGTTTTTCAATTCGTGACTGGGTTTATTTTGTCACAGGGATGTTATCCTCTTGGGCCAACTGTTTTAGGGAAATACCACCTTGTGAAAGACGACGCAAAATTCTATTTCCTCCCTGGAAATCGTTTTTCTACATGTACACCTCCTTTTTTTATACCCGTACGCATTGCCCATACTTAAAAAATTGTCTATTACGGTTTTAGATCTTTTGATTTACTTAGACATTGGTCTATGTGAAAGACCTTGTTCCTTAAAATCTGTTTTTTGTCTTTTCTCAAACTTTCATAGCTGGGTTTTCTTTCCCATTGCAATACTGCATGAGAAATAGAAAATGCAACCTTCTAAAGCCTGCACAAAGTTCGACTGACATAGAACAAGTATTTGACAACGTCCTGACGTCATAAACATATTGAACTGCAGTAGCTCGAATGTCTGTAGTTACCAATCAATACTAATATTGTCAGTGGCTTTATTTCGGCGGGACACTTTTTCCCCTCTTTTTTTACACATTCGTCGTTTTCTCCCGCCCAAGTGGGACAGGGAGTGAGTTACGCCTGGCAAATATGTATTTTTATATAGACTTTCTTAATATATTTGTTTCGTTCTTATCCGTTTGTTTCGTGTCCAGTTACGGCACAGAATTACGGTGGCTTTATTTCGTTGGGACACACCTTATTTAATTCAATAAAATGTCACCGAGGAACATGAATTTTTCAACTAAGGTCAAGGACGTATTTCTCGCACGGTAAACTGGGAAAGTGTCTGGGTCCCCAAATTACCTGAATTAACTAAATAAAAATGAAGTTTTTAAGTATAGGGTAAAAGCACCAATAGTCGGCCACTTAAGCGCTTTCTTTAAGTATATAGCTCAAAGCGTAATTTTAAAAAGCAATACAACATTTTTAACAGTGGCACATGTTAATGTACACTTTTCTTTTACTGTTTCGGCAATTGTTTTTTAAAAAACTGATTATAGTTTTATTTATAAAAAGTTAAACTTAAAAGTAGCAAAGGTCTAGTAGTCGGCCACTCAATTCTAGTGTTCGGCCATCACTGGACCAGTAGTCGAACACTTAAATGCTTTGTTATTTAAATAACTTAAAGTATAACTTTTATAAACAGAACAACATTTTAATGATAAAATGTGTTAATTTATTCTTTTCTTATAATGTTGCTGTAATAATTTAAAATATTATAATAGTATTTAACACTTTCCAACATAGTTTAAAAGTGTTTGTGAATTTGGATTGTCTTCAGTCTGTCCGAGTTCTCTCTAGCACTCGCAAATATACTCGAATCTCCTTGAAATTTTTGTATGTTCTTGACGTTAACAATAGCACGATCGCTATTGAAAATAAAGTGTGTAGAATTTATAGTTCATCTACAGGGACAGTCAAAAATACCCGATACATTACGCTCAATGAGAAAAATTGCTTCAAGTTTATTTTAATGATGTTGGCCATTTCAAATATAATAAAATTGATATGCATTTATGAAGTGCATTTAACTACGCATTCTAGACAATATGGAGTCCAAAGAACTTATTATTCATTTATAGGGCCCCGCAAAAGAATTCCTTTACATAATAGTGTCAGGGGATAAGCAGTTTGCTGCGTATTTTAGTTCTCTTATACTACATCAAATAGAATGACATGCATTTTTAAGTTTAATTAAACCTTTGCTTACTATGCGGTGTGTATACCTGATATAGATCATATACAAGGCTACACAAAAGAGTTTGTAATCTTTGTGGAGTATCAGCGTGAATGGCTTAAAAGAAGCTTTTATGTTCTTTCAAGCTGAACTATATTTAGTACACTAAGAGATGTTTCTACAATATAAATAAAACCATACACTGGGTCACGCAAAGAACTGAATACATGACCTCCCAGGGATAATAATGTGTGGAAGTATCATTTCAGTAGTTTTAACCACGTTTTAGCCTTAATTAAATTTTAGCTTAATGTGTGCGGCATATAAAAATCTATTGGTAATATACAGGGCTGTACAAAATAATTCAAGTATGTTTCCGTATAGGGGTAGAAATTGCTGAAGGTAAATTTTCAACCTGTTATGCATTTTCTTACTATACTAAGTTTTATCATACTATGTATAGAATGATATACAAATCTTTAGTTTAAATACAGGACTGCGCAAAAGAATTGAACTACTTTTTCGGTTAGGGACCATAATCTGGTTTTCAAAAGTCTTATGCCTTTTCTAAAATGCTTTCTTTTTTACGGTATTAAGCAGCTCAATTTTGTTGAAGAATTCTGCAAGTCATGGGAAATGCTTTTATAATCTATTCTTCATGCAATATTTTTCATTCTTGTTTATTATGGAAAGTAAAGTTAAAAGTACCAAATTATATAGTAGTGGGTCTTTCAAATTTTTTGTTTAACCATCGTAGACTAGATGGCGGGGAGAGAAAAAATTATTACGTCTTTCTGTTTCAAAATGAAATTATGATGTAGGACAAGATTATTAACAGAACATGAATGACTGATCTGTCGATGCATATCTTATTGTGATATCAGCAGTAGGGAGCGCCAAATCGTCATTTTAGCGTTACTATAATGTCGTCGAGTTTCGGGATGAAATTTTAATATGTAGCATGTCTCGACTAGTACAATGCAAATGTTTCAGTTTATCATGGGATTTTGTGGTTAGATATTTGCAGAACGCGGCGCCAATTCTTCATTTTCGCGTTACTATCTCGTAATCGAGTTTCGAAATGTAATTTTAGTAAGTTGCATATCTCGAATAGTACATTACAAATATTACAGTCTGTCTCGTAGTATCTTTGAACAATATGAGCAGAATGAGGCGCCAATTCTTATTTAAGGGAAAGTATGGTTTCTTGTTCAGTTGTTTTCCCCTATTCGATATTTTAAATACATGTGACAAAGAAGTCGTTTGTTATTACTGTTATTTTAGTAGATATCTTACTATTATAGATTTGTGATTTTAAAGTAGCAGTCGTTTTGATATAATTATGCGATTTTATAAAAAAAAATTCTTGTTTTGTGTTATCTTTTTTTTGTGATGAACGCATGGGCGCATAGCGTTCATCAAAACTAAAACTAATCACTGGGTGCAGCAATTTCATCGTGCAGCAGTCTCAAAAACGCCCTAAATTCGCGAAATCCGCGACCATAAACGAACGAAATTCGTTAACGCCGCAATCAGTAACGAACGCATAGCGCTCATGAAGACCGAACAAAAACAACACTGGATGCAGCAAACTTGTGCAGCAGTCTCTAAAACGCAGTAATTCGCGAAAACCACGATCACGAACGAACGAGATTCGTTAACGCCGCAATCAGTAAAAAACGTATGAGCTAATAGCACTCATGAAAACAACAACAAAAAAAAACATCACTGGGTGCAGCAACCTCGTCCTGCAGCAATCTCTAAAACGCAGTAATTCGCGAAAGCCACGATCACGAACGAACGAAATTCGTTAACGTCGAGATCAGCAACGAACATATGAACGCATAGCGCTCGTCAAAACCGAAAAAAAAATCACTGGATGCAGCAACGTCGTCGTGTAGCAGTCTCGAAAAGGCACTAAATTCGCGAAAGCCGCAATCACAAAAAAAAAGATATTCATTACCGTCGCGATTAGTTACGAACGTATGAGCGAATAGTGCTCATGAAAACAACAAAAAAAAAATATCACTAGATGCAGAAACCTCGTTGAGCAGTGGTCTCTAAAACGCAGTAATTCGCGAAAGCCACGATCAAGAACGAACGAAATTCTTTAACGCCGCAATCCGTAACAAACGTATGAACCCATAGCGTTCATGAAAACCGAAAAAAAATCACTGGGTGCAGGAACCTCGTCGTGCAGCAGTCTCTAAAACGCAGTAATTCGCGAAAGCCGTAATCACAAACGAACGAAATTCGTTAACGCCGTAATCATTAACGAACGTATGAGCTAATAGCGCTCATGAAAACAGAAAAAAACTTCACTGGGTGCAGCAACCTCGTCGTGCAGCAGTCTCTAAAACGCAGTAATTCGCGAAAGTCACGATCACGAACGAACGAAATTCGTTAACGTCGAGATTAGTAATGAACGTATGAACGCATAGCGCTCGTCAAAACCGAAAAAAAATCACTGGATGCAGCAACGTCGTCGTGTAGCAGACTCGAAAAGGTACTAAATTCGCGAAAGCCGCAATCACAAAAAAACTAAATTCATTAACGCCGCGATTAGTTACGAACGTATGAGCGCATAGCGCTCATGAAAACAAACAAAAAAAATATCACTGGATGCAGCAACCTCGTTGAGCAGTGGTCTCTAAAACGCAGTAATTCACGAAAGCCACGATCACGAACGAACGACATTCGTTAACGCCGCAATCAGTAACGAATGTATGAGCGCAAAGCGCAATCAGAAACGAACGAAATTCGTTAACGCCGCAATCAGTAAAAAACGTATAAGAGCATAGCGCTCTTGAAAAACGAAAAAAAAAGCATCACTGGCTGCAGTAACCTCGTCGTGCAGCTGTCTCAAAAACGCAGTAATTCGCGAAAGCCGCAATCACAAACGAACGAAATTCGTTAATGCCGCAATCAGTAACGAACGTATGAGTTATTAGCGCTAATCAAAACCGAAAAAAAAACATCACTCGGTGCAGCAACCTCGTCGTGCAGCTGTCTCAAAAACGTAGTAATTCGCGAAAGCCGCGATCTCAAACAAACGAAATTCGTTAACGCCGCAAAAACTAAGGAACGAATAAGCTCATAGCACTCATAAAAAAAATGCACTGGATGCAGCAGTCTCAAAAATGTACTAAATTCGCGATCACAAACGAACGAAATTCGTGAACGTTGCAGTCACTGACAAACGTATGAGCTCAAATCAATTTCTTTTAACTTGTGCATGAATGATATTTAAGTCTTATAGGTACATAAGTCTTATAGAATGATATTTATTTAAGTCTTATTTAAGTCTTATTAAAGTCTTATTTATTTAAGTCTTAAGATATATTTTAAGTCTTTTTCTCTTTTTTTATTTGCAAAAACTATGAAGTCTAAAAATGCAACACTAAAGTAAATAATAATAACATCGTATGAGCCTGGGCAAAGTGGAAGGGAATTTCTTGGATGCATTTGTGATAAGAGCCGTTGTGAGGGCCGCGATTTAGACGTTATTTTATTACCCAACAGGTGGGTAATAACGCCTAATAGCATTGGTCAAGAAATCACGCCACTATATTTTATGAATCTGCTATCTGCTAAAATAGTCTTTCTTGTATAGATAATCAATAAGTTACTGTATCAAATCCTATATTTGTTTGGGGGAAAAAACAATCTAAAACTAAGCCGTAAAAATTGGTCGAATCTTAAGGTGGCCTTATTACCCCAGGACACCTTATATATAGCGTACATAAAATGAAATGCAAGTAAAAGGTTATATAAATCTCAAATTGCAAAAATCAGATTACGAAAAAAATCAAATTATTAAAAATAGACTCAAAAAAGTGAAATGGCCTTTTAGCCAGTAGTCAACCGTGGTGGCCGATTACTGAACATGTAAGTAAATATAATACCCAATAACCGGCCACATTAAAATTAATTAATACAAACACATTTATTTAATTTTGATACTGAAAAATATTAGTTCATTTAACATTTTAATAGTAGAGTCTTATAATTTTAGAAAATAATACAAAATAAATTAATACTAGTCTTTTAAAAATTTTGTCATCGGTTAACAAAAAAATAGCAAAAACGTTTATTGGACCGCAACCAAATAAAAAATGGCTGATTACTAACGCAATAAAAATACCCACAATTCTTTGCTGATGGCTTATGACGTATAAAGGATGGCTACATATAGGGGGGATTGTAATATTTCATGTGAAATCAAAAATAAGCTATTCATAACGTATTTTATCTCAAAGTGGCCGACTACTGGGGGGTGACCGACTACTGGTGCATTTACCCTATATGTGAAAATCTTTTTGGAGTATCAATTCATTATGGGAGAAATTTTGGCTCATCCATATGGGGCATTCTCACAATCTTTTGACTTTCGTCAATAAAAATCTGGTGAAATTAAACTTACTAAAATAACATTTTAATCTGATAGACGAATGCCTTAATGATTCAAAATAAAGAAAAAAAAGTCAGCAGCAAATTTTTTTTTTATTTAACTAAGGTTTAAGTTAAACTTGCGAGTTAAATTTTCCTTACAATTTTACCACTATAACTTTCTATTTTCTTCTAAATTTTTACTTATAATGAATTTGCATAATACCCACAGGACATTCAAATAAGAAATATTAACAATGTAGTACTTTTAGTACAAAATTTTGGTATAACATTGTCTCAAAGGGGTGTTAAAGAAGGGACGGAAGGAAAAAAAAGGGGATGGTATAGGAAAAAAGGGACGGTAATGGAAAAAAAAAAGGCATGGTAAGGGTAGGACGGTAAGGAAAATTACCGCTAGTTTTAGGCAAATCATGTTAAGGCTAAGTGATTGCCGCAATGTTAATTGATTTTTAGAAAGAGTTATTTACATTGGATTAAATTAAAAAAAAATTTAATTTACCTCGAAAAGTGCAGGAATAAACCTTGGGGACGGTAAGACTACCAATAAAACCACGATGATTGAAACTGATATTTAAATGCGGGTTTAAATTCTTCAGTAAATTCCCTGTCAAAGAATTTTAGACATTCTTTCTCTAGCATACTTCTGCATGAGAAAAAACTTGGAAAAAATTCTGTGGCTGCATCAGAAGTGATTTTCTGTATAATTTTAGCAAGAGGGATGGTAAGGAATCTAAAACAAAGGGACAGAGTTGAAAAAATAATATCAACCGTAAACATGTGTGCAGGTTAATATTTTGCTACATATTTATATAAAACAATTGTCCCAGTTTCGGAAAAATATTACATCGAATTACTTTTATAGAAACAATTTTATACAGACAGCTCCAAACTTAAAAATCAGCATCAGGGACACGGAACGGTAGGGGAGGTAGGGGAGGTATGATACACTTTTTTAAACTAATTTTTTACAACCCTTAGAAAGCTATTTTTAAACAAACTTTTCGTGTTTTCTTATAAAGTGACCTTTTATTCATTTGTTAAAAATATTGTGAATTTAAAAAATAGTCATTCAAAAAATATGTCCCAATTATTTTGAATGGCTACTACTGTATCAAATCTACCCATTACTGGGGAGGATTGATACACTAGCAAGGGAGGTTTGATACATTGTTATGTAAATTGAAAAAAAACAAATGCAGACAATTCAATTTATGCGTCATACAATTTTTTATGATAAATCTTGAAATATTTAATTAAAATTTGAAATGATATGACATTGACATATTTTTGTTTCAGAAATGTTTTTTACAAAAATATTTAAACTATTGCTATTATTTAAGCAATCCTATTAACACACTTTTTAGAAAATAAATAATGAAAAAAACCCTAGAGATCTAGCTGCAAGGAAAAATGAAGTGAACATTGTTGATTTGCAAACAATTTAACATAAATTTAGCACATTTAAGATTTCTTTAACCTTTTCAGGGGCAAAGCATTTTCAATGCTAAAGTGCTGAATAAATGAATGGCACCGGAATTTACCAACAAATTTAATTAGAAATAAGAAAAGGGATATATTTAACTTTCATACTAAAAGGAAAATATTTTACCAAAATGCTGATTCTAATGTGGCGTTTGGGAATTAAAATTAAGTGGTTTCATAAACATGCCACCACCTCTGAAATGGTTAAAAGAAAAACTAATAACTCTATCATTTTGATAAGCAAAATCGGGTAGATTTAACGTTTTTTTCAATTTGCCCTTTGTAAATTATAGAAACATCTTCCCTTTCAGGCCATTTAAACTTTTTCCCTTCTACACGACGAGCAAAGTGAACTAACATCTATCATTGCACTGCTTTTCTATGCAACCTACATAATGTCTATGAATAGTCTCTTTGTTCTTCCTTACCAATTTCAGTAGCTCTTGCTGTAAAACAATAATGAATATTACAGTCCTATATTAGTTTGCAAACTTAAAAAAACTATTAAATTTCAAATATATAAGTGTATCATTTCTCCCCAGTACTAATGTATCATTTCTCCCTATTATGGCTTATTGGATTTTCAATCACTTTTTAGAAATGCAGTTGCGAAATGGTAATCTACTTTCTAGTTAAACTAATCCTAACAATGTGCTTTATAAATAAAAAAAATACAAGATATTATCTTCACAATAATAAGAGTTATGAAAGAAAATCAGTCAATGAAAAAATTTACATTGACATTCCAAAAACCTTCAAAATTAAAAGAAAAGAAAAGTTGTCAGTTCTTCACTGATTAGTTCAGCTAATGATGGCTTCAGCAAATAAAAGAAGCCTTCGCATGTGTTAGAATGGCTGTTAATGCCATTTGTTGAGAAAAATTGTCAATGTATCAACCCTCCCTATGTATCAAACCTCCCTTATAGGAGTTTTCCTGGTATTTGGACCCTTAACATCATCCAAAACTTATTTATATCGATAATATTGTTATGCAATTATGCAATGGGATATTCCCCAGTATATGAAATAAAAATAAACGGTCAAGTGCGGGTATTACTCGTGCTCAGAGAGTTCCGTACAATAAATATATGAATTATTAACTGTATTATTAAAAACATTATTGCTAAAAGAATAATAAGACTTTGTAAAAACAATACAACGTAGGGTTGGGTGTAGTTGTATATACTAGAAAAGTATAAATGGGTGTACCATAAAAGTTCCAAGAGATATGAAGCCTAAATAATATCAAATATTGCTATTCTGTATATCTCTCTTTTTAATCTTATCCTAATCTGTATATGACGAACTTAATCCGGTACTGGCAATAAAAATACTGCATATTTAAATTTCATTTGGCATTTCATAAAGCTAAATTCAGCGCAGTAATAATTGTTTTCTTTTTAAGGTGTAGATAAAACAAAACACTTTTTAAAAAGTTTAAACTTGGCATTGTGTTAAGCGCGCTTCGAAAGGAGGTCGCACGATTGCAACGCCGAACGATCCGTTCGGCGTTTTTCCTAACAGGCTTTGAATTAACTTTTAAAGACACGGGAGGCGTATTGAGAGATCCACTCAATGCAAACTAGTCGCGAATATATTTATGTGCTTAATTCTAATACCTGTTTTTAACAATTTGACGTTTATTGCTTTTATATTGCTACTGCGCATTGCATTACACAAATATATCGTTAAAAGTTGTTATGTAGGCTTTAAAAGCTGATGGTACATACTGTACGCCGCCCCGATCATAATGTATGTCCAAACCGTTCGTGTCTTTAACGGTTAATATCTCGGCTAACTACCAACGATTTTTTTCGAAAATCATTATCAACAATGTTTTTATACTTCTGCTACCATAGGTACCTAAAGCGCTCCTCAACATCTACACTGAATGCCTGCAAATCGAAATTTGTGTGTAGCGGAAAAATGCGCTTTTCTCAAAAACTAAGTGACCTAGGGTAATCGCTATAATTTTCCTGCAAGGTTTAAATTAACGCCTCTAATTTTTTCATAATTTTGGTTTCAATAGATTTGGAAATAGATGGGGGAACATATTTTTGCACTACATTTTCAACGATATCTCTGAAAATATAATACCTAAAATTAAAAAATATATAATTTTGAGTTCAACGTTACGAAAGTTTTCACATGATATCCGACACGATATATATATAAAAAGATTTTTTTTCAAGTAAATTAATTAGCCCCTCTACATTTTTTCTAAATATATTTGTGAATGTTTTATAATCTGTAAATATGTGGGTCAATAGTCTTTATTACTTCCACCGATTTAAACTTTCCACGTTCCATAGTTTACGAGTAAAGTGGTTGTGACAGACAGATAATGGTTCCGTTTTTAGGTAGATTTCGTATGAAATACTACCTATTGGGATCGTTCCTATGTTGGAATTTCTGAAAATGTTTTGCAGATTTACACCGATCATGACCCAAAACCACCCCCAGTAAAAAACTTTATCTATCTATCTAACTATCTATATATATCACTTTCTTCTGGACACAATAACTTTCGTAATTCTGCACCAATCTCTTCCAAACTGATACATAAAATCAAAGGGCATAAAATCTCGGTCAAGTTCGTTAACGGGCAAAATCGGACCAAGGGGATGGAAATAGGGAGGGGTATTGTGAAAACCGAAAACCCCCCATAACTTCTTAATTTTTGTACACATCAAATCAGTTTAAAGTTTTTATTACTTCTAAAAATAGGGCCAAAATTTTATGTATCACAGATTTTTGATAAAGTTAAAAATGGGCTCAAGAGGCGTAAAAAAATAGGATTTTTAGGAGAAAAAAATTCATAACTTCGTCAATTCTCAAGATATCAATTACAATTAATTTTATTATAAATCTCCTTAATATTATCTACAACTTTTATATTCACAAGTTTTTGATAGGACCAATTCGTACCGCAAAAAAAAAAAAAAAAAAAAAAAAAAATTAAAAACGAAGACAAAAAGGGGTTTTGAAGAAGTAAAAAATTCACAACTCCGTCAATTCAAAAGATATAAAATCCCCATGAATTTATCATATATCTTCTTAATATTGTCTACAACATCTATATAGACAAGTTTTGGATAGGACCAATTCTTACAGCAAAAACAAATTAAAAATACATAGCGGTTGAAGAAAAAAATCATCTAAGTAAGGGTGTATTCAAATCCAAACTGCGTATTTTCTGACTCATTTTACAATTCATTTTTGCTCTCAAAGGCTTCCAATTGGTACGTTTTCTTACTCAGAAATTATATAATGTATCGTAATGGTCGATTTTTTGATAGAGGCAGAATATATTTTAAAAAATGCTGTTAAAGTGGGCATTTCGAACCGAATTTCCGGAAGCGGATTGTGTTGGAAAAATCATTGCATTAAGGATGCACTCAAATCAAAACTGCTTATTTTCTGACTCATTTTTAAATTCATTTTTGCTCTCAAACACATTTAATTGGTAGATTCGCTTATTCAGAAACTATATAATGTACCGCAATGATCGATTTTTTGATAGAGATAGAATATATTTCAAAAAAAGATGTCAAAGTGGGCATTTTGAACGGAATTTCCCGAAGCAACTGTGTTATCACTTTCTTCTGGACACGATAACTTCCGCAATTCTGCACAAATCTCTTCCAAACTGATACATAAAATCAAGGGACATAAAATCTCGGTCTAGTTCGTTAATGGGCAAAAGCGGACAACGGGGATGGAAAACTGGAGGGGTTTTGTCAAAACCGAAAAACCCCCATAACTTCTTAATTTTTGTACATATCAAATCAGTTTAAAGTTTTTATTACTTCTAAAAATAGTGCCAAAAAATCATGCATCACAGATTTTTGATAAAATTTAAAATAGGCTCAAGTGGCGCAAAAAATAGGGTTTTTGGGAGAAAAAAATTCCTTACTTCATCAATTCTCAAGATATCAAATCGAATAATTTTATTGTACATCTCCTTAATATTATCTACAACTTTTAAATTCACAAGTTTTTTATAGGACCAATTCGTACCGAAAAAAAAAAATTAAAAACGAAAACAAAAACGGGGGGTTGAAGAAGAAAAATTTTCATAACTCCGTCAATCCACAAGATATAAAATCTCCATGAATTTGTCATATATCTTCTTAATACTGTCTTCAACATTTATATAGACAAGTTTTTGATAGGGCCAATTCTTACAGCAAAAACAAATTAAAAATACATAGCGGTTGAAGAAAAAAATCATCTTTTTAAGGGTGCATTCAAATCCAAACTGTGTATTTTCTTACTCATTTTTAAATTCATTTTTGCTCTCAAACGCATCCAATTGCTAGATTCTCTTATTCAGAAGCTATATAATGTACAGTAATGATCAATTTTTTGATAGAGGCAGAATATATTTCAAAAAATGATGTCAAAGTGGGCATTTTGAACAGAATTTCCCGAAGCGATTGCGTTAGAAACGAAAAATATTGTCCTACTGAGAAAATAATTGTTTATTAATCAAGTTTTAATTAATTGAAAGAAAAATAAAAACACAGGTCGCTTATAAATCTTTTCAAAAATCACGTCAGCATGTTTCATATTTTTTTAAAATTAAAAATGAATCTGAAAATGTGCCAGAAAATTTCGAGTTGTTGAGTATGGAAAAATATTTTTTTTAATATCGCCTTAACATGATTCTGATAAAAACAGCTATTTTATAAAAATGAAATAAAAACTCGTCAAAAGCAGACAGATAAAACAGTTAAAGTGGATTTATATCTAATAATGATTTAGTTTTTGTTGGTGAAATTAGTATGCTTAACTTTGAAATCTACCTCTGCCTGTAGGCCGGGCCGGCAGGGATTTTACTTTTTAACCCGGGAGGACACGCGCCGGACCTGATAGACCCGGAGTGCGTACGGTTTTTACAATTGTCACCACTATCTTTTTAAAAGTAATCTTCAACTTTTTTTTATCGTAAAATGATCTCCGATTAAATAAGATGACGATCATTATTTGTTTTTTTTTGGTGATCATTGGTGATCAAAGTAAAAACCATTCATACCCTGGGTATGCGCGCGTTCTCCCGGGTTAAGTAAAAACCCTAAAAACATAAGAATATGTACTAAAATAAAAATTATTATTCAGGGGCTTAAAAGTCAAAAGATTGTGAGAATGCCCCATATATTCATATGTTGCCTGTCTAACAGTTAATAATTTGGAGTGTTTTTTCTCTGTATGTAAACACAAATACAAGCTAAAACTCATTTAGAAACACCTTTATTCAATTCACATCTAGCTCATGTTTAAATTTGAAATTATCAAAATCTTCAATTACATTCCAGTCTTGATTGATTACTTTTTTCGAGTATATTGTATTTAAGATCTGAGAAGACAAGCTTTACATTTAATAATGTGCAAGGAGTGAAAGTAGTTTCGAAACACACTGAAAGCCTCGAATAGTGCTGCAAGATTTAGATCGCAAAAAGCGTGACAGGGAGATAAAAAAGAAGCGGAACCATTTTAATTTTGATTAAACTCGTAATTGTTTTTGCTCGTTAAAAATTAAAGAGAATTTGAGCATGGTGAAAAAGGGGGACATCTAGTGTCCCGCGGGACGGGTCTGGGGACCCCTGAAAAATGGGACATTGCGCCTAAATCGGTACACTTGCTAGATTCGAAGAATATAAGAGAATTTTTATTACCCTACCAGTATCCCCAATCAATAATCCTCAGGGTGAATTTTTTTAACAAATGCAGTAGAAATATGTCATGCAGATAATTGTTTTTAAATAGCGATAAGAACAATAAAATGTCTCCTATATGTTTATGTCGCCCTCTATGCTTATGAGCCCCACTTATGTCACCTGCAGTAGATTTTTAATACATCACCTTTCTCTGACAAATGAACTTTTTGAAATAACCATGAATTGATTCAAATATTAATAACATTCAAAATATTACTTTATTTTTCAAATTTTAAATTAGAATTATTGTCTGACATTTAATTAATTAATTAATTTAAATTTAAATTATTGACATTTCCAAAATGCATATACCTGTGAGAAGATCATCCTTTTGCCCATACCGCCGTACATTGCTGGGAAAGGGGAGCTCGATGTATGTTCTTGCCGCAGACCTTCATATTTGTAAGTGGGTCCCTAAGGCTGCGTATAAACGCTAGTTTTGACATCCTTGTACAGTTTTCCAGGAAATCTTTTGTTCTGGACTCTTCTGCGGTTTATTCACAAAAGGATGAGGGGAATCAACAATGGTTCAGGAGATAAGGAGCTCAACTCTACTTGACGGAAAGGTTCCTCTTTTGCAGGACATCAGCTCCTTTCCTTTTAAAGTCATTAAAGATCAAAAACACCGCGTGGTCACAAGAAAATACGGCTCCGTTCAGAAAGGAGAAGTGCTCACTGTCATGGTAAAGCAATAAGATGTGGTTTTGAACAAAACGACGAGTAATTCAACAATGGGTTCAACAATGAAAAAGAGATAAGGAGATTAGGTCGAACTTCTCTCTTTTGCAGGGTGTTACAGACTTTCTTCACAGTTTCCTTGTGAAGACATAAAAAATGAAAAACGCCGGGTAACCACAAGAAAGCGCCGCCTGACCAGAACAGAAAGACCACGAGCAGACTGATACGTTTATCTGGAGCTTAACTAAAGCTCAATATTGCGAATTGGTAACACAGCTGGTTTTGAACACTAAGCCATAAGGAAAGGGCAGACGGGGTCATGACTGTTAAATTGGCACCTTATTCACTAGCTACCTTTACGCTTCGATGGTACACAAGAACTCCCGCAATGTGATTGGTCTATGAATAACTCAACTGCTATTTGATTGGTACACGAATAACTCGACTGCCATAAGATTGGTCTACGTCGCCATGACGATTTCTTCAATGATCGCTAAAGCAAAAATGGCTAGGTAAATTGGTTGACGGGAGTGTTTTAGTGTTTATTTGCAAATGTAAATTGGTTGTGCCCTTTTCTTATAAGCTAATTAAAGGGTGTGTAAGATTTTTTGCCTGAAAATCGTTTGTCAACGCTATTTCAAAATAAAAATATTCTCCTTATTATATCATACAACTTCTGTCATAAAATATGGTGAATTATTTTATACGAAAATTGTTTAAGCTCTGAGCCCCGTGGACCACAGGTTGGACACTCCTTATCTAAATGATTTTTTTTTCATCATTTTTAGCTTACAGGCTATCAAAGCCTGAGAGCTAATGTGCCCGCCCGTTCTGTATGTATGTACGTAATGTATGTATGTATGTATGTATGTATGTATGTATGTACGTACGTAACGCGATAACTCTTGATAGAAACATCCGATTTGCTTCAAAATTTTTTTCTAGGTTCATTGGGATAGGACGCTTCCCTGATTAGTTTTGGGAGTTTATTGGTTAAGGATAAAGGGGGGAAAACGGGGTTAGTCCAACCCCTTAATTCAGATAAATGGGTTTTTCATGCAGAATCATTCGATTTGCTCCGAATTCGATATACCGGTTTATTATGTTAAGGAACTTCCCTGATTAGTTTTGGGGGTTCATTGGTTAAGGATAAAGGGGGAAAAGGGGGGTTAGTCCACCCCTTAATTCAGATAAATGGGTTTTTCATGCAGAATCATTCGATTTGCTCCGAATTTGGTATACCGGTTTATTATGTTAAGGAACTTCCCTGATTAGTTTTGAGGGTTCACTGGTTAAGGATAAAGGGGAAAAGGGGGGTTAGCCCACCTCTTTTAATTCAGATAAATGGGTTTTTCATGCAGAATGATTCGATTTGCTCCAAATTTGGTATACCGGTTTATTATGTTAAGGAACTTCCCTGATTAGTTTTGGGGGTTCATTGGTTAAGGATAAAGGGTTAAAAGGGAGGTTAGCCCGCCCCTCTTAAATTAGATAAATGGGTTTTTCATGCAGAATGATTCGATTTGCTCCGAAGTTGGTATACCAGTTTATTATGTTAAGGAACTTCCCTGATTAGTTTTGGGGGTTTATTGGTTAAGGATAAAGGGGGAAGGGGGCTAGTCCACCCCCCCTTAATTTATATAAACGGATTTTTCATGCAGAATTATTCGCTTTGCTTCAAATTTGGTATACCGGTTTATTATGTTAAGGAGCTTCCCTGATTCGTTTTGGGGATTCATTGGTTAAGGATAAAGGGGGGGGGGGGGGCTAGTCCACCCCCTTAATTTAGATAAATGGTTTTTTTGCAGGATTATTCGATTTGCTCCAAATTTGGTATACCGGTTTATTATGATAAGGAGCTTCCCTGATTAGATTTGGAGGTTCACTGGTTAAGTATAAAGGGGGAAACGGGGGCTAATTCCCCTTCACTTATTTTTTTGAGGGGCATTATTCTTTAAAATAAGCGTATGATATACAATTAGTGTGAATAGCCTGTGAGCTCAATGCCATCAGTTTAGCTGGGCACTTTTCTTTTTTATTTCAAGATTTAATAGGAGAAATATAATCTAAAGAATAATTTGTAATCAATTTTTAGAAATTCATGCATTTTGAGGTTAAAAGCACTAATGAAACTCCGAAATGAATTATCGCTGCTGATGAACAATTTATCCAGAAATATACCAACATCTGAATAATCTTTTAACCATAAGAATGAATTTTAATAATAGATTTCAGATTTTACAATAATTTTGTCAGAAATATAAGATGATAAGAATTTTTGGCTACAATTGCGAACATGCTGCTAATTTCGATAAACAATAAAGATTACGAAACAATGAAGATTAATCATTAGTTATTGGCATCACTGATTTGCTTATTGCTCTTATAATGAATTTATTCAAGCGATCCTATTCAACTAGCTGATAACTGATTCAATAACAGAAATATTCTTGGTTTTATAAATAAGTGGTTTGCGACTACATGTTTTATGGCCATTTTTCATCCTCTCGTGTCTACTACAGTGCGTCTCAAAAGTATATGGACAAGCGATTTGTTGAAATAGCAGCTCAAAAAATGAAGCCATAATCGTGAAAATAATAATAAGGATATGGAATCATAATATATGTTTATTACAACAACGAAATACAGTGTAGGTTTTACAGACTTTTTGTAAAAAAATAAAAAAATAAAATTTAAAATAAGCTGTCCCAAAAATACATACACAATGAAGCGAATTGCTTTGATTACCACCGTATCAAAAAATTTTGCATCTTCTGCATTCTGCGCATGCGAAATAACTGCTTCGAAATATAAAATCACATCTCGTTCTTCAATTGTCGAATAGTGAGAAAATTCCTCGCAACGTTCAATTCTCTGCTGCTGATATAGCTAAAATTTGACGTTTAAAAACTAAAAATGTTAAAATTTCTGATATTGTTAAACAAATGAAGAGTAGCAAATCCGGAATTTATGAAATTTTATCAAAAAGTGACAATGCGATTGCAAAACAACGTTCAGGTCGATCAAGAAAACATCTCTACGACAAGACAGAGAGATTTTGCAAGCAGTTTCAACCCAAAAGAAGTCGAATTTTGAAGACTTTAGCGTTTCCTATTACGAAGCAAAATTCATAAATATCGGAGAATGTATCGGACACCTATGCTGAAAGTGCACCATAGAAATGCACCCATTCTTTGAACTGAAAAACACATACCTTGGGAAGATGAATTGTTAAGTGTTTCTTCAGTGACGAAAACAAAATCAATTTGGATGGCTCTGATGGCTGGTCATACTATTGGCGTGATCTGCGACGAGAATCTCGTGAGTTCTTTAGTCGACAACAAAGAGGGATGATCTAATGGCGTGGGGCGCGATTTGTTTCAATGGAATAACGGATATTGCTTTTTTTAATGGTCGACAGTGCTCTCAGAATTATTAAAATGTCCTTAAAAGCGATCTACTTCCATTTTGAAACATTTTAGGAAGGCAAAACTGAAAATCCCAAGAAGACAATGTGTCGATTCACATCTTCCACTCAACAACTGCTTGGTTTACGCAGAATCAAGTGACTGTCATAGAGTGTCCAGCCATCAGCCCAGACCTAAATCTAAATGAAAACCTTTGGGGAGTACATGCGTATGCTCATGGTCATCAATTTTCTACTATTTAGGAATTAAAGCAATAAGTAGAGCAGAATTGGTTCTCTTTACAGCCACACATTCTCCAAACACCAGTTTGAAGCATACTTGATACTTGTATTTCTATTCATAGCATACTTGTTTTCAAGATAATTCAAAGGAACGGATCTGCAAAATACTCGAAAAGTCCATATATTTTTAGGACAGCCTATTTGATTTTTATTTTTTTACAAAAATTCTGTAAAACCTATACTGTATTTCTTTATTGTCATAAACGTGTATTATAATTCTGTATGCGTATTGTTTTTTTCGTGATTTTGGCTTTATTTTTTGAACTGTTATTTCAAAAAATTACCTGTCCATATACTTTTGAGACGCACTATATCACCCCTCTGAATCTATCGGTCAAATTTGGCAACACCCTGTATATATATATATATATATATATATATATATATATATATATATACGATATATATATTAATGATCATTGTATGTTTCGTGCATTCCCAGTTCGCGTTTCCTCTCATTTTTTCGCTGTAGTAGTTTTACTTTTCGATGTTCTTTATTTAATTTTTTCTACTAAGAATCTCACGAAAGTTTTTTTTTGCAAAGAATGTGATGCGTCGAATATACGTAAGATATGGTCGCAAAATTTAGGTGCGCGTAATACGCCGGAGTGTTATATACCGATGCGCATTATACACGCCGAATGTACTGTATATCTATCTCTATATATATTCTCAATTCGATCTTTCAGGTAGCAAAATAATATATAAATGAGTAAATAAAATAAACTCTTGTAGTTATTCTTGTAGTAACTTTATATTCTGCTAATTAATGTTTAGCAATGCATAAAAAAAGTAATAAAAGCCGTTTAATTTTCATTATGAAAGCGTACAATACTGCTGTTCTTCACTTACTTTCCCCCCTTTCACTCTCTCATTTGTGAACAGGCTCGTTCACTTTTTATCAGAGATAAAATAAACCTTTTCTTATTCACGTAATTCCTACCGTATATGGTCTGTTTGGAGTCCATTAGTGTGGGAGAATGATGGTGCTTTTTCTTTCCACTGCAATATCTAGCTTGCCTACACACACAGGCAGGATATTTTTTGCTTTTCGTCCAGAAAAGACACAGGTATTTTGCTTCCGGGTTTCCCATTCACGATGATAACAGATTTTATTTTTTCATTATGTTTGAAGACTGGAAATGGAGTGCTTGTTTTCTTCGAATATTTCTGTTTTGTTTCATATACTAGTTTGTGTTGAGTCAAAATTAAAAGGGTATAGGAATTTTTCAGCTTAGAAAAGGCATTTTTTTTTTCATTTTATGAATGTTTGACATTTGATAAACGTTTTCGCGAAGCTGTTTTCAGCAAATTAAATATATGAAAGGGAAATAATAATTCAAGTCACAGTGGTTCACTAGCGAGCGGTAATTGTTACAAAACTTCAAATGTGATTTTTTCGAAACAATTGCTCCGCAATGGATGAAACAATTTCCTTATTATTATTATTATTATTTAATTGAAAGCTTATATATTTATCTAGTCCTTGATTGAAGTTTTTCTTTTAATTTTTGATTAGTTTGTTTTTTATACACAAAAGAAAATCGATTTTTTGTTGAAAACAGATATATTAAGTTTGATAGTCCGCCATTTTGTTAAAAATGCAAAGTTAAAAAAAAAGCATAGGCTAAAAATAAGATAATTATATACATTTTAACGTGCTTTTTTAACATTCATTTCAGATGAAACCACATAGAGAAATATCGGTTACCGAGGAAAGCTATACTCTGCGCTCATCAAGTATGTCCCATCTTTTATGAAACACTTTGTATAGAGGGAGTTTCTTCTTATAGTTGACCAATAGATAATTCCTAAATCATTAATTTTAGTAGTGTAGTTCTCAGGGGCGCGCCGACCCAGTGTGCAAAGTGTGCGGCGCACACAGGCGCCGAAGTAGTAAAGGCGCCAAATATTTCCGTTGAAGTACAAATTCTTAAAAAAAATCCTTAATTTAATTAAACTAAAATGTGTTACATTTTCTTGGCATCTGAATTTTGTTTTGTAAATTTGCGTGAGATAATATAAAAATAAATATCTATAAGAAAGTTTATTATTTATTTATTTCGTTTCATTCTACTTCTGTGTCTCCCAATAAGTGATTTAGATATAGACCTATCCTACCTTTCAATAAACAAAGGCATACCTCATATAGACGCAATCAATGAGAGGCGGCATAATTCACATGGCTGAAAACGTGCAACACTATTATCTCACTGTAATAGTGGTAAAGAATTGTACGGTTTTGTTACAACAGCGCTAAATTGTACCTGTTTTTGTTATTTTTAAATAACAATCTTCTTATTGCAGAATTTCTGTCATAAATAAGATGAAACTTACTATTCGGATGCATATAAATCGGCATAAGCATAAATCCCCTACGACTCAAAAACTCTATTTAAAAATAATTTGCAGAAATAATATAAATCATAGCAAATTTAAAATTACAGTTTTCAGAGGGTCAACCTATTTCAAAAGTTTTGTAGGTGAAGGGGGACAGACACTAACTCCTGAATAACTAATAATATAAAATAATTAACACTAAATAACGATCACTGTGGTAACAATTAAAAGAACCCCATTCAGATATAATTGATTTTCATCCTTCAAAGTGAATTTTTTTAATTTTAAAAATAGCTAGTAAGAGGAAAGATTCGAATGAGCGCCAGGAAAACTTTCAAAGCGCGCCACTATAGGTCCGCGGGGAGCGCATTGGGCAGCCTTGAATTAGAAAACGGAATTTCCAGTCCCGGGCTCTGCCTGTTTATATTTTCGCAGTTCGCGACCCGGCTTGTACAAAAATTAGTGAAAACAGGCCCGACTCAATTTCTACAAAAAATTTCGAATTTCTTAACATACAATTAAAATCGTTTTAAAGAATACTGCATACATATTTATGAAGAAATGTTAGATTACTATGTGTTCCCAAGACAGACATACACAATAGCAACATTAATGATTACATACTTAGACTTTTCAACATTCAGATAACGATTCATTAAAAAAATTAATGTTGTTTAGAATAAAAAAAAAGATATAATAAAAAGTAGATTTTTGAAAATATTTCTCTGTAATTTATTAAGGTATATTTACAATGATTCCATTATCAGATGCTCATTATCGCTATTACTATTTTTACAAAACATATTGCTTGCCCGACACGTCCTGGGAATAATTTTGTCCAATTCCGGCTCTACCCTGAATAGAGAAACAATGTAAAACCAGAATAGGAATGAGTGTGCTGTTCAATGTAGAGATTTTAGGATTGGCGAGACTGACGTCAGCTATGGAACAAATTTTAATTGGTAAAATGAAGCATCACCCGTTTGTGAAAGTTTTGGCATTCCGTGTCGTAGGTTTAATACAGTTGGACCTGCCATCATGGCAGAAACAGAATTTTTGTTAAGGGGTAGGGGATGGTAAAAATAGGCTAAATTTGGCCATAAATGTCCAAAAATTCTTACTTTGTCAAAGATTGAGAGGTGCGGAACTTTCCCTGCACTCCTTCGTACGTTTGTGTCTAATCACATACTGAATATATAAATGTTGTGATTTAAGATTTTTTCATTTTAATTCAGAACATTAGGACTGTTAGGAGCTACAATGATCGCTGTAATATGAACAGAAAAAACATTTTCAAATTTCCATGCTATGCCTTACTAACCAACCCGCCCGACATTGCAAATGATAAGAACCTTAAATACGCCTAAAATCAAATGTGAATGATTTTTTATTTTTAAACGAAATTTTTTCCAACCGATCCTAGAGATGGGAGGGGGGGGGGGGGGAGGCGCAATGTCTTCAGTAGCATTATACACCGGACGTGTCATGCACTGTCCGGTTTGTTTTTATTATATATTTTTTAAACGAAAATCTTTCCAAACGAGCCTAATATTGTCACCAGCACTGCCTTCGGCATTATACAACCTCGAATTTGTATGACTTTTTTTTTTTTTAATTTTTAAATGAAAATCCATCCAAACGAAGCTCGAGTTGAGGCTCCGATGCCTTCTGAGGTGTACACAGCAGTTGATATCGAAGCTCCGATCTGATTTTTCAAGCGAACCTTGAATTTGTATTTAATTTCTGGCATTGATATATGAAAGTTTCAATTCTGACCAAAAATTCTTGATAAAACATAAAAAATATAAAATGCGCATCATCCCCTCACTATTTTAAAACGCGAAATGATATTCAAAGCACATATCTCTGAGACGGGAAACGATATTTTGCGAAAACGTGAACTAGGAGTAGGACTGGGTGATGTAGAAATTTCTTAAATCGATTTATCATCCATCTAATATCGCGATTTAACACCGATTTTAGAATCTGGAAGCCTATTTTTTAATTTTTAGTAACAAAATACGGTCTTTATGTGCCCCCCTCCCCCTCCTGTATTATTTAGTATACTTAGCTTTTAATTTTTCAAATAATTTTGAAAAGAGGTATATTTTACACATGAAAAACTGATTGTCCCAAAACACTAGTTTTTTTTTTTTCATTTTCAAAATTAGTGACCTATTTTAATACATTTTATAAATTCATTCATTAAGAAGTATTATAAAAGAAAATGATTTTTTTTTTGTCTGACTTGTTATGCCTGCTACAATCTAAATTCCTTAAGGGGGGGGGGGGACTTCCCCTAGCCCACCCAGATAGCACTTCATTGCTAACAACCTACACACACAGATTTAAAAAGTTATTGAGGTAAAACAGAAGCATATTAAAAGAATTCAATGATGAATTTAACTATTCATTTATCATGATGAGAAAAGTAGTAAAAAAATAAATAAATAAAATAAAAATAAAGGGGGGGGGGAGATATGAGAAATAAGGTGCAATTTTATACCTTTTTAACTTTTAGATTATAATAAGATTTGTTCAGCATAAATGCTGACATTTATATAGCGGATGGAGAAGGATTGAAAGTTGGAGCACATTACTGAAATTGTTGTTTTTTTTTCGCGGCCGTTTTTCGCATCCTTTAAGATTAGTAATAAAATATAATCTTAAAATAATATCTTTTTAATGATAACAAAATATCAAAAAAGCAGAAAATCGCAGATCTGCAGAAAAATCTAATGAATGCCTCCTCCACCGCTCCCTCATTCTGCTGTAAAAATAAAGTTACTTGACTCATTACAGAACTTTATTAAAGTATTTTTAATTAATTACAAAATAATAATAAATTAAAACTAAAATATTCCCATAATACCCAAACATATGAAAATTAATTTTTCATAAAAGTAATGCATAAAAATATAAAGTAAAAATGGATGAATTTGGATATAAATAGTGAATCAATTTCAGCAAGATTCATCCGTGTGGCTGGTGTTGAAATCGGATGTCAAACCTGATGCATGACTATTTTAAAATATTTTAATTACAGAATAATAGAAAATAAAGAATATGTATTAAAATATTACCCAAACATGTGAAAAATGAATGTTTCATTAAAAGAATGCATAAAAATAAAAACTGAAATTCGATGAATTTGGATTTTAAATATGAAACTTTATTCTTTTTTCCAACCATAAATACTCAAACAATTTCAGGGAAAAAATATTAATAGTAAAAGAAAAATATTTCACGTGGATCATGGCCAAATAGTGATACACAAAACAATGCATGACAATACTTTAAAATAATTTCATTAATTACAAAATAATAGAAAATAAAAAATAAATGTTAAAATATTACTAAAACATGTAAAAAATGAATTTTTCATCATAAAAATGCATAAAAGTATAAACTGCAAGTCGATGAGTTTGGATTTTAAATATAAAACTTTATTCTTATTATTTTTAATCATATAAATGCTGAAGGAATTTCAGGACAACAATCTTTTGAAGCAATGAAGGATTCTACTTTAAAACATTTTAATTAATTACAGAATATTGGAAAATAAAAAATGCATATTGCAATATTACTCAAATATGTGAGAACTTAATTTTTCATCAAAAGATTGCATTAGCATATAAACTGAAATTCGATGAATTTGGATTTTAAGATTTAAACATTACTTTTTCCTTTCAACTTTTCACTATATAAGTTCTTAATTTCTGAAAAATATACATTCCAATCTTGTAAACTCTGAATCTTGTTTACAAAATAAATAAATAAATATCAATTTTTACTTAAATCATCGTTTTCTTAAAGCACCCTTTTCTTAAATCGGAGAGGATTGAGGCTCGGTGTTTTTTAAATTGGATCCTGGTAAATCGATTTAACACCAGCTTGCCTTGTTTTTCTTAAATCGGAAAGCATGGAGGCTTGCGATGTTTGCTTAAATTGGATCCTCCTAAATCGATTTAACACCAGCTTGCCTTATTTTTCTTAAATCGGAAAGCATTGAGGCTTGCGATGTTTGCTTAAATCGGATCCTCCTAAATCGATTTAACACCAGCTTGCCATGTAAGTGTAGATACATTCAAGTAGACAAATCGTTTTTCCGATGTTAGCTCTGAATCAGTATTTTGTTTTAAATCGATTTAAAGCCAATGGCTAAATCGCGATTTAAGACAAGGGCTAAATCGCGATTTAAGATAATGGCTAAATCACGATTTAAGACATTGGCTAAATCGCGATTTGACATTAGCTAAATCGCGATTTCCTATTTTAGCTTAAATCGATTTAAGACCAATGGTTAAATCGGATTTCCGATGTAAGCTTTAAATCGATTTAAGAGTTAAATCGATTTAAAGCCCAGGCCTAACTAGGAGAAAAAACATCTCTGGGGAATAATTGAAATGACTTAAAGATTTTTTTAAGATAGTAAATATTAATATTTTTTCATACTAGAGATATCGTTAAATTCGGAAAAAATACCAGGAATGGTTTATAGCATCATTACCCTGGAAAAATACCAGGTACCAAGTATTAATAGGTGGGTTTTTTTCTCTTTTTGAAAATTTTGAAAAACAGGAAAACTTAAAAACTGACGTAAATCTCGGGCACATAAAAAGGGGTTTTGAGGTTTTGTAAAGAAAGTTACCGTTGGAATGAGAAAGATAAGACGATTTTCTTTATTTCTCCCCTTCCCCTCCCCCCCTATTTTTTTTTTTTTTTTTTTTTTTTTTGTAACTTGATGGGGACCCGGCCATCCCAATTTCAAAATACAGTGAAAATCGAACGCTACACTTCCGTGAGTGTGAAGAACCTCTTAACGTCTGGAGAAACGATGAGGCATGATTGCTTTGAAGAAAGAAAGCTCGCCATTTTGCGATTATCATTATGGATTTTAATTATATTTCGGTTAATTATAAAAAAATAAAAAATAAAACAAAAAAATGAGCTCAGGTGCATTTGGACCTGCCATCTTTTATCGCTTTAAAATTTTCTGCTTTCCGCGCTAAATTTTCTTATTCATCGACAACACATGCAGAGTCTTTTATATTAATATAGACATGCAAATTAGATATGACAAACAACTTTCTTTTATTAGTTTCTTTTATTTATTTACTATTGTATTATTTTCTCTCGGATAATGAAATTTGACCGTTTAACCCCTTCGAGTTGAGAGTCTTTTACAGAATTTTTAATCTTTAATCACCGGTTTTTTAAAACAAAAATTTTTGCCTAATTCAATCGAGAAAATGCTCGGATTAAATAAGGCAAAATTTACAATAAAATTTTACTGGTGAGAATAATAACCGATTCTGAACACCTTACGCGGCACGAATACCGGTCGCTCGTCCCCAAGGGGTTAATGTAGAATTCTGATACAGACAGGTTTTATTTTCACAACCTTTACTGTGTTTCGAATGTTATTTACATAGCTGCCAATCTTCCTTATTTTTCAAGTAATTTTAAAATGTTTGGAACCAGAAATTTTATTTAATAAAAGAAATAAAATACGAAGATGCATTTTATTAAATAATTTTCTGGTTCAAAAAACTTTATTTGATCTGTATAAACTCCAGCAGGAGGGCATCTAATGCGTTTATAGATACTCATATTTTTTTTATAAAGTTTTATTTTTGGAGGTGGAGTTAGGGCGCCAATTGAAATTCTGCACACAGGCGCTGGATACTCCTGGCGCGCCCCTGGTAGTTCTAATTTAAAAAATGTTTCAGATGTTGTTTCCTCATCATATGAAAATTCATGTTCTTCAAAATTGTCATTTTTTTAACATTTACGAAATTAAAACTTTTATTCTCTCCATGGGTGTTATAAGTTACATTTAGAAATACCGGGGCTGCCACAGGCAACTATTTTTCTATTCTTTTCGCACCACAATAAAAAAAAAAGAAAAAAAAAACCAGATTTTGTAGTATATTTCTCTTGCAAATTTTCTCGAACCATATGTCAATAATTTTTGTTTTGAGAAAGTGGTGTGAGGTAGAATTAAAAAATAGTCGCCTGTGGCAGCCCTGAAATACTTTCTCCATTCTCGGTCAAATAAAACAGTAAAAATTTCATTTTTCTATGACTAAAGTTTACCGGGTTATAATACTTTGAAAAACGAAAAAAAAAAAAAATAAAATAAAAAATAAAAAAAACCCCACAAAAAAGCGTTTTTATTGTCAAATCACGCTGAAAATTCACAAAATTTAAAGTATCGTAACTAGCTAAGTTTTTGTTCTAGTAGATTAGCAGATAGATGGCATTTTTACTTTTTTATTTGTTAGAGTGCGGAGAAAGTTTTTTTAAATATGATTTAACTATTTATGCCCCAACGGTACTTTAAAATACCATTTAATAGCCTGTTATAAAATTCATTTAATACATACATTAGTCATAATACAGTTTAGAATGAGTTATATATACTTTACTTTATCTTGTTCCAAAAGCATTATTGGTTGCACAGAAGAAAAATATATGATTTGAAAAGATGATTTCTTTTGCCTTTGCATCTTTTCAGCTTTCTTGACGTTGAAAGATTGGGTTTAAAAACAAGCCTAAAATGCATCCCAGCAAAGAAAGAAACAGTGGGCCATCAGCTGGAAAAAAGATGGCAGCCAGCACTGCCATTAGCGGTAAAGTGCAATGGTGCCATTACTTAAACCAGTACAAAAGTGTCCGTGCGGACCATCAGCGATGGCAAACAGCAGGCCAGCATTGGTATTCCATCACATTATTTCAATCTGCCACTTTTCATGCAGTGCTAGCACCTATCCCACTGCTATTTCTTTGCTGGCCCAGCACTTTCCCTTACAAAAATTTCTTATAGAATTCTATATAAAAAAGTAATATAGAATTATGGCCTTTTTTCTATAAGTTAGTTTCACCAAGAGCTATAGAAATATCTTTAGAAGTGTCTATAATAGAAATGTCTATAGAAACATTTGAACTTGCAGCGGTTTCCATGTGGTCACCCTCCCAAGTAATAACCGCGCTCGGTGCTGTTTGGTCTTCGTGATCGGACATGAACAAGTACTTTCATCGTATTCTACGACCGCTCGTGGTTTTCAAGCTCTCATTATACTATTTTAAGTTTGCTTCTTTTGTGATTTACGTTCCCAATCATTAAACTGGTATAGAAAATATTGTATTGTATAGAAATTCTATATATTTTATACGCTTTTTTTTTTTTATTATTGATTCTCAACTGTGTAAATTATGAAAACCGAAATCCTTTGTAACTTAGTAAAACCAGATTTAAGGAGAAAAAAAGGTACGTTGAAATAAAGAATTTATTTATTTATTCATTTACTTATTTATTTTGTTGGTGGCAGCGGTGCTATATTATTTACAGTTAAAAAAAATAGCTTCACAGCTTAAATTGCGTTAAGATATTCATTTTAGATTTGTGTTCAAATACTCAGTGTCTTCGATATTCGCAACGCCACCTAGCGTAAGGGTTCCCAGCAATAATACTGTAAAAGTTCGTGCACTTCCATGTAGTGGTGGGCCAGTGCATGAGATAGAACGGAAGCCCACCAGAATTTTATCTGATGATTTCCAACAGTAAAGTTGACTGAAACTGTCCAGCAGTGGTCATGCAGTGGTAGACCATTAGCCAGCACCTATCTTGCTGCTGGCCAGCAATTTACTCTTTGCTGGGATTTCTAATAAACGAGTGAAAGAAATTTGATTGACTAATATTCTTAAATGTTAACTTTTCATAAACTGTTTGGAATAATTGTTTTTTTTCTGCTGGTACATTTGTTTATTTTCTAGAGTGTCTTCAGAAACAGACATTTTGGCAAATTCTTTGAGATATCATCAGGGTGTATTCGAAAAAATATTTTTCCGCCCTCAAGAGCTCGAAATTTTCTGAGACATTTTCAGACTCATTTTTAAAAGTAAAAACATGAAACTTGCAGAGGTGATTTTTCAAGAGATGTATAAGAGGCCGTGTGATTTCATTTTTATCTCAATTCATTAGAATTGGGTTTTTAAACGATTATTTTCTCAGTATGATACTTTTTTCATTCCCAGATCCCCCGCTTCGTAAAATTCGGTTCAAAGCGCCCACTTTGAGAGCATTTTTTGCAATATTTTCTGTATTTCTCAAAAAATCGACAAGCACGGCACGTTATGTGCTTTCTAAATAAGAGAATTTGCCAGCTCGATGCGTTTGAGAGCAACAATGAATTTAAAAATAAATCAGAAAATAAGTAGTTTGGATTGGAATACACCCTTAAGAGATAAGTTTTTATTTAAAATATTGTTTCTTTAGTATTATGTTTTATTTTAAATTAAACCACTGTTGGATATACTCTAATAAAATATATCAAATTGTAAATAATTTGTTGGAGAAGCCAAAAACACAGTGGGCCTAGTAAATTCATGAATCAAAAATTTACTAGGCCTACTATTGGAGCGCAAAGGAAGGTAACATTTCTTATTTGACATTTTTTGGGAAGAATATGTTTTGAAACTTTGAATGTGTATTCTGATACATGAAGATTAGGACAAGGGGAACAAAATATATATCTTTTGGAATTCACTAACAATTTAGTAATAATTAGGTAAATGTTCTTATGTGGCACACTACAGATGCGTTTACTTTAAATAAATAAACAAGAGAAAAAGAAAAGAAAGTGTCCTAGCTTTATAATGAGTAATTATCCACAAAAATGTTATGAAATTTGCTTGATGTTTTATAATAATTATTTATGTAATTGGTAATTTTACATTGGTTAAAAAAATCAATTTAACATTAATAGAAGCCTTTAATTAAATGTAATTCATTCATAAGAAAGCCAATTCAAAACAAAATTACCAGCAAGTAAATACCCTTGTCCCGATTCAACGCTACGCTTGTAATGTTAAACAGAATTAATTAATTAATTAATTAATTAATTAATTATCATTATCATTAAGTTAATTTTACAGTTATTATTAAATTATAAACTTTTACTGATTTTATTTTATTTATTTTTTAAATTAAACTATTGATTTAACTTTAGTTTGCTGCATTTCAGGGTTTAAACACACGAAAAATTCTGTCTGAAAAATGTTAATTACATGTAATAGAAATGGAAGAATGAAAAATATCACAACTTGCGTAACGATTATGGCAGACTTCCAACATTACTAATGCGTTATACCGATTATTTTTACCATGATGGCCAATTCATAACAGTAAAAAAAAATGTACCCAAAGAGAAAAATTGTTTCAATTACAGTCTCTTTTCAAAGAGGTTTATTACGGAAATAAAAATCAAAAACGTGTCATGGGTTCATTTCTGGATAGATTAAAAAACAAAAATGAAAGCGGGAAATCCATTTTTAAGGTAGAGGGCGTTAAATAACGCATACAGTGGGTTTAGTTGCCAAATTATGTGGACACTTCACCGTAATTATGTAATTTGAAATTATTGGTGGTCAAATTAATATAGCATGTTATTTGTTTCCCGCAAATATTTTTATTTAGGTTTAAGAAATATTAATTTCATTAAATCAAATGAAAAAGAAATTACTTAAAGTTTAAATTTAGGATAAAGAAAAAAGTTTGGGCGAATCAATCAATATTTATTTACAATTCCTTTTATGTTAATAATTCCTTTTAATGCGGCCTTTCAATGCATGCTTTTGCACTTTCTTTTATTTCTTTCACTTCTCGGCTTGAATTAAATTTTAGTACACTATGCGGTGTGTGTAAACAGCTATAGCTGCCAACATGTACGCATTTTTCTTATCACTAAAATATTAAGTAATAATTAATTGTAAATTTTTCCTAATTTAATCGACGAAATCTAACGTTTTTTTTTTTTTTTTTTTTTTTTTTAACGATCATATAAGGCAAAAATACTTGTTAAATTTTAGTGGTTAAACAAAACAGTGCACGTTGGCAGCTTTGAAACAGCTATAGACAGAGGCGGATTTATGAAGTGAGGGGCCCCTCTCACTGGAACTTTTTGGGGCCCTTTCTTCTTACAAAATTGGGTATATTTATAAATTAAAAATAATAGATATCCGAAACTTAGTAACAACAATTACTTACAAATTAATTAAAATGTATTCAAATCGTTAAGGATTAATTACACAAAATTTATTTCATATTCAAATTACATCAGATTATTTTACATGAACTTAAATATTGTGACGGATAAATCTGTTAAAATTATGTATCTTATTTTTCTTTCCGTTTTTAAGAACATAAAATAATAATTCAAACCAAGGTAATTCAGAAACTAAGGAAACAGTATTTTAGTATCTGCTGAGCTATAGCTCAAAACCTCTTTTTTTTTTTTTTTTTGCTTTTCATTTTTGGTTCATTTATGACATGAAATAAGATATAAATATATGAGGTTTTGATACGTGGATCTGCAGCGGCCTGCGCTGCATCCCATTATCTTGCTTGAAATTTTAATTTCATGTTTTAATAAAATAATTTCAGAAATCAAATAAATTTATTAATTATAATCAAATTGAATTATATTTTTCTCCTTTTCGTTACACAACTGGTTTCAAAGAATGACAAATACGTTATGGAAATTTTTTACGAAATTCTTATGTATTTCTTACGAAAACTACCTAAAATTCATATTGAGGAAAAATTATAGGGGACATTGTCTTTGACAATCGTGATATATTTGATTGTCGCGTGTCATTTTTAATCTGGATATGAAGAATTTTTTGAGAGGGAAAAAATACAAACACTCCCGATGCAATAATAAACTATTGATTACTAGCTGACCCATCCGGCGTTGCCCGGACCCGTAAAAATTAATTTAAACAAAACTCAACTTTGTATGACTTTATATCTTCGGTAAATCGGGACCCCGATGTCTTCACCTTCATAGAGTGTTTCAAACTAACTTAGTTTCCGGGATCCAATGCCTTCGGCAGTGTCTAGTGTGTTACCAACAAGCCTCTTTCTGAACGAACCTGTGACCTGGTTCCCGTTGCCTACGGCAGCGTGTACCGGGAGTGCTCCGCACGTGTCGAAGATAATCGAAAAACAAATTGAATGAGCCGAACTTCGTAGTAATCGGGCCTATAGAACCCGAGTTGAGAATGCGTCCCCTGGCAGTGGAAGATGGAACTAAAACCTGAAAAACTATCTTAAACTAAATTGAATGAACCAATTTCCGTTGAAATCGAGTTCATAGAAATTGAAAAAAGAATGCGCCAGTAATGTTCGAAAATTGTGGTAACAGAAGTCGAAGATAAACTTTCATAATGCAGAAAGTAGCTAAATAGTAATCTAAGTTGAATGAACCAATTCCCGTTGAAATCGGGCGGATAGAACCCGAGGAAAGAATGCGCTCCGAAACGGTGGCAGGTGGCCCCTCTTCTATAAATTTAACGAATTACCTTTAACAAAGGTTGCAAAAAACCGGGTAAAAAAAAAAAAAAAAAAAAGAAAAGAAAAAGGGCTTTTTTTGTTTAAACCAGGCTTTTTTGGTTTAAACTGGGTTTTTTAAAATATCCCTTTCCTATAACATATACATGCATATTTATTGATAAAAATAAGCATTGTTGGATATATAACTAATATAACATCATTTAAAATAATTGAAATAAAATAATTACAGTCAGTTATGTAGAAAATTGAAATCATTTCAAATTTAAACATTATTAGTAAAGCAACAGCTATGTCTTATGTTCCTAGAATAAAATGCTCAACATAGTGATACACTGATCCCTTGAAAATCTTAATAAACAATCTTTTAATTACTATTGCTAACAAATAAATAAATGATGTAATTTCAAGAATATAATATACTTTCCCATGTCTATTCACAAAAAATTTCTCTGAAATACTTGTTATCTGGGGTGTTCGATTTTTCTGTTTTCTGTCTACATGGGCAATTATAATCTTTTACTGAAAATAAAGAATTTTATAAGGAATTCCTGAAATGATTTGACATTTAGCAGTTGAGTCTTTACATATTTCAAGAACTTTTGTGTATTGTCATTTGACACTTCTCTTCTGAACCTCCCAGGTTAAAAAAAGAAGCAGACAGTAAAATAAGCAGAAACACCTATTTACTAGCTTTTTACACAACTGAAAATGTTGATCTTAAAATGGACAGTAGTTTTATAAAAGTTGCCATCCAATACAACATTTAAACAACCGCCAGAATTTTTTTCTAAGCTATGTTATAATACACGTTACTTTTAAATTACAAACTAACAATTAACAATATATCTTTTTAGGCATTTTTCATGAGACTTTTCTTTGTTATATTTCAAGTGAACCATATTTTAACACCCCCCCCCCCTTTTTTCTTGTTAGATCCAAAGTAGTGGGTTTGATAGAGGATATAAATGGATTTTGTTGCATATTTTATTTAAAAGTAAACAGGCGCATATTCAATATAATTTGAATTTTAAAATTTAAAATGAGAAACTAACCTTTTTTTAACTTTTTTAATTAAAACTTTTTAACTTTCCTTTTTTTTTTTTTTTTTTTTTTTTTTTTTTTTTTTTTTTTAACTATCTAATTTTCTTGTACAATTATGATTATAGGAGCCAAGACCCATAAAGGATTTTCACTAGCTTGACTGTAGTTTTTTTTTCAGTGAAACTAGTTTGCTGAACATTTAATATTTTTCTTCTTGAGCTAATCATTACTTCACTAATATAAATAAATTCATCTGGAAGACAGTATCTCCAGTATGGTTAACTTTTTTATATAAATAGTATGAGGTTGTTGAAGAATTTTTTCTATTCAAATACTTCTTGTAATTTTGTCTTTTGTGTGATAACTCCGAATCAACATTTTTGAACATTAGATTTAGCAAGTAACGGAAAAAATAGAATTTTAATATTGAAATATTATAACTAGCACCCAATTTTTCAGTGCTCTCTTAATTCGACTTCATATCTTCAGTTTCTTTTTTATTCTTAAAGGATAATCCCTAATCAAGAAAATTTTCTTTTACAGCTTGATTGATATCTTAAAGATTCTTTTATGTTATTAATTGCTGTAAATAATCTGCATTTTCTCAAATGAAAATATTTTATGCTACATATTGAATGTTTTTAATCTATTTTATGTTTGCTAAATTCACATGCTTTAAGTTATCTCTTTAGAGCCCCAGATATGTTCATCATCACATGCAATTTTCATTTTACATTCATACAAACATGACCTAGACTCACTATGTCTCATGTTGACTGCCGAGATATTGTTAAAAATAAAAATTGTTTATATCCAACAATTTGAAACATTTAAATTACGAAAAAAAAAAGAAAATATTATATGAGGTTTATTCTAAAAAAAAGCCAATTGTTTTTTTAGAGAAAAAAATCAGTAGAAAAAAAACATGGTTTAAACCACGAATGGTTTAAACCGTGCCAAACCTGCGCTTTAACATTAACCCAATATTTTATTTGCGGATGAAATCCCACCCTCCATCTCTCTCTACATTTAACCAGTTACCTTTAACAGTAGCGTTATTTTAAATCTACGGCTGTAGTGACTCAACGTTAGTTGATGCGGAAAAAGAAAATAATTATTCGAAATAGGTGGTATAAGCAAGGGCATAAGGAAATTTTTTAGTAGTTTATATAAAGTAGTCGGAGGATCCTAGAACTATGTTAATTAAAATTGCAAGAGAATCGGATCATTTTTAAAGAAGCTGCGCCAAGGGCCCCAAAGAAGGTGATTAACATTTACAATTGATCGTAGTTGAACTCTGAGAATTTTTTTTTTTTTTACCTTCATGTATTAGCTGAACAACCTAAGAATTTGTTACCAAAAAAACTATTGAATCAGACTCTTTAAGGGAGCTATAATAGGGGGACCAAAAGGTGTCAATTGATAGTTGAGAGTAGAGCTCTAATATGAAAACATCCTAAAAGGTCCTAGTACTTAGCTCTTTAGATCTTCAATTAGTCGAAATGAAGCATATAGTATGAAATAATCATTAGAATAAAATTTTAAAGAATAGCGCAAAAAATAGAAGGAAATTCTTTAAAAAGTGCCCTAGAGCTCGAATAAAAATATGAGGGGTAGTTGGAGGTCCTCAAAAGTTGTTAGAAAAAAAAGCTAGTGAATCAGACCATTTTTAAGGGTGCGATAATAGGGGACCCAAAAGAGGTCAACTGGTCGTTGAGAGTAGGACCCTTAGATAAAAACATATTAAAAGGTTTTATTACTTAGCACGTTAGATCTTTAATTAGTCAAAATTACGCATAGGGTATGAATTAATCATTTGAATAAAACTTTAAAGAAATGCTTAAAAAAGGGCCCTAGTGCTCCAATAAATATGACTCGTTGTTGACTCGGTGAGAGGAGTCCAAGACAATTGTAAAGTTATGAATTGCGAGGATGACACAATTAGGGGGTGAAAAATGCATGGCGCTCGAAAAGTTCAAAGAACTCGGGACCGGGCCCTGGGAAGCCAGGGCTTTAACTGGAATGTAGAAACGATAAAATTCCCCAAAAACAAAGATCAAATTAAAAGGGGCAATTTATTAACAACCTAGGACACAAAAACTTCTAGGGTTCCTGTACCAGGGTCTTATCTGGAATGTAGTTGGGTATAAGAAACATTTTTAGTACTTTATAAAGTAGCCGCAGGATCCAAACTAAAATTGCAAGAGAATTGGACTATTTTTAAAGAAGATACACGAAGGGCCCCAAGAAAGCAATTAATATTCAAAATTGTTAGTAGCTGAAGTCTCAGAATTTTTTTTATCTTTTTTTTTTCTATTTTCTTTTTCATATAGTAGCTGGAGGTCCCAAGAAGTTATTAGAAAAAAATCTAGTGAATTGAACAGTTTTTAAAAAAGCTATAATAGGAAACGCAAAAGAGGCCAACTGATAGTTGAGAGCAAGGCTCTAAAATGAAAACATGTTAAAAGGCCCTAGTACTTAGTGCTATATATATTAAATTAATCATAGGATTTGAAATTATCATTTGAATAAAATTTTAAAGAAATGTGCAAAAAATGGGGGGAAGTGCTTTAAAAAGGGCACTAGGGTCCCAATAAAAATATGAGAGTGTTGGCCCGGGGGCAGGACTCCAAGAATCACCTTTAAAATTAAGCATTAAGAGGGAGACATAATTAGGGAGTGAAAAATGCATGGCTCACAAAAAGTGCTAGGAGCCCTGGACCGGAGCTTAGGGCGAAAGGGTCCTACCTGGAATGTAGAATTGAGGAGATAAGTAAATTAAAAAAGAGCACCAAAAACGAATATTGTGTTAAAAGGGGCAATTTCTTAACAATTTAGGGCCAAAAACTTCCAGAGCCCTGACCGGGATCCGGGAAGGCAAGATCTTACTTGAAATGTGGAAAGGGGGACAACTAAATGGAGAAAGGGCCCCCAAAACGAAGAAGATCAGATAACAAGGAGGCAAGTTAATAAAAATTTGAAAGGCCCAGGGGCCCCGGGTCTTAAAAAATAAAAAATCTTATCCTCAGGTGCATCAGAAAATGGCTTAGATTATCCTCACCCAAATTTTCAGACATCTAGATTACGGTACTACAGGCGGTAGATTTTGCCATTGCACACACAGAGCGAAACTTTCTTTTATTAGTATAAATAATCAGTAACAAAGTAAAGATACATTTAAACTATCAGCTTTGTGAAAGTTGCAGAACAAGTCTGAAGCCCCAAGAATTAGGGCCCCAGGTTGGTGGCCCATGATTTAATCAGGCCCTCAATCTATATAATTAAATCGTCACAGAATGACTTTAACAGGGTTCCTTTTGGTTCAGACCCAAGTTTCCTTTGAATGCCACCTCATTCCTCCACAACAAACTCCTCAAAGATCTTAGTACTGATAATAAATAACGGCAAGATAATAAGGGAAATCTAAAACAGTTCTGGTAGTAGCAAATGATAGAAAAGAATCCTATTTGAAATGATGTAATATAAACTGAAAAATTAAAAGAAGAAGCCCAAGAAAATCTTTTTATCAAAATGTCACATTTCTCTTTGAACTCAAAAGAAGATTTGGGGGCCCTTGAAATGCGGGGCCCCTCGCGATTGCGACCATCGCGACCCCTTAAATCCGCCCCTGGCTATAGATTATATATACGGCTGCACACACACTAAAAAATGGCTTTTTAAAATTGAGTAAAATGTACTCAAAACAGCTTCGATCCAAATGTACTCAAAATTGAGAAACATATGTAGGGGAAGGTGGGCCAAAATCGGGTACCATAAATATTTGTTGTTCGCTAATGCAATCAAATGGAAAAACAAACTCTGAATACCGTTTTTAATATTAAATGAACCTTTGGCTATAATAAAACATATTCTTTTCGATAAAAAATATAATTTATTTTATAAAAAATAGCTTTTTTCAGACATATGCAAAAATCCGGTTTTACCCCACTGGTTGGGTAAAACCGGATATCCATTTTAAACTCCTAGAAAACTTATTTTGGTCCGAAAAATTGTTCTTTAATATAGCAAAAAAATACATTTTTGTAAATTTTAACAAAACGAAATTCCACATTTGTGCTTCAATGTGTCAAAAATAAATCTGTGGCAAATTTTCTACATTTTATAAGTCTATCTATTTTAAATTGGAAGTCGTAGAGTTATTTTAACTGCAAAAATAACAAATGAATTTCTTTTCATATTCTTCATGCTACATGCTTCTTGGGCCTCATCTTTGGCATTTTAAACATTGCATCCATCCTTCTTTGAAATTAGAATTGGAGTAAAGTTCATTGCAAAACATTCAGGCTTCATTATCTTCTTCATTTTCTGATGATGTTTTTTGGTTTCTTTTTCTGTTAATTCTTAATTTCTTTTTCTTTTTAAGATTCTTCCATTTTCATTTTCTAGGCTGTTTGGCTTCTTTCTCCTTAATATCTGTTTCCATCTCTAATTTATAGGGAGAAGTAGTCAAAATAACAGTTCTCCCCTCCTTTTATCAGCTCTTTTCTCAATCATAAAGCCTTCCTGGGGAGGAGTTAGTAACATTCTACGCGAAATTGGAAATGCAGATTGCTGGGATACACAATCTAAGATGTCGATAGAAGAGGCTGGATGTTGTCAACTGCTGGATGTGTGATGTCAACTCTTTTAGATGTGGAAGGATGAGCTTAGTTGTTTTGGGATGTTTCAGAAATATTTAATGCTGCAGCTATACCAATCTATAGCTGCGTAGGCATAGGTGTGTTTGTTATCACTGACTTTTATGGATTTCTCTGTCATTTTCGAGGAAGCAAAAAGATGGTCTGGAAAAACATCGTTGTTGTAGGGAAAAACCCATGTTTTCTAAAACCGTCTGATTGGAGTATTTTCAACTGCTGCTCTTAAAAATTCAGCTTTAAATAATTTTCCAATTTAGTAAATTGTCACAAATTGACCAGGATTGGAAAGAAACCACTTCCCCATTTCTTGTTTGCAGTATGAGTTTAGAGGGGCTATGAAAGACACATCAAGGGGTTAAAAGTACTTAACATCATTAAATGGCAATATAAATCTCCTATCTAAATTCTTAATTATTCCAAAAAAATCATTCCATGAGTGTAGGACAAAACCGAATATACCCGGTTTTGACTCGCTCTTAAGTACCCGATTTTACACCAACACGACACCGATATAAAAGCATGGCGTTACTACTCTCAATCCTATAGTAAAAGATTGGTAAAACTGTTAAATTACTAGCAGAAAATGAAAAGGATTAGATATAATTCTTACCAATATTTAGTATGCTGACAAACAGTTAATATATAAGTAAAACCTGGAATCAAACAAAACAATTTTTAAGAGTAATTCAAATGAAAATTTTCACTCAAAAAATAACCGCACACGGTAGCGTTTCGTTCAGCTACAAATGTCGTAATGACGTTCGACAAGCAATTCCTCATGTTGGCCGAAAGATAAAAAATCAAATCAAGGAGGAATCTGCACTACTCGGTTTTACCCGCGTACCCGGTTTTGTACAACTCTTCCTTACTCATATTTGATTCCATGGATGCGTTCAAATAAGAACCGTTATCTATTCATTTTGATCTTATGAAAGAATTCAAATATGAAATGTTACGAACTCATTTTTGATCCCATGGATGTAACCAAATGTGAACTTTGAAAGTAAGTGCTCTCTGCTAAATATTCAATATTTTTTTTTCTTATTTCATGCAATCACCTGTACCTTTTGTAAATATGAAATTAAGGCAAATATTAAATTATAAACCGTATTTTACAATAATTTAAAAGTGTTTGAAACAGTGGTCTTGTCATGAAAATATGAATTAAAACAAGATGGTATCCAAGATGGCTGATTAGTAACACGTGCAAAACCAAATTAAAGGAAAAGCATGGGCTAAAAGACATTTAATAAAACACTTTCAAAACTAAAATTAGATAAATAGAAAAAATATCTTTCTTGTCGAGAGGGCCCCGCCCCCCTGAAATCCCTGTTTACTACAGATTAAAGTAAAAATGTGCTGACATTTATTTCTTGCTCAAAATTATTAACAAGAAATATTTCATTGATTATTTATTAAAAGAAAATAGCAAAATTATTATCAAGATACCCAAATCAGATATTTTAAAGACAAGAGCATTGTTTTCAAGCACTTTTATATTATTTTAAAATACTGTGCATAATTTAATATTTACAGAAGGCACAGCTGATTACATAAAAAAATGTATTGAACATTTAACAGGGAGCACTTATTTCCAAAGTTGTCGGTGAAATCTTGAAAATCTCGTTCTTCTAATTTTTTTCATGAACAAATCCATCTCATTCAGTACAGGGACCAGACCGACCAGGCATGAATACATGAAGCACTCATTACTACAGCTCAGTTACGTCATGGCCAACAGATAAAAAAATCAGTCAGATGCGGCAACACTGTGGCATTCTGCATCTGGCTGAATTTTTATTTAGGGATTCTGAATTCTCACCAGTAAGTTTAAATAGTTATTATTGTTATGTAAGATGATAGATCCACAAATAAAATAACAGAAAATTGCTATTCAAAATTTTCCGGTGTGAATTCCAACACTAGTGAGAAGTCGGTCGATTAGTGATGACGTCACTCTCGTGTCCTCTGGCCTTCAGTATTTCGATGGCAGCGCCACTTGTTATGATTGTGACGTCACATCTATTATTTACTGTGCTATTGAGGTAAAAGCGGTGTGTTATAATAGAAAAGTTCTTTAAAACTGAAGTGTATAGTAAAAAAAAAGAAAAATGTACACCAGTTTTGGAAAATATTCCGAGTTATTATAAGCTGATGAAATGCTCACATAAAACATTTTGCCTGTTTTAATGTATCCATTTTTTACGTTTTAGTTGAACTATATTATGCGTAAAAGCTAACGAAATAAATAATGATAAATATTTTTGAATGACTATATATATTAAATTAAATTATTTATTATTGTTTACATAGTATAGTTACATAAAATATTAACCAAATAAATTATACTAAATATTTTGAATGACTTTATTATTTAAAACATTTATTATCATTTTCAAAGTGAGTCAAATGTATTTAAAGCCTTATTAAATGGCAGATTTACTTATAAAAAACTCTTAAGAGCAATAACAGATATCTACTAGATCTGATCAGGGTAAACAATCCATAATAACTGTTAGCAGTTATTTTATTTATTTAATTTTTTGTAGCACTATTAATTTATTTATTAAAATACAAGTAATAAAAAGCAATAAACTTCTAAAAGCAGGGCAATTTACTCTGTAACAAAAATCTTTCATAAACCATTTAAAACTGTAATCAATTTTAAAAGGCTAAACTAATTTTTAATTCAATTATACTATATCGTTTTGTTTGTGGACGGGCCGAAATTGGGCACTCTCCTTTATTTGAGAAAAAAATTCTTGACAATCACTGAAGAAACCTTATAAGTAATACATGCATTGACACCAAGGCTAGATGGATGAAGGCTTATGAGTAAAGTAAACAAGACACCAATATTTTCTATATATATTTTACCTAAGTAAGAAACATACAGTCAGATGCTTTACACGTAGCAGCGGCGCAGCCAAGATTTGTACATGGGAGGGGTTTTGTATACTTTTTAGCGAATAATTTCATTGCATTAAATGCGTAAGAATTTTGATTTTTTTTTTGTTTTGAGAAATATGTGTGTTGTGTAATAACCAATGTCAAGAAAACCACATAGTCTACTAGATTAACCCTTAACCACTTAACAGTCGCATTAAATTACAGTTTTAAAATTCAAATTGCTTACTGGCACCACATTTTTGAAAAAGAAATATTCCCCTTATCTAGTGACAGGTAAAATGATACCATAATAAAGTCAATTATACTATTTTATAAAACAGGTGGGAATCAAACAATCTGAATAAAAGACACAGCCCGTGAATATCACGGGAGCGAGAATTAAGGGGTTAAATGCATGATGTTTTATTTTGTTTCGAAAAAATTATATGTGATTCTCAGAAAGGTTTTTTTCCGCAGGAAAAATAATAAAAAAAAAATCATAGGTACATTTTTGGTATAATACGTCAACCTTTTCTTATGTTGCACATCTGAAATACAAGTAAAAACTGCTGTCATAACTAAAATATTGCAAATTAGTAAATATTTTAATAAGTATGAATCTAAATACCTTATTATATATATTTTTTATTTTGTAAGACTTAACCCTTAAATGCATGAATTATGCTTTTAGAATTGTGTTTTCTATTCTTATATTAAAGATTATATGCCAGAAATTTTAAGATAGATTTTTAACTTTATTTAGTAGCATATTTTTGTAATTTTTATATGATTAATATTTATATATAAATATAGCGGTTCCTAATAGTTAAATAAAAAGTGATGCAGATATGTATTACTATGCATTTAAAGGTCAACGGTGTTGATCAATGAGATCTCAAATACCCCTCGTTAATGTTAAATCGATGAACGTGGAAAAAATTATTATATTTAAAATATCTCATCAGAAAATAATATTTTAAACTTCATTTTTCAGTATCTTATTCTCAAACAATGTCTATTTCTTTTTTAGTTGACAAAATATTTGTAAAATACATGTGTAATTTAATATTTTACTAGATAGTACCCGTAAAGATTTGAAGGTAAACAACTTGAATGTTTAAATAGAAAAATGGTTGAATTTTAATTAGTTGCTTTTAAATTAATTAAGTATTGAAATTTTGATGAACTGGTATGTTGTATAAGTGATTCCTAGTGATTTATGGTGATAGGTGGTGCTGTCAGTCTAACCCTAGAAAGCATACAACTTACTAAGTTGTAGGTTCTCTAAACCTACTCAATGAAGTGAAAGAATGTTAAGTTTGTAATTTATAACCGATTATACTTTCTTTTAAGTAAGAAGTTTAACTAAAAATATTATGTAAAGCATCTACTTTTGCTTACTGCAGTCTCAATTGTTTTGAAAAAATAACAGTATTTAGTTCTATAAATTTTATAATTTTTTTTTTAACTACACTACCATTAACCCTTAAATGCACAGTGATGCATATCTGCATCACTTTTTATTTAACTCTTAGCAACCACTATGTTTATATAGAAAGATTAATCCTGTAAGAGTTACAAAAATATGCTACTAAATAATGTTAAAAATCTATCTTAAAATTTCTGGTGTCCAATCTTTAATATAATACTAAAAAACATAATCCTAAAAGAATAATTCATGCATTTAAGGGTTAAGTTTTACAAAATAAAAAATTATATAAAGTAAGGTATTTAGAGACATACTTATTAAAATATTTACTATTTTGCAATATTTTAGTTATGACAGTAGTTTTTATTTGTATTGCAGATGTGCAACATAAGAAAATGTTGACGCATTATACGAAAACTGTATCTCTGATTTTTTTCATTATTTTTCCTGTGTAATAAACCTTTCTGGGAATCATATATAATGTTTTCGAAACAAAATAAAAAAACATGCATTTAAGGGTTAAAAGTTTTCATTAATTTTATTTTTATCAGGTTCATTCTAAAAACTTTAACTTAAAACTTGATGATTTATAATATAACAACTAACGATTTATAATATATATATATTTACTTGAATTTTATTTTATATTTTCATGCATTATTTAATTATTAAACCATGGGTGCCAGTATAATTTCTTTTGTAGTTCTTATATAAATATTTTTCTTTCTTTCTGTTTTCTCTTTCTTTTTTTACGGAAAAGAACGACAAACTTTTCTTTGTACACACACATATGCTCTTGATGATGGTCAGAAATTACAGCAAAAATTCTAGATCAGTTCAATTTATTTAATTGATAATTGCATTTAAAATATTTTATCTTAAATGCTTTTAATATAAAATTAGTATTTTTAAAAAATATTATTGAGTGTTAAATTTTATTTAATTATAAAGCTTTCGAATAATAATAATAATAATAAAAATACACATCATGTAATCTCTCCTCCTGAAATAAAATATGACTCACTGAAATGGATTATCGCAAAAAAATATTACAGAAACCATTCTGCCGGACGTTGGGGTCGAACCAGAGATCTGCACGGGCCGGGCCGGGTCTAACTTATTTTTTCTGTACAGAGCCGGGACTGGTTTCTTTCCTATAGTCTTCACGGCCCAAATTTTCAGTCCTAGTTTTGACCAAGCCCGTATGAAAATCATTGCCTGGACGTGGCCTGGTCCGTTCAAAGGTCAGTAAAATTAATCTTAGCCCAAAAATGTTTGCAAAAAATGCATACATTTTAAAATCGCCATTATGCTACAATTAAACATTAACATTCATTTTTTTTAAGAATAGTAGATTTCTACGCTTATTAAAATATAGCTAAATTAAAATATAGTAAAACGTGTGAAAAAAGAACCTGCCTAGGACGGAATCATGTTTTAAACTAAAAAACTTGTTGATCCATGCAAAATTAATATACTAATACGTAAAAAAAATATATAATACATTTACGCTTGCTAAGAAGGGAACTTGTCTATAACGCGTTTTCTTTTCTTTTCTATGCAATTCCGTCTTAAATTTTACTGTATAGCATTTTTCAGATTTTTAACACTTCAATACATGGAATATGGATTAACAATATTAATTATAACTGAAACATTTACATACAAGAAATAGAGATTCATTAAAAAAAAAAAAAAGTAAAAAAAAAAAAAAATATATATATATATCGCAGCCTGCGGCACTTCTATAAAAATGAAGACTATAAACATGAAAAAAAATAAGATAAATATTTTTGGTCTTCTCGTGCAAGACAAACTTTTAATCAAATCGATGTAAAAATCAATGTTTTGTAGAAATTCACTCGGGCTGGGCTCAGGCTAAGATTTTAACTTTTTACCGGGCCGGGTCGGTCTCGGGACGAACTTTTAGCTGTTATACCGGGCCGGGCTCGGGCCAAACTTTTAACTTTTTTACCTGGCCGGGCCAAAAATTTTCTTCCACGAGTCGGACCGGGCCCGGGGCTCAAAATTTTGGCCCGTGAAGACCTCTAAGTCGAACCCGCATTCTCTACAAAAATTCACAGCTTTAAACTGACGCCTTATACCACTGGGATAACCTATCTCATCCAACTCTTCTCTCAAACTGAACAGGTTCTAGACTTAATTTCACGCATGTGCAAATGTGTAAATTTTGCACTGAACTGAATTTTTTTCTTAGCGTTTTAATATATATGATGTGTTAAAAGCTGATGACCTGTGTGTAAGAGTTCAATACTTCGAATAAAATTGATTTATTTAACACAAATAAATTTATATTACTTAAATACACACTTCCGGTCACTTGAGAGTTGAAACAGAAACAGCCATAACTACACTTCAAATGATCATATGAACAAGACAGAAATTGTTTTGGATAGCTACTTTTACAATCCTTCAAATAAAACTACATATACATTTTCATATTTGCCCAAAATTGACTATTAACTCTTTCAGGGGAAAAGTACTTCTATTAGTTAAATGCTGAAATGATTGATTAGCACCAGAATTTAAAAATAAATTTACTTCAAAATAGATAAAAGCTTTTCTTCACGTACTTAACAAAATTAAAATATTCATTCCAAAATTCCGGTGTCAATGTGGCATTTCACAATTAAAATTAAGCGGGATATATTATATCCCACCAACCTTCAAGGGGTTAAAAGGCAGTGGGATACGTTAAGGCCCCAAAAGTTTCCTTGCTCCAGGTCCCCTTTAAAGATAAGGCCGTCTTGAGCCTAATGTTCAGATGTTTTTATTTTTATTTATTTGATTTTTTACTTTTCCTATTTAGAAAAATAGTCTTTTATTTAGCTTTTACTCATAGTAGCTTTATTGTGTTTCTTCTTCTTCTTCTTATTTTTTTTTTTTTGAAAAGAGAAATGAAAGAATGTCCTCGGTTTGTGAACTGTTAACCTTGTAAGATGACTATCTTCGAAAATTGAACTGTTTCGTCTTGCCGCTGATAGCAGTTTATGGAAGTCATTACTGTGTCAATCAAGTTTTGCATTTTCTATAGGCTGTGTCAAACATTTATTCAGAAATCCAGCTTAATCAAAACACAATGAAAAGAAGTCAAAGACCCAAAATTTCCGTACAAAATCAATTTTTCGGTGTCATTCTCTTAAAAATGTACAAAGCTATGTTATGAAAATGAAAGAAAAACGTAATTGCAATTGAAAGTATATGATAATGGAAATGTGGTGCAGTATAGTATAAACATGCATGTAATCGGATATTACATGCATTAACCCTTTATAAGGCAGTGGGAAGTATTGGGTCGTTCGGAAAATCGTGTCCGTTTGGGAAAGTCAAGTACCGGAAAATTCTGTCATTTAATTATTAGACTTTGATTCCGATATCTACTGTGTAATGACTACCGGGAAGAGTTTTCCGGTACAAATTGATTTTCTCAAACGCAAAAGGACACGACTTTCCGAACGACCCAATATTTATTCCACTTAAATCTAATCACCAAATGCCTTACTGGCACTAAAATGTTACAATAAAACTTTGCTTTTATAGCGTATCTTACGAATAGCATTTAACACGTTAAACTCCACGTCAACCACCGGTGGCTGACAGCGAACTTTCCGTTTAAAACGCATCATTCACCGATGGCTGACGTCTAAATTATGATACAAAAGTGAAAAAACATTGTTTTAAATAATTACTGAACAAATATTTAAAATTTACCTACCATTTATTTATTACAGGATTATACTTTCTTAAAAATTACTTTAAACATTATAAATTTTCAGCGCTTCAGTGTCAGTCATCGTGGCACTCAGCGTGTTAATTACCTTCAATTTGTTCTAAAATTCTGGTGACATTGTATGATTTCAACATTTTAGCAACATAATTAATTAAAATGCCTTATAAAGGATTAAAGCAGGGGTCGTACGCTTCGGGAATTTTTTCAGGACAAATATTCGTATTTTTTTTTTATAGAAAAAATAAATCTAGGTTAATCGCGTGAAATTTCGCCTTATTTAAGAAGAGATTTGCAATAAGAAAATACTGGTACAAAAGAATTTCTTGATTTTGAAATTTCAGGACAAGTACGACCCCTGGTTAAAGTTCATGTATGTAATTAAATAATAAAACATATTATTTTTCAAAACACTTAATGCTTTCACAGAGTAGACAAATGTTGTTTGTGGACGTCACAGTTACCAGGTGTCCCAATTTTCAGGACTTCTAACAATGTTTAAAAAATCTGTTGATTTTAGAGGAAAAAACTGTGTGCCAGGACGACATTAAAAAAAACCGGTTAAATTTACGGAAATAATCTGTATTATAAACTTGCGGGCAAAATCTGTATTATAAACTTGCGAGCAAAATCTGTTAAAATAACAGAAAATTTGTAAAAAATGCAATTTTTTCCCGTAAAATAAAAAGTTTACTGGCGCCCGGGTTACCAGTTTTTTTCTGTAAAAGAAAAATATTTTTTTTACAGTGAAGACGCGTCACGCGGAACAATCGTGCGGGACGCATATTCACAATACCTACTCGGTTCGGATTCGACATAGGCATTTCTCCGTATATTTTTCTGGTATGAAATTTTGAATATTCTGATACACATATAAAGGTGATCGCTATCTCCAGCATTGAATTATTACTTAGCTCATTCGGGGTCTAACGTCCTAGTAAGAGAACCTGTCTTTTCCTTGAGTATTATTTTGTCTTAACAATTAGTTTTGTTATTATCTCCATATAATAATGATATAATCCTAATTCTAATAATATAATAAATGTAAAGTGGGAAAATGTTTGGCTGAAGTCAGATTCAAAACCTATGTTTAAATGCCTTTGTATTCATTAATCATTCAATTCATTTTTTTTAGAATGTGCAAAATTTTTACGTAAGTTAAAAAAATTTACATACTTTAAGGAGTGATTGTGTTTCTGTAATTTTTTTATAACCACTATTTCATCCTAATAGTATAATTATCTTAAAAATTCTGCGTATAAATAAGGCGAAGTTTATAATTTGGAATTAAATATTATAAAAATCGAGAAAAGTAAACACCCGAAACAACAGTATTAGCTATGTGGTTATAGTGAGCCAAAATTTGTAGTCATCGCTAACAGTGTTGCCAATTTAACGAAATTCTGAATTCAAAATATCTACTACATTTTTTTTAGAATAGCAATTTTCATTATATTTATTCGACGAATGTCTGCCATTAAACAAAGTGAAAATCATTATTGAAAAATTCAGCTATATATTTTGAATATAAATGTACGCTCAGTTTTCAGTACTGATTGTTAACATTTGAACTGAAATACCAATATTGATAAAATACAAGGTTTAAATTGGAAATATTTGTATTGAAAGGCGAATGCTTCAGCCAAACGTTTTCACACCTTTCACGTGTATAATATTATTAGAATTAGGATGCTATTATTACAACATGGATATAATAACAAAAATAATGGTTAAGGCAAAACAATACTCAATAAAATGTTCTCTTAAACCCTAATTTTTGGGGTTAACCCTTTAGTGCGCAGCTTTGCATATATGCTAACAACAGTGTTTTGAATTTAATAGATTTTTTTTTATTCGCATATATGGTGTGAATTCACACCATAAAATTGAAATAGCAATATCTGCTTTAATTAATAGCAGACATTTCGTATTTAAATAAAGCGAAATTAACCATTGAAACTTTCTGGTATAAAGTCAGATTCGCTGTACTACGTAATTTCCAGAACGTATTCTATTTTGGGAATTAAAGGGTTTAAGGTTAGTTTTTATAAAATAAATAATTATATAAAATAAGGTATTTGTAGGCATACTTCTTAAAATATTTACTAATTTGCAATATTTTAGCGTAAAACAGCCAGACGACAGTAGTTTTTACTCATATTGCAGATGTGCAATAGAAGAAAAGATTGACTTATTATATGAAAAATATACCTCTGATTTTTTTTTCATTATTTTTCCTGTGTAATAAACCTTTCAGAGAATCATATATAATTTTTTCGAAACAAAATAAAAAATCGCGCACTTAAGGGTTAAGAAAACCCCACCCCCGCGCCCACTACCGCGCCCTTTTGAGGGGCGGTGGAATATATTATATCCCACATAATTTTAATGAAACTTTGGACCAGAAACATGTAATTACACATTACTTTTATAAATTTGGTGGAAAAAAAAGTTGTAAAACAGTTTTTACTTATTTTGAAATACCTTTTTTTCTTAACAAATTCCGGTGTGAACTCAACATTACGGAAACATAATTACTTGCCTCTGTAAGAGTTAATAGGATACTTGACCCCAAACGAGTCAAATAACAATTCCATGATTCTATGAATAGCGATCGGCTTCATATCATAAGTACTTCAGAATATTCAATATTTAATCGCAGAAAAATCTGTAGTAAAACCTCCCTAAAGCGACCACGTTCCGTTCCAATAAAAATGGTCGCTCCGAGAGGTGGTCTCTTAATGGATATAATGTTTAAATCTAGATTTTAATTGTTGAAGGAAGGTAACAATTAATGCTACTAATATTGATTTTTCACATTAGGAAAAATATGAAAATTTAAGTATCAAAACAAAAGTTAATTACTGCAAACTTTAAAAAATGAATACATTGACGTTTGCCGTGATTTTACGGTTTTATCTTTTATAACTTTTATTTCCAAGCCCTTTCGAAGTTCAGCAAAAATATGTAATTTTTTTTTTTTTTGGACGGGAACAAACAATGACGATTTCTTTGAGAGTTTCCTGACAGAATAATGCAGAGAAGTTTATTAACCGTCATTCTTAATTTGTCATCAGAGTTAAATTCATTGCCTAAAAAGGCACAAAGGAGTTTAAACACTTAAAAGTTACCGGAATAATAAAAAAAAAATCTAAACTTAGTTCAGAAGTTTGATGAATAATGCGCTCTCCGCAATTATTTTTCTATTAAAACCTTCTTCAAGCGACAAGGAAAAAACTGAATTTATTTCATTTTCTTCAAAGAAATTGGTCGCTCATGGAGGGAGTTCAACTGGGATGGTCTCTGAATGGAGGTAAAATTAGTATTGAGCCTATGGAAATAAATTTCGTTCCATGAAAAAATGGTCGTTCAGGGAGGTGGTCGCACAGGGAGGTTTCACTATACTGAGAAATACCAGTGTTTAATCCTAACCGAGTATAGGAACTGTGAACGTGCTTGCGGGACACCAAAAGTCCAATTTTTCATAATGCACAAATTATTTTAAATTTCTTTTAGTATCGGGTTATTCATTCGCCTTCATCGAGAATTTAATGTAGTTAAATGCAGTAATTTTTTTAACGTAAAAAAATGTTTATTCTTTCCGTTGCTGAAAACTAAAAAACAACAAACAAACAAGCCGAGGGCCGTCAAATGCATCGACACGACCCTTTCCAAAAACGAAACGTGTAAATGATAAATGCAAGAAAGAAGATATTTTGAAAATCTCATTGCTTACGGGGTTTGACAAACAACGTCATCTTAACGTAAAAATGTAAACTAAGAAGCGAAATTCTTCTTGCGAAACTAAAAGTAACAGACAGGAAATGAATCAGGTGAAATTTAGTCATTCAGTCATGACGTTTGCTCAAAACGAGTTAGAGAGAAAATATCAATGAATTTTAGTTGTGTGTGTTTGTGTGTGTGCAGAATAACAAGGCTTTGCTATTGAATTGCCACATAACGGACGCTGAAACAGAAACCGAAACACAGTGGAATTCGATTATAAGGATCTCGGATGTAACGAGTGTTCACATTCTGTCCTTTTTTTTTCTGTTTGCAAAGTCACAAAACAATTTCCAATTTTCTCACTGTAATGGGACGGTGGACTTAAAAAGGAATAATACAATATTTTTTGTGGATAAAACTGAAACCAAAACACAGTGGAACTCGATTATAGAGAGCTCGGATGCAATAAGATTTCTCTCTCTCTCTTTTCTTGTCTTTCTTTTTGCAAAAACACAAAAAAGAAATTCGATTTTTCTCACTATAATGGACGGTGTACTTTCTAAAAAAGAAGTAATACGAATTTTAGCTTTTGTGCGAATATGAACGCTGAAACTGAAACTAAAACACAGTGGAACTCGGTCATAGCAAGCTCGGATGAAAAGAGAGTTTTCCCTATCTCTTTTTCTTTCTTGCTTTTTTCTTCTTTTTCTTCTTCTTCTTCTTTTTTTTTTTTTTTTTTTTTTTTTTTGTGCAAAGTCACAAGAAAATTCCGATATTTCTCACTATAATGAGACGGTGGCCTGTTTAAAAAGCAACAAAACTAATTTTGTTTTTGTGTGAATATAAATGTAATTAAAACTAAAACGCAGTTGAACTCGCTTATAGCGAGCTCAGTTGTAACAAGAGTTCTCTCTATCTCTTTCTTTTCTTTTCTTTTTTTTTTTTTACAATGTCACAGAAAAGTTTCCGATTTTTCTAACTATTATGGGACGATGGACTTTCTAAACATTAATAATACGAATTTTCTTTTGTGTGAAAATGAGCGCTGAAACTGAAACCAAAACACAGTGAACTCAATTATAGCGAGCTCGGATGTTATGAGAGTTCTCTCTCTCTTTTCTTTTTTTTTCTGTTTGCAAAGTCGCAAAATTTTTTTTCCAAATTTTTTATTATCTTGGGACGGTAGGCTTTCTAAAAAGTATTCATACGATTTTTTTTATGAGTAAAACTGAAACCAATACACAGTGGAACTCGATTATATTGAGCTTTGATGTAATGAAAGTTCTCTCTCTCTTTCCTTTTCTTTCTTTTTTTCTTTTTGAAAAATCACATAAAACAAATTCTTCTTTTCTCACTATAAGGGGACGGTGAGTGATTCTAAAGAGGTATAATACAAATTTAAGCTTTTGTTTCCTTATTTTCTGAAACTGAAAGTAAACGCAGTGAAACTCGATCATAGCGAGTTCAGATATTATGAGAGTTCTCTCTCTCTTTTCTTTTTTTTTCTGTTTGCAAAGTCACAAAATTTTTTTCCAAATTTTTTACTACCTTGGGACGGTAGGCTTTCTAAAAAGTATTAATACGATTTTTTTTATGAGTAAAACTGAAACCAATACACAGTGGAACTCGATTATATTGAGCTTTGATGTAATGAAAGTTCTCTCTCTGTCTCTTTTCTTTTCTTTCTTTTTTTCTTTTTGAAAAATCACATAAAACAAATTCTTTTTTTCTCACTATAAGGGGACGGTGAGTGATTCTTAAGAGGAAGAATACAAATTTAAGCTTTTGTTTCCTTATTTACTGAAACTGAAAGTAAAAAGCAGTGGAACTCTATCATAGCGAGTTCAGAGGTAACAAGAGTTCTCTCCCCCCTCTCCCTTTCTTTTCTTTTCATTTCTTCTTTTTCCTTTTTTTTTTGTTTACAATGTCACAATTTTTTTTTCTAAATATTATGGGACGATGGACTTTCTAAAGAGCAATAATACGAGCTTTTGTTTTGTGTGAAAATGAGCACTAAAACTAAAATCAAAACACAGTGGAATTCGATTATAGCGAGCTCGGCAGTAATGAGAATTCTCTCTCTCTCTCTCTCTCTCTCTCTCTTTTCTTTTCTTTATTTCTTTCCCTATTTTTTCTTTTTCTTTTCTTATTTCATTTTTGAAAAGTCACAAATTACACTGCTAATTTAATGACCTTCAAAAACCAGCATTCCAAAGAATTGCATTAAATATATTATAATATGCTATTTTCATTATTTACAAGAACTTATATGAATTTAATTGACGTATAAGAAGTATAAAAATACTCTTTATGCCAAATATATGACAAGCAATATTAATAAAAGAAAGTGTGCATCCGTTGGCTGTGGCCAGGGAAATCTATCGCACGTAGAGATCTGCAAATTTGTTCCGGACAGGCAAAGGCAAGTTCCTAAAAAACCCGAGACTCAGAATTTTATTTTTTAATAATTACCAGAAATACAAATTAAAAACATTCGTCGAACGCTAATTAATGAGCTCGGATTTTTCTCTCAAGTATGCTTTTTTGCGAACTGGGTGATTCGTGGTTCTTACAAGGAGAGGGCCAACCTTGTTAATCACAGATTTTGGTTATTTTAATATATGTTGTAGGGTAGAGACCCCTTAGTGTCAGGTTCAGCGGATTTTATCCAACGCTCCTTAGTTCTTAAGAAACCGGGGGGGGGGGGGTCTAATAATAGTACACAACTTAAATACTTACTTTGCAACCGCATGGCTAGGTTGGTCGTAGCTCAGTTGGTATAGCGTTTCCAGGCTGATCCGTGGGCCCGGGTTCGATACCTGAATGCGCTACATTTGTTTTTCTCATTTTTTGTTTTATAAATATACTTGTAAGTATAATTAATAATCTCATTGTCAATTAAAATTTATAATATTGTATATCAATTACAATTTTAACCTATTTAATTTTTTACTTTTAACTGAATAGTTGTATAAAACATCATAAAACTGTTAATTTTTTAAAAATCACTTTTAAAATGTATTTCATATATTCTTTATCGATGCAGTGATATTGAGCAATTGTGTCAATTCGTGATTTTAAAGAAACATCATTTACGCATTGCTTTAACAAAGGAAGTCAATGTGATAATACTATTATTGTGTTTTTAAAGTAACAAGCATAATTATATTAAAAATTAGCATCAGAATTAAATTACAACCTATTTTTTGCATATTAAAGATTTTTGAATTTGTAATACATATGCTTGCGCTTTCATTTATTTTGCTTTCACCTTTATCTTCTTTCTGCTTTTATTTTTATTTTATTTGAATATTCTTTTATTTTATCATAACTAGATGGCACCACAACAGATTTTGTCACGATTTGGAATTTTTATCATTCAATAATAGATCTTCTTTTTAAACCTCTTTAAAGGATGAGAAATAATAGTTTAAAAATAAAAAATGATGACTGTACATTTTTTATTTACAAGTTATGTACAAGTTTGTTTACATTATAATTAATGTATGATATTAAAATTTGTAATTGAAATTATTAAATTGTAATTACAAGTATATTTATAAAACAAAAAATGAGAAAAACAAATGTAGCGCGTTCGGGTACCGAACCCGGACCCTCAGATCAGCGAACGCCGTACCAACTGAGTTATGACCAATCTATCATTGCAGTTGCAATGTAAGTATATAAGTTGTGTACTATTATTAGACCTCCCGTTTTCTCAAGAACTAAGGAGCGTTGGATAAAATCCGTTGAACCTGACACTAAGGGGTCTGTACCCTACAACATATATTAAAGTAATCAAAATCTGTGATTAACAAGGTTGGCCCTCTCCTTGTTAGAGCAGAAGGGAGGAAAATGCTTCATTTTTTCTACAGTTTATAATTGTTATCGCGCGGCCGCAGGTGGATTAAAAAAATATAAGGACACCTATGGATGATGGTACCTTCGTGGTTCTAATGGTACCTTTTATAAAAAAAAATTGCTTCTTCAGAGCCATTTTTCATGTTTTTTAACTTCCGTTGTCAGTCCTATCTTTCCCTCCTGTCAATGTATCACGTGGTTCGATCGCTAAATATTAAACAAGGGGTTGGTTTTGTTGATGTTATTTAGCTGTTTTAAAAATCTTTGCAAAAATTTCGTTCAATGTATGTATTAATTCATCACGTGACCTTGAGGAGACTTTTTTCGGATGTGAGCTGGGGCGGGGGGGGGTGGGGGGGTGAATTATTTTCTCCCTATTTTCGAGTTAGTTTATGCGATATTAAATTGTTTTATAATGCTGGTTACAGACTTATTTTCTCAATCGTTTAACATAGTACTCAAGCGGTTTTAACGGACTGGACACTTTTGAAATATTGGCAAGTTACGATTGTTTAAAGATGAAAAATATTAATAATTTTAATTTGTGTGTTGAAAATGTCAAATTTTAGTAACTTGAGAACTAATTATCCGATTTTGGATTTTTTAAAAACCAAAATTTGTTATTTATTTAACAAGATTTTTAATTTAATTTAGTTTATTTTATATTAAAACATAAATTTTGATATTTTTCCGATTTTCAAAGTTAGGCTACTACTGTACAATTTTTTTTTTCGCACATAAAGGAAGTGCCGTCGTTATTGCAAATGCCTCTCAGTACTGCGAAGACTATGGGGTCCCCACCATTAGGTTTGTTAGTATATTATATTAAGAGGATTTTAGGTACATATAAGGTATCCGTTATAATGACTGTCGTTTTTACGATCACTTGGTACGATGCTGAAGGTATCCCGGCCCCCACCACTAACTCTGTTTGTATATTACATTTCAGATAATTTTAGATATATTGAAAAAAATCTCAGGGAATGCCGGGCGGGTCTATAAGTATTATTTATAAAATTTTAACAATAAATGTTTCTACAAAAACAAAAATTCGTATTTTTGCTCCTTTCAAAGCCCACTGTCCCTATAGTGAGAAAATTCTGAAATTTAACTGCTTAAAACCAACTTGATTCGTTTAATGTGGTCACTCACACAAATATTTCGAAAAAGTTTAACATTTTTACTTTTCAGCTTAAGAGGAATTGGTACCCTTTGAAGAACTTTGAAGAATTTTTTTTACTGATGTCCATTTACTTATTATATATACATATTATTATAGGTAATACTTAGAAAATCTGATCTTGACAAAAACATCGTTTTAGGGTAAAAATTGAGAATGTTAAATTTTTAAAAATTTTTTTGTCTTGCTATATCCTATCCAAATCCTATTTTTGTCATGTATAACATAAAATAAATCTGTTACCAGCGTTAAAAAAACAATTTAATATCGCATAAACTAACGTGAAAGTAAGGGAAAAATAATTCAACCCTCCCCAGCTCGCATCCGAAAAAAAAGCCTCCTCAAGGTCACGTGATGAATTATGCATACATTGAAAGGAATTTCTACAAAGGTTTAATTTTTTTTTTTTGTTATTTAAAGATGTTTAAAGTTTGTTGTTTTTTAATACATTGCTTTGCTTAAAACACTAAAACTTCTACGAATATCTGTCAAATCATTCCACTATTTTTTTGTATCCTCAGTATAGCGTACTTAACAAAATTAGGGATGGATTTTACAATATAATGAAAAAAAAAATTGAAACTTTGAAGAAATCATGTTTTATGCTGCGTTTTCGCATTTGTTTGTATATTTTATTTTTTACCTCATAAACTAATTCATTAATTGTAAAATAGATTCCTAATTTTATTAAGTACACTATACCGAGGATACAAAAATAAATAAATAAATAAATAAATAAATAAAGGGGTGATTCGACAAATATTTGTCGAAGATTACATGTTTTAAACACAGTAATGTATAAAAAACAGCAAACTTTAAAATTCTTTGATTTTTTTTAAAATAATTAAAATCCTCCATTTTTACCGACAAAAGGATTTTTTTCTTGTCAAAATCGGTTTTTCTAAGTATTGCCTATAATAATATGTGTATATAATAAGTAAATGTACTTTAGTAAAAAAAAAAAAAATTCTTCAAAGATCTTCAAAGGGTACCGAGTCCCCCCTGTCCCTGTCGGCGAAGACACTCACGAGCTAATACTAATCCTATGGGGAGGAATTTATCTAATATCTCGCTTGCATTTCGACATTTTTAAATATTTTTTTGCATTGGATAGCCGAGGTCCGTCTCTATATCGCACCTTTTTTACTTTTTCGATTTTGGTTGCAGATATTTTTTATAAAGTTACTTTCACTTTCAAAACCGATTCTGAAAACGAAAGTGTCATTCTACAAAAATATCTACAACCATAATCGAAAAAGTAAAAAAAAGGTGCGATATAGAGACGGATCTCGGCTATCCAAAGCAAAAAAAATAAATAAATAAAAATAAAAATAAAAATAAAAATGTCGAAATGCAAACGAGATATTATAAAAATCCCTCCCCATAGGATTAGCATTAGCTCGTAAGTGCCTTCACCGGCAGTGGCAGAAGCCTTAAGAACCACCCCATAGTTTTTAAGAAAAATGATGCAAACCGCATAAAAATAAGCTAAATGGTTCAAAATACATAATGATTTTTATGTTCTACTGTCTGGAGTTCTTCCAGATTTTAAATCATTTATCGCAGAACATATTTTTCAAGATTTGTCATATTGAAATTTATATGTTTAAATTTCGATGAGGATAAAGCTACGACACTCAATACAATGTCTTTTAGTTACGTCGTGTTTCTGTTCTTATCATTAACCAATAGATAATCCCTAAACCGTTAGTATTGGAGGTATAGTTCCAATTGCAAAAATGTTTCAAATGGTGTCCTTCATCACACGATAATCTATTTACGTCAAAATCGTTATTTTTTAAAAGTCGCGAAGTTTAAATTTTTACACCTTCCCTAGATCCTCTAAGTTAGGGGTGCACAACCTTTTTGAGAGAAGGGCCATTTACAAAAATGTTTGGGTTGTCGAGGGCCACATCAGCAACACAGACAGAATTCTGTATCCGGAGGGGGGGGGGGGGTTGTTAATAACTCTTTATTCTTGAAGAATAATAATTTTTTGTATATATATAAAAAAAGAAAGAAATGGAAATAAATAATTGTATGCAGGGCAACAGTTCATTCTTTATAAATGTAAAATTTTGACAAAATTCACGATTTTTTTTTTCCACGAGCGATTGAAGAGTTTCGCGATATTTTTGCGACAAATTTACAAAATTTGTAACTTTTTCCATCAATTGTCGAAATTCGTGATATTTTTTACCGCAGTGACAAAATTCGTGATTTTGGCTCGCGATAAATTGACGAAACTCGCGGTTTTTCCGCAGACAATCAACGATATTTAAGATTTTTCCACACGTCATCAACAAAATTTGCGATTTTTTTCGCATTCGATCTACGAAATTCGCGATTTTTCTGCGCCCGATCAATGAAATTCGCGATTCTTAACTGACTCTGGCGAAATTTTAATTTTCACGAATTAAATTCGCTCTTTTTTTCTCGCGATAAACAGACGAAACTTTCTCACTTGATAAACGAAATGAGATTTTTCCGCACATGATCGCCAAAATTCACGATTTTTCCGAACCCGATCAACGAAATTCTTGATTCTTAACTGAGTGACAAAATTTGTAATTATTTTTATGGACCGAATCGACAAAACTTCCAATTTTTCCGCAATCGATCAACAAAATTTACGATTTTTCCACGCCCGATCAACGAAATTCGCGATTCCTAACTGACTCTGACGAAATTTGAAATTTAAAATTTTTCATTTGGAAAATTAACAAAATTCGCGATTTTTTCTCGCGATATACTTACGAAACTCACAATTTTTTCGCAGCCGATCAACGAAATGAGCTTTTTCCGCACATGATCGACAAAATTCGCGATTTTCCCGAATATGATCGACAAAATTTGCGATTTTTCCACACATGATCGACAAAATTCGAGATTTTTCCGCACATGATCACAAAATTCGCGATTTTTCCGCCCATGATCGACAAAATTCGTGATTTTTCTTAACCCGATCAATGAAATTCGTGATTCTTAACTGACTGACGATGTTTGGATTTTTTTTCCTACGGAAAATTGGTGAAATTTGCGATTTTTCCGCAGCCGATCAACGAAATTTTGAATTTTTCAGCACCTATGCGATAAAATTCGCGATTTATCTGTGCCCTATTAACGAAATTTGAGATTTTTATGCACCGAAACGACAAAATTCACGATTTTTCCGCACTCGATCAACGAAATTCACGATCTTTTCGCGCCCGATCAACGAAATTCGAAATTTTTAACTGACTCTGACGAAATTTGTAATTTTTCCCGCGACAAATTGACGCAATTTGTGATTTTTTCCTCGCGATAAACTGACGAAACGTAATTTTTTCCGCAGCCGATCAACGAAATTTCAGATTTTTCGGCACATTATCGACAAAATTCGCGATTTCTCCGAACCCGATCAACGAAATTTGCAATTTTTTCCAATCACAAATTGGCGAAATACCCGATTTTTCCGGCGACATACGGACAAAAATTGGGATTTTTACCAGTTATAAATTGAGGAAATTCGCGGGCCACAGGTTGTGCATCCCTAGTCTATACAGTCATCTGTATTTCCCTTTACTTTCAACAGAGATGGATACTTCTGTTGCCACTATGACAAAAAAGTAATAAAAGCTACAAAAAAAATGAATAACTCAGAAACAAATTGAGATACAGCTTTCAAACAAATTGCATTTAAAAGTACATTTTTTTCTCTATACGACGGTGTAAAAAGTAATAGTGTGGGATGTTTAGAAGTTTAAGAAATAAATTTCATTTAAAATGGGTGGTCAGATTTCTTGGAAATCTGATGATGGAAAAGCCTTTTCCCCAACAGCCAATGAAATGCTTGGATAATACGTAAGTTTCAGGTGGATAATACGTAAGTTTCAGGTGGATAATACGTAAGTTTCAGTCAGTGTTGCCAGATTGGGGATTTTGTCCCCATTTTGGGGAATTTTGAACCTCTAGGGGAATTTTTTGGGAACAAGTTGTTCGTGCGGAAATTTTTGAGGACTATAAAAATTTTGGGGAAAATCTTGGAGATTTTTCTTTTTTACTATTTTCCGTAATGATTTCTTTTAGCTCTGTAGAAAAACTGGATCTGTCTCGAACTCAATTTTGATTTGAAAAACGAAAATACAACCCAGAAATCGGCAATATCAATCATTATTCTCTTGGATATGGTCGTGTTCGTTATTTACTACATTACAGTTTATAAGTATTACAGATGCATGAGACTCTAAAGTCTTAAGCAGCTTAAACCTGCCCGTGACTAAATCTGCAGGACTTTCACGAAAAATTCATTCGCAGTACTTTAAAAAAAATTTAATTTAAATATGTGGAAAGCAGATATTTTTCTCTTATGATATACAAAAGTACATCGATTGATACAGAGAAAATACTTTTCATCAGAGTTGGGCATATTCGTAATCTGATTACAATGTAATGACATGTAAGGGATTATAATTTTAATTACATGTTAATCCTAATCTGAATTTGAGATTCAATTAGCATTGTAATCGTAACTATAAATGTTATGATTATCAATATATAATTGTAATTATAATTGAGAAAATTATAATTAAGATTACATGTAATTATAATCTGAATTTGAAATTCAATTAGCATTATAATCGTAACTATAAATGCTATGATTATCATTATATAATTGTAATTATAATTGAGAAAACTATAATTACGATTACATGTAATTATAATCTGAATTTGAAATTCAATTAGCATTGTAATCGTAACTATAAATGCTATGATTACCATTATATAATTGTAATTATAACTGAGAAAATTATAATTACGTTTACGTGTAATTATAATTTAAATTTGAAATTCAATTAGCATTGTAATTGTAATTATGAATGCTATGATTATTATTATATAATTGTAATTATTACTGAGAACTTATAATTACAATTACCTGTAATTTCAATGGCAAATTTTTTATTAAGATATGATTGTAACTGTAATGCAGAAGGTTATAATTTTCATTACTGCGCGGTAATGCTGTAACTATAAAATTTTAGTTACAATTACGTGTAATGTGAATGGTAAATTTAGATTATTGATTTGATTTCAAATGTACTTGAGATGATTATAATTATCATTACCTTGTTGTAATGGTAACTAAGAAATTTTAGTTACAATTATGTGTAATGGAAACAGTAAAATTTCTAGTTAGATTTTATTCCAACTGTCCTTATTTATGATTATTTTATTTTGTTGAGAATTATGAAATTTGAGTTACAATGACATTATAATGAGGATGATATTTGATGCTATACATTACAGTTAGTATTTTAAGGATAACGGAGAATTCTCAAAGTAGGTTAATCTACCAATGTTTTACTGAAGCTCCCCCCGCCCAATGTTTTAGTGTATCACAAAAGGGGCTGGCAACTTAAAACACTTATAACTCAAACTGTAATTACCGTAGGACACTCATATTTTGTATGGTAAAAGTTACCTTTATAAAGGGAGGGGAGGAAGTATTTTTACCGGAGGTCAGTAAATTTTAGTATAGCGCAAATATAAAGGCCTAATAACCCAAAATTACCTTAGTTTGCCTTACCTTAGTTACCCTTACCCCTTAGTTACCCCTTGGTTAACCTTAGTTTGCGGAGGTTGTACGCGACGTGTAGGAAGGCTTCACATCTAGGCGACAAGGAGACTTAAAAGACAAATTCAGAAATCCAAACCAGTACTTCTAAGTTTCCACCCTATCCCCTTGAAGGCTGGTGGGATATATTTTATCGCACTTGATTTTAATACCAAGCTGCAAAATGGCAGCAAGAATTATTTGTAAATTGTGGTGACACCCAATTTTTTTAACAACAGAAGCAACATAATTACATCCCCAAAGAGTCAACTCTAGTCAGACGACAAAACTAGCAAGCTAATGTTAATTCTATGGGAGCGTTCGTTTTCAAATTTCTCGTTTGCATTTCAATATTTTTAAATGATTTTTTTTTCTTTTTTTTTTCTTTTTTTTTTTTTTTTTTTTTTTTTTTTTTGTATAGGATAAACCTCCATCTCGATCCCTAATCGGACCTTTTTTCGGTTGCAGATTTTTTTTTATGAAGGTGACTTTCACTTTCACAACCGGGTCCGAAACAGAAAGTGACCCCATAAAAAAAATCTCCAACCAAAATCGGAAAAGGAAAAATAGGCCCGGTTACAAATCGACCTCTGTAACTTCCTGTGCAAAATATCAAAAAATAAATAAATTAATTAAAATTAAAATATTGAAATGGAAACGAGAAATTTGAAAAGAATGCTCACGTATGTTTAACATTAGCTTGCGAATGCCGTCGTGTGACTAGTGTAGGCTAGGTTGCGCGTTCTGTCGCTTATGCCCTGAAGTGTCTATTCTCTATCTTTCGTGTACTTTTCACTGCACTTCTAAAAGCGATTTTCATTCTGGAATTACTGTCAATTTAAGTCGATTAAAAGAAATCTGCAATGAATTGATTATAATGCGCAAAGTAAGTGCTGTATTTATTTTATTACTCAGTAATTCACTAAATATATTCATTTTATTTACATTCATTATTTTTTAGGTCTAAACATTTATTAGGTCTAAAATGAATTTTTTTTCTTCTTCAAAGTAAAAGAAGGTTCTCATGTATTATTTTTAATTCGGATTTCGGCAAAAAAATCTATCACTTACACATTTGACATAAATCGATAATTTCTGTCTGCTTGTTAAACTGTAGCTTTAGTTAAAATGACACCAAAATTTGCAGTTCAGAAATTATTAATTTAATCCGCAAGACAGCAATCAACAGGATAAGAGACTAATGAATAAGAGCCGCTATAAGCAATGCACACGAGAAAAAAGTTCTAAACACAGCATCGAGGGGGGAAATAGGGATTCTAGTATATAATTGAAGTATTGTGTTCTAACCATTTTTCAATTTTTAATATCCTGTGTGAGGTGTATGTTTCTTTAGATCTTTTGTTTTTTTATCATTTATTTTGTTTTATGATGCGCTATTAGGAGCTAAATTTTGTCATTTTGGGCTTAATGCCGACAAAATTGGATGAAATAAGACATCTTCACTATGAATTAAACTTGCAAGCTCCTCTCATGATTCTGTAGGCTATTCATTGTTTCTTATTTGACGTACTGTTTTCTTATGTTCATATCTTGTTCATCTTTAGAATTTTACCAATTTGTTCACATATTTGTGATGTCATCTTTATTATATATATATATATATATATATAATGAGAAAAGAATTTTAGTACAAATATAGATTCTATTCCACAGATTGGATAAACAAATTTCTGCAGAACTTTAAAGCCAATTTTCAGCGTTTATTTGTTTATTTTTTGATTTTACAGAAATCTTCTGTTTCTTATTATCCCTTGTGGGGTAAAAAGAAACTATTTTTACAAAATTCATACAAAAGAATTTTTTACATTGAATGGGGTTATAGAAGATGCACACAAAAATTTCAACACTGCTTGTCAGATTAAAAATATAAAATTTCATATTTGAGATACAGAAGACTAAATAAGTAGCTTTCTTGAATTATATGACAATTTCTTTATTTGACATAAAACTAATATAAAGTTCTTGATATATGATTAATGCAAAGTATGAATATAAACACGTTAAGCATAGACTGAAAATAAAAGGATCGAATCTGAAACATTAAACAAAGATATGCAGAGACAATGAGAAACTTTTGTATCTTATTGCACTCCAGAAAAAAGAAATATTTCTTTTTATACGAAAATATACTACAAAAACGAACGAAAATATACAACAATTTCTTTCGAGTTACCCACGATTCCGAAAACCCTTTTTTATCATTAGAAACCCCAGTAACCAATATGTTTTAGAAAATTAAAGAAGCGCTTGTAAAAACAAAGTTTCTTTGTTGCCATCACTCAGTTTTGGAATATCTTTGTACACCATATAGCTTCTTCCGAGTTCCTAGTTTTTCTATTTCCGAGTAGTTTTATAGTGTATTAATCAGTTTTCTAAACACGGAATATAGATTTTTTGGATGCTACCAATTTTCAAGTAAACAGTTTCATGTTCAACAGAAATGTTTTACCGACGAACATGATAAATTAACAGCATTACCATTAACAGTAAAATTAATATTATTTTTTAGGTGCGTTCGTAATTATATAAATACGTAGCACCTATCATCGTCGTTCAGACCGTCCGTCTGTCTGTCTGTCCGTCCGCATATAACAGAGCAAAATCTACCCAACCGAATGGTCTTAAATTTTAAATATATAATTGTTGCAAAATTTTGTCGAGTCGTTTCAAATTTTATGAAAATAGGATGCATAGTTTAATTACAGGGACAGTCAAAAATTTTCCGTCACATTACGGCTAATGGGAAAAATTATTTCAGGTGCATTTTAATGATGTTACAGCCTTTCGAAAAGAATGAAATTGATATGCACTTATGAAGTGCACTAAAATATGCATTCAGTGCAATATGCGGTGCAAATAATATTTATAAAACTAGTTATAGTACGAACGCACCTCATTTGTCCCGTTTGACGTGTAATTTCCAACTTGTTTGTTCTTGCATGTGTAAATTCAATGACGCAGCTGAAAATGCTTCATTGAGAACCGATAGTACCCTAATGATATTCTGGTTTGAGAAATTAATAACTGATAATAACTGATAATAACTGAAGTTAATAACTGTTATTCTGGTTTGAGAAAACTGATTAATGAATTATAAAAACTACTCGGAAACGTTTCCGAGTAATAACGTTTTGTAACTACTTTTTTGTTTACTACTCTGAAACGTTTCCCAGTAATGACTTTTTTTGTAAACGTTTTCCAATAATGACGTTTTATGTAAACGTTTTCTAGTAATAAAGAACGCTTTTCGGAATCACGGGTAACTCGGAAGTACTTATTGTATAATTTCGTTTGCGGTTATTATATTTTTGTAGAATAAGATACAATTGTCTTATTTTACAATGTACCCAGTATACAGGTGGGTTAATAAGATATACTGCAGAGAGTAACGTAGCTAGAGAGAGGGGAAAAAAACCCTTTTCATAAGCCCTAAAGTAATATACGAATCAATCTTTTATTAATCCAAAACTGACATATGAATTATATCTAAAATTTTTACCCATATTACATTGCAAGTGATTAAATTTAAGTGTGAAATGTCTTGAATTATTATGAGTTGTTCAAAGTGAACGTGTTTTTTAAACATACCAGTCATGCACAATCATATATATGAGGACCCCCAGAAGCCAAGGGGTATAAGTGACAAAATTGAAAAAACTGAGCTAAGTGCACAATGCTATCTAGAAATAAGGCTATTTGTTTGGAGGGAAAGAAATATAAGTGATTTTCTAATTATGTGCTGTGTTTTTAGAGGTCAACTACTTAAGTTCTTTAAACTACTTAACTACATAAATCTTTAATCTCTACTTAAATTTAAAAAAATGTTGTACTCCACTTTTCTTTAACAGTTATTGAAATAAGAGTTCAAAGACCGCTGTGAAATAAGCAACAGTTTCATATTTTAATTCAGCCAATTACTATTGTTGTTCCAACTTTGAATTAAATTTACTCCAAATCTAAATTTTGTAACTTGTATCCCTTGGCTCCTGGAGTACACATATATCATGATCATACCTTTTCATTGGCTAGCTAATTTAAAGGTGAAGACCATATTTTTACATATATTATTAAAATAAGAGTTCAAAGATCGCTGTTAAATAAGAAACAGTTTCATATTTTTATTCAGTCAATTACCATTGATGTTCCAACTTTGAATTCAATTTACTCCAAATCTAAATTTTGTCACTTGTATCCCTTGGCTTCTGGAGTACACATGTATCATGATCATACCTTTTTATTGGCTAGCTAATTTAAAGGTGAAAACTATATCTTTACATATATTTTGTATTTTAAATATAAATTATGGTGAATTTTTTGCTCGTATCTTATTATCCTTCCTTCCCCTAGCTTACTTTTAAGTACTTTGTACATGCATCTTTGATTTCCATACTTACTTTCTGCAAAATTCTTAAGAAGCTACTTCACTCATGCGGAAACAACCACTCGCTAATGCAAATCCTAAAGAAGAAATTTTTGAAGATATCTCGGTTGCATTTCAATATTTTTAAATGATTTTTTTGCATTGGCTAGCTGAGGTCGATCTCAACAAAGGTTGCATTTTACTTTTTCGATTTTGTTTTCAGATTTTTTTATTAGGATACTTTTATTTTCGGAACCGGTTTCGAAAGCGGTTCTCGAAAAAACATTTTTCTTCGCTCAATAACGCGAAACTTTCTGACGCACATTTTCTGGCTGATTTTTATGTGCTAAAGCATGACACTCACAGGTATGATTATCGAAGTGATTTGTAATCAAACAGTTTTTTTTTCATTTTTAGATAAATAAATTACACCTGGAGTTATAGCGATTATTATCTCATGACATCAGTTTTTTTCTTTCTCGCGCTAACGCGTCTGGAAAATTGGTTCGACATGCCCACTTTGACAGCATGTTTAAAAAAAAAATTTCTGCTGTTAACGAAAAATGCAAAAAAAAACAGTTCGATTACAAAGTTACTGAATAATACTAATAAATTGGCATCTGCCAATTTCACGAGTTCGCAAACAAAAATCAATTTAAAAAATATATATCATGATCATACCTTTTTATTGGCTAACTAATTTAAAAGTGAAAACTATATTTTAACATACGATGCTATTACAAATGATGAACCCGATTTTAAAAAATCATACTTTCGAAACTACTGCACATATTAGAAGTATATATATACAATAAGTGATACATGAATTTAAAGAGAAATATACTAAGTTTTTTTCAGTAACAAATGTTCGATGTGTGACCGATTGTTACACGGCATACGTCCAATCTGTAATCGAGTTCTTTCCAAACATTTTGTAGCATCACTCTGTCAATGGTTCTGAAAGCTTCACAAATGCGTTCCTTAAGTTCTGAACACTTTGTTTTCGGCATTGGTGGTACATAAACAATGTCTTTGACTCTGTCAGAACTTAAAGAACGCATTTGTGCAGAATTCAGAACCATTGACGGAGTGATGTTACAAAAGGTTTGGGACGAGCTGGATTACAGATTGGACGCATGCCATGTAACAAGAAACACATCGAACCATGTAACACATCGAACATTTGTAACTGAAAAACACTTGGTATATTTCTCTTTAAATTCATGTATCACTTATTTTAATATGTGCAGTAGTTTCGAAAATATGATTTTTTAAAGTAGGGTCCATCATTTGTAATAGCATTTGTATATTTTGCATTTTAAGTATATATTACGGTGAATTTTTTGGTCGTATCTTATTACCTTTCGTTACCCTAGCTTATTTTTAAGTGCTTTGTACATGCACCCTTGATTTCCATACTTACTTTGTAGAAAATTCTCAAGGCGGTTCGTGAAAAAACATTTTACTCCGCTCAATAACGCGAAACTTTCTGTCCCATTTTCTGACTGATTGTTATGTTCTAAAGAATGACAGTCACAGGTATGATTATCAAAGTGATTTGTAATCGAACAGTTTTTTTCATTTTTAGATAAATGAATCCTATCTAGAGTTATAAGCGGTTTACATCAGTTTTCTTCTTTCTCGCTTTAACGCATCCGGAAATTCGGTGCGAAATGTCAACTTTGACAGCATGCTTAAAAAAAAAATTCTGGTTTTACCGAAAAATACGAAAAAAAAAACCCCAGTTCGATTACAAAGTTTCTGAATAAGGGCATCTGCCAATTTCACGAGTTCGCGAACGAAAATCAATTTAAAAAATAAATATCATGATCATACCTTTTTATTGGCTAATTAATTTAAAGGTGAAAACTATACTTTAACATATATTTTGCATTTTAAATATATATTACGGTGAATTTTTTGGTCGTATCTTATTACCTTTCGTTACCCTAGCTTATTTTTAAGTGCTTTGTACATGCATCCTTGATTTCCATACTTACTTTGTAGAAAATCCTGAAGGCGGTTCTCGAAAAAAGAAAAAAATTTCTCCGATCAATAACACGAAACTTTCTGACACATTTTATGACGGATTTTTATGTGCTAAAGAATGACACTCACAGGTATAATTATCGGAGTGATTTGTAATCGAACAGTTTTTTCATTTTTAGATAAATGAATCACATCTAGAGTTATAAGCAATTATTGTCTCACGACATCAGTTTTTTTCTTTTTCGAGCAGACGCGTCCGGAAATTCGACATGCCAACTTTGACAGCTTGCTTTAAAAAAAATATTTCTGCTTTTACCGAAAAATGGAAAGAATCAGCTCGATATCAAAGTTTCTGAATAAGGGTATCTGCAATTTCACGAGTTTAGGAACAGGGTTCGGTTGGGTTGATTTTTGACGGCCAATTATCAACTCGAGGGATATAGACCCAGGGGGGGGGGGGTGCCCTTTGTGGGGGTCTTTTTAAGGGAACCTAACCCGTATTTACGCATGGAAATCCATGGTTCGAAGAAAACTACGAAAACTCCGAATGATTAGGTCGACGGGCACGATTGGATTCGAACCCAGCACCTCCCGTCTACGAGCATCGAGAGCAGAACCTCTCGGTCACTGGTGGGGCAGTTTAGGAACAGAAATCAATTAAAAAATATATATCATGATCATACCTTTTTATTCGCTAGCTAATTTAAAGGTGAAAACTATATTTTAACATATATTTTGAATTTGAAATATATATTACGAAGAATTTTTTGCTCGTATCATATTAGATTTCTTTACCCTAGCTTATTTTTAAGTGCTTTGTACACGCACCCTTGATTTCCGTACTTACTTTGTAGAAAATTCTCAAGGCGGTTCGCGAAAAAACATTTTTCTCCGCTCAATAACGCGAAACTCTCTGACACATTTTTTGACTGATTTTTATGTTCTAGAGAATGACAGTCACAGGTATGATTACCAAAGTGATTTGTAATCGAACAGTTTTTCATTTTTAGATAAATTAATCATATATAGAGTTATAAGCGGTTTACATCAATTTTTTTTTCTTTCTGGCTCTAATGCATCCGAAAATTCGGTGCAAAATGTCAATTTTGACAGCATGTTTTTAAAAAAAGCTTCTGCTTTTGCCGAAAAATGGAAAAAACAGTTCAATTACAAAGTTTCTGAATAAAGGCATCCGCCAATTTCACGAGTTTGCGAACAAAAATCAATTAAAAATGTGTGTCGGAAAGCAGCCAGTTTGTATTTGAGAACTGCCTTTAGAGGAAAAAGATGATATTATTTAATTCAGCATGTCCAAGATTATAAGAAACAACTAAAACAGGTGCAGAAGTAAGAAAAAAAAACAGAAAAAAAAAAAAACCAAGCATTGTTTCATAGCCCGTTTTATTTTACTTTTTGTTTCTCCTACAAACTTTAATGGTAATGTTTTTATGAGACAGTTTTATTATCAAGAGTGTTTTACGAGGTGTGTGCATTTTTTTGTTTCGAAATAGAATTCAATTGTTTTTAAAATGCATACAGACCGATTAAACCTAAATTCATAAGAGAGCAGTGATAAAAAGATACGTCATTTAAAATGATAATAAGGTTTTTAATTGCTTATCTTTCTTGTTAAAAATATTCTGTTCAATGTTTAGAAGGGAGAAAGTGCGTGCAAAATCGTGTCATCTCTTCAGTTTTGTCAGCAGTTTTACTGTGCGCTCGGGTTTCCTTCTCAATTAGTTTTAGGCACGTCCTGAAGATTACTGATTTAATCTACAGTTAATACGGGATTTTATTTGATTTTTATTCCTACACGCGAACTCCATATGTATCTTATAAATAATATTAGAGCAAATTTCTGCTGCTTTATAAAACTAGTGTTCCATTATCGTGTATTGTGAATAATAATAATAATAATAATAATAATAAATTCAGAGAATAATTTGCAATACCTGAAAGCGTATTTAATAAATCTGTTTTATTTAACCCTTCACTGCACAAATTTTTATATCTTTAAAAAAATGTATTTGACATCTACATATCGGCCTAATAATGAGGAAAATAGTAAAAAAAATTAAATTTTAAATTTTCAGCTAAAATTTGATATTTTATGGTGTGTGCTATACATGCAAAATTATGGTTTTAAAATATTATATTGCAATATTTTGCATATATATGGGCTTAAATTAATCAATTTTATCTGTCTAACACTCTGCATCTTCTTTTATATTAATATTTTAAAATATTCAGTAAAAATAATGAAAGCAAATTTTACCGTTATTAGCTTGATGGAAATTTATTTTGTTTCCGAAGAACAAATTCTAATTTGTTGTGTAGTGTATACATCTAACATGGACAAAATAAGTATTATTCCACACTTTGGATTGTTCCTGATCAGAGACAGCGATCATGCCCTAAAATCCATGGCACATAATTAATAACGTAATGTTTTAATATGCGACAGATATGGCACGCGGTGCAGTAAAGGGTTTTAATATCGCTGTAAAATAATGATAAAAAATTACATTAATTTTTGTACTTTTACAAATTTTGTTTTCGATGAAAAAGATTCCATGAATATGGGTTTGAGAACAACTTTGATAGATAACTGTGCTAAAATCCATGTTACATTTCCATTATTATTAAGGTTGTAGGATTTATTTTTACAGTGTAAAAAAAATAACAAAGAGTCAGTACTTTTCTTAATACAATTTGCGTATTTTTACGGAATTTATTTTAAAGTCTTTTCTTTTTTAATAGCGAAATCAGGATTTCCATTTGGGATGTGTTTTAAATCATTATACAGTGACGGAAAAAAAAATCCCAACACCAAGAAAGACTTGTGTTAGATAAACGAAATTTGGTAGGCGTATTTATACATCTGAAAGATGACATCGATTGAAATTTCGCGCTTCGAGCATAAGTGTGGCGCTAGTAGCGCCACTCAGAACTTGCAGATCAGATTTACTTTAAATGCGTGCTGTAAAGTTCGTGGGCGTTATTTATCTTCGAAATGTGACGTATTGAGTTGATGTTAGCCAAGAATGCCTTTAACTAGACGAAGAAGCCACTGTCAACAGCTCACCGAGTTGGAACGAGGTCGCATATTCGGGCTACGAGAAGGTGGAATTTCTTTCCGCGATATTACAGAAAGACTTTGATGGAATGTATCCACTGTGCATGATTGTTGGAAGCAGTGGTCAAGGGATGGTACTGCCTCAAGAAGACCGGGTTCCAGGCAGCCACGTGGCACGCCTGAGAGGGAATATTTTCTGAGAGGAGTGTTTTCTGATGAAAAAGAAATACATCAGATCTCCACTCCGCCCACCAATGAGCTGTGGCTTGACAACAATGGCGTCGCAAACGGCAATGGCTTGGAGTCAGTAGAATGCACGCTGCAGGGCGCCTGGCTCGGAGCTGTTCTTGAAGTAACCAATTTCGAACTGTTCGTTGTGTCACTGTGGTACCAAATGCAGCTCGAATTTCTGCCGCAGACGCAGTGCGTTGCGCCACAGTCGTACGCCGAATACGGCGATCTTCCCTCTCAGGAGTGCCACGTGGCCGCCTGGAACCCGATCTTCTTGAGGCAGTACCATCCCTTGACCACTGCTTCCAACAATCATGCACAGTGGAAACATTCCAGCCAAGTCCTTCTGCAATATCGCGGAAAGAAACTCCACCTTCTCGTAGCCCGAATATGCGACCTCGCTCCAACTCGGTGAGCTGTTGACAGTGGCTTCTTCGTCTAGTTAAAGGCATTCTTGGCTAACATCAACTCAATACGTCACATTTCGAAGCTAAATAACGCCCACGAACTTTACAGCACACATTTAAAATAAATATGATCTGCAAGTTCTGAGTGGCGCTACTAGCGCCACACTTATGCGCGAAGCGCGAAATTTCAATCGATGTCATCTTTCAGATGTATAAACACGCCTACCAAATTTCGTTTATCTAACACAAGTCTTTCTTGGTGTTGGGATTTTTTTTTTCCGTCAGTGTAAATAAACAACTTCGTTGTCCTACGTGTGTGTAATATTTCTTTTTTTTAACAATAATTTTCTTTACCTTTCTTTATTACTAAATATAAATCGCGTAGAAGCCAACGTAAAGCAAGAGTCACAGTCAATATAAAGCTAAACTCCAGCTAGTTAATACTACTTTGAAATAATGCATACAAATTTTCTGGACGAAATCAAGCTTCTCTAAAGAACATATGAATTTCATATTTAAAAATGTTCCATGCGATTTTTAAATGATCCAAAACCAAAGGCATTGTAATATAGGATTAGCTTCTGAAAGTACACATATTTGTACACTAGTTTATACATATATATCAATTATTACTAAAATTTAGAAATACGTTCCGCAAATTGGGTAAACTTTTACCCCAGTAAAACCCTTATCCTTACAATTTACCATTAAGTAAAATTTACATAAAACACGCCACATCTATGGGACGCTTCTAACGCTTTTACGCATAAATTAGCTTTGTACTTAAAGCGTATATAGTCTCAACTTTACAATTAAATAGCTTTACGCTGATCCAAGGTCTATGCATCGTAATATAGCAGCATCGATTTTATGAAACATTACTTTCATATCTAAAAAGCATATCTTCATGTTTTGCGGTTATGACATGGATGTCCTACCCGCAACAGAAAATAAATAAATATATATATATATTTATGAAAATGGTGATTTTAAAAATCGATGCTGATATTGATACATGTGGGGTACATTTAAAAATACTGGGTGGCTATAATTAAAACACCCCTACTTCTACCTCTATCATTATTGTACAACTCAGTGTATGAACATCAAATTTTGTGCACATGCTATTCAAGACATGGGAAACGAATTACTCGACAAAAAAAAAACACACTGGTCAATAAATTTGAACTTTTGCTCTGTCCTAAAACGGAAATTAGTTGTTTTTTATGCGGTTTTTTGTGCTGATTCCGAATCTAGTTTTAGATTTACTCCAGTACGTCAAGTTTGAGAGATATTTGCATATTTCAATTTATGCAAATTTAGTAAATTTTATACAATTATTTGCAAATTTAAGGTATAAAGCAATATCAGACAGGGTTTTTTGTTTTATGTTATGATTACTACCTAATTTACTTCACAAAAACGTTGTTTCTGAGATTATACTGACATGTGATTGTGAAATATTGTACCTAATTTGCATATTTTTTGTTTTTCTAATAATGTTTCTTGGCGTACAAATATTTCTGCCTCACGAGTACGCTAATATGTTTCTAAACCAGTTTTTTGAGCTGATTTCAAATCTTGTATCTGTTTTCTTCTATCACGTCTAGTTTTTGAAAAAAAGTGAAATTTTAGTTTTTGGTCAAAAAAGCCAGAAATAGTTTATGTTACTTTGTATGATAAACTTCAGCTAGTTAGGATAGATCCTACTTCCTATTTTTTTTCGATTATGTAAATTTTTGTTTATGTCTCTGATATGAATCTGACCCTGTTGACCTTCTTGACAATGAATTGCACACCCCTAAAAAGCATCTTATATCAAACCTGTGTTAATGCCGTGCAAAAGTAGAAATTCATCTTACTCAAAAACTAGACATGACATAAGAAAACAGACTGCAGCTTTGAAATCAGCATAAAAATTTAGTCTAGAAAAACATTACGTCAATTCTGGGGCAACTATTTTAAAGTTGATAGTGATGTAAACATTACACCATTGAAAAATATACAAATTAGGCTTAATAACTGATAAATAAATGTTAAGAACATACAAATCGTGACATTTATCTGAAGCAAATAGTCAAGTAGTCATTATCTAGAAAACGTAAATTGATGTGACATATAGTGTATCTAAAATTTGCATAAAATAGCACAAAAAAGCTTAAATTTGCATAAATTCAAATATGCAAATTTCTCAAAACTTGGACCAACTAGAGATAAACGGAAAGCATATTTGGAATCAGCGCCAAAAACTGATCTAGAATCAACTAATTTTAGTTCTAGGACAAAACCACTGTTGTATAGTGAAATTAGTTTCAGAAACCACCGATTGGTGGCGCTGTACAACTGGTCATACGCTGAAAAGATGCATCCCTACAAACTTTATTTGAACGTACCAAATATTCACTTGTCAAGGCCCTTATCTATGCACGGATTGCTGCTCAATATGGTTTCCTTCATGAAGATGTAAAATCTGCAGTCTGTGGACAGCTTGTTCAACTGCAGATCTTAACTAGTCGACTGAAATGCTACTCAGAAGTACAGTGATACCCTTTTTTAGGTATGCCAAGGTTAATAGAAGTCCTCGATAAACAAGATTTTTTATGTGTCCCCACAGCAAAAAATCACACGTATTAAGATCCAGAGAACAAAATTACCAGGTTGTCAGAAACGTATGACTGGTTGCTTTGTCATTATTGAAATGTTGCAGAAGAAATAACCAAAGACTTTTAAGATACATAGACCGGCAATTCCCATTCAAAAGTATGCGAAATCATGGCAGCCATCTGAAGTAAATTGAAACACCTGAACCGCGAGGAATGTACGTCAGCTGTGGTTATTTACCATTAAGTGCTATTTCTAGAATGAGCTTAAAAATTAATTTTTATCAATATGTATATGAAGTTTATGGCATATGTTTTACATGAAGCTATTTTGTATATCAAAATATGCGTTATAAATATTGAATTTTCAGTAATAAAGTTAAACAAAGCGATTTATTAATAATTTTATGGATGGCATGTTTGAAAAAGAGTATTTAATTTTAACATGCTTTATAAACCTAAATAAAGGCGAAATTTATATGGAAACATATTGTTAAACATTATAATCCCACTTTTTTTTAAGTTCGACTTACAAAAGTAACTGGTAGGGAAGTTTAGATTAAAGGTAGCAACTGTAACATAATATAGTAATTTACAAAATTTTAAATTACTTGTAAAGAAATCTACGTTTTTTAAACTAATTTTTATGAAAAAGGTAATTAATAAAATGCATATTAACGAAAGTAGCACTATATTTTTATCTTTGGAGGATGTTTATTGAAATACTTACTTGCTATACGAAAATAACAAAAAAATTGATGAATAATAAGGTATTTTTTTTAAAAAAAGGTCTAAATGAAATAGGGTAGACCAACACTTAATGATCCCCAATGAAAAAATACGCTGATAAAAGCATTTTCTTAGGTAAATTAAAATATAAATCATATATACTGCCGTACAACAGCTGTGATCAAAAATCCTCAGTTAAACTGACAGTTTGCAGGTCTATGTATCTTAAAAGTCTTTGGAAATAACATTCTCCCAAGTTTGTGCTTTACAAAGTGAAATTGCAGTTACAATGGCAGTTTAAGCTTAATTACTTATTTTTCCATTAGGGCAATAGAAATTAAAACGGAATAAGTTTATTTCTCATGTGTTTGGTTTTATTATTATTTTTTTTTGTCTTTTTTTCCTATTTTCCATGGAACTATTAATAAAGAGGAACTGACATATCCTTAAAATGATGTAGCTGCAACTGTAACCGTTTTCGCAGGGGTTGATTACCACCGTGGAAGCTTCCACCAGTAAATTTATATAGAGATTATCTACTTATTTAAACGCATTATTAATGCAAAATTTCAGTCATAAATAATGGCAGAAACAAATTTTTAATTTTCCTGGTGGAAGTATATTTTGTCGGATGTCAGGCACTGCATTTCCGACATATTTTGACAACCGGTGAAACAAACTGACAGTTTAACCATGAAACTGATACCAGTAAAAGCAACTAGAAAATTTTACCATATATGTGAGAAAATATTTCCATGAATAAGGCGCTTAAACAAGGCCAAATTTTCTATTCAATTTTACTAGTGGAAATTTTGCCCCAGCGGTAATCAGAAACTGTAGATCCGATTAAAAAAAAAGCAGCCCCCATATCGTGACAATCTCCTCAGTTACTTCACTCGGAACTGGTAGACAATACACTATATGTCTCCTCCTCTTAATTCATAACTCCATTCTATTTTCTGCTGTACCGCGCCATCTATGGGTGTTTCTGGAACTATTTTCTTTTTTACGTAATCCGTTTCCCCATTTCTTAACTTTGAAGCGTTTATAATGAGTAATTCGATCTATAGGCAGGTCATAGGGGGCCCACCGTGGCTGAGTGGATAAAGCACCACGCCGCTAATCGCTTGAGAGCGTAGGTGAGGGCGGGTTCGAATCCCGCCGGCTCCGTTGCACACTCTTTGTGGAGCCCCCGGATGTAATTCTCTGGTATTGTAAATTTCCTTGTGCTATCTCGTCCCTGTATATCGACGATGACTTATAAGCGGGCCCTGGTGTCAAGCACACAAGTCTGATGTATGTGTCAATAAAACAAACAGGTCATAGTCGGGGTGTTTTATTTGTGGCCAACCGGTATTTAACACATTCACGACGGGAAACGAGTATTCTCGTTTTCATTCAAAATACATCATTGACTAAGGGCGTGGCTTCTACCTTACAGAAGATGTATTTATATCATGTTATCCATATTTTTTTTAGATTGCAAAACATTTTATATTGAATTAGAACATTGAAAGATATTTACCGATGCATAAACTTGGGAAACCTATCTAAAAAACCAATTTTCAAAAGACTTTCAGAACAGAGAGAAGCTTCTACTGTTATAAAATTCAGATTTGATAAAAATTGCTCGTCGGTAATGTGTTAATTTAAAAGTTTGGTAAGTACAAAACCCATTTATGTGTAAAAGTGTCAGACACGCCCATACCCGTACGCATGGATTGAGCGAACACTGATGTTTGTCAGATATTTTTAAGGAGTAAGACGTCTTTGAAATACCACAATTAACGAAAGTTTTACGCGTTTTATCTTAAGAGGTATTAACACTTTAACAGGTTCAAAATTTCGATTTTTTAAATCCCTTAAAGTATCCTTTATACACGTGTAAATCATATTTTATTAGTTAGAAATCGATATCGAAATTGAAAAAGCAGTTTTGGAATTACAGAAGTAATGCGCGCCGCAATTAGTAAGCAGTAATAGAAATTTAACCTTGTTTTTCTTTTTTAAAACAGCATTTTCAAAATCGGTGGACACTTTAACCCCTCGCTTTAGACCTGAGGTACCCAAATATGGACCTCTATTCTTTTCCTCATAAAACAGGGTTCGTACGCATCAAGGGATTCAGGGATTTTAGGTATTTCAGTATCAGAAATTTCGTAAAGTACTGGTCGCTATATCTGAAGATAGAAATTTTTTTCCATTAAATAAGGCAAATATTACCTTACAAGAATTCTGGTAAAAGGTTCTTGAAAGGCCTTGAAGTATACGAACCCTGTACAAACTGAACTGATCGTTTTTTAGTCCCCGGTACGGTATGCTTTTTCTTACTCCCAGCTTATTTTGTGTAGTCTCCAAAAAATAACGTTACCTTACAGAAGCCAGCCGTAAAACAAAGCAGTAAGATTAACTACTCTATTAGCAATTTTTTAAACTTCTAAGCATCGCACATTTTCAAATTTTATACCGTCGTATTCGGAAAAAAGTACTTATTAATGCAATTTGTTTGAAAACTGCATCTCCATTTATTTTTGAGATATTAATTTTTTTTGTAGTTTTCAGAGCCATTTGCTTAATATTGGCAACGGAAGAACTCTATTTCTGTAGAAAGTGAAAGAAAAATAGCAATTATATGTTTTTGTTGCCATTTTCCCATAAAAACTGAAAAAAAAATTAATTAAAGTACGTGCTATTTTGAAATAATATAAATGAAGGATTTCTTATAAAACATGGAGCTATTAGAAACTAAATTTAATTTTAAATATCATTATTAATAATACAAACAAATGAAGGCCTGTGAATCCTAAGATAGCCGATTTTTTTTGTCGAGTTTTTGAATGACGAAATCTCTTTTTCTTTGGATTTGTGTATTATTCAGCGATAGTGACACCCTAAGCGTACTTTACTGTAGATGTTGTTTAACACTGGATCGCAAATGATAAATTCTTCAGCGGATGTGGATGACATCACTTTATATAAAATAAAATCGCGTGTTATAAGTCTTAAAACTGAACTACAGTAGAGTCCCGATTATAGGAGTTTCCGCTTTCACCGAGTTATTTTCTTCTGACGGACTGATGGCTTCCATTATTATGAAACAGTCAAAAAAAAAAAAAAAAAAAAAAATATGGCCATTTTTTCCTCCCATTCTGACCAGAAAATCAGAGTTCTAACTTTTTACGTCTGCTCCTTCATCTTCACGTAACACTTCATTTATAATGACTGTTTCTTAATAATGGAAGCCATCAGTCCATCAGAAGAAAATGATCCATTCCAAAGGTATAAGTTCGATTAAGTCGGATAATCGGGACTCTACTGTATCTATATTTATATACATATATTTTTTTTGTCATCGGGGGCGACACTAAATTCTGAAAAAGCAGAATTCCTGTTTTCTAGTTTTTAATATTTTTATCTCCCTTCTATATAGCTGAATGCGTTTAACTTAGAAACAAAACTAATAAATGGCAGCACTGATGCTTATTTCCTCATAAAATATTTTTTTATTTTCATCTGAGATTGCAAAATGCTTCCAAGGCAGTGTGGCCAAGAAAGTAAGTTATTTTCATAATTATTTAACTTAACTATTTACAATCAATAATTTTAGGATTTATAGCTCATTCAATTGTTTAAAGCCCAAAAATTTGCTATTGCGTGAATTTAGGTTAATGATAATTAAATTGTTATTTTAAGGGGACTTGTAATTTTAGATCCATATTTGTGAATATAAATTACCAGTCCTCTAAAGTATCAGTTTCAGAAAAAAATATCTTTCTGTCATCACGGTGCCATTTTGTTTGTGCAAAATCAATGAATGTGTATTTGTAGTATTAGTTTAACCAGGTCCCTCGGACAATTTTAAATCAATCAATTTGATTTTTTCGAAAATTAATGGTCACGTACTTTTCTAGTAAAATAGGTAGTCCTTTTTTGATATTTCGATATGTAAATAATTTTACCTATCTTTTCTATGTAACTTTAAATGTTGAAATTTTACATTTGATTTTGAATTGATTCCATTTCACTAAAGATGCATATTTTTAAAAAAATCGATACGTATTTTATTGGCTTTTAGAAAAAAAAAAAAAAACCCAACCTATTTTTCTATTTTTCATTGTTCTAGGTTAAATCTAGGATAAGTTATCGTGCGCACATCTTGTCTCTCTTTTCTCGATACGATCTCGCCTATCATCATTGCAGCCGCCATTTTTTAATATATCAATTAAAAAAGTATAGTTTTCAACTTTAATGTATGTATCATAATTAAGTGTAAATGGATTCCTTTTATAAGCACTTTGCATTTCTAAAAAATAATTCTCGAAATAGCCTTAAATTTTACAGCGTCAAGTGGTGATACCCCTTAAATTTATTAGGCCTATTTTGAAAAAATTAAAATAATATGCAATCCCATTGTCACGCCCGTGACTTTCACGGGCAGTGTAAGCTACTTTTTTAGTATTTAGATTGTTTGATTACCACCAGTTTTTAAAAATAGTGTAATTGTCTTTATTCTCGCATAATTTTATCTGCCATTAAATAAGGTGATTATTTTTTCTTAAAAAAAGTGGTGGCAATCAAACAATCTGCATTCTAGAAAAATAGCCTACACTTATCAGCATGAATCTTAACCCCTTGAAGGGTGCCGGTATATTATGTATACCACTTACATTTAATACCAAAATGAAACAATGACACCGGCATTTAAAAAATAAATTTTGCATTTATAGTGTACGTGAAAAACAACAAATACTTATTTTCAAATAAATTTGTTCTTAAATCCGGGTGTCAGTCAATCATTTCAATATTTTAGCAACCGCAATGCTTTGCTCCTGAAGGGGTTAAGAGGCCACACTAGTCACGGGAAGTAAGGAAAACGCTAATGTTAAGTGTATGGGAATGTTATTTTCAAATATCTCGCTTGCATTTTAATATTTTTTAAATGGTTTTTTTAATAGCATAGCTGAGGACGATATCTATCCGGGCAAGTTTTTACTTTTTTGATTTTGTTTACTGTATTTTTTTTATATTACGATAGTTTCAATTTCAGAACCGGTTGCAACCGGTTCCGAAAGTGAAAGTAATAAAAAAAAACTGAAACCAAAATCGAAAAAGTAAAAACTAGCCAGGTTGTGAAACGTTGTAACGTCCAATGAAAAAAAAAAAAAAAAAAAAAAAAACATTCAAAAATATTAAAATCCAAGCGAGATATTTGAAAATTACGGCCCCATAGGATTAACAGTAGAGTTCGAATACCTCCGCGTGACTAATGTAGGCTCATAAGGGGTTAAACATACCTCTTTTGAATTTTGCTTTTTAGGCAGTTAAATATATGAAATTTTTTATGAAGTCAAAATAATAAATAAATGCATTCAAAAGTATCAAATGCATTCAAATCAAACGTATTCCAGCTGTGCCCACGACAAAAATAATATTAAACCAGATAAGTTATTTTTTCTTTAATACTTAGACGAATGATATCTAATTAACATGACCTTTTTTCGAAACAAAACTTGTATTCTTTCAAAAATAAAAAAATAAGTATTTCATAAAAAATGGAAATTAGAAAGCGTTTTAAAAAATTAAAGAAAACATACTTAAAAGATTTTACCGCAAAAATCAAAATTTGAGATCATTTTGTGTACATTAATTTATGATGTAACATATTAAAAATTCATGAAATTTTGAGTATCAATCTTTTCAAAATCGTGCGCGCAAACGTTAAAGTAATCTTTTAGAATAAAATAACTTTAAAAACAAGTAATTGAAAAAAAAATAGACTTCAAGGCATTTTACATCATTTTCGTGTTTTTGTAGCAATCCTTTACGGTTATTCTCACCGAAGTACTGCATATGTTGAGCCATATCTGAACGGAATACAAAATTGCTATTTGAAGTCAACCCGATCCGAATCCAAAGAACTTCACCCCGAAATTTCTTTATTCATCAAATATATTCAAAATATTGATAATGATATATATATATGATGAAATACAGAATATGGACAGACTTTGGGACGCAGCCCGGGCAGTGCCCGCCAAGGTATGAAACTCATGGAACATAAAAATCGGCAGGACATCTTTTCGTTCGCAGATTCATTGACTGGAATGCCCTCCAAATGCGATGAATCACGGCCGTTTTCAGATATGGCACTGGAGGTAGTGACGTCACAGTAGAAGTGTATTACTTTTCCATAGTTGCCACGTCTCCGGATTTTTGCGCACCACTATTACTTTAGAGAAAATGTTGTTAGGTTTGTCGCTCTCTTTACCTCTCGCTGCAGCACTTCTATCGTTATGTCACAAAACATGCTCCACAGCCTTAGAGATTTCAGAAAAGCCGTGGATGAATCCACTGAAGCTCTCGAGTAGCAATTACAGTAAATACTCTTTTGCTTAACCCCTTCGCGACGGAAGCCTTTTGCGAAATGTTTATTACTTTGCTACCGGCTTTAAAAAACAGAAGTTTGTGCCTATTCAAATCGGGAAAATGCTCGGATTAAAAGTACTGTCCGTAACGCATCACGTTATCTTCGCAACTCCACGGTCCGAAGAGAGCTAAAAACTACTGTCTTACGTAAACGCATAAACGACTTAGCCAAAAAATTTTATGAAAAAATTTTCGACCTCATTAATGAAATCGTAGCGGAGCTACCGGATTATGACGCTTTTGAACCCCACCATCGGAAACGGCCCAGGTTTTCCATAATTATGGACACTCAGTAACATCTGAGTCACCACGCTTTTTTTTTTTTTTGCCTCTTCTATATTTTTCTTACCTTTTTATATATTTTTCTTAAAAAAAAAAAAAAAAAAAACTCTCTATATACTATAGAGACCATAAAAATTAAAATGTATGGCCCTGATTAGTCCCTTTTTTGGTTGGATGTTGTGGTCTTGCCACCCTAGCTTTTCTTGCCCTTGCTTGGTGAGTGTTTCTCTGAACAGTACTAACTTTAACTTTCTAAATTCCTTATAGTAGTTTTACAACTACAGTTTGACTTTACTTATTTTAAGATTCTTGTATTTTTTAAGATTTATCGTTAACTTTCTTTCATCTTAAGTTTATACTTTAAAATTTAATTTTATTCCTTTTTTTCTTAAATTTCTTATTTTCTCTTGTTAACTTCTTTTACTCTTCTAGTAGCTTTGCTACAGTTTAACTTTTTCCCAATGACTCATTAAAACATAAGACATTTCAATTTCCTAGTCAGGGTGTTAAGCTGTCATCAGCTAGGAAACCCCTCAATGCTGATTACCTGTTGAGTACCTGTTCAGTTCGGATTAAATAAGGCAAATTTTACAGTAAAATTTTACTGGTGAGGATAAACGAGGATTCTTAGGCCTATTTCCGCCACGTATACGTGTCGCTCGTCCCCAAGGGGTTAAAAGGTGGAGACAGATCAGATGCTTATAAGAAGCCAAAGCTGGAATCCCAAATGAGTTCATGGAAAGAGTGGTTAGATGAGCTCCACGTGGACGAAGGCCTGCTAGTTGATTGAGCAAGGTAGTATATTTCTGCACATTGGTTTCATGAGGTACCTGCAAAGAAAATTGATCCTTAATTATTTAACGGATTTATGAATAAGGAGGAGGAGACATATAGTGTACTGTCTACCAGCTGCGAGTGAAGTAACTGAGGAGGTTGTCACAAGATGGCGGCTGCTTTTTTAAAAAATCGAATCTTCATTTTTTGATTACCGCCAGGGCAAACATCCCACCAGTAAAATTGAATAGACAATTTCTTCCTAATTAAGCGTCTTATTCACGGAAAATTTCCTCAAAAATGTCGTAAAATTTCCTATTTGTTTTTACTGGTGTCAGTATGCCTTGTAAAACTGTCAGTTTGTTTACCTGGTTATCACAATATGGCGGAAATGCTAGGCCTAAATACCGCCAAAGCAAATTTCTACCAGTAAAAATGAAAATTTGTTTATACCATTATTTATGACTGAAATGTTTTAATAATAAGGCGTTTAAATAAGTTGAAAATTTCTATACAAATCTACTGGTGGAAGTTCCCACCGGCGATAAACAACTCCTGCGCTAGCGGTTACAGTTGAAGCTTCACTATTTTAAGGATATGTCAGTTCCTCTTTATTAATAGTTCCATGAATTATTTACGCATCAATTATAGCAATATGAACAGTAGCATAAGCTAGTAAATCAGGTTTGAGGATTGAGCGCCTGGGGTATGTTAGCCACGACTCCTAAGAACAATGTAACCCCTCTGGGTTAAGGAATAATCAAGGTAGCTAACAATCTTGTCATGATGTTTAATTCTGAGCTCGTGCGTGGCAAAACATTATTGCACCAAATGGTTCAGAGTCTCATGGGCCCTGCAACCGCGGGAAAAGAACTTGTCAGCCATTCTACCAAGTGCAGCACGAGACTTGCTATAAAGCAGTTATACCGAATGGGAATAGCCGAAATGTAGTCTCACCCGGACCTCAATTAATGTGCCAAAGTGAAAGAAATTTAATCCATATTTTAATGCCATTAAGAAAAATACTACATAATTATACATCTAATATAAGGTGCCCCAAAGAAACTGAAACTAACTTTTATTTTTCATATATTGGAGATACGAAGGAAATTGCAAGTGTTCAAAATACGGCAGGAATTAAGATTAAAAAGCATTGCTAAAGCTGAAAGATCTTCTGTCCGTTTTTAGTGTCGGAAAGCTTCGAAATTTCATAAAATTCAAAGCTGTCGAACTCAGCGAATATTGCCGTGAAAGAATGGAATTTTTTATGTCAGAGCATGAAGAAAACCTTTCTAAATAGAGGATCCAGGAGCCGTATAAAAACGTAAAATGTGTAACTTTTTCCAAAATAGTGGCAGTACTATTTCATTGACATAATCTGAATTCATGCCTTATTTTGAGCACTTTTACAAATTATGTTGCCTACGTATCTTCAACAGGTAAAAAATTAAAGCATATTTCAATTTTTTGAAACATTCTGTATATATTTTATCTTTTATGTAGGCATATGTATGTACATACATATATATATATACATATATATATATATATATTAAAATTACACATTTATATTACATTATTGCATTTACATTAAAATATTTAGTTTTTTTCAATTGAAACAGTATTTTGTATTTCTTAAAAAAAAAAAAAATAATAACCGTGTTTATTAACTGAACTCTGATCAATTTAAGTCAATCCAACTCAAACCCAAAGAAAAAAAGCAGCACTAATCCTACACAAGCCACGATTGGATCCGGTTCGGATAAATTGAATTACTCGTGCCGATACAGGATTATAATTCACATTCATTTATAATCTCATTGTTGCTAATATTGTTCACTTTGACGCGCAGTAGACGATGATATATTAAAAATTTTGATGTGCCCCTGTAAAGAAAACTCTACCGGATAAGACGACTATTTAAAAAAGTGTAGTATTGTTTACCTTGACACCATATTCGACTATTGGTCATTTTTCCTGAAAAACAAATAAAGTATAAAAAAGACAAGAAAACTGACAGACAGACAATCATATTATTTTTAGTTCTTAATGAAATTGAAACAGGATACCGGCAAAACGACACTTTTCAAAAAGGAAAACTGAAATTTTCAAGAGTTTTGATTGAACGTACATAATAATAATAATAATAATAATAACTCGTACAAATAAATTGTATAATCTTTTCTGTCTGAAGTTGGTTGACCCTTCGGTTATGGGGAAAGAACTATTTTTATATTCAATCGCACCACAGTTTTCAATTTTTTTCTTTGTCGAGGATTTTTCATGAAAATATCCTAGTATAAGCGTATATGTCAGAGGTTAAGTTTTAAAAAGTTGTATAAAAAAAAAAAAAAAAAAAAAAAAAAAATAGTCAGCTGGGGCATATATGTCCCAACTCGTAGTCAAAAGGTTAAAGTACATTCCCTATGTCTGTATATGGGGATAGATGAAGTTCTTTTATAATAAATTTTATTCTAATAGAAAATTCTGAATGCGATTTTGTTTAAAATATTACAGTTATATAAGCAATAAATAAATAAATAAATAAATAAATAATAATAATTGCGTCGTTTGAAATATCCCTAATCGGAAAAACTTAGTTTTTCAAATTTTTGCTTAGAGTAAATTTTTGCCATTTACTTCATCTGAAGCTGCAATATCAGTGGGAATAGAAACACTATTTCAAAAAACAAGCGTTCATCTATGTGTTGCATAATTTGGAAAAAAAAGCGGCTTTCTTTAACAATAATCAAACGGATTTTTGCGAAGCAAAATACGTTTCTTTTCAACCGTAAAAGTTAATCCCAAAATAGTTTAATTTCCTCCCGACGCTGTCTTTGAAGTTATTTAATTTCCTTTGTAATGAATCGAATCTTTAAAATAACGTCAACAGACTGGGAGTTAAAGGGTCACGGATATTCGCGGAATCTATGTAGTGCTTCGAACCGGAACCGAACCTAAATTGTTTTTATGCGATTTAAAAAATAAAGGAGCTTTTGTTATCAGCCGTTACGTATGTATGTGTGTATGCATGCTCCCGATTTTCTCAAGAACCACTGGACGGATTTGAATGAAACTTTTTACGCCATAATTATAGTTCACAGGAAAGTTTTAATCTAAAAATAGACATTGTATCGTGTATACACTCTGAAATTGAAAGGAGGGAAAAGTTCACTTTTTGAAAGAGTGATAGGCATTTTCACTCTTTTTGGAATGAATTTTATAAAAATGCACTCCTTAAAGTGTGGAATTTTCCACTCCCTAGAAAGGAGTGAAATATTTCACTCCATTGTCGAGAGTGAAATATGTCACTCCGTTGTCGAGAGTGAAATATCTCACTCCGCTGAAGAGAGTGAAAGACTAGCATTATACACTTTAAAAATTTTCCGATCAACTTTGAACCAATATATATGGAGTAAAATAATGAAAATCACCAAAATATGCCACTTCTTAATTTTCAAAAACTCCATTCCATAATGTAACCTTGGAAATTACGCTCTTTTGGTACTAAAACACACTCCTTTTCAAGAGTGAATAGTCACTCCTTCTTAGAGTGACTATTCACTCCTACTTAGAGTGAATAGTCACTCTAAGAAGGAGTGAGTATCGTAGTATTGGTATTACCCATCAGCCAATCAGAACAGCGTCTACATCTACAACGTTTCTTTTAAGATAAGAGAAAGACGTCCGCCATTTTAAGATTAAAACACGGATATTATTAAAGTGATTATTTATGGAACGTAAAAGGTGAGTCTTATTTAATTTTATTCTTGTTGTTTTGTATATTTTGATCATGAGTTAAATAGTTTTGTGTTATATAGAAAAAGACTGATCAGGAATTGTTTTCAAAAGCGATATTTTCCTATTCAATACCGTGATGTAAAATATCTTAATCTGCCATTGCTCGAAAAAAAAGGCTGACGCAGAGACTGATTCATGCCTGCATTCATAGTAAAATGTAAAGATTAATTTCCAGTTACTTGAGAGTGAAAATATGTTGAGACAGTGATTTGGATTTTTTTCGGTTTTTTACTCTTTTCTGATTTACTAGCACTTACAGTATTTATCGTCATTATTATTTTGGAGTTAAAAAGAGATATTACGAAACTGTTTCAGATTAGAAATTAGCATTATACTGGGAAAATGTCTTTTACATATGACAGTAGTGAAACTTTTGAAAGATTTTTTTTAATTACTAATAATATTTTAAATTATTATTTAAAATCCTAAATATTTATACCAGTGTTTTCAGATTTAACATTTGCCAAATTTATAAAATAATAGGAATTTCTTATAACATATGGAAAGATTTTTGAGAAAGTGTTAAATCTAATAATGCATTTAATTCATCTATTGTAATTGTTTAATAGCACAATTATAAAATACTAATTATTAATTTTAGTGTTTTTCAAATTGGTATATTTATTTTTTTTAATTGTATGTAATCACTTTTTTGCTGTTTGTGATTTTAATCAAACATTTTATTATAGACATTCTGAATCAGTTATTAAATTTCCTTCTATTGTAAACGCATTTTCTACATTTTTGATACGCGTAATTATTGGCACTAAAAAATAAAACATGATATTTAAACATTGAAATAAAGTGTTTTTTATGCCTGATGTTTATAGATAAAACTGCTTTAGTACATTTTTTTTAAAGTTCACAGTATCACTTATATAATATAAGATTGAATATATTTTAAAGAGATAAATAACTACTTTTTAAATTAAAAATGTTTTTCAAACAATAAGAACAGTACATATGTAGTCATTTCTTTTCTTTATATATATATGTATATTTTTACTATTTCCCAGATCAGTCTTTTCCTATAAAACATACCAAATCTATTTAGCTCATAGTCACAAAATACAATATATACAGGAATAAAAAATTTAAATAAATATGGCTTATCATGTCGTTCTACAAATAAAAGTTCTATTAATATACGTTTTTAAGAAATTTCGAAATCATAATTAAGTCAAGGAATATGTTTAAAAGAAAAATATATACATATTCCAGAGAATATAACTTCATGTTCATACTTAACACTAGAACGGCGGGAAATTTTACTCAAGTTTTATAAAAATATTCCACATCAGAATTTTTACTTAAAACTATTTAACTTATTTATTTAAGTTATTTTTGTGCAGCATATATTAATCTTAAATTATAAAAAGGTTTCTGGTTCGAATCGATATGTATTCGTTTGGCAGGGGTCAAAATGACCCCTCGCCACCGTTCTAGTGTTAATAAAGCAATGACAAATCACAACTCATAAAAAAACTTACACGATTCTTAATATTTAGATGAAGTTAAGAACTTATTAAAAAAAGATGTCAGTTGATAAGCATTGTTTTTTAAGTGAAAAAATTAAAAATATTTTAGAATAATACGACTCCAACATAGCAATATTTTGCTAAAAAGTACGATAAAAAGATCAGATTTTATATTTAACACATTCACGCCGGCGCGGTGGGTCACACACGACCTGTCTAAGTCTGCCAAGTCTCCGGCTTTTTGGAAACCAGTATTTTAATACAGAAAATGTAGTTTTATTAAATTAGAACAATTGGCCGATTTAAAGGTAAAACATTTTCTCTTAAATAATAGTGGTGTGCAAAAAGCCGGAGACTTGACAACTCTGAGACAGTCGAGTGTGACCCACCGCGCCGGCGTGAACGTCTTAAAACAAAACTTTATTTTAAATTGGGCATTTTAAAATTATCATATATTTATAGGGCATTCAATGAAAGCAAACACAAGGGATAAGATTGTAGTAAAATATTTTAGTTTTTTTCTGTTAGTAATCTAATTTAATTTACATATAATTTTAATTGAGTTTTTCCTTAAAAGTTCAATTAATGTTAGAAACTATGAATTAAATAAATATTGTGAATAAAGTATTTTATTTCAATCTTTACCAAGCTTATATTTATTTTCTTTGCATGCTCTAAAATATGTGATTATTTTAAAATGCCCATAAAACAGCATAATAAAGGAATTCACTGCATGAAAATTGAACATTCACTCCTGTGAAAGAGTGACTATTCACTCCTACCAGGGGTGAAAAAACGCACTCCTTTAGCAAGCGTGAATAGTCACTCCTCCGAAAGAATGATTATTCATCCCTGTTTAGAGTGACTATTAACTTCCCAGGAGTAGGTATTCACTCTTTCAAAGAGTCAAAAATTCCACTTTTCCTCAGAGTGAATAGTCACTCTCAAGAGGTTGGGCATATTTTGACTCTGCGATAGAGTGAATATTCACGCCTTCGAAGTGAATAGTCACTCCGTTTTATTTAAAGTGTAGTTTTTTACAGCGGCAGATTAAAATTTTTAATGTGTGATTGTATTCTGCGTGTCTTACTTGAGCGATACTAGTAGTTATAAAGGCTTCATAAATAAGAAGGTGGCGAGGTGCTTTTCCATTATACCAACACCATGCCATAATGTATGCTAATGCGCCATTTATTCCAACGCTGACTGTGCAAAGAATTTTGATTGCAAACCGTGCCAAATACTGTGACACGCTATTTATTGAAACTGAATCTCTTTTATTATTATTATCATCATCATTTAATCGTAATTACACAAAACATCATAATTTGAAATTTTTAGATTTGAAAACATTTTTCATTTAATTATAACTTGTATTTTCGTTGCTCTGGGATGAATTTTACCACTTGGTGAGTTTGTTACCAGACCACTTGTTACCAGATATTGAAGAATCTGAAATAAATTTGTTTCAGAAGTGCAAAATTATACATATAGAAATATTTTCGCGAGATGCCGATTGCGAACGCATTTCACAGCAAATCACACATATAATTTTGTTGGCTGTAACACTAGCTGTCATACCCAGTCAGCTGAGAGATTATGGAGCATCACAAAATGGCTTAATACAGCGCGGCACTTTTTCGTTGTTGTTTACAATCCTATCTCATAAAATTAATGTGACGACGTCTTTATTTAATAAAATAAATAAAATGTTTACTGCAATGCTAAGAGACATTAACAATTTAAAGCCTGAAATTGTATAATACGTTTGCGTTCTCTTATTATAAGTATATATTTTTATTGATATAACAAAATAGCTCATGAAAGTCTTTGAAATGTTATATATTTTAACCCCTTAACGGTCGCATTAAATTACGGTTTAAAAATTAAAATTGCTTACTGGCACCACTTTTTTGAAAATTAAATATTCACCTTATTTAATGACACGCAAAATGATACCATAATAAAGCCAATTACACTATTTTATAAAGCTGACAATCTGAACAAACAATCTGAATAAAAGACACAGTCCGTGAATATCACGGGAGCGAGAATTAAGGGGTTAAATAATCACTTTCGTATCAACAATGGCGTTTTTTTTTCATTTGGCGCCAACCATTACGCTTGGCGACAATTGTGCTGATATAACGCAAAAGTACAGGTGGCGACATATGTGCAATAAAATTTGATTGTTTAAGAGGAATTTGGACTAAAACTCTGCTATCCTGTTATTATCGTCAGACTAATGTCTGTTGACTTGTCTGATTCGTGTTATCGAATTTGTCTAGACGAGTATTTCTAAGTTCTGGAATGATGTGGATTACCACTACTGTTACTAAATCTTCTAATTTACGCAGGACGTCCCAATTTGTAGAGGTTCTAACAAGGAAGGTCTCCATACGGGTTTATTCAGAAAAATCTGAAAAAATTACAGAGTGTTCTTCTCATGTGGATATATATGTTTATAAATTTTTTTTGGCGGAACCTTGATAGAACGTTCGTAAAAAAATAATAAAAATTTCGTTTATTTGGCGATGTATCATCGCTTGGCGATGAAATGAAATTTCGAAAATTACTTTTTTATGTCGAATACTCTTTAAGATAAAAATGTTTCATATTGAACTTGTTTAAATAAATTTAATGTAAATAACTTTAGTTTTATCAGTTTTAGTTTAATTTAACTATAGATTTGTCATATATATACATAGCTGCCAACTTTTACGCTTTTTTGCTACCACTAAAATTTAGATGAGACTTTAGCCTTGTTTAATCGTGACATTCCGACGATTAAATAAGACAATATTTACTATGAAATTTTAGTGGTAAGAAAAAAGCGTAAAAGTTGGCAGCTATGTATATACAGGGTGTTCCGTTAAAGGGGTCCAATATTAATAGGGGTAATAGAGGAGATCACACGGAGCATAAATCAGTATATAATGCCTGGCCGGATCTCAATAATTTTCAAGTTACAGCAAATAGAATGAAAAATCGGAAATTTGTAAAAAAACCCTCATTGCTAAACTATCGATAATGCTACATAAAAACGAAGCACATATTTAGAAAGAGCAGAAAAAATCCTACGAAATGACATAAGTTGTTTTAGAATATTGAGAATTAATGGCGAGTTACCAGCTCTGAAACAGTGAAAAAATACAATATCAAATATTTAGCAAAATAGTTAATCGTTAATTCCAAAAATGCAACTCTACCTACATCAAGGAAAATGTTATAAAATTTGGTCCATTCCGAAAGCTTTCGAAGAAGCTGACAATAAACCATATCAGTTTAATTGTATGGGAGAAATCAAGCAGTTCCCTAGTTACAACTCTGTACTGTTGCACGCTCGGAAAGGGCGAAACTCCGCCCATGACGATTGTAAACACCCCGTTTTAATATCTTTCAATTATACATTTCTGATCAACCTCTATCAATACCCTTTCATTATTCAGTCTGGTCAAGTGAATGACATATTGTGCAGCTCTCGCCTTGTCTTAAAGCAAACTCCGTGACTGCTGCGTTTCCTCCATGAACTTTCAGGATGATGAAGAAGAAGTACTTTTTATGCAAATTTTCTATGTGTATAGGAAGAAAAGTGTAATAAAACAGCAGTCATCAGTGGGCGTTATGTTAAAGGGAGGCTGTTGTAAGTGTGATTGTAGTAAATGATGTATAATAATTATGCCGGAATACTCTAACGAAGAATATGCGGACATGCATCTGATGTACGGGCAAGCTCATGGAAATGCATGTCTAGCACAGCGCATGTACCGTGAGCAATTTCCAAGGAGACGTTGCCCAAGTTCGAAACTCTTCATAAAAATCGATAGACGATTACGGGAGACTGGATCGTTTAATACAGCAAGCATTGATGCAGGGAAACCTCGACATGTACGAACACCTGCAATGGAAGAAGATGTACTGAATATTTTTAAAGATAACCCCTCCACGAGTACACGAGCTGCTGCGTCTGAAGTCGGTGTTTCTCACCAAAGTGTGTGGCGTGTTCTGCGTGCCGAAAACATGCACCCCTTTCATGTGCAGCGGGCACAACTGTTATCAGTAACAGATTGTGCTCAGCGGACAGAATTCGTACGCTGGTTGCTTAATGTAACAGAAAATAATCCACAATTTCTGGAAAATATTTTATTTACTGATGAAGCAACATTTACGAGAGAGGGCGTGGTAAACACGCACAATATGCACACATGGTCATATACAAATCCGCACACTGTTTTCCCGTCGAACGCACAACAAAAGTTCAGTGTGAACATATGGGCAGGTGTCCTCGGCGATTATCTCATAGGACCATATTTACTCCCAGATGTACTCAATGGCAGTACGTACTTGGTTTTCCTACGGGATATCTTACCGCAGTTACTGCAAAATGTGCCAGCAACATTGCGCCACAATGTGTGGTTTATGCACGATGGCGCACCGGCACATTTTTTCATAGGTGTTCGCAATCACCTCAATTCAACATATCCTGGGAAATGGATTGGACGCAGTGGACCTGTTGCTTGGCCTGCACGCTCTCCAGACCTCAATCCGTTAGACTTTTTTGTTTGGGGACACTTTAAATCGCTGGTGTATGAAACGCCTGTGGATACACCGGAGGATTTACTAGCGCGAATCGTTGTCGCTGCAGGAGACATTCCCAACTCCGTCGGAGTTTTTCGGCGTGTTCGCCAATCTTTACGACGTCGCTGTCGGCTGTGCGATTCTGTTAATGGGCGCAACTTCGAACACCTATTATAATAATGTCCGTTCGTCTGCCTTCCGACACTGAACTGTGCAGCGCAGGCCAGAAGACTATGCTTCACATATGTCATAAAGTACGTGGAATGTAATTCTTTATTTGTCATTTTTCTTTTATTTTCAACACTTTTTGGCACAGTATTTTGTAAGTCACAGACTGTGGTGTACTCAAATTGTAAATTACAAAGTTTGTATGAATTAATTTAAAATTTAGTGTCTTTTTTAAATTTATAATTAATAAAATTATTATGCTATTTGTTATTATTATTTCCTATCATAAATTATGATGCACATATACATACAATAATTGTCCATGTAAAACATGTACTGAAACTTCTTGCATAGTTACAAATCGCAATATTTTTAATTATTTCCGAATTTTCACCACCAGTTTAATTTTAAAGAATTTAACTTAAGCTTTATATCAATAAAAGACCACTTTAAAATGTAGACTATTATTGTAAAGTTATTTTGGTTCATTCAACTCTTGAATAATTAAAAATGTTGCATCTCAGAAGAAGCATGATCGAAAATGTATAGTTGAGAGTAATTAAAAAGGCGGTGTTTCCAATCGTGATGGGCGGAGTTTAACCTTTGCTAGTGTCAAAGAAAGCGGAGTTGTAACTAAGAAACTGATTAATTTCTCTCACACAATTAAACCGATATGGTTCATTGTAAGCTTTTTCGAAAGTTTTCGGAATGGACCAAATTTTACTACATTTTCTTTGTTGTAGCTAGAGTTGTCTTTTTGGAATTAACGATTAACTATTTTGATGTATATTGGATTTCGTACTTTTTTCACTGTTTCAGGGCTTGTAACTCGTCAATAAATATTGCTATTTTAATACAATTGATGTCATTTTGTAGGTTTTTTTCTGCTCTTTCTAAATATGTGCTTCGTTTTTATGTAGCATTATCGATAGTTTAGCAATGAGGGTTCTTTTACAATTTTCCGAATTTTCATTCTATTTGCTGTAACTTGAAAACTATTGAGATCCGACCAGGCTTTATATACTGATTTATGCTCCATGTGATCTCCTCTATTACCCCTATTAATATTGGACCCCTTTAACGGAACACCCTGTATATATTTATTATTAAGGAATTAGAACAAAATTAAAATAAATTAGAATTGTTTCAATATCTCAAAATTAAGTCCAATGGAGCACTGTCGATTCAATTTTGTTGCTATGGAAACGACGAATTCTTTGATATTGAAATGAATAACTGGTAAATGAATCTTGCCTTTATTTTGGAATACGCTTAAATATATGAAAGTATTTTTTATGTATGAAATTGTTTTTAAAGTAATAAGATTAAATAACAAGCAACATGAATATGTAATACGAAAAAATGTATTTATTAAACTCTCTCATTGTTTATGTTTAAATTCATTAAATTCTTTTTACACGCATTCTAAAAATCAATTAACAAAAAATTTTCAGGTGCATTAAAATCGTTTGCTTTTGGCGAGGATAAGTACTGCTCGCCAAATCGCGTGATGCTTTCGTCTTTTCGCGCCAAATACTCGAAAACATTTTATTTTTTTTTACAGACTTTCTACTGTCATTCCGCCGCTAAATTTGACTGATCCTTTATTACATACATAAGTAGTTTAATTGGTATTTTTTTCAAAATATTCTGAGTATGCCCAGTAAGGAGACCTTCCTTGTAAGACCCGTTCCGCACTGTAAAAAAAACGACAATTTTACAGTACAAAGTACCGTTTATCTCGCGCACAAACTCGATCACAGTGAATGTGCTGTATCTTTCTTTGGTTTCCTGACTATATTAACATGGAAAATACAGTAGTTGCGTAAAATTAACAGCACACGCGGGACGCCAAAAGTCGCGATTTTTCAAAAAATTACACAAAAATTTTCTCTCTTTTTTTTTAGTATCATGCTATTCGTTAGACTGCATCGGGTGGAACTTAATGTAGTAAAAGCTGCCTATAACGGAACCATTTCTTTATGGTACCACCGATATCGCGCAATTCTGCTAAGATGGAATTCTTTTCCATCCCCTAGCGATTCAGTTTTTACAATGGAGTTATGAAGAAAGAGAAGGTGCAGTGTTGCCAGTGGGCTACTTTTTTTTTTAATTGAGATTTCTTGATTGCCACCACTTTTTTGAAACGGTAAAATTACCTTTGCTTTCGTCTTAATTAATATGTCATTAAATAAGGCGCATTTTACCATTTCAAAAAAAGTGGTGCCAATCAAGAATCTGAATTAAAAAAAAGTAGCCCATCTGTCAACATTGAGGAGGAGATATATAGTGTATTGTCTACCAGTTGCGAGTGAAGTAACTGATGAGGTTGTCAAAATATGGCGGCTGATTTTTTTTTTCATCGGATAAAGAGTTTCTGATAACTACCAAAGCAAACATCCACCAGTAAATTTTGAATAGGAAATTTTACCTTATGTTAGCGGTCTTTTCATGAAAAATTTCTCTCACAAATATGGTTAAAATTTCTATTTGTTTTTACTGGTTTCAGTTAGCCCAGGTATTTTAATCCTTTTCACTGGCACTGCCAGGAGGTTGTCTAGGTTGTCACAATATAGCGGAAACGCAGGGACTGACTACCGCCGCCGTAGTACACTCACACCAGTAAAAATGAATATCTGTTCGTGCCATTATTTATGGCTGAAATATTGCTTTAAAAAGGTGTTTAAATAAGGAGAAAGTTTCTATTTAAATTTACTGGTGGAAGTTTGACCCTGCGCTAATAAACCCCTGCGAAAGCGGTTACAGTTGACGCTTCATTATTTTAAACCTCTAATTCCTAGTGTACAGCGTCTAGAATACCTAGTGTGGAACTATGCTATCCAAACAACGCTAAAAATTTGTATCCCTTAAATGTGCGACGATACTGCTAAAATCCCAAGTGTCGATCGCAGCGACATCTGCGGTATTTTCGTATTACATTGTATAGACTAGCAATACCTTACAGTTGTAGAAAATATCCTGCAGATGTCGCTGCGATCTTTATATTTCAGCAGCGTCGCTGCACATTTAAGAGATACAATATTTTAGCACTTTTTAAAGTATTGCAGGGATAGCCGATTTCCACACTATATATTCTAGGCGCTATACCTAGGGTAGAATGCGTTCTAGAAATTCCGTAGCTCAGAGAATCTGCATTCATACCATAAAATTTCAATAATAAATTTCGCATTACTTAAATATCAAATGTCTGTTATTAAATAAAGCAAATGTTGCTATTTTAAATTTCTGGTGTGAATTTGGAATATCCCAATTAAAAAATCCACTAAATTCGAAACGCTGTTGGTAGCATATTTGCTACCATGGGCATCAGAGGGCTAGATATGTCAGTTCCACTTTATTATTCCATGGTTTTTACAGGTTTTACTCTACTTTATTTGTCAAAACCTTTGATAATGGAACCTGTTTATAACGGAGTTCGTCTTAAACGTAAAAATAGTTCCTACGGAAGGAATACTAAACAATGATGGCTACTCAATTGGAAACTCTTCAAAACGGAATTTTATTTACCGTAATTTCCGGCGTATAATCCGCGGTTCAAACAAATCTGTTTGGACCCAGAAATTTTATTTAGTTATTCAAGCCAAATACTTACCGCGATTTAAAAAGTTACATTTTATTTTTAAAAAATTCTGGGTCAAAAAATGATTATTTGATCCACGGATTATACGCCGGAAATTACTGTAGGTCCCTAGCGATTCCGCTTTCACAGATTTTACTGTATAACGTTATTGTGCTTATTTAATTCAGTGAAAGCTGATAAAACGGAATCTCAAATTCAGATGAAAATAATTCTGTTTTAAGTAGGTCTCCGTCTTAGCAGGTATAATTGTACGATGTTTCGTCCATAAGGACCATGAATGATTTTCGTTTAAGACAAAAATCAGTTATAGACTGGTCTTTTGTAGGATTTGTACTTTTATGTCCCGATTTAGAAACCGCTGTCCCGCTTTTTGCAGCAGCGTAAATGCAATTCTGGTTGCCATAGTTTCGACAAAAAATTCCATTCTGAATATGCCCTGTGTGGGTATGTCAGCACTCTCTTATTTATAAAATTAGCAATATAGATTAAATTGAATGTGGGTAGCAATAAATTTTGTTATAAATATACTTGAATGTGCCAAAAAAATCCCGCCAAATGGCACACTTTAATCTAGTGTTGCCAGGGGACTACTTTTTAAAATTCAAATTTCTTGATTGATACCACTTTTTGGAAATAGTGAAATTTGCCCTATTTTATGACACATTAATTAAGGCGAATTTTACCATTTCGGAAAAGTGGTTCATATCAAGTAATCTGAATTTTAAAAAAGTAGCCCACTGGCAACACCGCTTTGACCCCTTGAGGGGCGGTGGGATATACACTGTATGGCCAAAGGTGACCGGTCACTTGCGATTTTAGAAGTTTTGTTAAATATCTAGAAAACTACATGAGGAATTATCCTGAAACTCTAGGTGTGTAAACAGAATAGTACAGGTCATACATTTCCGTGAGGATTTTTTCCCGAAACCCCATAGAGGACCGTCAACAAATTGAAAAAAACAAATATCTTTTGTATAACCTTGTAAAGACTAATGTAGATAAAGCGTTCAAACTGAAGATTATGATTAAGTGCCTTATTGCAATAAACTGTGTTAATTTTTATGAGGATAGCATGTATACTCGTAGAGAGATTAAAGTTTTTATAAAAAGAGTCCCAAATTTTAATAAGTTTTTTGCTTATAATTCGTAGTTTGTAGTTGCTTATAATTTGTAATTTGTCTTAATATAATAAAAAGTTCTTTTCAGAAAGTATGTCAAACAATATTGTACACAATACCCTGCAATCAAAAAAAAAAAAAAAAAAAAATAAAAATTGTATGAAAAATGAGCACGTTTACTAAATAACGATTCACTGCGCATGGCCGAATGTAATCAAAATATAATTTGCATAATGTGTTAGCTAAATGTATAGAGCAACTTTTGTGAAAGTCTCAAAAACATAGATTGAAAAGCCTGAAAATTATCGTTGATAGAATAAGCTCAAAATCCGTTATTCCCAAAAGGAAGCAAAAAGATGAGGGGTTGTGTTCGCATACAGTTGCGCGTGCAATATTGTGTATGCTATATTGACCCTAATCAATGGATATATCGATACAGCCCCTCATCTTTTTGCTTCATTTTGGGAACAAATGATTTTGAGCTTATTCTATCAACGATTATTTTCAGAAATTTCAAGCTATGCTTTTGAGACTTTCACAAAAGTTGCTCTATACACTTAGCTAACACGGTATGCACATTATATTTTGATTGCATTCGGACATGCTCAGTGAAACATTATTTAGTAAACCTGCTCATTTTTCATACAATTTTTACTATATTTTAACTCTGATTGCAGGGTATTGTGTACAATGTTGTTTGTCATATTTTTTGAAAAGAACTTTTTTTTATATTAAGAACTCTACAAATTATAAGCAAAAAACTTGGTAAAATTTGGGACTGTTTTTATGAAAACCTGAATTTCTCTTCGAGTATATATGCTATCCTCATAAAAATGAACACAAATTATTACAATAAGCCACTTAATCATAATCTACAGTTTTAAAGCTTTTTCTACATTAGTTTTGATAGGGTTACCCAAAAGATATTCGCTCTTCTTCAATTTGTTGACGGTCCCCTATGGGGTTTCGGGAAAAAAATCTTCGCGGAAATATATGAACTATACTATACTGTTTACACACCTGGAGCTTCAGGTTAATTCCTCTTGTATTTTTCTAGTTATTTAACAAAACGTCTAAAATCGCAAGTGGCCGGTCACCTTTGGCTATATAGTGTATTACATCCCACCTAATTTTAATCAAGATTAGCACCAGGAACTTTTAATTAAAACTTACCTTTCTAACTTGGTGGAAAAAAGTTGAAAAAATGCCTTTCCTTATTTTGAAACAAAATTTATCGAATATTCCGGTGTGAATTCAACATTACAGAAATGCAATTACTTGCCCCTGAAAGGGATAAGTCAATAAAAATATACAAGCGATGCTATTAAGATGAGTGTATTTGTACAATTGCAAGCAATTTGTAGATTATGTAACAGTCATTCGTAGTCGCTTTCATTTCTTGTATAAAAATTTCTTTTTCCATTCTGTAACTGAATCGAAAGCATTTTCCTGCTCCTGACCTGAAACATAAAAGCGTTTTTATTTTTAAATGTTCCGTTTATAAAATTTCAATTATTTAAAAATAAATTAAAATACAAGACATTGATATCTTTAAATTTTTGATCGGGGCTGGGAATTATGCGCAAGACTTGCTCGTTTTTTACATTTTTGTACCACTTGCTATGAATAATTTTCATCACCTTATTTAACAACCTAAATTCTGCGATTGATTAAGATGAAAAAAATTATGCATAAAAAGGTTACTAAAATGTGAAAGACCTTGCGCTTAATTACCATGCTTTTTGATATAAGGAATGTGAAAAGTTAAATCCCAAATTATGCATAATTATCAGCCTTCTGGCTTTTTTTGAAAATCAAACAAATCACAAATTTTTTTAAATAAAAGAAATTAATGAATAAATATATAAAAGGAAGAAAAATTTCATCAAGTAATTTTTCGGGCTAAAATTATGTTTATTTGATCGAAAAAAAAGATCTCGGAAGGCTGACAGCGATAAATTATATATACTGAAACTATCAGGTGATCACCTCCGTTTAACGTAACTGCCAACGTTTACGCTTTTTTCTTACCAAAAAAATATAATCAGGAATTTTGTCTTGACGTCGGTGAAACTAAGATGCACAGGGTGTATACGATTGTACAACAATTTTAGAAGAGAATTTTTATCTTTATTTAAGGGGACAGTTTGCATCTTCAACAATTTTATTTATTTTTGAAAAAATGGTTAAAATGATAACTCACTCCATTTCAATGTTAAAAAAGCAGTGAATTTTGAAAAAAAAAAACATTTTTCAACTACATATTTAATTAAAATTTTAAAAAAGTTTTTAAAAAATGAATTTTTTAAAATCTCTACTACTTTTTTAAATATTGATATTTTTGCCGAATATATTTTTTAAAGATTTTCAAATGTGTATTACACAAGACTGTGTATGGATTTTTAGACACATCTAATATTACATTTAATATAATTTTTTTGCTGATACATATAGTGAAAAACGAGGAAATCTAACACATCTTCATATACTTCTATTTTTTAAAAAATAGCAAAAAACCTGACGGCTAATTCCATACGCAGATTTATCACGTATATAATAAAGAACATACATAAAAAAGTTTAAATCTCTATCTCAAATACAAAAAAAAAAAAAAAAAAAAAAAAAAAAAAAAGGCCTTTGCATTTTCAAAACAGGAAAGTGACGAAAATATGAACGTGGAGAAATAGCCATTTAAAGTTTTAAATTGTATAGGTAATTGCGCTGGATGTATTAACAAAATTTACAGTATCTCGCTACATAATTGCCGTATGGGTAAAAATGAGGTATCAAGATATTCACAATTAAACTGGCTTTCATTTAATATTAAAAAAAAAAAAGAAAAAAAAAGAAAATTGACATTTTGACCAATTTTGAGGTAAACTGTTCCCTTAATAGTAGAAAAATATTACAAATTCTGGGATTAAATAAAGCGATTACAAACTATAAGATTTCATTATATAAAAATTTTAGAATCTAAAATAGTGGGGCTGTAACCCCTATAAAGGAGCGTATGCGCCTTCGGTATAGGAATGAACAATACCATCTCAACGTACATGTGCCCAAAATATAAACCAGAAGTACGAATCCAATAATAGATGTATAATTTTAATTTTAACGCATTGTAGGCGGGTAGTTTTTGGTCTTTAACCCTTTGCGCTCGGCGTCTCTTACACAAATTTTATTCGATCGGCACCACTTTTTTAAAAGAAGTTTCGTTCAAGTACACAATTTCAAATATTCTCTGTTTAAATAAGGTGCATTTTATTTTCCTTTATTACTGGTGCTTAAAACAAATTTTGCAAAGGACGATTATGTGTCCGCAGCGGAGTCCTCGAGTGCAAAGTGTTAAAATAAGAATTGTATAATATAAGCCTGTGGGTGCTGTACTTAGATGTTACACTACGTAGCAAAAAGATTTTCTCTGTCATTGTTTGTATTATAAATGGATGCATATAATAACGGTAACGTTTCTAATCATGGTATTTATATGCGTAGTACTCTAGTTACAAAAATACGAATTTTGAATATATTTTTGAGGAATAATATAGCACATAAAACGCAAAAGTACCGCCCGTGGGCAGAATATATCCAAAAGACGTGTTTCCATGTTTTCCGCGTACAATATGCAGAGCTCTCAAATGGTCCGCCAACTGAACACCAATATTTTCTTAGAAAAATTTTCTTTTTAGATTTTTCTTGCAAATTGCGCAGAAACAACCTTCGGAGGTTAATTCCAGAGCAAATGCTGTAGCAACCTAGCATGAAATTTTCTGTTAAGAAATATTGGTGTTCAGTTCGCGGAACATTTGGGAGCCTTGAATATGTTAATACCGTAATTTCTGACGTAAAGATGTCCTCAGTTCATGTTTGGACACAGAAATTTTATTTAGTTATTGAAGCCAAATATTTACCGTGATTTAAAAAGTTACATTTTATTTTTAAAAAATTCTGGGTCGAAAAATGATTATTTGATCCGCGGATTATACGCCAGAAATTACGGTACTAGATTTTTAGGGCGATATGTAGGATTGTGTTTAAGATTAAGAAGGAAGTTATTAAATGTTTTAACGTTTATATTTAAACAGGAATTTTGTAAAATCATGTAAAGCTAAGGAAAAAAGGAAATAAAAATTACACACCCACTTACCCCCCCCCCCCCCCCCCCACACACACACACACATATATATATACCTTTTAACGATTTATTGAAGTCGAAACTTCGAACCGAAATGAACAGGAAACCGAAAATACCTTGTTATTTTTGATTGGGTAAAAAGAGGAACTGAACCAAAAACTATTATTTTTAAAGGAATGAAAACCAGAATAAAGCCGAAATATTTTATTTTAACTGAAATTGAACAAAAATATATACAGTTCGAAGCCCCGAAGTCATTTAGAGTGCTGTATTGGATCAGGCAAACCGATTTTACCCGATCTTTGGTCGGATTGAAGCTATTTTTTTCGTTGCGTGTTGGAGCCGGGTCAGTTTGACTTTGCTTCGGGTTTAGATTGGTTTTGGGTTAGGATCTGAGTCTTAAGAGTTGGGTTCGGATTGACCCGATTTTTCAAAAAATTCTAGACTATGTTTTCAGATGAAAAAATTATATATTGGAACTTTAAAGAACACATATGCTCATTTTTCAACATAAAATATAAATTACATATTAGATATCTAATTTTAGACTATTATTTCGTAATTGTATTAAAATATGGTTTAGTTTTCTTCCTTTTCGGGTTCAGGTTTAAGAATTTTGGGTTTGGTATGGTATAGGGTTGAAGAGTGTCAGGTTCAGGTCAGGTATAGGGTGGAAATTTTTTGTGTGTCGGATTTGGGTCCGGTTTTGTGTTGATTTTAAAGAGAATTTTAGGGTTCGGTTTTTATATAACCCAATCTGCACAGGATTCTAGGCTCGTAGCAAGACTGCAAATTACCTTCTCCAGTTTTAATCCTACTCGCTTGGAATATAATTTTCTACTTGATTAATAGAAATTATTATTTTTTTAATGTTTATACTATTTACTCTTCTTAAAAAAATTTATTTTGCTTTTTGATATAATTTTTAAAAATTTCCAAAACCTATGTTTAATTTTACATTTCAAGTGTTGAAATTTTAGTGAAGCTGTCGAGCTGTGACTGAGATTTTAGCACTTAAAATAAAATTAAATATATATTTTAGAAGTACTTTGTGAGTAAAAAGCAAAGAAACATTTTTTACAAAGAATATAGAGAAAAAATAAATAATTAATTTTTTAGTGAGAATATTGAAAAATACCATTTATTCCATGTTAACGGGATTACCATTGTGGAGGGGAACTTAAGATTTAACTGATGAAGTACATTAGTTCATTCAGGTTTTTTTCATCAGCAAAATCATGAAAGAACGCCAGCTTCAGTATATAAATTACTTAGTCCATTAGATGACCCAGAGTTATTTTCCAATCATCTCGTAAAAACTTGCCAGACAGGAAGATGATATACATTTTCAACCTATAGCTATGGGCCTTTGCTAGAAATAATCACACTTTTCTTGAAGGTGCATCTTATAGATAAACATATCTCTAGGCGATCTGAGAAAAGTTTGAAATTCCAGAGAAGACAAGGAAATTAGAATAAAAGTTTTTTCAGCTTTGAATAGAGGTTAAAATATAACGATGCTTACCAACCACAAGAATAAACTTTCATTACATATAATACGTAAGAGGATTTCAAAGAATCTTCGTTTAATTCGCTCTGGAATGTGGATTTTTATGGATGTGAATATTGTTTTAGTGAAAAGAACTGGAATTAAAAAAATGAGATATACAGGGTGATTATAAATGAATATCCCAACTTTACAGGGCTATTAAAAGAAGAAGAAAAAAGTACAACCTTGTTGTTCATCGGAAATAAAAAATAACAGTTGAAAGTTTAAGCTGAACACAGTTATACGTATTTAACCTTTTATCTACTGACTGTACGTATAAGTAGCATTAAAATAACTTGTTATAAAATTCATTTAATACATCGATGAGTAGTAATACAGTTTAGAATGAGTTATAGATGCATTACTTTATCTTGTTCAAAAAGCATTATTGGTTACACAAAACAAAAATATTTTTAAAAGGATGATTTCTTTTGCCTTTGCATCTTTTCAGCTTTCTTCGCGTTGGGGGGGGGGGGGGGATTTTTCAATTCGGAAATATTTCTATATTTCTATTGTAAGAACATTGTATTTGTTCATTTCCTAATTCTACAAAATACTAAGAAAAATATTTAAAATAAAAGATCTGAGTGGTGTTATAAATATTGCCCAAAATCCCTATAAATTCAAATTTAATTATCATTCTAAATCCTTCAATCCTTCTAAAATCCTTCTAAAATTTATTAAAGGATTATGTAAATCTTCTAATATAGTTTAAAAAATTCACGAAAAATGCTTTGGAAGATAAAATTTCATGAATTCATAATTCAGTACATAAGGGTTTAATGTGAGCCTCTCCAGAAACACGAACGATATCGCGGCTTTACAATAACTCATTCCACACTTTTGTCAGCATGATATTCTATGTGGAGCCTCATCAAATGTTAGGTGTTTGTTCAACCGCTACCAACAGATATTGAAAAACTTAGCGATACGTATATCTGCAGCTATTCACACCGGACAAGCTGAAAAAAGGTAAATTATTGTAAAAATCATGCTGAGAGAAGTGTGGGATGAGTTATCATACCTCTTCGATACAGTTTGCGTTTCTGGAGGGGATAACACTGAATGCTTATAACTGTGTTGAATTTAAACTTTCAACTGTTATTTTTCATTTCCAATTAACAACAGGTTTTTACTTTTTTTGTGTTCTTTTAATAGCTCTGTAAAGTTAGGATAGTAATTTATAACCACGCTGTATTTTAAACCTTAAATGTGCGATTTTTTATTTTGTTTCGAAAAAGTTATATATCATTTTCTGGAAAGTTTATTACACAGGAAAAATAATGAAAAAAAAATCAGGGTTACATTTTTCACAAAATACGTCAATCTTTTCTTCTGTTGCACATCTGCAATATAAGTAAAAACTACTGTCGTAAGGCTGTTTTACGCTAAAATATTGCAAATTAGTAAATATGTTAATAAGTATGTCTCCAAATACCTTAATTTATATAATTATTTATTTTATAAAACTTAACCTTTAACCCTTTAATTCACACGACAGAATACTTCTAGAAATTACGTAGTTCAGAGAATCTGACTTTACACCAGAAAGTTTCAATGATTAATTTCGCTTTATTTAAATACGGAATGTCTGTTATTAATTAAAGCAAATATTGCTATTTTAATTTTCATGTGTGATTTAGGTATATAAGAATAAAAAAAAAATCTATTAAATTCAAAACACTGTTGTTTGCATATATGGAAAGCTGCGCACTAAAGGGTTAAGACACCATAGGAATTTTATGATATTTCACATTTGAAAAATTTCATTTGAGAGATTTAGTTATGGGGAAAATTGAATGTAAAAAGTCCTTAAGGCCAGTGCCGGGAGGAAGAGGTAGCTTTCATATTCCTTATTTTAAAAAAAGCCAACTTATGTTATTCAAACACACGAAGCTCAATTTAGTGGAAACTGAATATAGGAGATTCAATACTAATTTTTATCAATACTAAATCATTATAAATGAGAATTTCGCGAAATTATTCAGCTTTGTCCAAGCTGCTTTTATTTAAAGTAACATATATTTGGCTGCCAAATTTGGCGATTTCTTAAAGTGCCTGCCATTTTAAGACAACATGGTGGATGAGGCTAACCAGTGAACTTAGTCGAGACCTTAGTAATTGCTATGCACATGCTCACTCACATCAAAATCGGTTGATATATACGAGTGCTGTCGCAGTCAAAAATCAGATTTTTCAAAATGTCACCCACATTAGAAATTGAAACTGCTATATCTGAGCCATTTTTTAAGATAAAGAAAAACAAAAAATTCTCCTGAATCCTTATATCAAGGTCTGAATCCTTATATCAAGGTCAAATACTTAAGAAAGAAACCTTTTTCAATTTCTAAATTTTTTGCACCTCACTTTAAATATAATTTTTTAAAATTTAATTGCCGCCATTTTGAAACAAGATGGCTGAAGAAGCTGGCCAGCGAACTTGGTCGAGATATTGATGTATACTATCCACATGCCTTTTTACATCGAAATAGGCGAATACGTGTGTTATTGCGTGACAAACACAATATCGTTTCAAAATGTTAGCCATGCTAGAAATTCAAAGTGCTATAATTCAACCATTTTTTAAGATATAAACAAAAGAGCAAATTTTCAGAAACAAAAACTGCTCCGGAATCTTTGTATCAAGGCCAAACACATAAAAAAAAATCTTTTTCATTTTCCAATTTTTTAATACCTCATTTTAAATTTTAAATTTAATTTTTTTTAAATAGCAACCATTTTGAAACAAAATGGCGAATGAAGCTGGCCAATGAACTCGGTCGAGACATTGGTATGTACTATGTACAGACCAAATTACATCCAAATCGGTTCATAAATACGCCTGTTATCGCGTGACAAAAATCAGGTCGTTTTAAAATGTCAGCCACAATAGAAATTCAAAATGCTATAACTCTGCCATTTTAGGTAGCTTTCATTACAAAAAGCTACCTATTGCAGCCGTTCGGAGGAAAGTGATTTCAAAAAATTTTGGTATATTTTCATCGATCATGACCCCCAGACCCCGAAACCACCCTCCGTTCAAAATTGATATATATATATATATATATATAAATATATATATATATATATCTGACCTATGTCACACTGTAACTCTCGTATTTATGAACCGATTTGGATGTAATTCGGTGTGTACATAGTACATACCAATGTCTCGACCGAGTTCGTTGGCCAGCTTCATCCGCCATTTTGTTTCAAAATGGCGGCCATTTAAAATTAAAAAAAAAAAAATTTAAAATTTGAAATGTGGTACCAAAACATTGAAAATTGAAAAATATTTTTTTCTTATGTATTTGACCTTTATACAAAGACTCCGGAGCAGTTTTTGTTTCGTCTATATCTTAAAAAATGGCTGAGTTATAGCATTTTGAATTTCTAGCGTGTCTGACATTTTGAAACGTCCTGATATTTGTCACGTGATAACACACGTATTTATGAACCGATTTGGATGTACCTTGGTGTGTACATAGTACGTACAAATATCTCAACCGAGTTCGTTGGCCAGCTTCATCCGCCATCTTGTTTCAAAATGGCGGCCATTTAAAAAAATTTAAAAAATTTAAAATTTAAAATGAGATACCAAAAAATTGGAAAATAAAAAAGATTTTTTTCGTATGTGTTTGACCTGAATACAAAGATTCCGGAACAGGTTTTGTTTCGTCTATATCTAAAAAAAATGGCTGAGTTATAGCATTTTGAATTTCTATTGTGGCTGACATTTTAAAACGACCTGATTTTTGTCACGCGATAAAATGCGTATTTATGAACCGATTTGGATGTAACTTGGTAGTACATACCAATGTCTCGACCGAGTTCGTTGGCCAGCTTCATTCGCCATCTTGTTTCAAAAGGGTTGCCATTTAAAGAAAATCAATTTAAAATTTAAAATGAGGTAATAAAAAATTGGAAAATGAAAAAGATTTTTTTTTTTGTTTGGCCTTGATACAAAGATTCTGGAGCAGTTTTTGTTTCTGAAAATTTGTTCTTTTGTTTATATCTTTAAAAATGGTTGAATTATAGCACTTTGAATTTCTAGCATGGCTAACACTTTGAAACGATCTTGTATTTGCCACGCGATAACACACGTATTCGCCTATTTCGATGGAAGAAGGCATGTGGATAGTATACATCAATATCTCGACCAAGTTCGCTGGCCAGGTTCATTAGCCATCTTACTTCAAAATGGCGGCCAATTAAAAAAAAAATTATATTTAAAGTGAGGTGCAAAAAAAATAGTAATTGAAAAGGTTTCTTTCTTAAGTACTTGACATTGATATAAGGATTCGGGAGCATTTTTTGTTTGTCTTTATCTTAAAAAATGGCTCAGATATAGCACTTTCAATTTCTAATTTGGGTGACATTTTGAAAAATCCGATTTTTTGTCTGCGACAGCACTCGTATATATCAACCGATTCCGATGTGAGTGAGCACAGCAATTACTAAGGTCTCGACCAAGTTCACTGGTTAGCCTCATCCACCATGTTGTCTTAAAATGGCAGGCACTTTAAGAAATCGCCGAATTTGACAGCCAAATATAAGTTACTTTAAATAAAAGCAGCTTGGATAAAGCTGAATAATTTCGCGAATCATTCATAATGATTTAGTATTGATAAAAATTAGTATTGAATCTCCTATATTCGGTTTCCACTAAATTGAGCTTCGTGTGTTTGAATAATATAAGTTGGCTTTTTTAAAATAAGGAATATGAAAGCTACCTCTTCCTCCCGGCACTGGCTGGAAGGACTTTTTTTAGATATAGACGAAACAAAAACTGTTCCGGAATCTTTGTGTTAAGGTCAAACACATACAAAAAAAAATCTTTTTCATTTTCTAATTTTTTGGTATCTCATTTTAAATTTTAAATTTCTTAAAATTTTTTAAATGGCCGCCATTTTGAAACAAGATGGCGGATGAAGCTGGCCAACGAACTCGGTCGAGATATTTTTATGTACTATGTACACAACGAGGTACATCCAAATCGGTTCATAAATACGTCTGTTATCACGTGAGTAAAATCAGGACGTTTCAAAATGTCAGCCACGCTAGAAATTCAAAATGCTATAACTCAGCCATTTCTTAAGATATAGACGAAACAAAAACTGATCCCGAATCTTTGTATCAAGGTCAAACACATATGAAAAAAATATTTTTTCAATTTTCAATTTTTTTGTACCACATTTCAAATTTAAATTTTTCTTAAAAATTTAAATGGCCGCCATTTTTAAACAAGAAGGCAGAGGAAGCTGGCCAACGAACTCGGTTGAGACATTAGTATGTACTATGTATAAACGAAGTTACATCCAAATCGGTTCATAAATACGCCTTTTATCGCGTGACAAAATTCAGGGCGTTTCAAAATGTCAGTCACGCTAGAAATTCAAAATGTTATAACTCAGCCATTTTTTAAGATATAGACGAAACAAAAACTGCTCCGGAATCTTTGTATATAGGTCAAAGACATAAGAAAAAAATATTTTTACATTTTTAATTTTTTGGTACGACATTTCATATTTTAAATTTTTATAAAAATTTTAAATGGCCGCCATTTTGAAACAAAATGGCGGATGAAGCTGGCCAACGAACTCGGTCGAGACATTGGTATGTACTATGTACACGCCGAATTACATCCAAATCGGTTCATAAATACGAGAGTTACAGTGTGACAAAGGTAAGATATATATATATATATATATATATATATATATAAATTTTGAACGGAGGGTGGTTTAGGGGTCTGGGGGTCATGATCGATGAAAATATACCAAAATTTTTTGAAATCGCTTTCCTCCGAACGGCTGCAATAGGTAGCTTTTTGTAATGAAAGCTACCTATAAGTCATATTTTCTTCGGACATCGGACGTAATATAAATTTGAGCTCTCCAACACGTATTCTCCCAAGAAGATGGTACTTGATCAGTGTTGCCAGGTGGGCTACCTTTTTTTAATTCAGATTCTTGATTGGCACCACTGTTTTGAAATGTTAAAATTCGCCTTATTTAATGACATATCACTTAAGGTGAAAACAAAGGTAATTTTACCGTTTCAAAAAAGTGGTGGCAATCAAGAAATCTGAATTAAAAAAAAGTAGTCCACTGGCAACAATGTACTTGATGTGTATGATTGTCACAATCAGAGCTTCGAACGAGTAACCAGAAAAATCTTTTATTTCTGATGGAATAAAATATGGATCTGAACGCGTATTGTTTTGCCAGTTCCGAAGCTAAACCAAAATAATTTTTTCGCTCCGGTATATATATTCATCGTAAAACAATTCTTTGTTTTAAAAAATCCAATCTGTACAATTTCAGCTGCTTAACCCTTTTCAGAGGCAAAGTACTTCTGTTGCTAAAATTTTCAAATAATTCATTGACACTAGTATTTATGAACAAATTCATATGAAAGCAAGTAAAAGCTTTTCTTCGCGTACATTGTATAAAGAAAAATTTAATTTCGAAATTCTGGTGGCATTTGCAAATTAAAATTAAGTGGTATATATAATATACCTGTGCCCTTCAAGGGGTTAAAAGTAAATTAAAATACAAGCCTGTGACATAATTTACATCTGGACTTTAACTGATATTTAATATAAAGCATATCGAAATTTAAACGAGGTACGCAGAAATTAATTAAACTGTACAATGAAAACCGTGGTTAACTTTTTGATACGGGGCATGCCAAAAATTAGATCTGAATTTATTTTATTATTTTCTAAATAAACTATCAAAAATGAAAAAAATTATATAGAAATGAACAATGCCATCTTAAACTATTTGCACCATTAGCGCAAATATGCGTCCATTACAAGGATTACTTTCGTATTCAGAAATTCCGAATCCATACCAAAAATTCCGAAAGCAGAATTTTTACTGTATGTCATCACAAAACATCTTTCATTAAATAAAGAAAAAAAGTCTTATTCGGTGTGAAATCGGAATTTTAGAATAAAATAGAAATTCCTGAAATACATGCTTAGAATGCAAATCTCTTAAAGAGTCGGCGGTATATTATTTATAGAACTTAATTGTAATCCTAAATGCCACAGTGGCACCAGAATATTTAAATAAAATTTTGCTTTTATAATGTATGCAAAGAAAATCTTTCACTTATTTTCAAATAAATTTTTTCGTAAATTCTGGTGTCCTCCAGCATCACTTCAAAATTTTAGCAACAAAAGTACTTTGTCCCTGAACGGGTTAAAAGAGCTGCTAATCGTATGATAATTACCACCTCTTAAACAACTGAAATTTATAATATGAACTTTTAAATATAAAAATGTTTTTACGATTCAATTCCAGAGCAAAACAATGAAAAAAAGGAAAAAAAAAGAAGGTTAGATTTCTGTTTTTGCTCTATCAGAATTATTGGTTTTTCCGAATTTTGGGTTTCGGTTCGAAGCACCGCTTTTTACATAAAAACTATTCTTTTAGATCTTTTATTCTCGAGCTATTCGATTTGAAAATAAAACGAAATTATATCGTTTTTTACTGAAATATATTTTAATAAATTAATGAAAAGTATTTTTTTTTGTTATACTTGATTGACTTGTTCAAGGCATATAATATTATTAATCATAATAATAACTAAGAAAAGAATTCCAAATTTTTATCCTATTTAAAATAAGAAAAATGAACTGAATTTTGGAGTATTTAAGTTTTAATTTTGAAAAACGAACGCACCCTTATTTTTTTTAATTCACAAACGGTTGGTTTTTTTTGGATACTACACAGTCATCTTTTGAACACAAGTGTTAGACAGACCGGAAACCTCTATTTAAAGTGAAATGTGATCCACTAGCAACATACAAACCTGGATCAGGATTCGAACCAGCTACTTCGTGTTTTATAGCTAGTGATTAACGCTAGAATACACGTGTGCTTGGTACATCCACCATAAAATATAGTTGTCTGAAATGAACAACTTTTATTCTTCAAACTGTTCGGACAATGGAGTTAGGAATAAAGAGGAGAAAACATATATTAGTCTACTACCTACCAGTTGCGATTGAAGTAACTGAGGAGGTTGTCACAAGATGGCGGCTGTATTCTATAAATTGCATCAGCAGTTTCTCGCAAACTTCCCACCACTAAATTTAAATAGGAAATTTCGTCTTCTTTAAGCGCCTTATTAATGGAAATATTTTGTCAATAACGTGGTAAACATTTCTATTTACTTTTACTAGTCTCAGTTTGCCCAGGTATTGTAATATTTTTCACTCACACTGACAGGAGTTTGCCTAGGTTGTCGCAATATGGCGGAAACGCAGAGCCTGACTACCGCATAAATACTCTTCCACCAGTAAAAATGAATATCTGTTTCTGCCATTATATATGACTGAAATTCTGCAATAATAAGGTTTTTAAATAAGGAGATTATTTCTATTTAAATCTCCTGGTGGAAGTTTTCCCTGGCGATAATCAACCCCTGCGAAAGCGGTTACAGTTGAAGCTTCACTATTTTAAGGATATGTCATTTACTTTTTATTAACCCTCTCGCTGCGTAATTGTTTTATCAAAATAACTTCGCGACGAACGTCTTTTAAGAATTTTTATTCTTTTGTCACCGGTTTTTCATAAAATTTTTTTTTATATAATTTAAAAGGGAAAATGCTCCGATTAAATAAGGCAAAATTTACAATAAAGAAATAACTGGTGGGAATAATCAAGGAGGGTTAATTAGATGAAAAAATGCATCCCCGAGAAAATCTCGGGTAGCGCTGTGAGAGGGCTATTAGTTCCATGGTTCGGACATAATACTTTCAAATTATACAAGCACGCATTTATAATATCAGCGTTGCCTAGTCTCCGGCTTTTTGCACACCACTATTACCTTAGAGAAAATATTGTTATTTTAAATCGCCCAAATGTTCGAATTAAATAAAAGAACCTTTTTTGTATTAAAATTTTGTTATCCAAAAAACCGGAGATTTAGCAGCTTTGTAATATATAATTTTTTTTAAAAGATAATAAGAGTGTAATAAGAAATCTGATTTATGTATATCTACAAGGTTATTTTTAAGTACTTAAAAGTAGTTATACGTATTTGACCATGACGTGCACTCGTTTATGATGCAATTGTAGTTACAAAGTAATTGAATACCTCCAAGTTATCATTTTCTAGATTTTATTTAACATCGTAATTGCATAACTTTTACGCTTTTTTTTCTATAACTAAAATTTAAAAGTAAACTTTGCTTTATTTAATCAACAAAATTAATTCAACGTGATTAAACAAACCAAAATATGTTTTTAAATTTTTGTGATATTAAGGAAGCGTAAAAGTTGGCAGCTAAGGCAATTGTCGAAAGAAGTTGTTTTTCACCTGAAAAATTTTTGTTTGAAAAACCTGAAATCGGATCAAAAGGATTTAAAACTCAAATAGCAACGGATTTCAATTAAAACCTAGAAATTACTTTGGATCTGATTGTAAATATCAGACAGCAACAGACTTCATGCATATGTGAGTTTATTCTTAGATTAACCCCTTACGGTCGCATTAAATTACGGTTTAAAAATTCAAATTGCTTATTGGCACCACTTTTTTGAAAAAGAAATATTCTCCTTATTTAATGACAGGTAAAATGATACCATCACAAAGCCAATTACACTATTTTATAAAACTGCTGGGAATCAAACAATCTGAATAAAAGACACAGTCAGTGAATATCACGGGAGCGAGAATTAAGGGGTTAAAAAATTTTGTAAGCCTATTTTTACGGACTGCAAACAAAAAATATTGTTTTTGGTTGGATGAAGTTGGTTTTAAAGATCTTTTTAGAAAGTTGAATGTTTGCAAAAGCAGTGAAGTGCGTATAAATATTCACAGCATCACCGTCTATTCTTAAACTAAAACCTTGAGATAAATACAGAAAGAAAATGTGCGGCAGAAATAGAGATTTGTTAAGATTCTGTAAATGAAATTACAATTCAACAGATTTTATAAATCTACGGAAAAAACGATGTGAAATAAAATAAGCGGAGTGTATACAGGGTGTCTAAGTTACCAATGTTACAAACATTAATAGGGGATAGAGCACACTGAGAATTTTGCATAAAAAAAGAAAACATGATCACAATCCATTTTTTCAATCAAAAATTCAGTGTGTGTGTCTCTTTAATGCGAAAACGATTTTTTCGTCATTCATAAATTTAACAATATTTTGATATTTTAAGGGGGTACTTGACACAAAAATCTTCAAATTTCTCAAAAAAATTTTATTTCATAAAAAAATTCTCTGTTTTTCCTGTTTAAAATGACATTTAAATCATGTTTCTTTCTGAATTAGAACAAAAAATATTAATTTTTTCGTTTTGGTTTGTTTTCAAAATCTAGCTTTCAAGCAATGGCTGTCATGGAAACGACTTCTTGTAAAAATGCGTTTTTCTTCATGATAGGTTTTTTTCACCATTTCTCATATTTAAATTCTTATAACTCGAGAACCATTAAAGATACAGGGTTCAAACTTGGAACATATCATTTTCAATTGCTTTACTTTAATTTTGATTCAGCATATTTGAAAAAAAAAAATATTTAGTTTTGAAAATATGATTTTTTTTAAAAAAAGTTGCACCACTTTTTTTGAAAATTTTTTGTTAAATATTTCTAATTTTTTTATAAATTAATATTTTTAAAAATGCTGAATCAAAATTTAAATGTATATATTTCTGTTTATTTAAATGAAAGGAAAAATTGAAATTCTACATATAATATTTTGAGTTATAACGATTTTAAATTACCCCACTTTTTTAATAACTTTTAAATTTAAATTAAAAAAAAAATCTGAGAAGTTTTATCATGTGATTTTGTTTACAAATGATAAGGTTAACCATCACAAAAAAAATTCAGAATTTTAACTCAATAAATAAAAAATATTTTAAAATGTGTCCCGGACCACCTTAACGAAATTTTAAAACGAGTTGCCATTTTTTGTTTGAAGTAAGATGATATCCGTGCAAAGGCACAGCAATTGGGTCAGTGATACTCAATGTTCCCAGAGAAATACCATAATTGAACTTTGTATACCACTAATTTCGTATAGTGATATTCCATATTTTCTGCAAAGACCCCTTAATTCTCGCTCCCGTGGTATTCACGGGCTGTATTTTTTATTCACATTGTTTGATTCCCACCAGTTTTATAAAGTGTTGCCAATATGCAATTTGAATTTTTAAATCGTAATTTAATGCGACCATTAAGGGGTTAAAAATATTTTAAGTTTTATTTTTGCCGCCCCTCAAAGGTGTGTTGAAAGTGTGAGCAACGATAATTTACCCCTATTCATATGATCATCAAGATCCCCAGATCTTACGCATGCAATTTCTTTTCGTGGGGTTACAATAAAGAGCTAGTTTATGAGCAACCATTACTGAAAATACTAAAAAAAACTTAAAACGTTCACTGCCAAGCCTATAAAGTAGGAATTTTCAAATTGCTTCTTGAAAGTCGTTTGCCACCATAAATTCAGAAAGGTAAATTTCGCTTTACTAATACAGCGAAATTTCTGCCAATAAATAAGTCATTTTTTTTTTATAAAATTCTAAAATAATGGTGACAAAGTAATTAATAAATTAAAGCCACGAATATTAAAGCTACGAGTATACTCGTAGCTTGGCAGCGAACGTGTTAAAGAACGCATCGGTGCCACATTAAGAACCGTTGATTGTGTAAAGCTGCAAAATATGCGGAACGAATTTGATTACAGATTAGATTAGTTTGTCGTGTTACGAAAGGTTCTCACGTTGAACATCTATAACTGAAAAAAAACAAACAAACCTTGGAATGTTTTTTTTTTTATTTTCATATATCATTTATTGTAATATGTGTAATATTTTTCAAAATATAAAATTTTTAAACCCGGTCATTTATTTATGCTAACCCTATATATATACACAGGGTGTTGCCGAATTCAACCGACAAATTCAGCGGGATGATAGTTAGGCATCAAGAGAATGGGAAATTACCATAGAACATGATTGCAAACCACGTAATTAATGAAAAATACAGAGTGTTCTGCCGTATCTCAATTTGCGTTGACGGTAATAACTTTGATAAAACTGGAGTATATTATAATAAAATTTTCAATAGATATTCTCACCTTTGTTTAAAATGTGATAATATAAAAAAACTGTGGTAGAAGTTTCCATTATACGCGCCAGCAGTATGCCCTTGACGCTCCACATTTTGGATTGCGTTTACCAGTTCATACGGTATCATCGATTGTTTGAGCATCCTGTTTTTCCAGAACTTTTAGTGATGTTATAAAATTTCACACAAAACAAGGTACATATCGTTGCATTTTCATTGCAATGTTTTTATTTTTCTCCAAATGATTACCGTCAACCCGAGATAAGTTAGGATGAAACACCCCATTTTTGCGACTAAATAAGTGGTTTGCGACCCATGCCTTATGGCAGTTTTTCATCCTCTTGATGCCTGCTATCACCCCTCTGAATTTGTCAGTCAAATTCGGCAACACCCTGTATATATATATATATACAAGGTGGCCATAATTAAACTGACGGTACTCAGAGTGTTCTGTAGCGCGATCTAATTGCGAGAATGGCGTCAAATTTTGAAGGAAGATTAAACAAGACGGGGGACGAAGGATGCCGCGGAAAAAAAATTAGTTCCAAAAATCACCGCCAGGGGAATATGTGGCGCTGCGTACTCGAAAAAGAGAGTTTCAAAAAATGAAGAACCAATACTGAAATAAAATTACCGTTTATTTAACGAATTTAGCAATTTAATCCAAGCTCAAAATGGTATCAGTTTATAAAAAGCTAAAAATTTACATAAACACTGCTAAAGTTTCTTTATTTGCAATTTCACTTACACAGCATCAAAGAAAGCAACAACAGAAGAAGAAGTTCTTTATTCAAATTTCACGTTACATCTTTTGGCCCAGTGCCAGCTTGTTCGACTTTAAAAGGTAATGTGCTACTGTTAGAAGCAATTTCATTGAAAGTTATCTTTCATAATGTCTCCTTCTTTAGTCAAGCGAGCTCTGCTACTCAAATTCTTTTACCTCAACCAGTGCAATGCGCCAGCCGCTCTTCGTGCTTTTAGAAATCACAAAAGTAAAGGTTAACGTAAAGGTAACGGTCCTTTGTCAGTTAATGGTTTAAAAGCAATGGTTGAGGAGTTTGAGAAAACATGTTCTCTAAATGTTCAGTCAGGCAGAGGACGAAAACCCGTATCACAAGATACAATCGAAGAAGTGGCAACGGCAATTGTCGACAGAGTACCAGGCAATATTGCTACCTTTTCCAGCGCTCGTGGGATAGCTCGGAATCTGGATATGCCTTATTGTACGGTATGGGAAATCCTACGAAAGATTATCCACTTCTATCCGTACAAGATCAGCCGTATACAAGAGTTACGTCACACCTACCATGATAAGCAATTGACATTTGGCCTCACTTTTCTTGCCAGATTGGATTTGGATAATGCTTGGCCCTGGAAAATCTTATGGGGAGACGAGGCCCACTTTTACCTGAATTTAACTGTAAATACCCAGAACTGCCGAATTTGGGATAACAAGTCAACAAGAGCATTCAAAGAAATTCCTTTGCATTCACCAAAGATAACTGTTTGGTGTGGTTTCACAGCAGATATGATCATGGGTCCATTATTCTATGAGAACATTACTCCGACAGGACCTGTAATTTGTTCTGTTACCGGAGACAAATATCGCCAAATGCTAAACAACTTTGTTATCCTTTTGTTGTACTAGGGAAGACAGTGCCTGGAGAAAATCATTTTCATGCAAGATGGAGCCCCTCCACATATTGATTTGGGGGTACAGCAGCTGCTAAGACAGAAATTCACAACAGAAAGAGTCATTAGCCGCTGTTTTAAAACTGCATGGCCACCTCGGTCCCCTGATCTTACACCCTGTGACTTTTGGCTATGGGGTTACCTAAAGTCCAAGGTCTATCACGGAGGTTTCCAGAACCTGGCTACGTTGAAGGATAACATATCGCGAACTGTACGGGAGATTCCTGTAGACATGTTATTCTCTGCAGTTGTAAATGCTGTGCACAGAATGCAATATGTGGTCCCCAAAAACGACCATATCGAACCTGAGTTGGATGTGCTAAATAAAGGTTATTTTATTTCAGTATTGATTCTTCTTTTTTGAAACTCTCTTTTTCGAATACACAGCGCCACATATTCCTCTGGCGGTGACTTTTGGAACAAAATTTTTTTCATGGAATCCTTCGTCCCCAGGCTTGTTTAATCTTCCTATAAAATTTGGCGCCATTCTCGCAATTAGATCACGCTACAGAACACTCTGAATATCATCAGTTTAATTATGGCCACCTTGTATATAATAAAGATGAAATCACAAATTTATGAACAAATGGTAAAATTCTAAAGATGAACAAGATATGAACATAGGAAACCAGTATGTAAAATAAGAAACTATGAATAACCCACAGAATCATCAGAGGAGCTTGTAGGTTAATTCATAGTTTAGATGCGTTATTTCATCCAATTTTGTCGGCATTAATCCTAAAATGACAAGATTTAGCATATGAGTCATTCTCTGAAAAGTGGCAATTTTATGTCCCAGGGGTCTTGAAGACATATTTTTAAAATTACAAAAAGAAAAAGTGATTTAAACTATCAATATTACAGTTATACATATAAACTGTAATTATTTGCTTATTGAAATTGAAATTTGATGAATTTAATGTATTTTTTAATGCAAATATCATTCCCTCACTATGTCCCTATTCACATATGTAGGAATGAAAATGCTTTCTAAGAAAATGTTGTTATATTATTAGAAATGTGTTTCAAAAGGTATTTAGTAACTGAAAATATACCTAAGACTAATCACTTTTGTATAACATGGTTTTCAGAAGTATTTCGTCATTCCCTCACAATCATTCCTTTATAATTGTAATATGAGGGAATGCTTTAAATTGTGAGGGAATGATCTTAATCCATTTATATATGTACTAAACAGTAAAATAAGAAAATCTAATGCAATAAAATACACATTAAAAAATTCATAAGACTTTTAATTACCGTAAGTAAAGATAATACATTTTTTTATTTTCATTATTTTACAGGGAGAAGTTTAAAAAAAAAAATGTACTAATTCAAATAAACATTAACTCTTCTAAATGTTAATGTTTTATCTTTATTTTTTTCAGTTGAGATAGAGTAAAAAAAAAATATTATTTATTGATAGTATGACTTCTAATTATAATTTCTTTTATTTTTTAACCCTTTCAAGGGCGGTGATATGTTTATGAAATAACTTAATTTGAATTCCCAAGCGCCACAATGGCACCAGACTTTTTATAAACTTTTATCTATTTAACAGGTATGTGAAATATAGCATTTTTCCTATTTACAAATAAATTTGTTCTTAAATTCCGGTGCCAATCATTTATTTGAACATTTTCGCAATGGAAGTGCTTTGAGATTAAAATATCTGAAGAACTATGAGATACAGTTTGGTTCATATTATTTTTTGATAAATATAGCAATAAGGTATTTGTAAGCTAAATTTTGAGATTTTTGAGGCAATTTTATTGGGCAGCAATTAAAAAAAAAAAAAAAAAAAAAAAAAAAAAAAAAAAAAAAAACAGACACTTTTCAGAGAATGACCCATATATTTATGTCCGTGTGTGTGTTAGATTCATATAATAAATACCCAAGGGTCGCATTATATAGGGAAAATTTTATTGTTCCTACCATTATTTTGAATATAATATCTTCATCGTACCTTTCTATAGCACATGTTAAATAAAATGATCATAAGGATTATTGATTAGGGGTTCTGGTAGGAACAATAAAATTTTCCCTATATAATGCGACCCCTGAAATACCTTCAAATAAACTTTCATTTCGACGTATAGTTTTCTAATAAATAAATAAATAAATAAAAATAAATAAATAAAAAATAAATAAAAAATACATAAAAAACTAAAAAAGAGTGATTTTTTCGGCGTCGCGTCGTAAATAGCGTTACCTCACAATAGATGAATTTGCAATGTTTTTGTCATAATGAAACTAATAGATAAGTTGAATATGTCTGAATTTTCTTTACTGATTTAAAATCTAACGACTGTAGCAGTTGTGATAGAATATTTCTAAAAAAATCAATAACAGATTGATGCATTTCTAGATAAAAGTGAGGCATTATCAGTTGCATTCTTTGCATTTATAACCGAATTTCAGAAGTAATGTGATAAGTGACACACAAAGAAAATAAAAGTAAAGTACAAAATGCTATTATGTAATTTGTTGAAGAGATTAGTAAATAAAAGTCCACTCAATGAAATGGGCCTTCGGCTAAAGGAAGCAGAATTCCTTGCGTTTTTCTTTTTATCAAGAGAGACGATAAAGCAGAAGGTTAAGGTTGTGTGCAACATCTGAATATTAAGGAGATTATGAAGAATGAGAAAAAAGGATAACATTGCTCAGTCAGGGCCTGATAAAACCAAAGAGAGGCCCAGGCCTGGTATTCATTTATCCCTCCACCTCCTTCGTTCCTATATTGCCACAAAATGTTGACCATTTTGTATACCTTAGAATCAGAAATTGTAATTGTAAAAAAAAACCAGAGGGTATACTCTATTGGTAGGGGGTATATGCTGGAGAGTAAACGATATAGCTCTATTTCAGAAACGAAGGGTATACGATGTTTGGATGTTCAAAAATCCAGTAGGTATACGGTGTATACCCCCTCCACCCTCCACTGCACCCCTGCTTAAAATACAGGTATGAAGATAAATATATATATTTTAATTTCTTTTCTTCTCTAAAAGTACATGTTATTGATTACAATCAGTACAAGGTCAAAATAGATTTAAAAGACCAGCTTTATAAAAACTCTGTGGCAAATTTAGAGGCTCAGGACCACGGCTTGGCCCATGCTTCAACCTCTTGAATGGCACCATAATTTAGGCATTAAATTTTTCCTTTTATTAAGTAAGTGAAGAAAAGCTTTTTTTTTTTAATTTTTAAATAAATGTTTTATAAAGGTCGTTAAAAAACTGTTAAACTAAAAACCAAGGCTCATAATCCACTCATTCGACGTGAAATACATGGTGTCTTACTCTATGTACATTTTCGTTCATAATTTTGACAATAATAAAGATATTTTAGTAAATTTTTAAAATTTTCTTTATGTGAAATGTGATGAAATCACTAGATAGTCCGAAAGCTAGGTACCCCGAAAAAGACTTTTAAAAAGGCTTTTATTATTAGAAGTATTCATTTATTAAGAATATTATAGTGAGCGAATATATCGTTGACTTAGAGCAGGGTGTTAAACTGTGGCCCACGGATACCACTAAAATTTTATAGTAATTATTTCTTTATCTAATCGTCAAATCTTTGCGATTCAAAAAGTCGAGTATTTCTTTGAAAAATTTGTGGTATGCGGCGAGCCACAGTCTAAACCCCAGGCTTAGAGCGTAGAATGGCACAAAGGGACACATTTACTTCAAACACAGGGGTATTATTTAGGGAGAGTATGGTAGGGCAATTGTCCCTCTCTGAATTTCAGACATTTTTATCAGTGTCTGTTTTGTTAATTTCTTATTATTTATTGAATGTTTTCACTTTATTTTTACGAATATATTAACCCATTTATGCCTAGCATCCAATGTATAATTTTTTCTCCTTTATAACATGAAAATTGTGTGAAATAATTATCTAAAAATGTCTTTTTCTGTAGAATGGCACAAAGGGACACATTTACTCCAAACCCAGGGGTATCATTTAGGGAGAGTATGGTAGGGCAATTGTACCTCTCTGAATTTCAGACATTTTTATCAGTGTTTGTTTCGTTAATTTCTTATTATTTATTGAATGTTTTCACTTTATTTTTACGAATATATTTACCCATTTATGCCTAGCATCCAATGTATAATTTTTTCTTCTTTATAACATGAAAATTGCATGAAATAATTATCTAAAAATGACTTTTTCTGTTACCGAGAGACGACAGCATAAGATGGATAATTATTTGTATGAAGACTTTTTTCTGTGCTTATAGATTTCTAAGTTTGCAAGATGGCGAAATGTAAAAAGTAAATTTTTTTGTATTTTTTCTATCAAGGATCCAAATAAATAAGTCATAACCTTAGCTTGTAGACTTCTTTGAGATACGTATTTTTTAAAATTATGAAATTATTTGTTCAAGCCTATTTTTAAGGCATTTTTGTAACGTACAAAATACAGGGCGCTAGGCACGAATTGATACATATTTTTATTAGCCATTTAGGGGAAAGGTATTTATGTAAAGCCCTTTTCAAGATGATTATGAAATAAATTGTTTTTAAGCGTCAAATACGATTATTCTTAATTTATTATTAATAATACATAATGTTATTAGCCTCGGTAAAGAAATAAATGTATTTTTTTGGTAGTTTATAAAAATACTAATTATAGTATATAATATACAATTTAAAAGCTTATTTTATATAAATTTCGACAAAACATATAAATATGCATATTATACAATTATAAATTTTATGCAAGTTCCCATATTTAATACGTTTACATTTTATCAAATGATGAATACCAAAAAAAGTTATGCGTTTTTTAGTATTTTTCCAGTTTATTTTGCAACATTTTAAAGTGAATTTATCAACAAATTTGAGCAAACAAAAATTCAGGCATAAATTGGTTAAGAATTGAATGTAAATAAATTATAGCATTAAAAATGTTCCTGTGAAAATGTATAAGCAAAGTTAATAAAAACCCTGAGCCTGCAGCGCTACAATCCATTAAGGACGATGTCATACAGTTTCCAGGTCCGTTTTATTGACCATGGGCCTTGAGGTGCTACACATCTGCCATCGAAAAACTCAAGGCCAGAGGACACGAGTGTGACGTCATCACTGATAGACCGACTTCTCAATAGTGTTGGAATTCACACCCGAAAATTTTGAATAGCAATTTTCTTTTATTTTATTTGTGGAGTAGCTATCATCTTATAAAACAATAATAACTGTTTAAACATACTGGTGAGAATTTGGAATTCCCCCCCAATAAAAAATCAGTCAGATGCAGCAACACTGTGGCATTCCACATCTGGCTGAATTTTTATTTAGGGATTCCGAATTCTCACCAGTAAGTTTAAATAGTTATTATTGTTTTATAAGTTGATAGATATCCCACAAATAAAATAAAATAAAATTGCTATTCAAAATTTTCCGGTGTGAATTCCAACACTAGTGAGAAGTCGGTCGATTAGTGATCAGGTCACACTCGTGTCCTCTGGCCTTGAGTATTTCGATGGCTGCGGCTGTACAGCATATTTCTCGGTCAGGGAGTCAGCCTATCGCGAACACTTAGTGTTTTGGAAAAATTGATGATAGAAAAATAACAAAAAATGTGGATTTAACATGTTTATCAAAAGAATTGTGTCCCCTCGAATCAAAATCAGAAATGTCGCTCTTTTCTTTGAGGGGTCAGTTTTGTATAAAATATATGCATAGTAGACGTACATAAAAGTAATTTCTACCGGGCCTCTAAATTTTTGTGAATACCGCTGTGAAGCATAATTCTTTACTTATCTATTCACATGCTGAAAACTCATTCCGATAACCTTTATAAATATCTATATACATCTGTTTAACCCTTTCCGGCACAGAACAATTCTGTTCGTAAAATGATGAAATGTTTGACTCACACCGGAATTTACAAACGAATTTTATAGAAATTAAAAACTCGTTGCTTTCTCGTTACAACTTTCATTGTAAAAGCACAATTTTATTAAAATATTCTTGGTGCCGTTTTTAAGTTTGGAATTAAAATAAGTGTGGTCCCTAATTTTAAATAGGGGTAAAATTAGGTATTTATCCCTTTCCGGTACAGAACAATTCTGTTCGTAAAATGATGAAATGATTGACTCACACCGGTATTTACAAACGAATTTTATAGAAATTAAAAACTTTTTACTTTAAACTTTCATTGTAAAAGCACAATTTTATTAAAATATTCTTTGTGCCGTTTGTAAGTTTGGAATTAAAATTAGGTAGTCCCGACGTGGGACCACTGTGCTGGAAATGGTTAAATGCTTGATAGAATATGCGATACAACAAACTTTGGTTTAATAAATCCTCCATTATACAAGTGTTTTATGCATTCTTTAAATATTTGGTTATATTTATGGGTTACTCTATGATAAACGTTACTTTTTTAGGTGAAAATTCCAAGAAAATTACCTAAACCAAAAAAAATTATATATATATATATATATACAGGGTGTTCCGTTAAAGGGGTCCAATATTAATAGGGGTAATAGAGGAGATCACATGGAGCATAAATCAGTCTATAAAGCCTGGTCGGATCTCAATAGTTTTCAAGTTACAGCAAATAGAATGAAAATTCGGAAAATTGTAAAAGAACCCTCATTGCTAAACTATCGATAATGCTACATAAAAACGAAGCACATATTTAGAAAGAGCAGAAAAAAACCTACAAAATGACATCAATTGTATTAAAATAGCAATATTTATTGACGAGTTACAAGCCCTGAAACAGTGAAAAAAGTACGAAATCCAATATACATCAAAATAGTTAATCGTTAATTCCAAAAAGACAACTCTAGCTACAACAAAGAAAATGTAGTAAAATTTGGTCCATTCCGAAAAATTTCGAAAAAGCTTACAATGAACCATATCGGTTTAATTGTGTGAGAGAAATTAATCAGTTTCTTAGTTACAACTCCGCTTTCTTTGACACTAGCAAAGGTTAAACTCCGCCCATCACGATTGGAAACACCGCCTTTTTAATTACTCTCAACTATACATTTTCGATCATGCTTCTTCTGAGATGCAACATTTTTAATTATTCAAGAGTTGAATGAACCAAAATAACTTTACAATAATAGTCTACATTTTAAAGTGGTCTTTTATTGATATAAAGCTTAAGTTAAATTCTTTAAAATTAAACTGGTGGTGAAAATTCGGAAATAATTAAAAATATTGCGATTTGTAACTATGCAAGAAGTTTCAGTACATGTTTTACATGGACAATTATTGTATGTATATGTGCATCATAATTTATGATAGGAAATAATAATAACAAATAGCATAATAATTTTATTAATTATAAATTTAAAAAAGACACTAAATTTTAAATTAATTCATACAAACTTTGTAATTTACAATTTGAGTACACCACAGTCTGTGACTTACAAAATACTGTGCCAAAAAGTGTTGAAAATAAAAGAAAAATGACAAATAAAGAATTACATTCCACGTACTTTATGACATATGTGAAGCATAGTCTTCTGGCCTGCGCTGCACAGTTCAATGTCGGAAGGCAGACGAACGGACATTATTATAATAGGTGTTCGAAGTTGCGCCCATTAACAGAATCGCACAGCCGACAGCGACGTCGTAAAGATTGGCGAACACGCCGAAAAACTCCGACGGAGTTGGGAATGTCTCCTGCAGCGACAACGATTCGCGCTAGTAAATCCTCCGGTGTATCCACAGGCGTTTCATACACCAGCGATTTAAGGTGTCCCCAAACAAAAAAGTCTAACGGATTGAGGTCTGGAGAGCGTGCAGGCCAAGCAACAGGTCCACTGCGTCCAATCCATTTCCCAGGATATGCTGAATTGAGGTGATTGCGAACACCTATGAAAAAATGTGCCGGTGCGCCATCGTGCATAAACCACATATTGTGGCACAATGTTGCTGGCACATTTTGCAGTAACTGCGGTAAGATATCCCGTAGGAAAACCAAGTATGTACTGCCATTGAGTACATCTGGGAGTAAATATGGTCCTATGAGATAATCGCCGAGGACACCTGCCCATATGTTCACACTGAACTTTTGTTGTGCGTTCGACAGGAAAACAGTGTGCGGATTTGTATATGACCATGTGTGCATATTGTGCGTGTTTACCACGCCCTCTCTCGTAAATGTTGCTTCATCAGTAAATAAAATATTTTCCAGAAATTGTGGATTATTTTCTGTTACATTAAGCAACCAGCGTACGAATTCTGTCCGCTGAGCACAATCTGTTACTGATAACAGTTGTACCCGCTGCACATGAAAGGGGTGCATGTTTTCTGCACGCAGAACACGCCACACACTTTGGTGAGAAACACCGACTTCAGACGCAGCAGCTCGTGTACTCGTGGAGGGGTTATCTTTAAAAATATTCAGTACATCTTCTTCCATTGCAGGTGTTCGTACATGTCGAGGTTTCCCTGCATCAATGCTTGCTGTATTAAACGATCCAGTCTCCCGTAATCGTCTATCGATTTTTATGAAGAGTTTCGAACTTGGGCAACGTCTCCTTGGAAATTGCTCACGGTACATGCGCTGTGCTAGACATGCATTTCCATGAGCTTGTCCGTACATCAGATGCATGTCCGCATATTCTGCATGTCGGCATAATTATTATACATCAACTTACTACAATCCCACTTACAACAGCCTCCCTTTAACATAACGCCCACTGATGACTGCTGTTTTATTACACTTTTCTTCCTATACACATAGAAAATTTGCATAAAAAGTACTTCTTCATCATCCTGAAAGTTCATGGAGGAAACGTAGCAGTCACGGAGTTTGCTTTAAGACAAGGCGAGAGCTGCACAATATGTCATTCACTTGACCAGACTGAATAATGAAAGGGTATTGATAGAGGTTGATCAGAAATGTATAATTCAAAGATATTAAAACGGGGTGTTTACAATCGTCATGGGCGGAGTTTCGCCCTTTCCGAGCGTGCAACAGTACAGAGTTGTAACTAGGGAACTGCTTGATTTCTCCCATACAATTAAACTGATATGGTTTATTGTCAGCTTCTTCGAAAGCTTTCGGAATGGACCAAATTTTATAACATTTTCCTTGATGTAGGTAGAGTTGCATTTTTGGAATTAACGATTAACTATTTTGCTAAATATTTGATTTTGTATTTTTTCACTGTTTCAGAGCTTGTAACTCGCCATTAATTCTCAATATTCTAAAACAACTTATGTCATTTCGTAGGATTTTTTCTGCTCTTTCTAAATATGTGCTTCGTTTTTATGTAGCATTATCGATAGTTTAGCAATGAGGGTTTCTTTACAAATTTCCGATTTTTCATTCTATTTGCTGTAACTTGAAAATTATTGAGATCCGGCCAGGCATTATATACTGATTTATGCTCCGTGTGATCTCCTCTATTACCCCTATTAATATTGGACCCCTTTAACGGAACACCCTGTATGTATAAATTATATATAAAAATTATATAGTCGCAGTTCATCTTAGACCAAAGTTAAAGAACCGATAGAATTTGTCGAAAAAAATCGTATTTATTGATTTTACAGTATATTATTGCAGTATAACTTTCTGAAAATGTACTTTTTGAGACCACGTATCGACTGTTAATGCAGAAGGTATTTTTTTAAGTACTTTAAATTACAAATTAGTTAATAATGAAAATAAAATATTGAAAAAAGTTTAAAAATTAATTGAAGACCTACGAATTTCGTTTTGAAAAAATACAGCGGTTATAAAGATTTTTTGGTGGTGCGAAATTGGCTTTATTCCTTACAGTAGAATTATTCCCGGTAACCCTGGCCAAATGCCATAGTCGTCTGTTGTGCGCGAGTGAGTGGTGATTTGGATTCGTAGCACCATATCTGGCGACTTAGCTTGCTTTTGGCCTGAAATTAATAATAAAAAAATTATTACTTTAACCCCTTGAGGGGCAAGCAATTACGTTCGTGAAATGCTGAATTCCCATCGGAATCTTTGAAAAATTCTATTTCAAAATAAGTAAAAGCAATTTTACGGCTTTTTTTTCCACCAAAGTTAGAAAAGTAAAATTTATTAAAATTTTTCTGGTGTAAAACTTCATTAATCGTAGGTGGTATATAATATATACCGGTGTCCTCAAGGGGTTAAAAGTAAATGTATACAAAAGAGAATATATAATACGATTTTTGCAGGCAAATTTTATCGGTTCCCTAACTTTGGCCTATTGGTCTGTAAAATGTACCAGGTCTTAATGCTAAGTGCAAAATTAATCAAAACTGGTTCGTTTGTAAGATTTATATAGGTGACCGAATAGTTTTGTCATTTATTCATATATTTTCTAAAGCTTTAGGGTGCAATTTTCTTAACGGATTTAAATTAAAACGGATTTATTAAATATTTTAACGGAGGATACAAATACACAATGTTTTGTTTGAGAATGTCATGCTTATTTAAGTTAGGATATGGAAATTGAAGTAAATATCTCATAAAAAGCTTTATGTATATGAACGAAAAAGTTATTTTTATTCAATAAACGCTGCTTATATTTTAAATGAAGAATGGAGGATACATAAAGTTCATGACCATTTCTAGTTCAGTGAGAATTTTTCAAAATTAATGACAAATGGCAATGATCCTATTCACGGCTAACAACTGAAATTTAAAAAGGATGACCCCAGTATCTGAATATTTTTATTAGGTGACGAATGCAACTATATTAAAAAAATTATTGAATGTAATTTAATTGGAATGTATATACAAGAAAGGCTTGAAAAGGAGTTGTTCGCCTTTGATATAAATAATATACATAGCTTTACACAATGGTAAGACTTTTCTTTAGACTATCCAACAGAGAAATTAGACATGCTATCAAACGAAATGACAATTATATTTTATTTTTATTATTATTTAAGTTAATTTTTTTTTTATTACAAAGCCATAAGCTGAAAATTTCATTGTCGTCATTTTTCTCTCTTTTTATTTTCCGAACACACAGTGTAAGGAAGGTATTGGCATTAAAAAAAAAAAAAAAAAAAAAAAAACCTATGAAATTTTTGTATACCTTTACGATTTGAGATCTCCTACAGCTCATATTCAAAATATTAGAATTGAGAAAAAGTAATAAGAAAAAATTATTTTTCATTCATTTATTTTTGATACTAAGTAAATGCAATTAAATTTCATATAAATTAAATCCGGGATGTTTAGATAAGATTTTAACATTTACAAAATATAAAATATAGTACAATGAATTAGGTATACAGCTTTCTGAAACACATCAAAATGTTAGAATAAAATTTAGATTGGTTCAAAATATTAGAATATTTTATTTTACGCAACAATATTACCTCATGAATATGAAGTAAATGGTAGTTAATATTTTGTTGTATCCCCCTTTAGCTTTCATAACAGCGTACAATCAATCTTGCATACTATATACAAGGTGTTTACAAACATTTCTATCAATATTAGCCCAAATAAACTTTCTATATGCCACTAACTCAGTTTTACTTGAAGAAGGATTTTCTTGGAGCTTTTTCTTCATTATACACCATAGGTTTTTCATGGCATTAAGGTCTGGGAAGTTTGGTGGCCAAGGAAGTACTTTAACCCGTTAACGCTCGAATTAAATTACGGTTTAAAAATTCAAATTGCTTATTGGCACCACTTTTATGAAAAAGAAATATTCACCTTATTTAATGACAGGTAAAACGATACTAAAATATAGCCAATTTCGCTATTTTATAAAACTGGCGGGAATCAAACAATTTGAATAACAGACACAGCCCGTGAATATGACGGGAGCGAGAATTAAGGGGTTAATGTTCCGTTGGCGGAACCAATTCTTTGTTGGCACCGAGGTATGCGGTGACCCTAAATCTTGTTGAAAGATGAAATCATCTTCAAATAAATCTTCTGATGACGGAATCATGTAATATTCCAAAATTGCTTGATATATATGAGAGTTAACCTTTTCGTAGACGATGCATAACTTTCTAGGTCCTTCTGCACTCATGCAACCCCAAACCATGACACTAGCAGCAAATTTTACGGAACGTTTAAGGCATTCTTTATCAAATACTTCTTGCTTCATTCTCCAAACTCGAATAACTTGATTACCATATGAAACACAAAACATACTTTCATCACTAAATAATATATTCTTTCAATTTCCTTCTGTCCATAAACGTCTTGATTTACACCAATTCAATCTTATACGCTTTTGTTTTGCAGTCATGAGAGGTTTTGTTTTCCGTACACGAGATTCAAACTTAAATTTATGGAGACGTCCATTGTTGATGTAGAAACTTCAACTCCTTCTTGCAAGAATCGCACACTTATAAAACAGTTTTTCATAACTATATGCTTCAGTTTCCTGTCATCTCTAGCAAATGTTTTTGGTTTTCGGCCACCATTTCATCGATTATTTTGAAATTTTCCATTTTTTTTTAATATTGTGCTAATATTTTACTAATGCTTGATTGCGAACAATGTAACTAATTCGCTATATAACATTGATTTTTACTGTGCCGATACAAATCAAATATACGAAGTTTAATAGGTTCAGGAATATCATGCACACGACCCATTTTAAGTCGAAAAAGCAAACTACCTGCAGAAAGAATATTGATTTTAAATAAAATTGTCTGAATTTAATCAATGATGCCACCAGTTATGAATTGGTGATAAATGAAGGAGAATTAATGTGAAATATTCTAATATTTTGAACCAATTGAAGAAATATTCTAATAATTTGACATTTCGAAATAATTTTATTTTTAAATTAATCTTTTCAAGAATGATATTAATTTTAAGATAATAAATAAGTTTAATCAACAATAAGTTCTTAATAAAATTATCGTTTGCATATTTGCATTAAAAGACATTAAATTACCAAACAATATTTTCAATTTGTAAAAAAAGTAATTATTCTAATATTTTGAATATGAGCTGTAGATCGTTCGAAAAATCTTTTTCCTAAATCAACTTTTACAACGATTTTATATGTATGTTTATATGAATGTATACATGTGTGTTGTGTTGTGTTTATGTTGCTGTTTCCTAAAGTTTTCAGGACCCAGAGTTAAGAGAACACAATAGTGTCCAAACGGTGCTTTCTATAGAGCTTAAATTTAGTAGATGGGTATTTCCACGAGCACTTGTCGTGTAAGTCAGATACTATGCTTCTTGGCTACCGTTATTTTATAAAAGTTTGCTTCGCCTTTTTCAATTAATGAGATATCGCCCATAAAATGAGTTACATTTTTCCATTCTAAATTACTATTAGCCAAAAATCATAGTATACGATTTACACGACAAGTGCTCGTGGAAATGCCCAGATATGTTATACAGGGTTCGTACGGGTACCGTTATTTTCAAGACCAAATATCAGTATTTTTTTTATAGAAAAATAAATCTTGTTTAAACGGACGAAATTTTGTCTTATTTAAGGAGAGATTTTCCATAAAAAAATACTGGTACCGAAGAATTTCTTAGTCTGAAAATTCAATGATCCGTACGAACCCTGCTATAGGTTAAGAACTGCGTAGATTCTTAGACAAATCGTCCAATATCTGAACTATCTTTATACCACACTGTTACCACAGGTCCGCAGTTAGTACCGCTTCTATAGAAAAAATCCGTAAGCAAATGTGACCTAGAATAACCGATTAATATTGCGTTACATTGGCCTAAATGCTAATTTTAGGATTCAAATGATGCAAAAGAATAATTTTTAAAAATTCGAAAGTTTAACTGATTCTCCTAGCCTTCTAGAAAACATTTCTGAAAATCACGTTAACTTATTTTTTGGCGCAATAAATATTACCAGGGATATAAGTGGAATAACGTTTTTTTCTAATTGTAAAATTATTAGAACGTCACTATTATATAAACTTTTAAATTATATGGTTCTATAAAGTCCAGTGGACTTAACCCAAATTTTCTTATTAAAAAAATGATGCGGTTGATAAATGAAGCGTAAATTTGAAAAAGTTAGCAAAAAATATGTCGGTGTAAGGAACTAACCACTGAAACGTAAACGCTTTTGCTTTGTTGGATAAAGACTGAAATGTTAAAAAAAAAAAAAAAAAAACTACATTTATTGTTATCAGATAGTTATTGCAAGAAAAATAATTTGCACGGATCCAGTGTTTTAATTACTTTATTCGTTGTTGTATAGTGAACTCTCAATATCGCTTAAAGATAATTTCAATTTTCTCTTTAGAATCTTGAGCATGGATAAATAAATATATAGAACTTTAAATATGCTTAAATAATTATTTATTTAATGGAGTGGGTATTTAGCAAAATATGTTTGGTTATAGAGTGGTATTTGGAATCAGCTAGTATTATTTTATGTCAGTGTTCCAACATATTAATAAATACTAAAATGCTGAATATTGAATAAAAATTGTTGCATAGAAAATGCTGTGATTAAAAAAATTATCTGTGCTTTTATTTATTACAAAGGATTTCTAAATATACAGAGTTATCCAAAAGTCACAGAAGAAATAAACGCTCAAAAATTTGAAAAGTATAGGCAGTTGCATGATGTGGTTTTTACAGGAATGTACAGAAATATATGAGGTTATTTTTTAATAGCAAAAATGATATTGACAGAATAATTACGTTAGCAACCAACAAACAGTGTTTCAGTTATGATAGAACTTTATAGAGCGACACATTACAGTTTGAAACGCAGTTAAGATTACAAATGTTCAATCTGACTGATATCATTAACCCTTTAATTCTCGTTCCCGTAATATTCACGGGCTGTGTATTTCATTCAGATTGTTTGATTCCCACCAGTTTTATAAAATAGTGTAATTGGCTTTCCTATGGTATCATTTTACCTGTCATTAAATAAGATGAATATTTCTTTTTCAAAATAGTGGTGCCAATAGGCAATTTGAATTTTTAAACCGTAATTTAATGCGACCGTTAAGGGGTTAACCACTCAACTGGTTTGTCTGGTTTGTTTGGAAAGTTATTCTACACCACTAATTTTAAATTGCAATATTAGCTTTATTTAATGGCAGAAATATTTCATTTATATAAGGCAAATATTTTAGTACAGTAAAAGTGGTGTATGCTCCCTATTTCTAGTTTATTGTGTCAAAAAAATTAACCACTGAAGGGGTTAATTCCTTTAGAGTGTGCATACAGTGCTCGTTTCTGATACCGATAAAAAAGAAGAGTAATATTAGCCTTATTTAATTAAGGTATTTTCGTGATTAATAAAGTAAAGTTAACTGTTAAAAAAAAAGGTCATGCCAACCGAATAAATTTAGTGTAAGAGATGCTCGTCCCGAACGGGTTAATAAGAATAGCTGTCAAGACGGGGCAAGATAGTCCGCAGAGCATCGAAAAATATTTCTGCTGTAATTCCTGTCTTACGATGGCTCAAATATAGCGACTATCAGTAGCTTTGAAACCCCTACTGCGTTAACTGTCAGTGATAAATGCAGCAGCTATATCAGCAATAATTTTTTTGGTATAAAAAACCCCACATCTTTCTGTTTATTTATGTGAGGACCATATCGTGCTGCTTTATGTAATAGGAAAAATATCTCATTTAATGTCATCCAAGGTTTTGTAACCCGAATTCCTTTAATTCCTCATTACACGGAGACAAAACTTTAACAATATTACACAGAAAACTTGCTCGATCTAAGAAAGATTGAACATTTGATTTACAGTTCCGAGTTTACATATTTTAGACGAAAGTGAGTAACTAACTACTATGCTGAGTGGGATCCCTGTCGTATGACAATCAAAAACGAAAAAAAAAAATAAATAAATGAAAAAAGATACAAACATAAATGACACTGTAAAAAATTAAATCGCTAATTATTAAGGCAAATTTATTACGTGATTGTTAAAAATTTCAGTTCAGTAAATTATTAATTGTTTTTGTTCTAGTTTCATGTTATCAAACTATAGTAGGAGGGTGTAAGAGTGCACATTTTTAAAACAATTTACTATAAAGGAATAAAAATCGAATATATCAAAGTACGAAGCGTTTAATGTTAACCCTTTACGGCTCAAAGTACTTCTGTTGCTAAAATGTTAAAATAATTGATTGACACTGGGACTTGCGAACAAATTTATTTGAAAATAAGTAAAGCCTTTTCTTCACGTACAATCTAAAAGGTGAAAATTCATTTTAAAATACTGGTGCCTCTGTGGCATTTGGGAATTAAAATTAAGTGGGACAGAATTTAACCCACCATGCCGGAACGGGTTAAACCATAATAATCAAGTTACAAACTATAAAAAAAATATTTAAGAATAAAAATAAAACGTGTGGGAATAATCAACAAAAAAATCACAAACTTGTAAATGAGAATTCTTATATACCCTAGTGTGTATGTGTGCGCATTCAATCTTTGATATTGTATAATATATAATTCGCATTTGAACTTGTGAACATAGCCTATGAAATTTTGTGAAACCAATTTCATAAGTGCCAACCATTATGTTTTTTTATTGCTTTCGGAATATTAATCTTCGCCTTTTTTAATTGCAGAATTCTACGATTTCGAAAAAGAAGCAATGTCTGTAATTGATATCGAGAATCTTGGAGCAGTATTATGAGGTGGGAATCTCACTAAAAAAATTACTATTTCCGAAGACAAATTTGTTGGCATTGCTTCCGACAGTGGTGTTATCTGATCTGACTGCATAGCCGTGTCTGACGATTTGCCAGTAATAATGAAACTCCTTTCGCTGAATTTCCTGCTACCATGTAGATCGCATTGGCACCTTCTTTTTCCTCCTTTCTGTGACTGTGCTGTCAAAGAAATCGTCTTTTCTGAAGCTTTCGGGACTTAAAAACTATAGACCAGATACTTTCCACAGAATAGTAACTATTGTAACTTTTTTGTGCGTTAATGGGAAAATAGAAGCAATTTCAATTACTGTTTTGTTTTGATAGTCTCTTAGGCGCCATAGCTATTCCATTTTCTTCCATGTTCTATATACAATGGAGAGGGAAGTCTTATTTCAAGTCTTTGGGAATCATACGTCATACTAAGAAAATAAGAGAAATATTTGATATAGTTTCTTGAAATAGTTACATAGCTCTTTTTCAACTGTTTTTTTAAATGTAGCAAAGTTTGAGCTCACCTTTAGTGCCTCTTTGTAATGCAGTCACAATTAATTTTTTAGAGTATTAACCCTCCAGCCTCAGGCGACTTTTTCAGTGGGTTACTTTTTAAAATTAAGATTGTTTGATTCCCACCACTTTTTTGAAGTAGAAATAGTCACTTTATTTAATTACAGATTAAATAATGAGAGAATAAGCAGAATTATACGCTTTTTAAAAAGTGGTGGGAATCAAGCAATCTGAATTTTAAAAACGTAGCCCACTGGAACGCGAAAATAGCGTTTCCCACGGCTGAAGGGTTAAGACGGCTAAGCGCACTCGAAATACCACTGTAGTTTACAAAGCGCTTCACACCAGTGTGTTGTTATGATGAATGTGCACTCTTACACCATCCTATACCCTATGCACCAAATACTTTTTTATTAATTTTTCTTTAAAACTTACTTTATTGAATTAACTCAACACAATTTATGTTCGTCCTTAATCAAGCACATGCACACACACACCACCGCTCCCAGAATACTAGGTCTGAGCTAGGGATGAGAGCGTTCCGACCCAAATGACCGATTACTACCACTAAATATTAATAGTATTCTTCGCTTTATTAAATCTCAGCATTTCTGTCATTACATAATTCGAGAAATACTATTAAAATTTAGTGGTAGTAATCGGTCATTTGGGTCGGAGCGCTCTCATCCCTGGGCTGAGCGCTGAAACAAAAATGGCGGCTGCCGTAGGCGGATTTTTTCAATGTTTGTACGGTCCCTTGAATTTGAATATTAATAATTTTTTTAAAGTTTTTTTCCGCTTTATTTTTCTCAGATGAAATAAGTCGAAGAAAGCTTTCGGAAAATACTGGTGTCAAAATTCAGGGAACCGTACAAACTCTTTAAAACATCCGCCTACGACAGCTGCCAATTTTGTGTCAGCACCCAGGCCTATTATTCAGGGGGCGGTGCACACACGAGCGCGCGTGAAACATTGATCACCTCCCCCTGAAATTAGACATCAGTATTTTCCAAAACCTTTCTTTGACTTATAAATCTCAGATAAATAAAGTGGAAAAAACTAATAAAAAATATTAGTATTCAAATTTAAGGGTCCGTACAAACGCTGAAAAAAATCCGTCTACAACAGCCTCCATTTTTGTGTCAGTGCTCAGGCCTCGTATTGAGGGGGCAATGCATTGATGAATATTGACATTTTGATTTATTGTTCTAAATTATTTCAAATAAATCGAAGATACATCCCTAGTAGAAGAAAACAATATTGCCCAATATGGGCATAAAGTACTGCCCTAAAGCTGGTGTGTTGATATTTCTGGCCAATAAGGGCGCAATATTGGCAAGAGTTATTTTGGAAATTCAGTGCAAATATTTTCAATGCAATATAAAGATTTTTGCAATATTGTAGTTTCATTGTAAATACCGTCAAAGAAAAACCTATATTTCTTTAATACCAGCATTTCATTGCATATATTTTCAATGTAAAGCCATATTTGACCGATATTGGTATTTCGTTGGAAATATTTCTGATGAATTAATATTGACGCAATATTACTCCCTAATATAACAAATATTACCAATATTGGCTTGCTACTGGATTTAAGTGAAGAAAACAGTTGAAACCAACATGTCTTGGCATTTATATCTAATTTATATAGATATAAGATAAGACGATATAAATATGATACAAGTATTATATAGAATGTTAATAATATAATGATACTAATTACACACCTACATATTTACAGGTGAAATAGAGTGGGTATCATAGGGTTGCAAGTTTGGCCTCCATTTTTATTTAGAAATTTTGAGTTCATACCAGAAGTAAAGAATAGTATTTTATGCTTTGTTTAATGAGAGACATTTAGGGATCGCATAAAGTAAAAATTCTTTTTTCAAAGTATTCGGTATGAATTTGAAATTTTGAATCAAAATTGGAGGCCAAACTTGCAACCCTGGTGAGTATCATTTCTAAATTATATTAACATACTATTAGTATGTTAATATAATTTCGAAATTTGATATCTAGGTTCTAAATTAAATCTAAACATTAATAAGATATCTTATTTTATTTCATTTAACCGCTTCAAAGTCGTGGCATAATGTATGTAATACTTAATTTTAATTACAAATTCCACACCAGATATTTTAGTAAATTTTTATTGAATAAAAAATTACATGTAAATATTCCCTTTAAATGGTTAGCATTTGGAGAGTATTAATCAAGAAACAGCAGTCTTTCTAAGGTAGCTGCGTTTATCAAACCTTGTGAAGAATTCAAGCCTCACCCTTTGAAGGGCGGTGGTGAATTATGTATAACACTTAATTTTTTATCATACTTGCTACAATGACTCCATAATGATGGAATAAAAAAAATTTCTGAATATAAGTGAAGGAAAAAATTTTCCTTTTTTCAAATAAATTGCTTGTGTCATTCAATCATTTCAACATTTTAGCAAAAGAAGTACATTGTACCTGAAAGGGTTGAAGCGTTGTTGAAATGCATTTCGAGTAAGACCCATGTTTATGTAAATAAAAGTCTTAGACTAAAGGCGTGGTCTGAATTCTTAGCTCCACCCAGAGACTGATTACATCAGGGGAAAACATCCTTATTGAATAGTAATCATCACCGTATTTAACCCTTTAGTGCGCAGCTTTGCATATATGCGAAGTACAGTGTTTTGAATTTAATAGATTGTTTTATTCGTATATACCCAATTCACACCAGAAACTTAAAATAGCGATATCTGCTTTTATTAATAACAGACATTCCGTATTTAAATAAAGCGAAATTAACCATTGAAACTCTCTGGTGTAAAGTCAGATTCTCTGAACTACTTAATTTCTAGAACGTATTATGTTATGTGAATTAAAGGGTTAGAGGTTAAGTTTTATAACATAAATAATTATATAAAATAAGGTATTTGGAGACATGCTCATTAAAATATTGACTAATTTGCAATATTTTAGCGTAAAACAGCCACACGACAGTAGTTTTTACTTATACTGCAGATGTGCAACAGAAGAAAAGATTGTCATTTTATATGAAAATTGTATCTCTGATTTTTTTCATTATTTTTCCTGCGTTACAAACCTTTCAGAGAATCATATATAATTTTTTCCAAATAAAAGAAAAAATCGCGCATTTTAGGGTTAACCCTTTCTGGCGCGGAGTAAGTCTGTTTGGAAAATGGTGAAATGATGGACTGACACCAGATTTTACAAACGAATTCATTAGTAAATAAAAACTTGCTTATTATCCAGTATTTTATAAAAGGAAAAATTTAACTAAATAATCTTGGTGGCGTTTGTCAGTTTTGGAATTAAAATTAGGTGTCCTTTTTTGGGGAGACAGCCCGCTAAAGGATTAACCACTGAATTTTTCACCAATAAAAAAAAATGATACAGTAACAATTGCTATTCGGAAATACTGATGACATTTGTAACTGCGTTAATAAGTCTCTTGTTCCACCTATACAATTTTTCATTCATAAAATGTTAGTAAGCTTTTAGCTGAAAGAATATATATTTATATGATATAATTGGGCACATTTTGTTAAAATGTAAGAAATTTATATATTAAATACATATGATGTAATATTATAATATATAATATAAAGCGTAAATAAATGAGTAAAACCTATCTAGTCAATCAATGTATCAAAATTCTTTTTTTTTTTTGACATAATAAAGTAAAAATAGGGACAAAACACCACTTTTTTCGTACTAAAATATCTGCCGTGTACAATTGAAAAATGTCTGTCAATTAATAAAGCAAAATTATTATTAAAAATTTGTAGTGTCCAAAACTTTTAGTAACCAAGTGAGCAAACTCTTCTTTCCAGAGCGGCGCTCGAGCAAAACTGTTAAGGGCCATAGTTGCCAACTCTTAAGCTTTTTTGTACCACAAAAATTTAATAGTAAATTCCAACTTTTTAAATCGCCGTAATCTGCCGATTAAATAAGGCAAAACTTTCTATTAAATTTTTGGGATACAAAAAAGCGTAAGAGTTGGCAGCTATGGGTTAATCTTTCACTTTCGAACACTTCTTGACATTATGTAAATAATAAAGAACGCACAGAAACATTAATTACATATTAATTCTTAATATTAAATAATTTTTAATTAAAACGTTTTGATTTTGTAAGCATGCACGCGTACTCTTTCGCAACCACTGGGTGCGAACTCTTACAATTGGTAGGGTAGACAGGGGCTAGTTGGCCCGCTTTTTCTTCTAATAATTTTTTAAAAATTACAATTAAACATTTTAAATTTCTGTTTATGTTACCACTATCAGTGTACTTTCAGGAAGAAGTCACAGTAGTAAAACTTGGAAATATTAACTATAAGTATTAGTTTAGAAGCTCAAATTGACACCAAGTCGCTTGAGCCAACCTGCCCCGATTGCGGGGTAAGTTGGCCCAAGTCGCTTTTTAATTTTCTGACTGTGTAGAAGTTTAAGAAATGATTAAAATTTTACCAAATCTTAATTTTTATTTCTTGTGAACGAAAACACAATACAGCCTCCTAAATTAAAATAAAAATTTTAAATATTAAAACTGTGAGTTATTCAAATTATTAACTTCGACCAAAAATTTCTTTAAAATTTGATTTTATTTTCTCATAAAGAATATCTAATGCATTACTAAACACTAAAAAATTCTAATAAAGGCATGGCAGGTGTTAAAACACCGTAAATCTTAGAGTACAGTAATTTAAGAAATCATTCATCTTTTATTAGGTGACTTACTATAGACACCAGATGATAAATAAATTGTATCAAGGCATCTGTACATCTGTTAAGTGCAATAATTCTTTTTTTCGTTTATTATGTTTTTCTAACGCATAATTCCCTTCGAATTTCTGTCAGTAAAATGTAATATTTCCTCATGATGCTTTGGGTAATGCCAGCTTCTTTGAAATAATGATAATTTGCGTTTATATAAAACTTTAATTCCTAATCAAGTATTAAAAAAACCAGTTTGTTTATTATGAAATACATATATTATTGATTACATTCATGATTTATTATTGGTACAATGAGATTTAGATAATCTAATAAGTTATGATACAGCAATGTGCTTGATATAATTATGTTGGATGATACAATTTTTTTGTATTTTTTGTTTGAACTGCTGATCTTTATTAACGGTTCAGGAAGTGTAGTTTTATTCTGTCTGTGGAAGGGACAACATGTCTCTTAAAGGGAAAGATATTTTTTGATAATTAAAAAATTGTTTCCTGAAACTTCCCTTTTAATGGATTATAAAGACAGAAAGGATTATTTAGTTTCAACGAATAACTACCCAGGTAAGAGGTTTTCACTTCATAAAATGTGACGTTATTAAAGCATTATTTGTGGCAAACTCTTCTCTGGACGGGGGAACAAGGGGATTTTATTAATAATTGAGAAACATCAGAGTCGGGTAGATGTTGATTGTTAGATTTGTTACTTTTAGCAGTAGTATATAAAACTACAAGGCCGAACTTTTAGGTATATTTCGTAAGAAATACTACCTATTGCAATTTCTAATATGTTGGAATTTTCGAAAAACTTTTGCAGATCTACACCGATCATGACCCCTAGAGCCCAAATATTTTTTCATCGCCGCTTCAAAACTTTATCTATCTATCTATCCATATATATATATATATATATATATATATATATATATATTTACTTTTCTATGGGTACGATAACATATCCAATCAGTTTAAAGTTTTCAAAACTTCTAGGAAAAGGGCCAAAAAATTATGCATGACAGATTTTTGATGCAATTAAAAATGGCTCCAAGGAGTGCAAAAATAGGGTTTTTAGAAGAAAAAATTCATAACTTCGTCAATTCACAAGATATCAAATTCACTTAAATTTATCATAAATGCTCTTAATATTATCTGCAACTTTTGTATTGACAAGCTTTTGATAGAAAAAAAATCTTACAGCAAAAAGAAATTGAAAACAAAAAAGTGTGTGTATGTGTGTGTGTGTGTGGGGGGGGGGGGGGAGTTTGTATAAGAAAAAAATCACATTTCCCTTAATCCGTTAAATTCTTGGTGAAATTAGTACTTCAAAATGTACCTGCACCTGAAGGCCAAGCGAACAGGGATTTTTCTATAATTATGAAAGTTATAAATGTTTTTGTACAACAGGGGCAGCTGATTTAATTTCGGGAGGAGGTAAACAACATTATAACTTCATTTTTTTAAAAAGATTGACTGGAATAACCAGGAATTTAATTAATAAAATAATTCCTTACTATTAATTAAAAATAAATTAATTAAAATAATAATAAATGTTTATTAAAATAATTCATTAAAACTATCAAAATTCCAATACCCCAGAGCCAAATTTCTACGGGGCATGTTGGCCCGCCGGGCCAACTAACCCCGTATCGCCATATTTGTTTTTCATGACTGTAAGGAATTATTCTGAAAGTATTTCAATAAAAAAAACATGCCCTACAATAACTACGAATATTTATTTTTCTGAATTATTATATATCAAAATCTAAAATGTAATCTACAAACAAATAAAAAACAATTATTTATAAGAGAGGAAATTTACTCAGCTTTGCAAAATTTTGAAAATTCTCAATAATTTTTTAACGGACGCTCCGACTTCAATAGTGCTGATGTTGGAGGAGGAAAGCGAAGCAACGTATACTTGGCTGGACTTACAATGCCATCTAACACAAAGTTTAAAAAAATATCGCGACTGGGCCAACATGCCCCTATGGCCAACTAGCCCCGATCTACCCTACCTTTGGTGAAATTCGCGTCACTTAAAGATCAATGAATTTTCACCTTTCTTCCGAACATTTTCATGATTTTGTCATTCAAAACATCAGGTAAACCATTAGAAATAAGTAATGTTTGAAACAGTAACAATTTCAAATTGAAGAAAAATAATATAAAAAAGACTGAGAAAGTTTAAACACATCCTCTTATGCCTCTATGTAATGCAACCACAATTATTTTTCTAGAGTATTAACACTAAAACTACCGCGAGGTGTCAAATGACCCTTTTTGAATTTTTTTTGAGAATTTCTCAAACTAAAACATTAAGAAATTTCTTTATATTTCACGACATTTATTAAAATGTATGATCATATTATTCCTTAAAATGCCTCATCTCCGAACTATTTTTTTTGCCTAGAAAAAAATATTTTAGCCTTAACTACCGCAAGGGGTCATTTGACCCCTGAATACATTTATGTTAAATCATAAAGGTATAAACGTTTTATTTTGTAAGAACTTTAGTAACTTGCGTATTTTTGCTATTACTTCATTTATTCTACTGTATTACATCATATTTGTTAACCCTTTCAGGAGCAAAGTATTTTCAATGCTAAAGTATTGAAGTAAATAATTGGCACTGGAATTGACCAACAAATTTATTTGTAAATATGAAAAAGGTTATATTTTACATACATATTAAATGGAAAATATTTTACCAAAATTCTGGTGCCATTGTGGCGTTTGGGAATTAAAATTAAGTGGTTTCATAAACCGACCCTGAAAGGGTTAATGTATGATGGTGCTATTAGAAATTGACTCTACTCCGGGTGAGATTCTAGTTTGAACATTTCAGGTTATATCGAGAACGAAATAATCTTTAAAAATATGTGGTGAACATAAAAAAATCGCACACTATTTGTTTATTAAATTTTCGAATTTCTTGAAATAATTGCTTTCTAAATTTTTTTGCGTAGTTATAACTTTTTTTTTTACTTTAATAAATGAACAATTTGTAATAATTATTTGAAAAAAAATGTTTTATTCATACACGAAAGTGTATCAACTGCTATATTTTTCGCAAAACATCCTAAAATAGATATTTTTTTATATAGGGATCATTTGACCCCTTTTGGTAGGAATAGGTATAAGAAAATATCGGTACGTTTAGTGTTAACAAGTCTCATCAGCACTCGAAACACCACTGCAGTTTACAAAGTGCTCCACATCATGTTATGATGAAAGCGCACTCTTACTTATTCTATAACCTATGCAAAAAGTACTTTTTTATTACTTTTTTCTTTAATCCCTTGAAGGGCGGTGGGATAAAATATATCCCACCTAATTTTAATTGCGAAATGCCACATTGACACCAGAATTCAGTACTGAAAAGTTTAATTTTATTAACCCCTTAACGGTCGGATTAAATTACGGTTTAAAAATTTAAATTACTTATTGGCACCACTTTTTGAAAAAGAAATATTCACCTTATTTAACGACAGGTAAAATGATACCATAATAAAGCTAATTACACTATTTTATAAAACTGGTGGGAATCAAACAATCTGAATAAAAGACACAGCCCGTGAATATCACGGGAGCGAGAATCAGGGAGTTAAATACGTGAAAAGAAGCTTTTACCTATTTTGAAATAAATTTGTTTTTAAATTCTGGTGTGATTCAATCATGTCAGCATTTTACTAATCACAGTTCTTTTCCCCTGAAAGGGTTAAAGGTTACTTTATTGAATTAAATCCGCGCAATGTACGTGCTTAACTCTTTCTAAGGCAGATTAATTTCTTTTAAAGAATGTTGAAATTGTTTAATATCACTCGAATTTATTAACAAATTGTTTTCAAAGTAATTAAATGCTTTTAGTCACGTTTATTATAAAAGTAAAATTTTATCTAAATTTATTGGTTCCAATTTGGTATATGGGAGCTGATATTAAGTGGGAAGTACACTTCCCGCTGCCTCAGAAAGGGTTAACCCTTAAATGCGCGATTTTTTATTTTGTTTCGAAAAAATTATATATGATTCTCTTAACGGTTTATTACACAGGAAAAATAAAAATCAGAGATATATTTTTCATATAATATGTCAATCTTTTCTTCTGTTGCATATCTGCAATATAAGTAAAAACTACAGTCGTGTGGCTGTTTTACGCTAAAATAATGCACATTAGTAAATATTTTAATAAGTATGTCTCCAAATACCTTATTTTATATAATTATTTATTTTATAAAGCTTAACCTTTAACCCTTTAATTCCCATAATAGAATACGTTCTAGAAATTACGTAGTTCAACGAATCTGACTTTACACCAGAAAGTTTCAATGGTTAATTTCGCTTTATTTAAATACGGAATGTGTGTCTTTTAATTAAAGCAAATATTGCTATTTTAATTTTCCGGTGTGAATTAGGTATATGTGAATAAAAAAAATCTATTAAATTCAAAAGAGTGTTGTTTGCATATATGCAAAGCTGCGCACTAAAGGGTTAATCAAGCCCATGCACACACACACACCACCGTCTCCTGAACACTAGGTCTGAGCGCTGACACAAAAATGGAGGCTGTCATAGGCCAATTGTCATATAGCAGAAAACTTTTAGAAAAACCTGGTGTCTAAATTCAGGGGACCGTACAAACTCTTTAAAAAATCCGCCTACGACAGCCGCTATTTTTGTTTCAGTGCTCAGGCCTATTATTCCGGGGACTGTACAAACTCTTTAAAAAATCCACCTACGACAGCCGCTATTTTTGTGTCGATATTTAAATACGAATATTTTTTATAATTTTCTTCCGTTTTATATTTCTGAAATTGATAAGTCAAAGAAAAATTTTGGAAAATACTGGTCTAATTTCAGAGGACTATACAAACGCTTAACCCTCTCGCTGCGTAATTGTTTTATTAAATTAGCTTCAAAATAATTAAATAACTTCTTTTGCCACCGGTTTTTCTAAACAAAAATTTTTCTCTAATTTAATCGGGAAAATGCTCCGATTAAATACGGCCAAATTTACAAAAAAAAAAAAAAAATAAAATAAAATAACCGGTGGGAATAATCAAAGAGGATTAAATAGACGGAAAAATGCATGCCCGAGAAAATCTCGTATCGCGCAGCGAGATGGTTAAAAAAATCCCCATACAATAGCCGCCATTTTTGCGTCAGCGCTCAGGTCTATTATTCAGGGGTCGCTGCACACACGATCTCGCGTGAAACAGTGATCAAAGACCCCCGAATATCAGGCCTGAGCGCTGACGCAAAAATGGCGGCTATTGTATGGGGATTTTTTTAACCATCTCGCTGCGCGACACGAGATTTTCTCGGGCATGCATTTTTCCGTCTATTTAATCCTCCTTGATTATTCCCACCAGTTATTTTATTTTTTTTATTTTTTTTTTTTGTAAATTTGGCCGTATTTAATCGGAGCATTTTCCCGATTAAATTAGAGAAAAATTTCTGTTTAGAAAAACCGGTGGCAAAAGAAGTTATTTAATTATTTTGAAGCTATTTTAATAAAACAATTACGCAGCGAGAGGGTTAAGCGTTTGTACCGTCCTCTGAAATTAGACCAGTATTTTCCAAAATTTTTCTTTGACTTATGAATTTCAGAAATATAAAACGGAAGAAAATTATAAAAAATATTGGTATTTAAATTCAAGGGCCCGTACAAACGCTGAAAAAAAAATCCGTCTACGAAAGACTGCATTTTTGTGTCTGCGCTCAGGCCTACCTTTCAGCGGGCGGTGCATTGATGAATATTGACATTTTGTTTTATTTTTCTAGATTATTTCAAATAAATCGAAGATACATCCCTAGTAGCAGAACAATATTGGCCAATATGGGGCATGAATTACTGCCCTAAAGTTGGAGTGTTTATATTTCTGGCCAATATTGGCAATTCAGTGCGAATATTTTCAATGCAAAATAAAGATTTCTGCAATATTGTAGTTTCATTGTAAATATTGTCAAAGAAAAGCCTATATTTTTTTAACACCAGCATTTCATTGCATATATATTCAATGTAAAGCCAATATTGGACCAATATTGGTATTTCGTTGAAAATATAATAAGTTTATGTTGGAAATAGTTTCTGATGAATGCAATATTGGCGCAATATTATTCCCTATTTTAACAAATATTAACAATATTGGCTTGAACCGGATGTAAGTGAAGAAAACAGTTGAAATCAACATTGGCATTTATATCTAATTTATATTGATATAAGGCTATATAAATATGATACAAGTATTATATAGAATGTTAATTATATAATGATACTAATTACACACCTAAAAATTGATAGGTGGAATGGAATGGGTATTATTTCTAAATTAAACTAGCATTCTAATATGTTTGACTGGATTGGTTTCATTTGAACTAAATGAGCCTTCATTAAGTCTGCTTCTTATTCGTAAAATTTTATTTTCATCCAAATATGGATATAGGGAATAAATTCGTGAGGATTTCTTAACAGGATTTTCTCCTTCTAATGACAAAATTTCTTCCTTATAATTTTTCATTTGCACTTCTTTGATTAATAATTCTTCAGCTTCTTTCAATTCTTCAGCAGATAATACACCTTTACGTTTAATTGGACTTCTTAGATGGAAGAGAAATCTTTTAATTCTTGCCACTGTTCTAATCTCCTTTAAGAAAGAACTAAAACGCTCAATCTCTTTAAATGGTTTCTGTTGTTCTGATGAACAAAGGTTTTGGGAAATTACTTTTCTTTTAGCTGCTAGTTGCTTCATATCTTCATCTACTTCTCTGTCTTCCTTGGGCCATAAATTTGAATCTTTAATTAACCATGGAGGCCCTGACTGCCATAGATCATAGCTCACGAGGTCGAGAAGTGAGAGTCCTCTTGTAAGTCGGTCAGCAGGATTTGAGCTAACAGGACAACGTCGCCAGTTCATCAGATTTGTTAAAGTTTGTATTTCCGATACTCTATTGCTCATGAATGACTTCCAAGTACTAGATGAACTCTTGATCCAGTGAAGTACGATGTTCGAGTCAGTCCAATAGTGTACTTTATTTTCACATATCTTGAGAACGGAAATTACCCATTTTCCAAGTCTAGCTCCAATCATAGCACCCATTAACTCCAAACGTGGTAAAGTTAACTTTTTTATGGGAGCTATCTGCTTTTTGATGTAACAAAACTTGTCTTTATGCTATTATTGTTGTTGTATCTAAGATAAATAGCACTTCCATAGGCTTTAATACTTGCATCCCTAAAATAGTGAACTTCTACATTATCAAAACCTTCCATGTCCTGAAAAAATACCTTGGGATTTTTATTTTACTAAGATATGGAATCTGTTAGCACCAATTATCCCATTTTTTCTCTAAATGTTCTGGCAATTTTTGGTCCTAATCGATACCGTGTTCCCATGATGATTGAAAAATCATTTTAATTAAAATTGTGAATGGAGATAAAAACATAATGGGGTCAAAAATCCTTCCAGCCGCTCGAATTACAGTTCTTTTGGACTTTTCCTGACAATGAAAAAATTCTAAAAGACTCTGATTATCAAATCTGAAAATGCCTTCTTTCGTGTCCCATATTAATCCCTTAACGCTCGAATTAAATTACGGTTTAAAAATTCAAATTGCTTATTTGCACCACTTTTATGAAACAGAAATATTCGCCTTATTTAATGACAGGTAAAACGATACTAAAATATAGCCAATTTCACTATTTTATAAAACTGGTGGGAATCAGACAATTTGAGTAAAAGACACAGCCCGTGAATATGACGGGAGCGAGAATTAAGGAATTAACCCTAAGATTTTAAATGGAATTGTATCAGCTGATGTATCAGGGCAAACATTCATATCTAATGCTTTTAAATGTTCCTTTAAAATAGTAGAATTACTTTGTGCCACTTCTGCAAGGACATATTTGCTTGTTGAAAAATATCTAACGATTCCTTTGAAATTTTTAAAGCTTCATTAACAGTATCTGCTCCTAACAATATGTCATCAACATACATGGAAGGTTTAATTTTGGAGCAAGTTTCCTGGATACATAGTTGCATGCTTTTTCACATGATGTTTAATTACAGCTACTAACAGGAATGGACTAGAAGTTATGCCAAATAATACACGGCGCATTTTCATAATTATAAAGTTCAATGGGGAATTTTTATCTTGAGGGAGTTCTTCGATCCACAAAAATCGTGTCATATCTCTGTCAGTTTCAGCAAGACTTATCTGTAAGAATGCCTTTTCAATGTCTGCCACTACAGCAATCTTATTGCTTCGAAATTGTAAAATTAAATCAAATAAATCAGAGTTCAAATTCGGACCTGGAAAGAGTATATCATTTAGAGAAGGTTCAGAAGGAGCTTAAGATGATGCATCGAAAACGATGAGCCGTTTGGTTGTTTGTTAGTCCGTTCGAATCACAGGGTGGTGGGGTAAATAGTATGTCAAATTACCATTGGTCGAATTTATTTCCTGGAGTTCAACAATTTCTACTATTCCCAAAGCCTTATATTCATTAATGATATCTTTATATTCTTTAAATAATGCAGGATTATTTACAACTCATTTAATTAAACTTTCAAATCTCTTTTTGGCAATTTCATAATTATTAGGAAGACCAAGATTATCATATCTCATAGGTACTTTAACTTTATATCTGTTGTTCTTAAATTTAATCGAATTTTCAAATTGTTCTAATATTTGTTTATCACACAAATCTTTGTTCGTATTACCTTCTTGAATCCCCAACCCTTCTATATTCCAAAATTTTTCAAGTTGAACTGAAATTTTATCATCTTTGTTATTATCCCAAATAGATATGTACATAGCGCTAACTAAATTATTTCTATTAACTTATTCTGAGAATTTGCCATGAAGTGTCCAACCTAATTTGTTTCATTCAGAACAAGAGTTGGTGAAATGCGTTTATATTTTCCTGTCATAATTGACCAATAGGAATCGCTACCAATCAATAAATCTATTTCATTCTCACTATCATATAATTCATTCGAAACGTCTGATAACTCTATACCCATATTTTAAAATTTTTTACGTAACACTTGGCACGCGTATTATATCGGAACAGATTTTCTACGTTTCTAATGATTCCAGACATATTATATTGTCCGAATTATTGTCTCTTAGGAAAATCTTTAGTCTATTATGATTATCAACAATAGGTTTTGTTCCAGCAAAGGTATGAATTTTTAATGATTCCTGCTCTATTACCTCTAAATTTAAACTATTAGATAAATTCTTCCCGATAAATGTTCGCTGCGAGGCTAATAATATTCGAACATTAACATTTTGGTTCTTGCCAATCACAATTCCTTTCAACGTTTGAAAATAAATATATTCACCTGGGTTACAACAAAGTGACGAAACTGTTATTCTTTCATACTGCTTATTTTCCGTCCCCATTTCCCCCCCCCCCCCCCCCGGTTCACGCTCAGTGGAAAGAAGGTCAATTTTATTTTCATTCGATGATCTTTCTTTTTGTTTTTTGTTACAAAGAGAATTTTGATGAGCTTTCGAAAAACAAATTGCGCAACGAATCTTATTATTTCTACAATTCTGTTTCCGGTGGAATCGTTTATAACATCTGAAACATTTAGCTTGTTTTAATAAAGATTCTTTTCGTTGTTCCAAATTTAAATTACACAAATTTGCTTTGTGTTTTTGAGAGCAAAAGGGGCAAAGGTTTCCAGTAATTGTATTTAATGTGAATGGAGAAGGATTTTTTATTTTTCTTTGGTGAAAGTGTTTGGGAGAATTTTGTTTAAATTTATTTTCATGGGATTTAGTATTTTCAAAAGTGATAGAAGTAACATTAATAGATTTTTCTTGCGCTTCTGTTTCACGTTTCAGGAATAGCAATAAATCATTTACACAAACATCCCTATTATCGCATTGTTCTCTGTAAAACTGTAATAAAAGATTATTCGGTATGCATTTATAAATAATGGGTTAATAAGCAACCATATTGGACATACCACTGACTTCACACAAGCGATTCTAGACTTCATATTTGTACCTCTATCTGATCGTATAATTTTCTCATAGAATGTATGTCATTTGATCTTCGAACTGCTTTTAAGTTTAATAATTTGTTAGTGTGCGCGGAAATCAAAACCTCTCTTTTTCCAAAACGATTCTTTAATATATTTGTGGCCGTTACATAATTTTCACTTGTTAATGGAAGCCCATTAATAGCGGCAGCTGCTGAATCAGAAATTAAAGATTTTAAATAAGTGAATTTTTCAATTTGCTGAAGAGCTTCATTTTTGTGAATAGCGACTTTAAACTGAGGCCAAAATTCTTGAAATTTGCAAATGTCGCCTGTAAATTTATTTAAAGAAATTCGCGGCAATTTCGTATTCGACTTTAATTGACTGTCTGATATGGAGGGCGTAGTTGCTTTTGGTTCACTCGCGATAGTATAATTTAACTTTAAAATTTTCAAATATATACTGGATCTTGATTTGCAAGTCACAATAGCTTCCTTATTTTCTGTCGAAGTTTCTATTTCTAAATTATCGGTTTCAATTTCCAATTCAAATGACCCATCTAATTTTTCTAATGATAATTTATGTTCAAGTAATGCCGCTAAAGAACCCTCAACTATTTCTGATTTGGAATCACCTTCTTTTTTAATTTCACTATCAATTTTTTTAATCAATTTCGTTACTGTGGTTCTAATTGACCCGCGTTTTGCTATGTTTCGTTTTAGAATTTCACTTTGACCTATCTTTATATTCACTCATTCAAAGAATTATGTCTTCCAATATCCCCTTGAGGGGCGGTGGGATAAAATACGAGGGCAATTCGGAAAGAAACCTCCGTTTATGAATTAAAAAAAAAAAAACTAATGAAAGGATACGTTTTTTATTACTCACGTTTGAAAGGCATAGTCTTCAGCTACTTCTCAGCATAGTCGAAGTATTATTTAAAACAATTATCATAGCTGTAAATCAGCTTTGAAATTCCATCGTCACAGACTTCTGCCGCCGGCCTATTCAACAGGGCTGTTCGTTCTATTCAATCCATACCACTATTTTTTTTTATTTGTAATAATAGGACGTTTCGAAAATTAACTTCTGTCGAGGCGTGGCACTATTAGTAATGGGCGGAGCGCAACCATTGAATGTTCATGGTGACTATGTTGAAAAATAGAAGACAGCTGTACCTTTGAGATGTAAATAAAAAAATTGTTGTAAGTAGGCGTGTTTTTCATTTATACGACAAAACGAAAGTTAGTTTCCGAATTACTCTCGTAATATTTTACTTGACCCACTATTTTTTAAAACATTTTTGGTAGTACATTTATCAGCAAATTATATAGAAAAATATGTTAAAATTCTTTGGATTAAAAGAGTGGTGCGAGTTGAATTTAAAAATAATCGCAGTTGAATAGGCCGGCGGCAGAAGTCTGTGACGATGGAATTTCAAAGCTGATTTACCGTTATGATAATTGTTTTAATTAATACGGCAATTATGTTGAGAAGTAGCTGAAGAACGTGTGTTTCATACGCAAGTAATAAAACATGTTTCCTTTCATTAGTTATTCTGTAATTCATAAACGGAGGTTACTTTCCGAATTGCCCTCGTATATCCCACCTAATTTAAACAAGATTCTCACCAGAAAATTTTAACTAAATTTTATATTTTGAACTTTGGAGGAAAATCGCTGAAAATTGCTTTTCCTTATTTAACCCCTTAATTCTCGCTCCCACCATATCGTCGGTACCATGTCAAACTATCCAATGTGAAATCAGTGAGCTTCTTTAATAAAATTTAGAACTCTTGATTGGCACCACTTTTCTGATATGGTAATTCTGATATGGTTTTCTCCTTAATTAATATGACATTAAATGAGATTAAATAAGGCAGATTTTACTATTTCAAAAAAATGGTTCCAATCCAGAAATCTGAATTTTAAAAAAGTAGCCCACTGTTTTCACATTGGATAGTTTGGCATGGTACCTACGATATTCACGGTCTGTATATTTTTTTCAGTTTATTCAGATTTGTTTGATTCCCACCAGTTTTATGGAACAGTGTAATGGGCTTTATTATAGTATCATTTTACCTGTCATTAAACAAGGTGAGCATTTCTTTTTCAAAAAAGTGGTGCCAACAAGCAATATCAATTTTTAAATCACAATTTAATGCGACCGTTAAGGGGTTAACATTAAAAATTTTCAATTATTCCGGTGAAAATTCAATATTTAGAGACATTTTTGCTTGCCCCTCAAGGGGATATATCGTAACTTTAAGAGAATTTTTAAATAACTTACCCGTTTAATGAAATGCCAATTAGTAGCGTAGTTATCAATTTATATTTCCCGGCCGATGCACCAGTGTGGTGACCGGTTCTGGTTTAGCGGATTTCTTAATTAACTAACGATATCTTAAAATAAATCAATTGTCACTTACTCAGTGAAGTCCACGGGATATTGTTTTCTCTCTTCCTTTTTATTGGAAGACTGTTTACATCTATATTACACTATATACATTTTTATTTACAGTAAAAGCGAAAACATGTTCTTAAAAAAACATTCTATCCACACTCACCTACTCGTACAGAGAGAGAGCCCAGGTGGCGAGCAACCCTACGTAAACAATAGAGCCAACGCTATCCATTTATCGCTCAATTGGCGTTAAAACATATAATTCTCCACAATGTTAATATAATTTAGAAATTTTATATCTAATTTCTATATTAAATGTAAACATTAAAATATCCTATTTTATTTTATTTAACCACCTGAAAGTCGTGGCATAATATATGCAATACTTACTTTTAATCACAGATTACATACCAGATATTTTAGTAAATTGTTATTGAATGAAAAATTGTGTTTAAAGTTTATTTTTGGCATGAAATGAAATTGGACTCCGATAATCAAGAAATAGCAACCTTTCTAAGGTAGCTGCGTATGTCAAACCTTATGTAGAATTCTTACTCAACCCTTTGAAAGGGTGTAATAAATTATGTATAACACTTAACTTTAATCACAATTGCTCCATAATGATGGAATAATTTTTTTTCTTAATATAAGTGAAGAAAATTCTTTTCCTTTTTTTTCAAATAAATTGCCGGTGTCATTCAACCATTTCAATATTTTAGCAAAAGAAGTACCTTGAACTTGAAGTGCTTCGCTTGTTGTTGAAATGCATATCGAGTATACCTGTGTTTATGTAAATAAAGGACTTAGTCTAAGTGCGTGTTCTGAATTCTTAGCTCCACCAAAAGACTGATTATACCAGGGACAAACTTTCTTATTGACTAGTAATCGTCACCTTACTTAAATACAGAAGTTTTCAGAAATACCGTGAAAATGACTATTCAGAAATGCTGATGGTATTTGTAAGTGCTGTAACAAGTATTTTGTGACACCTGTATATTTTTTTTTTACTCATACGAGTAAAATGTTGGTAAGCTTTTGTCAGAAAGAATAAGTATTTATATGATATATTTGGGAATATTTTGTTAAAATGTAAGAAATTTATATATTAAATTCATATAATGTAATATATTTACTAAAGCGTAAATAAAGTAGTAAAACCTATCTAGTCAATCAATGTATCAAAGAAGAAAAAATCGGAAGACGGCGGGGCTTTATCACGAGCATATTTGTGTTTATGAACTGAAATTCCGGCTTATAATCCGCGGATCAAACAATCCTGTTATGATCCAGAATTTTTATTTAATAATTGGGTCAAATCCGCGGATTATAAGCCGGAAATTACGTTACATAAATGTCTTTGACTAGGGGCGTGTTCTTAATTCTTAGCTCCACCCAGAGACTGATTATAGCAGAGGCAAGCTTCCACCATTATTATTGAATAGTAATCATCACCTTATTTAAACGCAGAATTTATCTCATAGATACGGCGATAATTACTTTTCGGAAATTCTGATGGAGGTTAGTCTCTGCGGTAATAAGTGCCTGGTTCCACCTATACTGTTTTTCATTCATAAAATGCCGGTAAACTTTTGTCAGAAAGAATATGTGTTTATATCATATATTTGGGCATATTTTGTTAAAAGGTGAGAAATTATATATTGTACATTGCAACGTATTCACTTAAGCGTAAATAAATTGAAAAAAAAAAAAACCCTATTTAGTCAAACAATGTATCAAAAAATGTTCGGCAGTGGGCGGAGATTCTTCTGATTTAAAATAAAATTATCGGTCAACATTATGTTAAAAGGCTACTTCAGTCAGGCGGAAATAGCCGTTCGCTAATGCAGGGCTCCCGAATGGTCCGCCAACTGAATACCAATAAAATTTAACAGCAAATTTTATGGTAGGTTTGCGCTAGAATTAACTTTCAAAGGTGTTTCCGGGCGGTTTGTAAGAAAAATCTAAAAAGAAAATTTTTCTAAAATAATATTGGTATTCAGTTGGCGGACCATTTGGGAGCCCTGCTAATGTTAATCCTACGGAAGAAAATTTTTAAGATTGCTCGCTTGCATTTCCATATTTTTAAACGATTTTTTTGCATTGGCTAGCTGAGATCGATCTGTACAAAATCCGTTTTTACTTTTTCCATTTTGTTTACAGGAATTTTTTTATTAGGATGTTTTTACATTCGGAACCAGTTTCGAAAGTGAAAGTACTTTCATGAAAAAAAAACAAACCTGCAAAGAAAATCTTAAAAATAAAAAACTGCGTTTGTACAGATCGACCTCATCTCATCAATGCAAAAAAAATCGTTTAAAAATATTGATTTGCAAGCGAGCTATCTTAAAAAAAATTCTTCTATAGAATTAACATTAGCGAACGGGTGTTTCCGCCTGACTCAAGTGGACCCTTAACCTCAGATTGTTATAATACTTAAATCATTCATTACAAATAATATTCCTAAAAATCGGTTTACAAAGCTAAAAGCAGAAGTAAAATTCGTTCTTGCTAGCTCATCGTTTGTACACAAACAGCGGAATTTCATGCCTTATTACTCAACAGACAGCAATATCCCACATGAAAGAATATAGTAATCAATCATCCTTTTGAGACAGCCTAGTTCTAATGCACTGAGGCACAAAATAATAATGAGTATTTGTAGGAACTGAAATTCAATTCTCGTCGAGAAGTTAAATAACTTGCATGGCAGAAAAAAATACAGAAATTTGCTAATTTTCGAAGAAAAATTGTTATGGAATGTCAGAGTGTATTTGATATTTTCAAAAGTTTCTTCCGCCTCCTTTGTTTTTGAATGTATAAAACTGGGATGCTTGTTTCAGAGTAGGAGATAACGGGGTTGGGTGCGTGTGTAAAATCAACCAAATAATAAAAGGTTTTCACAGAAAATAAACAGTACTAAAAATGCGTTTTTCTGTTTTTAGTTCCGGAAAGATCCGAAGTTTCATAAAGTTCAAAGTATCATAACTCAGTGCAGGAATCCCACTCCATGCGTTATTTGAATAACACTATTTTGGAAGAAAAATTTTCTTTTTAGATTTCTTTTCCAAATTTTGTACAAACCTACCCTGAACGTTATTTTCGTTGAAATTGTTGTAAAAACCTACCACATTTTTCCCCCTTCAGATACGCAGGCATCCGAAAATCGAAGCAGTGGGAGTTAAGCCAGTAAGTTTCAGCCGTATACGAATGGAAATTTTACTGTTTGATTTGTGAAAGCATGGATTTTTTTTTCTCCAAATATAACTTATAAGTGCCCAGGAATAGCATAAAAATTAAAAAATTGTATTTCTTTGAAAAATTATGACAACACTATTTCATCAACATAGTTATAATTCCTACCTTTTTTTAAACATTTTTGCAATTTACATAACCTACTTATCTCAAACAGGCAAAAAAATTAAAGAGCGTTTCAAATTTTCTGGGGCACCTTGTATTCGTCACGCAGACTAACTTTTATTCATTCATTTAACCCTTTCGGGACCGACGTTTCTTATACATCTTTTACTTAGTTAGCACCACTTATTTAAAAAAAAATAATTTTACTTAAATTATCACGAAAATGCTCTAATTAAATAAAACAAATTTAACTTTTATTTAATACAGGTACCAAAGACAAATTCTGTATGCACCATTTGAAGATGCATATATGCACCCATGGTCCCGAATGGGTTAACCCTCTCGCTACGTAATTGTTTTATTAAAATAGCTTCAAAAATTGCGTCTTTTAAGAATTTTTATTCTTTTGTCACCACTTTTTCAAAACAAAATTTTTTGTCTAATTTAATAAGGCAATTGCTCCGATTAAATGAGGCAAAATTTACAATAAAAAATAGCTGGTGGGAATGATCAAAGAGGGTTAATTAGACGGAAAAAATGCATACGCGAGAAAATCTCGGGTTGCGCAAAAGAGGGTTAACCCCTTAATTTTCGCTCCCGTGATATTCACGGGCTGTCTTTTATTCAGCTTGTTTGATTCCCACCAGTTTTATAAAAAAGTGTAATTGGCTTTATTATGGTACAATTTTACCTGTCATTAAATAAGGTGAATATTTATTTTTCAAAAGAGTGGTGCCTATAAGCAATTTGAATTTTTAAACCGTAATTTAATGCGACCGTTAAGAGGTCTCCAGAGTATTAAAATTTGAAAAAAATTAAAAAAATGACCATTTTTAACACTTAATATCTTAAAATGTATATGATTTCAAAACAAAATTATTTTGTGGGATGTAAGATATAAGTATGTTCTTTCATTTCATGTATTTAAAATATTGCAAGATGCAGAATTAGCATTTACAGGGGGTTCCAAACTGTCAGACATTTGACGAGCAGGAAATTCCTATAACAGTTTAGGCGCAGGATTACAAAAGAAAATTTACAACTAGAAGGAAATTTTCGATCCTACTTATACTTCAAATTGTAATAATGACACTGAACCTCAACAAATTTGTATTTAAAGAATTTTTATATTTTTAATACAAAGTTGTATTTAGCTAATGCAAAATTTTGAAAATTTCAAGATTATAATTAGGGGAGCTAGGGGATGAATGGGACAAGGGATGGATGGGACATTCTCAATATTTCAGGCAATAAACATTTATTTTAAATTGCTTCCTATCCCCATATAAGGCTCTAACACAGTGTGCTTCAGAACTAAAAGTAGGACCACATTGCTGTTTTCATTTTCCTTCAAAGTTGCATTTTCTGAAATCTCTGCTTAAAAGTAAGTTTTTTTTTACATTTGAAGATGTGAAATATCTTATACAATATAAAAAATTAAGCTATGTTGTAGTTATTTATTTTAAGGTTCAATATAGATAATTAAAATGAATGAATAGTAAACATTGTGACAAAATAAATTTCGAGGCAAAATGGCTGAGAAGGGAATATATGCATCATGGGGATGATTGGGACATTTCAAATGGGGATGAATGGGACATTCTCATTCATTCCTAGAGATGTTGGAAATTTTATTTATTAACTAAATAGTATTATATAGGGTGATAACTTAATGATAAACGTTAATTAATAGTATTAAATAGTATTAAATAAGTTGTTATCGTTTAAAATTTCTGAGAGTTATTTATTGTGTTGTGATAATTATTAATGGATTATCAAAAAATTGGTACTAAAACTTAATCAAAATAGATAAAATTTTTAAACATAGTATATGTTTATTGATAAAATGGAAGAAATTATAATGAATTTGAAATGTTGCGCAAATAAATCCCCACCCCTAACATATTGGGTCGATCGGAAAGTCGCGTCGTGTTGGGAAAATCAATTCGTACCGGAAAATTCTATCATTTAATTATTATACATTGGTTCCGATATCTAATAATTACCGGGCAGAATTTTCCGGTACGAATTGATTTTCCCAACACAACACGACTTTCCGATCGACCCAATAATTTCCGTTCTGCATGTTTCTAAGATACATTTAATTAATATTAATTAATAAGTTATGATTGAAAATTATTAGCTATGCCATATTTAAAAGACATTTTGCACTTTCATTTCAAATTTAAAATGCCTCATAAGTGGGAAAAAAGAAAAGATTGATAGCCGAAGTCTACATTAAAAGTTAAAACTGCAATAAAAGAAGAAGTTATTGAAAAAAAATCATATCGATTCGTGCTGTAAAATCATATATTACAAATATAATTACATATAAGGTTATAATTATAAATTTTAATTTGGTAATATTGAATACAGGGAGGAAAATATTTGTGTCCCATCCATCCCTATTAGTGTCCCATTCATCCCTGCTGTGGGGATGATTGGGACAGGGAGGAACTTTTTTTGATTTCATAATATTTTTCTGAATAAATCATAATCTAGAATAAATATTGTTCATATATGCTGACAAATACCTAATGTATGAAATGTGATATATAATATTGATAATAACTTAAATAAAAAAAATTAAAAAAAAAAATATTTTTGTGAAAATGTCCCATTTATCCACTACTTATTTATTTATTTATTTATTTATTTTTGAACAATAAAAAGTAAATTTTAGCTTCAGTTTATGCAGATTAACATGAAATATGTTTTGAAACTTTCATGAAAAAATATTCAGGAGGTTTTGAGATATCGTGCGCTGTATGCCCAAAAACGTCATTTGGAGAAAAATGACTTCAAAGTTTCGAAAACGCCGCTTCAGCTGTTGAGCGTAAATCTGTGATATCACATCTAAAATATGAAGACAGGTAGGTTTTTATACTCTCGCTGCGCGTTCTGCGATTTCCACGGGCAACATAAATGTAGTAAAATTTGCGCAACCCGCGATTTTCGCGGGGATGCATTTAACCAAGAATAATTTTCAGAAGGGCGCTTTTATAGGATTATTCTTCAAATTCAGTTTTCTGACAATCTTTTTTTATGTTCTAATTTTATATTTAAAAAAAAACCTCTTTTACAAATTTTTTTTACATCTTTTAACTCTAAAATATAGGTAAGTTTGAAATATGTGATAAAATAAATGCGCAATTTTTGAACCTATTTTGATAAAGCTATTACGCAGCGAGAGGGTTAATTGCAAGCAAAATAATAAAGTGCATAGTATATATATACGTATATATATATGTATTTTTATTTAGGTAGTAACAGACATATTAGTTTTTTTCTTTGAATTTCAATAGCTTGGTGTAAAAGCGATCTTGATGGTTTTATAGAGTTTAAATAGGGAAGTATTTGAACGTATGTAACTTTTTTTTTTTTTTTGCATAAAATTACCTTTAAATCAATAGTTACAGAAAACGTGACGTCACAAATGGGTGAGTGGAGTATCACTGGAGTGTGACAACCTAAGATATAAAAGAGGGAAGCGTTATAAAACTAGGAAATTTGCATGACGTAAATTAATAGGTGATGTGTTAACACTTTAATAAGGCTTTTTTTTAACGGCTGCATGTTGTAAATTTAGTGATATGAAAATGTTTTACGACAACTTTAAATAAGCTTATAGAAAATTGTTTTTGTTTTAAAGATAATTTCAACTTACGTTTCTACAGTAAAAATTTAGATTTGAGGAATGTTTTTCGGCATGCTATTAATTAGAAATAAATTTCTTCCCAGCATTAAGTTCTCTCTCATGTTGTTATCTAAAGTACAAGACATTAATTTTTTTTACACTCTGTTACACCTTTGTCAGCATGTTGTTTTAATTATTCACTATTTTAATAATTAAAAAAGACTTTTGGAGTGTGGTTATTTTTTTAAGCAGGGCTTATTTTTATGGCAGCGTATATTAAAACTAGGCTGCCACAGGCGACTATTTTTATATTCTGTTCGCACCACTATTTAAAAAAAATACATTTTGTACTATATTTTTCTTGCAAATGTTCTCAAAGTGTATGTAAAGGATTTTTGTTGTGAAAAAGTGGTGCAAAATAGAATTAAAAAATAGTCGCCTGAAAAAGCAACCTAAAAATCGTACTAGTGTTTATTTTCGGATTAGGTCTTATATTGGGGAGGGGGGGGGGGCAACATGGAATTGTATCGTTCGAAAGCAATTTTAGCACATGAAAGTCAACGAATATTCTTTCTTCAGTATACAGGGTGTGTGGAGCTCGTTCCAGCAAGAATTCGATACACGGTCCTCCGATTTGGAAACCAGTCTGCTATCAACTACACCACTGCCACATTTCATCCTTCATCATCATCTCTGTTCTGGAAAAATTGCAACAACGCTCCTTAGAAGTGTACCAGAGTTATTTGGGGTGATACATAGATGACAAATTACCGCTTTTTTAATCCCACTAAATTTAATAAAAAATTTCAATTTCTTTAATCGCCCATTTCAACTACTAAATTAGAACAGAAAATTTCTATTAAATTTTAGTGTTATTAGATAAGCGTAAAAGTTGGTTGCTATGGTGATAATACAGAAAAGAAGACAAACAAACTTTGCATAGGAAATCAGGGTCGAAAGTCATATTCATTCAAAAATACAGGATGCCGTTCTCAAATTTAGGCCCAGATTGTTGTTCATAACTTTATCGATGAAGAAAATACTATTTACTTACAAAATGCTATTACATTTTAGGAAAGTTTTCAGCAGCCTAACTTTGCCCTGTATGAAATGTAATGCCATCACTGGAAGCAGGGGTGTAAAAATCTAGGCGCCAGCGGGCGGTATCTCACCGCTAAATTTTATTCGTTATTTTTCGTCAAATATTTCGTCTACATTTTTTGTAAGAATGCTAATAAAATTTCAGTGAAGAAAACTGATAAAACTTAGTGGTGAGAGACTGCCCGCTGTCGCCTACATATTTACACCCCTGACTGGAAGTACTAAAAATGCACTGTAATTCTGTCACTGACACTGTATTGTACTACACTGTTAAAAAACTGAGGCTTTAGCTGTATAGTCACTCCACCGCTTTTATAGAATATCTCTATTCTGACTAATGAGAATGCTCCATAGTATAGTCCAGTAATCGTTTTCTATAAAAGCGGTGGAGTGACTCTGCAGCAAACGCTACAGATTTTTAACAGTGTATTGCACCGTAGTTACACTATGACGCAAAAGTTTAGACAATGAAGAAATTCTTACATACTTTGAAAAATATTTATTCAATTTTCAAATCACTGCTTGAAATTAATGTGCTGTACATATAAACAATATTTATAACAAAGAAAAGTGGAATTGTGCATATTGCAATAAATTAAATGGTAACAAAAATAAACTGCTGTCTCAAAAGTTTAGACACAAATTAAATAAAATCGAAATAAACAATTTTTAAAACCTGGTTGCGCATCCATGCTTATGTATTACGTCATATACACGAGATTGCATGGAAGAAACTAAATCTTGCATAGTTTGTGGATCGATATCGTACCATGCATTCTCAATAGATGTCTTAAGTTCCTTTTCAGAAGAGTATTGTCTAGCGTTGCTATAAACTTTGCGACACATGATGCTCCAAAGGTTTTCTATAGGGTTAAGATCTGGGCTACATGCTGGCCAGTCGAGAACTCTCATATTATGGGAATTAAACCAAGATTTTGAATGTTTTGCAGTGTGAATTGAAGCATTGTCTTGCTGAAATTCCCACTGAGGACCCCCTAGAAGCTCAGCAAATGGCAGTAGGTTTTCTTCTAATGTCTGTGTATAATGCTGTGAAGTTTGACGACCACTGGTGAAGGTCAGAGATACTTGTACATTATAGCAAAAGGCTGCCCAAACCATCACCGAACCCCCTCCTTGTCTGCGACTAAAAAAACGTCGAGGTTCCTTCCGCAAGTCATGCCAATACGATAAACAACCATCTGGACCATCCAGATTCCACTTTTTTTCATCGCTAAATATGACTGACTGCCATTTCTCTCCATATGACATATGCTTTCGAGCCCACATAAGTCTTTGTAACTTATGATATGGTTTCAGAGCTGGTTTCTTCTGCATTTTGCTATAAACGATTGTTCCTTTTTCCAAAATTCGTCTACGAATCGTATCCTTTGATACAGAGAGTCCCGATGAGCTTTGAACTCCACGTACGCTCATTTGTTGAGTACTCGCTAGTCTTTGTATCAGGCGATCCTCTCGTACATTTGTCACACGTGGCCTCCCAGACCGACATTTTGCTTTATATTCGGAACCACTCGATAAAACTCGATAAATAGATTTTTTTTGACCTATTAATAATAGCAGAAATTTCAGAAACGCTCTTCCCTTCACCTTTCAACTGCCAAATCCTTGAAACCTCATTCACTTGAATTTCTTTAGCTCTCGGCATGTCGACTATGAAGCGCAATCGTTTGCAGAACTTAAGTACTCCAAATTTGTGACATCATCGATTCTAAATTTGCATATGCCAGCGAATATTCAAAGAAATTTAGAATAGTGTCTAAACTTTTGCGACAAGCACATTTGAATTTTTATGAAAAAAATTAGTATTATAGCAAATAAAACGACTGTCTTTTGTACATAGCATTTTAAATCAGTTTTTGAATATATTTACAGGTTTTTGTAATTCTGACGTCATAATTCTACATTTTAAAGCTGAATGACGTCATTGTCTAAACTTTTGCGTCATAGTGTACATTCCGAATTATGAAGCGAGTATCTCTGTGACTTCATCACGTTTCACAGAAAACAAAGAAAGTTTGTTGAAGATTTAGTTACAATACATTCATTAGCGGTAAAGTTATGAAGAAAAATTGGGTTTCGACTTGGAATGAGGAACCTTGTATTTTTGACTGAAAAAAAATTAGACCCAAACCACGGTTCCCAAGGCAAAAAATTATTTGTGTTGACACGTGTTATCACCAATAAACGTTTGTACAAGTTGTGCCCCGCCCCCTCTTTAAATATAAAGTTAGTGAAATTTCAAAATTATAATAATAATTATTATCATTGTGAAGAAATTCAAAAATGCATTTATTTATTCTAAACTACAATAGATATTCAAGTCGCCCTCCTGAAACTTCTAGACACGAGATTCGATTCAGCAGGTAAGGTGTGATAATCACCAAATATTTGCATTGCTAATAGATGATTTGGATAGTTCATTATCCACAAGGATTCTCATGAAACAGATTCTAACTTCTTTGAAAGATTTCTTGTAAGATAAATAAATTTCGTTAATGTAACAGCACTCTTGCAGGGAAAATATCACGTTGATATACACACAAGCACACGTTTCTCAACTTTGTTCTGAATTCTGTTCGCTATGCCTATTAAGCCGCTAAAACATAACTGACTCCAATGTTGAAGTCCTAGTGGTTTTCAAAAATCTCTTGTGGTTGTCTTAATGGCGCATGCAATATTTACGTTACATTTAACGTAATACGTTTACGTTACGTTATATATGCGTTTACGTTATATATGCGTATAATATGTTTACGTTATATTCGCACGTTATATTTAAATTTTCAGTAGTGCTTTTTTTTTGACACACTGTACTAACAATGTTGATAAAATTCTGATAAAATATTTGAACACCAGTGGACACGTATGAGACTTTCGCACTGCAGTAGTTGAGATTATGTGCTGATATGTTTTTTCATTAATTTTTAATTACCGTAATTTCCGGCGTATAATCCGCGGATCAAAAAATTCTGTTTGAACCCAGAAATTTTATTTAGTAATTGAAGCCAAATATTTACCGCGATCTAAAACGTTGCTTTTTATTTTAAGAAATTTCTGGGTCAAAAAATGATTGTGTAATCGGCGGATTATACGCCGGAAATTACTGACACTACGTTTTTTAACACTAGAAATACCGGAAATGTTGCTCAAGTATTATAGAAAAATTGGACACCAGAATTTTTATTTAAAACTATTTCACTTATTTACTTAACTTATTTCTCAGTAGTACATATTTAATTTATTTTAGAGAGAAATTTCTGATTCTCGAAATATTTTTATTCGGTACTGGTCAAAATGATCGCTATGGCGATTCTAGTGTTGATGAAACAAATTATTGAAACAAAATGTGGGTGTACTGTGCCAAAAACTTGTTCACAATCCTTTCGTATGAAACACCTTTCATCGTTTTGCGTTTTGCATGTGCATAGAAAAAGGGATGCTGACATGAGAAATAATACACATACCGTAATTTCCGGCGTGTAATCTACGGTTCAAAAAACCATGTTTGGACCCAGAAATTTTATTTAATAAAATGTAACTTACTAAATCGTGGTAAATAATTGACTTTAATTATTAAATAAAATTTTTGGTTCGAAGCCGCTGTCATCGAAATACTCAAGGCCAGAGGGCACGAGTGTGACGTGATCACTAATCGACCGACTTCTCACTAGTGATGGAATTCACACCGGAAAATTTTGAGTAGCAACTTTCTTGTACTTTATTTGTGGAATATCTATCATCCTATAAAACAATAATAACTATTAAAACTTACTGGTGGGAATTTGGAATCCCTCAATAAAAAATCAGCCAGATGCGGCAACACTGTGACACTCCGCATCTGGCAGAATTTTTATTTAGGGATTCCGAATTCTCACCAGTAAGTTTAAATAGTTATTATTGTTTTTCAAGATGACAGATACTCCATAAATAAAATAAATAAAAATTGCTATTCAAAATTTTCCGGTGTGAATTCCAACACATAGTGAGAAGTCGTTCGATTAGCGATGACGTCACACTCGTGTCCTCTGGCCTTGAGAATTTCGATGGAAGCGTCCAAACCCGATTGTTTCATCGGCGGATTATACGCCGGAAATTACTGTAATTATTATTGACTCGGTATCGTTTACAAGCTCTGAGAGATAAGCTAAATTTTGTATTTTTGGTAAAATGGAAACTGATACATAATTCGGGGTATACTGAAAAAAGAGGAAAAAAAAAAGAAACAAACAAGCGCATTAAAAATCCATAAAATTGCTTAAGAGGACATAAAAACACAAAACAAATTTAATATGTGGGCAAATCTTCTTACACAGCAAAAGGTAAATCTTCTTACGTTTCTTTCCAGTACATTCCTTTGGTTTCTTGGAATTATAAGTTGTTATTTTAGGAAATAGTGTTAGAATAAAGGTAAATAGTGGAGCTAATACAATCGCATTTGCCACCATTCCTGATTTTTCAAAGATTTGCTCATTTATGTCGGAGGTTGAAATTTTTAGAATTGATTCATGTATGATACGTAAAATAATTAAGAAAGAGTAATTAACCCCTTTATGCTCCTGCGGTACATTTAAGAAGCATTAAAGAAAATTTATTATAAAATATATTTAATTCATCTGTTATTAAAAGTTGATTTTATTTTTCATACAAATACTTTACTCGATCCCATTTTGAAGGTACAGCGAAACAGCCGAAGCTAAATATTTTTTTAAGTGGTTATTTTTTCAACCTTTTACATAGGTGAAGATTTTCAATTATTAAAAAATATTATATGAAACATTTGCAACTAAAAAAGAACCTTTCCATTTACAGATAGCATCAGAATACATTTATTTACATTGTTTTTTTAGTAACTGTGAGATTTCTAAAACAGTATTTTCTGTTAATTAATCTAATTTTTAATGTAAATATTTTACAAAAAGATTTATAACTAATAATTTATTGAATCAATTTTAATGAAGACATATCTATAATTTTTCTTTTTATTATTATATGAATTTTCTAATAAGTCTTCAGACACTTAGGTAAGATAATATTTGAGGTGGCGAATTTTTTTTAATCCTTAGTTTGGGCATAAAGAGTTAAGGGGTCAACAACAGTTGTGAAATCCTATTGAAAATAGCTTATATTGACATACATTTTTCTCAGAACTACTGAAGGTATTCGGATTTTTTAAAAATAAAATAATCTTACACTCCTCAGCAAAAGTTTAGACACTGGTGATTTTTAACCTTTAAATAAAAAATACGAACACTTGGGTTATACAAATGACTGTACTTATTTTTAAATATATTTTAAACGTTTCAGGACAGAAATAACGGTTTTAATGTAGGATATTATTTCATTTAACTGAAAAAAGTGAAATTTGCATGTTGCAAAAGTTTAGACACTTTTGTGATTTTTTGGATATTGTTCACCGAAAACCGCATATTTCAAACTTATGACGTCACATGCATGAAGTATTTAAGTGCCCCTCGCGATAGCATCGGTTAGTGAAAATGCGCGAGCAAGAAATTTTCAGTCAGATGAAATAATTAAAGCACGGAAGCTGAAATCGAAAGGGAAGACTGTTGCGGAAATTTCAGCTACTTTCAATCGGCCAAAGAAGTCTGTCTATTAAGTACTGTCTAAGGGTGACTCTTTCAAAGCAATACATAGATCTGGAAGGACTCGTGTGGCCAGAAAACGAGATTATAGAAGGATCCATAAACTGGCATCTAGACAAATGATGACTGCTAATCGCATTAAAATTGAGTTAGAGCTTTCTGTGCCAACGGATAATTTCGTAGATGCATTAAAGAAAGATGTACATTAGTTTACATGAAAATGATAAAACCACCAGCCTTGAAATCTCACAACAAATTGAACCCTTTCCTATCGCGGAGTAATTCTTTTTATAAACGGATGAAATAATGGACTGATACCAGAATTTATAAACGAAGTTATTAGGAAATATGAAATTGCTTATTTTCACGTATATTATAAAAGGAAAATTTTAATTAAATATTCTTGCCATTTTCGGAATTAAAATTATGTGTCCTTTGCCTTCGAAAGGGTTGATGACTTGGGCCTCACTTTGTTTTAATTCTCAAGTATCTCTGGAGTTTCTCAGTGGTCGCCAAGCTGCGTAAGACTACATACATACATTGGAAAACAATTTACAGCCATTTGGTGAACTTTTGTCTCTTCCAAAGTATGTATTTGAGCAAGAAAATGTGTCTATTCATGTTGCATACAAATCAAAAAATTGGTTTAACTCTCAAAATATTACTGTTTTCGACTGGCCGGCGTGTAGCCCTGATCTGAACCCAATCGAAAACTTTTGTGGCATCATATCTCATACGGTTTATGCAATTTTTTAACAATACTCCTCTGTAAATGAACTTCTATCAGATGTTGAACGTGTTTGGCACGAAATAGACCCCCAAGTGATGCAGGATTTAGTTTCTTCGATGGAAAGTCACATTTTTGCATTAATAGCAGACAATGGAGGTGCAGTTCGATTTTAATTTATGGATATTTTTCTGTTAACAGACAGATTCTCTATACTTTTGCAACAATGTTAAATTCGTTTTTTTGTCATTATATATTATGTAAAGTGTATAAATTAAAATTTATTGTTTGTGTATGAAGGATAAGTCCCCAGTAATATATGCCAGTTGAATTACAACAATTCGTTACATACTTCTCAGTACAGAAGCATATTAGATCATTGTCTAAACTTTTGCTGAGCACTGTAGAAAGAAGGCATATACGGAGCTAATACCATAGCTTCTAACTTTTACGCTTTTCTAATACCACTAGAATTTAATAGAATTTTTTGTTCTACTAGAGGGCTCTGCCCCCTATGAGCTACGCTTGCGCCAATCCCGTTCAGACACTAAAAACACTCTAATTTGATCGGTTTTAAAAAGATTACAGAAGATAGAATTATAATAAATAAAAACAGTGTCGATCTCCCTGTAAACGGGTTTCCATTGATTTCACTTTTACTGGGGGATTTTAAGGCCAAATCAGCTGCTGTTAATGGCTGTTTTCGTGTTTGATTAAATAAGATTAGTTAGACTTTTGATCAGCTAATATAAAATTAACTAAGTCAACAGAGTCTTTACCTCCAGGTATTTTTTAATAACGCTCTATGAAAATTGTTTTAAATAAAACATTTTAAACGTATCATTTTAAATCTGACGCAATCTTCACCAAAGTTTTCTTTCACTTTTTAATATCCGTGTGAAAATATTTTTATTGTTAGAAAGAAAATATTATTATTTGCGCTGTCTTAGAATTGGCAAAAATAGTTAAAAAGATCATCTCGAAATATAAAATAAATGTCTTGTGTAAATATATTGTTTAATTTAAACTGTTTGGTGATGTTATTATTTGGACATTCTAAATGTGACGTAATTTTCCCCATTTACCGCTTTTAACACGTATTAATTAATTCCTCATTTTTAAATTTTCTTTCTGTTTTTAATATTCACGTGTAAATACAATTTTTATGACGTGATTTTCCATATTTTCCTGCTTTTAACATGTAATCATTTAAATCTAATTTGAGAGGGGTTTTTTTCTCCTGTTTATAATAGTCACGTGTAAATAAAATTTAAAGGAAATATTATTCTCTGTGCTGTTTTTACAATTGGCAACAATTTAAAATAGTAACCTTTTCTAAAATATGTAAAAAATAGTTCTCGAAATGCTAAAAATTTGAAAAAACCCTCAAAAAATTAGTCAAATTAAATAAAATAAATACAGCCTGCACACCACGAGCTTCTAACGTATATCCTGAGAAAAAATGTTTAAATTCCTATTTATAGATTTTGCTCCTATAAATTTTTTTAATGGAATGATTTTGACCAACTATTACATTAACCCTTTATCTACTGACGGTACTTATAAGTACCATTAAAATAACTTGTTATAAAATTAATTTAACACATCGATTAGTAGTAATACAGTTTAGAATGAGTTATAGATGCATTACTTTATCTTTTTCCAAAAGCATTATTGGTTACACAAAACAAAAATATTTTTAAAAGGATGATTTCTTTTGTCTTTGCATCTTTTCAGCTTTCTTGGCGTTGGGAGGGGGGGGGGGGATTTTTCAATTTGGAAATATTTCTGCATTTCTATTGTAAGAGCCTTACATTTGTACATTTCCTAATTCTACAAAATACTCAGAAAAATATTTTAAATAAAAGATTTGAGTGGGGTTTTAAATATTGCACATTATCCCTACAGATTCAAATTTAATTAATCCTTCTAAAATCCTTCTAAAATTTATTAAATGATTATGTAAAACTTCTAATCTATTTTCAAAAATTCACGAAATTGCTTTAGAAGATAAAATTTTCATGAATTCATAATTCAGTATATAAAGGGTTAAACATCTCTTAAAATAAATCTTCGATTAAAAACTGCCTGCTTCAGCATGTTTAATCAAACATTTCTCTATAATACTACCAATTTACATATTCTTGTATACAGTAGTTTTCTTAATATTGGCGAAGAAAGTCCCCCAATCACAAGAAATTCCTTTACAGCGGCGGCGGTAACCCCGTTAGTTTTTTTTTTTTTTTTTAAGACTAGAGAGATTTAACCAATTCAGGACTGGCATCTTTTACACGAATTTTATTTGTTTGATCCCACTTTTTATTAATTATTTGAGTAAACTTTAAAAATCACGAAAGTGTCGTAATTAAATGAAATCAATTTTACTTTTCTTTTTTACTTGTATCAAACTCAAGCGTTTTTTGAGGGTGCTTATATGCACCCATGGTACGGAACGGGTTAATCCTCTCGCTGCGCAGCCCGATATATGCTCGGGCATGCATTTTTCCTTCAAATTAATACTATTTGGTTATTCCCACCAGATAGTTTTTAGAGAAAACTTTGTCTGATTTGATCAGGACATTTTCGCCGATTATGATAGTCAAAAATTTCTGCTTTAAAGAACCGGTGATAAATGATTAAAAATTCTGTAAAAGACGCTCATCGCGTGGAATTGCTAACGCAGCGAGGGGGTTAATAGCTGAAATTGGCGATTAAACAAATAAATTTTTTTTATTAAATTTTAGTGGTAACAAAAAAAGCGTATAAAAGTTGGCAGATATGTAATACAATTGCATTTTCCCTCTTTCCTGAATTTTAAAAGATTATACAATTTATGCCTGAGGTTGAATTTTTTAAATTCATGCATCAATTCATGCATGATACACAAAAAAGAAAGAATAACAAGGAATTAAGGACGCAACAACAGCTGCGAAATCCTCCGGAAAACAGCTGATATTGACGTAACTTTTTCCCAAGAGCATCTGAAGATATTTTTTTTTGAGTAATATTCAGCTATACTTCGATAGTTTTGTTTTTCTGGAAAATCAATTTATAATTAGTAATATTAATTAAAAATAAAATAACAAAAACAAAACTACATTTTTTTGTGAGTGAAATTGCGTAAATATTGAACATTTTATTTCTTGCCGAAGAATCAATTTATAATTTTTTTTACCGCTAAATGTGTAAAAAAAATTTAAATCATGCAGACAACTCAACAGGATATACCGCAGATAACTCCAAACCCTCTGACAGTCTTGGAAAAGGGCAAAATTGTAATGTTCTTTTCTCTGCATTTTGTTTTAAATGCTAAAAAATTGATGATTCTTTCAACATTTTATAAAAAAACTTAATAACGAATATGAATGCAATATTTGGAAGTATTAATCATTGTTCAATGTATTAAAAATACATTAAATCAATAGAATTATGTTACTTTTAAAAAATGCTTGTATTGCAGTGAAACCTGGAGCTTAGTGAACGTGTTAACACGGGCTTGTCAGTGAGGTGTTAAACGATGAATACGCAGACACACTTTGTCATTTTAAACTCAATTGAACTGATTGGAAAAGATATCAATTTGGTTTGATTGAGTTAAAAATAATAAAGTATAATAGAGATGAACTTTGAGTTCTAAAAGATCTGAAATCTACACAGTATTTTACTAAAAGATCGTGGGAATGATGTGGATTTATCTCTATTTTTCAAAATAAAAATGAGTACTTATACTGATTTTGGGTATTTAGAATTTGAATACTTAGAGTATTGAATACACGCAGTTACCACAGTTACATCTAGTGTTGCCAGTTTAGCACCCAATTTTAATCTGAAATTTCAAATTCATACCGTAAATTTCGAAAGAAGAATTTTTGCCTTATGTGATCGCTAAATGTCTCTTATTAAACAAAGAATAAAATACAAATCTTTATTTCTGGTATGAACTCGAAATTTCTGAATAAAGATGGAGACCAAACTGGCAACCCTGGTTGCCAGGTGTCCCGCGTCAATTAGGGCTCCAAATGCTGTGGTCACCACTAATTTCTTACAGTTTATTTTGCCATCTTCAATCGCAGATAATTCTGCCATTAGATAAAGCGAAGAAAATTACTTTAAAATACTGGTGTCCAGAGCATTTGGAGCCCCGATTTACTTGGGACACATGGCAACACTAGTTACATCCCTATGTTTATCCCTTTGAGCTCTGATGGGTGAATTTCTTCCCACTTAATTTTACTCTCCAAACCAGTGTTGCCAGTGGGCTACTTTTTTAAAATTTAGATCTCTCCATTGACACAACTTTTTTAAAATGATAAAATTCCCCTAGTTTTCTCCTTAATTAATATGTCATTAATTAAAGCGAATTTTACTACTTCAAAAAAGTGGTGCCAATCAAGAAATCTGAATTTAAAAAAAGTACCCAATGACAACATTGCTCCAAACGTCACATTGGAAACAGAATATTCAACAAAATTTATTTGAAAATAGATTAATGCTTTTTTTTTCGTGTTGTATATTATAAGTATACATATATATAAGTATACATATATATGTATATTTATTTTGTTTACAAAATAATGGTGCTGATGTGAAATTTGGGCGTTTTGAAGAAATTCACCCCCAGAGCTCAAAGGGTTAACATTTGAACGTCCAGGTGGTGTCGATTCGACACAGAACAAATGATTAAATCTCGATTCGAACCAGAAATTTCTTCTTAAAATAAGTTAAACATCAAACGCAGAGAATTAAGTTAAATAAATAAGTTGAATGGTTTTTAATAAAAATTCTGGTGGTGAAATATTTTTTATAATGGTTGAGTAAAATTTCCGGACGTTCTAGTGTTAAACCCTATTAATCCGCAAAATGAAATACAGTGGAACCCGGTTAAGACGCTCACGGTTAATACGCGATTCCGCTTAATACGCGGATTTTTTCCGATCCCTTGAACTTCGCCCATAAGAATAATGTAAAAAAATCACGTTTAATACGCGAACGGTTATAACGCGATCCCGCTTAATACGCGATAAATTTTTGGTTCTTTGGGGGAAAAAATCACGTTTAAGACGCGAATTCATTGATCAAGATGCGAATTCCTTCTCTCTTCTCGAGTGTTACCGATTTAGAGGATTTTTATTATTCAAATAAAAAACAATGTTTCCGAATAGTATTTAATTTATTTAACAACAGATTAATTAAGGCGAAAATTACTAATCGGAAATAGTTGTAGATGTTTGAATTAAAAAAAAAAAAAAACCCGCTAAATTAGCAAAACTGAAATTCTTCTTTGTTTAATTAAACGCATTAACTAAAACTTAATGCGTTTTTAGTTGCAACGCATTAATCGACAATAAAGTAATGTTGTAATCTATATTTATTTTCCGTTGTTATTCCAGTTTGTCCTATAAAAAGAAACAATGTGGACTCAACAAAGTGAAATACAATTAAATTTCAATCTGAATATATGTTAAAGATACAATTTTCAACCGTAAACGTATAAATGAAAGCTCTGAAGTTCATTTAGGTGATTAAATGCGTAAATAAGCCCAATTGATGCAACATTATAGAAATCACGTTTAATACGCGATCCCGCTTAATACGCGACTTTTGACCACTCCCTTGAAACGCGTCTTAACCGGGTTCCACTGTACTTCTTTTTTTTTTTTTTTTTTTGTGATTTTTGTGTCAATGAAGTACTCAGTAGAGGAGATTTTACGGACTCTATGGTGTGATCGTAGGGACGTTGGAAGATCTCCTGATTTTCGAGGCTTATAAGACCCGTCCCGCGGAACCATTGTGAGGGACACTAAAAGTCCTGATTTTTCATGATGTAATTCTTTTAAATTGCTTTTAGTATCATAATATTCGTTAGTCTGAATTAAGGGGATCTTTATGCTGTAAACCTGTTAAAACACAACCGGTCTATAACGGAAAAAATAAGTATGAAATCTGCCTTCTCAGTTGGAAACTTGTCTAAAACGGAATATTTTCTCAGTCCCTGGTGATTCTGTTTTTACAGGTTTTACTGTACTTAGTTCTGTAAATCTTGTAAAAACTGAACATGCCCATAACAAATCTCGCCTTATACGTAAAACAGTCAGGGTTTCTACGGAAGGAATGCAATAGTTGCTCAATCGAAAACCTCTCCAATACGGAATTTTGTTTCTGTCACTAGTGATTCCGTTTTCACAGATTTTGCTCTCTTTGAATTTTGTGTTCATTTAGCACAGTAAAACCTACTAAGACTAAATCTGAAGTGAACAGAGAAAAATTCCATTTTAGACAGATTTCGTCTAAGGAGGCTGAATTGTATGGTACTCTTTTTGCCGGAACCATGGACTTTTTACCCTTAACCCCTTAACAGTCGCATTAAATTACGGTTTAAAAATTCAAGGTGCTTATTAGCACCACTTTTTTGAAAAAGAAATATTCACCTTATTTAATGACAGGCATAATGATACCATAATAAAGCCAATGGTGGGAATCAAACAATTTGAATAAAAGACACAGCCTGTGAATATCACGGGAGCAAGAATAAGTGGTTTAGACAGGATTCAGTTATAGACAGGTTAAGATTTCATAGGATTTACTGTATTTTTATGTCCCGATATAGAACCTACTGTCCTGTTTTTTCTAACTCCCTGTCCCTGTTTTTGTGATAATGAACCTGGTAACACTACAACAGTGGTAAGTTCACGTATTCCATATTCTAATACAGAAATCAAATCTAGTATTAAGAAATTGTTTTAACTCTTGAAACTTATTTGTAACACAAAAGTACAGTAAATTACAGGAATATATTTTTTAATAAACCGAGAAAATTTATTTAATAAAATGTGTCTTGTTTCTAAATGTTCTTTTAGTTAGTAGTTGTTTCTTGTCTGTTATTTCTTCAACTTCAAGACTCTACATCCCGTAGACCATTTGGAAGACAATAACAAGACTTACAGTATACAGATATTATTTGTAGAGGTCTTTTTTTCTTACTTATGACTTCTACTTTTCCATTTTTAATCAAACGCTGTCATAATTGCAGATTTTTGAAAATTTTGAAAATTGAAATTGTTTTATAGAAGAGAGATAACATCTTGCTTATTTTCTTTTGACAACTTCAGAAGTTGTAATAACATATATGAAAAGTCCAAACTGTTATTTCATTCCATTCATGAGATGTATTTTTTGTATGTCAAAAACTAGTTTTTTGACAAATATTTCGGTAGCCTTTAACCCTAGATCTACCGGGAATTTTATTCAAGTTTTAATAAAACGTTCTATACCAGAATTTTTATTTAAAACTATTTAACTTATTTATTTACCTTATTTTTGTCTGGTTTATATACTTAGTTTATTTTAAAGAAATTTCTGGTTTGAATGAATATTTTGTATGTACCTGTCGGGTCCAATGGACCCGTCTGGTAGACGGAGGGTTAATAATCCTTTCAGGGCAAAGTACTTATAGTCCTAAAATGCTTAAATTATTGGGTGACACCATAATTTAAAAACAAATTTATTTCAAAATAGGTAAAAGCTTTTCTTCACGTGCTTAATAAAATTAAAATTTTCGTTCCAAAATTCTGGTGTCATTGTGGCATTTCGCAATTAAAATTAAGTGGGATATATTATATCCCACAGCCCTTTAAGTATTTAAAGTGCTATACACAATTTTTGTTTTTAAAATAGAGATAAATCTACAGCATTTCCGTGAATATTTTAAAAAAGTGTGTCGTTTCAGATCTTTACGAATTCTTTGTATGGTTCAAAAATTATGCAAGATTTTATGAACCTCTGAATTTTATAAAGACGTGCAAACTCGCACTCTTCGAGCCCTCTAATCAAATTGATTTTTAAGACTTTTTTTTTTTTTTTTTTTTTTTTTTTTTTTAGCTTTTCTAATTAGGTATTCCATAAAAAAAAAAAAAAAAAAAAAAAAAAAAAAAATCTTCGAAATTCTGTGGAATAAGCCTTATTTATTTATATAGTTTTTCATCTGAAAAATATTCTAAACTTTTTTTTCAAAAATCGAGTTAACCTGTAACGGACTCGCTTGACTTAAAACACAACTCGAAACCAACCCGAACCCGTAGCAATAAGTGTCAACCCTACCAGCAATACAAAAAAAAAAAAAAAAAAAAAAAAAAAAAAAAAAACAACGCTAACCCAACCAGACCCGAATCGGAAGTCAAATAGATTTCGGGTAAATTCGGGTTATTTGATACGATGCAAGACTCTCCCCCAACCCCTTTTACAGAAGAGGTATCACCCCTTCTCTCTAAATCGAACACTTAATCGGGCCCTGTATAGTGATGTGAATTTTAATTTATTCCCATACTTTGACGTTTGTATAAGACAATATCCGTCTAAATCTGTGAAAATTTCGAAATCCGGAAGTCGTGAATACTATCGAATGATGACCTCGAAACATACTAATAAGGACCACTCAAGTAAGACTAAGCATAAATAATGCATGTCTTATCATTACTGCTCACGAAGAACAATTAAACTCTTTCAAAAATGAATCGCATGGCTAAGGTAAATGTAATGACGTTTCACAAATCATAATGCTGATTATTTTAGCTTTTACTTAACCTTCGAATCCCATATAGAGTATATCAAAGCAATTTTAATTTTTCAGTTGTTTTCATGCTAGTGTACATAAATTGAGGGACAAACACAAAAGGCTAATTTTCAAACATAAAGTTAACCGTGAGTGTTATAAAAAAAAAAAAAAAAAAAGCACTGTCAAAAGTGAGTGGTAAAAGGATCTGCGATACAGGAGGTGTAGCAAATATTATTTTCTACAACTCCTGTGTAGCACAGCCAGTCAAGATAATGTCAGAAATGGTTGTCATAATGTCCCACGTTGTCATAAATTTTCAAAATTTCGTCCCCGGTGACAAATCTTTTCAAAAAAGGATCTATTTCGCAGATGGAAATGCGGTCTAGAATGTTGCGCTCCGTCAGGTAATGAGCAGGGCGACCAACTCCTCTGATTTGTTGTCTCTATGCGGTGATTAGGCGGTCACCGCCCCGATACTAGGTATCAAACCCGTTCAGCTGGGGCGACCCGGCAGGTAGGGGCCTGGTCATCAGTTAGAAAGAAAAAAAGAGCAAGGCGACCACTAGCGACTATTTTTATATTCTATTAGTACCATTATTTAGAAAAATACGTTTTGTAGTATATTTCTTTTGCAGATGTTGCCAAAGCATATGTGAAAGATTTTTGTTTTCTGGAAGTGGTGCAAGATGAATTTAAAGCTATCACGTTAACTGCGAAAGAAACTTTTGGGAAAACCTAATACTAATTTCTTGCCTCATATTGACAAGGTTCTAAGTGACAAAAGTGGTTCAAATGAGAGGATGTCATGGTCTTTGCTTTTCGCTGCAGTTTGAGTTAACATACAACGTGTATTCTAGCATGTATTTCGGGTTGGTTGGTTGGTTGTATTTATGACGGCCAATTATCTGCACGAGGGATATAGGCCGGGGGGGGGGAGTGCCCTTCATGGGGGGTCTTTCTAAGGGAACCTAACCCGTATTAACGCTTGGAAATCCAAGGTTTGAAGAAAACCACGAAAACTCCAAACGATTAGACCGACGGGCGCGATTGGGATGCATGTATTTCGGGAGTCAGCGGATTTGACAAAGGTTTCAAATGCAGTATTTTCTATAAAAAAGAGATGTCGAGATTTGCTACATACTGCACATGAAACATCTTCACATCATTTGAGAATACACAGGATGATCATAAAAAAAGTTGTCTATATCAGAGGCAGGTAAATTTTATAAACTTGAAATTAGGGAATTACATGAATGCATTTATTTTTCTTCTTGTATTAAAGGATAGCGTGCTTGATGCAGTATGTCGAGAGATCAAAATATGTGGTCGAAGAAGTTAAAATTGCGAGGCATTCATTGCAAGGAATATTTTCAGCTTTTACTTTAAAAAAACATTAAACCTTTCCGGCGCGGAGCAATTCTGTTTAGAAACTACTGAAAGGATGGACTGACACCAGAATTTATAAACGAATTTATTAGGAAATACGAACTTGCTTATTTTCAAGTGCATTATAAAAGGAAATTTTTAAATAAATATTCTTGGTGCCAGTAAGATAAAAATTAGGTGTACTTTTTTAAGGACACTGTCCGCGAAAGGGTTAATACAGGGTTCGTACGGGCGCTTGACTTTCCAAACTAAGAAATTCTTTCGTACCAGTATTTTCTTACACAAAATCCCTTGTTAAATAATTTCGCGCGTTTAAACCAGATTTAATTTTCTATTAAAAAAATACTGATATTTGGCCTTGAAAATAACGGTACCCGTACGAACCCTGTAATAGATAAATTTTTATTTTAAAATAAAGTCTAAATAGTAAAATATTAAACAAAATATTCTTCAGCGTTCCAGTTGCTTGATATAGACAACATTTTTTTTTCTTTTAAATGATCACCCTGTGTATTCTTAAATGGTATGAATATGTTTCATATGCAGCTTGTAGCAGTTTTGTGCTTGTAGTGTTGTCAGCATTTAATTAAAAAACGTTTGATAAACATTCTTTATTTAACTCATTTGTGCCTGGCGTCCCATTTTTGGGACGTTTCAAATTTTAATAAATTTGTATACTTTTCTTCTCCTTTATAACAGGAAAATTTTATCAAATAATTATTTATAAATGTCTTTATATATTACCAAGAGATTACAGCATAAGGTTGATATTTATTTGCTTAAATGAAGGCTCTTTTCGCTGTTTATAAATTTTTAATTTTTCAAGATGGCGAAATGTAAAAAATAAGTTAATTTGTATTTTTTCTATCAAAGATCCAAAAACGCAAGTCATAATATTCGATTGTAGACTTTTTTAAAATACGTATTTTCTTTAAATTACAAAATTATATGTTCAAGCCTACTTTTTATGCATTTTTGTAACGTCCAAAATATAGGGCTCTAGGCGCGAATGGGTAAATATATTTGTTAGACATTTAGGACACAGTTATTTATGCAAACTTCTTTTGAAGATATTTATGAAATAAATTGTTTTTAAGTCTGTAATACGATTATTCTTATTTTATTATTAATAATAGTTATAACGTTATTAGTCTCTGTAAAGAAACAAATATATTTTTTTAGTAGTTCATAAAAATACTAATTGTAATGCATAATATACAATTTAAAAACTTTTTAGATATAAAAATAGACAAAACATGTAATTATGCATATTATTCTACTAGAAATGCTCATATTTAGTTTTTTTACATTTTATCGAATAAATACAAAAAAAATTAAGCTTAAATTTTTTTAGTATTTTTCCAGTTCATTTTGCAAAGCGATTTTACCAAAATATTTGAGAAAATCAAAATTCAGGCACAAATGGGTTAAAATGACTTTTAAATATTGAAATATTGTGTTCAATAAAATGTAAATTTTATAAACTTGAAATTACGGAATTACATGAATGCGTTTATTTTTCTTCTGGTATTAAAAGATAGCGTGCTTGAGTAACTTTTACATACGGTTTTTTTTCTACACAGCCTCTGCATAACCTCGATATATCAACGTTTAATAATGCTTAAGCGAAATTCCTTTTGTTTCTATAGCAACGCAGTTTGACAACTTTTTTGTTTTTCTGAAGAAATATAAGCACTGTGCTTTTTTCTAATAATATTTTTCTCCAATCAATAAAACAGTCAGATTTGAGTGATGATATGCATTAATTAAGTGGTTGGTTCAGAAACGAAGATTTTAAGTGTGTATATCAGGTTTAATCAGTCACATTGTTGTGAAAACTTTAATGTTATTAAATTTAATCAAAATAATTTTGTGAAAAAGTTGTTATACACACTTATATATATGCAATCAATCATATGCAATAAAACGTGTGGTTTCTGTGAGATAAATGGTTTTTTATAATGATAGTTTTGGATGCATTTTCACATGTACTGAACCATGTTTCACGTATCAACAGTTTATGAAAATATACAAAGAAAAGTCACAAAAAAATTAAAATTAATTAATTCGAAAAGTATAGACAGTTGCACTATACGAGTTTCACATAAATACCCAGAACGACATAGAATTTTTTGATAGAAAAAAAAAAAGAAATTCCAAAATGTATTTGCGCATTTGTCATTCACAGTTAGCACTGTAATGGTCACAAATCTACTGTCTGTCACTATTTAAGCCCTTGCAGGACGGTGGGATATTATATATAATAAAATTTTGCTTTTATAATGTACGCGAATGAAAGTGTTTACTTATTTTTAAACAAATGTGTTCAGAAATCCTGGTGTCATTCAATCATTTCAACATTTTAGCAAGAGACGTACTTTGCTTTTGTACGTCGGTGAGCGCACGTTCCAGAAGGTCAATTGTCACCTCTTTCCCTGAAAATATATCTTCGCCATTTTTAATTACAATATTTCTTATGTTAAATAAGTCAAAGCTTTTTTAGGTAGATTTCGTAAGAAACACTACTTATTGCACTCTCCCTTATGTTGGAATTTTTGAAAATTTTTTGCAGATCTACGCCGATCATGACCCCTAGAATCCAAAACCACTCCTCAGTTCAAACCTTTATATACAAGGTGGTCATAAAAAAAACTTCCCTGATATATGAACCCCAGGGGCTTAACCGCTCAACCAATCGAAAAGAAATTTTAGATATACTTATTTGAAGGTATGCGTTCGAGATCGTGATGATTTAAAACAATAGAGCTCTCACGGTTACAGTGAAAATGTTCAGAAATTTTCGAATGGAAACACCCTTTTTTTCATGCGCGAATTCTTCAGCGCATTAAAAAACATAAATGGCGTTGGAATGATACACTTACGATGAAAACTGCCGGCGTAAAACACTTGCTGAAAAGACCATTGTAAAGGACCAATGGCAACACAAGAGAGAAGAGCGAAAAAACATTTATTTTAATTAGCAGTTTTCATTATGCCCACAATTCGCAGACAATAACGCATTGCATGCGTGAGACTGCTCACAACAGTGCCAAACGTAACATCGCAGAAGGAATCTGTACAACTTCACGCTTTATGGCATCTTTCAATTTTTTCAAATTTCTTGGATTTGATGCGTACACCTTCAATTTCAGATAACCCCAGAACCAGAAATCCATTGAAGTGAGGTCGGGGGATTGTGGTGGCCATGAAACTGCAAAGTTACGAGAGATGATTCTATCATCAAAGTGCTATTGCAGCACTTGTCGCACAGATGTGGCGACGCGACGCGTGGAGGAGTACCATCCTGCACCCATACAATATCGTTAACGACATTTCGCTTCTGCAATTCTGTAATTACGTAATTCTGCAACATCGTTGTATACTGAGCACTTGTGATAGAGCTCGATTTCATACCAGTGGAAGTGACCTCCTCGAAAAAGTACGGACCGAGAACGAATGTGTTTGCGATGCCGCACCACGCAGTCACTTTAGCATCGTGTAAAGGCGTTGGTGTCACATCGTGAGGATTTTCATCCACCCGGTGAACGCAGTTCTTGGAGTTTACGTTCCCAGTTAAAGATAAATGTGCCTCATCCGTCCATAGTATTCGCAATGGCCAGCTGTTATCTTCATCATATCTGATGAGAAACTAATAATAATTATAATAATAATAAAACTCATAATAAATTCATCATATCTGATGAGAAACTGATGAGAAAACTTCATCAATTAACAAGTTATCAAATCCGCTTAAATTTATTAAAAATCTTCTTAATATCATCTACAACTTTTACATCGACAAGTTTTTGATAGAAACAATTCTTACAAAACAACAACAACAACAACATTAAAATAAAAGAGAGGGGGGAGGGTGTAAAATCACCTGTGATAATATGGTGGAAGCAGAGATTAAAACCCGACTTGAAGCAGGAAATAGATGCTATTTTTCTCTCCGAAACATTCTAAAATCATCTCTAATATCTCAAACATCCAAACTTAAAATTTATAAAACTGTTATAAAACCAATAGTAATTTATGGTAGTGAGACCTGGACTACTACACAAAAAGATGAAAAGCTACTTATCACTTGGGAAAGGAAGATCTTAAGGCAAATTTTTGGATTTATTAAAGAAGACAATACATGGCGTATAAGGACAAATATGGAGTTAGAACAGTTATATAAGGAAAAAGATATAATAAATACTATAAAAATAAGAAGAATGCAATGGTTAGGCCATCTAATCAGAATGAGGGATGAGCAAAGCACAAAGAAGATTTATAGTGGTAATTTAATTGGGAAAAGAAGTATTGGTAGACCCAGGAAGAGTTGGATAAAAGAGATAGAGAAAGATCTTGCAGAAAACCAAATTATAAATTATAAAGTAAAGGCCAGACATCGGAAGGTCTGGAGAAGTATATTGAGGGAGGTCAAAATCCTGCATGGATTGTAGCACCATTGTGTAAGTAACTGAGGAGGGTGTAAAAGAAGAAAAAAAAATCACATCTCCGTTAACCCCTTGAGGGGCAAGCAGTTGCGTTTGTATAATGCTGAATTCCCACCGGAAATTTAGAAAAATTCTATTTCAAAATAAGTAAAAGCAATTTTGCGGCTTTTTTCCATCAAAGTAAGATAAGAGTTTAGAAAAGTAAAATTTAATAAAATTTTTCTAGTATGAAACTTCATTAATCGTAGGTGGTATATAATATATACCGGTGCCCCTCAAGGGATTAATTCGCCACTAAGGCGATAAAAAAGTATCATTGGCGTGATGAAAATTTTTCACAATCCTCAGAGATGCTGTATATAGGATTGCATTATTAAACGCACATGTGTCTTAATAAAAATAATGTTAGAATTTAAAATACTAGCTAAACCGGCAGGCGTTTCCCGGACAGGCTGTCATTGGAAAATATAACAGTGGGGTGAACTTCATAAAAAAAAGATTGAATAATATTTATTTATACTAAAAATTTGTAAAAGAATAAATAAGAGCTAAAATTTCAAAAGTATAACAGGTACGTTTAAAAAGGCACAGATGTCATATAGGGGAGACTAGGGACGGTTGACTATACGGGAGGCTTAACCCACGCATCAATTTTCATATTTAAAAGAATTTCAGAGTTTTATCAATAGGTGTCAACCAAAGCTACTGGAATGCTCAAACAACTGTCTTCGTTTCATAGAGAAAATCCAAATAGGTGTGGAAAAAATCAATTGTGAAGCGTTTTCAACCTAAAAGTTGTGTTTTTTAGAAATATTTTGTAAGCTTTTTTCGGATAAATTATATCATAGGAATTTAAGTAAGTAGGTTTAAAGTAATGCATAAATATCAAGCTTTTATTCCAGGCATAAAGATTGTACAATAAGTTAGGCTTAACATAACAATGTGCTATTCTTTAGAAAAGGTCTATGTAGGTAGGCTTGACCAAGTCAATGTGAGGGAGGGTTGACACTTAATTTTAATCCGAAAAGTCACAATGGCATCAGAATTTTCCTAAAATGTTTTCCATTTAATATGTATGTGAAATATAGCCTTTTACTTATTTTCAAATAAATTTATTCTTAAATTCCGGTGCCAGTCATTTATTTCAACATTTTAGTACTGAAAGTACTTTGCCCCTTAAAGGTTTAAATCATGTTAATGAAAAGTTAAGTGCTCATGCGGCTGCAAAAGAACATAGCATCGATCGGAAAACTTTAGGTTGGTTGATTTTTTGACGGCCGATTATCTACACGAGGGATATAGGCCCAAGGGGGAGTGCCCTCCGTCGGGGTCTTTCTAAGGGAACCTAACCCGTATTTACGCATGGAAATCCAAGGTTTCGAAGAAAACCACGAAAACTCCGAAACGGTTAGGCCGACGGGCGCGATTGGGTTCGAACCCAGCACCTCCTGTCTACCAGCTTCGAAGGCAGAACCTCTCAACCACGGAAAACTTTAGGAAAGTATGTAGACAAATTTCACCAGGGTGAATAGAGTGAGATGAAGCTAAACTATGTGACAACTAGAGTTGTCAGGTCAAGTGTCACAAAAAATAGGACAAGGAGACAAAAAAAAGGCGAGACAGTGGCTCCTCAAACCGGACATAATAACATGAAACACTATGAAAACGGAACCTGTTTCTAACAGAAAACTGCCTTAAATGTTAAAATTTCATTTTCCCTGCTGTACAATTATATCTGCTCAGACAAAATCCTGTTTAAAACAAAAAATTTCTCCTCTGATTTGCGATTGCGTCTCAACAGGTTTGTTTAAGCATCATCTTTAAAAAATAATTTTTATAATAATTAAAGCATGCAGCATAAAGTTATTTTGTTTTGTTTTTAACTAATTTTTTTTCTCTTCACAAATATTGCAATGTAAAACAAAGTGGGTCAAGGATCCCATATAGTGGGGCAACCCTCCCATATGTGGGGAGCCTTGACCCATTATTTTCTCATGATTAAAATCAACCATTTTTCAAATTTCGTACATGTTACACTCATGTAGCAATTTTAATTTGATAACTGATTGTATAATGAATAATATGATATATAAAACTTTATTCTACGTACGTTCAATATTTAAAAAATAAAAGATCATTTTGCAAAAAGTGGGTCAACACTCCCAGTCTCCCCTACGCACCATTTTGGCGAGATTTTTTTCTAACGCCAATTTGGCAAAAATCTCGTTTTCGAATACCAGTTACATATATATTTTTAAAAAGGGAATAACAATAAATAAAAAAAGTTTAATTAATGACTATAGAACAAACCAATTTATATAATTAAAAAAAAAGTAAATAAAAGTAAATAAACAATTTATTAATAAATAAACAACATCCGGTTTACCATATCAAGCAAAATAACGACACTTTGGCGCCAGTTAAGTACCCCGGTGCGTAATTGAGATTGGCGTCAGAAAAAAATCGAGCCAACGTGGTGCGTATATATCTGTGCCAATTACTGGAAAATTTGAATTTTTTTCTTTCAATCCTATGTCTAATGTTTACAGACATTTTATAGTATATCCGACTACGTGTTTTGACTAAATAATGAGCATCAGGTTAGAGATCTGCACGGGTCGGGGTCGGGCCGGGCCTAACTTTTTTTCTGAACAGAGCCGGGACTGGTTTCATTAATAGTCTTCACAGCCCAAAATTTTCAGTCCTAGTCTTGACCCAGCCCGTATGAAAATCATTGCCTCAGCGTAGCCTGGTCCATTCAAAGGTCAGTAAAATTAGGCCTGGCCCAAAACTTTTTGCAAAAAATGCATAGATTTTTAAATCGCCATTATTCTATACTTAAACATTAAAATGTATTCTTTTTAAAGAATAGTAGATTTCTACGCTTATTAAAATATAGCTAAACTAAAATATAGTAAAACGTGTGAAAAAGAACCTGCCTATGACGGAACCCTGTTTTAAACTGAAAAATGTATTGATTCATGTAAAATTAGTACACTAATACGTAAGAAAAGAATATATAATACATTAACACTTGCTAAGAAGGGAACCTGTCTATAACGCATTTTTTTTTCTATGCAATTCCATCTTAGAAGATTTTGCTGGATAGCATTTTTCAGATTTTTATCACTCCAATACAGGGAATACCGATTAATAATATTAATGATAAATGGAACATTTACATACAAGAAATAGAGATTCATTAAAAAAATAAATATCGCAGCCTGCGGCACTTCAATAAAAATGAAGAATATAAACATGAAAAAAAAAGTTAAGATAAATATTTTTGGCCAGAACTCCTCGTACGAGACAAATTTTTAACTAAATCGACGTAAAAATCAATGTTTTGTAGAAAATCACTAGGGCCGGGCTCGGACCGAGATTTTAACTTTTTTACCGGGCCGGGCCAATATTATTTTTTTTACGTGCCTGGCCGGGCCGGGCTCGGGCCGAACTTTTAATTTTTGCATCGGACCGGGCCAACTTTTTTTCCCTATGAGTCGGGCCAGGGCCGGGCCTGGAAATTTTTGCCCGTGCAGACCTCTAACCTAAACTTCTACCTAAAATAACATTGGATTTTATAGTAGAAAATATTTTTCCTGTTCAAGACAAAGCAAAAGTTCTGAAAAAAATCAATGAATGTAAACTTTTATTTTGTAAAGTAAAATTTCTCAAAATAGTTTGTCATTACATTTAAATTTGTTCCAGAAGATCAATGCAGGAAGTGGGGGACAAGGGACAGAAGTGACAATTTGAATATGTAAAATATTATTGGAGTAAAATTTACAGTTATTTTCTTGAAAATTATTTTCGAAATTGTAGAAAGGCATTACAGAATACATTTTATGCTAACGAAAATTATACAAATGATAAAATGTAATATATAATCACACGGGACACAAATTACCCTCTTATTTGAGAATCACCCATATATGGGCGATTCTTCAATAAGTGGGTAATTTCACCCTGTGATTTAGTGAAAAATAAAAGTTATATTTTAACCCTTTCAGTGCGGATTTTTTTGGGGGGTGGGGGGTGTGGGGTTAATACCCTGTGCGGAATATTTTGACCAAAAAAGCGATTTATTCAAAAACAGGTGAATTGCAATCAATTAATTCAAAACGCCTAGGCGACTTTTGTCGACGTTTACTGTACTCTACAGCACCCAACTCCTAGATGTCGACATCAGTCGACTCCCGCACTTGGATCCTTATGTCGACTTCTGTCGACTCCCACACTAAAAGGGTTTTACACATTTTTTTAGAAACAGATAAGACAAGGTAGTGAGTAATGTGCAATGTTCCGGCATAAACTTAAAACGGAATTATAAGGGGCAGTCAAATGCAGGCCCTTTTTATCGCATGGGCAAATCGGGAGTTTGCCCATGGGCCCCGGACCTCAAGGGGCCCCCAAATGTATACATTAAATTATAAAATATTTACTTTTTTTCCAAATCCAACTTTTCCATAAGTTATTAAATTCATCTTAAAGTAATATAACAAGTTGCTAAAGTTATATAAAAGAGTTTTGTTCTGTACTAAGAAAAAAAAAAAGTATTTTTATTAAGGTACTCAATTTAGAATTGACAGAGCTAGGAATTTTCTTCTATTTATAATCCAAGGTGCAAAAATATTGTTTATGCATTACACCAAGGCATACTTGATCTACTAGGTAAGCCCATTTGCGTTTAATGTATGAAGCCACTCGCCAGAGCTACGTAGGCTATATGCATTACCTATATACATATGACCGACTATCAGTTCTATTTGAATAATCTTGAAACGATTCGAATGGGGCCCCCCTAATTTATCTTTGCCCAGGGCCCCAATTAGTCATGATCGGGGCCTGGTTAAATGAAAACGAGACAGATGGCTAAAAATGTAAGTAAACTGATGTCAAATGAAAGCGAGACAGATGGAATAAAAGTAAGTCAACTGTTTATTATTTTATTAATTTTAAACTTATCTTATATCATCCGTCTGGCTGTGGGGAACCCACTGCGAATAGATTTTCAGGTACTTCAAATGCGTTGTCAAGATGGCGTGAGCCTTACCGTGGTTAACGCATTTTCGGCCAAAGGTGCGTAAACGCACGATTTCAATAAATATTTTTTTATTAACACTGTGACGAACATTTTTCACTAATTTTATTTTTCTGCTATTTTTAAGGGTTCTGGAGACATGTATAAAATATCAGAAATTAAACTGGAGTAAACACTTTCTGTTGAGAAATTTTCAAAATACGCTAGTTTTAGGTAGATTTCGTATGAAATATTACCTATTGGAATCGTTCCTATGTTGGAATTTCTGAAACGTTTTTGCAGATCTACACCGATAATGACCCCTAGAACCCAAAACCACCATCAGTAAAAAACTTTATCTATCTATCTATCTATCTATCTATCTATCTATATCACTGTCTTCGGGACACGACAACTTTCGTAATTCTGCACCAATCTCTTCCAAACTGATACATAAAATCAATGGGCATAAAATCCCGGTCAAGTTCGCTAATGGGCAAAATCGGACAAAGGGGATGGAAATAGGGAGGGGTTTTGTGAAAACAGAAAACCCCCCATAACTTCTTAATTTTTGTACATATCAAATCAGTTTAAAGTTTTTATTACTTCTAAAAATAGGGACAAAAATTTATGTATCCCAGATTTTTGATAAAGTTAAAAATGGGCTCAAGGGACGCAAAAAATAGGGTTTTTGGGAGAAAAAGATTCATAACATCGTCAATTCTCAAGATATCAAATCCAATTAATTTTATTATAAATCTCCTTAACATTATGTACAACTTTTATATTCACAAGTTTTTGATAGGACCAATTCGTACCGCAAAAAAAAAAATTAAAAACGAAAACAAAAAGGGGGGGTTGAAGAACAAAAAAATCCATAACTCCGTCAATTCAAAAGATATAAAATCCCCATGAATTTATCATATATATTCTTAATATTGTCTCCAACATCTATATAGACAAGTTTTGGATAGGACCAATTCTTACAGCAAAAAAAAAAAAAAATAAATAAATAAATAAAAATACATAGCGGTTGAAGAATAAAATAATCTTAGTAAGGGTGTATTCAAATCCAAAATGCTTATTTTCTGACTCATTTTGCAATTCATTTTTGCTCTCAAAGGCTTCCAATTGGTACGTTTTCTTACTCAGAAACTATATAATGTACCGTAATGGTCGATTTTTTGATAGAAGCAGAATATATTTTTAAAAATGCTGTTAAAAAGGGCATTTTGAACCGAATTTACCGAAGCGGATTGTGTTGGAAAAGTACGGATGAACTCAAATCCAAACTGCTTATTTTCTGACTCATTTTTAAATTCATTTTTGCTCTCAAACACATTTAATTGGTAGATTCGCTTATTCAGAAACTATATAATGTACCGTAATGATAGATTTTTTGATAGAGGCAGAATATATTTCAAAAAATGATGTCAAAATGGGCATTTTGAACGGAATTTCCCGAAGCGATTGTGTTAGAAACGAAAAATATTGTCCTTCTGAGAAAATAATTGTTCATATATCAAGTTTTAATTAATTGAACAAAAAATAAAAACACAGGTCGCTTATAAATCTCTTCAAAAATCACGTCAGCAAGTTTCATATTTTTTTTTAATTTAAAATGAATCTGGAATTATGCCAGAAAATTTCAAGTTGTTGAGCATGGAAAAGTATTTTTTTGAATACCGCCCTAACATGATTCTGATAAAATCAGCTATTATATAAAAATGAAGCAAAAACTCGTCAAAAGCTGCCAGATAAAATTGTTAAAGTGGATTTATCTCTAATCATGATTTAGTTTTTGTTTGTGAAATTAGTATATTTGACTTCGAAATCTACCTCTGCCTGTAGGCCGGGCCGGCAGGGATTTTTTTTTAATTGAAACCGTTATTAACAAATTCGACTTTTTGAAAGTGTATAATTATTCCACTTGAGATTAATCATATGTTTTTATAATGGATTAAAGTCGCAGATCTGTAAATAAAATAATAATAAAACAAATGTCATACAAATTTTAAAAAATATATTAATTTTAAATTTAATGGTGCGTTAGCGCACCATTGACCGAATGCATAAAAATGCCTAATGCATTTTATTTCTCAAATAAAATATTATTTTTCATACACGAAACTTTTTTTTTGTCTTAATGAATGTAATTATTTAACACGTTCACGCCGGCGCGGTGGATCACACTCGACTGTCTCAGTGCTGCAAAGTCTTCGGCTTTTTTGGATACCAGTATTTTAATACAGAAAATATTGTTTTATTTATTAGAACATTTGGGAGACTTAAAGGAACAGCATTTTCTCTAAAATGATAGTGGTATGCAAAAAGCCGGAGACTTAACAACTTCGAGGCAGTCGAGTGTGATCCACCGCGCCGGCGTGAACGTGCTAAGCATATTTTAATTAAAATAATCCCACATTTTATAAAATTTCTATGCTTGGCCTAAAATGGGTTAATGTACAACATGAGTCAAATGGCTTCCACCATCCGCAGTCGCTCATTTCTGACGCCAGCAACCACCGCAGCAATGACAGAAGTGGTAATGACACTAACCCTTGCCGACTTCTGTCTTTCAATGACACCCGACCTTCTCGAAATTGTTTATTCTACTCAAACCACGTGCACGTGACATGATGTTTTCGCCATACACAACAGACATTCGGGCATGAATTTCACTTCCTGACACACCTTCCGCAGTCAAGAAATGCACTACACATCACTGTTCCTCATTCCCGATCTCCATAGTTATGTCGGACACACACACGACTGCCTCACCTGAATTTTAGTGCTTCTAATAGACAAATGGCACAGCTGTGATCGCTCGCGCTATTCCTTCCTGATTCCCTATAGACGGCACTATTATAGCAGGGATGAGAGCGCTCCGACCCAAATGACTGATTGCTACCACTAAATTTCAATGGTATTTCTCGGATTATGTTATGTCAATATTTCTGAGATTTAATAAAGCAAATAATACTATTAAAATTTAGTGGTGGAAATCAACCATTTGGGTCGGAGCGCTCTCATCCCTGTATAGACACACTTACCTGCTTTACCAACTTCCGCGTCATAGTCTTTATTTAGTCTGTCTCGATTTCATTTGACTGCCCCTTATATTTTAACCTACCTACCTCTAATTGACCAGTTCCTATAATTTATTAATTCGACCAGATATTTCTTCATAAAGTTACTTATATTAAAGCTACATAATGCTAAGTTCAATAAATATGCTGAATAGTTTTAACCCTTTCAGGGGCAAGGTACTTCTATTCGTAAAATCCTGAAATGAGTGAATGATGTCATAATCGACAAACAAATTTATTTCAAAATAACCAAAAAATTTTGTTCGCGTACTTGATAAAAGAAAAATTTTCATTCCAATATTGTGGTGCCAATGTGGCATTAAGGAATTAAAATTAAGTGGTCCAAAAATGAACCACCGCCCTTGAAGTGGTTAAATAAAAATTCCAGCGTAAATATTTTTAATCAAGGTTTAGTAAAATTTCAACGGAGTAGCAATTTCCTTGAAGTAACAGGAACAGTAGTGACAAAATTAAGAAAATTGCTTTTGAGCTCATAGTAAATTAATCTTAGTAAGACTGCAATATGATATTTTGAACTAAGCAAAAGTATGTTACATCATGATAAAATCGTAAATAAATAAAAATAATAATAAGGACAGTTTAAGTATGGGACAGTAGTGACAGGTAATAAAAATATTCTTATCTTTCTGTTTTGCAACTTGTAACTTCTTTTGAAGTCCAGATAATTAAACCATGCCACTTTCTCAGAAATCAATATTGCTGCTTCTACTAAATGTAACTGTCCTCCAAATTTTTTCTGACCTGATGGTCATTAAAATTGATGGTCCATTGATGGAACCTGATGGTCATTAGTTTAATATGATGGTCAAATGAGCCGTTTTATACAAGGGCACAAGGTAGCGACATAAAAACTAGGGGACAATATTTCTCTGGCCAAAATAAATATAAAATTATTTTTAATTTACAATAAAAATTCTTCATTTTGTATTAGGTCTACCAGAAAGTCCTGTCCGATAATGCTATTTCAGGCCTACTTTTTTAAAATTGAGATTTCTTCATTGGCACCACTTTTTCGAAATGTTGAAATTCCCATTGTTTTCGTCTTAATGTGAAATGTGAAAACAATGGGAATTTTACCATTTCAAAAAAGTGGTACCAATGAAGAAATCTGAATTTTTAAAAAGTAGGCGTGGAGTAACATTATCGGACAAAACTTTCCGGTAGACCTAGTACTTTAGAATGTACATTTTTATTTTTTATTGTAAAATTTTCCAAAAATAATTTGTCATTACACTTAAATTTGTGCCACAAGATCAGTGCATGAAGTGGGAGACAAGGGACAGAAGTGACAATTTGAATATTTAAAATATTGGGTTGATCGGAAAGTCATGTCGTATTTTTACTATGTTTTTCAAAGGTGATTTATTCCTATAAAAATAAGAATTCAACCAATAATGTATTGGCCATTTTGTTCGATGACCTTTCGCCATCGCTCAACAACGTTCATAATTCCACGCTTGTCCATACCTACCTGTCTTTAGAAGCGAAAAACTGTACCAAGTGCCGATTTATAGCCTCATCGGAATCGAATGTTTTACGATTCAAGGAATTTTGCAAAGAGCGAAACAAATGGTAATCTGAAGGTGCAAAGTCAGGTGAGTAAAAGTGGGTGGGGCAACACATCCCAACCAAGCTCCAAGAGCTTTTGGCGGGTGACCAAATTCGCGTGTGGTCTGGCGTTGTCGTGGTGGAACACAACGCCTTTACGATTCACGAGTTCTGGCCGCTTTTGATTGATTTCATTGTTCAATTTGTCCAATTGCTGACAGTACATGGCTGAATCGTTTGCTTCTGTGGTAAGAGCTCGAAATGCACAACACCTTTGAAATCCCACAACACTGACGGCATGACCTTTTTCTGGTGACTGTTCGCTTTGGACGTTGATTGGGGTGGTTCATCGCGCTTTCTCTAAGACCGCTTGCGTACGACGTTATTGTAAATAATCAATTTCTCGTCACCAGTGACCATACGCTTCAGAGAAGGGTAGTTTTCTTCACGTTTAAGAAGGAAATGACAGATGCTCAAACGCTTCACCAAGCGCATTTCCTTCAGAGGAATGTGCTCATGAGGAACCCAAACTTCAAGTTTGCTTCGAATCCGAGCTTCTTTAAATGGTCAACAACGCTTAATTGAGCAATGTGCAGTGCCCCTGTAATCTCTCGTGTTGTGTACCGCGTTTTAAACTCAACCATTGCCTTTATTTCGTCATCGTCAGCCTCCAATGTCACTTCCTGACCGAGGTGCATTATTCACATCAAAATCGCCAGAACGGAATTTTGTAAAACACCGCTGGCACTGATGTATCGTTAGAGGATCGTCCCCACACCACCCCCTGAATACTAGGCCTGAGCGCCGACACAAAAATGGCGGCTGCCGAAGGCGGATTTTTTTTCAGCGTGTGTACGGTCCCTTAAATATTCCTACCAATAATTTTTTTCAGTTTCTCCCGCTTCATTTTTCTGAAAATAAACAAAGCAGAGAAATCGTTTATAAAATACTGGTGTCTACATTTAAGGGACCGTACACACGCTAAAAAAACCCCCCATTTTTGTGTCATTTTTGCATCAGCGCTCAGGCTTAGTATTCAGGGGGCGGTGGTCCCCATAAACTTTACGCAACTTTTCACAAGCTTGCGTCACATTCTTGCTTTTGCGGAAATAAAAAAGCAAAATATAGCGAAAACCAACAGTTTTTTTCCTCCATTTGCTAATCCGTATAAAATCTATCCAACTCATTCGAATCGAACAATTTACTGTTTATTTAATGGGTTAGAAGTGTGACCTTATCTAGTATTTCAGTGAGGTGCGTGCGCATGGCACTTCTACTCCAAAAAACGCACTAAGGACATCTGTTAGCAAAACACGACATCACTTTCCGATCAACCCAATATTATTGGAGTAAAAGTTACAGTTATTTTCTTGAAAATTCTTTTCGAAATTGACGAAAGGCATTTCAGAATACATTTTATGATAACGAAAATTATATAAATGATAAAATGTAGCATATAACCACAAGGGACACAAGTTACCCACTCATTGAAGAATCGCCAATATATACCTAGAGATAGGTGTAGGTTCATAACATACATAAAATACACTATCAGACAAAATTTAAAGATTTTGTGTTACTTTTGAAATTAGAATGCGGGCAAAGTCAAAAATCATAGTTTGGAAAAAAATGACTTAACCCTTAAATGCATGATTTTTTCTTTTGTTTCGAAAAAATTATATATGATTCTCTGAAAAGTTCATAACACAGGAAAGATAATGAAAAAAAAAAAAAATCAGAGATACATTTTTCGTATAATACGTCAACCTTTTCTTATGTTGCACATCTTCAATACAAGTAAAAACTAAAATATTGTAAATTAGTAAATATTTTAATAAGTAGAAATCTAAATTCCTTATTTTATATAATTTTTTATTTTGAAAAACTTAACCCTTAAATGCATAAATTATTTTTTTAGAATTATGTTTTTTACTCTTGTATTAAAGATTAGACACCAGATATATTTTTAACTTTATGTTTTTGTAATTTTTACAGGATCAATATTTCTATATAAATATACTGGTTGCTAAGAATTAAATAAAAAGTAATGTCCATATGCATCACTAAGCATTTAAGGGTTAAAAGCTGAAATTTCTCTTTAAATGTATTATGCTGTCCCAAAAGATTTTTTCGTTTTTTTTTACAAAAAATGAACCATGCAAAATTTCGAAAACGAGAGATTTTATTGACAACTATATACACCATTCTGCTCATCATCATTCTTCCATATCTCCGGAAGTCTCAAAATGCCTTCTTTCCAAAACATTTTTAATTTGATGGCAAAATACTTTTTCTCATTCAAAGAGCCAATTTTTTTGTGTGAAGGGAATTTTTGAGTGTAAAAAACAAATAGTAGTCGGACGGAGCAATGTCCGGAGAGTAGGGAGGGTGGAGCAGTATGTCTCAATCGAATGCAATGACTTTTATTCTGACAGTCAACGATACGTGTGGCCTGGAGTTGTCAGAATGGAAGACAACACCTCGTCTGTTTGCTAATTCGGGTTGTTTCCTGGCTATTGCTGCCTTTCGTTCGTCGAGTTGCGAGCAGTATTTTTCAGAGTTGATGGTCTGGTTTGGTGGAAGTAGCTCATAGTAGATGCAATCCCACCAAATAAACAGCAAAACTTTCTTCTGGTGGAGACTGGCTTTAGCGACAGGAATGGGGCCTTTGTCTCGACTCGATGGTTTAATTTGTTTGTTTGTTTTCTTTCACAGAACAGCATTTACAAAACCCGCGCTAAACGCCCTTATTACGGCCCGCGCAGATTTCTACGCAGGGACTGATTTCTGCCAAAGTAAACTTCCACCAGAAAAAATGAAAATATGTTTCTGATTCTTATTCATGACTGAAATTTTGCATTAACAAGGCGTTTAAATAAGGAGAAAATTTCTATATGAGGACATCAGAAGCCAAGAGATACAAATCACAAAATTTCGATTCAGAGTAAATTGAGTTCAAAGATAATTGACGTTAAAGTTGAACATCAATAATAATTGACTGAATTGAAATAGGAAACTGCTGCTTGTTTCACAGTGGTCTTTGAACTCTTATTTCAATAAATGTGAAAAAAATTAGAGTGCAATTTTCTTTAAATTTATAACTAATCAATATTGATCATTATTCGGCAAAAGTGGTTGATGTTTAAAACACAACACATAATTAGAAATCACTTATATTTCTTTACCTGAAAAGAAAAAAGCATATTTCCAGGTCATCTGTGCACTTGGTTCAAGTTTTTCAATTTTGTCACTTATACCCCTTGGCATCTGGAGTCCTGATATATATTTACTGATGAAAGTTTCCACCTGCGGTAATTAACCCCTGCGAAAGTGGTTAAAGTTGACGCTTCACTATTTTAACCCTTAAATGCGCGATTTTTTATTTTGTTTCGAAAAAATTATATATGATTCTCTGAAAGGTTTATTACACAGGAAAAATAATGGAAAAAATCAGAGATAGATTTTTCATATAATACGTCAATCTTTTCATCTGTTGCACATCTGCAATATAAGTAAAAACTATTGTCGTGTGACTGTTTTACGCTAAAATATTGCAAATTAGTAAATATGTTAATAAGTATGTCACCAAATACCTTAATTTATATAATTATTTATTTTATAAAACTTAACCTTTAACCCTTTAATTCCCATGATAGAACACGTTCTAGAAATTACGTAGTCCAGAGAATCTGACTTTACATCAGAAAGTTTCAATGGTTCATTTCGCTTTATTTAAATATGGAAAGTTTGATATTATTTAAACCAAATATTGCTATTTTAATTTTCTGGTGTGAATTAGGTATATACGAAAAAAAAAAATCTATTAAATTCAAAACACTGTTGTTTGCATATATGCAAAGCTGGACACAAAAGGGTTAAGGATATGTCAGTTCCTCTTTATTAATAGTTCCATGATTTACACAGAAAGAAATCTTTAAGCATATTTTTATGGAAAATGTTAGAGATTGGTGTCGTAAATATATGCATTTTAAACTAAATGCTGTTTAGCGGTTCAGTTAACACATTGTATGCGGGACACGTAAAAATACGTTTTTGTTGGTTGGGGACAGAAATTATTACTGGTACTAGAAATTTTGTACGGACGAAAAAAAGAAGGTGTAATCCAAGCATGCTTGCTTTTTGTTGGTTGTGAGTAGGTTTTAATTTACAGTGGCATTTGTGAACGTAAATTTAGTGCTCATTTTCAAAAAATTGCCCGCATGCAATGTGTTAAAACTATTGAAATGGCATTTCACTCAAATGCTATTTTTAAACGTTTGTGTTATTTTTTTCACACCACTTTATTAAAGTTATTGAATGATGAAAATGTTACAATGGCTGGCAACGATGAGAAATGAATACCTGGGGAATCTGTTCTTCGTGTAAGCGGTCTGTCTGTTTAGAATACGGCGGAGCGCAATTGTTCTCGTAGCTCAATGTTTTGTGTGTCTTTTTTCTCATACTTAAGGGGAAATTTTATGGCGTCGGTAGTTTCTGATAGCAAACACGAGGAACAAATCACATACAACACCTCGAGGGTGACGGTCGTATATAGTATAAATAACTTAATTTTAATCCGAGTATTCTACAAGATTTCATTTTATAATTTACGTATTTTCAAATAAATTTCGTAATTCTGGTGCCACTCAATTATTTCCAAATTTTTTCCGTAAGAAAATTAGCATACGTATACAGTATTTTATATGTACGAGAAAAAATACGACAATGATTTTTAAAGATACCATGATTCATTATTTTATGCGATAGTATTTTTCAATTTGCAGAAATAATATCCGGGTTGAACCTTTTGAGATGTCCTACTAGGTTGATACCAGTGTTGCCAGACTCGGGCTATTTCTTTCAAATTATCTACCACTTTTCATAATAGGTTTTTCCTTTTTATTTATTTAAGGAATGGTTGTCATTAACCCACCAACGCCCACTGTTATCGCCAAGTAACACGTTTTTGAAGGACCTTCTAGGTTTAGATTTTAAATGAATATGCGCCGGGGCGCCTTTATTGGGGTGATCTAGAACAGTCATGGGAAAAAGTCCCATATCTGTCGGATTTTCTGATATAACACTACCTTTCAGTGTTTTACACCTCTTCCAATCAAGCAAGTGCATGAGTGTGTTTTTTAGGATAAAAAAAAACAGTAAGTTTAATTTTTTTTGAGCCTGAATGTTAAAATTAATTAAATGTTGAACTGGTATTTGTAAGATTTCGAATGGCTGATTAATTGTTGTTTTTGTGATATGAACTTGAATTTGTTTGTCCCCTATAGGTGACACGTATTTTTTGTATTTTTTTATTGCAGATTTTCATTGAAAGCAATACAATAGAAAACACCAATTAAAAAAAAGTTTATTTATGGGCGTTTCAGTGTTAAGTACATAGATAGTACAGAGTTGCCAGTTTGGCCTCCACTTTCATTAAAAAAATTCGGATTCATACCAGAAAATGCAAAAAGTGTTTTCAGATTTATTTATTGTCAAACTTTTCTTGATTACTTAAAGTAACAATCCTTTTTCAAAAAGTTCCGGTCTGAAGTAGAAATTTCGGGACAAAAATGGAGGCCAAACTGGCATCCCTTAGATAATACAAAGATATGGTGTCCTACATACATTGTCCAATGTTTTGAATGTCGCTGAATGCTGTGCAGCAAATTTACGAGAAATTATTGAGATTTCCTTTACAGCTTAACAAATGTTTTTTTTTTTTTTTTTGTTTTTTTTTTAAATAATGAGTTGTTTGCATTACTTATAACGGTAAATAACAGAAATAGTATTCTAAATAATAAAATTTAACAAGCTTGCAGAATAAGGAAACTTAATTTTTTAATGCGTTTTTTATAATATCTCGTTTACACTGGCCAATGTCGTAAAAGTGATATCCATTTTTTCAGCATTCAGGGATATCTGTAGTCATTCTTAAAACAATGTCATTTTTCGGTCGTTTCTCAATAATCCAGCATATCGGAAAAAGTTTGAAATTGTAATCGCAGTGAATGCAGAGCTCTCACTGGTCCGTTTTTTGGAAGCTAGTAATATTTTAGAAAGAAATTCGAGCTAGGTTTCTGCAACAATTGCAAGAAATACGATCTTCCTGGTATGTTTCTACGAAATTTATAAAGAATTTTTTTTTTTAAATTAAAGTTGTGTTCAGAAAACGGACCGAGTGAGAGCCTTGTGAATGGACTATTCTGAAGGACCGCCCATTTACATAGTTTGCTTTGAGAAGCATGTGATTTGAGCAATTAGACTATGGAACTATTAATAAAGAGGGACTGACATGTCCTTAACACATTATATGCGGGACACGTAAAAATACGTTTTTGTGGGTTGGGGACAGAAATTATTACTGGTACCGGAAATTTTGTACGGACCAAGCATGCTTGCTACTTTTTGGTTGTGAGCTGGCTTTAATTTTCAGTGGCATTTGTGAACGTAAACTTAGTGCTCATTTTCGAAATATTACCCGCATACAATTTGGTAATAATTCCATGGACAAAGATCTTGCTTTCATGCCAGCAGTCTGTGTGTTTAGAATGCAGCGTATATTAATTGCTAAGATCAACGTTTTGCGCGTTTCTCCACTTATGCTAACACGGGAATGTTCGCGCATATCCAGTATATGTACAGTTTATACTTTGCCACGAAGAAATTCAATCATAAAACGCCATTTTATTTAATCGTTGACATTGCTCACAAGTTCTGGGCTAAAATAATTCGATGATTGCTTTTCGAAAAATAGTGGTGAGAAAAATAATAACCGTGCTCACCCTGGATATGTCATACCATGCGCATGTAATCCCGGGTTAACCCTTTATCTACTGACGGTACTTATAAGTACCACTCACTTTAAACTTTTATACCATAGTGAATATTACTAATATTCTAAAGGTACTTTGCAAAAAACATTCTTTTAACTTCACTTTATCCGAATACATGGCAGCAGTAGTTCTAGGTTTGTTATTTTAGAGAGGAATGAGGCTATTTTTGAAGCAGTCGATGTGTTTTGTGCCGATCTTTTGTACAGATTGCCACGCTCGTCTTTTCATTGCTGCAAACACAGTAAAGGATATAAGATAAGTGTTGGATTTTTTTTATGTGTTCATTATGATCTTAGAATACAATATGATTAGCTATTTTAGGTGAACGGTGTATGTATTTGATTTAACAGTTGAATTACTCGGTGGTACTTATAAGTACCGCCAGTACACTGGGTGTTGGAGAAAAACTTCTTGTTTATTTTTCGTCTGTGTAGTTATCCATCGTTTTCATCTGCTTTATAATGTAATTACTAAAATGTAGTATAGTAATGATTTCCCTGGTATTTCTTTTCTGTTTCATTATTATTTTTTATAGGAAATCGAAAAAGTTGTGGCACAGGCTCGTTTTTGCTATGTTAGAAATGGCATATGTAAATTCATATATTGCATATGTGGAGATGTGAGAGAACATGTTGTCCCTGGAATATTGACGTCACATAACTAAAGAACTGCTAACAAGATCGACACCTAAAAAAAAAAAAAAAAAAAAAAAAAAATTAACCCTTTCAGGAACAAAGCATTTTCAATTCTAAAGTGTTGAAATAAATGATTGGCACCGGAATTTGCCAGACGATTTATTTGTAAATATAAAAAAGCCTATATTTCACATACTTATTAAATCGAAAATATTTTCTGGTGCCAGTTGAAATACCATGTGGATTTACTGTTACGATGTTTCAGTCATAGTGTACTGACGGTACTTTAAAGTACCACTTTAATTAATTACCTCTAAATAATTAAATTTCTCACGGGTGTGTATTTCTTTTATGTTTATTCTTTAATTTTCATTGTAGTAACTGAAAAAAAATATTACATGAAAAAAATTGCAGTAGATCATGATGCCGTAGATAAAGGGTTAAATGGGGGAATTTATGGCAATGGTAGCTAAATACAGAGTTGCCAAGTCTCCGGCTTTTTGGATACAAGTATTTTAATACAGAAACTGTTCTTTTCTTTAATTGGAATATTTGAGCGATTTAAAAGAAAAACATTTTCTCTAAAATAATAATGGTGTGCAAAAAGCCGGAAACTTGGCAACTCTGTAAATATAACAATCCCGACCAGGGTTGCCAATTTGGCCTCAGTTTTTATTCAGAAATTTTGACTTCATACCAGAAATAAGGAATAGTATTTTATGCTTTATTTAGATAGAAACATTTAGCGATCAAATAGATTAAAAATTCTTCTTTAAAAAGTTTGGTATGAATCTGAAATTTCGGATATTTAGACAAAACTGGCAACCCTGATCCAGACTAAATCCCTTGACGGGTATATAATAATCTATATATATCACTTAATTTTAATCCCAAAATGCCACAATCACACCTGAATTTTTGAATAAAATTTTTCTTTTATAATTTACGCTTTCACGTATTTTTAAATAAAGTTATTCGTTGATCCTGTTGTCAATCAAACATTTCAACATTTTATCAAGAGAAGTACTTTGCCTCTGAAAGGTTCAGAAGATTTAATAACCGCATGAAAATTATTATATATGTAAGATATTTTTATTTGTACGAAAAAAATAGGAAATTTTTCAAATGCGGTACAATGATTAATTATTTTATGCGATATATATTGTCCAACTTACGGAAAGAACATTCGCGTTAATCTTTTTGAGAAGTCCGACTGGGTTAATTCTTGTGCTGTCAGACTGAGGATTTTGTTTTTTAAATTTCTACTGCGATAGCTGTCGATATCCAAAAACAATATCATTTTTCGGACATTTAAAGATACCTTATTTCGATATCCAGCATATCTTACGAAGTTCGCAATCATGCAGTGTTGCCCGATTGGGGACATCTTTGTCCCCGGATTGTTGATCGTCAGCGTTTTTTTTTTTTTTTTTTTTTTTTTTTTTTGAAATAGACATATTCAGCCTATTTAAAAATAGGTTGAAAATTCTGAAAAATAAGGCGAATTATACTATTTTTAAAAAGTGGTGACAGTCAAATAATCGGAATTAAAAAAGTCCCCAATCCTAGTAACACTGCAATCATGGTCGAAGTGAATGGACGATTCTAAAATACTTCCCATTTACACTGTTTTCGCCGAGACACATGTGATTGGGGCCGTTTGACATGAAATTTATACACAAATAAAATGCCCGTAGCATAGATGCCAACCTGGATTATTCCAAATCAAATCAACATAGTTGCAACCAGAAAAATTTGAATGAAATGTTTCTTGTTTTCACGTGGTTCTTTATTAAACTCTTTCATCATGTAAAATTTCTGGTTGATTTGAAAAAAGAAGCAGAAGGTTGGCGGATACATGGAACTATGAATAAAGATGAATTGGCTTAGTCTCAAAATGCTGAAGCTTCAACTGTAACCGGTTCAACGGGGCCTGATAACCGCCGTGGAAAACTTCCATCAGTAAATTTGAACAGAATTTTTGTCCTTATTTAAACGTTTTATTCATGCGAAATCATGCTGTAATAATTAAGGCAAATATGTCTATTCACTTTTACTGGTGGAAGTTTTCTCCAATGTTAGTCAAGCCCTGTTTTTCTCCCATATTGTGAAAACCTCAAATAATCCTCCTGTGAATGCCAATTTTGATTACTGCCAAAGCAAACTTCCACCACTAAATTTTAATAAAAATTTTCGCTTTATTTAAACGCCTTATCATTGCGGAATTTATGCCATAAATACATTTCTATTCGTTTTTCCTGGTGGAAGATTGCCTTAGCGTTAATAAGACCCTGATCAAATGCAAACAAACAACAGCCGCCATCTTGTGAAAACCATCTCAGTTACTTCCGGTAGCTGGTAGCCGGTAGACACTACACCATCTGTCTCCTCCTCGTTATTCATAGCTCCATTGGCACATATGCCATATAAACTTCTATAGCTAATATATAATCTATAGCTATTTATATAGAAAACAAATTAGACTTTTTTTATGGAAAACTATAGAGATTGATTAGAGATTGTTATCTTAACGTTCGACCTTTTACCCTTGTTGCTGTTTAGTAGTTCAATTAAAACTATTCAAATAGCATTTCACTCAAAAGATTTTTTTCAACGTTTATTTTGTTCTTATCACACCACTATATTAAACGAACTTTATTTGAATGATGAAAATGTTACAGTCATTAATTACATATTTAAATTATATAACGTATAGTTTTCATGCAAGCAGTCTGTCGGTTTAGAATGCTGCAGAGTGCAGTAATTCATAAAGTTGATGTTTTGTGCGTTTCTTTCCTTATGTTGAAGGGGAAATTTTATGGCAATAGTAACCGAATAGAACTAACATTATGAACAATCCAGAATGTACCTCCTTAACCCTTTCCGGCGCGGTGTCCTTAAAAAAGGACACCTAATTTTAATTCCAAAACTGACAAACGGCACCAAGAATATTTATTTAAAATTTTCCTATTATAATGTACATGAAAATAAGCAAGTTCGTATTTTCTAATAAATTCGTTTATAAATTGCGGTGTCCATTATTTCATCAGTTTATAAACAGAATTACTCCGCGCCGGTAAGGGTTAAGGGGTGGGCAGTGTTGCCAGTTAGCTACTTTCTTTAAATTCAGATTTCTCGTTTGGCACTACTTTTCTGGAAGGGTAAAATTCCTCTTAGTTTCGCCTTAATTAATATGTCATTAAATAAGGTGAATTTTACTATTTCAAAAAAGTGGAGCCAATCAAAAAATCTGAATTTAAAGAAAGTAGCCCACTGGCAACACTGGTGATGGGTGAAAACTTATAGATATTATTTAAATGCCACAATGGCACCTGAATCTTTAAACAAACGTTCATTTTATAGTTTACGCTTTTACTCATTTTCAAAAAGTTGTTCGTAAATCGTGGGTTCATTTAATCATTTCAACATTTTAGCATTTTAGTACTTTGCCTCTGAAATGGTTCAGAAGATTTGCTAACCGTATGGAAATTATCATACATGTACAGTCGTGGAAAAAAAATTAAACACCCCTTACTAACTCTGCAAAAAGTATCGTAGAACAAAGTTACTGGTACCACACGATTGGTAATAAAGTCTACTTTTAAAGGATGTATATAAAATTTGCTTAGGGGACCATCTAGATATTTAAACGAATCATAACTTTCTTTTTTCAATAGCAGTACACATTTCTGACAGCATAAATGAACTCTACACCCTTCAATTAGCCTAAAAACAAATTTTTATGCAATTCGTACGATAAGTCTCTTTGAAATTAATTATTTTAAAAGAAGCGTATTTTAGGGGCTGTATCCAAATTGAAGTTCGGCCCTGAATTGTTGACCGAGAGAGCCACCTTTTTGATCAAGGCATCTTAAGCACCACTCAAGCAGTCATTGAAGGCTGCTAGATTACAGGCTAGCATAAGAAATTTCAAAATATCTAGTCACTTTTATCATAGACGGCCCCTTAAACCATAATTTTGCAGTTTTTTAAGCATAATTTGAAAACTACTTGGAAGAAAAATGTGAAATTTTAGATTTCGTTAAAGCAGGACTTAATAAATCTAAATCCATCAAAAAAATTGTAGGTAACGTTTCATAATTTTTTCGAATATTAATTTCATAATTCATAATTCATATCATAACATTAAAAAAATTTAAATTAAACGTATTTATGCTTGGGTGTTTTAGTATTATTGCTACACAAAAAATTAGCACATCAGGAGTATAATTTCAGGGGATATTAACACTAGAACGGCGGAAAATTTTACTCAAGTTTTATAGAAATATTTCACATCAGAATTTTTACTTAAAACTATTTAACTTATTTATTTAAGTTATTTTTGTGTAGCATACATTACTCTTATATTATAAAAAGTTTTCTGGTTCGAATCGACATGTATTTATATGTCAAGAGTCAAAATGACACCTCGCCGCCATTCTAGTGTTAATAACAAAAATGAAAATGTAATTTAACCCTCCGCCTACTAGACAGGTCCAATAGACCCGACAGGTACATTCGAAATATTTATTTAAATCGGAAATTTCTTTAAAATAAACTAAGCATAGAAACCAGACAATAATAAGTTAAATAAGTAAGTTAAATAGTTTTAAATACAAATTCTGGTGTAGAATATTTTTATAAAACTTGAGTAAAACTTCCGGTAGTTCTAGGGTTAACTAGAGGTCTGCACGGGCCCGGGCTTGGCCCGAGGCCCGTACCTGGCCCGGCCCGCGGGCCGGCGGAATGAAGGAGAATTTCAAAACGGGCCGGGCCGGGCCGGCAGAATTAGGGCAATTTTTTCAACGGGCCGGGCCGACAGACAAAATAAACGGGCCGGGCCGGCAAAAAAATTAATCGGGCCTGTCGGCCCGATATAAGAATTTAAGCGAAGCAGATAAAATACGAGCCATTTTCAATGAATATGATTTTCTCGAGAAGTATAAATGTGCGTCACGAGCCGATGCGAGTTTAACAACATCAGTACAGAAATGTAGCATATCCATCGTAGAGATCGGCATCGTACAGTTACAAGATGTCTGATTCCGAGTTTAATTTTTTTTCAGCAGACTCGTGCCGGGGCGGAACTGGTCTTAATCGATCTCAGGATGTGTGGAACAGTCATTGTGTTTTGCAGTATTAATAGTGATAATGAACTTCTCTTAACAGTATCTTTGGAAATATACCTTAAGGTGGTTCTCATATTCACTGCTCAACAATGTGAAGCTTTCAGACACATTTTCTGACAAAATTTTTAACTATAAAGGCATAAAATTGACAGTCCTGCCTATTGAAGGCATTTGGAAACGAATAGCTTTTTCCATATTTGATAAATTACTTACAGAGATAACAGAGATTCCTATCACGTGACTGTACGTTTTTCTTCTTTCCTGTGCTATCGCTTCCGGAAATTCGATTCAAAACGCTAACTTTGACAGTATTTTCACAAAGATATATTGCTTTTATCTATGAAAAAAACGACATTTACATAGCTTCTGAATAAGAATACCTGCCAATCTTACGCGTTTCGAAAAGAAAAGAATTCATAAATGTGTCGAAATGTAGCTCGTTTGGATTTGAGAAAAGCCTTAAAAATGAGAGAAATATTTTCACAAATATACTTTTTATTATACAGCTTCAAAAGTTATCATGTTTTTAATCCTTTATTCTGAACTACATTAATCTTTTAATGAATCCTTATTTCCATTTTGAAATGTCTGTAGACACGATGACTAAAACACTGTAAGTAATCGTTAATGTTTACTATTGTGTGTTTTCTGTTTTGAGAACATCATAGTAATGTAAAATATACTGTAAGATGTTCCCATAAATATGTATGTAGTATTCATTAAAAGAATTTTAATTGTATATTGAGAAAAAACGGATTTTTTTTTTTTGTAGAAATTGTGTCGGGCCGGGCCGGGCCGGGCCTGCTTTTACTGATTTTTGTACGGGCCGGGCCGGGCCGAGAACTGTAAAAAAGCAAACGGGCCGGGCTCGGGCCGAACTTCCAATTTTTACACCGGGCCGGGCCGGGCCAAGATAGCTTTCGTTCGGGCCGGGCCGGGCCCGGGCCTGGAAATTCCGGCCTGTTCAGACCTCTAGGGTTAACATTAGAAGCACTAAATTTTAAATGTTTATCATTCAAAAACTTATCATTCAAATGACTTGAAATTTGGTGGCTAGGCATAGTTTGAACCGAAGATTTGAAATATCTTGTTAAAATTGGGTATTGTCAATGAAAAAGAAATGAAGCTTGGGTTCGGTTTAATATTTAGATGGCCCCTAAGCAAATTTTATATATGTCATTTAAAAGTAGACTTTATTTCCAATCGTTCGGTACCAGTAACTTTCTTCTACGATAATATGTTGAGGAGTTGGTGTTCACTTTTTTTTTTCCACGACTCAGTATTACCAGATTGGAGACTTTTTTAATTCAGATTATTTGACTGTCACCACTTATTTAAAATAGTATAATTCGCCTTATTTTTCAGAAATTTTAATCTATTTTTAAATAGGCCGAATATTTCTATTTAAAAAAACCGGTGACAATCAACAATCTGGGGACAAAACAGTCCCCAATCTGGCAACACTGCCACGACTTTACAATATTTTTATTTGTATGCCAAAAAAAAAAAAAAAAAAAAAAAAAAAAAAGAAAAAAAAAAGAAAAAGGAAATTTTTTTAAAGCAGTGCCATAATTAATTATTTTATGCGATTTTTTTTTTCAATTTACTGGAAGAACACCCGAGTTAAACCTTTTGAATTTGAAATTTATAATACTAGTTAAAAAGTCTAACAAGGTTCGCTTACCAGACTCGGTTTGGTTTGGTTTGTGTTTATGACGGCCAATTATCAACACGTGGGATATAGGCCCAAAGGGGGGGATGCCCTTCGTGGGGGTCTTTCTAAGGGACCCTAACCCGTATTTACGCGTGGGAATCCACGGCTTCGAAGAAAACCACGAAAACTCCGAAACGGTTAGGCCGACGGGCGCGATTGGGTTCGAACCCAGCACCTCCCGTCTACCAGCTTCGAGAGCAGAACCTCTCAGCCACTGGTGGGGCCTTACCAGACTCGTGTTACCTGATTGGGGATTGTTTTTTTCTAAATATCTACACCTTTTCTGAATAAATATTTCCTTTTCGTTTATTTACGGAATGACGGACATTAACCCGCCAATTCCCATTGTCACCTGCCAGTGACAAGTCTTTGTAAGGACCTCTAGGCTTAGGTTTTAACACATGGTATAAAGAGTATGAATAAAGAGTAATTGACACATTATAAAAATAGTTAAGCTTCAACTGTAACCAGTTTCGCAGTGGCTCATTACCACCGGGGCAAACTTCCACCAGTAAATTTGAATAGAAATTTTCTTCATATTTAAACGCCTTATTAATGTAGACTTCGAGTCATAATTAGGAGCCAGAAACAGGTGTTTATTTTTACTGGTGGAAGTGTACTTCGGCGGTAGTCAGGCCCTGCGTTTCTTTCATATTATGACAACCTAAACAACCTCATTTCAGTTTCAGTGAAAGAGATTATAATACCCGGGCCAACTTCAACCAGAAAAAACGAATGGACCATTTTACCATATTTGTGAGAGAAATTTTGCATGAATAAGTTGCTAAAAATAATGTGAAATTTTCTATTCAAAATGTACTTGTAGAAGTTTGATTCGTCGGTAATCAGAAACTATTGATCCGATGTAACACATCAGCTGCCATCTTGTCACAACATCCTCAGTTACTTGATTCACAACTCGTAGACTCTGCACTGTATGTCTCCTCTTTTTTATTGATAACTTTAATGTCGGACACAGGGTTGGCAGTTTAGCTTTCAATTTTAATCCGAAATTTAAAATTCATACTGTAAATTTCGAAAGAAGAATTTTTACTTTATGTGATCGCTAACAGTCTCTTATTAAAGATAAAGCATAAAATACTATTCCTTATTTCTGGTATGTACTCAAAATTTCTGAATAAAAATGGAGTCCAAACTGGCAACTCTGGTCGGACACGTAAGAATACATTTTTGTGGATTGGAGGAAGAAGCTATTTCTGGTACCGGAAATTTTGTAAGGAAGAAAAGATAAGGTGTAATTCAAGCATGCTTGCTTCCGATTCGTTGTGGGCAGGTTTTAATTCATAGTGGCATTTGTAAACGTATATTTCTCGTTCATTTTCGAAAACTGGCACACATACAATTTGTGCAATGTACACTATGGGAAACCAGAATTCTCGTTTTAATTCAAAAAACATTATTGACTTAGAGCGTGGCTTGTACCTTTCAGAAAATGCATTTATATCATGTTGTCCACATTTTTTTAGATTGTAAGACATTTTATATTAAATTCGTACATCGAAAGATATTTACCGATGCATAAACTTGGGAAACCTATTTAGGACACCAATTTACGAAAGACTTTCAGAACAGGGAGGAGCTTTTACTGTTTTAAAATTCAGATTTGATAAAAATTGCCCGTCTGCAATGTGTCAATTTAATATGTAGCGTGGTGCTTTTGTTTGGATTTAGAAGAGTTTGCCTAACCGTAGAATTTTTTTTATGCTTCTTTGTTTTTCTGATATGATACTATAACAGTGTTGCCAGAGGGTTACTTTTTAAAATTCAGATTTCTTGATTGTTATCACTTTTTTAAATAGTAAAATCCCCTTTGTTTTCGCCATAATTAATGTGTCATTAAATAAGGCGAATTTTACCATTATCTGAATTAAACAAAGGTAGCCCACTGGCAACATTACTATAACCTTCCCAAGTTTTGTACCTTTTAAAAATAAGCAAGGACTTAAGTCGCTGCCATCGTGTTCCACTAGTGTTAGAATTCACACCGGAAAATTTTTAATACCAATTTTCTTTTATTTTATTTGTGGAATATCTATCATTTTATAAATTAATAATAACTATTTAAACTTACTGATAATACTCAATAAAAAATCAGCCAGATGCGGCAACACTGTGGCATTCCGCATCTGGCTGAATTTTTATTTAGGGATTCCGAATTCTCACCAATAAGTTTAAATAGTTATTATTGTTTTGTAAGATGATAGATATTCCACAAATAAAATAAAATACAATTGGTATTCAAAAATTTCCGGTGTGATTTCCAACGCTAGTGAGAAGTTGGCCGATTAGGGATCACGTCACACTCGTGTCCTCTGGCCTTGAGTATTTCGATGGCAGCCCTTGAGTTCGTCTTTTTAACCGACTTTAAAAAGGAGAAGGTTCTCAATTCGACGCGTATATATTATTTTTTTATGTATCTTCACCGATTACTCCGAAACTATGCGACCGATTCACGTGAAAAGAGGATTCATCTGAAATTAAAGAATTCTCTCGAACTGGTCCCATTTAAATTTCATCAAAATTGGTTCAGTATTTTTTTAGAAATTCGACAAAAACGAATAAAATCATTATTTCCCTCATTCTGTTGTAGGTTAGCTGCTTGCGAATCGCTGGCTTACTTAGATGGAAAATGCCCGTGTCTGTAAGAGCAGCCGATGTACAACAGAACTGTAAAAACCAGGAATTTTAATTAATTTAATATAAAATCAAGTTATTAGCGTATTGCAGTCGGCTTTTTTGGGGGGTTAAAAGTTTATACTATCTCGATTTAAAGACGCATTTCTAAAAACAAATTTTTTTCTGCTGTTTTATAGCTTATTAGTCAGTTTTCTGAAATTGGAATATTGATTTTCGGTTGCTATATATTCTCAATTAAATATTTTCAACTGCGTAATTTAATTTATGCATAGTAACAAAAAAAATATATATTAAATTTAATGTTACTGTATTTCTATTAATTTATCATGTTTCTTTCTAAAACATGTTTGTTGAACATGAGGTTGTTGAATGCAAAATACCAGTCGCTGCAAGAGTAGCCCATGTACAACAGAATTACGAAAACTCGGCTTTTTTTTTTTTTTTTTTTAATGTATGTTCACCAATTACTCCGAAACTATGCGATCGATTCATGTGATTTTTTTTTAACAGAAAAAGGATACTCTCGAATTGATCGCATTTACATTTCATCAAAATTGGTTCAGTACTTTTTTTAAAAAAATTCAACAAAATCCAAAACAAAACAAAAATAAATATCTTTAATTTTTTTCATTTTCAACGATTTTCATCAAGTGACGTAGCGCTATCTGCTTGCCTTCTTCCCTTTTTATATGGTTTTGTTACTAGAATTGTTACAGGGAAAACTAAACAGCACCGTTTTAATCGTGAAAAACTTTTATGGCGTAAACAATCAGTAAAAAAAATAAATAAATATTGTATTTAACTTCACCCAAGATTTCTGTGGTACACTGGCTTCATTTGAAGAACTATATTTTAAGTGGGAGGATTTATACGCTAATACAGGGTGGAGGAAAAGTCTCTGGCAAATTTTTGAATTTAATATAAAATCAAATAATTGAAGTCGGTTTTTTGAGTTAAAATGATTATAATTATTTAGGATAAATACAGGGTATCCATAATTAAACGACCCTACTTTAAAGTTGTCTAAATACGAAACTGTTGGTCAAAAAGGTTTGACATTTTGTGACGGACATAACGAAGGAATGGGTATTTGTTTGATCGAAAAAAAAAACATTAGTTGAAAACTTCGCCACCAGAGGGCGTTTTTTAATAAATTACACATTTAGCCACCGCCTACTGAATACTAGGCGTGAGCTCTGTGAAAAAAATGGCGACGGTCGCAGGCGGATTTTTTTTTTCAGAGTTTGTATGGTCCGTTCAATTTGAACACCAATAATTTTTAAAAGTTTTTACGCTTTATTTTTTTCAGCGGGCGGTCTGTATATTTGTCTTATTTAATCTGGGAAAAATAAAGCGTAAAAACTTCTAAAAATGAGTAATTCATTAAAAAAGCCCCTGGTGGCGAAATTTTGAACAAATTTTTTTTTCGCTCAAACAAATTTCCATTCTTTCACTATGTCTGTGGCAAAATTTCACAATTTTCTGACCATTAGTTTCGTCTGTAGACACTTTAAAGTAGGGTCGTTTAATTATATCGAAAAAGAATAAAGGAAATATTCTATTTATTTTGAAATAAATTTGTTTGTAAATTCTGGTGTCATTCAATCATTTCAGCATTTTACGAATAGAAATACAGAAAAATCTCGTTGCAACGAATCTCTGGGGAGCACTGATTAAATTCGTTATACTGAAAAATTCGTTAAAGTGAATATTTTAAAAATGAAACAGGATAATAGGATTTTTTAACAATCCAAATAATATTCGTTAAACTGAAAAATTCGTTAAAGTGATATTCGTTGTAACGTGATTCTACTGTACTTTTTATGCATAGAATAAGAGGTTAACGATAGCACAAACCTTCTGACATAACTCCTTCAAAAACTCAGGAAAACGCTTTAGAAAGTTAATTTTTCACTCATTCCTAATTTGGGACATAAGGTGTTAAACCATTACCGTCTCAATACTCAAGGCCTCCGGACTGATTTCGTGACGTACCAAATGAAGATTAACACCTTGAAGGGCAGGGCAATTGCGTTTGTGTAAAGCCTAATTCCCACCGGAAATTTAGAACAATTTTACGACTTTTCTCCACTAAAGTCAGAAAACTAAAATTTCCTAAAAATTTCTGGTGCAAATCCTGATTAATCGTAGGTGGTATATAGTATATACCGCCGCTCCTTAACCCCTTGAGGGGCGGTGGGATATATTTTATCCCACCTACGATTAATCAGGAATCGCACCAGAAAAATTTTAGGAAATTTTAGTTTTCTCACTTTAGTGGAGAAAAGTCGTAAAATTGCTTTTCCTTATTTTGAAATAAAATTTTTCTAAATTTCCGGTGGGAATTAAGCATTACACAAACGCAATTGCTTGCCCTTCAAGGTACAATCTTCATTTGGTACGTCACGAAATCAGTCCGGAGGCCTTGAGTATTGAGACGTTAATAGTTAAACGCATAGCTGCCAACTTTTAAGCTTTTTTCGTACTACTAAAATTTAAAAGAAAATTTTGACTTATATAATTGCAAATTTCTAATTAAATAAGGGAAAATGTTCTTTTAAATTTTAGTGGTAAGAAAAAAGCGTAAAAGTTGGCAGCTATGTAAACGGAAATATTCCGTAGTCCTGGCGGAAAGAAATTTTTAAAGTATAAATTATGTAGTATATTTCTATCGCACATGTTGGCAAAGCGTATGTGAAAGATTTTTGTTTTGAAGAAGTGGTGCGAGATAGAATTGAAAAATAGTCGCCGGTGGCAGCCCTGTGCTGACGGAAGCCGGTGTAAAAAAAAATTTCTCAAAGACCCTTTGCTATTTCCATCTTAGCATGTTTTATTTTATATAATTTTTTTTTCTTATTTGATGGATCATCAAGAACAAATTCACTTTTATTTATACCAGGAGGAACATACTGCCCGGTGTAGAGAACATAAACGAAAATCATTTTTAATTGAAAGCACTAAAAGTTTTTCGCATTTTACTAAGAATGGACAGAAACAGGTTTTTAAGAGCGAAACCGAAACGGAAACCGAATTTTGGTAATATTCCTATTTTCGGCCGTAAACGAAAACGAAAACGTCCAAAAAATTTTTTAGAAGTAGTTAATACGTACATAAATATAAATAATTATATTAATTAATTATACGCGTTTATTAAATGTGCACAATTATTGATTGATTATACGTGTGGTCCAAGTTGCCTCTTCGCTTCTGACCAAAACCTTTTACTTTCTTATAAAATAAAATGTAATTAATTCATCAACGACATAGAATGATTTTCTAATTATACGAATTTCACCTATTTAAAAAATGTTTTAGGTATTTATCTTTTATAACGATATTTGTATCTATTGTACTAGCTCATCTGTTATACTAGAACTTTCTCAAAGAGTATTTGAAACATTTCTGCGGTTTCAAACTAAAAAAATTCTATTACTGTTAAGTCTGCATCTTTTAATAAGCACGTGAAAAACGTATTCAAAGCTTAGTCCTACATTCATTGCTTGCTTTATAATTTGCACTCACGTCTTGAGTCAGTGCGACTGATAATTGCAAACAGCGAATAAATTAGGACATATGAATAAATAAATAGGAAATAGGAAATATGAATAAATATGAAAACATAGGAATAAATTACGAGTGTCTCATTGGAGCCGGTACAGCTCAAATCAAAAAGTAATGTGGGAAAGTTTCGATGGAAGACATGAGATTTTGGGAATACAGATAGTTTCGGTCAGCCCGAATTTTCAGCAGCAGTTTCGCCGAAAACGAGTTTTGTGCGAAGCTCTGATTTTGGGCCGAAAACGAAAACGAAACCGAATTTTCGGTCGATTTCTAGTTTAACAATAAAATATAAATCCCACGGCTTTAGAGAAATTGAAAATTTAGCATTGTCTGTCAACGATCTTCTCATATCTATACTTTTAACACATTCACGAAAACACTTCCATCGAAAAAATTCATTAAAAATACGGAAATTGTACCGGTAATCACCCGAATATTTTATTGCAGTGTACATTGTCCACAATTAAAAACAGCAGCCTTATTTTCTGGGAGTAGGTGGGTCGTAAAATTTATGTATTATAAACGAGAGTTAAAGCCTTATAATAACGGTTTTTTAATAGTTCATTAACCTAGTTACAGAAATAGAGTAATATGAACTTTACATGATTAAAATTATCAGATTAAATTATGACTGACGGACATCTTTTGTTACGCATCCCCGTTTTTCTCTTTTTATGCGCGAAAAGCTTAGGAATTTGTTTACTTCAACCTTCATAATAATTATTTATAGCGTCAACTTGAACATGTTTAATAGTCTGTGAAATTGCTTTTCTTCCATTGTTGAACTCTCTTGGTTTTGTGTATTAAATTATCGCATCGAGTTTTATGAAATAACATCGATTTTCTAGGTGTTTTTAATAACTTTTCCATATTTCATATTGTATGGAATTCACGAAGTAAAGAGAAACAGAAAAATATATTTTTGAGAATGCATTTTCTAAAAGTTATAACAAAATTTTCATTAAGGCACCCGCATAACTATCCGTATAAAACTTCGGAAGGTAGTATTAACCCTTAAATGTGCGATTTTTTATTTTGTTTCGAAAAAATTATATATGATTCTCTGAAAGGTTTACTACACAAGAAAAATAATTTAAAAAATGAGATATATATTTTTTATATAATACGTCAATCTTTTCTTCTGTTTCACATCTGCAATATAAGTAAAAACTACTGACGTGTGGCTGTTTTACGTTAAAATAATGCAAATTAGTAAATACTTTAATAAGTATGTTTCCAAATACCTTATTTTATATAATTATTTATTTTATAAAACTTAACCTTTAACCCTTTAATTCCCATGATAGAATGCGTTCCAGAAATTACGTAGTTCAGAGAATCTGACGTATACCAGAAAGTTCCAATGGTTAATTTCGCTTTATTTAAATACAAAATGTCTGTTTTTTTAATTAAAGCAAATATTGCTATTTTGACATGCGGGAAAAAAAACTATTAAATTTAAAACAGTGTTGTTTGCATAGATGCAAAGCTGCGCACTAAAGGGTTAACACTAGAACCACCAAAAGGGGCCAGTTTGACCCTTACCAAATTGATAATAGTTGATTCTAACCAGAAATTTCTTCATAAGATATGTTAAATATATGCAGCACAAAAATAGGCTAATTAAATAAAATAAATAGTTGAAAATAAAAATTCTGGTGTGAAATACTTTTTATAAAACTTGAGTGAAATTGCCGGCGGTTCTAGTGTTAACCCTTACCGACGCGGAGTAATTCTGTTTATAAACTGATGAAATAATGGACTGACACCGCAATTTATAAACGAATTTATTAGAAAATAAGAACTTGCTTATTTTCATGTACATTATAATTGGAAAATTTTAGTTAAATATTCTTGGTGCCGTTTGTCAGTTTTGGAATTAAAATTAGGTGTCCTTTTTTAAGGACACCGCGCCGGAAAGAGTTAAACCAACGGAGGCGTTCCTTGCAAATTTTTCGTTTGCATTTCAATATTTTCATATGGTTCTTTTTGAAAAGGATATTTGAGGTCGGAGTTTAACGTTATATTTTTCTACTTTTTATTTTTATTTTCGTTGCAGCTTTTTTATGAGGACACTTTTAATTTTGGAAAAATTTGGTTGTTTGTTTCCGAAAGTGAAAGTGTCCTGAGAATGAAACTACAACTCTAAACTAAAAAAGTAAAAACATCCAATGTTTGACATCAACCGCAGATATTCTATACAAAAAGAATCATTTAAAAATACTGAAATATAAACAAAAAATTAAAAAAAAAAATACCTACAACAGTGCTCGTACTTTTCAGAGATTTTTTCAGGAGGTACATCACTATTTGTTTATAGAAAAATTAAATCTACGTTAAACGCACGACATTTCGGCTTGTTTAAGAAGAGATTTTTCCACAAGAAAATACTGATACCGAAGGATTTCCTGGTCGTGAAATTTCAGGACAAGTACGGCCCCTGCTACAATGGTTTAACATTAGCTTGCTAATTTCGTTGCGTGAGCAGTGAAGGCCTTCGTTAGGCTACTTATTAGTCAGACCTAATCTTTCTATGTCCACTGAAGCAAATATCGGGACAAATGGATTGAAAAAGCGGGACAGTGTCTTTTAAATCGAGACTTAAAAATATAAACTCTTTTCTGTCATTGTATTAAATTTAAAAGAACTGGACAATTCATAAGGGACACACAATGTAGTAGTCCTTCCAGTGTTAATCTTACAAAATTTCAGTGGTTAATACAGGCATGCCATCTAGAAACGTTCTTTTCCACCAGTTTTTACGAATAGTTCCTCGCCATGTTTAATCGTAAAATTTTTCTAGAACACATATTAGAAAAAATTGCAAGAAATTACTGGTGGGATAGAGCATGCTCCCTTTAACCCTTACATGCGCGATTCTTTATTTTGTTTCGAAAAAATTATATATGATTCTCTGAAAGGTTCATTACACAGGAAAGAAAAATAAAAAAAATCAGAGATACGTTTTTCATACAATACGTCAATCTTTTCTTCTGTTGCACATCTACAATACAAGTAAAAAGTACTGTTTTTTAGCTGTTTTACGCTAAAATATTGCAAACTATTAAATATTTTAATAAGTATGTCTCCAAATACCTTATTTTATATAATTATTTATTTTATAAAGCTTAACCATTAACTCTTTAATTCCCATGATAGAATACGTTCTAGAAATTACGTAGTGCAGAGAATCTGACTTCACACCAGAAAGTTTGAATGGTTAATTTCTCTTTATTTAAATACGGAAAATCTGTTATTATTTAAAGCAAATATTGCTATTTTAATTTTCTCGTGTGAATTAGGTATATACGAATAAAAAAATCTATTAAATTCAAAACACCGTTGTTTGCATATATGCAAAGTTGCGCACTAAAGGTTAATAACAGGATTTGTCACAGTAACTTTTATAGTATACAGTGGTGGAAAATTGGCGCAGAGGTGGAGCCTATTGACACCACTAAATTTTAGTAGTATTTCTCGGCTTATCTAATGACAAAATTTCTGAGTTTTTATTAAAGTGAAGAATAGTATAGAACTTTAGTGGTGTCAATAGGCTCCTCCTCTGCGCCAATTTTCCACCACTGAGTATATGGAATAATCAGCGTTCGTAAATAAAACTTAAACAATAATATAGGAATATATCCCTTTACTGATATCGAAAAAATAAAATTTTTCACTAAATAACATTATATTCAATGAATTTTAATAATCATAAGTTAATTCGAAACAATAAAATTTGTCCTAAATTGACCCATATTTGCCTTTTACGCCCGAAAATACCATATCCATAGCTGCCAACTCTTACGTTTTTTGTACCACAGAAATTTAATAGTGAATTTTACCTTTGTTAATCACCGTAATCTGCTGATTAAATAAGGTAAACTTTTCTATTAAATTTTTGTGGTACAAAACAAGCGTAACAGATGTGCGTAAAAGCGTAACAGCTATGCATGTTGCACACTTATTTTTAAAGATACACATCTAAAAAAAGTCAGTTTTTCTGGGGAAAAAAAATTAAAGGCTGTGTTGTTTTTATGGCTGCCGATTATCTACACTAGGGATATAGGCCCGAGCGGGAAGTGCCCTCCGTGGGGGTCTTTATAAGGGAGCCTAGCCCGTATATACGCGAATGATATCCAAGGTTCGAAAAAAACCACGGAAAACTCCGAACATTAGGCCGATGGAAACATTTTAAAGGATTTATTGAAAATGAATTAATAGAAAACAAGAGTGTCAGGTTTTGAGAAACATCTGCTATTGGAACTGGGGTTATATATTGTTCTTTTTAATTCATGTCGTTGGTCTGTGTACTGAGAATTGCAAAGTAACATTCTTTTCTTATATAAATCTTAATCCGGGCTGGTGAGGTAGACAGAGTGGGTGAAGGGAAGTAGTTATAATAGAAAGGAGTTTGCCATGCTATTCAGGTGCCTGCCTGAGATAAGGAGACAAGGGTTTCACTAGAGAGGGAAAGAGCTGACATTGGGGTCAGAGTGGAAAACCCGGTTTTATGTTGGGGAAAGAGGAGGCGTTCAAAAAAAGCAGGGGGTTACTAGAAGCAGTCGCTTTGGCTGGAAGATAGTCAGATGAAGGCTGGAGTGCAAGACGCAAGGTTAGTTCCTGTGTAGAGCTCTTAGATAGAGCATAGGGTTGAGTAAAGCTCGCAGAGCTTAGGCTTAGAGCCCATGTGTTGGGAGATTGAGAGTAGTCTCCGGTAAAGCTAATTTAACGAGTGTAGATTGACAGTGATATAACGTAGTTTTAACAGTACACAGCCAGCAATTACTGTATTTAATTTAAGGTTGAACCGGATCACCTACATCCGAGTTTTAAGTGTAAATAGTGTTTGGTGTTTTGTAAATAGTGTGTAAATAAACTGTTAATTTAGTTAATTGAACTAGTTAGTTTTCATTTAAACAATCCTCTCAGAGCGTGACCGATATCACGTAATCATATCGGTGGTGGCAGCATATAGATAGCAAAGGATTTTCTTCAAACTTGTGAGGACTAAGAGGAAACTCCAACAAAGAGTATTATAAAGAAAAGACTAGGAAAAGAAAGAATCAAGTTTCATTTTTTTTTTTTTTTTTTGGGGGGGGGGGGCTTCTTTTAGTCTTAGTCTTTTAAAAATTCCTTTTTGAGATGTGTCGTTTTCATTTCATATCAAAATAAAGTAATTCCATATGCAAAAGAGATGTAATAACGTCTTTATAATTATCTTGATTGGCTAAACAGACACATATCTAAATAAAAGGAATTTTCTGTTATATTTGTACTAAACTGTCTTAATTTAACCCCTTGAAGGGCGGTGGTTCATTTTTGCACCACTTAATTTTAATCCCTAAATGCAACATAGGCACCGGAATCAAGGAATGAAAATTCTCCGTTTATTAACACTAGAACCGCCAGCTATTTTACTCAATTTTTATAAAAAAGTGTTTCACACCAGAATTTTTATTTAAAACTGTTTAACTTATTTAATCAGCCCATTTTTGTTCTTCATGCATATAACATATCTTATGAAAAAATTTCTGGTTCGAATTGACAATTATCAATTTTGCCAGGTGACAAAATGACCCCTAACGGCGGTTGTAGTGTTAAGTACGTGATTTTTTTTTTTTTTTTTTTTTTTTTTTGCTTACTTTCAAATAAATTTGTTTGTGAATTCTGGTTCCATTCAATCATTTCAGTATTTTACGAATAGAAGTGCTTTTCCTCTGATAGGGTTTAAATACTGCTCTTCGGGGGTGCTTCGGATTTTGTGAAAAAGTATGACATAATCGTAATGTTAAATTTTTGATTTCAGATACTTTAGCTATAGTACTTTAAGTTTCAACCAAAAATGCGTCAGATTTGCATAACATACCATGATTTCATTCACAACAAGTAAAGTAATACAGTTACGGTTGAAAGTATAAGGTTGAATTCTTGTACTTTTTTCACATGATAGTTGAATGCTTATGATTTTAATGGTGATAACTCAAAATTTATTTTTTTGAGTTGTGTCACTTTAAAATCGGTATACGATTTATCTCTTTAGAAAATGCAATCTTAATCAGTGATTTATTGGAAACTCTTTATTAAAATGTATGGAGAACAAGACTTATAAAAGGAAAAATAAATAGTTACATAAGTTAAAATTTACAGTCTTCTAAGAACTTTCCAGTATAAAAAAAATCAATGTTTGCTAAATATGGAGATTTACCAACAAAAACTCCAACCTATTTCTTAAAAATTAGCTAGTCTCTCTAATAATCAATACAACTGTGTAATAATCTATAATGATAAAGAGTATTCTCAACAATATTATACAAACTTTCAACACGAACAAAAATCCTCTATTGTTGCAGCTTTATTTACATGAAACATGTTTTTAGAGTGTATGCCCTTAACCACCATCATTCGTAAGAAATAAAAAATTAAAGCCCAGCGCTGATGGCCAATTTACCCGCGTAAAATTCATGTCTTGAAAATATTTTCCAAAAATATTTTTAAATGGTTATTGTTTAAATTTAATCATCAGATTTCGTTAATTCCATTCAACACAGGCTAAAGAATAGCATGATACGAGGAAATATTTAAAATAATTTGAGCATCACAAAAATTCGGGATTTTTGGCGTCCTCGCAATGGCTCAGCGGGACCGTCTTGCAATTCTAAAAATTGGAAACCTGGCAACACCCGTCATATCTTAAATCTCCCAGGTAATTTCAATTGAATTCGCAAGGTCACTTTCCCTGTCCTTATCTTAGGCTAGTAACTAATTAGGCTGACTGACCGCTCTTTTTTTTCCCATGACAACGAACAAATGAAATGAGGAAGATGGATGTCCTTGTGAAGCCAATTGAAATGACATAGAGCAGAGCTGGCAAGCCTCCGGCTTTTCGGATACCAGTATTTTAATACAGAAAATGTTCTTTAATTTAATTGGTACATTTCGGCGATTTAAAAGAACCAGATTTTCTCTAAGATAACAGTGGTGTGCAAAAAGCCGGAGACATGGCAACTATGCATAGAGTATAATGTTAAATCGTTGGGCATAGAATGCATTCGTATTTTTCAAATTAATGATGAGAAGCTTAAAATTCTTCATAGTATTCCTATATACTCTCCTTAACCAATGAACTATGGAGGTAGAAGATTTAGAAGGAGGAGACTTCCTTCAATACGCTTATGTCTGCTTTTATTATTTTGTTTATTTATTTATTTAACTTATTTAAGAATCTAATGCAGGGGTTTTCAACTCATGTGCCGTGATATTGTTTCAGGTGTGCAGTAAAAATTTTTCAATCCAACATACATGAATTATATGATTTAGTCTGTCGTGAAATTTAATAAAATAAAGCAGCATTCCACTCATGAAAATGTTATATCTTTGCATAAATTCTTTTTGAGAAAAAAATATCGCATTAGAAAGAAAAGGTTTAGAAATATTTGATTTGGTGAAAAGGTATAAACTAGAAAATAAATTATTAAATAAACTTTACGAACTTTCGGTTTGCTGTATACAATTTTTTCAAAAATACCAGTTTGTGCTTACAAATAAATTAAAAATGGCAAAACATTCATAATTTTTGGTATTCATCATAATTTAATTTTTCGAATAACTTTATATCCAAATGTACCTAGCGGACATAGTGCAATTAAGCATTGAAATGTGCGGAGCGGACGTACAACTATGCATTCAATCGTGCCGGCTGAATCTGGCGGATTTTTATTCAGAAATTACGAATTCTCATTATAAAGTTTTAGTAGTTATTTTTGTTTTCCAGAATGATAGATTTTAAGGGAAAAAAATTACTATTCAAAAATTTCTGGTATGAATTCGGAATTCACGCTAAAAAAAAAGTTTGAAAACACTGGTCTAATATCCAGGACAACTATACTCACTAAAATTTCCGTAAGAGCCAAAATCTCGTAGAGCAGTGAGCTCGAGGGTTGCAATTACGTTTATGCCGTCATATGCCGTCACCTATGTGGGTAATTTGGTTATAGTAGAATAATTTGAGCACAAATGACATTTTCATTTTTTTTTTCAGAATTATTTAATTTATACCACGTGTTTATAACACGGTTTTCATTTTTTCAGTTTGAAAAGATTTTAAATAGCTAAGTTTACCTTTGTACAAAAAGTTTAACTCGTTATTTCTTTACAAGGTTATATATATTGCATCTAGGATAATTTCTTTGCTTGGTGAGCTGTTTTAGTTTTTTTTTTAAGTTTATGTTCTTTTTTGGTTGTATTTTAATTTATTTCTTAATATATTACAATAATCCTAGTTTTTTTCGATACGTTGTAAGGAACTTAATATCACATTTTTAGGCCTTATGCCGACAATATTCAAATAACATATTGTCACCATGAATTGCAGATATGAGCCGCTTCTGACGAATCCTTATCACATTCATAGGTTTTTTTTTCTATATATATCTTTATTCTTTCGTTTAATAACTTTTTATCTTTTTTTTATATTTATTTTCACACAGGTGATTTAATTTTAATTATATATGTTAAAACTATGCTTTGCAGTCGTGGCTGGTGCAATTCTTATTTGAATAATACACATTTCGTGCACATATTACTTTATTGGACGTATAGGATCATCTTTCAACGGAGACCACAGTCATACAGTACGATACTGCAGTATCATTCCCAGTAGTCCCGACACCGGGGTCTGTGCACAAGGGCAGCTAGTAGAAGACTAACTGCATGTCTTAGAGTTTTCTAAGAGAGTCCCACTTGAAGAGAGTGTTTTATTGCTTTTTAGATCCTTATAGGGTTTTTTTTTATGTTAGACAGATGCTTGAAAACAAATCTTTGATAATTGGATCCTCTTTCAGTATATGTTAAGTGCCTATGCACTCCTAGATTTAAAAAGTTATAAATATTTGATAATTGGGTCATGTGTTGCAAGCTACGGAAGATTTTAATTGGGACTTGAAGTAGACAAGAAATTGTGGTACAGTGCCGAGATGTAGAATACATGTCTACCTTAAGGTTCTCAAATGGACTCAGACATATAGAAAGTAGACTATATTTTGTAATAGCTACTTAGGAAGTCCTTACTGTGACGTACATATCTTATGGGTTTTTAACTATTTGAAGCGTTAACTTGGGGCAGATATAAAAATTGATTTAACGACTAAGGGGAAAATATATTAATTAATTGGTTTCAGGAAAAGATAGAATAAAAATCGACCTGTCAAAGTATTCACATCCATAAATAACACTATTGATTATTCTCCTATTTATCTTACTCTTAATCATAATTTAAATTGTAAAACAACACGAAACAAACGTGGAAAGGGTTCATCATCAGTTGTAGTTTCTAAAAAATATATCACTAAACAAATTAATGATCTTCAAAGTAAATATTTAAAGCATTATAATTTGTTATTAATTCGAAAATACATATTTGCTATTAAAAAGAAACATATTGTACAACATTTAAATGTATTTCTAAGTAAATCTTTCTCTAAACATTTTTCTGATATTTATTTTGATCTCATTATGACTAGGATTAATCTTTTAAATATTAATTTACAAAAAAAAAAAAAAAAAAAAAAAAACATAAAATTCAAAATACGAATACTCAAATGATAATAACTTTTTCAAATCATATATTTAATAAAATTAATATCAAGTCTATAATTAACGATAAAAACTGTTATTTTCCTACTAATAATCTTCATATATCAAAAACCTTTATATATCCGAATGCAATTGGTAGAAAGATATTTAACTACAATGCATTTTCAAAAAATAGATCTGCTGCAAGTAATTTTCCGTGTAAATGCAATGACCCCAATCTAAAAAAATATATAAACAATGATCATGGACATATAATCACTGGACATCTTAATATTGTTAATGATTTTAAATAGAAAAAACTAATGGGTTTTGGTACTAAATATAGACTTCCATCTAAATTTACTGTTAAATCTATTATCAAACAGTTTACATATGATATTGATATTTTTATATATAAAATTTCAATCTATTACAATAAACCTATTGCATATTTTAATCAATGGAAAACATTAGTAATTGAAAAATTAACCATGGCTTTAAAAAATAATATTTCTGATTTGGTTTCTATTAACCCAAAGCATTTTTTCCAACAAATTACTAAATTACAAAAAAACTACATTATTACATATGTAGACAAATCTCCTAATAATTATGCAATCATATGTAAATCTTATTATCACCAACTTCTTACAAACTGTATTTCTTCTAATAAATCTTTTCAAAAAACTAATGAAAATGTAATCGTAAATAATCGTAAAATTCAAAGTTATTATAAGCTATTAAATATACTATCTACTAACTTTAATTATCCTTATTTAGTTCTTATTCCCAAATTTCATAAAACTCCAATTAAATTTAGGACTGTAACTATTGGTTGCAATACATATAACAATACAACCAATAAACTTCTATTAAAAATTCTTAATCAATTATATATACTTTCTACAAACAATGATAATACACATTGTATAAAAAATAGCTATCAACTGGTCAATATTTTAAAAAATCTTCATTGTGTATATAATATAACGACATATGACTTCAAAGATCTTTTTAATAATATAGACTTATTAGATTTACATAATATTATAAATGCATTATTTAAAAAGTATTATAAAAAACTGGAATTACCATCTAATATTGATATCGCATATTTTAAATCATTAACAAACTTCATTATCTATAATAATTATATGTTGCAAGATAACACATTATATTTACAGCAAGTCGGTATACCACAAGGTGGTTGTACATACAATTTATTATCAGACTTATACTTATATCACTATGAACGTACTTTTACTAATAATAATCTACATTTATATCGTTATATTGATGACATAATTTTAATTGCCACTGATCAAACTAAAATTTCTCAATTTCCAGTTGATTATCCCACTAATTTGGAATTAACGGAAAACCTCTTATCTAACAATACAATTAACTTCTTAGATCTTAATATTACAATAAAAGACAACAAAACAATAACAGATTTATATGATAAACGTAAAGAATTTAAATTCAAAGTTAATACATTTACAAATTTTAAATCTTGTCTTCATCATTCTGTATATCGCAATATACTACTTAATCATTTATATAGAATACAATGTTTATGTTCTTCTCATCTAATTAACAATAATATTAAAAAACTAATTTATGATGCATTAAATCATGGTTTTCCAAAAAAATTCATATATTCATTAATATACAATTAGTACTTACATGATCTTAAAAAAAAAAAAAAAACAAATTAACACATGCGTAAACAAAATTACAAAAAATATTATAAAATAAAAAAATATTTATAAAAAATTAAAAATTGTAAAATAATAATAAACAATTTCTATAGGATGGTTGGGTGGGTAGATGTTAGAGTACGGAGGAGGATGGTGTTGTCTGGATAATACGCAATGGTTAATTAAAAAAAAAGATGGGGCTTTAGTATTATAACTACATTTCTAATACGTATTTTATATGGATGTTGATTTGATGTTTTATATGTAATTGGTGACTTTTCTTTTTATTTCAATTCATATTAAATTTAACTTATTTAATCAAATTCAATATTAACTTGTTTTTAAAATTTAGTCTACTCAGGACAATATCATATTAATTAATAATAGTATACCATCTTTTTAGTGATTATTATGCATATAAGTTTATTTGATATAAGTTAAGTTTTACTGTATGTATTAAAATTTTGTAAATAGTTTTTATTATTATTCCTCTATACTTTTTAATATTGTTTTATTTTCAACTTTGTATTCCATGATTAATTATCGGTTTAATTTATTTGATTGTCACAATCATATTTTTTTAGCTTTTTTATGGCTAATATGATGATAATTCACACACTATATTTGTGATCTTAGGATATTGCGAATTTTAGAATCTGACAATCTTCTATAAACATCCATTTTTTATTTATTTATTATTTATTTATTTTCTTTCCTGTTCATTTTTTATATGTAATGGTAATTATTAAGGTTTTTTATATTATTATTATATATAATTTATTTTATTTTATAGCATATAGCTACATTCTATATATTATCAATGTTATTTATTTTTTTTTTAATTTTTCATTGTAGATTAAATGGGTTTGGTAATAGAATATATTGAAAGCAATTTATTAACATTTAATTTATTTAATTTTTTTTAATAATGATATATAGTATGGTATTTTTATATTAGGATTTGTGTAGTAATGCAGTTGATATGTTTTTATTTCTTTAGCTTTTATTAGGTTCTTCTTTTTGTGACATTTGAATAATAATAACAGTTTTAAAATAAAATAATAGATGGCAGCACCAAAAATTTTGTCTTTTTAATGCTTCTATTAAAGTAATAATTTTAATTTTTTACACCAGGTGGTATTTAACGCTAAATATTGGCAAAATTGTAAAATTGATATTAAACAATTTAAAATTGGTTTTAGGTATTTTAAATAATGTAATTATTTTCTATTTATATTAATTGTATTTATCACGGTATTTCAAAATGCATTAACTGAATCCATAGGTTTTAATTTCTGTGTTAACTTAACTGTTTTATTCACCTTAATCTTATCATGCTTGTGGATTCTATGTGCGGGAATATATTTTGAAAATCTACTGGGAATTTTTTCGGTAAGTTGTGTAAGATTTCTATTGCTATAAATTAAATATTTAATGGGTTGTAGTGTTTTTTTCCATTTCATAACATTTGATAATGTTCTGTTTCATCTTGAGACTAATCTTTTGGTTCTTTTGGTTGTTCGAGTACAGGAGAAATTTTTTTTTCAGCTTTTAGCTTTTTTTCACAGAAAACAACCGATTTGCTTATATCATTGAATTCTGTACTCTTGAAAACGTAATTCAATATATAAGTTTTTCAATTTTTTCGGAATCCATATTCTTCTTTTTTATTCTTCCTTATTAATTCTTGTAATTAAGTATAAGGTACTTTATTTTATACATACAGTTCTATATTATAGGTTTGTGACATCCATTTTTATTGTCAATTCATTCACAATAATGCGGTTTTTGATGATGGTCGGTCATGTTTAATTAATGGTTATATATATATATATATATACATACATATAATTTTGCTTATTTAGCTAACCTGTTATATGAAATTTTTCAGCAAAAGGGGGTATTCTTGCCAGATGATGAATAAATACTTACATGTTTGCTCTCTTTGTCACCTTTATTTTCCTTCATTATATTTTTCAATTCCATTTTGTTCGTTTTGTGATTAATTCTTTTTCCTTTTAATTTTATTCAGTATCATATATTAAAATGGTTATGATTGTCAATATATTGAGATTTCCTAGAGGGTTCCATTTGCTAAAAATTTTTACATAAATATTTACTTCGTTATAAAAATAAATGTCTATATTATTACTATAATATTATTACACGCCATCTTCATTTAGTGATTTGGTCATTATTGTTTTACGAACATGTCAGATAATTTTTGATTTAAAGATATTCTCTATATATATATGTATAATTACTACATGCTATATATATACAAATATCTATAAATATGAATGAAATTCACACGTGCGTGGCGTAGTGAGTATCACTGATGTAGAAGAAAAAAGATTCACTTTGTCGAAACCGAATATTGTTTTCAACTTCACTAACATTCAAGACGTAGAATGAATATGCATTTTTACGCTTTGACACGTCAAATGAACTTAATCCCGAACAGCTGTTTTTTGATCACCCTGTCTTGGAATGCCACCAGAACAAAGATGCCCTGAAACGTCTGAAGAAGGTTTCGTTAGCCTTCCGAGCGCATCCTTCCGCTATTACACCTATCGTGTCTGGAGTGACCTCATAACCCGCAAAAGATCGTAACTTGTATATTTAGATCGTCATTGCACGTGAGCATTGAACCTCAAAAGAATAGAAAGAACTGCATCCATTCCGATAAAATTTATCGCCGTAAATGATTTATCTTGTATTCCTATTTAGAGATAAATTGCTGCGTTCTTCCTTTGACGCTTAATCGATCTAATTTTGAAAGAAGAAGCAAATCATGACAATGCAAATAGCCTATTGTTCAGTGATTAGTTCATAAATTTAATTTTCTTGTAAATGAAATTAAATTTATTTCTAAAATCGTTTAAAAAAATTACCCGTTATTGCATGATTTTGAAACCTTTAGCAAAATACAGGGTGTTGCCAAATTCGACCGACAAATTCAGAGGGATGATAGTAGGCATCAAGAAGATAAAATTTATCATAAGACATGGAGTCGCAAAACACGTATTTAATCAAAAATACAGGGTGTTCTACCCTAACTCAGTTTGGGACTTTCAGAAAACTGAAGTATAATATGATAAAACTTTTAATAGACATTCTCACCTTTGTTGTAAATATGATATTATAAAAAAAAGTGGTAGAAGTTTCCATTATACACGCCAGCAGTATGCACTTGACGCTTCACATTTTAAACTGCGATTACCAATTCATACGGTATCATCGATTGCTTAAGCACCCTGTTTTTCCGGAACTTTTCGTGATAATATAACATTTCACACAAAACATTATACATATCGTTGCATTTTCATTGCAATGCTTTCATTTTTCAAAAAATTATTACCATCAACGGAAGTTCAGTTAGGATGAAACACACCGAATTTGTGACTAAATAAGTTGTTTGTGACCCCATGTTCTATGACAGTTTTTCACCCTCTTGATACTTACTATAATACCCCTTAATTTGTCTTTCGAATTTGGCAGCAGCCTGTAGGATGTATATTAGGTGCCAACTTTTACTCTTTTTCTTACCACTAAAATTTTACAGCGAATTTTACTTTATTTAATCGCCGAAATCTGATTCAATGACTTTTTTATTTTCCATGAAGCAAGTATACTCGTCAGAAGAACTCCAATCCAAACTGGCTAGTTTCTGATACATTTTGTAATTCATTTTTATTTTCAAATGTATCATATTGGCAGGTGCTCTTATTAACCCGGGAGCAGTCGCGTGGGGTTTGTCATACCCCGGTTCCATACGATTTTTTACAATTGTCACCACTATTTAAAGAAAAGTAATCTTGAATTTAGTTTATTGCAGAATTTGTAACAATTGTCTCCCGTGAAATAAAGTCACGATTATTGTTTGTATTTATTGGTGACAAAGTAAAAACCAATCATACCTTGGGTATGCGCGATTCTTCTCGGGTTAAGACACTATTTTACCTAACATTTTCCTTTTTTCGATAAAGGCATAAGAGCTTTCAGAAAACGCTGCCAAAGGGGGACGTTTTGAACTAAATTTCCAGACGCAACAGCTCGAGAGAAAAAAATGTCGTCCGGTGACTTTATAACTTTAGATGTAATTCATTTATTTGAAAATGAAAAACAATATTACTTTTCTATTACAAACAACTTCAATTATCATACCTGGAAGTATCATGTTTTTGTGTTTAAAATTGAGCCAGAAAATGTGTCAGAAAGTTTCGCGTTGTTGAGCGAGGAATTATTTTTATTTATTTATTTTTTTAGGGCTCCGTACTTAAAAAGTGAAAACGGAACCATTATAAGATCACTCTTATGTCTGTCTCTCCGTCTGTCACAGCCATTTTACTCGTAAACTATGGAACGTGGAAAGTTCAAATTGAGGGAAGTAATAAAGACTATTGACCCACATATTTACAGATTATTAAACATTCACTATATTTAGGAATATAAAGGGGCTAATTAAGTTACTTGAAAAAAAAAAAACTCCCACGAAACCTTTGTATATCGTGTGAAAGCTTTCGAAGAGCCGAACTCAAAAATACATTTCTTTTAATTTTAAGCATTATGTTTTCAGAGATATCGTCGAAAATGTAGCGCAAAAATATGTCCCACCCCCCTCTATTTCCGAATCTACTAGAACTAAATTTATGAAAACATTAGAGGTAGTAGATGTTAATTTAAACCTTGCAGAAAAATTATAGCGATAATCCTAGGTCACATAGTTTTTGAGAAAAGCGTGTTTTTCCGTTACACACAAATTTCGATTTGCAGGCATTCAGCAAGGGTGTTGAGAAGCACTCGAGGTACCTATCGTAGCAGAAGTATAAAAGCATTGTTGATTATGATTTTCGAAAAAGATCGTCGGTCATTAGCTGAGAGATTAAGTCTCTCTTAGGCTGCCTAACCCTTAAAGACACTAACGGTTTGGACACCCAATAGCAGTATAAGAGAAATAAACGTGAAATTGTTAAAAACAGACTAATTTAATTAGAATTAATCCCACAAATACTACGGGATTCGCGACTAGTTTGCATTGAGTGGATCTATCAATACGCATCAATACATACAATGTCATGTCAATACATTCATAATGACAAGGGCGGCGTACTCTATGTACCATCGGCTTTTAAAGCCCAGATAACAACTTTTAATGATATATTTGTGCATTGCAATAAATACCCAATAGCAGTATAAAGGAAATAAACGTGAAATTGTTAAAAACAGACTAATTTAATTAGAATTAATCACATAAATACTATGGGATTCGCAACTAGTTTGCATTGAGTGGATCTATCAATACGCCTCCTGTGTTTTTAAAGGTTAATTAAAATCTATCTGGAAAAACTCGGCCCGGACCAAGGCTGCGTTACAACTTTGCGACCTCCTTTCGAAGCGCGCTTAGTACAATGCCAAGCTTAAACCTTTAACAACGGTTTTGTTCTAGCTACACTGTAAAAAGAGAAAGATTATAACTACACTGAATTTAGTTTTATGAAATGCCAAATGATGTTTAAACATGCGCTACTTTTATTGTTAGTGCCGAATTAAATTCATCATAAACATATTAGGATAAGATTAAAAAAAGAGTTATACAGAATAGCAATATTTGATATTATTTAGGCTTCATATTTCTTTGAACTTTTGTGGTATACCCATTCATAGTTTTCTAGTGTACAGCTATACCCAACCCTACGTTGTATAGTTTTTTTTACAAAGTCTTATTATTCTTTTAGCAAGGATTTTTTTAATAATACAGTCAATAATTCATTTATTTGTTGTACGGAACCCTCTGAGCACGAGTAATACTCCCACTTGACCGTTTATTTATTTATTTTTTTGAACCACTTGAAAAAATTGAAATACATTTTAGTCGGTGATTGCAAACACTGCATAAGTCCACTTTCTTTTGAAATGCATTTTTTTTTCAAACGTGGCCTTGAACATATAGGTAGACAAAAAATACATAGGTTTATTTATCCATTACCGCAGAAAATTGTCTTTTATTGGAAAAGCAACATGTGTCAATAACAATATCAATCCATATTCTAATGGCTAAGAACCGAACAAGAAGAAAATGTGATGGAGTACGGTAATAAATATGACTATGTGCTTTACTAAATAGGATCCAAGGTTTAAGGACTTTTAATATTATTACTCCCGAATAGTAACATTTGCCTCATTTAATCGCAGAATTCTGTAAATATTTAAGGTAAATATTACTATTCGGAAATAATAGTATTCAAAATCCAAAATATTTGGCCAACTATGCACTTAACCCCTAACTAGCAGACGTAAATGATTTATGTCTATTTTGTAAAATACCTAATAAAAATATCATTAAAAATTTTTTTGTATCACTTGTAGGTCACTAAGTCACATCGGCTGCAAAACAACATAACTACGAAGCTTTTTAAAGAAGTTTTATAAATTCTTATAAAATGAATAGTTAATAACCGACATACACATTTAAAAATTCAAAAAATATAGTAAGCAAGTTCTGAAAATATTGAGCATTTGTGTATAGATCTATTGATTCCAGAAAAAAATAAATCTGGGACTTGTGTGTATGTTTTTTATCACTGATTCATTTATATTTAAGAACATATCTTTCCATTAATTCTCCCAATTAGCTATTCTCCATTAGTACTCCCGAATAGCAATATTAATCCTATTCAATCGCAGAATGCTGTAAAAATTTAAGGCAAATATTACTATTCGGAAATAGTGGTATTCGAAATCCAAATTATTCGGTACCTATGCACTTAATGCCACTCCTTTAGCAGTAGACGTAAATGGTTTATGACTATTTTCTAGATTACCTAATAAAAATATGATTCAAATCTTTTTTGTATTACTTGTAGGCCAATTAATCCCATCGTCTCCAAAACAACATAACTCTGGAGTTTTTTAGAAAAAGGTCTTAAATTTAATTCTTATAAAATTAATAACTAATAACCGACATACACATTTAAAAATGCAAGAAATATAGTAAGCACAGATTAAGTTCTAAACATATTGAACATTTATGTGTAGTTCAATTTCTCTTGATTCCAGAAAAAAAAATTTAATCTTGGACTTATGTGTTTTTTTTTTTTTTTTTTTAATCACTAATTCATTTATATTTAAGAACATATCTTTCCATTAATTCATAAAAAAAAAAAAAAAAAAAAAAAAAAAAAAAAAAAAAAAGTTTCCAGATTTCTTTATGAAAGATATGCACCCTCTAACCGGACTAAAAAAAAGTATAGTAGTCTTTATTTATCTTCTCATATCGTTAATTAGTTTTTTTTTCCACGAAGAGACAGGGTTAGAGATGAAGTCTTCCTCAATCAGAGACGTGGCTCAGGAAATAAGTTATTTTTTTTTTTTTTGTATACTAGAAAAAAAAAGATAAATGAAGTGCACATAAGAAAAAAAGAAAAGGGAGAATAAGTTTAATCGATATGTTGTGTCATTTGGCAAGAGAAAAAACACACGGTGTTTGGATTATAAAACAAGAGGTTTTATTTGGTAAATGATTTAATTTTTTAGTCCAATTTGACGAAGAATCTAATTAAAGAGCAATACATTAACAGAAACTAAATTTAAAATAGATCATTAGAGGTATTATAAAAGACACAAAAAGTAATTTGTTAATAGAGTAACATGCCAGTGCTTAAAATAAACTTTAAATCTAAATGGTGATTTCATCAATATTTTTTCGTACATTCATTTTTTAGTTAACATTACAGGCAGTCATTTATTTAGAAATAGAGTTGCACTGATACATTATAAACAGTTTAATTTTTTACAGGAATTTGTTTTTCTGTAAAATAAATCTTAATTGTTCCTTCAATTAAATTAGACAAGGTCTCTCCTTTTATAGATATCCTCGAATTAGCTATATCATAATTGCTAATAGCTATGTTATAAATCGTTAATTTTAGAAGTATACTTCAAATTGCAAAAGGATTTCAAACGTTGACCACCATCATAATAAAAGGAACTTTCGTCAACACATTTATTTTTGTGAAAGTTACGAAATTAAAATTTTATAACGTAATAAATTGAATCGATATGTTGTATGATTTGGCAAAAAGGAAAAAAAAAACTTTCGGATTTGGATTATGACACAGGAGATTTTATTTGGTAGATGATTTAATTTTTTAGCTCAGATCGTCAGTATGATGAAGGACCTAATACACTGGCCTCCAAAAGTTAAGGTACAGGGACTGGATGCTTTCGATTGCACACGTTTTGTCGAATATCTACCAACATTATCGGCGAATTGTTCTTGAACTTCTAGGATGTAAAGGACATGTTTGATTTTATATTTCTTGGTGAAGATTTATCGGTGGGTACAATTAGGGGGCTAATAATAAATTTAACAATAAAATAATATTTGCGATCACCTATGTAACAGAAAAGGCTGGAAATGGTTTGTCACTGGGGTAAATGACTATTTGGGTCCTGTTCAACGTTTGTATGCATTTGTGTAAGCATAGCACTCATATTCGTGAAGATGTTAACGTTTTTGCGAAAAATTCAAAAGTTTTTGTTTATAACATACAGAGTTTTCAACCAAATTTAACACAACTTTCCAAAAACCTGACAAAGAACAGTAGCAACAATATACTGCAATTAAAACATGAATATATTGAATATTTGATGATATATGGGTGTTTGTATGAAATAATTTTTAACTGCGCATGCGTGGAAGATCCTAAAATTTTTATTATATAATTTGGTAGTCAGCTATTTAGGGCAACTTATATAAAAAGTCCAGTGAAATATCGTGAAACTTCACAAAGATAGGGTCGATATAGTGAGTTGCTTCCTAAAAATAGCTTTATTATAAGAGATTTTCCACAACTTTTCGATCAGCTCACTATATCTTTCTAAGTTTTCACAACATTTCACTGGACTTTTTAGAGCAGTTGCCCCAAAATACTGACTACTAAATTATGAAATAAAATTTTTGAAATCGTCCGCGCATGCGCAGTTAAAAATTATCTCATAAAAATGCCCATATATCATCAAATATTCAATATATTCATGTTTTAATTGCAGTATACTGTTGCTACTATTCTTTGACAAGTCTTCGGAAAGTTGTGTTAAATTTGGTTGAAAACTCTGCACGCTATAAACAAAAAACTTTTGAATTTTTCGCAAAAACGTTAACATCTTCACGAATATGAGTGCTATGCTTACACAAATGCATACAAACGTTTAACAGGACCCAAATAGTCATTTACCGCAGTGACAAACCATTTCTAGCCTTTTCTGTTACATAGGTGATCACAAATATTATTTTATTATTAAATTTATTATTAGCCCCCTAATTGTACCCCCCAATAAATCTTCGCCGATAAATATAAAATTAAACATGTTCTTTACATCCTAGAAGTCCAAGATCAATTCGCCAATAATGTTGGTAGATATTCGACAAAACGTGTGCAATCGAAAGCATCCAGTCTCTGTACCTTAACTTTTGGAGGCCAGTGTAAATAAGCAACAGAAATAGAATACTGAAAGAAACTAATTGAAGAAATTGAACTGATAGAAAATAAATTTAAAATAGATCATTAGAGGTATTATAAAAAGATACAAATATAATTAATTAATGGAAGAACAATCAGCGCTCCGTTTTAACTAATTAATATCAGATAAAACTCGTTTAAAAATTGTCAATATTTTATGTTAATCCTATCAACTATTAAAAATTTTTAAGACTTCTAACTGATGTTAATGAGATGAAATGAATGTCGTTCACATGTGCTCCTTCTACCTTTATTCATTCTCTATGGTGTATTATCAGTGGAAGAAAGTTTTGTAGACTATTTATTTCTTTTCAGTAAATATTTTTTATTTTAAATTCAATTAATTCAAGTACATTAGAATACGAAAACCTTTGAAGATTATTAAAAAAAAAAATAAAACAGTTATTTATACAGTGATTTCTCTCTTAACCCTTTCAGGGGCAAGGCACTTCTATTCGTAAAATGCAGAAATGAGTGATATACACCAGAATTTACAAACAATTTTTTTTTCAAAATAAGCAAAGCTTTTGTTCACGTACTTAATAAAAAGAAAAGTTTTATTATTCTTGTCCCAATGTGGCATTTAGGAACTCTAATTAAGTGGTCCAAAAATGAACCACAGCTCTTGAAGGGGTTAATAGAGTTATAGAAATACATTATAAGAGTTTAACTTTCTCACTGGACTTTGTTTTTTAACAAAAGAATTTAAAGCAGTTCCTTTAATTCACGCACGCATGGTGTCCTCTCTTATAGCCTGAATTCTAAACCACAAGTTCTAAATGTCTGCTTCCAAATGTAAAAATGTTTCCCATGTTGAGATCTTCCTTATATTAAAAGTCGTTTACTTTTATAAGTTACGGAACTTACATTTTAAACGGTTTCAGGCAGGCTTAACAAAGTTAAAAAAATTCTACTGGACAATGTGGCTGGTAAGTCTGATTTTCTACCAGCCAGTCAGAAAAATCTATCAGCCAAATCAAAGAGAAGTCCAAAGTAGAGTTCTGCATGGGTGGGATTGTACCGAATCCGAGCCCGAAAATTTCACTTAAAGTCTACCCGAAACCCGACTCGAACCCAAAGTGAAAGAAAATCAATCCATATTTCAATACAATTATGAAAAAATATGTCTAGAATAATATCGCTAATACAGGGCTGCCACTGGTGAATATTTTTATATTCTATTCGTACCACTATTTTTAAAATTTAAATTTTGTAGTATGTTTCTCTTGCACATGTTGCCAAAGTGCATGTGAACGGTTTTTGTTTTAAGAAAGTGGTGAAATATAGAATTAAAAAATATTCGCCAGTGGCAGTCTGCTAATATCAATTTTAGCTTTTTCTTTCTTTTTTTTTTTATAAAAAAGAACACATATACACTCATTCGGAATCCCTAAATAAAAATTCAGCCAGACACGAAATACCACAGTGTCCGCATCTGGCTGATTTTTTATTGGAGATTCTAAATTCTCACCAGTAAGTTTAAATATTATTGTTTTATAATATGATACATATTCCACAAAAAAATAAAAGAAAATTGCTATTCAAATTTTTCTGGTGTGAATTTCAACACTAGTGAGAAGTCGATCGACTAGTGATGACGTCATACTCGTGTCCCCTGGCCTTGAGTGTTTCAATGGCAGCGGCCTGACTAGTACGAAAGTATTGCTTTTTATAATTTTCAAAACTTTATTTGAATACATTATTTATATTTTTCAGATAAGAATGATTCTTTCTGTCGTTAGTAGGTAATCTAAATAATGTAATAAATGTAAAAAATTCATTAGAATTTTCAGTTAAAAAGAATTGTTTTCACCATTTCCTGTAATTTTGGTCCAGGCTACGTCCCCCCCTCCCCACACACACACTACTTTACTTACTAATAGCATAAACTAATGCTCTCACTGAGACAAAAATAAAATATTTTGAAACAATTTGTAATAAAAATATTTCTTTACAATATAGATAGATTTTCCACTTAGACCCATATTTGTAAATCTTCCAAGGTTCTATCCAATCCTCATTATTGTTTTTAACAATATTCGCTGCTAAAAAAGTTCCATAAATAAAATGTTAAGAACGGAATTTTTTCTTTGTAATACCTATAACTTAGTTGCCAATCTACCGATTTTTTTAATACCAATAAATTCTTACAAAATTTTCGCTTATTTAAGTACAGAAATTGTGCGATTGTATAAAGCAAGCATTTCTGCTTAAAAATAACGGTATTAAAAAATCGGCAGTATGTTATAATTTTGCAGTTGACAGAAAACCAACATATTTTAATATCCGCTTATTAAACCTTTTCATTGCAATTATGAGCAATTTCTTATTTCTGTTAACTTTTCCTCTTTTGGTTATATTTAAATTTCCTGAAGCATGACATTTAAAACAAAAAAATTCTCTTCTAAACCAGCGGGGGTTGTATAAAGTGTTGATAAGTGGATGTTTTCTTCAAAATTTAGTGCTAATTTATTTCAAATTTTATATAATTTTTTTTTAAATTCTTACAATCTTGATAGAACTTTACAGAATACTTTTTTGGAACATCTGAGTCCTTCTCTTGGTGCACTAGTGTCCTTCTCAGTGTTGCCAGATGGTCTACTTTTTTAAATTCAGATTCTTGATTTGAAAATTTGAACACTTTTTTGAAATTGTAAAATGCGCCTTATTTAATGACATATTAATTAAGGCAAAAACAAAGGGACTTTTACCGTTTCAAATAAGTGGTGGCAATCAAGAAACCTGAATTAAAAAAAAAGTAGCCCACTGACAACACTGGTCCCTCTATACACCGCCCCCTGAATAGTAGGCCTGAGCGCTGAAACAAAAATGGCGGCTGTCGAAGGCGAATTTTTTTTTAACGAATGTATGGCCCCCTTAATTTTGACACCATTATTTTACAAAAGATTTCTTTCGCTTGTTTAATTTCAGAAAATTAAAGCGTAAAAAACTTTTAAAACTATTGGTATCAAATTTCAAGGGATCGTACACATGCTGAAAAAAATCTGCCTTCGGCAGCCGCCATTTTTGTGTCAGCGTTCAGACCTATTATTCAGGGAGCCGTGTTCTATATGAGAATGACGACATACAGGATACTAAATTTGATTGGCTGAGACTATTTTCGATAAAACCGAATTGCCAAGCATCTTGGCGAGCCTGCATTTATCGCCAAGTTATTAATGTTTCTTAACTTGTCTCACATGTCTAATCGATCTCGTCCAAGGAAGTATTGCCAAGTTCTGAAATATAAGGTTGCCATAGTTTGGACAAAAACTTTTGTACGAGTTAAGTCTGAGAATGCGCTCTGTGCGTATCTCGCCTCTCTCATATAAAGGCCCCTTACGGCGCACAGAGGGACGAAATGGCCAAAATCCGCGACATTGGCCAAAATTAATATATATATATATATATAACTCAAAAGACTAGAGGAATACATTAATCATACTACATATTCCAGAGCTTATAAAAAAATCAGTGAATGGGACGAAAATACATTTACCTTCAGTAAATTTGTCCGTTTTATTTAATTTTGCATAATTTTGAGGTTTTGGAAAATTGTTTAGCTCGAACTGGCAGTTGATATTTCCCTTTAAAAAATAATTAAGTTTTTCTTTCCTTTTATATGTGTGTGTTCCACGTAAATCAATAAAATACAATTTAGTTCCGAAACATGTTTTTTATAGCGTTTTTATCTTTTATTTATAAAAATACGTGTTTTTAAACGTAACTTTTATAATGACAGCAATAAAAAAAAAAAAAAAAAAAGATCCGAATTGTTCCGAAAAACGGCTTTATTCTCTTTTCCTTAGGTATAGGGTGGGAGAAATTCTTAATAATCCCATTCTCCTCTATCCGTCCGGTTTCGGTAAGATCTCAATCATTTTTAGTATAGACGTTCCTAATACGTTCTAAGTTGATTTTGTTGTCGAATTTTGAAAATACTAGGTTAAAGCAAAAGATCCTCGATTTCCTCCATTTTGTCATAGAAATTTCCCAATTGTGTCTTCAGATTCACGTTCTTCACCTTAAGGGGGCTGGTCAACCAGCTTCCGATTTCCCCTCACTAATGTAAAGTCATTTGATTCATTCGTATATTTAAAATATCTCCTCGGGAAATTAATATTTTTAACTTCTATTTTTTGTGAACACTTCCTAAAAGATGTCTCTTTTTTTTTCTTCCTTCTCAAAATATTTCTAAAGTATAGACTTAAATTTATATCAAGTGTTAAAATCTTACTCACAGTCCGCCGCTTTTAACATATAAAATATTAAATCCAGCATAGATCTTACAAGGAAAGTCTCCATACTGGGCATACTCAGAATATTTTGAAAAAAAAAACCAATTAAACTACTTATGTATGTAATAAAGGATCAGTCAAATTTAATGGCGGAATTTCAAAAGTCTGTAAAAAAATAAAATACTTTCGAATATTTGGCGCGAAAACACGAAAGTGACACGCGATTTGGCGAGCAGGATTTTTCCTCGCCAAAAGCAAACGATTTTAATGCATCTGAAAATTGTTTATTAATTGTTTTATAGAATACACGGTTTTTAATGGATCTAAACTTAATCAATGAAAGAGGTTATTATACATTTTTTTATTACATATATATGTTGCTTGTTGCTATAGTTATTTATTTTTATCACTCTAAAAATATTTTCTATGCTTTGCAAGTTGCAAATATCTATTTTAAGTTATAGTCAGCTGACATTTGATTCCATATCAAAGATGAAGTCGTTTCCATAGCAACAAAATCAAACTGACAGTGTTCTATCTGCCTCATTTTTAAGCTTGAAATAATTTAAATCAATTTAAATTTTGCTTTAAATATTAAAATATGATATTTAAATTTTATTATAAATTCATATAAATATATATGAGAAACTATAGTTAAAACAAATTAAAAATGACAAAACTAAAGTTATTTAAATTAAACTTACATAAACAAATTCATTAAAAAAGTTTTTTCCTACATAAAAGCGTATTTTTTTTTCATCGCCAACCGATGATAAATCGCCAAATAAACGAAAACTTCATTATTATTTTACGGACGCTGTATCGGGGTTCCGCCAAAAAAATTTTTATAAACATATATATCCATATGAGAAAAACATTCTGTAATTTTTTCAGATTTTTCTGAGTATGCCCGTATGGAGACCTTCCTTGTTAGAAATATTTTGAAAACTAAGAAAAAAACAGACATCCTTTAAGATGAGTGCACAGAAAAAAGAAGTTAAAAATATTAATTTCCCTAGGAGATATTTTAAATATACGAATGCAGCAAAAGTCCATAGATTTAACATTACGGAGGAGAATTCCGAAGCTGAGTGACCAGACCTCCTTAAGGGGTTTTAAATTGCAGCGTCTTCATTTCGACGCCTTTTACCAGCATGTCCGCGAAAACACGTCTTTCGTTCCACTATGTGGTGTGGCGCAACGATTGAGAAGCACATCTGCAAAAGAAGAGAAAAAAGCAGATAAAACTGTAGAATTTCACAGGCAAATAAGTGACGCATACAAATAAACATTAGAACACGGAGACATAATCGCAAAACTATATCACATAGCTCAGGGCAAGAGATTTTCAGTCGCCAGCGTGTATGTCACCAGCATGCACTATTTGTCAGCGTGTTGGTCATGATTTTATAAATGATTTGATTGATAGTTTTGTAACTTTTTATCAAAGGAGATACAACTTGAGTATTTTTCATTAATCCAGGGATGAGAGCAATCCGACCCAAATTGTTGATTTTCATTACTAAATTTTAATAGTAATCTTTGCTTTACTAAGCACCAGAAATTCTGTCATTAAATGCGGCGAGAAATACTGTTAAAATTTAGTGGTAGCAATCGGTCATTTGGGTCGGAGTGCTCTCATCCCTGTTAATAGACTCGCTGACCCACCCGGGCTGCTCGGGTCCGTGGTAATAGCTTGAAATATACCTAAAATAAGTGTTGAATGACTTTACATATTTAAACCCAAAACTAAGTAAAAAAGGCTTGCAGCGTTTTTCTAATTTTTTTTTTCGCGAATGCATCTATTACATTTAAAATTAAAAAGAAAACAATCTTATTCAGGGTTCGTACGGGTACCGTTATTTTCAAGGCCCAATATCAGAATATTTTTATAGAAAAATAAATCTAGTTTAAACGGACGAAACTTCGCCTTATTTCAGAAGAGGTTTTCCATAAGAAATACTGGTACCGAAGAATTTCTTAGTCATGAAATTCAAGCACCCGTACGAACCCTGCTTATTGTCCAAACTCTTTGAAGTTTTTATCACTCTTCGTATAAATGTGTGATAAACTACTTATATTTAGTAATAAAAGGGCTGCAAATGGAGAGCAAAAGTCGTGGGTATTCACGATTTAAGCAAGCGAACAGAAAAAATCCTAAAGTGACTTTTAGAAACTTTTTTTTTTTTTTTTTTTGAAAGTGTTAATATTAATAATTTTAAAAATCAAAGACGTCGTCTTAAAACTGAATGTATACTCGTTAAGCGTGTGTAAATTGTTTAGTCGTATTTTGATTAAAGAAATACTTTGGGTGCAGAACGTTAAACACAGGGGAAAAAACGAAAATTGCGAAAGTGAGTTTCGGAAAATACTTTTTTAAAGAATTGCGGCTTTGAAAAGAAAAATCAACATAGATATGTTCTTTTTCCCGTTTTTTTAGTATTTTGATTTGGAAGCCGATGCCGATTTGTAAACATCGCGAAAAAAAAAAAAAATTGGAAATTACGTAAGTGGCATTCGGAAACGATTAATATATATATATATATATATATTAATATTTTTTTGGACTGACTGTGGCATTCGAAAAAAAGAAAAATAGATGCGAACTGACTTTTTTTTATTTCCGAAGCCGATGCCATTTCTTAAACATCGCACAATAAAAACGAAAATCGCGTAAATGACTTTCGGATACAAACGATTTTGAAAGAATTAACATTAATATTTTTTTTTAACGGATCGCCGCATTCGAAATAAAAAAATTAACGTACATGTGGTTTGGTATGTTCTGTTTTTTTATATTTTGATTTATGAAGTCGATGCAGAATGTTAATCATCGCAGAAAAAAACGTAATTCACAAAAATGCGTTTTGCAATTTTTTTTCAAAGTGTTAATATTCGTATTTTTCAAAACGTATTGCGGCATCTGAAACGAAACGGAATGTATGGTCTGATATTTTTAGGGGTTTTTTTCTGTATTCTGATCAGATGCGCGAATGTAGATTTTTAAATATTGCAGAAATCGCAAAAAACACCAAAATGGCTCTCCGACCTTTTTTTTTTTTTTTTTTTTTGAGAGAGAGCTAACATTATTTATATTGTTTTGAACTGATTGCGGCGTTTTAAACGTAAAAGTGCCGTCTTTAATTTTCTGTAATCAGATTTTCTGTATTTGGATCAGTTAAGCAAATGTGGGCTTCGAAAAACGGGGGAAAATACGAATTTGAAGCTTCTTAATTTTCTCTTTTGTAAGCGTTAAATTTCGTTTTTTTTATACGAATTTCTTCGTCAGAAAGCTTAAAGGAGATAGATGTGTTTAGGTCTCTTTTGTTTTTCCATATTTCAAGCGTTTCTGTCGATATACCTTTAGAAAGATTGGCGAAAAAACCGCTTTCGCTCTTTCGGACCTCCTGTGCTTCACGCACCGCCGTGACATTTTCTCGGCAGGCTCTTTTTGCAAGTTTTAATAAATATCTCGGCTAATTGTCAAAAAATAAAATATCAGAGCTTATCTGCATTAAATGTTTAAAGGATAAGTACAGTATTTTCACTGGTATAAGACTGTGGCAAGATAAACACAAAGATTCCATTTTTATGATACAATCAAATTATTTCAATATTTAGAGACATAAAATTTCATCCCCCTATTTTTTCTGTAAATTGTTTATTATTCATTTATAAACATTTTAATATTATTAGAGATTTGTAAACGTTAAATTTTCACAACTTCGATACGTACTTTTTCATCACTTAATCATTTATGAGTATTTCTGAGTCATCCTATTATTCAAGGAAACATGAGCTATATAGCTATATAGCCCATTACACTAAAAGAGCGAATGCAAACATTTTGATGCCACATTTATTAAAATCGAGAATCCACCCAGGTGTTCCAATTTTATCAGTGAATAATGAGTACATTGTCCACGGTCAAAAACTTTAATCACCTTTTCTGTGAACAATCGGGTCTTGAAACAAAGAATGCATCAGCGGGGTAATACATCGTTGCCTTTGAATAAGCAAGTTTCTAAAACTCACATTAAAGGATTAATTTTAAGCGGATGAGAAATGTATTTTTCACTAAAAATAGGTTTAAAATCGAATAATAAGAACACATAATGTTGATTTTTTAAATATATTTCATTTATTCCGGAGTCACAAAATTACCCTGATATAACGCTCAAATGCATTAAATTTTTTTAAAAGTGATCTCAGACTCTTAAAAGGGAAAAAATGGGTAAAAAATTACCATTTTCAACATTTACTATATTAAAATGCATGTGATTTTAAAACACAATTTTTTGAGGGATAAAAGATATAAGTTTTTTCATTTCATATACTTAAATAATTACTAGATGCAGAATTAATATTTATAAGTAGCATCAAACTGTCAGATATTTGCCGAGCAAAAAATTGACATGATAGATTACGCGCCGGATTACAAAATGAATGTTGCATCTAGAATGAAAATTTTGCTACTTAATTATACTTCAAATTGTAAAAATTACTCTGAACCTAAATAAATTTGTAGTATTTAAAGCATCTCTATATTTTCAATGCAAAGTTGTATTTAGCTAATAATAATTTTAAAAAATATTATGACAACCTAAAGGTATATTTCTTTGAACAATGAAAAGGAAATTTTAGGTTCAGTTTATGCAGACTAGCACTAAGCACATCTTTTAAAAATTTCATGAATAAATATTAAGAAGTTTTTGAGATGTCCTGCGTGTTATGCCGAAAAACGTCATTTTGAGAAAAATGACTGAAAAAGTTTCGGAGACGCAGTTTTCGCTCCGAGTGAGTATAATTCTAACTGCCATAACTTCTGTTCTAATGTGAATTTCAAGGAAATAGTTATGCCAAAATATTCAGAAAAGATAGGGGTTAACATATCAACTTTTTTTTTTTTTTAAAGATTTAAGAGTCCTGAGATTTTTAAATAAGAGTTAATAAATAGTTTTTGCTGATAGTTTAATGTTATACAAAGTAAACCTTATACAAATTACCTTATACAAAGTGAAAAAAAAAATGTCATACTTTTGTTTAGATCTAAAAGCGGAAATTCTTTAATAATATATTCTCCCGTGAAAAACAGAAAAGTATTGATCAAAGGCAGATTTTTCAATTGAATATTCGAAAAGGAAACAATTCTAAAGATCGGGATTTTTTTTTCGGAGCCCGAGTCCGATAACGAAAGTACGAAGTAGAAAATTGTTAATAACGTTTTAAAATTGTTTCAAGATTACTTTTCTCATTTAAAAATGCCTTCTCACATAGAAATAAGTGGTAATCCTAAATACTCCCTCATGACAAAGTTTCGTGATTTTCATGGCTTTGAAAATCTGTTTAAAAAAGAAAATTTATATTTACACCCAATCATTGGCAGAATTTTTCAACAGCCAAAATTCTTATTGTTTTAAAATATCGTTGCACAACTATGTCAGAAAGGCATGATTTCTGTTTTCCAGTAATTCTGGAAAAAGACTTCAAATAGAAAGCGTGCATAGACAATATCTCAGGGGTCCTTTGTGTAACTAACATGGAGCGTGCAAAGACAGATCAAATCAGATATTTCTCCTTATATCCCATCAATAACAATTCAATTTCCCTCTAACCCCTTAATTTTCGCGCCCGTGATTTTCACGGTTAGTGTAGGCTACTTTTTTTTTTTTTTTACTCGGATTATTTGATTCGCAGAAGTTTTTTAAAACAGTGTAATTCGATTCATTCTTTTATCATTTTATCTGCATTTAAATAGGGTGAATATTTCTGCTTAAAAAGGTGGTGGCAAGCAAACAATCTGAATTTTAAAAAGTAGTCTACACTTATCGGACGCGAATCTTAAGGGGTTAAACTGATTTTTAAAAGAGTGTAAAAACATTTTAACAAACTTAGACCGCATTCTTGTTTCTCAAATAGCCAGGATTTTTTCCCTTTCTCTATTTGTGAATAAATAAAATTTTCCCGAAGACTGGTATAAAAGACCAAAGACTAGTATAAAAATCGGGCATGTCGAGCTCAGCCCGTCTCATCTCGAAACAGCTCTGCTATATATTAAAAACTATACTAAGTGCTCTTTCCCTAAACTGCTTTATTATATGCTGTATTTCCTAAGCATTATTGAACTTTATATGTGATAAAGGAATAAAAATATCACATCCACAGTTCGCAGAGGGTAGTTTTCCAATACAACCTCATATCGCTCACCCGCACAGTGACACAACTCGCAAAAATTCATTTTGCATTTTATTCTACTAATAGATGTCATGCTACAGGAAAAATTTCATAAGTGTAGTTATCCTGAAAATTTGTTTTATCACGCTATATATATATATCCATTCGTGACGACAGAAGTTGGACAAATTGTGTGAGGACGTAAAATTACTCATCCCTCCAAACCTCATCTATGTCTTAATTCTTAAGTTGTTTTACGCTTTTAGGCACGTTTTAACTCCTACATACAGAGCTAAGTGCTATAATTCCACGTTACAGAAAAAACATGAAAATCTTCTTTTGCCTCTCCTGTGAAATTTACTTTCGTCGAGTGGTGCCACTTTTTTTTTGCGGGGGAGCGATATGAGGTTCCCATGCACGATAGCGCTAACAGCTTTGACCACTCTTTTGAAAAAAAAAAACCGAGATGACATGACTTTGTGTATGAGAAACAACATTGCAGCTGGAACATTGTTAAATTCGTTAACTCTTGAAATACTCGCTAGTATGGGTTCTATGGCAGCTCGAATTATAGGAAAGGTTAAGGACACTCATTTGATGAAATCATCTCATGTTAATCGATTTTGTTAGTTAGAGCATTGTTATATTCACAGACAACGATATGTAATGACTACAGAGTATGAATAGCCGCATCATATGTGCAATAAACATGAGCGATAAAAGTCTACAGAAAACATTAATAAGGTCCTCCTTTTATACAAAATGGAAACAAATGCTAATTTATTATTAATAAAACCGACTGCGAAAAAAGAAGAAAGGAAAAGAAAAGAACAAATATCCCTTTTCTCATTTTTATGGAATATAATAGAATTATTTCCATATTTATAGTCTTACGAATTGAAGTAGAGTTAATCGTAATTCTTTTATTAATTTGTTTATTAACATTTTATTATGATATGAATAATTATTAAATTTTCATAACTTCAATAGCTTTTTAGTAGAACAATCATTTGTAAGCATTTTGGAGATATTGGGATATTCCATGAAACATCTGCTATATACCTATAACGTATGACTTACGGGGACTGGAGACAAACATTTTGGTACCACATTTATTAAAATCCATTCAACCGTTCCCATTTTTTCCGGGAATAAGGAGTGGTAAATTTGTCCGCGGTCAAAAACATTACATGTCTTTCCTACGGGCAGCCGGGGAAAAAAAGATAAACAGGGTTCGTCCGCTTCAGGGACTTTGAAGCGCCTTTTACCAGAATTTTTTAAAAGTAATATTTGCCTTATTTAATGAAAAAAAAATCTATCTTCAGATATAGCGGCCAGTACGTTACGAAATTTCTGGTACCAAAACACCTAAAATCCCCCGAATCCCTTGATGTGTACGAACCCTGATAAACACATCACTTGCAATATCTTTGACTTACTGCAGAAGCTGAATGCCCATTCGGTCCTAATTTTATGTACATGAATTTCTGAAGTTGCGTTTTTTACTTCCATTTTTCGTTTTGCCATTTTCAAGATTTCAAAAGCGTTATCTACACTTCTAACAAATCCTGTATAAACACAGAAAAATATAGAAGATTCTCGGTGAATTTAAAGAGATCGACCATGCGTCTTGATCATTAGGTCGCGCGTTTTTTATATATCAGTGAAAAAAATTATGGCTGCCACCGGAAATTTTGTACAGGGGGGAAACCCAATCATTTAAATTAACGTCTGCAGTATAGAAGTTTCCAATTTACTGCGAGTTTTTGTAGAAATATGTTTCTCGTGTATTTTCCTGAAAATTGCTCGTTTATGTTGTAATTCGTCAATCCGAAACACTCATTTTTTTTCTGTACGTAATCTCGAAACGTCTGTCATTAAATAAAGCAAAATTTACTATTCAGATATTCTGGTATGAATTCGGAATTTCGGACTAAAAAAGAAATTCCTGAAATGCATGCATATTATGCGCTAATGACGCAAATGGTTTAACAGAAGCATAGATAGTTTAGCAATCCAACATTTAGTGATTGATGAATATATGATTTATTTCGAAATGAGGTTTAACTTTATAAAGTCGCATTTTTTAAAAGTTATTTCTCTGCTTCCCTACTCTTTACAAGAGTATGCGAGGGAATCATTAAAATGATCTCATGTCTTCTGATAAATATAATTCTGTATAGCAAAAATATGTCGGCTGAAACAGAAGGACTAGAACATAAAATGCAGTAGAAATGATCATTGAAGGATGATTCAACAGTATGCTTATTTGAAAGTCATATTTTACGAATAAAATATAATAGTTAAATAAATAATAATAAATGAAAAAGTCAAGTTCGGACATTTTTTTAAATGTATAATTTGTTAAAGTATGCATTTCTTAAAATATATCTCTTTAAAAACAATATTAAAGAAAAAAAATTATAAGCGATTTACCATTATTTTTATTACAAATTATAATTTTTTGTCTTTTCTTTTCCTTTGATGAAGCATTTTGTTTGCATTTGTTACATATCCCTTGCATATGATTTTTTTTATCATCATAATTTTAGTGTGCTATAGATGTAGTGTCATAGGTAATGTTGCCATGTGTCCCGATTTTCAGGGTATTTGAGACCTGCCTCCTGGAACCAGTGCACAAGACGCCAAAATCCCGATTTATCATAATACACAAAATTGTATTAAATTTCTTTTAATACCATGCTATTCGCTACTCTGCATGATGTATACTTTAATATAACAAAACGTGTGTAAACAGAGCCTGTATATAACTGAAAATTTTGATGGACTTAGTAAAAGAAATATATTACAAATCTACCTGATAAGACTAAAACGTGTCAAAAAACAAAGATATTTACGGTACCTAACGATTCTCTTTTTACACGTTTTAATGGACGTGGTTCAGTAAAACGGGGGATAACAGAACCTGTTTACAACGGAATTATACCTTAATCGCAAAAATTTTCTAGTTCCAGCTGAACGAATAACATATACATTTATAACTGTTAAATCGGAAATGTCTCTAAAACTAATTTTTGTTTCGCTTCCTATCGACTCCGCTTTCACGGATTTTTTCATATGTAGAGTTAAACCTACTAAGAGGTTATCTTAAGTTAAGTCATAGGATAAACATTCCGTTTTAGACAGCTTTCAATATTAGACAGTATAATTTTACAGTATTTCGTCCGCAGGGACTATGAAATTTTTACTTTTAACCTTTAACTGATGTCACAGAAATTGTCACATAACTAGTGTGAAGCGGTCTGTGAGACCGCTCCGTCGAAAGAAAAATAAAAGACGCGATTAATTCATAGGATGGTGTTTTTGTACTAAACTTTTTGTACAGGACTGTTATAATTAAAATTCACCTATTCAAAAGTCTCTGGTGATAGTACTAAAGTTCCAAACGTAACAAAATTTCGGTAGTGTTTGTAGTTAAACTGAAAATTGCAAGTTAACTATAAAAATTGAAAAAAGTCGCGGTCTGAGAGACCGGTAACATCAGTTAAAGGAATCCGTTAAGTAAGGAATCCGTTATATACAAGTTCCATTTTCGTAGTATTTACTCAATTTTTATGTCCGATTTAGAATTCACTGTCCCGCTTTTGTGAAAGTGGGGCTAGCAATAACGCTTCTTACTAAGAGGGAGTTTCAAATAACCGAAAAAAATTCCGTTTAAGACAGGTTTCCGACAGCATGTATAAATTTATGGCATTTCTCCTATAGGGACTATGAATTTTTTACTTTTAAGTAACGATTCCGTTATAGACAAGTTCCGTTTTCATAGGATTTACTGTATTTTTATGTCCCTCTTTTGAAGTCACTTTTCACGATTATAGTGTCTGCATGACCCGTTTTTTTGTGAAAGTGGTACTGTCAATAACACCTCTGACTAAGAGGGAATTTCAAATAACTCCAGAAATGTTCCGTTTTAGACTGGATTTCGACTTAGCAGGTTATTAATTCCATAGGGACTATTAATGTTTTACGGTTAAGCAACGATTCCGTTATAGAAAGGTTTCATATTTATTTTTTTATGTCCGATTTAGTAGTCACTGTCCCTCTTTTATTGTTTCCCTGTTCCGCTTTTTGTCAAAGTGGTACGGTCAATAACACCTCTTACTGAGAGGGAATTTCAAATAACCTGAGAAAGATTCCGATTTACGCAGGTTTCTGACAGCAGATTGGTATTTATTCCACAGGTACTATTAATGTTTTACGTTTAAGTAACGAATCCGTTATAGACAGGTTCCGTTTTCATAGGATTTACTCTATTTCACGCTCCAATTTAGAAGTCACTGTCCCATTTTTATTGTCTCTCTGTTCCGCTTTTTCTGAATGTAGAGCGGGCAATAACACCTCTTACTAAGACGGAATTTCAAATAACCGGAGAAATATTTCGTTTTATACAGGTTTCTGATTTAGCAGGTATATTTGTAAAGTATTTCTCCTATAGGGGCTATGATGTTTTACTTTCAAGTTATAGACAGTTCCGTTATTCCGTTATAAACAGATTCCGTTTTCATGCGATTTAATGTATTATTATGTCTCGATTTAGAAGTCACTGTCCGGATTTCGTTGTCTTCCTGTCCCACTTTTTGTGAATGTGGAACTGTCAATAATACTTCCTACTAAGAAGGAATTTCAAATAACCGGAGAAAGATTCTGTTTTAGACAGGTTTCCGACTTACCAGGTTGGTATATCTTCTAAAGAGACAAGGAATTTTTTACGATTAAGTAACCATTCCGGTATAGAAAGGTTTCGTTTTCTTAGGATTTACTGTATTTTATGTACCGATTTAGAAGTCAGTGTCCCGCTTTGATTGTCTCCCTTTACTTATTTTTTGTGAAAGTGAAACTGGCAATAACACCACTTACTAAGAGGAAATTTCAAATAACTGTAGAAAGATGACGTTTTAGAAAGATTTCAGCAGGTATAATTTTATGGTATTTCGTCCGCAGGGACTATGAATTTTTTACACTGAAGTAAACTATTCCATAATAGATAGGTTTCGTTTTCATAGAATTCACTGTAGTTTTATGTCTTGATTTAGAAGTCACTGTCCCGATTTTATTGTCTCCCTGTCCCGCTTTTGTGAAAGTGGAACTGGCAGTAACACTTCCTACTAAAAAGGAATTTAAATAACCGTAGAACAATTCCGTTTTAGGCAAGTTTCTATCTTAGAAGGCTTGTATATCTTCCATGGGGTCCATGATATTTTTTACTTTTAAGTAATGATTCCGTTATAATGTTTTCATTGGATTTACGGTATTTTTATGTCCATATTAAAAAGTCATTGTCCCGATTTTATTGTCGCCCTGTCCCGCTTTTTTGAAAGTGGAATTGGCTTCGTTCAGTTCTCAGACAGGTTCCGTTTACATAGGATTTACTGTATTTTTATGTTTCGATTTAGAAGTAACTGCTTCAATTTTATTGTCTCCCTGTCCCGATTTTATGAAATTGAAACTGGTAGTAACTGGAACACTTTCTACTAAGAATGAGTTTCAAATAACCGGAGAAATATTCCGTTTTTGACAGGTTTCCGACTTAGCAGATTTGTATACGGACTATGAATTTTTTTACGTTTAAGTAACGATTCCGTTATAGACTGGTTCCGTATTCATAGGATTTACTGCATTTTTATGTCCCGATTAAAAAGTCACTGTCCCGCTTTTACTATGCCCCTGTACCGCTCTTTGTGAAAGTGGAACTGGCAATATTAGCCATAAGTTTAAGTGTGTCGTAAAGCAAAAAGGTTAAGTTCGTTAATCTACCGTTTTAGAAACAAGCTAGAAATAATCCGCATAAAAGCAGCTCCACAAGATATGCACTTTTTTCCGGGTCGCTGATTTACGTAAGGTATTTGGTAGATCTTCCAGATTATCCCTCCGTTTTATTATATGCTTGTTACAAATAAAAATGATGAGAGATGCATTTAATAAAAGTACTGAGAGAGATGAGTGATTGGTATTTATTATTTACGTAAACAATCTGAGCGTATGCTTCAAATTGGATAAAAAAATCTACTATAAATGAAAACATGCCCACTCGTTTGTTTTTAACCCTTAAATGCATGATTTTTTATTTTGTTTCGAAAAAATTATATATGATTCTCTGAAAGGTTTATAACACAGGAAAAATAATGAAAAAAATCAGAGATACATTTTTCGTATAATACGTCAGCCGTTTCTTATGTTGCACATCTGCAATACAAGTAAAAACTAAAATATTGCAAATTAGTAAATATTTTAATACGTATGAATCTAAATACCTTATTTTATATAATATTTTTATTTTATGAAACTGTACTTTTTTTGCTTGCAACCTTGATCATAGGAACTGAAATATGGTGTTAAAAGTGGATGTTATCATTTGAAAATTTAAAAACAGTACAATTAATTATGTGCAGGCGATCTCTATTTAAAAAGAAAAAAAAACATTTATATTCGGAAAACGGTCACAATTCCTATTCGATAGATACCTCTCGCATCTCTCTGAAACAATTTAGTGATGAAATGGCATGGGGGATGCCTTTTTTTACAAGGGCTTTGCATTAATATCAGCTGTTTGACATGGGAAGATTTCGATTGAAAAACTCCGTAGCTATGGCATTTTTTATTCTTATTTCTTGCCTAACAATCAATTTATAACTTATCACTCAAAAGCATAGTGTAAGTCAGAAATTACATGACCTTTTTTTGCCATTTGGCGCTTTTTGTTGGTCTTTTGGTAAACTGTTATGTGTTACTTACGTGTGATAACATGCATTTAAGGTCGTGAAGTCTGTTTTTGTTCTCATTTGTTATCGCAGGGAGGTTATAACATCTTTTGTTGATGCTGATTTCAATGCGCTCCTCTGATGTTTTTTTTTCTGTATCTTTATAAGGTAGTCATTATTAATTCTGCAAACTATTAAAAGCATTCTAAAAATTATTATATCGTTGAATAGTTGTTAGCGTGCAGTGTAAACACTTTAAAGTAAGTATATAATTTGAAATTATCATTTTTTGAGCAGTTTTGTTATGTAACTCAGGAGTGACATTATGACAAATGTCCACCAGAAACACACAAAAAAAAATGTTTCACTATTTTTCTTGTGGATAATTAACAAAAATAGACTGAAGCAAATTTTTTTCGAAAAAAAAAAAAAATAAATAAATAAAAAATCATGCATTAAATGGTTAATTACTGACAAATGCTTAAAAAGAATGCTTAAATTGAATACGCTTCAGTAGTTCCCGAGGAAAAGGTGCATCATTGTCAGCTATTTTACGCGTGATTTCGCAGCTATTGTCGCCCTTTTTAAGCGGTTCTTGAAAATATTTTTCTCCGCTCAACAACGCGAAAATTTTCAACATAAAAACGGACTCATTTTTAACCTATAAAAGAATGAAAATGGCAAGCATAACTATTGAAGTGATTTGAAAACCGAATAGCATTTATATTTTTCGATAAATGTATTAAATCTTGAGTTATAAGCGATTACTGTCCCATGATGAAATTTCTCGAGTTGTTGACATTTCTCGCGTCCAGACATTCGATTCAAAATGCCACTTTTGACAGAATATGAGGAATTTCTACAACACTGAAGAAAAATGGTAAATACTATTCGATTAAGGGGGTCCGGAACACAAAAATCTTCAAATTTTGCAAAAACATTTTATTTCATAAAAAAATTCTTTGTTTCTTCCTGCTTAAAATGACATTTAAATCATGTTTCTATCTGAATTAGAACAAAAAATGGTAATTTTGTTCGTTTTGGATTGTTTTCAAAATCTAGCTTTCAAGCAATGGCTGTCATGTAAACGGCTTCTTGTTAAAATGATTTTTCTTCATGATAGATTTTTTCACCATTTCTCGTATTTAAATTCTTATAACTCGAGAACCGTTAAAGATACAGAGTTCAAACTTGGAGCATATCTTTTTCAATTGTTTTACTTTAATTTTGATTCAGCATATATGAAAAAAATATATACTTTTGAAAATATGATTTTTTTTTTTTAAGTTACACCCCCCTTTTTTAATGTTTTCGTTAAATATTTTTAATTTTTTTTTATAAATTAATATTTTTAAAAATGCTGAATTAAAATTAAAATTTACATATTTCTGTTATTTAAATGAAAAAACAATTGAAATTCTATAAATAATATTTCGAGTTATAACAATTTTAAATTACCCCACTTTTTTAATAAATTTTAAATTAAAATTTTTTAAACAAAATTATGAGAAGTTTTATCATGTGATTTTGTTTACAAATGATAAGGTCAAACACAAACATCACAAAAACATCACAAAAAATTCAGAATTTTAACTCAATAAATAAAAATTATTTTAAAATGTGTCCCGGACCCCTTAAATAGTTTCTTAAAACGAAGGCTTCCTAATTTCATGCGTCTAAAATTAAAAATGTCTTCGTGAGTGTAGATATTCTTGATTTGAATACAAATTTGAGTACAGTCGTACCATAATATGTTCAAATGAAACTAATCGTACATAGCTGTAAGTAACCTTCACAATAAATCTTATATTTTAAAATTTGACTGCATTGTAAAAAAAAATGAGACACGTTTCTTGATCTAAAAAGAAGGTTTACAAAAATATAATATAAACTCTTCCGAGTGACCCATGACTCTAAAAAGCGCTCCTTTATCTTCAGACTCTCAGAAACCTAAACAAGTTTCCGAGATTTAGAGAAACATTTTCAAAACAAAAGTTTCTTTTGCTGCCCGCAATTTTCGGAAAAGATTCTGAGTAGATGTACAGTATACTAATCCGTTTTTTCAACCCGGCATCAACATGAAATTTCGGTTTTTCGGATGCTATCAGATCCGAAGATATTCAACTGACAAACACGCTAAATTAACCGCAAAAAATGAACATTATTTTGTCAGTCTTGCATCTATAAATTCTTTTACACAGCTGAATATTTTCTGAGAATTCATAGAACACCAAAAACCCATACTTCACGTTAATTCTGTGTTGAGAAAACTGATCAATAAACTGTAAAATCTACTCGGAAACGTTTCCGAAAGTTACGGGCAGCAAAAGAAACTTTTGTTTCAGAAATACTTCTTTAAATCTCGGAAATCTATTGGTTTTGGGGGTTTATGACGATAAAAGAACGCTTTTCGGAATTGTGGATAACGCGGAAGAAGCTTTACACCGCGTCTCAAAAGTTTAGACAATCAATAAAATTTGCATTACCATAAAAAGTAATAAGGTAAAATTAAAATTCGTGAGATAGGTAATAAATAAAAGCAGTTTTGCTGATATACACAAATAAATTATGATGAAAGGTTTGAAATTATAAAATATACATTAAATTATATAAAAATGTGTTGTACCAAAAGTATAGACACCTGTAATTTTTTGTTTTTGTTTTACATTTATAAAAGTAACTAAAAACTTACATTTAATATTTAATTGTATTGCCACGACACTTTATAACATCAAATACACGTTGTTCCATATAATTAACTAAGCATTGCATTACAGAAGGAAGTATTTCATATCATGCTTTGCCAATTGTAATTTTTATATCATTTACACATGTATATTACTTTCCATTTTTGTATATTTTACGAGATAAGATCCCCCATACGTTTTCCATGGGATTCAAATCTGGTCTAAGTGCTGGCCAGTCAAATAGTGTGACATTGTTTTGCCTAAACCATTCTTTTGATGATGTGGAGGTATGGATGGATGCCCCATCTTGTTGGAAAGCACAGTCCGGTCCTGCTGGCAAATCCATAATTGGAAGTAAATTGGTACGTAAAATATCCTGATAATCCTCTGATTTCATTTTTCTGTCCATAAATCCTAGAAATGTTTGGCCGTTGAAAGATCACCCTCCCCAGGTCATTACGGATCCTCCTCTTTCTTGCTTGCTGAAACAGTTCTTAGGTTCTTTTCTTAGGTCATGCCAGTAAAATTTATGACCATCAGGGTCGTCTAAATTCCATTTCTTTTCATCGCTGAAGATGACAGAAATCCATTTTTCACCGTATGGCACATGCTTTCTAGCCCACTTTAGACGTGCATCTTTATGTCTCTGCTTTAAGCAAGGTTTTGCTTTCATTCTCCCGTAAACAATATTTGTTGAAGCTTTAATTCTTCTGTGTACAGTTCTTTTTGAAAGTCTGGAAATTGATGCAAAATAAATGCAAGCCTAATCTCGACCCTGAAAAAATAAGCCCGGGTCAGACACCATGTAACTGCCCGATGCCGATCTCTACGCTGGACATGTTATGTTTCTGTATTGATGTTTTGAAACTAACATCGGCTCGTGACGCACATTTATACTTATTCTCGCGAAAGTCATATTCATTGAAAATAGCCCACATTTTATCGGCTTCGCTTAAATTTTCATCTCGGGCGGTAGGCCAGTTTAATTTTTTTTATCGGCCCGGTCCGTTTATTTTGTTTGTCGGCCCGGTCCATTTGAAAATTTGATTTCATTTCGCCGCCGGGCCGGGTACGGGCCTCGGGCCAAGCCCAGGCCCGTACAGACCTCTAACATACATACATATGAATACATACATACATATAATGGCAACCTTTGAAAAAAAAAACTGGCATGTGGCTAATATGACAGTTCCGATAATTCCTATATTAAATTTGTGGACTTTAATTATTAGATGCAGATAGTAAAAAATTTCAAGGAAGATATATGATTTATTCAAGAAATGCATCAAGAATTTCAAATAAAATAACAAACATGCTACAATTTTACCCGAATAACGGGGAAAAAATGGCGGCCTGAACATTTGTTCTTGACACAAATTGTTTAAGAAATCGGTTGCTATTAGCATTTTTCCTATTGATATAATATCCAGATTTTTGTAATTACCTTATTTTCCGGCGTATAAGCCGCGGCTCAGATATTTTTGTTTTCTACCAGAATTTTTAAAAAATAAAATATTACTTGCTTCTGCTTAGCATTTATTTTACTTCATTTTTTAAATAAAATTTCCAGTTTGAAACAGATTTAAATTAGCCGCGGCTTATACACCGGGAATTACGGATTTCAAATCCAGAAAGTGGATGAAGAATTCCTAGTAAAATAAACGTATGTAACAACTTTATCTGAATGATGGAAAAATTATCAGCTAGCGTCATCCCAAGAATCCTTGACACATATTAAACATTTATTGTGAAAGCAATTTATTTTCAAATTTCTTTCTTACTGGTATTATCGTTTTCGTAAAGGAATTTCATTATAAATTTTTAAATCAAACTTTAGGAAGCGCACTCTAGTTAATTTATTTTTTCCAATTTTGATAATAGTTAGTTCGGGTGTTAAAGTGCGAATTCCATGAGTGTATTTTTCTAATTTTAAACTATTTTAAAATTTGCCTTGATAGAAATAAATAAACAAGTTGATAATAAAATAATTCATAGTTTTAAATCACAAATTTAAATCGTTGCAGATTATTAAAGAATTGTTATAAATACAGTAAGTACATTTCGTCAGAGAATGTACTTAATGTTTGCATGCGATAAAAGTACACAATAGTACACAATACTTAAATGTTTTTAAAATTGTCCCCGCTTTTGCGCTAACCGGTAAAAATCGTTAGTGGTGTATTTTAATGACATTGCACTTTTTAAAATATACTGAAGTTTGTACATATTGCTGAGGTGTACTACTTACTACTTACTGAAGGATCTGGTGTGAATATAATTTATCATTAATTTACAGGGGACACACTAAAATATTTGGCTACGCTACTGCCTATGAAGAATAGTTGCTGAAAATCCGTTTTCAGTTGTAATACCAGGGCTGTCTAGACGAATATTTTTATATTCTGTTCGCACCACTATTTAAAAAAAATATATATTTTGTAGTGTATTTCTCTTGTAAATATTGTCAAAGTGTATGTAAAAGATATTTGTTTTGAAAAAGTGGTGCGAAATAGAATTAGAAAATATTCGCCCGTGGCAGCCCTGTAATACGCGTTTTAAAATTTAACTACGTTTTTGCATATTACTTGGTGTGTAATAATTCTATAGATCATATATAGGACTACAAAAAATATCTCAAGTGCATATTCGTTTATTGATGGAAATTGCTGAATGGGAAATTTCAACCGTTTAATTGAACTAACTTTTAGTATACTATGTACTGTGAATGTAATGTAAATGAATGTGCAAGTAATACACTGTAAAAAAAATTTCATTAAAATACGGAAATTGTACTGGCAATCGAGACGCCACTACTATTTCAGTATTTTAATGGAATTTTTTCCCGTAAATTCCAGAAAAAATTCCGTTTTTTTCACAAAATTTACGGAAAAAAATCCGTTAAAATGCGGAAATAATACTGGCTTCTCGATTGCCAGTACAATGTCCGTATTTTAACGGAATTTTGTTTTACAGTGTATGAATCTATAAATCATTTACAGGTCTTCACAAAAAAAAATCGGATATATTTCGTACTATTTATGGTAATTGCAGAAATTTGGTTTTAAAAGGCGTTATGCATTTTCGAAATTGTTTATTTAAACATACAGTGTTCTGAATGTGTTGGAAAGCATTACACAATCTATGCTGGACGCATGACTTTTCGTTCTTGTTAATAGTGTAATGAACTTTTTACGCACCCGGCACATTAATAAAAAATGCTTAATAAGTTTATGCGAAGGAAGCAGCTGGAATATCTCGCCTCTGCAAGTATTAGGAACGATTTCAGGTTTAGAATTTCATCAGTGGGTGTTAGCAGCGAAACCAGGAAGAGTGAACTTGTGGAAAGTATTCCTTGTCAACCGATTCCCTTTCTTAGAGCCGATTCGCTACAATGGAGGTGAAAATAGTTTAAAAGTTGCTGGTCAAAAATAATGATGAATAAAAATTAAACAGTACAACTAAAAAAAAATTCTTTTATACATTTTTTATTTATTAACGAACAGAGGCTATTATTTTCGTTTCTTGAAAAATCTTTGCCATCTTAAGTTGTAGGATGGAAGATTTCTAAACATTTATTATATTTATTATTTATTACGCATATTTGTTGCATATTTTGCCATTTTAATTAAGTCAGCATTTTTCAATGCAGACTTATCTATGAGCAATGCATTAAAATACTTTTAAAATGTGTTTTTCATTTAAGATATATCACACTTTTCTTATACTTTTAAGAATTTATTTTAATCTTGAGTTACCACAAAATAATCTGTTGCACCAAACCATTCTCACTAAAATAGGCCATTTACATATAATAAGTAAATATAGTGCAAAAAGATCCCATGAAGTCGAATTTAATATTTTGTTTAAATAATTATTTTTATTGTTTCTATGTATGTTTTATTAAGTACATTAGAGTCCCAATTATCCGAGTTAATATGAACCAAGCTCACCTCGGATAAGCAATAAACTCGGATAAACCAGATTTGCACATATCGTCATCAACTAAAGAGATGAAATATACATTTTCACTTAATTCATTCATATGGTACTAGTAACATTTCTTTGGTATACATTTCCGTTACTTTTAAGAAAAACGGGGAATGAAATTGTTTATTTGAAAAAACCCTTGATAGTGTTTTGTTTGTAGAATGTCAATTTTGCTGGTTTTTTTTTTTTTTTTTTTTTTTTTTTCGGTATCACACTACTAAATTTCTAAGATTTGTTCATACCACTAAAACTTACCAGTAAATTTTGCCTAATTCACTCGCCGAAATCTAACAATTGTCAACGATTAAATATGGCAAAAATTTGTACTAAATTTTAGAGGTAACAAAACCGTACAAATTGGCAGCTATGTGGCTCTATTAGTATCATGTTCAGGTTTAGAATTTCATCAATGGGTGTTAGCAGCGAAACCAGGAAGAGTGAACTAGTGGAAAATATTCCTTGTCAACCGATTCCCTTTCTTAGAGCCGATTCGCTACAATGGAGATGAAAATAGTTTAAAGGCTGCTGGGCAAAAATAATGCCTGGATCTGCTTTAAACACAAAAAATTTTACACGTGAGTCACAAAATTAAATACGTCAAACATAATGTGTTACGCATCGATTATGAAACAATTTGAATGTTTTTGTTACCAGTCTTATCAGATTTCATATCGGTTGAGGAAATTTAGAAGGTCGTAATCGTGAAGTATGTTGCATGTTAGAGGAGTTTATGCCTTTTCAGCATTTTGATAAACATTGTGTCGAAATATGTAACAGTAAAAATAAATAAATAAATAAGGTTCGCAAACATGTTAAAATTTACTAATTATTTCGTTAGATAGATAATTTATTTGGTTTTAGAAATGACACTTTTTTTCAACAAATCTATAACTAATGGTGTACAACTCAATATAAATGAAAGAAATTCTTAAAAACACCATGAAAAATGAAGAAAAAGGACAATACGTTTCAAAGAACTTGGTCTTTCTTCGCCAGGCTTCGACAGTTAGAAAAAAAATTTCTTGTAAACTTGTGCAAAGTGGCCCTTGTCAAAGATTCCCTTTCTTTGTGCTAATTGGCTACAAGGAGATGAAAATAGTTTAATGGCTGCTACGGAAAAAATGCATAGATCTAAATAAAAGAAAAAAAATCGGCATGTGAGTCAAAAAATAAATGCGTCAAACATAATGTGCTCGATTATGCACACATCTATTGTGAAACAATCTGAATATTTCTGTTAGCAGTCTTATCAGATTTTATATCGGTTGAGGAAATTCAGACGGTCGAGAAACACATCGTATCTCTTAGGAGTTTATGCCGTTTTCAGCATTTTGATAGTCATTTTGTATCAAAGAATGCATCACTAAATTAAAGAGAATGCTCATGGAATAAATAAATAAATAAATAAGAAACGAAACTGGTTAAAATTATAACTTTCATTAATTATTAATTACATAGATCATTTATTTAATTTCAGAAATTGCATTTTTCAACACAAGGTTTAAATAATGGTGTAAAACAAAATATAAAGTAAAGAACTTTTTAAAAATACCATGAAAAATGAAAAAAAAATACGGGTTTCGAAAAAACTTAGGGTTTCTTCGCCAAGATTATTCAACCAAGAGGAGAGTTCTGGTAAACCCGTCGAAAGTATTCCTTGTCAAGGGATTCCCTTTCTTCTCGCAGATTCGCTACAATGGAGATGGAAATTATTTAAAGGTTGCTGTGATCTAAAATCACATATAGTTTCTAAATTATCCCTTTTTCTTTTATTAAGTATCTCTTTTTATAAATGATTGATTAATTTATTTAAAATTTTATTTACACTCTATGTTTTCCTATTTTAAATAAATAAAAGAAAAAATTTAGATTTTCAGCCATTAACCGCTCACATGCAAATTCTCATCTTTAGTAATAACGCGAGATCAATCGCATAAGTCTGATAGAAAAAAAATAATGAAATATCCTGGCTACAGAATTAACTTTGCTCCTTTTCCCGTTTTATAAATTTCCTCTTTATGCATTTTCTTCTGTCTGAATAATAATGGTGGCATTAAGGGTGAAGCATTAGCCTCTCCTTATTATTTTGACTATCTATGCGATGCTCACAGGGTTTCTAAAAATTTTTAATAACGTACTGTTGGCATGTTTTCAATCTTGCTAACTTATCAAGTTCATCCTTAAATTCAAATTTCTCCATGCGTTGATATCTAACGGATATCCAATTATTCACATGCATTATTTTCTGAAAATAAATACGCCAATAAGTCAAAAGAGAAATTTGGGGTGTATGATTTGGGGCATTCCCTCTGACCCGCTGCCTGCAAGCATGTACACTGTTAAAAATTTTTCTGTGAAATTACAGAGGATCTACGGGTAATCCATTATCTTAAGTCTTATGTAAAAGTACAGAGATTAGAAAAACAGAGAAGTTATTCGGTAAATTTACAGAAGACTCTGTAAATTAACATTGTTAAAATCGTTTAAATAACATCGTTAAAAATGCACAAGACTCTGTAAATTAATTTATTTTTAATGAAAATAATTTAACTTAGTTTTTGAAATCAATGAATTTTAGAACTTCGAAGTATCAAAATTTTTTAAGTAAAATTGAACTGTTGTACTATTAAATTTTTTTACGCAATTTGTTCCTAGCCGGCCTGGGGTTTGAACCCAAGACGTCTGGGCTGGAGAAAAACACCTCACTGAGCGCGCCATACGAGCTGTTGCTGTTGTGTACAAAGGATGTCTTTTATAATGAAGAAGGGAAAATTATTTAAAATATCTTTAAATAAAGACATGGAAATCCCTACAGGGAATTAGATAAAAGATAAGAGAAATGTCTGTAAAACGATGACCGGGAAACTCAATCGAATGCATTTAACAGAGAACTAGTGTAAATTTACAGAGAGTCTTGACCGAGAACCTCAATCGAAAGGATTTAACCGAGAACTAGTGTAAATTTACAGAGAGTCTTGACCGAGAAACTCAATCGAATGCATTTAAGTGAGAACTAGTGTAAATTTACAGAGAGTCTCGGGTTTTTTTCCTGTGTTTTTACAGAATTTTTTAACAGTGTAGGCTGTTTTGCTCTTTGGACGAAGATCAAGACGTCACCCACCTTCCTATTTCATCCTACATATATCCCTTTTTAGTTAAAAATTTCATAAATTCCAAGAAAGCGACTTATTTATTTTTATCTTCAGAAAGGGATTTTTAAACATTTTTTAAAGAACTTGCAAATAACGCATGACTACCACTATTTTTTGAATTATTTTTCACGGATAACCAAAGTTTTTATTACAGTGGTTGAGCAAAAAGAATGCGTAGATCTGTCTTAAGCACAAAAACGTTCTACAGGTGACTCTACCTTCTCACATGCATTTCATTTTAGTCTTATTCCTACTCTCAAAGTAGTAGTGCGTCTTTTTGCACCTGAAGAAGAATGTCTAAGTTCTTTCGAAACGCGTTGTGATTTTCTCATTTTTGAGAAGTTCATTTCTTTTTATTAGAGTTTTGTAGTTTATGACTGCTACTTTCTTAAAAAGAAGCGAATGCACCTCTGTATTATAAAATCAAGATAGTCCTTTTAACCACCTGAATGGAGTTGGGATATTTTTTATATCACTTAATTTTCACTTAATTAAGATTTGTAACAGAATTTTTGAAAAAAATTTTACGTTCATACCGTTGGTAAAAAGAATAACCGGTCAAGTGTGAGTATTACTCGCGCACAGAGACTACTTCCGTACAATAAATATATGAATTAGAACTGGAAATTACATTGCACAAATATATCATTAAAAGTTGTTATCTAGGCTTTAAAAGCCGATGGCGCATAGAGAACTCCGCCCGTGTATGTCCAAACCATCCGTGTATTTGAGGGCTAATATCGCGGCTAATTACCGACCATTTTTTTTCGAAAATCATTATTAACAATCCCTTTATACTTCTGCGACGATAGGTACCTCCAGCACTCCTCAACTCCTTTGCTGAACGCCCACAAATCGAAATTTGCGTGTAACGGAAAATGAGTTTTTCTCAAAAACTCTGTGACCTAGGGTAATCGCTACAGTTTTTCTGCATAGTTTAAATTAACTTTTACTCCCCTATTTTTTTCATAATTTTAGTTCCTGTAGATTAGAAAATAGAGAGCGGGGGTAGGGGACATATTTTTGTATTAAATTTTCGCCGATATCTCTGAAAATATAACACCTAAAATTAAAAGAAATGTATTTTTGAGTTCGGCGTTGCGAAAGCTTTCACACGATATACCACACGGCATACAAAGAAATGATATTTTTTTCGAGTAACTTAATTAACCCCTCTACATTTTCCCTAATTATATTTGTGAATGGTTAATAATCTAAATATGTGTGTCAATAGCCTTTATTACTTCAGCCAATTTGAAATTTTAATGTTCCATAGTTTGCGAGTAAAATGGCTGTGTTAGACGGACAGAGAGACACAGGAGTGATCAGATAATCATTCCGTTTTCCCCCTTTTAAGTACTACGGAACGGAACTCTAAAAAGAAGGTAAAATTGCAATTCCTTATTTTCAAATGATTTTTTTGAAAATTCTTGTGTGAATTCAACGTTATAGAAATGCAGTTACTTGCCCCTGAAAGAATTTAAAGTACAATATTTTAAACCGTTTAAAAACCACCTGTATAAATACTTGGAAAAATAGAAAAAAAATGCAAAGGAAGAACTACTTCTTTGGCTAAAAATGTACGTGATTTTTACGATTTGTTTTCGGCTACAAAGAAAAGAGATAACACCTTCGGACTTTTTGCATTATATTTATTGACATTTCACTCATATATTTATATTTTGTTGTTGTTGTTGTTTTTAAAAAATGAAGGATACGTCTTGTGCGACTTCAGATGGCGTCATAGACTTCCAATTGGGCGTCCGTATTTCTCCAGTCACAAGCATCTCAAACAAACTTAGCACCATATTATGAAAAGTCATTAAATTCTCTGCGCAACTTATACCAACATTTAGTTTGAAAAGTTGAATTTTGACAAAATGGCGGTCATTTGAACAAAAAAAATCACCTTTTTGCCGCTTTTTTTAAACATTTTAAGAGCTACAAAAAATATTTAATCCATGAAAATTATATTTTTCAGCGATATAAGCTCCAGCAAAAATGATTAGCTTTCTTTTAAATAAAAAATGAAGGAAACCGGGCCAATAGTTCTCGAAAAAAAAAATAGTCGCCCACTTTGAGATTGATTTTTGACGGCCGATTATCGACTTGAGGGATATAGGCCCGAGTGCCCTCCGTGGGTCTTCATAAGGGAACCTAATCCGTACTTGCGCAAGGATATCCCAGGTTCGAAGAAAACCACGGAAAACGCCGAAAGATTAGGCCGACGGGCGCGATTGGGTTCGAACCCAGCACCTCCTGTCTACCAGCTAGGAGAGCAGAACCTCTCGGTTACTGGTGAGGCATCGTCCAGTTTGAAAAACAGGGTTTCGAGAAATGTAAGTTTAAAATTTTACGATAGCTTTACGTTCAACGAGCGGCGGCGTTACTTTGGCTTAGATGCCGTATATCCCCTTGGCCGCCATCTTGGATGTTTTGAGATTTCTTGGCGATTTTATGTTGGTGACCTTTATGGATATGGAACCCGTGTGACGTGTGTGTTCTGGCAACCCCGTTTTTCAGCGAGATTGGGCTTGAGAAGGATTTCGTTTGGGATTTTTGTGCATGTGCTTTCATATCGTGTTGTATTGTTCTGCCTTTTTATTTTTATGTTAAATTTATTGGATGTATTTGATTGACTATGGGTTCTGTAGTCCGTTTACACTCTCTTGCTGATTTAATTAAGAAATATGGGAAAATTTTGAATGATAAAGGAGGTTTGTTTACAATGCGTAGTCATAAGCCTATTTTGGGAAATGAAGATGATGCTAGGAGGTATTCCGTGCTTGAGCTTTCAAGAAAGATGTCTGTTAAGGTATGTTGATAATTTTATGTGTATTTTGTTGTTTTATTTTATAGTAATGTTTTCTATTAGTCGTTTATTCTATATTTCTCATGCATTTCGGAGATTGGTGCGCAGCAACATACGTGCATTTACTAACTGCGGCTTTAACGAGTTTAGTGCTGTTTTGTGATTGCTGCAGAAAGAGTTAGCTGAATCCAGTGTTGTACACTGTAAAAAAAAATAATGCCAGTTTTCCGGTAGGAATCGGAAAAATAGTTGCCCTTATCGTACCGGAATAATTTCCAACCCAGCTCGGAATAAAATCCGTAAAATACCGTTTTACTGACTATTTCCTTATTTTTACGGATTTTATTCTGAGCTGGGTCGGAAATTATTCCGGTACGATAAGGGCAACTATTTTTCCGATTCCTACCGGAAAACTGACAGTATTTTTTTTACAGTGTATTCTTTTCGGTTAATGAGGACCTAGCGCTCATACGACGATTTCTGATTGGCACTTTAACGAGTTTCTTGCATTTTTGTGATCGCGGCAGAAAGAGTTAGCTGAATCCAGCGATGTTTTTTTTTTTTTCAGTTAATGAGCGCATAGTGCTCATACAACGTTTAGGGATTGCCACTTTGACGAGTTTTGTTTATTATTTACATTTTATTTTCGTTAAGCCTAACATCTGTATAAATCGGTGCTAGGCGACATTTACTCCTTGGCGGAAAATGGGTTTTCACGCCAAGAAAAATTCCAAGATGGCGGCCCTGGGAATTTATGATATCTGTTCCGCTACTTTCAATGAGCAAAAAATACCGTACACTGTAAAAAAAAATACTGCCAGTTTTCCGGTAGGAATCGGAAAAATAGTTGCCCTTATCGTATCGGGATAATTTTCGACCCAGCTCGGAATAAAATCCGTAAAAATAAGAAAATAGTCAGTAAAACGGTATTTTACGGATTTTATTCCGATTTTACGGATTTTATTCCGAGCTGGGTTGGAAATTATTCTAGTACGATAAGGGCAACTATTTTTCCGATTCCTACCGGAAAACTGGCAGTATTTTTTTTTACAGTGTAAGGAATTGAAATATGACGAAATCTCTCAAGGGTAACTATCTACCCATTTGAGGGATACAAAAAATACAAAATTAAAACAAGTCGAAATTTGTACGGCAAATGAGGTGCGTTCGTACTATAACTAGCTTTATAAATATTCAGATCTTGGTGCAATAGCCGTGGCATTGTTATGCAAAAATGCAGGAATACAAAATTTATTACGATTATATATTATTAAATTCAATAATGCGGAACTAATATGACTCCATCTTAAATAGGACGTAATCACCATGGCAACCTAGAATCATTACCTATCATGGGATATCATTGAATTAATTACGTATGATAGGATTTAATAGAATGAAAGAAAACTTTTATTAATATATTTTAAAGTTTTGATTCGATTTTTGTAAAATTCGAATTGACTCGACAAAATTCTGCAACGATGATATATATTAAATTTCAAACCATTCGGTTGGGTATATTTTGCGCTGTTATATGCGAACAGGCGGACGGGCGGACGGGCGGACCAGACGACGACTACAGGAGCTACGTATTTACATAATTGTACGAACGCATCTAAAAATCGAAATTTTTAACCAAAAGAAGTAGAATCTCTCCTTCAGGCGACAGTGGACGTTCGAAATCTCAAAAAACATTACAAAAATCAATTTTTTGTTTTTTGAAAAAATGTTCTGGCAATCTTCTACTTTCAAAAAAAAAAAAAAAAAAAAAAAAAATTCAAATCCGGTAATTTTTTGCAGAAATACAGCTGTTTTTCTAACGTATACAATCGCTAATCTACACTTAAAATAAAACTTTAAATCCAGTTTTCTCAAAATGAGAATTTTCGCCGACTGAGTAAGCTCAAAATGCTCCATGCGTCTTAATTTTATACCGATTTTCACAATACTTGGTAATATTGTTGTTGATATACTTTATTACAAAACTTGCTATTAATATGTGTACATTATTTCATATATAGGTAAAAAAAAAGTGATATTTTATCATTGAATTTTATCCGGAATGATCAATGTTATATGTTTATAATTTTTTTCTACCGAGGTACTTGGTATAATTTTTAAATGTATATCAAGTTTTGATATATCATATGACTAACCTAAAAAAAATTATAAGATTCTGAAACAAAATTTAATGCGCATGGAGCATTTTTAATTTGTATCACTAATTAGCATATTATTAATTAATTACTCATTTGCATATTAATATTTTTTAATGAAATTAAGAAATTTTCTTAATTATTGAACAAATTATATGTGTATTAAATTTCAAAACAATTGAGCAAAAACTGTAGAAAATGTTTTTGAACGTATACTGTCGCCTTAAATGATAACATGTGACTTTTTCGGTTGTCATTGCATGCAAAGGATCTTTTTTTTTTTTTTTTTTTTTTTCACAACAAGTTATTTATTTATTATCTAATATTTTTAATGGCACCTCTAAGTAATATGACGGCATTGAAATATTTCCTCTTTTGTTTCTCAGCTTCCCACGTTCTGTTTCATTTACAAAATTACGTTCCTAGTCTACTTCTTTTTTTCATTACATAAGCACCTAAGTGCATTATGATCATGCAAAGTGCAAAATAAAATTCGTGTAGTAATTTTATTTTCATTTTCGTTGAATAAATTTTAATTAGTTTCGTTAAATGACACACTGTCTGGTATAATATTGATTTTTAATAAATTTCTATTGATAATTACTAGTTTAAAACGTAAGTATTATTTGACTAAGACTACATTCGGAACATTTTTATCTGAATTAGAAAGAAAATGAACTCAAACCAAAATTTCAATTAAAAATGTTGTCTGCAGTTCGATAAGCACTTCAAATATACAAATTAACATAGAAATTTGAAAAGTTTTTGAATAGAGCATTCGAATTTGGTTTTTCAATGGAAAGAACGTAGTTAAACTATTCATTTCAATGATGCAGGCATTTCCCTTATTTTTCCGCTTGATTACTACTTCTAGCTCACTGCTGATTAATGATAATTTGTTCCTCGTATCTTCTTTTATTTATTACTGCTACAGCCAAGTATTTTGTAAAGACCCTAATACCAAAACAGTGTTTTGAAAAAAAATATATAGTGATATCTTAGATAAATATTAGGGTCTTAACTTAATATTGGCATGAAATATTACTTCGATATTGGGCTTAATTATTTAATTAATTTGAAGTTGTTCCCCATTTTTTCTTCGATTTATTATTACTACAGTCAACCTTGTTGACTGTTAATGACCATAAATAGCCAAACAATGTTGGGCCAATATAGTCTAACTTTCCACAAAATAAACAACATTCCACAAAATCTTTGCTAAATACTGGTATGAAATATTGTTCCAATATTTGTGTTAATTATTTTATTAATTCTAATTTTTTCCTTCATTTTTCTTTGATTAATTGCTACTATAATCAATTTCTTTTATAACGACACTAATAGCAAAACAAAATTGGGCTAATAGTTGCTATATCTTAAAGTCTTGCCTAACTATGGGCAAAACATATTACCGCAGTATGGCATACTTACATATTGTTAGTATTTTGCTAATATTAGCAAAAAATATTTCGGCAACACAAAGCCAAAATTGTACTGAAATATTTGGATATAATTGCAAATAACAAATATTCTAACATAAAGTGAAAATATTTCTGCAATACTCGTATTTCATCGCAAAAATGTCTAACTTAAAGCCAATATTACTGCAATATTTTCATTTCATTGAGCATACATTCAACGCTAAACTAATGCTTAAACGTATTAGATTTACATTGGAAATATTTAGAACGAATACATCACTGGCGTAACATTTGGCGAATTTTCATTTGTTACAAGGGAAACACGGATACAGCGAGCATCTGGGTTTAACACCTTTAATACCTTTGAATAAAAACTTTTCTGTCAAGTTCTTAAATAACAATAGTAACCAAATTTCTAAATAAAGATGGCAGGTAATAATATTATACATTAATTCTTATACTGAAATATACAGAGTGCAATATGTTATCTATCGCCGACCTTTAATTTCTCAACCGTTGGTCATAGACATATAGTTCCAATTACAAAAACGTTTCAAATGAGGTAAATATTCATGTTGTGGCATTATTTTAAGTAAAAAATCAATTTTATAAAAATTACGAAATCTAACTTTTTATACTTTTTATATCCCTATAGTTATATTTTGTAAAAATTTACACATATCATAACAGATATGACACAAAAAGTTTGAAATCTGTATTACAAAATTTGACACAGTTATTAAATTTCAAAGTTTGAGATTTTTGCACATGATTTTGTTTTTCATTAAAGGATCAGTTAAAAGATGAAATAAAGTAATTCGAGATCAAAATCAGAGTGCATTTTCGCTGCCATTTATCTAATCCTTAGTTAAGTATGTTTTATTTTCCGGTTGTCGATTCTACCTACTTTGACGTTTGAATGTTGTTCGACCCATAAAAGTTAGCTCAAGTTTTTATATGAAATAACCTTCTTTGGTGATTCTCCGATTTGGCGATGCCGGATAAAGGTGGTTTCGCCGTAAAAAGGGACATTGCACCCTGACTTTGATCTCGAATTACTTTAATTCATTTTTCAACTGATCCCTCAATGAAAGACAAAATCATGTGCAAAAATTTCAAACTTTGAAATTTAATAACTATGTCAATTTTTGCAGTACAGATGTCAAACTTTTTGTGTTATATCTGTTATGATATGGGTAAACTTTTACTAAATATAACTATAGGGACTGGGGGACCGTATAAAAAGTTAGATTTCGTAATTTTTATAAAATTGATTTTTTACTTTATATAATGCCACAACATGAATATTTAGCTCATTTGAAACGTTTTTGCATTTGGAACTATATGTCTACGGCCAACGGTTGAGAAATTAAAGGTCGGCGATAGATAACATATTGTACCCTGTATATTAATGTAAAGCTTCTTGGCAAATAGAACCACTTGGAACACTTGGAAGTCTCAAAATATTGACATTCTAAACATCTTGATATATAGATGATACCAAACAAAATTTAAATGAAAAGGAATTAATCCCAAAAGGAACAAAATGTAATAGAAAAATATAATGAAGAAAAACAAAGATTACAAACAGAACAACACATACTATTTAATCGTCCGTTAGCAAGAATACCACGCGTTGATGAGAACTGCATTATTTCATATAACAGACAGCTAAATAAGCAAAATATAGCCTGTTACTTTCCAACATAATGCATTGAAACCCATATTACAGGGCTCCCATTGGGTCCGTTTTTTGAACACTATTATTTTTCAAAGAAAAATTTTCTTTATAAGTTTTGTAGAAACTTACCTGGAATTGCGTTTTTCTTGAAATTCTTACAGAAACCTACCACGATTTTTTTTCTAAAAAAACACTGGTTTTCAAAAAACGGACCAGTGGCAGCACTGCTTAATAGATGAAGAAGCAAGAGAAAGAAAGAAATAAAAAATTGATTTAGAGAAGAAAAAGAAAAACGAATTCTACTCACATCTTTTCTTAACATGCAGATACATCATCCAACATAAAAGAATGAATAAGATTTATACAGCTCATATTCAAAATATTAGAATAATTGAGAAAAAGTAATAAGAAAAAATTATTTTTCATTTATTTATTTTTGATACTAAGTAAATGCAATTAAATTTCTTATAAATTAAATCTTGAATGTTTAGATAAGATTTTAACATTTACAATATATAAAATACAGTACAATAAATTAAGTATACAGCTTTCTGAAACACATCAAAATATTAGAATAAAATTTAGATTGGTTCAGAATATTAGAATATTTTATTTTACGCAACAATATTACCTAATGAATATGAGTTAAATGGTAGTTAATATTTTGTAGCATCCCTTTTAGCTTTCATAACAGCGTACAATCGATCTTGCATACTATATACAAGGTGTTTACAAACATTTCTATCAATATTAGCCCAAATAGACTTTATACGTGTCACTAACTCAGTTTTACTTGAAGGAGGATTTTTTTTGAGTTTATTCTTCCTGATAAACCGCAAGTTTTCGATGGGATTAAGGCCTGGTGAGTTTGGTGGCCACCTTAATGTTGCGTTGACGGAACCAATTCTTAGTTGACACCGAGGTATGCGGTGACGCTAAATCTTGTTGAAAGATGAAATCATCTTCAAATAAATCTTCTGATGATGGAATCATGTGATATTCCAAAATTTCTTGATATATCTGAGAGTTAACCTTTTCGTAGACGATGCGTAACTTTCCAGGTCCTTCTGCCCTTATGCAATCCCAAACCATGACACTAGCAGCAAATTTTACGGAACTTTTAAGGCATTCTTTATCAAATGCTTCTTGCTTCATTCCCAAACTCGAATACCTTGATTACCATGTGAATCACAAAACATACTTTCATCACTAAATAATATATTTTTCCAATCTTCTTTGATCCATAAACGTCTTGATTTACACCAATTCAATCTTATACGTTTTTGTTTTGCAGTCATGAGAGGTTTTGTTTTCGGTACACGAGATTCAAACTTAAATTTATGGGAATGTCTTAATGTTGCCAATGTAGAAACTTCAACTCCTTCTATTTCCATTTTCGGTGCAAGAATCGCACACTTTTAGAACGGTTTTTCTTAACTATCCGCTTCAGTTTCCTGTCATCTCTAGCAGATGTTTTTGGTTTTTGTCCGCCATTTCGGAGATCATTTTGAAATTTTCCATTTTTTGAATATTGTGTTAGTATTTTACTAACGCTTGATTGCGAACAATGTAAATAATTCGCTATATAACATTTTTTTTTTTTTTTTTTACCGTGCCGATACAAATCAACCATACGAAGTTTAATAGATTCAAGAATATCACTCACGCGACCTATTTTAAGAAGAAAAAGCAAACAAACTGCAAAAAGAGCACTGATTTTAAATAAAATCGTCTGAATTTAATCAATGATGCGACCAGTTATGAATTGGTGATAATTAAAGGAGAATTAATGTGAAATATTCTAATATTTTGAACCACTTGAATAAATATTCTAATATTTTGACATTCAAAATATTTTTTTTTCAATTAATCTTTTCAAAAATAATATTAATTTTAAGATAATAAATAAGTTTAATCAACAATAAGTTCTTAATAAAAATATCGTTTGCTTATTTACATTAAAAGATATTAAATTACCAAACGATATTTTCAATTTGTAAAAAGAAGTAATTATTCTAATATTTTTAATATGAGCTGTATAAATTCTATAAACAATAGAACCGACTGGAATCGAACTCCGGAGATGCCACCTCTGCGTACCTAATCCTTGATTACATCGCCGAAATATTTATCACTATACTCTGCCACATTTCCTGAGAAATTTTCTCTATAGATTCAGTCGCAAAAAAGGCTTGAAAATACTTTAAAAATTAATTAATATTTAATCCGTCGGCCGATTACTACGAAAATTTATACAGTTCTTGCAAAAATGGTCTGTCACATAATCGCCACGTGTGAGCTCAATCGAAGCAAAACTTTGGTGCTTATCGTGTCCACTCGCATACACACGTACGAAAAATGATTATAACACTTTCCTTACACAAATGGGTTCGAAAAATAACATTAAACAAACGCGAAAATACAGTATTTGTTACACTTTTTTTCCCTCAGAAAACATTTTTATGCTATTTACCCCTTTTTTATAAAAATAAAAATTTGTTCGTCTAAATGCTAAAGGTAGAAATAAAAATAAATTTAGTCTACTCACCAATAATATTCCCATTAAGTGCCTACATTCAAAGGCAAACGACATTCAAAGGCTAATGTTAAACTAATGAAGGCGTTCGTTCCAGTTTTCTCGTTTCAATACAATTAATTCTTTTTGCATGTGATATCTAAGATGGAAGGATTTTGTTGTAATTTCTAATCTTTTTACTATTGATTTTACAAGACTATAAAGGAAAAGTATCCCTATCCTCACCGATGCCGAAATTGAAAGTGTCCTCAGAAAGAAACTTCAATGGAAATAGAAAAATTACAGAACTATCACTGTATATTTCTACCCCAGATGTCCCATGCAAAAAGAATTTTTTTTTTAAATACGGAAATGTAAACGAGAAATTTGCATAGAATCCTTCTATTGGTTCATCATTAGCATGGGAAAGTCGCATGCTGACGAAAGTAGACTCTTAAGTAAAAAAAGAAAATTGTTAAGAAAATAGGGAAGGCTCTAAAAGCCATGTCTCAGTGCATCGTATCTCAGGGTAGAGGTCTGCACGGGCCGGAATTTCCAGGCCCGGGCCCCGAACGAAAGCTATCTTGGTCCGGCCCGGTGTAAAAATTGGAAGCTCGCCCCGAGCCCGGCCCGGCCCGGCCCGGCCCATTTGTATTTTCTCGGCCTCGCCCGACTCAATTTTTACAATAAAAGTCCGTTTTTTCTCGACATACAATTAAGATTCTTTTAATGAATACTACATACATATTTATGGGAACATTTTACAGTATATTTTAGATTACTATGCGTTCGTAAAACAGGAAACACACAATAATAAACATTAACGATTACTTACAGTGTTTATTCATCGTCTCTACAGACATTTCAAAATTCAAATAAGGATTCCTTAAAATATTAATGTAGTTCAGAATAAAGGATTAAAAACATGACAACTTTTGAAGCTGTATGATAAAAAGTAAGATTTGTGAAAATATTTCTCTCATTTTTAAGGCTTTTCTCAAATCCAAAGGAGCTACATTTCGACACATTTATGAATTCATTTCTTTTTGGAAACGCATAAGATTGGCAGGTATTCTTATTCAGAAACTGTGTAAATGCCGTTTTTTAATAGATAAAAGCAATATATCTTTCTGAAAATACTGCCAAAGTTAGCGTTTTGAATCGAATTTCCGGAAGCGATAGCACAGGAAAGGAGAAAAACGTACAGTCACGTGACAAGAATCTCTGTTATCTCTGAAAGTAATTTATCAAATATGGAGAAAGCTATTCGTTTCCAAATGCCTTCAATAGTCAGGTCTGTCAATTTTATGCCTTTATAGTTAAAAATTAGTCAGAAAAAGTGTCTGAAAGTTTCGCATTGTTGAACAGTGAATATAAGAACCACCTTAAGGTATATTTCCAAAGATACTGTTAACAGCAGTTCATTATCACTATTAATACTTTTACAAAACATAATGCCTGTCCTACACATCCTGAGATCAATTAAGACCAGTTCCGTCGCGGCACGAGTCTGCCGAAAAAAAAATTAAACCTGGAATCAGACATCTTGTAACTGTACGATGCCGATCTCTACGATGGACATGTTACATTTCTGTATTTATGTTGTTAAACTCGCGTCGGCTCGTGACGCACATTTATACTTCTCGAGAAAGCCATATTCATTGAAAATGGCTCGTATTTTATCTGCTTTGCTTGAATTCTTATAACGGGCCGATAGCCCCGGTCAATTTTTTATCGGCCCGGGCCGTTTGTTTTATCTGTCGGCCCGGTCCGGCCAGTTGAAAAAATTGTTTTAATTCTGCTGTCCCGGCCCGGTGCGTTTGAAAATTCGCCTTCATTCCGCCGGGCCGGGTACAGGCCTCGGGCCAAGCCCGGGCCCGTGCAGACTTCTATCTCAGGGCCAGCCTTCTCTTTAAAGGGGTCAGGATAAAGAAAAACTTTGGAGTCTTCAGTTACTTTGAAAAATAATGAAAATAATCTTAGCCTCATTCAGAGCCCCAATACGTATAAGTTTTATGTGCGAAACCAGGTGCAAAGCATTTTGGAATACAAAATTTTTACAAGTACTTACGAGTATTTTAATCTCGTTGCGAACATTTTAATCTTTGTAAGAACTGAACTATCTGCAATGTGCAATACACCTCCTTATTTTCAGCCCTATTATGTCTCGTATGTGGTTAAATACCAGAAAAGTTAATGAATACTGCTGAAAATCTAACTACCATGTCTTAAAAAAATAACACTTGTGTTTACACTGCTTGCGACAAAGCTGATGGGAGGATGGAATTTATTAGCTATACGTAGACTTCATTATAACTGGTTCCCTTACAACATGTTGAAATGAATTTTAAATAAATTATTATTATTTATCAACAATTACCAATCAATCAATGAATCAATTATTTGAAATAAATTTTGAAACGTTTGATTAATTCGATACTCAGATTTAACTGGGCTCGTATTATTCGCATAGCTGCCCGCTCTTACGCTTTTCTGCAAAACAAAAGTTTAATAGTAAATTTTACCTTTTCTTATAGCCGTAATGTGCTGATTAAATAAGACAAAATTTCTTTTAAAATTTTGTGTTACAAAAAAGCGTAAGAGTTGGCACCTATGTACCCGGATTTCGAAAGTATAAAAAACTTATTTATAACATCCATAAACGTTAAAAAATAAACCCATTAAAAAACCCCATTTGAACCTTTCTGTAATACATAATCACAAGAACATACAGTCTTTCATGTAAATTACTTTAGTAAATTCACTAATTTATGTCAGCTTTGTACCTTCGAGTTATATTTAAATCGAGTGCCAATGCGATGTATTATGAATAAGACAGATAAAATCAGACAATTCAATGCAACATCTTATGAACAAATGTATGACATATTCTTTCTCTCGCATGGTTACACATCAGAGGTGCTTGAGATATGTGGAGATACTGGGCACAACTATTTTCGTAAGACTTTAATAATTTCCAGAAGTTTTGTTTTAATCGTTTTGAACTTAAGTAAAGGAATTTTAATTATTTGGTAAAGAAAGATGAAAATATATTGCTCTTAAAATATTTAAGGTTAGTTGGGGCAACTGGGCCATGATTTTACAATGTGACTCTGGAGCTTCTGACAATTCAGCTTCAAAAAGCTAATGTTCATTTGAATTAAAGTCTGAACTTCTGTAAATGTGTTCAGTTAGGTTCCCTCTATCAGACAGAAATGCTCAAAATTATATTTTAATATTTAAAAATATAAAAATATGCATATTTCATCTTTCTTTCCTCATGGGTCCAGTTACCCCATAAAAATGGGGTAAGTGGACCAGGAGGGTATATGTTCCACACGCGTTTATTTTTTTTTCATATGGGATAGCAGGTCCTGTTTGAAAAAGTGTAAACAACGTAAAAATTTTTAAACCAGGCAGATCATGTAAATTATATGTCAATAAAGAGCGCTGTAAGGGAAACCTTTGCTGTCAATGTGTCTAAAAAAAAGCACTAAAAGTGAAAATATTAGATTTATTTATTCCAAAAACATAAAAATTAAGTAAGTACTTATGTACTTTAGCATAGGTAATAAGTATAAAAGTCACATGGGTATTTTAAGGGAAAAAATAGCAAGGTAAATCTATGAACAAACGGAGGCTTGGCTATCTCGCTTTCAGAGGCAAGGTACTTGCATTCGTAAAATGTTGAAATAATTTAATGACACCAGTATTTACAAGAGAATCTATTTGAAAACAAATAAAAGTATATTTTAGCGTACTTTATAAAGGTGAAATTTTCATTATAAAATTCCTGTGCCAATGTGGCAATTAGGAATTAAAATTATGTGATGCCATAACGGCATCTCCGCCTCTCAAGAGGTCAAGAAATTTGGTTTGATACCACCCAATATGCTTTTTTTTAATTTTTATAACGTAATTTTAATAAGGTATTCTATAATTTTCTTTATTGTGAGCAAAAAACAATGGAGAAATTTACTTCCCGTTGTAAGAGAAACTAAAAAAAAAATTATTTATAACTATTGGGGTAACTGGATCCAGCATGGTCCAGTTACCCCGGATACATGTCCCAGTTACCCCATTCTTGAAAAATTTATGGGGTAACTGGGATACCGGGCTTATATTTGAAACATGAAGTAAATATGTATAGATACCTAATAATATTAACGTAGTTATATGCCTAATCTTAAAAAAAAAGATTGTTTAATAAAAGTACTTACAGTATTTTAATAAAAAGCCAAGGAAGTTCAACCAAATTGACGTTGTTTTTAAAAAAAGAAACGTAAATTTTCGACAACCTATCACAGCAAAGAGAGAGTTATGATTGAGTTGACACACGTTATTTTAGGAAGTAGAGGTTAAGGGGCATTGTTTACAAAAGCTAAAACTTAAAATACATCAACGGTTTTTTATAAAATATCCTATGGCCCAGTTACCTCGTGGGTCCAGTTACCCCAACTAACCTTATCTTTTCGTTTCGTTTTTAAAATTTTTTGCTATATGCTTTTATTTTTTGGTAAAATTTCTAATTAATTGCACATCTGTTTATTTTGGAGTTTTTTGAAATTACGTTAAATATATTATTTTATTATTAATAAGGACGACAGTGAATATGACATAATTATGAATAAGAATGAATTGTGATATATTGTTTAAATGAACATATATTTCTCTATCTGCATGTCGATAAACAATGTGAACAATTTATTACATAAGTTACTTCTATTCATTCTGTTTTCTTACTTAAATTAAATGCTATACTGGTTAATTTTTTCCCCTTTGTTATGGAAACATAACAAAGGCTTAGAGTAGAAATTTGATAAGAATTTATCTCTTTCTGTCTCTATCTATGTATATAATATAATGTATTGCAATTAAACGTGCTTGCTCAGCGTTAAGGCTGTTCTCAAATAGTATAAGCCTGCTACTTTAAAATTTACCCATTTTTTAACTATCATTACAGACATATTTTAATTATTATTATTTTTTTTTGCAAACGTATCAAATTAGCTGGTGTTCTTATTAGGAAACGTGTAATTGAATTGCTTTTTCCGTTTTTCGGTAAAGGCAGGATAGTTTTCAGAAAATGCTGTTAAAGTCGGCATTTTGAACTGAATTTCCGGGCGCGAAAGCGCAGTAAAGAAAAAAAATTGCCATCTTTATACAACAATTGTTTATAACTCAGGATGCAATTCATTTATTAGAAAATGAAAAAAAACTGTTCGATTATAAAGCCCTTTACTAACCACGCCTGCTAGAATCATGTTTTTATGTTTAAAAACGTGTCAGAAAGTTTCGCATTGTTAAGTGGGGAAAAGTTTTTTTTTTTTTTTTTTTTTTACATCCTTAAGGGAGAATCGTTATTAATTGAAGGAAAAAGTCTTAAATTTTTGGAAGGATTCGTTGTAATGAAGGGATTAATTACAACAAAGTACCTAGATGGACTTTTCTTATAACGAAATATAAGGAGGGGGCGGGATCTGTTAAAAGAAGAGATTAAAAAACAAAACAAAGATGAACGAATGTTTATAACTTAAAAAAGCATATATAGAGGAATTTCGAGTGTTATAGAATGGTCGGGAGACATGGAATACTTCAATTTATAGCCCATAATGTGCTGCGGGCAAACGTAAAACAGCAAAACGACTTCCTAGTACTTCCTTGATTCAATGCAGTGAGTTCTGTTTGGATACCTGTTTTTGGAGTGACGCGGTGAAACGAAATCTTATTCCCAATTGTTGCAGTACTTTGTAAGTAAATTTTATAAAATTCGTGTAAATTATAAGACCTCTTCGTCAGTGATGTTAACCAAGTGCCGTATTAAGTTCAACAGTTACATTTATTGCTGTGTTACTCAGTTTACCTCTATGCTAACTTGTTGATAAGTAAAAAGGTTATTAGGTAGCTTTCATTACAAAAAGCTACCTATTGCAGCCGTTCGGAGGAAAGGGATTTCAAAAAATTTTGGTATATTTTCATCGATCATGACCCCCAGACTCCGAAACCACCCTCCGTTCAAAATTGATATATATATATATATATATATATATTATATATATATATATATCTGACATTTGTCACACTGTAACTCTCGTTTTTATGAACCGATTTCGATGTAATTCGCTGTGTACATAGTACATACCAATGTCTCGACCGAATTCGTTGGCCAGCTTCATCCGCCATCTTGTTTCAAAATAGCGGCCATTTAAATTTTTTAAAAATTTTTTTAATTTGAAATGTGGTACCAAAAAATTGAAAATGGGAAAATATTTTTTTCTTATGTATTTGACCTTTATACAAAGATTCTGGAACAGCTTTTGTTTTGTCTATATCTTAAAAAATGGCTGAGTTATAGCATTTTGAATTTCTAGCATGTCTGACATTTTGAAACGTCCTGAATTTTGTCACGCGATAAAAGGCGTATTTATGAACTGATTTCGATGTAATTCAATGTGTACATACTACATACCAATGTCTCGACCGAGTTCGTTGGCCAGCTTCATCCGCCATTTTGTTTCAAGATGGCGACCATTTAAAATTTTTAAAAAGATTTAAAATTTGAAATGTGGTACCAAAAAATTGAAAATGGAAAAATATTTTTTTTTATGCATTTGACCTTTATACAAAGATTCCAGAACAGTTTTTGTTTCGTCTATATCTTAAAAAATGGCTGAGTTATAGCATTTTGAATTTCTAGCATGGCTGACATTTTGAAACGTGCTGAATTTTGCAACGCGATAAAAGGCGTATTTATAAACCGATTTGGATGTAACTTCGTTTATACATGGTGCATACCAATGTCTCGACCGAGTTCGTTGGCCAGCTTCATCCGCCATCTTGTTTAAAAATGGCGGTCATTTAAATTAAAAAAAAATTTAATTTGAAATGTGGTACCAAAAAAATGAAAATTGGAAAAATATTTTTTTCTTGTGTGTTTGACCTTGATAAAAAGATTCGGCAGCAGTTTTTGTTTCGTCTATATATTAAAAAATGGCTGAGTTATAGCAATTTGAATTTCTAGCGTGGCTGACATTTTTAAACGTCCTGATTTTTGTCACGTGATAACAGGCGTATTTATGAACCGATTTGGATGTACCTTGGTGTGTAGTACATAGTACATACAAATATCTCGACCGAGTTCGTTGGACAGCCTCATTCGTCATCTTGTTTCAAAATGGCGGCCATTTAAAAAAATTTTTTAAATTTCAAATTTCAAATGAGATACCAAAAAATTGGAAAATGAAAAAGATTTTTTTCGTATGTGTTTGACCTTAATACAAAGATTCCGGGACAGTTTTTGTTTCGTCTATATCTTAAAAAATGGCTGAGTTATAGCAATTTGAATTTCTAGCGTGGCTGACATTTTGAAACGTCCTGATTTTTGTCGCGCGATAACAGGCGTATTTATGAACCGATTTGGATCTAACTTGGTCTGTACATAGTACATACCAATGTCTCGACCGAGTTCGTTGGCCAGCTTCATTCGCCATCTTGTTTCAAAAGGGTTGCCATTTAAAAAAAAATTAATTTAAAATTTAAAATGAGGTTTTAAAAAATTGGAAAATGAAAAAGACTTTTTTATGTGTTTGACCTTGATACAAAGATTCCGGAGCAGTTTTTGTTTCTGAAAATTTGTTCTTTTGTTTATATCTTAAAAAATGGTTGAATTATAGCACTTTGAATTTGTAGCATGGGTAACATTTTGAAACGATCTTGTTTTTGTCACGCGATAACACACGTATTCGCCTATTTCGATGTAAGAAGGCATGTGGATAGTATACATCAATATTTCGACCATGTTCGCTGGCCAGATTCATCAGCCATCTTGTTTCAAAATGGCGGCCATTAAATTAAAAAAAAAAATTATATTTAAAGTGAGGTGCAAAAAAATTAGAAATTGAAAAAGGTTTCTTTCTTAGGTATTTGACCTTGATATAAGGATTCAGGAGCATTTTTTGTTTGTCTTTATCTTAAAAAATGGCTCAGATATAGCAGTTTCAATTTCTAATGTGGGTGACATTTTGAAAAATCTGATTCTTTGCCTGCGACAGCACTCGTATATATCAACCGATTCCGATGTGAGTGAGCATGTGCACAGCAATTACTAAGGTCTCGACCAAGTTCACTGGTTAGCCTCATCCACCATGTTGTCTTAAAATGGCAGACACTTTAAGAAATCGCTGAATTTGGCAGCCAAATATAAGTTACTTTATAGAAAAGCAGCTTGGATAAAGCTGGCTAATTTCGCAAAATTCTCATTCATTATATTGATAAAAATTAGTATTGAATCTCCTATATTCGGTTTCCACTGAATTGAGCTTCGTGTGTTTGAATAATATAAGTTGGCTTTTTAAAATAAGGAATATGAAAGCTACCTCTTCCTCCCGGCGCTGGCCGGAAGGACTTTTTTTTTAAAGATGGCTTTGAGTAATATGAAAGTGCAGTGAGTTCTGGGTAATATGGAATATTAGCTAGACAACTGTTTAAAGACGAGTCTAGTATGATGAACAGTCATTCCACTCCGAGATGGGCTTTACGCTGAGTTGTACACCAGATAAGGAAGATACAGTGTGCCTGTTTTGTCATTGAAAATATTCAGAGGATGGAAAAGGGGAAGAGTAGATAAAATTCCTGAGATCTTCGACGTGGGTCCATGTAAGCAGTGGTGGGGTCGAAACAACATACTACATTTGTAAATTTTGTAAAATTTAAAATAATTTTTCAAAGAATGGTGATGCACTACTATTTAATCAGTAAATAATCTCCATTATTCTTATAAATGATGATTTTTCTTACAATTTTAACATTCCTTATTCTCACCCTATCCCTTTTCCTCATTACCCGACTGGTTCATATCACCCGAAAAGTGTAATTCTCTTTTAAAGTTATATAATCATATTACCCGAAAAGTGTAATTCCTTTTTTTAAATCTAAATATTGACATGTAATTTTTTCTTCAACTTTAATCGAATTAAAAGTGTTAATAAATATTCAAAGTTTGTACTATATTAACTTTTAATGTATCTCAATTTTTTTATGTTGACTTACGAATCAAAATGTAAATGGTTCCATAATACCCAAACTTCCTCTGCTGTTAAAAAACTTCTCAAAATGACAACCTAATTCATCATCCTAGTTTCTTTCGTTTAAGTACAATTCTATCGTAAACGAGTGCATGACATGCTCAAATATATATAATCATGCATTCTTTAAAAATAATCTTGTTGATAAATATAAAAATAATTTTGTTTTACTTCATTTTACATGAAAAAAACTTCTCCCAAAAAATTGCTAAATAAATGTGCACCTATCATTCAAAACTATATTATCCGAATAGCTTGAAATATAAATATTGTCCGATTCAAACATAACTAACTTGCATCTTATGGCTTATGCGTCAAACTTTCGTAGTGGCTGGCTACAGCTCTGCCAGGCCACTGTCATAAAAACTGGGACAAGGAGATAGACTAAACGCAATATTGCTTTCTAAATCGGGACATAAAAATATAGTAAACTCTATGAAAACGGAACCTGCATGTAACGAAAGACTGTCTTAAATGTAAAAATTTCATTGTCCATACGGTAGGATAACGATACAATTATACATGTTAAGACAAAAACCTGTTTAAAACGGAATTTTTTAACCTGTCGCTTACGTTTCCGTTTTAGCAGACTTAAAATACTAAATAAACTCAACAATCTTATTCATTAATACCAGTAATAGCGGAATCGCTAGGGAGTGAAAGGAAATTTCCAATTCAGGAGGTATAATTGTATATTCCTATCGTAGGGACAATGAAATGTTTACCTTTAAAACAGAAATTAGTTATAAACAGGTTACATTTGCATACGGTTTACTGAACCTAGTACAGTAAAATTTGTGATAACAGAATCTCTATAGGAACCGCAAAAATTTCCGTTTCCGTCTAAGCAAACAAATTCGAATGGTATTCATTTTGAAAGGGACTGTAAATTTTTCCCGTTATTGATACGTTCTGTCTGTTTACTGTATTTTACTGTTTTTCACTCTATGAAGATTAAGGTTAGTTGGCTGGTTGGTTGGTTGTATGAGGTTTTATGGCGCAAAATCCATTAAGGGACATGCTGCGCCAAATGAAAACTAAGGAATAGCATGGTAACTAAAGAAACAATAATAATAATTTCAGCATTTGAAAAATCGGGACTTTTGGTGTCCCGCGCAGCGGTTACGTGGAGCAGGTCTTTGATCACCTGAAAATCGGGAAACCTGGCAACACTACTACACTGTAAAAAATTGTTGATTTTACAGTATAATACTAGCAGCTATGATGCCAGTATTATACTGTAAAATTATCAATAATAAACCGTAAATAAGTAGTAGTAATACCTACTTAACCCAATACCCGCTGATGTTACTTCACGCAGCGGTCAAAATAAATGCACATATTTAAGTTATTTACATACCCACCACTCTTTTTGAATTAAAAAAACGGCCTTACTTAAAGACATAAAATTTTAAGATCATATAAATCGAAAATTATGTTTCAGGGTTTGTGGTGGCAAACAACGTTCAGCTAAAAAGTTGAAAATTTCAACCTTATAGTATTGGCGGGTTAATAGTATATTACTGTTTATTTTACGGTTCATTATTGTTAAATTTACGGTATAATACTGGCGCCCCAACTGCCAGTATCATATTTTTTTTTTCAGTGTAGCTACAAAACAAGAGGTTACGACTTCGAGTCTCGTATCAAGCGTGGACTCTTTAGTGGGACGGATTTCACTTAAGTGGAAACTCTGGTGTGGTTCATCTATGCAAAAGATGATTATAACGCTTCAAACTAAATAAAAGGGAGTCAATATATGTGCCTAGTTGTATATAAATTTTGTGTAGTGCACAAAAAAAAAAAAAAAACAAAAAAAAAAAAGAGTATGGATATATTTCAAAATTGAGACTGAAATACTCGGAACGAAACAGACCTGGACCTCAGTTACACTCTTTGAAGAACAGTGGTACATTATTTATGCCGCTTTATTTATATCTCCAACTGCCAAAATTGCATCAGAGTTTTTGAATATTTTTTTTTCTTTTATAATGTATGCAGAAGGTAAGCATTTATTCATTTCAAAATCGATTTATTCGTAAATTCAATTGACTGATGTGAATCATTTCAAATTTTCGAAACAGTTTTACTTCGATGCTTGAAAGGGTTAAGATGTAATCTATACTACTGTAAAATTGCAAGCCTGATACGAGACTCAAACTGGTCATGTTTGTACCCTGCGATTTATTGACTATACAAGTCACTCAGAGTTTGGGTCATCAGCTATAAGAGATAGTTGGTTAAGTATGGAGTGTGCAACTGCAATTATTAATCATTATTATAAGCGGAGAAAAATCTTAAAAAATGAGTATATTTTGCTTATTTTTAACAGGGTATTGGGAGGCGGTACATTGTTAAAAAAATTTATCAAGTAATTATACAAGCGAGGACAACCTGTATAATTACTGGAATGTATGATTCTTATGAATCTATCATTATTTTGATTTCATTTCTGCGTGTGTAAAAAGTAAAATAAAATAATTATGTTTAAATATTAAGTTCTTTGATGTTTTGAAGTGATTTTTATATAAGGGAGACCATGGGTGGAAAATTGGCGCAGAGGAGGAGCATATTGACACCACTATTATTTTATAGTGTTCTTCAACATAGTAAAAACTCAGAAATTCTGTCATTAGGTAAGCCGAAAAATATTACTAAATTTTAGTGGTGTCAATAGGCTCCTCCTCTGCGCCAATTTTCCACCACTGGGAGACTGAGGAGTGTTGGCCCTTTTTTACAAAAATGATTTTTTATTTTTTAAATATTGAACGTAGAATAAAGTTTTATATATAACTTTATTAGTTATGCAATCAGTTAGGAAAATAAAATTTCGACATAAGTATAATATATAAGAAACTTAAAAAATGATTGATTTTATTGAGGAGACAATAATAGGTCAATACTCCCCACATATGCGAGGCTTGACCCACTTTATTTTATACAGAAAAATTTATTCAGAGAAATAAAATCAGTTTTAAAAATGCAGAATAACTTCACTCTACATGGTTTAATTATTATTAAAAAATATTTGGGAAAATGTGATTTGTAAACAAACCTGCTTAGACGGAATACAAGGCACATTAGAAAAATTCCGTTTTAAACACCCATTTTTTGTCACACTCGACCTGGCAACACTAACTGCCACATAATTTGACTTCATCTCAATGTGCTCATCTTGGTGAAATTTGTCTACATACCTACTTAAAATTTTAATCTAAGCTATGGGCTTTTGCGGAGGCATGAACACAACTTTTCTTAAAGACAGCTTTCCTTAAAGGCAGCTTTCCTTAAAGGCAGCTTTCTTCATATCTAGTCTTTTCCATTCCTTTTATTTACCTCCTATGGATACAATTTAAATGAAATAAAAGTTCCTATCAACTTTCCCATTTATATTTCATTAATTTTTTTCTTGCTTCTATAAAAAATTTTCACATCGTCCTTTAATAAATTTTAAACAATTTCCTTTCTATCACCCCATTTTACTGTGGCTTTACAGAATAAATTTACATTATTTTAGAAATATAACCATTAACTTTCATTATGTACGTTTGTATAATAAAAAGATTTCCAAAAACACTTAATTAAGGGAGTATTGACCATCTGGTCAACCTTCCCTCACATTGATTGGATCAAGCCTTCCCACTTAGCCACTTTTTAAAGAATAGCACATGGTTATGTTAAGCCTAATTTATCGTAAAACTTTTATGCCTGGAATAAAAGCTCAATATTTCTGCATTACTTAAACCTACTTACTTAAATTTCTATGATATATTTTGTCTGAAAAGATCTTATAAAGTATTTCTAAAAAATACACTTTCTAAGTTGAAAACTAGTCACAATTTATTTTTCAACACCTGTTTCAATTATTTTCATGAAACAAAGACAATTGTTTGAGTATTCCAGTAGCTTTGGTTGCCATCTAATGACAAAACTCTGAAATTCTTTTAAATATGAAAACTGAATGGTGGGTCAAGCCTCCATTTATGGTCACCCCCCTCCCAGTCTCCCCTATTGTTTATAAAATAAAATATTTGCGCACTTTTTAACTATCAAATCCTTGCGTTAAAAAGTTTCCATGCTTTGTAAAGATTCCTCCTTTTCAAAGAAAGAATTATTAATCATTACTATAAGCTGAGAAAAATCTTAAAACATGAGTATATTTTGCTTACTTTTAATTACACATTTTTAAAAGTGTATTGGGCAGCGGTGCATTGTTAAGAAAAATTGATCTAGTAATTATACAAGCGAGGAAAACCTGTATAATTACTGGAATCTATAATTTAAACATGCACCTTTGAAGTTATTTATTCATTATTCACATTATTATTTTGATTTCATCTCTGCGTGTGTAAAAAATAAAATAAAATAGTTGCACACTTTTTAACTGTCATATTACTTTAAATCCTTGCGTTAAAAAGTTTCCATGCTTCGTAAATATTCCTCCCTTTCAAAGAAACAAAATAACTATTTATTACTTGATTCCAGATAATTAGATAAAAAGTGGGTAATTTATAGATAATGAACCTATCAAATCTTTTTTAGGTTGTATCCTGCAGTAAAAGAAAAAACAATATCTTTAAACTACTTAAAAAGAAGTTACTTAATATTCAAGAAAGTAAGATTTGATCACCACAAGCTAATTTTCTCCAAAACAATGAAACATTCTTGGTATTCCTTTACATTTTATTTGAATTTTTATCCTTCTAAAAACTATTTAGAAATTAATTCTTAATTAATTGAAATTAACTGTTTAAAGTCAATACAAGAATTCATCAAAGATTTTTTCTTCTAATTGGTTGTTCACTGATGATACAAACTTAATCATATCGCCATTTTCTATTAGTAAAAGGTTAACTAACGTTTTCATCCCGTAACAATTTATTTATATGACTTCTCTTTCAGTGATAGTTTTCTTTCTAAAATTTTTAGTAATACATTTAAGGAGAGAACAATAATTAGAAATAAATTAACAAAAAAAGTCTCTTTTTCGGCTAACACTCACTTTGCCAATTTTTTCAGTTTAAAATTTTTTCCATAATCAGTGATTCAACGCATTCTTCAAACTTAATTTTCCTATTAACCCTAGAACTACCGGAAATTTTACTCAAGTTTTATAAAAACATTCTACACCAGAATTTTTACTTAAAACTATTTAATTTGTTTATTTAACTTATTATTGTCTGATTTATACATTTAGTTTGTTTTGAAGAAATTTCTGGTTTGAATAAATATTTTGAATGTACATGTCGGGTCCATTGGACCCTTCTGGTAGACAGAGGGTTAATCCTTTTACATTTCTGTAGATTATTAATGGCGTTATAATCACAGACACTTTAGATACATATTACACACAAACACACACGTTCATAAAAACGTGTGTAATAATCACTTATAAACAAATTAAGTTAAATAATGCTATAAAAAGTGATAGAATATCTTTATTAAGACTTACGATCGTTTCATCGCACAATCGGCGACATTTTCAAAATCATTCATAATGGAAATATTTTCGCATAACTTAAAAACAATAATATAATAAACAATGTCACGAGACATGAAGCATAATGAAAATATTGCAACCATAAAATAAAATTAAATAATAATATAATAATTTAAAAAATTTAACACCATAAAATAATTTCACACACGTTCAGTTATAAAGAGGATGCAGTTAGACATTTCATTGACATTTCATTTAGATTACAATTAGGTACATAAAAAAAGCTATGTTTATCTAAATTTGTATTTATACATTTGTAAATGTATTATATGGCACCAAAATGTTTTATTATTTTCCAAAATTACAGGAAGGGAGGCCCAGGAATGGGTATCACCCCCTAGTCTCCGCTTTGGCTTGATCTGTCTATCTGTGCTTCGCGGGTGTCATCAGGGGGAAATACCATAATTTAATACTTTCCTTATTTAACCCCTTGAGGGTCGGTGAGATATATTATATCCCACCTAAGTTTAATTAAGATTTGTACCAGAAAATTTTAATTAAGTTATACTTTTTTAGCTTTTGAGGGAAAGTGTTGAAAAATTGCTTTTCCTTATTTTGAAATAAAATTTTTCTAAATTTCAGGTGGGAATTCGGCATTACACAAACGCAATTGCTTGCCCCTCAAAGGATTAATGAAAACAAATATCTGTGTTTAGATACGGCAATTATTGCTTCATGAAAATTCTGGTACTCAAACCCCTTAAATCTCTAAATCGACTGAGACGTACCAACCCTTCTGTTGTTAATTTGTCTTATTACTTAGTTTTGAATTTATTTATTTATGTTTTATAGAAATAAAAAGTATTTATTAAATTGTAGCAAGCAATAACATAACTTTTATTATTGTACGACAAAATTATTTTTGAAAAACTAGTTATGCCTCGATTTTGAAGACCAGGCTGTGTTATTTTGAGTTATTTCTTTTTCATACTGCTTATTACGTTTTTCCTCATTTATACTTGAAGAAAAAAAAAAAAATCAAAAACTTAAATATGTCTAATAAAAATTCAAAATTCATAAAAATTAATCATAATTTTCGTTATATCTTGAAAAAGAATTTTTGTTTGTTGTTTTTTATGCATAGTTTGTAGGGAAATCTATTTTCTTTATTAAAAAAAAAAAAAAAAAAAAAAAAATGTAAATACTTTAACCTGTTTAAAAGTTATTTTGTCAAAACCGCCGTACAGTGTTCTAGATAATTGTGTTTAAAGTTTTGCCTTTCACATATATCGCTAGTTCGCGACTCCCCGTTTACCGCTCGTAATTTCCGGACTTTTCCTATCAAACTGACTGAACGACGTTCTTAAATGTTCAAAAATAGTAAAATAATCATAACCCATAGCTGCCGCCAACATTTACGCCTTTTTCTTACCACTAAAATTTAAAAGAACATTTTTCCTTATTTAATCGGTGAAATTTGTAATTAAACAAGTCAAAATTTTCTTTTAAATTTTAGTGCTAAGAAAAAAGCGTAAAAATTGGCAGCTATCGTGATAATAAAAACAGCATTTTTTCACCATTTCAAATCTGCATGTTCTCCTTAAGGGGACAATTTACCTCAAAATTGATCAAAATATAGTTTTTAAAAAAATATATTAAATGAAAACCTGAATAAATGTGAATATTTTGACACCTCAGTTTTACCCATACGGCAATTATATCGCGAGATAGTGTAAATTTTGTTAATACAGTCAACGCAATTACCCACCAAAATTAAAACTTTAAATGGCTTTTTCTCGATGTTCATATTTTCTTCACTTTCTTGTTTTTAAATGCTACGGCTTTTTTTGTATTTGAGATAGAGTTTTATACTTTTTTGTACATATTCTTTATTATATATGTGATAAATCTGCGCATGAAATTAGCCTTCAGGTGTTTTTTTTTTTAGTTTTAAGTAAACGTATGTGAAGATGTGTTAGATTTCATCGTTTTGCACTATATATATATATAAGTTAAAAAAAAATATATATTAAATGTAATATTAGATGTATCTAAAAATCCATGCTTAGTCTTGTGTAATACACATTTGAAAATCGTTTACAAAATTGGGCAAAAATATCAATATTTAAAAAAGTAGTAGGGATTTTACAAAAAATCAATTATTTTTTTTTTAAATTTAGTTAAGTATGCAGTTAATTTTTTTTAAATGTACTTTCAGTTGAACATTGAAATGCAGTGAGTTCACCATTTGAACCATATATTTTAAAATTAATAATAAAAAAAAAATGTTTGAAAAGATAAACCGTCCCCTTAAAGAACGATACCTCGAAATCGTTTAATTACCTCTTATAACAGTGTAAGATATTCAGCGTTTTGTCCAATACTTTATTAATATCTTTATAAATTATGTATTCATCCATGAAAGTTCCAGTCCTGTTGTAAGGAAGACACAGAAGAGAAGCTTTTACAATTTGCTCTACAATACTGACAGTAACTCTATGAAGTTTTATGGGAGGCCTTTCCTGCAGACATCTTATCTCAGGAGAGTGGTTTTTATTTTCTTTTTTAGATTCACATGCTTCTGTGCGGCATTACCTAAATAGGCCCCCACAACTTGTTTTCTTTGGCAATGAATTCAACCAACCATATGGAAACTTATTACCTATTTTTTATCATTCAGAATATCAAATAAAACTGTCTAAAATTTATAAAAGCCAGAAGAAACTGAAGTAAATAATATGGATTATCAATGTAAACCTTTCTGGTTCGATTATTTTTTCTCTTTCTTTGGGGTGGTTCTGGTGTGTGTGAGGGGGAAATTACTTATTTTAGTTTAAAAGTAGTTATCCTATTTTTCCTTAAGGATTTTTCTCGGTACTGAGGTATCGACGGGTAACTTTCTCATTTTTTTCTCACCCAAAGCTTTTTGTGTAATGCTTCCTTTTCCTCTGTATTGTTTTCTCCAGGCCCACGGAGATAGGAGTGGAGCAGATACAAATTACTCGGACCGGGTGTTTTAAAAGGCTCACCTGTGGTTCTTTCTTTCTTTCTTTTTTTCTTTTCTTTTTTTTTTTTTTTTAATAAAATAGCAAACAAATGAACTCGACTACACTTTTTTTACGTAATTTTTTCAAGCAAAAACATCTTGAAAATAAAAAAAGAAATAACATAGGTAAAAAAATTAAAAAATCAGAATTTTAGGCGCACAAATTGTGCATGCATGTTAATATTATTACACAATCTAAAAAATGCCATCTATTAATACACCATCAGCAGTAGTGCAGCTATATATATAATTTATAGTATCAGACTTAGGGGCCCGTTTTGGAATCTCTACAAGGGGCAAGAAGTCTATCTCGGCTGCGGTTCTCTCTCACTTTTTTTCTAATTTTTCTTTCCATATTTTCTTTGCGCTCCCTGTCTTTTTTTATCAGGTAGTTTCCATTCCGTAATAACTTTCAGTAATCTCTATTTGTTCATTCTTTTGACATGCCTGTACCATGTCAACCGCTAACGATCGGCCAAAGATCTGAGCTACTTAGGATGCCTCGCAATGGCATCGTAATGGCATATAGAGCTTTACGCGAACATTTTGTTGTTGTTGTTTAAATGTAGTTAAAATAGTAAATGTAAAGGCATGTACAAGGTGGCCATAATTAAAATGACAATACTCAGAGTGTTCTGTAGCTAGAGTTGCAAAGACTAGAAAAAACCCGGTTTAAACCTGGGAATAAACCGGGTTTTCTGGTAATAAGCCGGGTTTTTTGGGAATAAACTAGGTCTTTTGGGAATAAACCTGAAAAAAAAATCAGGATCTATTGGAAATAAACCCTGGAATAAACCGGTTTTTTGCAACTCTATCTGTAGCGTGATCTAACTGAGAGAATGGCGCCAAATTTTGTGGGAAGATTAAACAAGACGGGTGACAAAGGATTCCGGGAAAACAAATTAGTTCCAGAAGTCACCGCTAGGAGAATGTGTTGTGCTGTGGAATAGAAAAGAGAGTTTAAAAAAAATCCAGAATCAATACTGAATTAACTTTTAGTACCTTTTAAAATTACCTTTTATTTAACACATTTAACGATTTAATTCAAATTCAATACGGCAACACTTTTTAAAAAGCTATAAAACTTTATATAAGCAATGATAAAGGTTCTTTATCATCATTTTCACTTACTGAGTCCCAAAGAAAGCAGCAGCAGCAGAAGTTCTTTATTCAAATTTCATGATACATCCCTTGGCATAGTGCCATCTTGTTGGGCTTTTAAAGGCAATGAGTTACTTTTAGATAACATTTGATTGAAAGTTATGTGAAATAATGTCTCCTTCTTTTATCGAACGTGCGTTACTTGTCAAATTCTTTTATCCCAACCACTGCACCGCGTCAGCCGCTCTTTGTGCTGTTAGAACGCACAAAAAAATGCGTAAACGTAAGGGTGCTTTGTCAGTTAATTGAAAAAGCAATGGTCGCGAAGTTTGAGAAAACGGGTTCTCTGAAGGTTCAGTAAGGCAGAGAACAAAAACCCATACCACAGGATACAATCGAAGAAGTTGCAACGGCGATTGTCGACACAGCACAAGACAATATTGCTGCCACTTCCAGCACTCGTGAGGTAGCTCGGAATCTGGATATGCCTTATAGTACGGTATGGAAAGTTTTACGAAAGATTATCCGCTTCTATCCGTAGAAGATCAGCCATGTACGAAAATTACGTCACACCGACCATGATAAGCGACTGACTTTTGCTCTCACCTTTCTTGCCAGAATGGAGGTGGATGATTTTTGGCCTCGGAAAATCTTATGGTAAGACGAGGCCCACTTTTACTTGAATGGAACTGTAAATACCCAGAACTGCCGAATTTGGGATAATAAATCACCAAATGCATTCAAAGAAATTCCCTTACATTCACTAAAGGTAACTCTTAGGTGTGGTTTCACATCAGAAATGATCATAGGTCCATTCTTCTACGAGAGCATTACCCCGACAGGACAGGTAACCTGTTCTGTTACCGGAGAGAAATATCGCCAAATGTTAAAGAACTTTGTCATTCCGGTACTTAAGCAAAGACAATGCATGGATAAAATCATTTTCATGCAAGATTGAGCCCCTCCACACATCGCGTTGTGGGTATATCAGCTTCTGCGACAGATTTCAAAACAGAAAGAGTCACTGGCCACTACATTTCAACTGCATAGCCACCTCGTTCCCCTTATCTTACCCCATACGACTTCTGGCTATGGGGTTACCTAAAGTCCAAGGTCTATCACGGAGTTGTCCACAGCTGGCTATGTTGAAGGATAACTTAACGCAGAGTGTACGAGAGATTCCTGCAGACATCTTAATTTTTGCTGTTGTGATCACAGAATAATACCTGTGCACAGAATGCAATAAGTGGTCCACAAAAACAGCGGCCACATTGAACCTGATTTTAATGTGCGAAATAAAAGGTAATTTTATTTCAGTATTGATTCTGCATTTTTTAAAACTCTCTTTTCTATTACACAGCGCCACATATTTCCCTAGATGTGACTTTTGGAACTATTTTTTCTCGGAATCCTTTGTCCTACGTCTTGTTGAATCTTCCCATAAAATTTGGTGCCATTCTTTCCATTAGTTAGCTCTACAGAACAGTCACAGACAGACTGTACAGAACAGTACAGTCAGTTTAATTATGGCCACCTTGTACTATCATTATTAAACGCAGATAATAGCACAAGTAATTCTAAATACAAAGTAATAGTTAATGAGCTCCACTGGTCCAACTTATACAGTGGCTCACATTTGTTTTTGGACACTTGTGTTTTAAACTTACTTATATAAAACATTACCTAAATATTAAAGGATGTACTTAAACATTTTTTCATATAAACTTTCTGTTCTCTTTAATAAAACCTACATATTATAATGAAAATAAATTCAAAAGTCTTTTTCCAAAAAATTAATTTACTGAGAAAGTGTTTAGAACAATCTCACATAAGTATTTGGACACTTTGAACATTCAACAAATGTAAACAAAAATATGTAAATAATCAAACATTTTAATATTTTGTTGGGTATCCTTTAGCTGAAATTACACTTTTAATACGTTTTGGCATGGATGCATCTAGTTTTTTGAGTAAGAATGTTCAATTTTGTTCCATACCTCTGTTAACACTGCTTTAAGTTGTTCTTTCGAAGAAATATAATGTTTTCTTGTTTTTTTTTTCTCCAGTTCATGCCACACATTTTCAATTGGGATAAATCCGGAGAATATGGTAGATTCTTAATAACTTTAGGATAGTTGTACATCGGCCATAAGCTAACATTTAGGACTGTATGTTTAGAATCATTATCTTCAGACAAGTTAAATGCGTTTTGAATTCCACGTTTTTGGGGAGATATTTTTTATTTTTCTTTCAGGATATTTATATACTTATATTGGTCCATATTATTTTCAAGGAAAACTAAATTTCCCATACCAGAAGCAGCAAAACATCCCCAAACCATTATACCTCAACCACCATGTTTGACAGCTGGCTATAGATTTTACGGATTGAGGACTTCGTTGGGCTTTCTCCACACAGTTATTCGCTCATCAGTCTCAAATATGTTAAATTTTGATTTATCCACAAATATGACGTTTTCCCAAAACGATATATCTTTGTCTACCAAGGATTTTGCAAAATCCAAACTTAACTCCAACTTAAATCCAAACTTGCTCTTTCGTTAACGAAAAATTTTCTTCTGGCATCTCTACTGTTGTATCCATATGATTTGATAACTCGTATAACAGTTTCAGTGTTTAATTTTATTGCAAATCTGTTTTCTAATTCTGTTGTAAGTTTCACTGCACTAATTCTTGGATTTTTCTTGATTTTATGTATAATAAACGTATTACTGGGAGTTAACTTGTGAAGAGCTCCTGATTTTAATGCTTTTTCAACAGTTCCACGTAATTTCCATCGTTTTATAATAGCAAAAACAGTTGAATGACTTATTTTAAGAAGTTTCGCTATAGTTCTGATGCTTTTACCATCCTTAGAATGTTCTATGATTAAATTTCGAAAAGAATTTGTTGTAACTTTGTAGTCCCCGGCCATGTTCAGTCCCAATATAGAATGTAAACAAATTTACATAAAGTAGTAGTAATTTCAAAGTACAGAGGATAATATTAATATTTGACATATATTTCCATTTATATTAAAAATGAACGACAAAAAATATTGTCTCTCAAAAAATTTAGCAAAGCTTTCAAGTGTCCAATTACTTATGTGAGATTGTTTTTAATACTTTCTCGGTAAATTAATTTTTTGATAAAAATGTTTTGAATTTATTTTCATTACAATATGTAGGTTATATTATAGAGAAAAGAAAGCTTACATGGAAAAATTTGTAAGTAGATCTTTTAATATTTAGATGATGTTTTTTATAAGTAAGTTTCAAAAACACAAGTGTCCAAAAACAAATGTGAGCCGTTGTAGCTGTTCAGAATCCTGCTCAGATACGCTTCGCAAATTGATGGAGTCTCTGTACCTACCCTAAATTTAAGGAATGAAACGCATTCCAAGTAGTGTAAAATGGTTGGTCCAACGTTGACGAAGTGTTGTCCTTGTCGCCTTGCCCTACCATTGGCACACGAACTATTTCCCTACAAATTCCTACTGGTCCGACCTATAGCTGTTCAAATTCCTGCTAAAATAAGCTTCGCAAATTAGGGGAATCTCTGTACCTACCATTAATTTCCCAACTCTATCATTTCCAAACGGTTTCCACAAACTGCCAACGATCGGCCAACAATCACTGCTACTTGGGATGTTTTAAATAAAAGTCTCGCAATGGCTTATAGAGCTTTACGCGATTTTTTCTTTAATTACTAAATACTAAAACACAGATTAAGTTAAAACAGTAAATGCAAAGGCATGTACTATTATTATTAAATGTCGATAATAAAAAAAGTAATTATAAAGACAAAATAATTGTTAATGATAAAACATCCGCTTTTATTAAGATGCTAGACGCTAAATGGTTAAAATCTACATTTTACAAATGATAGGATCACCAATAAATATTTGTGAATAGTTTACAGGAACTTCTTGCTTTAGAAAAATTTATAAAGCCCATAACAGTCGCAATGCTCGCTTATATGTATTAAACGGTTGTTATATAATTTAAGAGGCAATTCGTTAGTTAAAAATGTCTGTTGAATTGAAACTATGTTTTTTTATTATTATTGTTAAAGTTGTGAACGAAAATCCGGTTTCGGCTTGGTATGAAACATCCTGTATTTTAATTTTCGTCTCTGAATAAGTGGATTGCATTGGTGGTTTCCTGTCAAACATTTTTTTCTGTCTTGACGTCCATCATTACATCTAAACATTTGATCTAATAATAAGATATTTTGTAAAAAATAATTTAAATCATTAATGAGGGTCTTTGGACCCCCGTTGAGAAAATGCGTTGTATAACAATTTTCCTTAGCACTTTTTTCAAATGCACTTGACTTCGTAAGAGATATTTATCGGATTCACTGAGGTAATTTAAGGGGGCCCGGGACACAAAAATCTTCAAATTTTCTAAAAATATTTTATTACAGTAAAACTTTCTCTGCCTTTTTCTGCTTAAAATGACGCTTAAATCATGTTTATACCCTTATTAGAACAGAAAATATTATTTTTTTCGTTTTGGTTTGTTTTCAAAATCTAGCTTTCAAGCAATGGTTGTCATGCAAACGACTTCTTGCGAAAATGGGTTTTTCTTCATGATGGGGTTTTTCACAATTTCCCGTATTTAAATTGTTATAACTCAAGAACCGTTAAAGATATATGGTTCAAACTTTGAACATGTTTTTTTTCAATTAGTTTAATTTTGATTCAGAAAATTTGAACAAAAATATTTACTTTAGAAAATATGATTTTTTTTTTAAGTTACATAATTTTTTCTTTAATTTTTACTTTAAATATTTTAAAATATTTTTTAAATCAATATTTTCAAAAATGCTAAATCAAAATTAAAACTTATATATTTCTGTTTATTTAAATGATAAAAAATTGAAATTCTACAACTAATATTTCGAGTTATAACGATTTTAAATTACCCCACTTTTTAAAGAAATTTTACATTTTAATTTTTTTAAAAAAAATTATGAGAAGTTTTATCATGTGATTTTGTTTACAAATGATAGGGTTAACCATCACAAAAAATTCAAAATTTTAACTCACTAAATAAAAATTATTTTAAAATGTGTCCCGGAACCCCTTAAAACAGTTGCGCTATTAATCTTCAAATTATTAAATATTAATCACATATGATTAAGGAAGTATGTTCTCAGTTAATTTAATTTTTATTGCTCAGTGGAAAGAAATTCTCTTACAGATCCATGCATTCATTTTTGCACTTTAATATAGGAAATTTGCTAACACTAATTTTTAAACGCCTAAGAATAGGATACCGTTTTTCTTTTTTCGTGAATGGGATACATCTTGGGCTACAGGGTGTCCTAAAATGGACTGACTGTTTTTAAATAGGACTAGCAAGCAAACATTGACATCTATTAAAGCTCTTCCATCAAAAGCTGAATGTGTGAAGTTGGTTTTTATTTAATATTTTTCCTTCTCTTAGTACCAAATCTCACCGACAGATGGCGCTACACTATCTCAATCTCTAAGAATATCACATTTTCTAAACGCAAATCTCTCTTTTTTTGAGTTTCAACATCCTAAACAGAGTTAAAATTAAGAACTCAGTGACCGTTTATCCATTTTTATATGCTAATATGAGCTCTCTTAAAGTTTGAGGCAGTGCAACACAGTCTGACATCGACATTTCATACTAAAATAAGGAGGCATGCCTAATAAATTTCAAGCTTTAAACAATTATCTGCTGTAAGTACAACTTTAACAGCTGTCATCGTTTGTTTGTTATTCAAAAAAAAAAAAAAAAAAAAAAAAAAAAAATTAGTCTATTTTAGAATATTTTGTCTAATCATTTGCTCCCTCAATTCCGGTCTGTCACATCCAAAAAATCGGCTTAAAATGTTAACTTCAAGAACATTTTTTGAAAGCTTTTTACGTTTACAGGAAACAAGAAAACGCTATTCGATTCATGATATCTGCACTGCAACATTTATGCATATATGAACGAAAATGTATTCGTAAAAACGTCGAAAAAGCCAGTTGTATTTGATGATATCTTTTAATGAAAAAGAAAAACCTTGATAATGATTAAAAGTACAATCTGAAAGAAAAATTTTGAATCATTGCTGACCAGCCAGCGTTTACACGCAGTTATATCACTGAATTTACTCGGCCATGTTTGATAACCTCTAATATCCTCTACTCACATATTGCTTCGTCCATGGTTTAAAACGCCAACTTCGACAAGAATTTATGAATAAAAAGTACATTTATTGGAAAATGGAAAACGGTTATCGATATTTTTATGTTGTACATTTTATGCATTTATGAATGAAAACGCCTTCATGAATGCATTAGAAAGTAGTCAGTTTATATTTAAGAACAGCCTTGTAATGAAAAAGTAAAACCTTGATAATGGATAAAAGCTTAAGGGCAATTCCATCGTAACTGACGTAACATTTGATCATCGAATTTTGTTTTCAAAACTATATAGAAAATTTAGTAATAAAGCTAGAACAAATTGATATAATTTAACGTATTTCTTACTAAGGACTTAATACCCAAATACCTGCAGATTATTTCAATCTCTCTTTGAGTCCCCAAAATTGCAATTCAAACTTGTGTAACTGACGTAACATAAAATAGACAAACATTTTTTCTTCCTTCATTGAAGTGTAAAAATTATCAAAACCATCCCGTTAAAAAGGGTGATTTAATGTTCTCAACAACACGAAGTAATGCCCAATTATAACAGTAACTTGTTTAAATAATTTCTGAATAGTAAAAAAGAAAAAAATGACATTTAAACGTGTGACTGACGTAACTTTTATTGCGTAACTGACGTAACATTATGACTTTACAAAGACAATAATGGTACTTAACTTAGTTTGTAAACAGTAATTTACAATGCCTTTTTATTAGGATTTTATTATAGAGTATAAAAATATCAAGTTTTCAAATCATACCCTTAAATTAAACATATTATAAATTTTACCCCCCCCCCCCGCCTACAAAATGATAATTTTCTGTGGAATTGCCCTTAACGTGAATGAAAATTCTGGGAAAGAAGCATTTGGATCATTGCCGACCACTGTTTACAAACAATTATGTCACTGACCAACTAATTTATTCAGCCAAGTTGGATAGCACGTAACCCCCACCACTTCACTTCGCCTACGGTTGCGGTCAATGCCATTAATAATTACTTAAAAGGTGAGGAAGAGAGGAAATATTTCATACATTCCCGTTTCTGTCTTGAAGGAAACGCCGACAAGATTCCCTTATATCGTTCGGTTTTTGTCTTCTTCTCCTTCTTTTAAATTGTTTTATAGGAAACTTTCATAAATGAAACTTAATCGAACAGTTATATAGAGGGTGTCCCCAAAATATTGAAACACGTTTTAAATTGGTCTCAAGACTCTTAAAGCTTCAAAATTTTTGAAATTTTAATTTTTCTAGATGTTAAACTCCTATCTTTTCGGAACATTTTGATATAATTGTTTCCTTGAAATTCCCATTAGAATAGACGTTATGGCTTTTAGAATTGCACCCGCTCAATGGCTGAAGCGGCGTTTTTGAAATCATTTTTCTCCAAATGACGTTTTTGGGCATAACGCGCACACTGTAAAAAAAAATCTGTAAAGTTACTAAAATTTTTCTAGGAAACTGGGATTCCAGGAACTTTTTATGTAACGGCAACAGCAAAAATTTCTGTAACAGCATCTGTTACAGGAATTTTTCTTGTTGCCGTTACATAAAAAGTTCCTGGAATCCCAGTTTCCTAGAAAAATTTTAGTAACTTTACAAATTTTTTTTTACAGTGCAGTATATCTCAAAAACTTCTGAATATTTTTTCATGAAAATTCCAAAACATATGTTTAATGTTAGTCTGTATAAACTGAACGTAAAATTTTATTTTTATTGTTAAAAAAAGAAAAAAATGCTTCTTTAAATGATTATACTGTTCAAATTTTCGGAATTTTGTATTAGCTAAATACAACTTTGCATTAAAAATATAAAAATACTTTAAATGCAAATTTATTTAGGTTCAGGGTAATTACTGCAGTCTGAAGTATAAGTAGGCACCAAAATTTTCATTCTGGTTGTAATATTTATTTTGTAATCGTTCGCGTAATCTGTTATACAAATTTTCTCCTCGTCAAATGTCTGACAGTTTGGAGCCCCCTATAAATGCTAATTCTGCACTTTGAAAATTTTAAAATACATGAAATGAAAGAACATACTTATATCTTTCATCTCAATTAAAATTGTATTTTAGAATCATATACATTTTAACATATTAAATTTTGAAAATGGTCTTTTTTTTTCATTTTTTCCATTTTATGAGTCCTGAGACCCCTTATGTGTTGGATATAAGTAAGGCAATGTAAACTAGAAAAAATGCTCAAAATAAGGTAGGAATTAAGATTATGCCACAGCAATTAATTTTTAAAAACTTACACTTTTTAAATTTTTATACGGTCTCCGTGTCTTATAAAGTCATGTTTAGAAGAAAAAAAATCTCCATGCTCTTACAAATACAACAGTACAAATTCCATTCTACAACAACGGGAACTTGTTGTGAGCTGTGATACTTCGAGTTTTATCAAATTTCAGAGCTTTCCAACACTAAAAAATTGCCTGTGGTCCATTCCATGAAAAACGGACAAAATGTCCTGCACGCAACACTTACATAAATACCTATATCCATTAATTTATAAGTTGTTAAAATATAAACTATACATTAATAATAACAAAAAAAACCCAGATTTGCATATTCACATGGTTGTTTTAATTTAGGATTTAGTAGCATTGTTAAAAAAAAAAAAAAAAAAAAAAAAAAAAAAACAGTAGGTAATATGTAGAAAAGCAGTCCACACGGAACATGGAACGACCCCTGTCTGTGTTTAGTGCGCCGGAAAGATCCGATTTTCATAAAATTCGAAGCGTCAGAACTCGGTGAATTTTGATCATAGGAAAATAGAATTTTTAGTGTTTTTCTCCACAGAGCATGAAGACATGTTTTCTAACTATGACTTATTGGGCCCAGGGACCGTATAAAAACTTTATGAAAACTAATGGCCGGACTATTTCATCGACATAGTCTTAATTCCTACCTTAATTTGGACACTTTTGCAATTTACATCGCCTACTTATCTCCAACAGGCAAACAATTAAAGCACGTTTCATTCATTTTGAGACACTCGCACCAGGTATACTTCTTGCATAATTATTAAGATGGAGCTTGGTGCAATATAATAGAAATGTAAAAATATCAACGTTAAAAGCACCAATAATTTAAAATTTTAAGCATACCGGTTTCGGTAGCATATAGCATACCGTCCCCAGTGTACTGAGGACAGTATACTTAAAATTTAAGATTATTGGTGATTTTAACGTTGATATTTTTACATTTCTAAGATACTTCTTTCATATTCATCCTGCCCAGTGCTCTGGTACAAAAAGAAGGGGGTTGGGGGGTTACAGCCAGTACAAATTACCAGACCCCAGCTTTTTAACCCTTTGAGGGGCAAAGTACTTCTGTCACTAAAATGTTAAAATGATTGATTGACACCGGTATTTGTGAACGAATTCATTCGAAAGTAAGTAAAACCTTTTCTTTGCGTACATTATATAAAGTAAAATTTAATTTCTAAATTCTGGTGCCAATGTGGCATTTTAGAATTAAAATTAATTGGTATATATAATATATCGGTGCCCTTCAAGGGGTTAAAGGGCCCTTCCCGAGTCCTGTGTTTTAGATGAAATAGCAAAATGTTAAGACTCGAGTACATTTTTTGAACGTAAAATTTTCAAATTAAAGTAACTAACAAGTAAAAACTAAGGAACAGATCTCGCAGACGAACAGGAGTTGGCGCATTTTTTTTTTGTTGTTTATTTATTTTTCTTTTGAGCTATTATGGCAAGAAAACCGGTATTTGTGGCAAGAAAACGGATACTTGTTAGATCTAGTGCGTGGGAACAGCGTATTATCTTTATTTTATTATGAAATTATATTATGATTTTATTATAAAACACACAAATTTAATTTTATTTAACACACATATTGTTATTTAACACACATATTGTTATTTAACACACATATTTTTATTTAACACTCACATAATTTTTATTTTCACACATTAGTTTTTGTTTAATACACATATTTAATTTTATTTATTAATTACTTTTATATTATATTATTTCAATTACTTGCACACACATTTAATTTTATTATAAAACACGCATATTTTATTGTAAAACAACAGGTTGCTATACGAAGCTGAAATCGTCATTTTGCCGCCAAAAAGTGACCCAGGGCGTCTGCGGACATCAGTACCAAAACTAATATATCTGAAATTGAATCATATAGGTTGCGATCTTAATATTGTCAGAGCTAAAACTAGTTAAAATAAATTTTTTCAACTACTAACAAATCTTCAAAATGGGTACAATCGCATACCTGCTAACTTTTACGCTTTTTTCCTACCACTATATTTGATCAGAAAAATTTGCCTTATTTAATCCTATGTTTTCGATGATTAAATAAGATCAATTTACCTGTTAAAAAACAGCGGTACGAAAAAAGCGTAAAACTTGGCAACTGTGCAATCGTAGAGGAAAGTAAGCTGGTTACATGACAGGGCCTCAGTAGTCGTCGTGTCAGCTCATATTGTGTACGGCAAGGGAGTTTCTGTTCGTGGACACTAATTTTTTCAATATTGTGTTAGTATAATACTGTTTAAGTTTTTTAGAAAATATGTTTTATTATTTTTTAGAAAAAGTAATTTTTTAACAATATTTTTCTAACACCATAATTAAAAGTCTCTACTCGAATCCCTATCAAGCCATCTCACTGCATAGATAAACATATAGGATAAAACATTTACGGCAAAATCTTTAATGACAACAGTACTAGCGTCACTAGTGACAAGGAGGAAGAACTAACGAGCCTCCGAAATTTACATATGTCGATGAAATAGTATGTTTACTCTCTGTGTTTTGTATATCTATTCTTTCCTGCACGAGGAAGAAGCAGATAAATTATCTTATTAAAATTGACCTTTGGAGCGTTTCTTAAGTATATTTTTAAAATATTTTATTTTTATTCAATCTTGAAACCGCAGTTTTTTTCAGAACTTTTTTAGTGCGTCAAAGTATGTCAAAGTACCAAATGGCAATATTTAGGAAATTTTCTGGGACTTGTAGAGTGCAATATTTCGTATATTTTTATGTTAGACCCATAGAGAAGAGATAGGGGTGGAGAGTGCTTTGGTAATCCTAAAGTGGAACCGACATAATAGTCACATGTTTATAATAGTCACGTGACTTTTACCGCCAAAGGCTAGTATATTTTGTGAAAGGAAAATAAACAAATTACCGTATCGTTAAATTAAAGTGATAATCTTCTTTTACTAATTTAAAACAGATTTTAAGTTGCTTTGTTTTACTTCGTTTATATTTTTGCACTACTTCACATGCATAATGTGGATGCTGAGTATTTTTATATATATATTTTTTTTCACGACCGGAAACAATTTTCAAATTGCCAAGCAAGCGATAACGAGCGAAATCTGGAAACCTTTACATGAGTAGGGCCGGTCATGTTGATGCCGCTTTTCAACGGAATTCTCTACGGAAAGCACACTCCACCCCTATCTCATCTCTATGGTTGGACCATTACTTTATGTCGCTTTAAATCCAATTATATCATATTTACTTCATATATAACATTCAAGACAAATTTTTTAGCTTGTTTTTCGTTGTACCTATATCGTTCACCCTTCATATACACAAAAAAATTCGTGTAATATTCTGTTGAAAACGAAAACATGTAACATTAGAAAAAGAAAGATCACAATGAGGTAGAAGCTCGATAAAAAAATATTCCAATGATAAGAAGTTTCTTTCCCGTTCTTGCTACAGGCTCTGCGACCTTAATCGCATTACCATTACGCTCTATGAAAGTGTCCTATCTTGTGTGTTTATCTCTGTCTCTTTGCGGCTCTGCTATGTTCTATTATCAGCAGTACAGATGGGGCACTTTCCCAGGACCCACAAATATCAAAAGCCAGAAAATTTTAGGTTCTTGAATTATTTATTTAAAGATGTTTTAGTCATAAAACGAAAAATGTTCTATTATCGGCAGGGACAGATGGAGCATTTGCCCAGGACGCACAACTACCAAGGGCCAGAAAATTTTAGATTCTTCAATCCTAATTTTGTTTAAATACAGGGTGTTCTTAAAAAAAACTTCCCCGATATATGTACCCCTAGTGACCTAACCGCTCAACCAAACGAAAGAAATTTTAGATTTAGTTATTTGAAGGTATGCGCTCGAGATCGTGATGATTTAAAACAATAGTGCTCTCACGGTTACTGTTACAGTGGAAAAAATTTCGAAATTTTCGAATGGCAACACCCTTTTTTTTCCTGCACAAATTCATCAGCGCATTGAAAACCATAAATGGCGTTGGAACGATACACGTACAGGGTTGCCAGATTGGCCTCCTTTTTCATTTGAAAATTCCGAGTTCACTCCGGAACCTCCTAAAGAAAAATTTTTACTAAAGTAATCCCGAAATGTTTTTCATTTTATAAATCAGAAAATATTGTAGGTATTTTCTGGTATGAATTCTGAATTTCTGAATAAAAATGGAGGCCAAACTGGCAACCCTGTACACGTATGCCTAAAATTGCCTGTGTAATACCGTGGCACTCAATCCTAATCAGTTCCTATGTAACGTAATATTCAGCACTCTAAAACAAAGTATTACATTTTTATTTTCAGTATGTGTACACAAAAACAACTCAAAACCACATTTAAAAAAAAAATATTACAACATTACTCAGTTCACAAGTGAAAAAAAAAAAAAAAAAAAGCGGCTACTGAAAAACATATCTTGTAGCCACTCCTTCGTTCCTCACAATGGTCTGTTTTACAAGTGTTTTACGCCGGCAATTTTCATCGTACGTGTATCATTCAAACGCCATTCGCATGAAAAAAAAAGAAAAAAAAAAGGATGTTGCCATTCGAAAATTTCGAAATTCTTTCATTGTAACCGTAACCGTGAGAGCTCTATTGTTTTAAATCCTCGCGATCTCGAGCGCATACCTTCAAAAAAGTATATTCCTTTTCCTAAGTAAGTATATTCCTAAAATTCCTTTCCGATTGGTTGAGCGGTTAGGCCGCTATGGGTTAATGTATCGGGTAAGTTTTTTTATGACCACCTTGTATGTCTTAGTCGTAAAATGAAAAAAAAAAATAAAAATAAAAATCCCTTTTCCCTTGATTTCTCTAAAAACCAGAAATTACAACACAGATGCAAACACCACGTTAATTGGTCTGACTAAAATGTGATTGATCACAGGGGCGAAGCTACTGGGGGGGCGTAGGGGGGCGTCTCGCCCCCCCAATGTCGGCAACTTTGATTACAGTCGGCAAATTCTAGGTAGTCAGTATCGATCGATATAACTCTGAAACAATCGATTTTTTTCCCATTTTCTACATTTTTTTTAAAACATACACTAAAAACACCAATTCTTAGCATTTGTCTTAATTTTTTTCAAAAATCCAAAGTTTGCATCACCTTTCTTCGATTTTGCCTGACTTCTGAAAATAAATTAAGAAAGAACCAAGAAATACTAGTTTCTCAATATTTAAAGGGTCTTTCAGAGTCCGCAGCGGATTAGTAGGGTTCTGAGCATCTAAATGATCGACTAGCACTGAAGATGATGACGACTTTGGTGAAGGCATTCATATTACTCGTGGTTTATTGAAATGTGCTCGACAATTGAATCATTTAGTCGATTGTTTAAATGATTGCAAGCCGATTATTGGAAAAATTGACTCCATTTGATGAGTTAAGTGTTTTCTTGTTACTTAAGGAGACCATAGTTATAATTGACAGGGAAAGATAAAATTGTTCGCCTGTGTCAAATATTTATAGTAAGATTATGAAGGAAATCGAGAAGAACCGTGGAGAGGTTAGCATTAGGGAAAGTGGGAACAATTCCATCATTGAACATGACCCAGGAAAAAGGTCTAAAATGAAGTCAGACAATCAGAGATACATTTGATCCGTATAAGCCAAAACTCAGCGTATATCCGATAAATGGTTCCATACCGCAAGATAGACAGCGGCATTTCAATAGCGCTTCCCAGATAGCATTTTTAATTTGCAGAAAATTTACAGCAGTCTTGCTTTGAAAACCTGCAAAGTTGCAGCAAGCTCAGCATGACAAGACTGAAAGTTCATAACAAGACTGCAGCAAGATAACGCAAACGCCGAAGTCACCACACTTTGAACTTGCAGCTAACTTTTCGTGCAAGTTAAATTCATGCTGTATCAAATTTATTGCAAATTAACGGCAAACAAGATGCGAACACACCATCAGAAGGTGCATGCATCGTTTTCATCACCATAAACAAGTTAGGTACATTTGAACTTTCCAATACGATCCTTTTTTGGCATTTGATAAGTATAGCATTCAGAAAAAGCGGTGCAAACCGAATAAAATTTCTGCTGATTGTCTGTTCTGTCAACAGAGGGATTTTTTGCTTTCGTCATTGTCCTGAATTAAAGACAGTCTTCCCATCAGTTTCACAACAAACTAATCATGCAAGTGGGGGATGGTATACCTTGCGGGAAATTTGCTGCGAATTTCACAATTCAAATTTGTCACTGTAAGATAATGTCAGAAAAAATCAAACTTGCTGCTAATGTTCATGCTATCTGGGTTCTTACAAAAGAGCATCCGTTTTTGGAATATAGCGCAGAACTCAAATTTTTTTTTTTTGCTAATATGCTATTTTTTTGTGTGTGTGTTTCATGAAGGACCTGGGAGAGAAAAAAAGCAAAATGCTTTAGTTGAGAGAGGTGTAAACAAAGGAGACAAAATGAAGAGCTTAAGGAAAAGAAAAGAACACAAAGTTCGCACAACATTTCTCTTCCAACTCCTACCAAATTTGTTTTTTCCTATTTTTTTGTCAGTTCATGATGACGCATAATCACTTACTCGACGAGAGGAAACGCAACCAGATTATTCTGGAAGAGCAACAGCAACATCTTGCATTCAGCACAGAAATTGTAGCAATCTTAATGGACATTACGCGAATGCTGAGTAGACAAGGCCTGGTTTGTGGAAGTGACAAAGACGAAAACGGAAACTTTTGAAAAATTGTGAAATTGATTTCCAGACGTAACTCACAACCAAGGAAATGTTTGGGGACACAAGTTTCAGCCCATACCATACAACTTACCTTTCCATTTTATCCCAAAACTAAATGATTGAATTTTTTGATGCAGCAATGCGCAAAATGATACTCAGGGATATTAAAGAAGCGTAATTTTATGGAATTATGGCAGATAGACCAGATGCTTCGCACCATGATCGATCAGCTGTTATGTTGAAATATGTCGACAAAGATGGAAAAACTCCTATCGGCTTTTGGAAGTTTTAAAAGGAGTCGTCAAAACCAATGTCGACCTTGCATGCTAGACATCGCATATCCTTACAAAGAAGGAGCTCGAAATAGAACAGGTAGTTTTCCAGCCATACGATTTTACAAGCAGCATGTCTGGAGAATTGAATTCAGCGGCACTTAGGAGACGTTTTCAGAAATCGTGAGTCGAATTGCGCATTATATTTCTTGTCAGTGTCACAGACTCAAAACTTTCGTTTCGCATATCTGAAGTGCTAGCGATGTTATCGGTGATCTGTTCGACGTGCTGGAAGATGTTTGTGTTTTTCACAGCAAGTACTAATCGAAAGAAGCCATTAGCAGGCAAGCTCAAAGAAATAGAAAAAGCAATTCTGCTGCGGAATCTTTCTAAGGCGAGATGAACTGTTCGAGCGGAATCTTTGAAAGCGGTTTGGATCTCATATACGAATGTATCCTACAAATTTTGAAAAACTTGATTCCTCTACTTCTGTTAACAAAACAATAATCAAGCCACGAGGTTTAAGAAAGAAAATGTTATCGCTCGACTTCATTGCTTCTCTATGATGTTTCTCAAGAACGTTCAGTACAATTGCAAGTTAGTTACTGAAAAAATGAAGATACAAAAATACCGAAGACTTGTATCAAATCATTGGAAACAATTAACAATGACAATGAAAATGTGAATAAGAAATATAGAGTGCAGTTCTCTTTTAAACCAAGTAAAGTGTTGATCCGTTAAATGAATTTGCTAAGCAGTATCGACGAAGATTGGCACCAAAGAAGTTAGACGGTAATTGAAACAATCTATTTGATCCCAAACTTCTTATGTTCTAACGCATGGAGTTTGAGAAGGTACTGCATACTCTTACAGTGGTGAAAGCTGAAAGTCTTAGTTCATGCATCAGCATAATCTCGCCACTGGATAAAATAATGTATCCTCCCATTACAAGAAAGAAATAAAAACTAAATCTGGTTCAGAAAGCGGTAAATGTCTTTCGTGAAACAATGCCAATTCCTGATATGGAAGCATTACACACAGAGCTGAAAGTTTTGTCAGACTTCTGCGCAGGGGCTGAAAGAATGGACGATATTTACATGAAAACAGAACCTTTGAGATACCTTCTGCCACTAGCGAACCATGTCAGTCGTCTGGCTCTGCCTTCTCCAGTCACAGTTGCCTCGAATGAAAGAACATAGTAAATTAAAAATTGTGAAAAAAATATCTAAGAACAAAAAAGACCGATTCACGTTTGAATACACTCATGATGCTTACATTTGAGAAGGATATTTTGAAATATCTAGATTTGGGCGGTGTCGTGAATAAATGGGCTCGTCTAAAAAATGGTGGGTTAAAATGCATGTTATGCAATGAATGAATAAAGATGTAATTAAAGTAATTTTGATTTAATCATTTTAAATATAAATATAAATAAGCTGATTCGGTATAAGTTCCAAGTAGCATCTTACTAAAAACTTCAACTTTTTTAATTAATCCATCCATCTGCACATTCAGCAAAAAATATCAAAATACTTTACTGGGACATTTACACAGTGGTGTAGTCGTAAAAAAAACAGAGGGTATACGCTCTAAGCAGAGGGTATACGCTCAAGGCACCCTAGAGTGTATATACTATAGCTTTCTTCAGAAACAGAGGGTATACGGTGTTCCTTTAAAAAATCCAGAAGGTATACGGCGTGTACCCCCTATACCCTCCACTACATCCCTGCATTTACAACAATGTAACGTAAGTGAAGGGGTGGTGTATCCATCTTTAAATCTACCTTATATTCTCTTCAATATACTAAAATGTAAAGTATTTGATATTTGACGCTCTAAAGTGAAAAATTTGATATCGATGTGTTAATAATGTTGAATTTTATATCAAACATACCGGGTGTCCTAAAATGGATTGACTGATTTTAAAATTCAATAACTTGCAAATGGCAGCTATTTAACCCGTTCGGGACCATGGGCGCATAGATGCACCCTCAAAAAGAGCATACAGAATTTGTTTTAGGCACCAGTAAAAAAGAAAAATAATATTTAATTTCATTAATTAGAGCATTTTCGTGATTGTTTAAATAAAGGTAATTAAAAAAAAAAGTGATGCAACCGAATAAAATTTGAGTAAAACCTGCCGATCCCGAAGAGGTTAAAAAATTGTTGTAGGAGGGTTATGTAAGATGTCAGGAGTTTTTTATAGCTATTCTCGATTATAATTTAAAATAGCACCGATACATGGCACTGCTAGCAAGAGGTGCTAAATCAGGGCCTGATTTTTTGTTTCTCTTCTCTCTCAGTATTGATAGAAAGAAGGAGATTAAATATGTGGAATGGTTCTCAGTTGCCAATGGAATTTTGTTCTGAGGGGCCCACTGCTGTATTTAATCTCCTTCTTCCGCATTAATATTGAGAAAAGAGAGAGGCCAAAAATCGGGGTCCGATTTAGCGCCTATTGCAAGTAGCGCCCTCTACCGCCACTATTTTAAACTAAAATCGAGAATCGCAGTAAAAAAAATTCCTGACATCTTACATAACACTCCTGCAAGAATTTAATTTTATAGCTGTCACCATTTGCAAGTTATTGAATTTTAAAATCAGTCAGTCCATTTTAGAACTCTGGGTAGATATATATACAGACACAGAAACATACTTTTAAATATATATATATATATATATATATATATATATATTTAAGTTAGTCGGCAAAATCGTCATGTACGCCCCCCTAATAAATTGAGCTTAAATACGCCCCTGATTGATCAGGGACATATCTCATTACAAATTAATGTTGAATTTAGATATTTGAGACGTTTACATGCAGAGTGGTGTAAGTCATATTTTCTTAAATGCTCAAAGAAACATGTGGACTCACTAACAATGCTTTCCTATCGGGTAAAATATCTTCGGGTATCATTTACGGGAAAAGTTTGTAGAATTAACACTTGTACTGATATTGTTATGTTCAGATTGGTACCCTATATGTAATTAACGCAATTTTTCCATAATAGTGATTTTCACAACTCTATCTCTAAACGGCTCATTTTTATCCGGGAAGGATTTTCGCAGGTCCCGGGCACGGGTGGGAGGATTTTGGAATTCAGTGGAGAATGTTCTCCCAGCGATCCCCTAAACTCATCACTGTTAGAAAAGTTACATACGAATTGTGATTAGATGTATTGCAGGTTTCAATTCAATTAATCGCTAAATCTCTATTATTATTATTTCTACTTAGTTTACTATAATAATGAAAGTTATTAGGGAAGCAATGTAAATTATATTGTTATCTATGTATATAATAAAATCGATTGTGTACATACAAAGAGGTGTTATGGTTTTCTGCTTCCTTTCTTGGCAATCTGTGGTAGGGCCGAAACAGGTCATTTTTGTGCCCTGGATAAACATAAATTTTGGCGCCCCCCCCCCCCCCTCCTCACGCACAATAAAAGTTATCGATCGCAGGTACCCTATGAAAAAAAGATAATAAATCCTTAAAAAATAAAAATCATTTAATAATAATTAAAATGTAGCAAGAAATATGCGAACAACTCCCCCATAGGATTAACATTAGCTTGAGCGTTAAGAGCCTACACTAGTCACGCAAAGAAACTGGATCGCTAATTTTAAACCTATGGGAGCGTTCTTTTTAAAATTTCTCACTTGCATATTAATAGTTTTAAATGCTTTTTTTCTAGCTTAGAATAGCTGAGATTGAATTCTAACCGGGTTAGTGTTTACTTTTAGGTAGATTTCGTATGAAATACTACCTATTACATTCTCCCCTATGTTGGAATTTCTGAGAAACTTTTGCAGATCTACACCGATCATGACCCCTAGAACACAAAACCACCACCAGTAAAAAAACTTTATATATATATATATATATCACTTTCTTCTGGACACGATAACTTCCACAATTCTGCACAAATCTCTGCCAAACAGATACATAAAATTTCCCTCAAGTTCGTTAATGGGCAAAATCGGACCAAGGCTATGGAAATAGGGAGGGGTTTTGTGAAAACCGAAAACACTCCATAACTTCTTAATTTTTATACATATCAAATCAATTAAAGTTTTTATTACTTTAAAAAATATGGCCAAAAATTTATGTATTGCAGATTTTTGATAAAATTAAAAATGGGCTCAAGTGGAGCAAAAAATAGGGCTTTTGGGAGAAACGAATTCATAACTTCGTCAATTCTCAAGGTATCAAATCCAATTAATTTTATTATAAATCTCCTCAATATTATCTACAACTTTTATATTCACAAGTTTTTGATAGGACCAATTCGTGCCGAAAAAAATGAAAACAAAAAAAAAGGGGGGGGGGGGGGTTGAAGAAGAAAAAAATCCATAACTCCGTCAATTCACAAGATATAAAATCCCCATGAATTTATCATATATCTTCTTAATATTGTCTATAACATTTATACAGACAAGTTTTTGATAGGACCAATTCTTACAGCAAAAACAAATTAAAAATACATAGCGGTTGAAGAAAAACATCATCTTATTAAGGGTGTATTCAAATCCAAACTGCTTATTTTCTGACGCATTTTAAAATAATTCATTTTTGCTCTGAAACACATCCAATTTGTAGATTCTCTTATTCAGAAACTATATAATGTACCGTAATGATCGATTTTTTCATAGAGGCAGAATATATTTTAAAAAATGATGTCAAAGTGGGCATTTTGAACAGAACTTCCCGAAGCGATTGTGTTAGAAACGAAAAATATTGCCCTACTGAGAAAATAATTGTTTATAAATCAAGTTTTAATTAATTGAACGGAAAATAAAAACACAGGTCGCTTATAAATCTCTTCAAAAATCATATCAGCAAGTTTCATATTTTTTTCTATTAAAAATGAATCTGAAAATGTGCCAGAAAATTTCGGGTTGTTGAGCATGGAAAAGTACGAGGGCAATTCGGAAAGTAACCTCCGTTTATGAATTAAAAAAAAAAAAACTAATGAAAGGAAACATGTTTTATTACTTACGTATGAAAGACACGTTCTTTAGCTACTTCTCAACATAATTGCCGTATTAATTAAAATAATTATCATAACGGTAAATCAGCTTTGAATTTCCATCGTCACAGACTTCTGCCGCCGGCCTATTCAACTGCGATTACTTTTTAAATTCAACTCGCACCACTCTTTCAATCCAAAGAATTTTAACATATTTTTCTATATAATTTGCTGATAAATGTACTACCAAAAATGTTTTAAAAAATAGTGGGTCAAGTAAAATATTACGAGAGCAATTCGGAAACTAATTTTCGTTTTGTTGTATAAATGAAAAACACGTTTACTTTCAACAATTTTTTTATTTACATCTCAAAGGTACAGCTGTCTTCTATTTTTCAACATAGTCACCATGTATATTCAAGCACTTGTCATACAGTTTTACCAACTTACCAATCCCTTCTGAATAAAACTCAGCTGTCTGCAAATTCAGCCAACTTGTCACAGCGGTTTGAAGATCCACATCGTCAGCGAAGTGCTGTCCTCCATGCCACTTATTCATTTCTTTGAACAGATGAAAATCAGAAGGAGCGAAGGTCGGTGCTGTAGGGGGATGATTAAACACGTCCCATTCGAATTGACGCAAAAGATTTTGTGTTCTCTGAGCATTTTGAGGGCGAGCGTTATCGTGCAAGAACACAATTCCAGATGTCAGCAGGCCGTGACGTTTGTTCTGGATGACTCTTTTCAGTTTCTTCAAAGTGTTACAGTAAACTTCAGAATTTATTGTCTTACCACGTTTCATGAATTCGATCAGCAAGATACCATGAGCATCCCAAAACACGGTTAACATAATCTTCCTCGATGTCAAAGTTTGACGGGCTTTCCTCATCCGGTTTGGAGAACCGGTATGACCCTATGCCATAGACTGTTTGTTTCAGCATTTACATAGCAATCCAAGTCTCGTCGCCAATTCACTATTCCATTCAAAAACATCTCCCCTTCCGTGTTATACCGGGAAAGAAAGTCTAAGGCAGCGCCCATTCGAATAATTTTGTGGGACTCCGTGAAAATCTTTGGTACCCATCGAGCACAGAACTTATGATAGCCTAATTTTTCGGTGACAATTTCGTACAAAACAGTCCGAGAAATGTTCGGAAATTCTTGGGAAAGTTCCAAGATTGTGAATCGACGGATCTGACGAATTTTGTCTTCAATTTGTTCGACGAGATTATCACTCGCTACAGACGGCCTCCCACTCCTTGATTCATCATGGATGCTTGTTCTTCCTCCTTTGAAAAAACCTGACCCATTGACCCACTACACCTTCACTCATATTGTTTGGGCCATATATGACACACAGTTCACGATGAATGTCCGCTGCTGACAGTTTTTTCGCCCAAAGAAATCTTATTACTCCTCGTACCTCGCATTTGGCAGGATTTTCAATAGCAGCGCACATTTTGTGACGTCATAACGAGGAAACGCGCGGTAGTTCGACACTCTCCCTAAGATTGCTGAAATTTTACGGAATTACAGATTGCTTGATTTAGCAATGGTTGCGCTCCGCCGTTGCCACCGGAATACTCAAGGCCTGAGGACACAAGTTGCGACGTCATCACTAATCGACCGACTTCTCACGAGTGTTGAAACTCACACCGGAAAATTTTGAATAACAATTTCCTTTTACTTTATTTATGGAATATCTATAATCTTATAAAACTATAGTAACTACTTAAAATTACTGGTGGGAATTCGGAAACCCTAAATAAAAATTCAGCCACATGTTGAATGCCACGGTGACGCTGATTTTTTATTAGGGGATTCCAAATTCTTACCAGTAAGTTTAAATTGTTACTATTGTTTTATAAGATGATAGATATTCCACAATAAAATAAAAGGAAATTGCTATTCAAAATTTCCCGGTGTGAATTCCAACACTAGTGAGAAGTCGGTCGATTAGTGCTGACGTCACAACTTGTATCCTCAGGCCTTGAGTATTTCGATGGCAGCGGCTCCGCCCACTACTAATAGTGCCACGCCTCGACGGAAGTTAATTTTCGAAATGTCCTTTTATTAAAAAAAAAAAAATAGTGGTGTGGATAGAATAGAACGAACAGCCCTGTTGAATAGGCCGGCGGCAAAAGTCTGTGACGATGGAATTTCAAAGCTGATTTACAGCTATGATAATTGTTTTAAATAATACCTCGATTATGCTAAAAAGTAGCTGAAGAATGTGCTTTTCAAACGTGAGTAATAAAAAACGTATCCTTTCATTATTTTTTTTTAATTCATAAACGGGGGTTTCCGAATTAGTCCAGGCATTAGGTACTCAAAAAGGACAAATAGGGGAAAGTTTTGGTGTAGTTTTGATATTTGTTGCCTTTATGTTTTGTGGGTCGCTGAACACGAATCTGAAGTTTGCCAACAAAATTTATCCCGGGAAATACGTTTTTTTTTCAAAAAACGGGGAAAAAACAGGATTTTCTTTGTTTTTTTCCAAATAACTTCAAAATTATACATTTTACGTAAAAGTCCTCAATGCATAAATTAAAGATGATAAGTCTTCCTACATTTTATGTATTAAAAGTTTTTTTCTCTGATCAATAGTTTAACCGTGACAATGCCACAAAAATGGGAGTGAAAATCAAAAAATTCAGAGAAAATGGGAATTACGCTGCTGTACGTAGATTTAACATGAAAACTGACCATTTTACACAAGCATTGACTATAAATTATACTAAAGATTATATGAATGACTACATTTTACAATGAAGTTGCTGATAATAAATAAGACGACTCATTATGAATCATTATTTAATTATAAATAAACATGTACATTAGTAAGTACATTTCCTTCTATATATAAAAAAAGTTTTGATTTGGAAATGGACCAATGAAAATCTGCGTAGATATTCCGGGTAGATCGGCATCCAATTTGAATGCTTCAGCATGGCGTTTCATCGTTAATATTAAAAAAACTGTTGCATACAAAAACATGAAAATCGGTGGTATTATAGAGAAATGTTTGATAAACACGCTGATGCAGACAGTTTTCAAATCGAAGAATTATTTTAAGAGATATTTAATGCTAAAGTTGGACAAAATCGTTCCACTAAAAAAGTTTTATTGGAGCAAAAACTATACATGAGAATTTAACCATTTTTAGATCATTTTATACGTTATAAGTTCCCGGTGTGCAGATTGTATTTATTTTTCTTATTTGACTCATTTTTTGAGGTTTTATTTCAATTTTAAATTCAAATTTTCTGCATTTCGAGAGATATTTTTTACAAATTTTAAAAAATGTTATTAATTTAAACTGTTGCCAGTTGTATAAACAGCGCAATCAATAATGTTTACATCAAATTAAAAATTTATTTACACGTGACTATTACAAACAGAAAAAAAGCTGTAAAATTAGAATTAAATGATTACATGTTAAAAGCAGGAAAATTACGTCATAAGAATCATAGGCACAGATGTCATATACGTCATATACATATTGTCGCAATTTTTTTCCGACGCCAATTTGGCGAAAACATCAATAGCATAAACAACAACATCCGGGTTACCATATCAAGCAAAATAACGACACTTTAGCTGCCGTTAAGTACCCGTTGCGTATATGAAATTGGCGTCAGAAAAAAAAAAAGCGTCAATGACATCTGTGCCGAACCATATTTACACAAAATCTTAAAATAAGAGAAACAAAATCTTAAAACAAAAAAAAAAAATCGTTGTTATGCGTTAAAACTTGTAATTTGAGGAAATTACGTCATATTTAAAATGGCAAAAAATATAGCAAAACAATTGAAATTGAAAAATATATTTGCGCGAGATATTTTCAGATAATCTTTTCAACTATTATCGTGAATTCGAAGACAGCGCAAATAATATTTCATTCTAACAACAAAAGTATTTTCACGTGAATATTAATAAGAGAAATAAAACTTTGGTGTAAATTACGTCAGATTTGAAACGATACATTTAAAATGAATTATTTAAAAGAACTATCTTATAGCGCTGTTAAAAAATACCGGGAAACAATGACACTGTTTACTTAATTAATTTTACATTAGATTATTTTCCAATGTTTAACTAATCTTTTAAATTAAATACGAAAACAGCCATTGTATCTCTTAACAGCAGAAGATTTGGCCTTAAAAACCACCAATCCAAGGAAAACGAATGGAAACCTTTTTACAGAGTGATCGCTACTGTTTTTTTTTTATTTTTATTTTAATTCAATATTTTAAAAGCCGATCAAATTAGCGTGCTTTTTGGATTTTGGTGTGCCTGAACGGGGGGTTGGGGAGCGTAGCTCGTAAGGGGCAGAGCCCCCTAGTATAAAAAATGTTTTGATTTGGAAATGGACCAATGAAAATCTGCGTAGATATTCCCGGCAGATCGGCATCCAATTTGAATGCTTAAGGATGGCCTTTCTTCGTTAATATTAAAAAAATTGTTGCATACAAATATATGAAAATGGGTAGTATTATAGAGAAATGTTTGATAAATACGCTGATGCAGACAGTTTTCAAATCGCAGAATTATTTTAAGAGATATTTAATGCCAAAGTTGGAAAAATCGTTCCATTAAAAAAGTTTTATAGGAGCAAAAACTGTACATAGGAATTTAATCATTTTTAGATCATTTTATGCGTCAGAATTTTCCGGTGTGCAGACCGCATTTAGTATTTAATTTGACTCATTTTTTGAGGTTTTATTTCTATTTTAAATTAAAATTTTCAGCATTTTGAGAGATATTTTTTACACAACTTAGAAAATTGTATTAATTTAAACTGTTGCCAACTGTATAAACAGCGCAAACAATAATGTTTGCTTCAAATTAAAAATTTATTTTACACGTGACTATTATAAACAGAAAATATAAAAAGCAGGAACTCATTGAAAATTACGTCATAAAAACTATACTTACACGTGAATTTTAAAAGAGAAAGAATATTTTAATATAATAAATTCATTAACATGCGTTAGAAGTCTTAAATAGGAGAATTTGCGTCACATGTACGTCACATTACACTTATTACGTAAAATGAACAAAAGATTGCAAAACAGTTTAAATTTAAAAATTGCGCGAGACATTAATTTGGTATTTTAAGATGATCATAATATTTCATTTCTAACAAAAGTATTTTTACGTGAATATTAAAAAGAGAAAGAAAAGTTTGGTGAAAATTACGTCAGATTATAATTGTCAGATTAAAATTATAATTCAATCTTCCGAAATCTTTTTAAAACCGATCAAATTAGCGTGCTGTTAGTGTCTGCGGTGTCTGAACGGGGGTTGACGAGCGTAGCTCGTAGGGGGCAGAGCCCCCTAGTATTTCAAAAACAAAAAAATGTTATTTCCGCTTTCTTTTACTTGAGGGTCCCTGCTTTTCACCGACATCTACAGCATAGAAAATAGACGTATGGAATTAGTGGGTGTTTTTATTACTACCAACAGTATAAAATAAATGTTTTTTTAAAAAAAATATTTGATACCTTCTGGCATGATCACCTTCTTGACATTTTAGTTCAAGTACCATTTTTTTTTTTTTTTTTTACATCAAAGACAGCAGAATTTAACTTAGTCACATAAATAAACTTTTGCACCATTATGCAACGGCAACAAGATTTAAAATGTAACGAAAATGTGAATTTGGTTGAAAATATTTTGTTTATAGAGGAAAATTGCAATGAAGAGCACATGAAGTTTTGCAAGAGCGAAATGTTTAAATTTATGACCAAATTTGGACAAAAATTGCCAGTTGTATGTAGATATATCGGGATAAAATCATTTAAAATGTATTACTTGGCTGCAAATTCTGAGTGGTTACAAAATTGATCCAGACAAATTCTCCAAATTCAGATTTGATACAATGCAAATGCAAAACATAATGTAGGCATTTTCTCATGATATATTAATCATGATATCTTATGATTCCCTATCTTTACATAAGGTTCCTGTTAGGTTTCCTGTAAGGTTTGTGTAGAAATAAATATGAATATACCACAGAATATGCATAACAGCAATTTTCATTAATGCTGTCCAATGTTTGTCCCGTACCTTAAATTTTAGAAAAAGAAATTTTAGAATTTGTTATAATAATAAAAAAACAGTTTTATCACTTTAGCTTCCATACCCTTAACACAGTATCATTAAAATTATCAAGAAGAACGCAAAATCATGCGTCAATCAGGTTATGGAACATTTTTGAACGCATTCGGGCTACTATAATAAAACTTCATAGTTTAATAACTTGAAAAACGATGTCTAAGTAATAATTTGTAAAACATATAGCACTTTTGAAAACACAATTTCAACCAAAATAAAAAAAATAGCTGAAAATTTTGTACATTTTGTACATCCCTGTATATGAACCATAGATTTATCATATAATTCACAATATGCTAAAATTTAGAACTGTTAATGAACGCATAGCACAGCGTTAGCAATTTCTGACAATAAGCGGGTATATAGATGTCTTGTGCAGCCATATATATGATTTATAGAATTTATACACGCTAAATAGTATGCAATTTTTAAAATTTAAAAAAGTGTTCCACAACTGAAAACGCACTTCCATCAATTATTGCTCATACAAAGAAAAATATAACTGATTTATTTTGCGTGCCCCTGTATATGAAAAATCAATGGCACATCATATTCAATAGTAAGCATCTTATAGAGCACCTCGGAGATATATATCAATTTAAATACTTTTGAAAAGGTGTAACATGAACAAAATACACCACAAACAATTTTTCTCCATAGACCGTAATGTAACATAATTCTTTTTTGTGTCCCTGTAAATGATCGATAAATACTACCCATACCATATTCTATAAGAAATCATCTTGTAGTGCACTTCATAGATATGTATATAAATTTCAAAGTGTTTGAAATTATGAAACATTATTAAAAACCACCATAAACGATTTTCCCCCATAGGCCGTAATATAATGAAATACTTTTGAATGTCCCTGTAACGAAATTATGACTGCTACACGCAACATTTTACAATACCTAACATTCAATAGTGAATATCAATAACATTTTTTAATTTCATGGCGATGCGACTATATTGACGCCAAAAAAAATTTTGGACAACTAGAATCGGTAAATCACCCCACGTGCACTGCCGTAATTCCCGTTGTTTCAGATTTTTCTTTTTTTCACACCAATTTTTGTGGCATTGTCACGGCTAAACCATTGATCAGAGAAAAAAACTTTTAGTACGTAAAATGTAGGAAATTTTATCTTCTTTAATTTATGTATTAGGACTTTTGCGTAAATTCTATAATTTTGAAGTTATTTTGAAAAAAACAAAGAAAATCCCGTTTTTTTTTTCAGTTTTTTGCCAAAAAAACGTGTTTCCCGGGATAAATTTTGTTGGAAAACTTCAGATTCGTGTTCAGCGACCCAAAAAACATAAAGGCACCAAATAACAAAACTACACCAAAACTTTCCCATATTTTCTACCAAATGACTGGACTAAATTGCCCTCGTATTTTTAGGGTTTCGTTCATCTGACGAAACCCTATTCGTCTTAGTCCTTTGTCTGTCTGTCCGTCACAGAGAATAGTCCGTCACAGTAATTTTTAAAGTCAATAACGGTTATTTTAGTAAGCACAGTAAACTCTCTGTAAGGCGGATTCTGTGTAAGACGGAAATCTTTCTAACTCAGAAAGATTTTCACGTCCCTGCGAATCTATAGACAAAGGGTAAAATTTGTCTAAGGCGGAATATTGTGTACAGCGGAAAATTTTCTTAGTCCCGATCGATTCCGCCTTAGACAGAGTTTACTGTACCTTTTTTCAATTTTTTTTCTACTCAATCCCTCTGTAAGTATAGATGCAAGGGGGCCCCCGTAAGCATCTGTGCCCAGGGCCCCAAATTCGTAAATCGGTCCCGAAAAAGGTAAGAATTACAACTTTCAAATTTCGCGTATTCACAAAGACCCAGAAAATTCAGGTGTTTTGTAATGGAACAGTTTTTCATTTTTCGATAAATTAATCACATCTTAATTTATAAACGATTATACTCCCACAACATCAATTTTTTTCCCTTTCCCGCGCTGTCGCATCTGGAAATTCGGTTCAAAACATCAACTTTGACAGTATTTTCTGAAAGTTCTTCTGCCTTTACCGAAAAATGAAAAGAAAAATAAAATATCCGCACGATAACACAGTTTCAGAAGAAGAGCACCTGCAAATTTCATGCGTTTACGAACAAAAATGAATTGAAAATGTGCCAGAAATCGGTCAGTTCGGATTTAAGAACAACTTTTAGGTAATAAATAAAATTCGCTGAAATGCAATGTTTCGAGCGAAACTCTGTCTCTGATATTATTCTTTTATTATTAGATATTTTTGTTATTGTTTCTTTAAGACACAATACCACAATTCTTCATGCAAACAAATATATATATATATATTTATATATCTTTTAAAAGACAGCAATTATCAAGGTTGTCTGTATCATAGGCTGCCAAAATTGTTCTTCTGATCTTTATAGCTTCTTGAAAACAAAAACGAAATAGCAAAAATAGTTTTCAATATAAGCAGCGATACTGCGGATAGTAAATGGAAACTTTACTGCATTTAAAACCTCATATTTCTTCCTCTTGAATTTTTACCTTGAAAAACTATTTGTATTGTCTGACGTAACAATATAAAGCATTTTTTCGAACTAATTCATAAAAGGATGAGGGAGGAAAAAAATAAAGCAAACATGATCCCGATCTTTGGAGAAAAAAAAAGAGAGAGAGACAAGGCTTGTGCACGATATTACAGTGATGCTGCCATCTATTGAGTAAGATAGAAACCACTAGCTTAATAAATGAGAGAAACAGTGAACTTTCAAATCAGTAAAAATCGGAAATTTATTTTTGTTTATATTATAATTAACTTGTTAAAATTTTAAAAATAAAAATATATTATCGTATATCTATTAGAGGGTGCAATTATAATACTTATTAAAGGTATATGAAACAATAACGCATCATAATGTTTTTAAAACCCTAAAACAAAAATTTCCATAAAACAAATTTTCGCCGTCTATACATATTTAAAATAATCTATGCGTCTTAATCTTTGTTCGAAATTATCAATATGTCTAAAAGGTAATTCTGATCCATACTGCAACAAAACTATTTTATCATGTAAATTTTTAAGGTCATCAAATATTTAATAAAGAATATTACCATGCGTAAACTTGGGATTTTTAATGAAAATTAAGTTTTTTAGCCGGTTGATTATTATTTTTTTAATAATTGTCAGTCATATTTAAAAATGAATGGCACAAATAATTTAATAAAGTCCTTTTCATTAGCAAAATGAAAAAAAATGGAGAAAATATTTTGAAATTGAAAAGCATAGATCATTTAAAATAATAATAATAATAATAATAATAATAATAACTTAAATTGTTTTTAAATTTTTAGTGAAATGAGAATTTTTGTTCCAAATATTTATTGAATTCGCACTACAGAACAATTTATTGAAAAAATTTTCTGAGGAAAAATAAAAAAATGAAAATTATTCTTAATATTTGATCGACTCCTTAAATATAAGGGGGTATATTAAAATCCAGTAAATCCAGCGAATAATTTAGGAGGTGATCTGGTGAGGAGATATTGCAAATATCATGAAATGGACTTCGTGAATGTACCAGATCAGAACCTATTATAGCCTTACACATTGATCCACCTAGAAATTACTCATTCGAATAATTCAAAATTTACATTTATTTAACGAAGTGAAGAAATTTAGATTTTCGTAGTATGTAAAAATCAGATTGCAAACTTATTAAATTACAGACACAAAATAAGGTGTATTTCGAAGAAACACAAAATTGGAAAAATTTGTTTTGCATATATAACGCCATACCAAATTTTAAATATTTCCTTTTGCTTGAGATTTTAAAGAATAGAGTTAAATGAATTAAAAAATTATTTTATATATTTTAATATATTATAAATAATATAAAATATTTTTTAAGTGCTAATTTCCTTATTGGTAAATTTGTTTTCATAATATTAGAAAGTACTCTATATATTAGTTTTTTTTTATAGTGGGCAATCATAAAATGCACAAAAATAGAGAAAGAAATTGCCTTAAAAGTAATTGAAAAATAATATTATGTAATGCTCCGCACTAATTGGTGGAAATTCATTGCTGCGCGTTTTATTCCTTTTACGTTAATTCAAAATTAAACAAAATAAAATTCGCTAAAAAAAAAAAAAAAAAAAAAAAAAAACTATTTGCAGATTAACAGAAAACTAAAAACAATTGTTAGAACTCAAAGTTTAACATTTATAAGCTTATTTAAATTTAGTTTGGTTGCAATTTTAATGTTTTTGTTTTAATCTGTTTTTTCTATTGAGTTTACATTTATCCACACTCTCTTCGATGTCAGGTACCGCCATCTTGTGACAAAGTATGATGTAATTATTTTTACTTTGTGTTCTTGAAAGTAGATGGCGCTACGAAACTTAAATGTGCTATACTTTCCTGTGGCCCACTGACCTTTTGTGTGGCCCAAGGCACACAGTCAGTCCATTAGTCCATATTTATAGAAATTTTAGGTGTGCCTAAAATGTATTTAAGGCATTCACTATCGTTTTATATATTTTTATAGGAAGACAAAATCTGCCGTGTTATTTAAAATTAATTATTAGTATAGATTTAAAATTATATTTTGTAAAAAATATTGTTTATATATTTATGTATAGTCCTATTTTACGCTATACACTGTTAAAAATTTTGCAGCATTCTGGCAGGTCATTCGACCGTGTTTTGAAAAAACGGTTTCATAACCATAATTTAACTATATTCTGACCATAAAATGGCCAATAATATGGTCAGAATAGTGTTAAAATTACGGTTGTGTAACCGTTTTCGGAAAAAACGGTCAAATGACCTGCCAGAATGCTGCAAATTTTTAACAGTGTATATATATAAATATAAATCTTCAACACTAATCAAACATTATTTAAAATTAATTAAATTTACACTGTATATGTTTACATTTTAGAAAGATACAAAAAATTGCAGTCTGACTGAAAACCTTCGGTAATTTTATCTTTATTTAGAACTTGGAAATTCTGCATTATTATACTGTTACGTTTTATATTTGTTACGTAGGTAATATAAATTATACTAATTTTGCTATATTGTTTTGTTATACTACTTTTGTTAACTTACAGTTTTTAATTATTCTTTTTTGCATTATTACCTAAATATAATGTGTTGCGGCCCACCTAACATAGCAAACATATGTTTGTGGCCCTCGAGAAAAAAGGCTTAGTATGACTGAGGGTTGCATGTAGATCTGGCTTTTGAGATTTAAGTGCAGGATCGACGCATAAGTCCATTCACATTTCAAAAAACTCCTTAAAAAAATTCTTATGGTGCAAACCACATTCTGGTATGGCAATCTTTTACATTTTTTATGAATAAAGCAAAACCACCAGTAACCTGCACCATAAGGGTTCTTTCTTTTTCAAATCACTATTATAAAACTTTAAATTATTTTATATATATCTTTGTTTTTGAAAGTACAGTAGAGATACATTAAAAGATTATTGTTGACAAAATTTTAAAAAATTACACTTCTTATTACTAAAAATTAATTTTTTTTTATCATAAATATGGTCAATAACTCCAGTAACTGACACCATCCCTACTTTGAAAAATTGAAAAATGAGACATAAGCATAGCTGCCAACTTTTACGCTTTTTTACTACTAATAAAAACGAAAAGAAAATTATAATTTATTAAATCGTAAATTTCGTAGATTAAATAAAGAAAAAATTATTTTGAAATTTTAGTGGTAGGAAAAAAGCGTAAAAGTTGGCAGCTATGGACCTAAGTTATAACAGTTAAGACAAATTAGTTTCCTCTAAATGAAATTATTTTGCATGATTTTACAAGAAAATATTTGAGTTAGATTTTTGATAAAGTTTCAGTTACTGGTTAGGTGTCAATCACCGGGGTTTCACCTTATGTGAAATCTGCATTTACTTATGGTTCTATTTTAGGCTAGTTTTTTCCCTTTTTTCAAAAAAAAAAAAAAAAACTGTTTGGCAAGTTTTATATTGCAAACCACATTCTGATGCGACAAGTTGTTGATTTTTTAAAATTAATTTTTGAAATGTGAACGGATTTATGGGATTATTATATTCAAAAAAATTTTCTCATAAATTCTGTTGCTATTCAATCCTTTCAAAATTTTAGCAACAGAATTACTTCTCCTGGTTAACGGGACGGTGGATTTTGGATTTTGGAATGAGCTGAAATAGATCAAAAGTACAAATGTTTCTTTTTGTGCTAAGCTTTTTGGTTGAAATTCTAAATATATCAATATATTGCCATGCATTTTGCAGAAAGTATATTTTCGCGCATCTTAAAGGTAAGTAAAGAAAATAAAATATCATGTATGAAAATACATGTTTCTCAAAACGAATTTTTCGCAATCTAGACATATTTTAACCCTGTATCTACTGACGGTACTTATAAGTATCATTAAAATAACTTGTTATAAAATTCATTTAATACATCGATTAGTATTAATACAGTTAAGAATGAGTTATAGATGCATTACTTTATCTTGTTTCAAAAACATTATTGGTTACACAAGACAAAAATATTTTTAAAAGGATATTTCTTTTACCTTTTCATCCTTTCAGCTTTCTTGGCGTTGGGGGAGGGAGGGGGGGGGGATTTTTCAATTCGGAAATATTTCTATATTTCTATTGTAAGAACATTATATTTGTACATTTCCTAATTCTACAAAATACTAAGAAAAATATTTAAAATAAACGATTTGAGTGGGGTTATAAATATTGCATAAAATCACCATAAATTCAAATTTAATGAATCCTTCTAAATCCTTCAATACTTCTAAAATCCTTCCAAAATTTATTAAATGATTATTTAAATCTTCTAATGTAGTTTGAAAAATTCACGAAAAATGCTTTAGAAGATAAAATTTTCATGAATTCATAATTCAGTACATAAAGGAATAAATGCTCCATGCTTTTTAATTTTTTATCTAACTTTTCCTTGTGTCTAAGAGACAATCTTGAATCAGATTACAAAAAATCGGTGCATTCGTCTTGGAATGTTTCTTTTTGAAAGAACGCAAATTAGTTATGAAGTTCGTTCAAATATGAATTCGAAATGAAAATTCGATTTCGCACGTTATTTATTTATTTTTTTCCTAATGGATGCACATTTTTTAAATAAAGTTTATTCCAGTAATAAATTGTTAAAATGGAGAAATTATTTTAAAAATCGAAACGCGTGAACCATTTAAACGTTCTCTTTAAAACCCAATTAATAACTTTAAAAAATATATCATGACATAAATTTTTGTTTCAAATATTAATTGACTTCGTGGTGTAAAACACTTGTTTGAAAAATTTCTTGTTGGAATAACATAAATAATGAGAAATAATTTTTAAAGTCCACTGTTCTCTTTACAAGATAGTTTAGTAAATCGTGATGCCTTAGGCATTCTTCTATCGCGCCTCCCCGAAGGATATGTTCTGAACAAGCATAAAACTTTGTAAAGGAATTGAACTTTTCTCCGAGATAAACCGACAATGCAACTCGAATTCGAGCTGAACAGAAAATTGCGAAAAATATTAGGAAAGTGCAATAGCTTTGTATCACCGTAGCTACAGGAAGGTTAAAGACATCAATGCAGTCTTAATAGTGCCTGTGAATTAAGTTTAAGTTGTGATAAACATAATAAGTTTTAAGGCAGGTCTTAAAACTATATATATGTATATATATATATATATATATCGGTTTTTCATTTGCATGAGCAGTTTATAATTACAAAAAGTTTTATTGCATATATATATATATAAGATTTTCAATGCTAAAAATCTAGCTAACCATTGTTATATATTGAAAATATATAAGATACCATTAATAATAAGAAATAATAATTAAAAAAGAATTTGTGACAATTTAAAGTGAAAGTATATAAAAATAGATATAAATTCATAATTACATGCGCATTTGCAGAATTATCATATGAATGCTAATATGAAACCATTATAAAACAACACAATTTATTTACAAATGTGAATATGAAAATAAAAATGAAGTTTTTTCCTGTTTAAAAAATATCCAAAATATTATAATTATAATCGAGATAAGGAATTGAAAGAACAGTAAAACGCTGAATATCATAGAAATATTGGAAAATATTGCAAAAAAAAATTTAATATTTGTGGAACCAAGGCAGAATCCTTAGGCGCAAATTACCTTAAATTCACACACAAAAACCCATGTACGATTTCATCCTAGCATGAGCCATAAGAAGCTAAAAAAAGCAATATATGGGCTGTCGTACATAATAAAAGGGATTAAAGATATAGCATTCACCTCCTGAATACGTATCCAAATCCGTTATGATACAGGAAATTTCAAAAAGAGCTAGTGATGATTTGCGCATATTGCCAGAAGTATTTTAAGTATAAAACTACTAAATAAATGTAGGGATAACAGAACAGTGTGAATATGATGATTTAGTTACATATATCTGTTTGCATTCCCCTCTCAACAATGCTAAACTTTCTGTCACATTTTCGGACTCATTTTTAAACGCAAAAGAATGACATTTACAAGCAGTGTTATAGACATAATTTGTATTTTCAGTTTTTTCATCTTTCGATAATCACGTTCCATTTCAATCATATCTATTCAAAATAAATAAATCGGCATCTTTTCGGTGCATCTGTGGTGCTCTAGCGACTTGCATTCTTATTTACATTAGACCTTATCTCTTAACATTTCATTTCCGCACCCGTAAATCACCTGTTATGTCTGTTTGAACTTCGTACACCATTAGCAAAACTTTTATTGTCAACAAAATTATTACCTGTATGAAGTTTTCAGAATGTAAACCCATGTCCATCTCTTAATTTTATATAGTTCCTGCCATTGATGAATATTTTTCTGATTAATCTCATGCTTTTTGTACTTGGTACTCTGTATTATTTTCTTGTCGTTTCTTTCTGTATCGTTTTTCGTTTTGTATTTTTCTTTTTTTTTTTTATGTACTACATTAATAAAATTATTGTTTTTTATGAATAATTTTATAAGTAAAGAAATAAATACACGATACGAGAAATAAATTTAAAATGGGAAGTATGGCTGGGTATTTTAACACCAAAATAAAATTTCACGACGATTGGTCCATTTTTACGAAATTTAAAGCCTATGTTATGCAGTAAAAAAATAAAAAAAAGGCATGAAAACAGACATACAGACAGACATATGTTTTATAGTGCTGTTGGTATATAGGGTAATGTGTGAAAGAGTGCTTATTGTACAAGACTACGCAGAGCTATTAACATTAGAGTCGCCGGCAATTTTACTCAAGTTTTATAAAAAAGTATTTCACACCAGAATTTTTATTTGAAGGTACTTAGCTTATTTAATTAGCCTATTTTCGTACTGCATACATTTAACATATCTTATGAAGAAATTTCTGGTTCGAATTGACTATTATCAATTTGGCATGAGCCAAAATGACCCCTCATGGCGGTTTTAGTAACTAGTCCCAAAACAGAGTTTTGTTTTCAGCCGCAGTTGCACACGATGTAATGACATGCGTATTTTTGTGAAATTTTTAATGATTTAGAAGAAAAAAAGGTGATTTTGGCCTTTTCGCTACAATATTTATGGTTTTTTTTTAAACAGGATCATAATAAATATTACAAAACCAATTTACTTTTTTTTGGTTTCTATGGGTTAAGTTATTATTGAACACCTGTTACCTAACTGATTTGAATTCATTTATCAATAGATGGCATCACTGATATTTTAAAGATATTTAGTGAAGATTGTACAAGAGTTTGTAGTGCCAAAGTGTGCAAGAGTGTGCACCTGCTTCTGAAAAAACTGATACTGTTGCTAATACAGGAACGGTTCTATATCCTTTAAAAAATTACCTTTTTTATGTAAACTATGTTATGTGACTTTTCAGAAAATGGCATCACTGGAAGACCATTAGAATCTATATTTGTTGAAACACATATGTCAGTTGAACCACAGAACACTAAAAATGAGGAGAAAAGAGAATTGCTTGCAACAGAAAATGATATTTCAGAAAAGTCAAAGAAGCTATGTAAAGAAAAGACGCACGCTCAATAATGTGAAATAAACACAACTTCAGTTTCGCAGGTTATAACACTAACTTCAATAACGTCATCTTATGTGCAATTAACAGAGCTCTCACCGAATCCAGAATCATATGTGCTGCGATACTATAATAAGAGGAGCAGAAACTCTCAAATTTTAACAGTTCACCACACAAAAAAGGCAGCTTGAGGATGACTTTCCGGGAAAAGCCAAAATTTTTGCGAAAAAAGAGTAAAACTAAACCCAAGAAGCCAAAATCTGCACCAAAGAAAAACTGTGGATATGTAAGGCCTGTTTAGAAATCTATAGCGAACCAATTGTAGAGGATCGAGTGCATTTCTTGCAGAGACTGGTGGCACGAAAAATGCACAGACTGCGCAGGTCGTGGTCATTAAAAATGTGACGTTTATATGTAAAACTCTTCCTTTTTTATATTGTGTACTCTTGCACACTTGACTGCGCACACTCTAGCCCTCAGTGGTTGCACAAGAGTGCACATTCAGGAGGATAATCTTCATCCAAATAATACCGAAAGTGTTTCTTATAAGTTGATGAATTCAATTTTTTTGTTATAAGGTTGAGCAAAAAGTTCTGGGAAATTTTTAATCTAATAGTTGCGAGAATTTATATCTTATATAGGAGTACCAATGGTATATCTATAGGAGTTCAGGAATTTCGGCTCCAAAATTCCTATTGAACAGTATTATTTGCGTGTGTTGATCCGGCATTATTGGAGAAAAGGTCTAACGATTCTGAACGAATGAAGTTGAAGAAGCATGTCAAGAGTTTTTCGATTCCAATGAGCCGCCATGGTACGTCCAACAAATCCGGAATCTGGAAGAGTGATGGCAGAAAGTAGTGGACTATGATGGTCTCTACTTTGAAGAATAGTCCTTGTTGTTTTTGTTGTTAATTTCCGCATAACAACGTAACTTTCACAGATTTCCCAGAACTTTTTGCTCAACCTAGTAGCTTAATAATCAAAGTTTATAAGTAACGTATAACATCATCCCTTAAATATCTTCAGTTATTGCTATTTAATGAAATAGCTAAAGTGCGCATTCCTACATCACCTTAACCTACAGTGTGTCCTTAAAGACTTTATACATAAAAAAATAGGTTCTGTATCTATTTTTTTTAAATTATTTTATTTATTTATTTATCATTTTTTCCTGAAGTTGAGCTTAAAGAATAAATTCAACAGTAGAAGGAATAGATACTGTTTGTGCTTGTCTATATGGTTTAACGTGTGGATAATATGATTGGAGGACTACAGCCACAAATTCAGAAAATCAGTCCCTACCAGACAGGTACGGGAGTCTGTCTACTTGGTAAACAAAATCAAGTGAACTGGTAGCGTCGAAGATGAAGCTCATTCATGCAGACCTATAATAACATCAGATGCTTGCAAAGAGTACAAGGTTTCGTAACTGCAAGTAACATCCACGTAAAGATTCAGCCAAACGCTTGACATTCCAAATCCTATTTTTGAAAAAGTCTACGTTATCAATTAAACAAATAAGCCGACCACATCCAAACTGTGCATATACTTGAAGCTGATGATTATGCAGATTGCCAAGTTATGTTTTACCATTTGCTGGAAGCTGTGGAGAATGAAATATTAATGTGGGTGAAGTCTTCCTGCATCTTTTCATATCTGGTAATCTGTGTAGACTAGCACAAACAATGCCTATTATTTATTCTTCTGCAAGTATTTTTTCAGATTTTCAGATCCCCTGCAAAAAAATTGGATTTAGATCATATTTTTGAGAAATGTTTAGCGACTTTAGGACAGTCTGTATATATTCTTATTATATCGTCTTTGCAAGATAAAACTTTTGATATTTCATTAATCTTTTTCCAAGGTTCAAGCCAATATATGTTTTATTTTTTTGTTTATTTCTGTGTCACTCTTCGCTGCAGGAAAGCTCATTTCTCATAAATATAATGCTGACACCGGAAGGTAATATTGTTTGCACAAAATGTCCGTAAATGTTTGTCGAGGTTTCCTTACCTTTTGATTTAAGTCTTCCTTAACTTTTGATTTAAGAACATGACGGTAAAATATTATTACATATGCTTAAAATACAACTCAAAAAGTTTTTTTAAAGACACAAAGTTACATATGCGCAAAGTTGCAACTCAAAAGTTATTAATCGAATAACGATTATAATCAAATAATAATTAATATTAAAATTTTATGAAATTTATCAAAAAGTTATTAATGAATTATGCATTATCTATCTATATACCTTTGTGCTCATAATTCATTAATAATTTTTCAAGAAATTTGATGAAGTTTTAAGATTAATTATTATTCGATCATAATCGTTATTTGATTAATAATGTTTTGAGTTTAAACTTTAAGCGTGGTGTTTAAAAAACTTTTTGAGTTGTACTTTACGGATATGTAATAATATCTTTCTTCATGTTCTTAAATCAAAAGCATCAGGTAAGAAAGCCCCAACAATAATTTATGATCACCCTGTATTATTTGTAAATTTACAACTGACAGAAAAACAATAGATTATAATATCTATTTATATAAAATTCTTTTCACTGTAATTCTCTGCTAATTTCTATTTCTGCTAACATTGCTATTCTGTAATACATGGTGGTCATAAAAAAATTCCCAGATATATGAACCCTTAGTGGCCTAATCGGTCAACCAATCGAAAATAAATTTTAGATATACCTATTTGAAGGTATGCGTTCGAGATCGTGATGATTTAAAACAACAGAGCTCTCACGGTTACGGTTACAGGGAAAAAAATTTCGAAAATTTCGAATGCCAATACCCCTTTTTTTTTCATGCGCAAATCACCAGCGCATTGAAAAAACATAAATGGCGTTGGAACGATACACGTACGATGAAAGTTGCCGGCGTAAAACACTTACAAAAAAGACCATTGCGAGAAACGGAGACGTGTTTTTCAGTAGCCGATTTTTTTTTTTTCACTTGTGAACTGAGTAATGTTGTAAGATTTGTTTTAAAATGTGTTTTTGAGTTGTGTTTGTGTACACATATAGAAAATAAAAATGTAATCATTTGTTTTAGACTCCTGAATATTACGTTACATAAGAACTGATTAGGATTGAGTGCCACGATATAACATCGGCAATTTTAGTCATACGTGTATCGTTCCAACGCCATTTATGGTTTTTCAACGCGCTGATGAATTTGCGCAGGAAAAAAAAAAAAAGGTGTTGCCATTCGAAAATTTCGAAATTTTTTCACCGTAACCGTAAATGTGAGAGATATATTGTTTCAAATCATCACGATCTCAAGCGCATACCTTCAAATAACTAAATCTGAAATTTCCTTTCGATTGGTTGAGCGGTTAGGTTGCTAGGGGTACATATATCGGGGAAGTTTTTTTAATGACCATCCTGTATTTAATTTTGCATTCGTATATGGACACGGAACATTAATACAAAGACATTTATATTTTAATCTATATCTCTTCTTATCCTTTGACTGCAAGCATTAATTATATATGAATATGTGAGCCATTTTTTGGGCTACCCCGTGCACTCTTATTAATTGTATTAAAACACTGAAACATATTTACCAGAAATGAAACTTTATGTCTCTAAACTTCCTCACAAAGTGTATCACATAATTTTAAATGTCTCAATTTAAAGTAACGATACTTTCATTCATTATGAAATCTTAACATAACATGTCGGAAAATTTCTGCGGCACACCAGTTGAGAACCACTGACACACTGACACATTTTATTCTGAAACTTTAACTCTATGCCCACTGGAGATGAGTTTGAGACTGAGCAAGAAAGCACGCAGTAGGTAATTATTAATAACATTTTACAATTGTTTCAGAATTAATTTTTTTATTTAAAAAATTCTTTTTAGATAGAAATAAGTATTAATCCTAAATACTCCCTTATAACAACATTTCGCGATTTTCATGTTCCTGAAAATCTGTTTAAAACAGCAAATTTGGTGTTTTTACCCAACCAATGGCAAACATCCGCAAAAGTCATAATTCTTATTCTTTTAAAATATTATTACACAACTATGGCAGAGAGAAACGAGTTCTGTTTTCCAGTCTGTTTCTGAAAAATATTTCAAAAACATTTTTACGCACCATATTGAGTGGCATATCATTAGATAGGTCTTTCAAAATGAAGACGATGTTTCATTGACTATTTTACAGTCAGAAGCTCCGTTTAAATATTTCACAACCTGGAAGTTGTGTAGGCAGGATCTCTAGCTTTACTGCAACTCTAACCAGTATAGACATCTATAGGCCTCATCAAAACAGTGTTTATAGATAGGAACTAACAATTAAACACAACTTAAATGTCATCAATACAAGTAAATAAAAATATAGGTAAGTAATATAAAATATATTTTAACATTGATGAGAAATAATTAATTAGTTTGCTTTTTACTTAGTCGGGTTTTGATTTTTAAAATTTAATTCAATTTGTGAATAACTACAATTTTTACTTTGAGCCCGACCCCGAAGATTGGTATAAAAATTCAGCTCGAGCCCAAAGACTTGTATAAAAATCGAGCCTGAGCCCGTTTCGGACTGAGCTTGGGCTTGAGATGAATCTCTATTGTCCACATGGTTATTTGATTTTCTGGTGTGCTTTTTGGGTGTAGTATGCCCCACTTCCCTTTTTTAAGTATCCATTATGTAATTTGCTCTGATTTCTAGTGTCAATATTTTACTCTACTTTGAGTTTCTTTTTGATATGAATATTATGTATAATTGGTGTTATGAACATATTCTAAAGATTCCTTTAATTAGTTAAATAATTTTAAACGTATACGGTCAGTCGTGATGATAAAAAGTGTATTATTATTTTTCTATTGATTTGGTTATTAGAAGTGGATTGGGAACTCCGTGAAATAAATATTTACTGCTATTTAAGTTATTCACAGTGAGAAATCCGTTTTTATTTCTTTCTTATATTCTGTGCCCTCGACAACTTGTAACAATATATGCTTTTAGGTGCATTTCTTTAGAATTTGACCTAATGCAGTCACTTTGTTTATCTCTCTCTCATTATATATATATATATATATATGTGTGTGTGTGTGTGTGTGTGTGTGTGTGTGTGTATATATATATATATATATTTGTCACCACTATAACGTCTAAAATAAAAACTGAAAACGAAATTTTGAAAAAACTGAACCAATTCGAGCGTTTATTGGATAATGTATCGATGTTGCAAGCACTATACTTGCAAATCAAATATGTAGTTCTTATACTTTCTTTACACGAACACACAAAAGAATTAGATTACATTATAGTCTATGTGGGAAAAATTAATGATGTTATATTATTACAGGTCTGTCCGGCGAAGAGTGGGTTATTTTCTTCTTTTTTTCTGTCTTTTGCCTTTTTTAACGTGAAATATCTCGGATGAGTTTCTTAATAGAAAAATTCGGTAATTCGTTCGAAAATAACGACACTTTGAAAATCCGAATACCTTTATGGTCAATATATGGCTATATTTTCAGTTCAATGTGTAAGCATTAAAAAATTCTTCGATTTAAATAGAATTTTTTTAAGTTATTTACTTTGTTAGGTGAGATATATTAAAAATTTTCGATGGAAATTCATAATGATCATACAAAATGTATGTATGGTGAAATGGATTGAAATTGATAATGATAATACAATATGTATGTACATACGTTAAATGGTTTGTGTTTGATCCTCGTTTGAGCGTCAAAAATGTATTATAGTCTACAGGCGATATTTTAACTAATATTTCAAACATTTTTTTAAAATTTTTGATATAATTTCCTCCTGTCCATTTAATATCATTAGGTAAGCTAAATAAAAAATTTCACTACAAATTAACTTTCTTACGGAAATAGCTAAAGACTTGTTTTGTTTATTTTTTCTCGTGGTTGTTTAAAAGGGTTTTGCGCATTTTAAACATTTTGCGTTTTCTAATTTTAGGATGCTGTGTTTGTTATTTAAAAGAATATATGGTCAAGTTTTAGTTCGGCCATTTTTTCAGATGGAATTTCCTTTTGATTTTCATACTTTGAACATCACCTTTCATTTTTTCATGACTTGTGTATGATAATGTCTTCTGTATTATAGTTGTACACACACATATATAGGGTGCAAGCTCAGTTATTCACACCTAACGAATAACTGACACTTCAGCAAAAATCTAACTCAAATAAGCTCTAAGCATAAATTCCTTGAAATATAGAATAACTTTTTTTTTTTTTTTTAATCTTTTTAAGTAAAGTGTCAGACACTGGTTCCTTTGTGTCAGTTATTGGTTTATCAAAATGTGGTTGGTGTCAGATACTGAAGTTTTTGACCATATTTATGAAAAAAAATTAATGATACAATGTATAATTTACATTGTAACTTAAAATAACTTATGCTTAAGGCTTTTTGAGAATCTTGTCAACAGTAATTTTTTAATGTATCTGTACAATTCTGAAAAGTAATGCTATCTAGTAATAACTTAGATACTTGTTAGGCTTCCGTGCTTAAAAAGTAAAAACGGAACCATTATAAGACCACTTCTGTGTCTGTCTGTCTGTCACAGCCATTTTACTCATAAACTATGGAACGTGGAAAGTTTAAATTGGGGGAAGTAGTAAAGACTATTGACACACATATTTATAGATTATGAAACATTCACAAAATATTTAGGGAAAATGTAGAAGGGCTAATTAAGTTACTTGAAATAAAAATCTATTTTTTGTATATCGTTTGGGATATCGTGTGAAAGCTTTTGTAATGCTGAACTCAAAAATATGTTTCTTTTAATTTTAGGTATTATATATATATATATATATTTGGAGTCAATTTATTTACCACTAGTAGGCCAATAACATATTAAATGAGGAAGAAACTTTTGAGAACACAAAAAATATTAGTTTGAGGCATCCATCTTATTTCTAAAATTAAGGTAGTGCTTTTTTTAATCTATTTGTAATGCAACCATTCTAAACTTTTTCTTAAAGTTATACTTGTAGAAATTAGTTAAAAGATGCCTATGACACATTAGAACCATGATTTCTAGTTTATATTTATTTAATTTAGCTTAATGGAGGGGGGGGGGGGCGTGCAAGTTATCGGTTCCAGTAATTTCATTTCACCAGCATCCGACAGAGGTGTTAATTATTGGTAATATTAGCGACAGTTGAAATGTATTATTTGAACTGTTTAAAAAACATAATAATAATTTAAATTTATCTTGCAGTCAGCACCATTAAAATTTAACTTGTTATACCAGGGAATGTCACCATTTTTCAGATACTGGTTAATAAATGTCAGCTATTGGATGTATGCATTATTAATAATTTAAAACATGAGAAAGGCACACACACACATCTCTAGTATATCATACATAAATAAGGTTTAAGTAGTTTGTTTTTATAATAAACATTAAAATATTTTTAAAGCATAAATTCCTTGAAATATAAAATAACTTTCTTTTATCTTTTCAAGTAAAGTTTCAAACACTGGTTCACTTTGTGTCAGTTATTGGTTTATCAAAATGTGGTTGGTTTCAATTACTGAAGTTTTTGACCATATTTATGAAAAAGAAAAATAATGATACAATGTATAATTTTTGAGAATTTTGTCAACAGTATTTTTTTAATGTATCTCTACTATCCTTTCAAAAAGAAAAGTAAGCATAAAATGTATTTAAAATTTTGTAATACTAATGAACAAGAATGAATCCTTAACGTGTCAGTTACTGGGGGGTTTTACCCTATAAATATATTTTTTAAATGTTCACTGCTTTCGATGCACTTCATTTGCGCATTTTTCGATGTTTATGGATATCATAATTTAAAATTTTGTTTAGCACATCGATAGCCACAATGGTCTTTGTCAGATTTTTATTTTAGCTTACTAGCTTATATAGTATTATATTAATGCTGTCTATACAATAACTAATATTATCATATATTGTATAATGCATTCTGATTTACCGTTGACATTACTGATCGATAGAAGGCGTTGTTATTGACGGGTCACAAGTCGTATGACAGATTTAACAATATTTCTACTGGTATGAAATGACACCTTTTAACATTTTTCAATTTATGATTATTTATTTGTAATTTTAGATTAAACACTCACAAATAATTTTCAGTATGAATATTATTTCATGAAACCTTTTCAAGTTTTGATTTGTGTTTATTTTACTTGTACTTTTTAAAGATAATAGGTATAAAAATTGATCTTCAAGGAATTGAAAATTATTTGCGATTTTTTAATCTAAAAATTACAAATAAAATAATCATAAATTGAAAAATTTTAAAAGGTGTCATTTGATACCAGTAGATATATTGTTAAATGTGTCATGTGACATGTGACCCGTGAATAACAACGCGTTACATCGATCAGTAATGTCAACGATAAATCGGAATACATTGAAGACCAATTTTTATACGCATTATTTTAAAAAGTACAAGTAAAATGAACACAAATCAAAACTTTAAGTTTCATGCGATAATGTTCACATTGTTTTACTTCATATGACGCATGCCGAGCCTATAATCACACCTTATGCTATTATCAAAGAATTTCAACAGTCAATGACGTATTGCATTGTTTGATAGTTGAAAATTATCGTAATTGTATTAATTTTTGTTTTACTTTTCAGCCAAAATATGCCTGATTCATACCTATTTCACTGGGCTATCGGAAAAATATAATTTGATGCCGAAAACCTGCTGGTGGATCACTTGGCAGTAAACATGTTAATTGTGCCAGTCAAGCTAACATGGTGCTTAAGGAGAGTTAACATGGTACGTGTAACCGCCACGCGTAACCTCCCATCGAAAGTGAAAAATAAACATAAAGTAAATTTTAGAAACAAAAAAATGGCCCGAAAAATAAAATAGAAAACTCTGGTGGAGAACTCCGCAATAGCAGGGTAATTCCAGGGGTTGGAGCACATGAGGCCCAATGCGGCCTCAAAGGTGGCGCATAGAGCATCCAAAATTTTGGATGCCCTACACTTCGTTGACAGGCCAGTCTAATAAGACGTGGCAAAAACGGAGAATGAATAGGGAGTGTACAAAATTTAATATTATTTATATACGATCCCTTTTCCTACGGCTTATATTTAGAAAAATATTGTCCTGCATCTAAAAAGGGCATTAGAAAAATCCCATTCTTTTGTGATTAAAATTTACCGAGTTATGATATTTTGAATTTTTTTAATTTACAGTGCTTTCTGGCTCTAAATGTGGTAAGATGCGTTTTTAATACCGGAAAATATAGAAAAATAATAAAATTCAAAGTATCATGACTCGGGAAGTTTTCTTTCGCAAAGAATACAATTTTCTAAAATGTTCTTAGACGCAGGAAAACTCTTTTTAATTGTATGTTATTGTAAAAGGGGAATCCATATAAAATGTAAATTTCATTTTTAAGTATACAGCCCCTAGTAAAAAAACTGCCATATCTGAAAGCTATACTTGTTTTTAATGCATTATGCAATTGGAAACATGCTTCTACCATAACTGAATTGAGAGATAATCACCACATAACCTCTTTTTTATCCCCCAGTATAACAATATTCTCTTTCTCCCTCTCTCTTTTCTTTTCAATTTATTGAAAAATTGATTTCATAAACACTTTGTATTGTATACAGTGTGTCCACGTATAACCTGACCGACCTTTATTTTCGCAACCGTTGCGTTGGTCCTAGATGTATACTTCCAATTACTAAAATAGTCAAAATTAGGTGCAGGGTTAAGATAAAAAAAGTTTGAAGCGAAAAAACAATTTAGTGAAGAATTACAGAATCTAAATTTTTATACGATCCCCCGATCCTATAAGTTATATTTAGTAAAATTTCCCTGTTACACTGGCAAGTAAGGCAAAAAAAGTCCCGATATTCTATGATTAAAATTGACCGAGTAATAGCTGTTTACAGTTGGAGTATATTTTTTGCTGCATATTAGAGGTCATTCACAAATTTAGTGGAAATATAATTTCGTCAGATATATTAAAGAAATGGTTGAGAGTAAAATTAGCATTGCAATATAAATTTGAAATCTTTAATCATTCTGACATATTACGGCAAAATGTACAATTTGTACTGAACATTATAAGAGGATAAAAATATCAGATTTTTTGTTAAATAAAAGGATGAAAAATAACAGCCACAATTCTTTACAAAATGATACATATTTTAAAATGCTGTTAGATTACACTGTATTTCAAATTTTGGGTTGTGGCATCATGTTTTTTAGCTTTTGAAAATTGATTCTTGTGTATTTTTTAGCACTGAATCCAAAAAATAACCTTCATTTTAAACCATCACATCAGGAATTTTCTCAAATCGCAAATTTCAAAGTTTAAAAGCTAAAAGTTAAAATTGATCCCCCCTCCCCTCCCAACCTCATCAGACCCACGAGCTGTTTAGCTTTAAGAAACCCAGTATAAGCCAAAAAATCTAATAAATTATTGTATTAAATAAAATTAAACTGAATAAAAAAGTCTTACATCTATTTTATAGTATCAGATTTTTCGCTATTTTTTAACCTTGAAATTTACGATTTGCAAAAAATTTTGACATGATGGTTAAAAGTGAAGGTAATTTTTTGATTCAGCGTTAAAAAATACATAAAATGTAATTATAAAAGTTAAAAAAACACAACCATCGCAGGTTTATGTTATCTAATCTAAAACTCATTCTTAAACTTCTTGACGGTAATCTATCCGAATTTTTTTTTTTTGTCTTATCCTCTAATATAAGTATATATAAGATGGTAAGAGTCGATAATCATAATAATATTGTATTGTCATTTGATTTAAGTCAGTATGTAAAATTTAACTTCGATCAGACATTTGAAAGTAAGTTAAAGTTCGAGTACAGATTTTAAATTGGAAAGACGATCATTGCAAGTTAAATAAAACCTTATGAAAAAAGTCCTTCCGGCCAGTGCCGGGAGGAAGAGGTAGCTTTCATATTCCTTATTTTAAAAAAGCCAACTTATATCATTCAAACACACGAAGCTCAATTTAGTGGAAACCGAATATAGGAGATTCAATACTAATTTTTATCAATATAATGAATGAGAATTTCGCGAAATTAGTCAGCTTTATCCAAGCTGCTTTTCTTTAAAGTAACTTATATTTGGCTGCCAAATTCGGCGATTTCTTAAGGTGCCTGCCATTTTAAGACAACATGGTGGATGAGGCTAACCAGTGAACTTGGTCGAGACCTTAGTAATTGCTGTGCACATGCTCACTCACATCGGAATCGGTTGATACATACGAGTGCTGTCGCATGCAAAAAATCAGATTTTTCAAAATGTCACCCACAATAGAAATTGAAACTGCTATATCTGAGCCATTTTTTAAGGTAAAGACAAACAAAAAATGCTCCTGAATCCTTATATCAAGGTCAAATACTTAAGAAAGAAATCTTTTTCAATTTCTAATTTTTTTGCACCTCACTTTAAATATATGTATTTTTTTTTTTAATTTAATAGCCGCCATTTTGAAACAAGATGGCTGATGAATCTGGCCAGCGAACTTGGTCGAGGTATTGATGTATACTATCCACATGCCTTCTTACATCGAAAAAGGCGAATACCTGTGTTATCACGTGACAAATGCAAGATCGTTTCAAAATGTTAGCCATGCTAGAAATTCAAAGTGCTATAATTCAACCATTTTTTAAGATATAAACAAAAGAACAAATTTTCAGAAACAAAAACTACTCCGGAATCTTTGTATCAAGAACAAACACATAAAAATAATTTTTTTCATTTTCCAATTTTTTAATACCTCATTCTAAATTTTAAATTTAATTTTTTTTAAAAATGGCAACCTTTTTGAAACAAGACGGCGAATGTGCTGGCCAACGAACTCGGTCGAGACATTGGTATGTACTATGTACAGACCAAGTTACATCCAAATCGGCTCATAAATACGCCTGTTATCGCGTGACAAAAATCAGGTCGTTTTAAAATGTCAGCCACAATAGAAATTCAAAATGCTATTACTCAGCCATTTTTTTAGATATAGACGAAACAAAAAATGTTCCGGAATCTTTGTATTAAGGTCAAACACATACCAAAAAAATCTTTTTCATTTTCCAATTTTTTGGTATCTCATTTGAATTTTTTTATTTTTTTTAAATGGCCGCCATTTTGAAACAAGATGACGGATGAAGCTGGCCAACGAACTCGGTCGAGATATTTGTATGTACTATGTACACACCAAGGTACATCCAAATCGGTTCATAAATACGCCTGTTATTACGTGACAAAAATCAGGACGTTTCAAAATGTCAGCCACGCTAGAAATTCAAAATGCTATAACTCAGCCATTTCTTAAGATATAGACGAAACAAAAACTGCTCCCGAATCTTTTTATCAAGGTCAAACACATAAGAAGAAAATATTTTTTCAATTTTCAATTTTTTGGTACCACATTTCAAATTTAAATTTTTCTTAAAAATTTAAATGGCCGCGATTTTTAAACAAGATGGCGGATGAAGCTGGCCAACGATCCCGGTCGAGACATTGGTATGTACTATGTATAAACGAAGTTACATCCAAATCGGTTCATAAATACGCCTTTTATCGCGTGACAAAATTCAGGACGTTTCAAAATGTCAGCCACGGTAGAAATTCAAAATGCTATAACTCAGCCATTTGTTAAGATATAGACGAATCAAAAACTGCTCCGGAATCTTTGTATAAAGGTCAAATACATGAGAAAAAAATATTTTTCCATTTTCAATTTTTTGGTACCACATTTCAAATTTTAATTCTTTTTTTAAATTTTAAATGGCCGCCATTTTGAAACAAAATGGCGGGTGAAGCTGGCCAACGAACTCGGTCGAGACATTGGTATGTACTATGTACACACCGAATTACATCGAAATCGGTTCATAAATACGCCTTTTATCGCGTGACAAAATGTCAGCCACGGTAGAAATTCAAAATGCTATAACTCAGCCATTTTTTAAGATATAGACCGAATCAAAAACTGCTCCGGAATCTTTGTATAAAGGTCAAATACATGAGAAAAAAATATTTTTCCATTTTCAATTTTTTGGTACCACATTTCAAATTTTAATTTTTTTTTAAAATTTTAAATGGCCGCCATTTTGAAACAAAATGGCGGATGAAGCTGGCCAACAAACTCGGTCGAGACATTGGTATGTACTATGTACACACTGAATTACATGGAAATCGGCTGATAATTACGAGAGTTACAGTGTGACATAGGTCATATATATATATATATATATATATATATATATATATGGATATATATATACATATCAATTTTGAACGGAGGGTGGTTTCGGGGTCTGGGGGTCATGATCGATGAAAATATACCAAAATTTTTTTAAATCGCTTTCCTCCGAACGGCTGCAATAGGTAGCTTTTTGTAATGAAAGCTACCTAAAATGCTATAACTCAGCCATTTTTTAAGATATAGACGAAACAAAAACTGCTTTTGAATCTTTTTATCAAGGTCAAATACATAAGAAAAAAATATTTTTTCAATTTTCAATTTTTTGGTACCACATTTCAAATTTAAATTTTTCTTAAAAATTTAAATGGCCGCCATTTTGAAACAAGATGGCGGCTGAAGCTGGCCAACGAACTCAGTCCAGACATTGGTATGTACTATGTATAAACGAAGTTACATCCAAATCGGTTCATAAATACGCCTTTTATCGCGTGACAAAATTCAGGACGTTTCAAAATGTCAGCCACGCTGGAAATTCAAAATGCTATAACTCAGCCATTTTTTAAGATATAGACGAAACAAAAACTGCTGCGGAGTCTTTGTATAAAGTTCAAATACATAAGAAAAAAATATTTTTCCATTTTCAATTTCTTGGTACCACATTTCAAATTTAAAATTTTTTTAAAAATTTTAAATGGCCGTCATTTTGAAACAAAATGGCGGATGAAGCTGGCCAACGAACTCGGTCGAGACATTGGTATGTGGTATGTACACACCGAATTACATCCAAATCGGTTCATAAATACGAGAGTTACAGTGTGACATATGTCAGATATATATTATATATATATATATATATATATCAATTTTGAACGGAGGGTGGTTTCGGGGTCTGGGGGTCATGATCTATGAAAATATACCAAAATTTTTTGAAATCGCTTTCCTCCGAACGGCTGCAATAGGTAGCTTTTTGTAATGAAAGCTACCTAAAAACATAATTTTAGTTAAAAGAAATCATAGCCTCAAATCCTTACAAAATAAAACATATGTTAAAATACAATTATTTTAACTAATCTGAAACTTTACTAATAAAAGTTAATCGTAATATTTGTACGATTTCTTTCAAAGCACAGATACCTTGAAATAAGTTTAAGTACTTTATACACGACCCCTGAAAGCATGGTCGAAATCATCTGTTTTGATATGCAAAAAAGTGGTATAAGTCATGCATTTCAAAGTTCTATAACTTGGTCAATTTTAATGTTAGATGAATGGGACTTTTTGTGTCTTACTTATTGGAGTCACAGTAAATTTTTAGTAAATATCACTTACAGGACGGGGGGACCGTATAAAAATTAATTTCGTAATTTTTTAATAAATGTTTTCTTGATCCAAATCGCTTTAAAAATAATTCTTTACCTTATTTAAACCATCTTTGTAAGTGAAAGTATGCATCTAGGATCAAAGGGTATCGAAAATAAAGGTCGTTCAGGTTATACGTGGACACACTGTATAAATCATAAATTTGAGACACATTCCAAACATTAAAAATATTTTTATTTACAACATTTAAATCACTCAAACATTTAAAAAATAATTTATTATTATTATTAATATTATTATTATTAGATAAACCATTGTGCGCCAAAAACTTTGCTAAAATGGAAAGTGACCTATAGTTCATTCAAAATTAAGAGAGAATTTAATTAAACATAAAGGTTGCCAATTTACTCCATGAATTTTTATTTTTGAGTTTTTTTTTCTTTTCTTTTTTTGGCGATTTTATAAAAATTTGCCAAATAATATATTGTCGAAGTAAATGTTTACTTTGTGCAATTAATATATCAATTAAATGTAATTGTCATTTTGCATATTTAAATAAAAATAATATAATTGCCAATTTTTTTTTTACTTTTTTTGAGAGGCGGGGGGGAGATAATTTTTTATTAATTTAATAATCAATTGTCCCTTTCCCCCAAAAGAAAAAAATGTTGACAAATATTTTATTTTTTAGATTTAAATAAGCAAAACAAGAATCACATTTAATTAATACATTAATTACACAAATTAAACATTTAATTCAACAAATTATATTATTTTTTATACATAAAGCAACGATCAGAATGCTTTGGTAAGAATCAAGTCTTGGTTGGCATTGATTGTAACCAAAGCACATGCTTTTATTTACTTGTTTTCTCTCTTAATTTTGAATAAACTTTAATCGAATGCACATTGCATATGCATAGCTGCCAACTTTTACGCTCTTTTCCTACTACTAAAATTTAAAAATAATTTTTTATTTATTTAATCTACGAAATTTACGATTTAATAAATTAAAATTTTCTTTTCATTTTTATTGGTAATAAAAAAGCGTAAAAGTTGGTAGCTATGCATATGATGCGCAAAGTTTGTTGTGATGTGTAAAGATTCAACTAGTAATCAATATAGCTTCATGATTGTTGCTGAATGATGACTTGCGTGGTTTGAATCCTTGTACTTCTGATAGTTTCTTCCACTACCATCAATACTCATTCTCATTCTATCCTGTAGGAAATATCTTTGTTTAGAGTCCCTAGAAAATATATGATAAAGATTATTTTAAAGGTTTATGCACTAAGACTAATTGTAGTATCTTGTTAACTGCAACATGATACACTTGCTTCAGATGATATTTGATATCTATTTCTTTGGGGGTAATCTCATTTTGACAGCTTGAAATTTAAGGATTTTTTTAGAATGATTATGAAAATACATTTTCACTAAATTATTATACATATGTTACAGTAGAAAACTGTTTTTCTTTAGTTGTTTTATTGAAAATGAGCGGTAGCGCTTCGAAAAATATAGTGTCAAATGGTGGACAGGATAACGTATTTTACGCATACTATAGATCGATATGACATAATAAAAATAGTTTTAGTCCGGAATCTAGTGAAATACGTAATCTCTTTTTTTTAATGCATTTTTCCTGAAATGGTATCAATTCCAAATAAAATAATGTAAATTTTCAACCAGTGCATAGAAGATATACAATTAGAGAGCATAAATTTTCCTTTCGATGATAATCTTAGAATTAATATCAATAATATACCAGGCAGGAAACTGAGTACAAAGAAAGAAATCAAATTAAAAATCATAAAAATTTAAATTGAACAATAATTTAGAAAAAAATTAAATTAAACATTTTTATCGTTATAAATTATTTCAGTTATCATTAAAGATTTTGAAATTTCAAAATATGTTTAAAGTATGCCTTGAAACGAAATTTCGCATAATCTGTTTTGCAGTATATCAGCATGCGTTAACCCTCTCGCTGCGCAACCCGAGATATACTCGGGCATGCATTTTCCCGTCTAATTAATACTATTTGGTTTTTCCCATCAGTTATTTTTTTAGCAAAAACTTTTTCTGGTTTAATTAGGACATTTTCCCCGATTACTATAGTAAAAAATTTCTGCTTTAAAAACCGGTGAAAAAGATTAAAAATTCTGTAAAAGACGCTCATCGGGAAGAATTACTTACGCAGCGAGAGTTTTAACTTCATAACATCATTGGAAAAAATTTCTATGGCAAAAGAAGCGACAGATAGTGCACGGAATTTTTAGAGCATAATATTATCCTTTAATGGCAACTTTTGAACTATTATTATAATCATAATATTTGACAATAAACTGAACATAATAAAGAAGTAAAATAAAATTGACGCAAAAATGCAAAGTTTTATATTTTACAAATTAATTTTGCTACCGTAAATTATTTTGAAATTTCAAAAGTTTAAATTGTGCCTTAAAAGTATGTATTTTACGCTTAATATTCAGAAATATTTAATATATTTTATCCGTGAATCAGGATAAACTACTCAAAAGTATTAAAAAAATTACTATGAATATAATTTCAACTGATAGTATAAAGAATTTTTGAACACGATATTATCTTTAATGAAAATTTTAGAAGTATTATTATAATCATCATAGTTGAAAGAAAAGCGAGCATAACGGAAGAAACAAAATGTAGTAAAAATTAATTATATATTTTACAAATTAATTCATTTTCCATAAATTATTTAAAATTTCAAAATCCATTTAAACTGTGTCTAGAAATGAAATCTTAGCTTAATACACAGAAATATTTCCTTAATATCTAGTGCAGTGTTTCAGCATATGCTATGAGTAATATGATTAGAAGAGATAAACTTTCCCCCTTTAAAAAATATACCAGGTGGCTAAAACATAATCACCATGATATAAACCTGGGCGGACATATTTTCTCTTAAGTAAATCCAGAATGACAATCTGGGTTCAGAAAACAATTCAATGGGCATGTAACTAATCCAAAATGTCCAGTTTCAGTCTTTTACTTCTCAGGATTCCATTTTAGCTTTTTCTATTATAGAGGGAAAAAATGCATTCAAAATATTTAAAAATCAAAGCATTTTAATAAATTTGAATTAATGACATTCCATAATGTTTAACTTCAAGGATAGTTTTCCAGATATTATTACTTGAAATAAAACTGAGCATAAAGGGAGGAATAAAATTAAACGAGCATTTTCTTATGTTTTATAAATTAATTTAGTTACAACTAAATCTTTTGAAATTACAAAATCTGTTTAAAATGTGTCTTGAAACGAAATCGTTGCATAATCTCTTTTGCAATGTATAAGCGTACGTCAATTACCTAATATCTTTGGAAAATATTGCTGTGGATATAAGGGCAACGGATAGTGTATAAAATTTATAGAGCACTTATATTATAAAATCATCATACTTAAAAGAAAACTGGTCAGAAATAAATAAATTAAACAAAACTGACGTAAAAATGCAATGTTTTTATATTTCACAAATTAATTAAATTGCCGTTAATTATTTTCAATTTTCAAACCAGTTTAAAGTGTGTCTTCTCATTTTAATGCTCAGAAATTTTTACATAATATCTTCTGCAATGTCTCAACATATGCTACCAAGAATAGTATTGGAGGAGAAATGATTTCCTTCTGCAAAAATATACCAGCTTGTTAAAACTTAATTGGTGTGATATAAGCCTGGTCCGGTAGTTTTCCCCTTAGGTGAGTCGAGAAAGATAAGTTGGGTACCGATTATAATTTTATGGAACAGTTACTAAATTCAAAATGTCCTGATTCAGCTTTTTCTTTTGCAGAATCCTATTTTAGCTTTCTTAACTATAAAGATAAAAAATGAAAATATTTACAAATCAATGCATTTTAGTAAATTTGAATTAATTACATTGTATATACTGTGACATAAATGTATACAGGGTGCTTCCTTAATTTCGTTTCTTTTCACTTCAAATAAAGGGTGAACCGAGTTAGCTGCGGCTATTAATGTGATATCTATGGACGTCATGATGAATTACACGACAGAGTCTAGTCTAGTGACAAACATTGAAGCTATCTCTAAAACGGTAGAAAAAACTACAATAAAAAACTATAAAGCAACTGATAATAAATTAATAAATATTTTTATATATGAAGGATGCGACTTAGTTTTAAAAGATGAAAACTTTAATAAATTAATATGCTAGCAAGAACAGTTTTGGAGGAGAAATGATTTCCTTCTGCCAAAAATATAACAGCTTGTTAAAACTTAATTGGCGTGATATAAGCCTGGTCCGGTAGTTTTTTCCCTTAGGTGAGTAGAGAAAGATAAGTTGGGTACCGTAGATAATTTTATGGAACGGTTACTGTATTCAAAATGCCTTGCTTCAGCTTTTTCTTTTGCAGAATCCTAATTTTAGATTTCTTAACTATAAAGAAAAAATGAAAATATTTAGAAGTCAATGCATTTTAGTAAATCAGAATTAATCATATTGTATATATTGTGACATAAATGTTTAGAGAATGTTTCCTTAATCTCGTTTCTTTTCATCTCAAATAAATGGTGAACCGAGTTAGTTACAGTCATGAATATGATATCTATGGGCTTTATGATGAATTACACTGCAGAGTAATCTATTGACAAACGTTGAAGCTATCTCAAAAACGGTAGAAAAAACTACAATAAAAAACTATAAAGCAACTGATAATAAATTAATAAATATTTTTATATATGAAGGATGCGACTTAATTTTAAAAGATGAAAACTTTAATAAATTAATATGCTAGCAAGAACAGTTTTCGAGGAGAAATGATTTCCTTCTGCCAAAAATATACCAGCTTGTTAAAACTTAATTGATGTGATATAAGCCTTAGTTTTTTCCCCTTTGGTGAGTCGAGAAAGATAAGTTGGGTACCGAAGATAATTTTATGGAATAGTTACTAAATTCAAAATGTCCTGCTTCAGCTTTTTCTTTTGCAGAATCCTATTTTATAACTTTCTTAACTATAAAGAAAAAATGAAAATATTTAGAAATCAATGAATTTTAGTAAATTTGAATTAATTATATTGCATATAGTGTAGCATAAATGTATACAGGGTGTTTACTTAATTGCGCTTCTTTTTGCCTCAAATAATTGCTGAACCCAGTTAGTTACAATCATGAATGTGTTGTCTAGCCATAGTAAAATTAGTATACGCTTCATGATGAATTATAGATCCTACATTAGAGAACCTACAACCTTACCAAAGCTTGTACGTTATATTGTAAGGTTGTAGATAGGTAGTAAGCTTGTAGGTAAGGCTGTAGGGTCTCTATGATGAATTACATGCAGAGCCCTGGCAGTCACAAACGTCGAAGCTAGCGTTTCTATCTCGAAAACGATAGGAAAAAGTGAATAAAATGAATGTACAAAGTTGTAGAGCTTACCGGATTTAGAACTAATTGATGCCTTATACATGTAAAAATAACTTTATTAGAAGCCTTGAAATGTTATTTGTTTATACACAATTTTTACCTTAAATATGTCACTAATTGCATGCAGAAGTGTGGCATTATATTACGATGCCTACTTACTAATAAAACTTACATATGTAAGTAAAATACATTTTATTTTAATGACAAAATCAAGTTACGTATGCTGTATGAGGTCCGATGGTGGACATATTGGGCATTTTTAACTTGATTTTCTTATTAAAATAAACTGTATCTAGTTATATTAGTAAATAACACCTGTCTTACACAGAGCGTCGCAAAAGTATATGGACAGGCAATTTTTTGAAATAACAGTTCAAAAAAATGAAGCAATAATCACGAAAAAAAAAAAATAATTAGCATATGGAATCCCACTATAAGTTTATTACAATAGAGAAATATCAGACTTATTGCATCAGGTTGTTTGTAAAAAAATAAAACTCAAAGTAACCTGTCTGAAAAATATATGGACAATGAAAAGAATCGCTATTATTACCACCGTATGAAAAAAATTTGCATATTTTGAATTCTGTACATGTGATGTAACTATTTTGAAATATAAAATCCCTGCTCGTTCTTCAATTCTCGAATAGTTGAAAAATGTCTCGCAATGCTTAATTCTCTGCAGTTGGTATATCAAAATTTGGCTTTTAATGGCTCAAAATGTTAAAAGTTTCCGATATTGCTAAACCAGTGTTGCCAGTGGGCTACTTTTTTTAATTGAGATTTCTTCATTGGCACCACTTTTTTGAAATGGTAAAATTCGCTTTATTTAATGACATATTAATTAAGGCGAAATAAAAGGGAATTTTACCATTTCAAAAAAGTGGTGCCAATCAAGAAATCTGAATTTTAAAAAAGTAGCCCCTTGGCAACACTGTGCTAAACAGCTGAAGTGTAGCAGATCTGTAATTTGTGAAATTTTATCGAAAGGTGACAATGATATTGCAAAAAAACGTCCAGATCGACCAAGAAAACAGCGACAAGATAGAGAGATTTTTCGAGCCTTTTCAAACCAAAAGAAGTCTTTTCTTGAAATTCCGAGGGCTTTAGGGTTTCCTATATCGAGATCTAATGATCACCATCGCATACTGGCAAGCAAATTTTATAAATATTGCAGAATGTGTCGGAAACCTATCCTGAAATTGCACCTTAGAAAGGCACGCGTTCTTTGGGCTAAAAAACACATAAATTGAACGGATGAATAGTAAAATGTTTCTTCTGTGACGAAAAAAAATTCAATTTGGATGGTTCTGATGGCTGGGCATACTATTGGTATAGTCTACGACGAGAATCCCGCGAGTTCATTAGTCGACAACAAGGAGGGGTTTATCATGGTGTGCGGCGCGTCCTGTTTCAACGGAACAATGAATATTGCTTTTCTTAATGGTCGAAGGTGCTGTAGAGGATTATCAAAATGTCCTCAAAAGCAATCTACTTCTAACTGAAAATATCTTAGGAAGAAAAAAACTGGAAATTCCTACAGGACAATGCGTCTATTAAAACCTCCCACTCAAAAACTGTGTGATTTACGCAGAATCAAGTGATTTTTATAGACAGGCCAACCATCATTTCAGACGTGAATCCAATTGAAAACCTTTGGGGTGTACTTGCACGAGAGGTGTAAACCCATGGTCTTGAATTTTAGACTATTCAGGAATTCGCAGCAAGTAGAGCAGAGTTTGTTCTCTTTACAGCCCCACATTCTCCAAACACTAGTTCGAAGCATGCCTAATAGGATTTTCAAGATAATTCAAAGGGATGGATCCAAAACTTGAATTTAAATACAAAATACCCGAAAAGTCCATATATTTTAGAGACAGCCTATTTTGATTTAGATTTTTTTTTTTACGAAAATTCTGTCAAACTTATTCTGTATTTCTTTGTTGTAAAAATCTTATGTTATGATTCCGCATGCTTATTATTTTTTAAGTGATTATTGCTGCATTTTTTGGACTGTTATTTTAAAAAAATCGCCTGTCTATATACTTTTGAGACGCACTGTAATGCCACACTCCTGCATGAAAATAGTGGTGTCTTTAAGCAAGTGATTGGGTATACAAAAATTACAATACAAGGATTCTATAAAGTAATTTTACTTTTTATGTGCTAAAATCTAAGTGAAGCAGAGTTCTAAAGAAGAATTTAATACTTGAACTAAAGCTATGTATTTTAGAAATAATTTGTTGAATGAAAAAGGAAAGAAACATCTTTCAAGAACAACAACAACATACAGAAAAAATAATGCAAGAAATTTAATTTTCTAAGGATAAATTTGAAATATACAGATGCATTCAAAGCCTATAGGTTTAACATTAGAGAGGGGGAGCGATCTGACCGATAAAATGCCTTAAGGGCTCGCTTCACTGAAACTTCCCGATTGTGAAATCCCATGTTATCCTACGGGAAAACTTCAAAACATGACAACTCCTTACCTAATATAATTATCAAAAGACAGTTTTCACCATTAGAAAGCAGACATTAGATGACGAGAATGTAGGTTTTTAAAAACTGTCTCCTTTAATTTTAAGTATTTTAAAAATCTCTATAAACCACTTGATGAAATTTTATCATCATCTTACAAATACTTAAAATTTACAGAGACAATTTTTAGAAACTCACATCTTTGGCATATGACCTCTACTTTCTGATGGTGAAAATCATATTTCGATAATTATATTAGGTAATGAACAATGGCGATTCTAAATTTCCCCATAGGTTAACGTGGTATTTCGCGATCGGGATGTTGAAGCGGCCCCTTAATATTTAGAAATCTTTACATAATCTCTTTTGCAGTGTATCAACACACGATAGCAATGATATTATTAAAGGAAAAATGATTTTTCTCTGCCAAACATATTCCAAATGGCTAAAACTTAACTACTTTGATATAAGCCTTGGGTTTCAGATTTTAATCTTTAGGTGACTCCTGACAGTTAACCCATTAACACCCAAATTATTATCTACGTTAAAATGTAAATTTTGGATTTCCCACCACTTTTAAAAATAGAGTATTTTTTATCCTATTTTATCAAGGAATTTGTCTCGTGAAAGGAAGTATATATTTATCTTCATATTTACTGGTGTAAAAAGCGCTTTCCAGCCAAATACGTGTGATCCCCAAATGGGGATCATGGCAGGGAATGGGTTAAGTTAGGTACAGAAGGTTCTATAATAAATTGGTCACTAAAATAAAATTTCCAACTTCAGCCTTTCTTGTCGCAGATCCAATTAGCTCTTTTGATCTGTAAAGAAATGAAAAAAAAACAGTCAAAATATTTAGAAGTCAAAGCATTTAAAAAACTTTTTGAATTAATGGTATTACATATCATATGGTAAAAATGGTAAAAATGCAAGATGTTTCATAGTAGAAATAAGAGCAATGATACTTACTAATGGTAAAAATTGAATTTTAAGAGTAATTTCTGAGAACGAAGTTTTGAAAAAAAATTAGTTTTATCGTATAATTTGGGAGGCCACGATCACTGGAAGGTTAAATAACTGGCAATTGTATTTCACAGCTTTGTTAAAGAAATAAGCAAACAAACAAACAAACAAAAATGTCCAGCTTAACTATCTGATAAAATTGTTACACAGTTTAAATTTTTATTCTAATCTTAAAATTTAATATTTCATAACTATGATAAATATAAATATCCAATAAATAATATTTATCCTAAAGCTCATAAACTCTGTTAATGGTATTACATATCATATGGTAAAAATTGGTTATATCATATGGTAAAACACATTACTATTATTTTCTTTAAATCTGGAGTTATCTTCAGCAAAAAGTATTAAAATATATCTTAACCCGTAAGCACACGCATTGGGTATTTTCGACCCGAAGCTCCCTATCATGATAACGACGCTAGAGGAAGGTAAGATTTTTATGGGTTTTTTTTGCTTTAAAATTTGACTTTTAAAACAAATAATATATCCTGTTACTTAAAAAAGATTCAGATAATACTTTTGACTGTATTTTTTTATTTATAATTCTCATATTTTTCCGAGAAGTTAGCTAAAATGTTAGGGTCATATTGACCCGGTGCATGTAGTTACGTCATAGAAATGCGTGTGCTGAAGGGTTAATAAAAAAATGGTTCAAATATCAATCCATGCGCTGCGCTCTCTGAAATTACAAGAATACTCAAACTAACCTCAAAACTCAAACCCATTTCTTTCGAGTTTCAATAGTTAAGCATAACTGAAAGTAAACTAACGAGCAAAAAACATGTGACTTTTGAAAAGTGTGCTTCTTTATTTTGAACATTCGAAAAACATTTGGTACAGCCCATTGCCAGATATTGACGAAAACTTGAACACTTTTTAAAATTACTGTATATAAAATCTAGGAGCTACCTTATTAAATATGTCACTTATTTCATCTTTATGTTTAATATGTTTAATTTTTTGTAATTTTGGGAGTATACATAAATATGTGAGCGTACGTACAAGTGAAAACGTTCGCATAATTTATCAAGGTATGTTTACTCATTATTTTAAACTTCAATTTTTGTATTTCGTTAAATATCGTGTAAATTTCATAAGGATTTAAAAGAGGAAGATTATATCTTTGATGACCACCCCACCCTGTGAAAAAATGAATATCATATCGCACATTGTTTTGTTACAATTTGAAAACGAATTTAAATGTATTATCATCAACTGTTTCGAAAGAAAGGCTCACATTGCTACGAAATTTGTATATATTACTCTAGAAAGCAATACTTTAACATTTTAAAATGGTCATCTTGTTACATGTAATACTTTACAAGAAAAAATAAAGAGAATAAATAGATACTTGGTTTAGTTTTTTTTTTTCTGGGGAGGGGGAGGAGGAAGGAATTTTACAAGTTAAAAATTTTAGTGACTTTTGCTCAGTTTTCTCCATTTAAACGAAATGTCGATGCAAAACTATTATTGCTGTAAAAAATATCTTACTACTTGATAGATAAATAAGTAATACATTTTTTAAAGGAAAAAAATCTGAAAATAAAATTTATCAACCAAAAAATGTATTAAGATTAAATATATTTTCCTTGCTGCAAAATGAAAATTGGTATATAAGGGGCTATACATATATAACGGTATCAACATTTTGCTAATTTTTACCCCCCTCTTCCCTTACGATATCATACGTTATCATTCGTCGACCCCTCCCAATGATATCGTTATCAATGTCTAAAAATTCTTTTATCTTTAGATTATTTTTCTTTCTTTTTATAAGCTTGCAGTGATGTACACATATGATTATACATTTATTAGTCGCACAATTTTCAGATTCAAGAAGTCAATAAAATATCAATACATGAAATAAATTTATATCATTTAACATCTAAAAGAGTTAATTGATATTTAAAAGCATCCAATAATAGCTTAATGTTAAATAATGCATTCAAAAGTAATACTGTATTCTTGCACTTGTCCCCTGCCCAGGGAGGTTAAAAGCAGAACTGATCAACAAAACAGTGGACAACCTTCGTGGTCTTTCTTTATTGGTAAACGCATGTATCATTTCCTGCACATTATGCTCCTGATTTCTGTAATAGAGAATTATATGCGCCTATGACAGAAGGACAGGAGTGTCACACATTGGAACATTCCAGATTTTGGAATGAAATGATTTTATAAACATTTAATAGCTTTAATAACAGCTTTATTTTCATAAAAACATATACAGTGCAACCTCGATTATCCGAGATAATTGGGAACGTTAGTACCTCGGATATCGGAAATCTCGGTTAATAGAAACTGTGTGTAAAAACTCGCCGTGCTTGCGAATTTAACATCTCTTTAAAAAAAAAAAAAAAAAAAAAAAAAAAAAAAAAAAAACGTTTTCTAAATAATAAAAATAAATATATGTAAAGTTCTGTTTCACAGCTTAACAAATTTAAAAAGGAAATCAACTACTAGTAGTAAATTTTAAAAAGCAATTTGAAAAAATTACGAAAGTTCACACGGCCACTGGAAACAAAGCATTGTTCGCTGTTGACTTCTCAGAGTCCAATGTTTCTTGGGAGTTGAGTGCTTTTGGGGGCAGAAGAGCCTGCATAGCACGGACAGTGAACTAAAAAGGGTGGTCATTTTCAAGGCTCATTTAAAAGAAAAAAAAAATCAGACTTTGTTATCGGCTCGGTTAATAGAAACGTCGATTAATCGAAGCTCGGTTAATCGAGGTTCTACTGTAACAATAATAATAATAAAGTAACAGTCTATTTTGATGTAAAGAAAAAGTTACTGAAAAAAAGAAAAGTTTGGTTCGATCAAAAATTATAACGATATCAAAAAGCAAACTCCCCTCACTCCAGAGGTACATTACGATATCAAGTGCCAGATCCCCCATCCCCTCTAAAGTGATAACGTTATATATGCACAGCCCCTAAGGTCCATGTTTTGACCAAAAAACTATTTCCTAAGATATTTTGCTCGTTTTCATTGAATTTAGGATCTATAGTCACTGGTTCTATGCTGGATATTCTAATGCTCGTCTAAAGACTGTGTAAATAAAGAAAAAGCATTCACCATAGAGATAAAAAGATGGAAAGACTGTGTAAATAAAGAAAAAGCATTCACCATGGAGATAAAACGATGGAAAGACTGTGTAAATAAAGAAAAAGTATTCACCATAGAGATAAAACGATGGAAAGACTGTGTAAATAAAGAAAAAGCATTCACCATAGAGATAAAACGACGGAAAGTTTTTAGTCTATTGACGTTTGCTATAGTCTTACCATATGCTGTACAATAGCGAAAACTTTTTTTTTCGAATTATAATGTATTTAAACATGATTCATTCAAATGAAAAATCGTCATTTTGAATTTTACAAATCAATAAACTATGGCACAATTTATATATAGTTATTTTATGTATGTATGTAAATTTTGAAGCAAGGTACTGTAATTATATTGCCGAATAAAAGATACTTTTAAAAAAAGTAGTGAATATCATAGTTACAATTAAAAATGCTTCATGCTCATTCGAAGTTATTCAAAATTAATGATTTTTTGAAAAATATATTTACCTTATACTGGGGTCCCAATTAATATATATATTTTGGCTACCACTATATTTTAATATTAATCTTCACTTTATTTAATCGCAGAATTTCTGTGATTAAATAAATGCGAAAATTACTATTTAAGAATACTGGCAGACAAAATGTAGACTAGTCGGATCCCTGCTTATATAAATATACAAATATGTGTATTCGTTTTTAAGGAGAGATTCTATTTCTTTTGCCTAAACTTAACGTGATTTTTACGTTTTATTTCGGTAACAAAGAAAATATATTCAGAAGATAAGCAAAGATCCCCTTCTGACTTTTCGCATTATATTTATTGGCATTTTATTTATGTATTTAACTTTTTGTGTACACAAAATTAATATTATGCAGATTAATTGACTATGACTATTAATTGACTAATTATTATGACTGCAGATGCGTCATGGACTTCCAATTTGGCAATTATTTTTCTCCGGTCACAAGCATCTGAACCAAATTTGGTCCGTATGTTATGAAATGGAATTAAATTCTGTGAAGCTCTTATCAACATTTAGTTTTAAAAGTTGATTTTTGACAAAATGACGGTCATTTGAACAAAAAAGGTCTCTTTTACGCCTTTTTTTTTTTTTTTTTTACATTTTGGGAACTCTATAAAATATTTAATCAGTGAAAATTATAGTTTTTGGTTTCCAGCAAGAACGATTAGTTTTCTTTTAAGCAAAAAATGAAGTAAATTGGCCCAATAGTTATCGAGAAAAATGGTTGCCCAGTTTGAAAACAGGGTTTCAAAAAACACTCTTTTAAAATTCTACAATAGCACTACGTTCAACAAGCGGCGTTACATTCAGTGAGCAAAAAATACTGTCAGGAAATGAAATATCACAAAACCGCTTTAGGGCAATAATACACACACTTAAAGGATGCAAAAATGCAAAAATGCAAAAAAAAAAAAAAAAAAAAAAAAAAAAATCGAAAATTTTGACCCAAAGAAGTAAAACCTTCCCTTAAAGGCGTCAATTATTATTAAAATTAAATTTATATTTTTAAAAAATAAGGCAAGTTTGCCCTAGTCTGTGCCATACTACTGCATATAAAAAATTACAATTTCTATAATTATTTCCCTTTTTAAAATGAATACAAAAGTTTTTGAAAAAAAAAAGGTTCATTTATTTTCTAAAAAATTGAAAGTCTTCTGATAAAAAACAATTCACATGGATTTTTTGAGTCGATAAATTTTAACTTTGGTCAACTAGTTCACGATTTATGCAGGTTTAAAATTTAAAACTCCTAGTGTTAAATTTATTTTCCATCGTTACAATGCGGGTAGTCTTAAAGCCCAAGTCGGAAACTACTTGACGGAATGAGCTGTAATTTGGGATTTGTATCTTTCTAGAAAACGATGTCTGTTAAAAAAATTAATAGGTTACAATTAGTATATTTTTTTTTCAAAAATTAATTTCGTAAAACATACTTTTTCGAAATTAATTTTCGAATAAAATATGAATTGTAACATAATTTTTTTTAAAGGAACCGATTTCTAGAAGCCTCAAATATACAAATGAAAATCTCGCCGAAATGTTTTTGAGTTTTGCTTAAAAATTTACCCACATTGCAATCTTTTTTTTTTTTTTTTTTTTTTTTTTTTTTAACGATTAAAAATAAATTTAACATTATAGTCCAGGCAATAGGGAATTTTACCTAGCAAAATTAATGGTAGTACTGGAAATCGGCTTTCTAGATGTTTTTTGGGTCGCTGAATCCGAATTTGTAACTTCCCACCAAAATTTCCACCGGCAACCTCCCCAAATTTTGGTAAAAAGCCCCCAAAAAAGGTTTTTATTAAAAAAATCAATTTTCTTATTGTTTTAGAGAAAAAGTATCTATAAATTTGGAAAGTAGACAAAATTTACAACAAATTAGATATATGACATTATGACTTAGGATGAAGGGGAAGGGGGGATCTGCCTCGGAACATGCGCCGCAGTGCTGCGTGGACTAAGTTGCGCAAATCCACTTAACCACTCACACGTTTACATTAGCCCTCCCATATTCCCTCCGAACTTTCTCCATAAGGTTTACTTTAAGATTTTTTGGTCGCTGAATCCGAATTTTTAACTTTCCCCCAAAAATTTCCCCCCCGAACCCCCCCCCCCCCCAAATAGTTGTTTTTAACTTAAATTTCTTATTATTTTAGGGGAAAAGCATTACGAAATTCAGAAACTAGACAAAATTTGCAACAAATAGGATATATGACATTATGAATTAGGATGAACGGGGAGGGGGAGGGCTGCCTCGGAACATGCACTGCGGCGCTACGTGCACTAAATGATGAAGTCCAGGCAATAGGGGATTTTATCTGGCAAAATTAATGGTAGTACTGGAAATCGGCTTTCTAGATGTTTTTTGGGTCGCTGAATCCGAATTTGTAACTTCCCACCAAAATTTCCCCCGGCAACCTCCCCAAATTTTGGTAAAAAGCCCCCCTAAAAAGGTTTTTATTAAAAAAAATCAATTTTTTATTGTTTTAGAGAAAAAGTATCTATAAATTTGGAAAGTAGACAAAATTTCCAACAAATTAGATATATGACATTATGACTTAGGATGAAGGGGAAGGGGGGATCTGCCTCGGAACATGCGCCGCAGTGCTGCGTGGACTAAGTTGCGCAATTCCACTTAGCCACTCACACGTTTACATTAGCCCTCCCATATTCCCTCCGAACTTTCTCCATAAGGTTTACTTTAAGATTTTTGGGTCGCTGAATCCCCTAAAACAATAAGAAATTTAAGTTAAAAACAACTATTTGGGGGGGGGGGGGGGGTTCGTGAGGGAAAATTTTGGGGGTAAGTTAAAAATTCGGATTCAGCGACCCAAAAAACTTAAAGTAAACCTTATAGAGAAAGTTCGGAGGGAATATGGGAGGGCTAATGTAAACGTGTGAGTGGTTAAGTGGAATTGCGCAACTTAGTCCACGCAGCACTGCGGCGCATGTTCCGAGGCAGATCCCCCCTTCCCCTTCATCCTAAGTCATAATGTCATGTATATAATTTGTTGCAAATTTTGTCTACTTTCTGAATTTCTAGCTAATTTTTCCCTAAAACAATAAAAAAATTGATTTTTTTAATAAAAACATTTTTTGGGGGGCTTTTTACCAAAATTTGGGCGGTTGCCGGGGGAAATTACAAATTCGGATTCAGCGACCCAAAAAACATCTACAAAGCCGATTTCCAGTACTACCATTAACCTTGCTAGGTAGAGTCCCTATACGGTCTCTATTGCCTGGACTATTAGGAGTTCCAAAATTTAAACAAAAACTTACCGGAAAATCGAAATATGATGCCAAAATTATGTGTTATTACTGAAAATTTTAAAGTTTGGTACAATTTTTAAAGCTATACGACCTCGTGTACAAAATTTAGGTATATCGTTAATTATACTTTATTAGTAATCGATTCGTACCAGTAACATTTGTATATGATGGTTTGTGGTATTTAGTATGGCGACATACCTTTTTCACCACGGCAGGTACCAGATCTCAAAGAATAATAAAATAAAGCGATTTTTGCCAACTACTGAGTAATCAAACGTAGTGTGAAATCTTAAATACTTTTTTAAGTGGGTTCAATATTTCAGTGAATAGTTACTTGTTATTTCTGATAAATAACGTGCATAGCTGCCAACTTTTACCCTTTTTTACTACCAATAAAAATGAAAAGAAAATTTTAATTTATTAAATCGTAAATTTCGTAGATTAAATAAAGAAAAATTATTTTGAAATTTTAGTGGTAGGAAAAAAGCGTAAAAGTTGGTAGCTATGAACGTGTAACTTATTTTATTTTATTTTGCTATAAAAGAAACTTTTGTCGAAATGATGATGCAGTCTTATATCATTTTCTTAGTAAATAAATATAAATAAAATGTAACATAATTACCTATTTGAATTCTGTTTCAATTTTTGATCCGAACTTAAAAACATTATTTTCAGTGAAACCGATCCGATCCCATAGTGTAAAAATTCAAACCTTGACTCAAAACTGGAATCCTGAAAAATAAATATTGAATATGAATATTTTTTTACGTACCACACCGCTTTATCTATACTTATAAAATTTTTCATAAAATAAAACGAATTAATGATAATACATTAAGTACGCCCTATTCTAAATCAGTTATATATTTATAAATATAAATCAAACTTTTAGCCAGGATCGTAACATTAATTGTTGATATCTGTGGTTTATTTTAAAACACGAAATACATTTGTCACTTTTTTAAACGATGTCAAAAAATTCGAAAAATATTATTTTTTTTTTTCTTTGAAATGATGGCCTGACAACCAGAATTTACGAACAAATTGATTTTAAAATAAAGGGTTGCTCCTTTTTTACGCGAACTATATAGATATATATATATATATAAAAAAAAAAAAAAAAAAAAAAAAAAAAAATAAAAAAAAAAAATTGGTGCGATTTTGGCAATATGGGATTAAAATTAAGTGGTACAAATAATATACCATAGCCTTTCAAAGTGTTGATTTCAGTTGCATCATAAATGTATGCGTAAACTGGAATCGAACAGAAAACTAAAACTGAAAAAGGAACCGTTATCTCAGATCAGGGTAACAGCCAGAAGGAAGGGGGAGGGGGATGGTTTTAAAGATATGGAGCTTCTCCCAAAATCAAGAATTTTTATGCAATCGCTTGCAAAATTTGTTCATTTTTATAATTTCTGTTTAGCCATCTCCTCCTCCCGAAAATTAATCCATATTCCAATACAGTTATGGAAAATTAGTCTAAAATTACATCTCTAATGTAAATGTTTTTTTTTTTTTTTTTTTTTTTGTATAAAAATGAACACAAGTTAAGATGATGAGAAAAGTTAAGACCCGACTCGAACCACGGATCGGGTTACCCGACCCGATGCAGGACTCTAGTGCTGTCTAATATCTCTAAACCAGCCATACTTAACTGCCACCTATCGACAATTTATGTGCGGACCGAGACACGCAATCATTAATCCATATTTTTAAAATTTTGAGATGCGCACGACACATGGTTTAAGTGTGTTTGGGTTGCAATTCTAATTTTATATTGATTTTTTCATATTACAATACAGTTATGGAAAATTAGTCTAAAATTACATCTCTAATGTAAATGTTCTTTTTTTTTTTTTTTTTTTTTTTTTGTATAAAAATGAACACAAGTTAAGATGATGAAAAAAGTTAAGACCCGGCTCGAACCGCGGATCGGGTTCCGGTAAAATCGGGTTACCCGACCCGATGCAGAACTCTAGTGCTGTCTAATATCTCTAAACCAGCCATACTTAACTGCCACCTATCGACAATTTATGCGCGGACCGAGACACACAATCATTAATCCATATTTTTAAAATTTTGAGATGCGCATGAGACATGGTTTAAGTGTGCTTGGGTTGCAATTCTAACTTTATATTGATTTTTTATAAATTACAATACAGTTATGGAAAATTAGTCTATGTAAATGTTTTTATTTTATTTTATTTTATTTTATTTTTTTTTTATAAAAATGAACACAAGTTAAGATGATGAAAAAAGTTAAGACCCGACTCGAACCGCGGATTGGGTTCCGGTAAAATCGGGTTACCCGACCCGATGCAGGGCTCTAGTGCTGTCTAATATCTATAAACCAGCCTTACTTACCCATACTTAACTGCTACCTATCGACAATTTATGTGCGGCCCGAGACACGCAATCATTAATCCATATTTTTAAAATTTTGTGATGCGCATGAGACTTGGTTTAAGTGTGCTTAGGTTGCAATTCTAACTTTATATTGATTTTTTTTTTAATTATTGACATTTCTTTTGAATATAATCGTTGTGTATTATTTTATATTAACAATTTTTTAGTTAAAAATTATTTTACTACTCTTTTATACATTTTATAGGAATATAAAATCTGCCCTGTTATTTATAATTAATTTTAAATTATGTTAAAATATCCAAAATATTATTTGCTTAAATATTGTATTGTTTTTATATTCAGCCTTATTTGCGATACGTCGGTATATATATATATTTAACTTCAACACTAATAAAAAATCTTTGAAATAAAATAAAAATGCCCTATATATGTATTTTTACTTTAAAAATTATACGAAATTGCACTATATATTTTTCCTTTTTAAACGATACATATTTTTACACTGAGAAATAACCTCCTGAATTTTTAGAACTTGAAAATTCTGCATTATTATTTTACGCTTATAGTTATTATATAGATAATATAGATTATATTAATTTTATTACGTTACTTTGTTATATTACATTTGTTATTTTACTATTTCCATTAGCTTTGTGATTATACATATTGTTTTACATTATTATGTAAGCATAGCGTGTTGGGGCCCACTAGTGCAGAAAATACATGTCTGCAAACGCGGGGAAAAAAAAATAAGATTAGAGTATGGTTGCAGTGTTGCCAGTTGGGCTACATTATTTTATTCAAATTGTTTGTTTGCTACTTCTTTTTTGAAATAAAAATATTTGATTTATTTAACCCCCTGTCGGTAGCAACTCTTGGACTCCCGAGTTCGGGCGCAATGCCCCTGACAGGCGCCTGTTAGAAAATCGTCATTAGCAATTAATTGACGCAATTTTAAGGCTCTTCTTAAAGTGATCAGTGATCTTTATTAGGATGTACAAAGACAGAATATTCCGAATTATAACGAAAAAACCTCGTCTAGTACCAGGGCCGAAACTAGCCTTTCTTGCGCCCGGGGCAAACATGAATTTTGGCTCCCTCACCCTTTCTTCCTCAAAGTATATTTACAAAAATAATTTTACTAATTTTCTAATGGCCGACTTATTTTAAAATTTAAAATATGTAATCATAAAATATGTAATACTGAACTACGTAAATTGAATGTGGCGTTTGTTGCAATTATAGTTCGTTCACATACAAGATTTCGCATGTATTACCGGCTATTTACAGTGTTTGCTTATACAGTAGAATTCCGATTATCAGAGTCCCACTTAACCGAGTTATTTTCTTCTGGTGGCCTAGTGGCTTTCATTATTATGAAACAGCCATTATAAATGAAGTGTCATCTTCACCTAACACTTCATTTATAATGGCTGTTTCATAATAATGAAAGCCACCAGGCCATCAGAAGAAAATGATCGATTCCAAAGGTATAATAACCTTTCATTTGGCGCCCCTTGGCTCTGGCGCCCGGGGCACATGCCCCCTCTGCCCCCCCCTTAGTTTCGGCCCTGTCTAGTACATTCAAAGTAAGTAATACAAAAAAGACTGAAATTTCGAAGAACGGGAATAATTGTGATGTGCTTGTCAGACCTATTGCGACTTACGGATGGTTAGTGACAGATTAAATAAGGCGCATATTACAATTTAAAAAAAGTGGTAGCAATCAAATAATCTGAATAATAAAAAAACGTAGCTCAAAAGCACAGCACTGCATCGCTGCCCTAAACGAATAAAAAATTCACCAATGTTTTATGTGCTCAACAGATGGCGCTGAAGTCAGATTTCTGGAAACAGCTACCTGCAGAATCTAAATGTGTAGGTAGGTATTCAATTCTCTGTTTCGTGAATGAAAATTTTCATAAATAATAAAAACCGACGAAGTTGGCTTTACGCTTTTATCCCTTAAACCGTTTATTTATCAAGAAAAGAAAACGAGGATTATGTTCTATTCTAGGATTTTCACTTTTATTCATGACAGTAAAAATAATCTTAATCTTTTATTAGCCGGACAGATTAAGTTTCTACAATTTGAATTCTCTTATGGTTGGGAAAGAAAATAAAAATATTGTGAGAAGTGAAAGAGGTCATTTTAAAACTATGTAGTGAATTCATTAAAAATGTATATGTACATTAAAAGAAAATGCCACAACTATATCATTGAGCTCGTGTAGACTAAGAAATTTTTCTGTTTTAGATGTACAAGTATTGCGTTGAAAAAACAAGTGAAAATTTTCTAAATATTATTAATCTGATATCAGAAGGAAAGATAAACTCGAACTAAATTGTTTTTAATAACATTTTCAAACATAAAAAAAAATAATCTTGAATCTACATTTCATGATTATTCGTAAGGTCTCATCCATGATTATTTCGAGCAAATTCCGTTGCTCTTTGACACCCCCCCCCCCCGCCCTTTTCTCTATGTCAGAGGTTGTCAAAATCGAGTGCCCCCCCCCCCCTCCGCTTGTTGTAACGTCACATTATTTTCAATGGTTGTTTAAGGGGTCTCAGTACTCTTAAAATTGGAAAAAATTTAAAAAAAAAGACCATTTTCAACATTTAATATTTTAAAATGTATTCGATTTTAAGACACAATTTTAATTGGGATTAAAGATATAAGTATGTTCTTTCATTTCATGTATTTAAAAAATAGCAAGATGCAGAATTAACATTTACAGGGGGCTCCTAACTGTCAGACATTTGACGAGCAGAAAATCGGCATAATAGATTACGCGCAGGATTACAAAAGATAAAATTTGCTACGAGAATAAAAATTATGCTACCTAGTTATACTTCAGATTGTAATAATTACCCTGAACCAAAATAAATTTGTATTTAAAGCATTTTTATATTTTTAATACAAACTTTTATTTAGCTAATGAAAAATTCAGAAAATTTCAACAGTATAATATCATAAATTTTTTTTTTTTTGAACAATAAAAAGGAAATTTTAGGTTCGGTTTATACAGACTAACTTGAAACATATGTTTTGGAAATTTCACGAAAAAAAATATTCAGAAGCTTTTGAGCTATCTTGCGTGTTATGCCCAAAAACGTCATTTGGAGAAAAATGACTTCAAAGTTTCGGAAACGCCGCTTCAGCTGTTGGGCGGATATAATTCTAAAAGCCATAATTTCTGTTCTAATGGAAATTTCAAGGGAACAATTATATCGAAATGTTCAGAAAAGATAGGAGTTTAACATATAAAAAAATTTAAAGTTCGAAAACTTTAAAGCTTTAACCCTCTTGCTGCGTAAGTAATTCTTCGCGATGAGCGCCTTTTACAGGATTTTTAATCTTTTATCACCGGTTCCTTAAAGCAGAAATTTTTTACTATCGTAATCAGGGAAAATGTCCTGATTAAATCAGACAAATTTTTCGCTAAAAAAATAACTGGTGGGAATAACCAAATAGTATTAATTAGACGGAAAAATGCATGCCCGAGTATATCTCGGGGTGCGTAGCGAGAGGGTTAAGAGTCCTCTGACCCCTTAAAGCTAAATTTGATTCAAATAACATTACAATTATTTTTTATATACAGGGTGTTTCAAAATTCGACCGACAAATTAAGAGGGGGTGATAGAAGGCATCTAGAGGATGAAAACTTATAATAGAACATGGAATCGCACACCACTTATTTAGTCACAAGTACAAGGTGTTTCATCTTAACTGAACTCAGGTTGACGGTAATAATTTTAAGAAAAATAAAAAACATTGCAATGAAAATGCAACGATATGTCTCTTGTTTTGTGTGAAATGTTATAACAACACGAAAGTTCTGGAAAATCAGGGTGCCCAAGCATTCGATGATACCGTATGAACTGGTCATCGCAGTCCAAAATGTGGAACGCCGAGTGCATACTGCTGTCCTGTATAATGAAATATTCTACCACTTTTTTTAGGTGCGTTCGAAATTATATAAATACATAGCACCTATAGTCGTCGTTCAGTCCGTCTGTCTGTCCTTCTGTTCGCATATAACAGCGCAATAGCTACCCAACCGGATCGTTTGAAATTTAAAGTATATAAATTGCTGCATAATTTTGTCGAGTCATTTCAAATTTTATGAAAATCGGATGTATAGTTTAATTACAGGGGCAGTCAAAAGTTTTCCGTTACATTACGGCCAATGGGAAAAATTATTTCAAGTGCATTTTAATGATGCTACAGCCTTTCAAACAGAATGAAATTGATATACACTTATTAAGTGCACTAAAATATACATATATGCAGTTCAAAAAATATTTCTAAAACTAGTTATAGTACGAACACACCTCATTTGCCACGTTTGACGGTCAATTTCCAAGTTGTTTTTAGCTAATAGGCTATCAAAGCCTGAGAGCTAATGTGCCCGCCCGTTCTGTATGTATGTATGTATGTATGTACGTACGTACGTAACGCGATAACTCTTGATAGAAACATCCGATTTGCTTCAAAAAATTTTTCTACGTTCATTGTGATACGGCGCTTCCCTGATTAGTTTTGGGAGTTCATTGGTTAAGGATAAAGGGGGAAAAAGGGTTAGCCCACCCCCCTTAATTCAAATAAATGGGTTTTTCATGCAGATTGATTCGATTTGCTTCGAATTTGGTATACCGGTTTATTATGTTAAGGAATTTCCCTGATTAGTTTTGGGGGTTCGTTGGTTAAGGATAAAGTAGGGTGAAAAGGGGGTTAGTCCCCCCCCCCTTAATTTAGATAAACGGGTTTTTCATGCAGAATTATTCGATTTGCTCCAAATTTGGTATACCGGTTTATTATGTTAAGGAGCTTCCCTGATTCGTTTTGGGGATTCATTGGTTAAGGATAAAGGGGGGCTAGTCCACCCCCTTAATTTAGATAAATGGTTTTTTTTGCAGGATTATTCGATTTGCTTCAAATTTGGTATACCGGTTTATTATGTTAAGGAGCTTCCCTGATTAGATTTGGAGGTTCACTGGTTAAGTACAAAGGGGGAAACAGGGGCTAATGCCCCTTCACTTATTTTTTTGAGGGGCATTATTCTTTAAAATAAGAGTATAATATACAATTAGTGTGAATAGCCTGTGAGCTCAATGCCATCAGTTTAGCTGGGCACTTTTCTTTTTTATTATATTATCACATTTACAACAAAAATGAGAATGTTTATTAAAAGTTTTATTATAATATACTCCAGTTTTATGAAAGTTATTACCGTCGACCCAAATTGAGTTAGGGTAAGACTCCCTGTATTTTTGATTAAATGTGTGGTTTGAGACCCCATGTTCTATGGCAATTTTTCATCCTCTTGAAATGCCTTCTATCACCCCTCTTAATTTGTCGGTCAAATTTTGGAACACCCTGTATTATAAATTGCCTACTGGAATAAAGAGTAAATATGATAAAACCATCAAGATCTTGCCTTCTTTTATTTCAAACTGTTGCAATTAAAAACCTATTGCTAATTGAGTAAAAAATACATAATTTTTATGAACCTTGCTTATGCTGTTTTTAAATAATGTTTACTTAATTCTTTTGATATGTTGGATGCAACGTCACAACATGTTAACTCAACTCCCCCTGTCACACTGTGTCACATGAGGACCCCTTCTTCCTCTTGAAGTGTGACGTAATTAATAGATGACCCCTAAACGACAATGCTTGCATCTGAAAATGTAAGGAGTTTCTGACTAAAACCACAGTTATTTATTGCATTAACCCTTTCATGTCCCATTATTTTTTTTAATTTTAAGAAACTATTATTTTTTATTTCAAAAATTAAAATTACTATCCCCCGAATGGTAAAAATTGAGATTTCCAAACATCATCGTCTCAACACTCCCCCTCCCCCTTTCACACTGTGTCACACTTTGTGGGTCCTCTCTTTTCTCTTGAAGTGTGATGTAATTAATAGATGACCCCTAAACTACAATGCTTACATGGGAAATGCTATGAGTTTCTGCCTAAAATCCTTGTTATTTATTGATTTAACCCTTCTGTGTCCGATTATTTTCTTAATTTTGAGGAAATAATTATTTTATCTTTCAAAAATCAAAAATATCTATCGTCCAAATCATATTGATGTTTACTAATATCTAACGAAGGTGCTGGTAGATATTTTGCGTAATATTTATTTGACAATAGGCTATGGAAGAATTTTTGAAGATGTTTGGAAAATTATAACTACGGCACGATTAATTAGATATTGGGTCGTTCGTAAAGTCGTGTTCGTTTGGGAAAATGATTTCGTACCGGAGAATTCTATCATTTAATTATTAGACATTGATTCCGATATCTAATGTATAATAATTACCGGGCAGAATTTTCCGGTACGAATTGATTTTTCCAAACGGACACGACTTTCCGAACGCCCTAATATAATAATTTATAATACTTTTTCTTATTTTTTTTTATCGTAAGGTTCAGACTAGTAACTCCCATTTTCAAAATTTACAGAACGAAACCCTTGTTTGAAACAAAAGTCTTAGCACATGCACAGCGTTTCAAAACGACGAATTTCGACGACACTGGTAGAAATTGTATGAATTTTCCCAAAGTTTGTCAACTCTGTAGAGTTGTTCTATAAGTCTCACAGTATGAGAAATCATATTATATTTTCCCCTTTAAATACCGTCTAGCCACGTTTTTACTAGGAAAATCAGGTTAAAACCGAAAATGAGTAACTGATCGCAAAAAAATTCTTATATACGTCCAACTTTTTATATTGTTGTAAACTATACATTTTATTTTTGTGATTTTTTTAAATTAATTGGGTTTTGATACTCATGTATGTTTTTTTGAAATTTTTGTAATTTTCAGGATTTTTGTTTTGTAAAGTCAAGATCCCACTATATCCCACAAAATCGTTGGTACATTTATCCTTTGTAGTTATTTGAAAATAACAAACATTGGGATTACCTGCGCCTATGAGCGACTTTGGCATTTAGCGGTGTCAGCGGCTCCTCTCAAATGGTCCGCCAACTGATTACTAATATTTTTTGTTATCGTTGTTGAGCAACGATTTTTTTTTTTTTTTTTTTTTTAGATTAAAATGTCATGTATTTTTTATCTTTTAATGTTAAGAAAGCTAATTTCCATAATTTATTTAGCCTATCCAAATTATGAATAAGTGCGGAAGAACCCTGATAACAATGAGCTCAAATCGAAATACCGCATAAATTGTACTTTAAAAAATTCCCTGTAAACTGCAACATGCCATAAAAAGCAAAGTTATAACAAAGTCCGCGTATACCGAATAACATTTCCGCGCCTTTCAGCTTTGTTATAAATAGTTTCTACTGTATATAAATTCAATATCAAGAGTCCCCCCCCCCCCATACACCCACCCGCTCATAAAAATGGACTATATTTTATAAATGCTATTACGTTATTTATTTATTTTAAACAGAAAACACTCTAGTACCTGCGAATGTTTTGAAACTATTTTAACTTATTTTTGATTGAGATAAAGTAAAATAACAGTCATTAGTACATTGACACATTTTTCATATTTTAGTACATATGTTTGAAAGTTTTGAATTTTTGTTTTTATAAGATTAAACTGTGTGTTATCTTTATATTTTGTAATCGATCATAATTTATTTTCCTGTTTTATTTCCTCTCTTAACACAACACTTATAAACTTATAAGAACTATGATATTCAAGAAAGAACGGTACTAAAAGCAAAAAAAAAAAAAAAAAAACACGAAAATCCGTTTAGTGAAACAAGAACTGAGAGATTTTTTGGCTATTATTCACTCTAAATCACGTAATTAATTGAACAAACTCAAACATTAAATTAGTAATTAATAACTTTTGCAACTTTTGTTAAATGAATAACCGTATTAATTAACCATTATAATATTTTTATAGAAACATTTCTACTGTAGTAATCAAGAATTCTCACATTCTAGTAAATTTAAGTTAACCCTTTAAGACCCGATGTATTTGTAAACAAAACTAGTCATGCATGTAGAAAGTAAAACATGGACTGCAATCGCTACCTGTTGATAAAAAATGATACTTTACTCTATCTGCAAGGCAGAACTATCGTTCGATTCGAGTTTTTATTACATACGATTCAGAAGCAAAAGTTTTAATGAATGTCTAACCCGCACGATCGTGCGGGTTGGGCCTTTAAGGGTTAAAAAAATGCGGTCTGTCCAGCGCCGGTTCTATAATGTATGGAGTCCCTAGACACATTTTTTGTTGACGCCCATTTACAATCTTTATCCATGAAAATAATCGAAAAATAATTTTTGTAACCCTACATTAAGCGCACCTGAATTATGCCTGTTTTGTCTAATAAGGAGAGGGCCAACCTTGTTAATCACATATTTTGATTATTTTAATATATGTTGTAGGGTAGAGACTCCTTAGTGTCAGGTTCAACGGATTTTATCCAACGCTCCTTAGTTCTTGAGAAACCGGGGTGTCTAATAATAGTGCACAACTTAAATACTTACATTGCAAGCGCAAGGATAGGTTGGTCTTAGCTCAGTTGGCACGGCATTCGCCGGCTGATCTGTGGGCCCGGGTTCGATACCTGAATGCGCTGCGTTTGTTTTTCTCATTTTTTGTTTTATAAATATACTTGTAAGTATAATTAATAATCTCATTGTCAATTAAAATTTATAATATTGTATACCAATTATAATTTTAACCTATTTAATTTTTTACTTTTAACTAAATAGTTGTATAAAACATCATAAAACTGTTAATTTTTTTAAAAATCACTTTTAAAATGTATTTCATATATTCTTTAGCGAAACAATGATATTGAGCAATTGTGACAATTCGTGATTTTAAAGAGACATCATTTACGCATTGCTTTAACAAAGGAAGTCAATGCGATAATACTATTATTCTGTTTTTAAAGTAACAAGCATAATTATATTAAAAATTAGCATCAGAATTAAATTACAACCGATTTTTTGCATAATTAAAGATTTTTAAATTTATAATTCGTATGCTTGCGCTTTCAATTATTTTACTTTCATCTTTATCTTTTTTCTGCTTTTATTTTTATTTTTTTTGAATATTCTTTTATTTTATCATAACTAGATGGCACCACAACAGATTTTGTCACGATTTTGGAATTTTTATCATTCAATTATAGATCCAATTTCTTTTTAAACCTCTTTAAAGGATGAGAAATAATAGTTTAAAAATAAAAAAATGACAAATTTAAGTTTGTTAACATTATAATTAATGTATGATATTAAAATTTGCAATTGGAATTATTAAATTATAATTACAAGTATATTTATAAAACAAAAATGAGAAAAACAAATGTAGCGCTTTTGGGTACCGAACCCGGGCCCGCAGATCAGCCAGCGAACGCCTTGCCAACTGAGCTACGACCAACCTGTTATTGCGGTTGCAATGTAAGTATTTAAGTTGTGTAGTATTATTAGACCCCCCGGTTTCTCAAGAACTAAGGAGCGTTGGATAAAATCCTTTGAACCTGACACTAAGGGGTCTCTACCCTACAAAATATATTAAAATAATCAAAATCTGTGATTAACAAGGTTGGCCCTCTCCTTGTAAGCCTAGAGTCCTTTTGTGACTCCTATTATACGCTTGAAACACCTATTGGATTCCCCACTCCACTGTCTGCAATGACCCAGCACATTACCCAAGCAGTCATGTACTCACAGATCTACCAACACTTCGATTTTTTAATACCAGTATTTCCGAAGATAAATCTTTGTCTTATTAAATCAAAGAATTTCTCTTTAGTGTTATTAAAAAAACGGAGGGTTAGGAGCTGTGTATTCTAGATTTCCCCCCTCCTTACTACTTATATTTGTTAATATTTATGCTACTAAATATAAAAATATGTTGTTATCACGTTAACAAAATCTATAAGACTACTGCAACTACTGACATAAAATTTATTAAAAAAAAATTAAATTAAAAAAAATCTAAAATAGTCCTACTACCATAATATATAAGATTTCAATAGATAGCAATCAGCTATTTCAATTGATATCAGCCAGCCAATTGATTAAATTGTGATTGATTGATTATAAAGTGCCCAAACATTGATTGATTTGCTTGGGAAGATTGCACGTCACGAAAAGTTGCCCCTAGATTAAGACTTGTATATTGTAATTAAGAGACGGTGCTAATTTTGCTGGTCTTATTAAATCAAAAAAAAAAAAAAATGAAATTGTGATTGTTGATTATTGTAATGATTTCAATACTTAAATTACTGTCATCTTAAAAAAAAAAAAAAAAAAAAAAAAAAAAAAAGATATGCTACAATTCATATTTCTTTCAAATATTATTTTCAAATAATACATAGGGTGAGCACAAAGTATTTCTCTTATTATAAAATGTTAACGCGAAATAACCGTTGAGGATAGCAATGCAAAATTTTTATCTTTGCATAACCCTATTCACAAAGTTTATTATATTATTATTATTATTATTATTATTATTATTATTATTATTATTATTCTCGAACAGATTGAGGAACTATTTCATAAACATAAGCAGTGAACCAAAAGCTAATTTGTCAGATGTACTGTAAGGGGATGGACTAATTTATAGCCTCAACACTCTCTCCTTAATATTCCTCTTGATTTCTTTTTTTTTTCGATTCGGGGAGGGGGGGGGCAGTTATATCAAAGACAGAGCCTTTATCACCAGTTCGTGATAAAAGGAAGACTAAACCTATAAGGAAAAGTACACTTAAGAGATGCCGAGTCTAGTGTTCAAGAAGAACTGTTGGGCACAATTTACTAAACTAATTCGAATTTAATATATTGCAAAACCCCGCAACAGTTTGCGTTGTTATTGAACTCAACAAAATCTTCCTAATGTATGATAATTTTTATCACCGTTAAAACTGGTGACCATCCCCCCCCCCCCCTTAATAAATATTTCGGCGGTTAAAACACAAAGTAAACAAGTGATAATTATTCATATTAACAATGTGTTGTATTGCTATCATATCGTTATATTGGAATTTTCTTTTAATCGAAATTTGCTGTAACGAAAATGGACTGTAGTATTATTTGATAAATTGTTTCCCTAAGAACAATTTTAATTAATTTGCTCTACATCGAGGAAATTAAAATAAAACACTCGTAATGAAAATGCAAGTAATCTTTCAAGTACTCCATTTCAAGTAATGAGGAATTTTTTCTACTGAAAAACGAAAAATCAACTTAAAAAATTAAAATCGCAAGTATTTCTATGCAATGTAACTACGCGAACCCGTATCTTGAACGTACATCAGTAACATAAATTTATCATTGTTCTTATTAACAATATTTTGCATTTTATCATACAGTTATATTGGAATTGTCGTTTGATCGGATTTCGCTTTAACTAAAATGTACTGTAATATTCTTTTATAAATTGTCTCAGAAATATTTGAAACAATTTGCTCTACATTAAGGAAGAAAATAAAACAGCCGGTACGCTCTTAATGAAAACCTTAGTAATATTTCAAGTACTCCATCTCACATAATAAGGAATATTTTCTGCTAAAACAGGAAAACTGAACTTAAAAAATTAAAATCGCAAGTAATTCTATGCAAAACAACCGCTTAAACTCATATCTTAAATGCACATGAATAGCGTAAAGTGATCGTTGTTCTTATTAACAATATCATCACGTGATGCTCATATTTCGGAAACAATCTTCTGAAACGAATAATCTTGAGTAAACACATGAAATATTACATTCTAAATTTAAATTTTGTGTCAGATATGAGAAATAATGTTTTATTTCAGCGAAGAAAATTTTTAATATGAAAAACGCGGACCAGAAAAGCAATCAAAGAGAACAATTTTGAAATAACTCTCTTTTCACGATCTACGGAGCCTGTCTGATAAAATGGAGATTTTCTATTATATATTCATTCCATCAACTTTGCGTCTTGTCATCATATCGGCTTTCACTGTGATTATAAACAGATGCATTAGCGTTCAATGATGTTTAAGATTTGTTCGAGAAGGATTTTTATTTACTCGAGTATTTTGGCTCTAGTCTCGGGGAGCTGCAATTTATTAAATAAAAGCAATCAGAATCATGCATAATTTTGAAGTTTAATATGCGAAAGTAAGGATGATGTAAATGTGTCGTATCAGTGTAAAATGTAGCAAATTAAATGGAGTATAAAATATATATGAAACATTTGAATGTTTGATGTTGTTTGTCTTGAAGTAATTCCCTTCTAATAAGTGCCCATATTAAATATGTCTGCTCAAAATCAATTAGTACGAAGGGAGTCAAAGTTAAAAATATCTGTTTTGATTTTGTAAACAAAGGAAGTTCATTTATTTATTTTAATCGGCGATTTTAAAAAATGCACAAGTCCACTTTTTTTTAAATGCATTTTTTTTTATTGCAAACGTGTCTTTGAAGGTAGGTTCACTTGCGTCAGGCAAAAATTGCACATGTTTTTTTATTAGTTGCCACTGCAAAAATGTCGTTTATTGAAAAAGCAACATCAATCAATGACAATACCAAATACATTCTAATAACTAAAAACAGAACAAGACAAAAATGTGATCGAACACGATTATGAATATGTGCTTTAATGAATAAATGCCAAGGTTTGAGGATTTTGATTAACCGAATAAGGAAGCGATTTTGTAATCATCATACAAGAACCTTACACGATGAAACGAGTCTTTGTGAAAATGATTAAGCAGGCACATGCATATCTGGAAGTATGGAAAGGGCAGTTTAAACATCTATTGTAAGTTAGAAGAAATAAATCCGTTTTTGAAATTTCTTGCAATTCTTTCACAATTTCATTATCGATTTTTTTTGGAACACTGTGTAAAAATGTAATAGTAGAAAGTTCGTCTTATGTCCTCAAAATATAAGTAGTCTAACTACTCTGCAGCATTCGTTTCTCGTCTAGGGCTGACAGCCAAAAATATGAAATAGGGATCCTGTTCCTGTTTTAGTCTAATTTGTTTATTGAAAATGGCATTTCAACTTCAAGGGTATCCAAACTATTTTTCGCGATCGCGACTCACTGACAGGTCGTGGGTAGAGTTGCCAGGTATCCCGAGTATCAGAGGTTCCAAGACCCGTTACACACAACCACTGCACGTGACACCGTACACTGAGAAAAAAATATACCGCCTTCACCTAGAATGAATAGGTAGTCATTTTCTGTATCCCTAAACTAGAAATATAAATTTCCGAGCTATGCGAATAGGGTAAAGAACTAAGCTGAATAGACGAAATGATCTAGAATTTCTAGTCTCTTGTTTTCTAGGTGACGAAACGATAAGGAATTGTTTCAATAGCGAGAAATTATCGCTTAATTTCTGGAATGGTTTCATAAACAAGAATTACAATTACTAAAACTAACCTCTTGTGTTCGCATCTATTTGCAGGGATTTTTAAATAAGTTTGACCACGAGAATATAGGAAAACGCTCTTGAATTCTAGTAGGAGACTCTAGAACTCTCTATCAAAGGGAACTAGAATTTATAAGGATGACATGGAACTATTTTTTCTAGAGCCACAATTTAGATTCTAGATGCCAGAACTATATTTTTTTCTCAGTGTAAGCCTCGAGTTTTTCACGATGCAGAAATTTGTTAAAATTTCTCCTCCTAATGTCATGCTGTTCATTAGTCTGCAACGAATGGAAACTAATACATTATCTGTGAAAGCAAAGCCTCTCTAAAATCGAAAAGTTTTATAATTCTACCGAAAGGAATATCGTACAAATACACCTGCTGTGACGGAATATTAAAAAAAAAAAATACACAAGTCCACATTTTTTAAATGAAATTTTTTATTGCAAACGTGTCCTTAAAGGTAGGCTCACATACGTAGACAAAAATTGCACATGTTTTTTATTAGTTGCCCCTACCAAAAATGTCGTTTATTGAAAAAAAAAAACAGCATAAATCAAGGACAATACCAATTACACTGCAATAGCCAAAACTAGAACAAGACAAAAATATGATCGAACACGATGATGAATATGTGCTTTAATGAATAAATGCAAAGGTTTGCGTATTTTGATTAACCGGATAATGAAGCGATTTCGTAATGATCATACAAGTACCTTACATGATGAAACGAGTCTTTGTGAACATATGATTAACCATACACATGCATGTCTAGAAGTATGAGAAAAGCAGTTTGAACATCTATTGTATAGGATAGAACAAATATATTTTTTTTTCAATTACTTGTAATTTTTTCACAAATTCACCTGCGATTTTTTTTGGAACACCGTGTAAAAACGAATATCAAAAAGTTCGTCGTTTAGAGAAACCTTATGAAACATGTGATAACGGAATTCGTCTTAAACGTTACAATTTTTAGTTTCTATGGTAAAAATACTAGACAATTATAACTGCTCAATCGGAAACCTCTCTAGTACGAAGTTTTGATTCAGTCCCTACTGACTCAGCTGTCATAGATTTTTACTGTATAAGATTACTGTGTTCATTTAGTACAGTAAAACCTACTCAGACGAAATCTCAAGTGACCGTGAAAGATTCTGTATTAAACAGGATTTCGTCTTAACAGGTATAATTTTACGGTTATCCTTCCGTAGGGACCATGATTTTTTTATTTTTAAAACAGTATTCCGTTATTGAAAGGTTCCGTTTTCATAAGATTTACTGTAGTTTTATGCTTCACTTTTTTTGTCACTCTATCCTTCTTTTTATGCCAATGGCCCACGCAACGCAACACTAGTCATGAACGGTATTTTGATGGGTCGTGGTACCCTCGGTCAGATTTTGAAAAATGTATAATTAATTTTATCTTCTACGTAACCATAAAAACTACGTGTTAAAACTTTAAAGTAAAACAAGGAGTTCCAACCCGGGCTTCCCAGGTTACAGAATATAGGTGAAAACCACACACACACACACACATATATATATATACATATATATATATATATATTTTAAAATCTCTAATAGCTATTTTACGTTTAATATATATATATTTTAGATTTTTTACTAACAATACCAACAATAAGTTTTATATGAGAAATAGCTATTATGTATTAAAATAAAATTCCGAAATTTATTAAAAGCGATAATTTCCTCTTGATCTCGTGCCAGGATTTAACAGTCTAAGAAATAGCAAAATACGGCTAGCCTTTTTTACTCGACTGCCAAGAAGGGTTATGTGTTTCACGCGTGTGGATTTCTTTATACCCTCGAAACAGCCCAACGGCTGGATGGATTTTAATGAATGAGGTCTCTATTGATTCGTCTTAACCGTCCGATGGTTATAGGCTAGGTTTTGTTTTTATAAATTCAAAATGGCGGCCATAAAATAAAAAATGGCGGTAGAGACAAAAAATTTTTTTACACACCATATTGAGTGACATATCATTGGATAGGTCTTTCAACATGAAGACGATGTTTCATTGACTATTTTACAGTCAGGAGCTCCGTTTAACTATTACACAACCTGGAAGTTGTGTAGGTAGGATCTCTAGCTTTACTGCTACTCTAACCATCAAAAACATCTATAGGCCTCATCAAAACTGTGTTTATAGATAGGAACTAACAATTAAACACAATTTAAAAGTCATCAATACGAGTAAATAAAAAAAAATAGGTAAGTATTATAAAGAATAGTTTCACATTGATGAAAAATAATTAATTAGTTCAGTCGGGTATTTTGATTTTTTAAATTTATTGTTTATTATTCTGATAATTTCAGTAGTTTAACCCTTTCGTGGGCGGTGGGATATGTCCCACTTAATTTAAATTACCAAATGCAACAATGGCACCAGAAATTTGAAACATAATTTTGCATTTATAATGTATATGAAGTAAAAGCGTTTACTTATTATGAAACAAATTTGTTCGTAAAACCTGGTGTCATTCAATCATTTCAACATTTTAGCAACTGAAGTACTTTGCCCGTGAAAGGGTTAAGCGTGGTTCGATTACCTGCCATAAATTTGTGTTTTATTTATATTTTATTATTTTATGCATGGATTGATACAGTTTTAATTTCATTATGGAATATAAGCCGGAAACAAATGCAGAACTATTTTATTTATATTAATTTTAGTGCAAACAGGTTTATCTTTTGTAATCCTCTATCTGCAAATTACAGAGATATAGATTTTAAAAAATCATGCTTGAAAATTATTTTTAAAACAAGAAAAATCCAGTTAATTGCGATACAGTTTTCAAACAGATTGCGATATAGTTTTTAAACAAATTGCATTTGAAAGTACATTTTTTTCTCTATTCGACGGCGTAAAAATTGAAAATGTGCGGTGTTTAGAAATTTAAAAAGTTGCAATAAAAGTTAAATTTAATCGTCTGCTGTTACCATTCGCAAAATGACATCAGCGTTAGGCAGAGACACGTTAGTCTTTTATAATATACCGGGTGTCCCAAAAATGACTGATGGATTTTAAAATTCAATAACTTCCAAACAGTGACAGATATTTATAAAATTCTTGCAGGGGGTTATGTATGATGTCAGGAGTTTTTGTACTGTGATTCTTGATTTTAGTTCGAATTTCAAACAATAGATGTCGCTGAGAGCAATAGGCACTCAGTCCAGACAAAATTTTTGGTACTTCGGGATCCATTCAATACATGTTAATCTCCTAATTTACTTCCTAATTTATTATTCTTTAATTACATAACACTCCTGCAAGAATTTTTTAAATATCTGTCACCGTTTGCAAGTTATGGAATTTTAAAATCCATCAGTCATTTTTGGGACACCCGGTAGATAGTGTGAAAAGATATAAATAAATAACTTTCTGAAAATAAAGTGTTTTATTATACTTTGGGTCGAGAATTGCTTAAAGCAAAAAAATTAAAAGTTTTCAATCCCGACAAAGGCTTCGCATAACAATGCCATAAACCGTACCGATTTTTAAAATGTATTTTTTTCTAATACATTCAATATTAAACTTTTTTTTTACGCAGAAAAATGTTTTGATAATTCTCCACATTCACATTAGTATTATTTATTACGTTTCTCGTGTATGTGCTTTGTATCAAAGTTAATCTTTTCCTTAGGATATATTGTACAAAAGATACATATTTGGTGGGTCGTGAAAAAGGTAGAAATATTAAAGTGGGTCACATAACAATAAAATTTGACCACTGAACTAGATTTTTTTAAACTCTTATTTGTAAATTATACTCTCAAATGTATATTTGTTACTTTCCGACGTGTTCACAAAATCACATTCGACAGAAATAATTAAAAAGGAAAATATACTGTTAATTAATTTAAAAAAATCAAAAAACCCGACTGCGTAAAAAGCAAAGGAATTAATTATTTCTCATCAAGGTGAAAGTATTTTTTATATGACTTACATATTTTTTTTATATATACTTACATTGATGACTTTTAAGTTGTGTTTAATTGTTAGTTCCTACCTATATACAGTGTTTTGATGAGGCCTATAGATGTCTATGAAGGTTAGAGTTGCAGTAAAGCTAGAGATCCTACCTACACAACTTCTAGGTTGCGTAATATTTAAACGGAGCTTCTGACTGTAAAATAGTCAATGAAACATGTTCTTCATTTTGAAAGACCTATCCAGGGATATGGCACTCACTATGATGCGTAAAATGTTTTTTTTGTCTCTACCACCATTTTGTATTTTACGACCGTCATTTTGAATTTATAAAAAACAAACCTAGCCGGACCATCGGGCCGTTAAGACGAATCGATAGAGACCTCATTCATTAAAATCCATCCAGCCGTCGGGATGTTTCGAGGGTATAAAGAAATCCACATACCCAGATACGCGTGAAACACATAACCCTTCTTGGCAGTCGGGTAAAAAAAAGAATTGGAAATTGTACTAGCAACCAGATATCTAGTACAATTTCCTTATTTACACTTAATTTGTTTTTATAGCACATTATCGTTCTTTACCTTTGAAAAAATAACTAACTTTACAGAAAATTCTAGTATCCAGAACTAGTGTTGCCAGATGTCCCGCGTAAATCAGGGCTCCAAATGCTGTAAATACCATTAATTTCTGAAAGTGTATTTCGCCATCTTTAATCGCAGATAATTCTACCATTAGATAAGGCAAAGAAAATTACATTAAAATACTGGTGTCCAGAGCATGTGGAGCCCAATTTACGCGGGCCAGCTGGCAACACTACCTACAACTCTAAGAGCCCACTTTTATAAATACAGTAGAGCGCCGATTATACGAACAAGTCGGGACCGACCCTAGTTCGGATAAGCAAAATTTCGGATAAATGGACAGACAATTTAAGGGGTGTTCCTGACTATACTAAAACCTTCACACTTTATCCGCAGGCCAGTAACTGGCAGTACCAGTCAGTGCTAGCGTGTTTAAAAACTGTTTTTTTTTTTTTTTTTTTTTACTTTTTTATTATTTAATTTTTTTTTCTCTTTTTATCATTTTCTGAACTCCGGAGATTATAATTTAAGCAAAAAAAGCTTTCGATTGTTGCTTACTTCAAATAAGACGTTCTTTCTAATGCTGCCATATCTCGAATTCTTCTTAAATACGTTAGTTGAATAGGATCAGAGTCTGCCGTTCAAGCCATTTCATAGCTGTTTCCAAACATTCAAAGGCTTCGTATGGGATGGACCTGGGTCATTTTTAGGGCATTCGTTTTCATTTCTTCAAATTCTTTTCATCTTAAATCTCATCCACAATCTCATCATCATTAAAAAAAAATTTTGAGAGAAACAGTCTGTTCGGATAAATGGAAGTTCGGTTAAAAAATTTTTTTTGAGAGAAGTAGGCTGTTCAGATAATTGGAAATTCGGTTAATTGGAGTTCGGATAATCGGCGCTCTACTGTAGCCAATACAGTTGCTAAAACCATTAATATTCAATTCTTAACACATTGAGTGCCACGGTGACTGACTCTGAAGCTGAAAAATGTACAATGTTTTAAGTAATTTTTAAGAAAGTATAATCCTGTAATAAATAAAAGGTAAGTAAATTTTAAATAAATTTTCAGTCATTACTTAAAACAAGATATATTTTTTTTAGTTTTATATCATATTTTAGACCGTCAGTCATCGGTAAATGACGCGTTCTAAACGGAAAGTTCAGTGTCAGTCACCGGTGACTGACGTGGCTCTTAACGTGTAAAAAAGTTCTGAATTAAAACTTTTCACTACTCAGTACAAACAGCAGTAATATTACAACATTCATACCTCATATTATTAAAAATACCCTCAGATTATTAAATACATATTAAAGATTTTACGATGTTTTCGAGCCCATAGTGTGTTATTTTATGCTTCCTGCTCGATCTTTATCCATCTCATGACACTGATAAATCAGTAACATAAATTTCTTGTATAAGTGAACTTGGTAGATAACAACTCTACGTGAATTTAAGAGTAAAACTAATATGTTATGCAGCTAATCCTTTTTTGCACCGTAAGGTAAATGTTCTGGATATTTCGTGAATCATTTTGCTAGATCGGCAGCTATGAGGTTCCCTACCTATCATAAACAACATAAGGACTTTTTTCCTCCGAAAAACTTGAAAAATGTTCACAAATGAAGAGAAATAAAACGCCTTAGAAATAGTCAGGCGAGGTATAAAGGTTGTTTGGGACCTCAAAAATCCTTTATGTGAGGTGGGTGGTGACTAAAGTGTTAAGTGGTGAATTTTCTCTCTTAAAGTTTACGCTAGTGAGAGATATGTTCTAGTGATTAAAAAAGTGGTGATTTTTGAAGCTGGATGAAAAGTCATTCTCACCATTAGTCCACTTGTTCTCGAGAATTATACCTTAAGATTGTGTCCCTTTTAAACTTGCAACTGTTTCCTTTTTAATATACAGTGCACCCTCGATTATCCGAGCTAATTGGGACCGTTAGTACCTCTGATATCGGAAATCTCGGTTAATAGAGACTATGGGTAAAATCTCGCCATGCTTGCAAATTTAATATCTCTTAAAATAAAAACCAATAGAACGTTTTTCAAATAATAAAAATAATTATATGTAAAGTTATGTTTCACAGCTTAACAAATTTAAAAAGGAAATCAACTACTACTAGTACATTTTAAAAAGCAGATTGAAAAATTTACGAAAGTTCACACGGCCACTGGAAACAAAGCATTGTTCGCTGTTGACTTCTCAGGGTCCAATATTTCTCGGGAGTTGAGTGTTTTTTGGGGCAGAAGAGCTTGTATAGAACGGACAGTAAACTAAAAAGGGTGATCATTTTCAAGGCTCATTCACACACACACACACAAAAAAAAAAAAAAATAAATAAATCAGACTTCGTTATCGGCTCGGTTAACAGAAACCTCGATTAATTGAAGCTCGGTTAATCGAGGTTCTACTGTATCGTTAATGCGCGAGTGCATAATTCGTATTTATTGTTGAGTTATTGTTTGTTTTTTGTCTGGCAGGTAAACTCCATCAAAGTCAAATGAAGTGAAAGTTACAACTCCTAATTTAATAATTAGATTTTAAGCTGAATTGAAAAATTAAATGTAATAGTGGATAGTTACGAATGAGTAGCAAAAGGAATTGTTGTTGTTTTTACATTCTCTGTATCTGGACATAAGTTCAAACAATAGGATTCGTAATTTTCAAAAAGTAATTTTTGCTTTATTTAATCGCAAATTGTAGCCAACTTATTAGACAAATATTACTTTTCGAATATAGTAGTACAAATCTGAAAATATATTTTGGAAGTCAGTCTTGGAAAGCTGAATAAATAGATTAAAAATCTTGAAATAAATATATGATCAATTTGAGCTTGTAAAATATATTTTTTAAAGCTATTATTTCGTATGTAACATTATTCAGCAAATAAATAAGAACAATGTGTATCATATATATTTATATATTGAGGAGAAAGTACGAATGAAAAGTATTTTAATTATTTCTCCGTTTTGTTATAGGTACAAAAAGACTTAAAACCTTCAACGAACTGAGAACGTATGTCATTAATATCGTAGAGCATTTCAACGCCATATGTAATATTTAAATGGAATACATTGTATTTTTTAATGATGCATTTATATTTCATATTACTGTAACAAAAAAAAATAATAATGAAAAATTCTCAAATAGTTACATATACTTAAACGCAAAAAATATTTCAGTATATATAAACCCAATTTTTAGTTTGCATATTCTAAATCGCTGTTGAATTGGGACAACATTGTGAAGATCAAACGTTTTTATGCGCTATACAGAAAAAGTTGAACTGAGAGTAAAAAACTGTTTATTTTAAAGAAAAATACCATTTTAACCATAAAAAAGTATTTGACTATTAAAAAAATATGAAGTTAGTAAAAAGAACAGAATTTTGTTTTTCTAAAATAAACGTTTTTTAATGCATTATCAGATAACAAGTTTTTCTGCCAGTTTTATGGGATTGTTTACCATGTATATTTACAGAGAGAGATAGAGTAATTAACCACAAAAAAGAGAAGTTAAACAAGATTTTTAATTAATTTTCTTCATCTTAAAATTAAGTGAAACTCATAAATTTTTGAAATCATTAAACACCGTATTCTGCAAAGTATATAATATCAAATGTGAGTAGTGCATGCAACATGCGAATCAATAAACAAGTATCAGAAATGAAAAAAAAACCTTTAATTTTATCAGCAATATTATTTAATATTGACATAAACATGCTTTCATAAATCCAATGCTTATAATTTACACGTTTATGCATTACATTTTTTCATTCATTTAGTTGACCTAACAAATTCAACAACATGTTTCAGGCTTATATACCATTTTTTAATTATTGCTTTATCTGTTTTAACAAACAGTCAGATTTAATACAAAATATCTCACATTTTCGTAAAGATTACTACAAATATATTTGACTGTATATTCATTCGTAGTTCAATACCCCCATTACTGTTTCATCTCGAAAACAAAGAAATGAATATTTGACACCAAATAAAATTAACATGAATATTTTTCTGATATCTTCTCTCTCGGTTACTTCAAAAGAGGAGCTAAAAATTGTCGTTCATTAATAAGATATAGAAATATGCGTTTGTAAAATGAATTCTTAGCCATAATTTTTCTGTTTTCCGATGTTTTACATTTTGTATTCTGTGTTTAATATTCAAATATTTTAATTAAATCATGCAAAAGATTCCTTCTACCTTAATCACACGATCTCTGGTATACACAATTCGAAGAAAATTTGCAGATAGCATTATTATTCTTATTTTCTAATTAAATGCTTATTATAATATTCAACAGATATTTCGTTAAGCTGAAATGCATATTTATTTGTTGAAATTTAATATTGTGTTGTTTTACTACGCTGTAAATAGTTCTGTTTTGTTGTATACCGTTTTAATATATTAATTATTTTAATCTGTTACACAGATTGCGCAAGCGTTTAATGTTTTTTTAGTTATTAAACTTTTTATTTTGCATAATTTATCAATAATTTTCATTGTTTCTAGGAATAAAATATTTTTAGTTATCTCAGCTATTTTTAGCTTTTAGCTATCATACACGTCTGCAAACAAAATAAAACAACAATGATTGGTTTGTGCTCGTTACCGCAGATTATCTGCGCAAGAGATGGATTACACATCGCGGATTGTTCTTTGTAAGGGAACCTAACCTCTGTATTTATGCAAGGTGCAAAGAAAAACACAAAAAACTCTGAACAGTTAGGCCAACGAGTGCGACATGGGTTCGAATTCAGCACATCACGCCTACCAATTTTGAGAATAGAACGAATCAGCCACTGGTGGGTTTAAAGCAAATTGCAATCATAATGAGAAATCCTGACTTTCCAAAGTCATTTCCATAGATAGATAACTGGTGTTAAAAAATAGTTTAAATGAAGCAAGTATTTATCTTGTACTAAAATATGGTAATATATATAAAAAAAAAAATCAGATTTATGCGAATCTATATTTCATAGCTATAACGGAGCCAGAATCTCATACGACAGAAATATACGACAGAAAGATTTTCGCTCACTTTTCTCATTTTACTTTGCATACGCTGATTTCAATTTCTTGAAAACTTTTATCAAATAAAGCAAAATTGTACCATTACGGTAAAATCTCGATTTTGAAAACTGAGTTCGGCAGATAGATAATTGTTATTAAAAAATACTTTATTTGAAGTAAATTATTTTCCTGTCCTAAAATACGGTTATTTTAATAAACAGTTTCTGCTTTATGAAAATTTATATTTCTTTGCTATAACAGAGCCAGATTTTCACACGATAATGCATACCCGAAAATTTTTTCGCTCTTTTTTCTCCTACCTATTTACTCTGCATATTCATCTGTAAGTTGATTTAAATTTCTTGAAAGCACGAATAAAATAAAATAAAATTGAACCTTTGTGTGAAATTCTGACTTTGAAATCTCAGTTCGGCAGATAGATAATTGTTATTAAATAATATCTTATCTGAAGTAAATAATTTTCTTTTCATACAATATAATTTTAAATTAATTAATTAATTTTATATTATTTTAAATGTAATTAAAAATGTTTCAGCTTTAGGCGAACTTACATTTCGTAGCTACTACAGAGCCAGAATCTCACACGATAATACCTACCAGAAAATATTTCGCTCATTTTTCTCTATTTATTAACTCACTTTACTCTGCATACGTGTCTATACGTTCATTTAAATTTCTTGAAAATGTGAATCAAATAAAACATTATTGAACTTTAGTGTGAAATCTCGATTTTGAAAAATTATTAAATAATATTTATTTTGAAGTGTATAATTTTGTACTGAAATATAATTTTTAATTAATTACTTAATTTTAATATAATTATATAATTTTAAATATAATCTTGAAAAAAGTTTCAACTTTACGCGAATTTATATTTCACAGTTACACTGTAAAAAAAATTCCGCAACGTTCCTGGGAAAAAATGGGCAGCTGAGTTGCCCATTATTTCCAAGAAACATTTCTTGAAAATGACTGGAACTTTGCTGTATATGTTAAAAACTTTCTACAGAAATGCCAGTAAGTTTCCTGCGAAGTACCAGGAATATTTCTGTTGACAGCAAAACATTACTGACATTTCACAGCATGCGGGATCCGCAGACGATTTTTACATTTCCAGTTGACAATTTTCGCTTTATTATCATTATTTGTTAGAATGAAAAAATATTTTGAAATTGACATCAAAATTATTATTTATAATTTACACGAAAAAATAAATTTTCAGTTAAAATTCTATAAAGTAAATATATATATATGATATATTGTTTCTGAACTTTGCTTAAAATATAAAAATATATAAATGTAAATAATAATTAGAAAAAAATCTAGACATAAAATATTTTGGATTTTCGTCAGTAATTATGTTAGTTTACAAGTTAGATAAAATACATATAAATTTTCATGAAAAAAAAAAAAAAAAAAAAAAACCTAAACGTAATTGTATAATTTTTCCGAAAATAAAAAAAAATCAAATTTGCAGCAATTCAAAGTGTCAAATATATATCAAATTTAAATCAAATTGTAATAAAGTGTTAAAATATAAAATTAATTAAAAAAGAAAAAAAAAAGGCCAGAGGTAGCATCGAACTCGGGCCGTACGGGTGGCGTGCGAGCTTTCTGCGTCCACACCACGAAAGACACGTTGAGAGCTGCAAACTAATGGGTATTTGAAACGTATGCTAAACCTCGGCATCTAGTTTCTCAAAATCTAAGGCCCATTTGAAGAAATCCTTTCACAAGAATAATTAGAGATAAGAACTCTAAAACATACTTTAAATTAATCAAAATCGGTGAGAATCATGTTTGATGGTCCCCTGGTTAATGGAGATCCAAATAATAGGTGTATTTTTTTTTACACGGTCTGCTCGTTAAACGTTCCACAGACAAATACGAGAGATAATCTCTTAGCGATGTCACAGAGGTATTGTATTTTCATCTGAATTGTCTTGACAATAAAGACATAAAGGATTATGTCGTCTATTGATTTATTTGCATTCCATATTGATTTTTTTACATTCATTTAAGGAATTCGTTTTCGACACTCACGCGCGAGCAACGGATTATAGCAAAAAAATAATAAATGGCGGCCGCAGCGTTTTGCTGTTTTCAACTGTTGTTCGGCGTTCAGGAACGTTTCAGATAAGAAAACCAGAATTTCACAGGAAAGAGCTAAATTATTCTGAAAACCTGAGAAAAGGCGAAACGTTCCTGGATTTTACATGGAACGTTACCATTTTTTTTACAGTGTATAACAGAGCCAGAATTTCACACGATAATACATAACAGAAAGCATTTGGCCCATTTTTCTTTATTTATTCACTCATTTTACTCTGCATACGTGTCAATACGTTCATTTCAATTTCTTGAAAACGTGAAAAAAAAAAATAAAGCAAATTTGAACCTTATTGTGAAATCTCGACTTTGAAAACTCAGTTCGGCAGATAGATAAATTATTAAATAATATTTATATTGAAGTATATAATTTTCCTGTACTAAAATATAATTTGAAATTAATTAATTTTAATATATTTTAAATATAATCCTTAAAAAGGTTTCAGCTTTACGCGAATTTATATTTCGTAGCTATTACAGAGCCAGAATCTCACATGATAATACCTACCAGAAAATATTTCGCTCTTTCTTCTCTATTTATTCACTCATTTTACTCTGCATACGCGTCTATACGTTCATTTAAATTTCATGAAAACGTGAATCAAATAAAACAAAATTGAACCTTAGTGTGAAATCTCGACTTTGAAAAATTATTAAATAATATTTATTTTGAAGTATATAATTTTTCTGTACTAAAATATAATTTTTAATTAATTAATTAATTTTAATATAATTATTAATATAATGTTAAAAAAAGTTTCAACTTTACGCGAATTTATATTTCATAGCTATAACAGAGCCAGAATTTCACACGATAATACCTAACCGAAAACATTTCGCTCATTTTTCTTTATTTATTCACTCATTTTTCTCTGCATACGTGTCTATACGTTAATTTCAATTTCTTTAAAACGTGAATCAAATAAAGCAAAGTTGAACCCTAGTGAGAAATATCGACTTTGGAAACTCAGTTCGGCAGATAGATAAATTATTAAATAATATATATTTTGAAGTATATAATTTTTCTGTACTAAAATATAATTTTTAATTAATTAATTAATTTTAATACAATCTTAAAAATGCTTCAGCTTTACGCGAATTTATATTTCATTGTTAAAACAAAATCAAAATGTCACAGCATAAAAAAAAAAAAAAAATCCCTGCCGGCTCGGCTTACAGGCGGAGGTAGATTTCGAAGTTAAATATTACTTTCACCAACTAAAACTAAATCAAGATTAGAGATAAACACAGTTTAACAATTTTATCTGGCCGCTTTTGACGAGTTTTTAATTTCATTTTTCCGTAAATGCTGGTCAGAATCATGTTAATACGATAATTTTTTCTGCAACTCCTATTTTTGTTTAATTTGTTTTTGCTGTAAGAGTTAGTCCTATCAAAACTTGTCAATATAAAAGTTGCAGATAATATTAAGACGATTTATAATAAATTCAAGCGGATTTGTAATCTTATAAATTGACGAAGTTATGAATTTTTGTCTTCTTCAATCCTCTCATTTTTTTTTCCTTTTCTTTTTTTTTCCGGTAAGAATTAGTCCTATCAAAAACTTGTCAATATGAAACTTGTAGATAGTATTGAGGAGATTTATAATATGTTTAAGTGAATTTCATATCTTGAGAATTGACGAAGTTATGAATTTTTTTCTCCCTAAAACAATATTTTTTTCGAACCTTGAGCCTATTTTTAATTTTATCCAAACTCAGTCATACATAAACTTTGGCCCTTTTCCTAGAAGTAATAATAACTTTAAACTGATTTGATATGTATAATAATTAAGAAGTTATGGATTGTTTTCGATTTTCACAAACCCCCTCCCTATTTCCACCCCCTTGGTCCGATTTTGCCCATTAACGAACATGACCGAGATTTTCTGCCCCTTAATTTTATGTATCAGTTTGGAAGAGATTTTGTGCGGAATTATGGAAGTTATCGTGTCCATAAAAAAGTGATATATATATATATATATATATATATATATATATACTGCTCAAAACAATTAGGGAAGCAGATGGTTTTAACAAAATTGCGCAAATATTTACAGCGATATGTAACGTATAATAAAATACCCATAATTTAAACCGTAGTAGAAAACAGATGAAGAAAACTTCACATGCAAATAAAAGTTTGTGACGTTAAAAACTAGAAAAAGGGGATAAGTGCAGAAATCGGGATTTTGCAGAAACGTCTGTTTCACTGTCTCAGTTGTAAAATTCAATTGCTCAGCTTGTGTTTTGAGAAAAGTTGTCCTGAAAATGTCACAACAATGTGATTTACCGGAAGGCTTGGCGTATTATCGGACAGTTGAACCTGAGGAAACACAACGAAGTGTAGCGGACGCTATTGGAGTCGAAAGAAATGTCGATGCAAGGCTGTGGAATCGATTCCAAGACACGTGGAATGGTAGACATCGACAAGGGTAAGGTCGGCCATGTGCTACCACAGAAACTGATGACCGATATATCCTGTTAACATCTCGTTGAGACGGAACGGGCAATGCTACTCAGCTACAAACACAGTTGTTCTTGGGCACAGGACGGAGGGTGTCCAGCCAAACAGTCCGAAATAGGTTTCATCAGGGTAGTCTCTATGCACGTAAGCCAATGGTCTGTATTCCGTTGACCTCAAGCAACCGTGCAGCCCAAAGAAGGTGTTAATTGAAGATCGAGTTTAGAGGCAACGTTCTTGGAGTGAAATTCTGTTTACAAACGAGTCCCGATTCAGTCTAGAAGTGACATCCGATGTGTTTTGGCATGGAGAGAAAGGGACACTCAAAATAATCCTACATTCGATGTGAAAGATCACATTAAAGACGAGGTGGGTTGCTTGCTTTGGGCTGGAATCAGCATAGGTGGAATTATGGGCCTGCATATCGTTCGGAATGGCACTTTGACGGCCCGAAGTTATACAGACGAGATACCGAGACCTCCTGTCGTATTTTACGTTGCAGAAATTGGTGATTCCTTTTTTTCCATGCATTTTAATGCCAGACCGCATACAACTTGTCTTGTGGAGAACATGCTTAAAGTTGAAACAGTAACAGCATACGGAATGGACTACATGCTCTCCTGGATCTGATCGAGCATGTTTGGGACACACTCGGACGACGCATTTCAGCGGGTCTGAGGACTCCATTTATTGTCCGGGATTTGGAGATTGCAGTTCTTGAGGAGTGGAACAGTACTCCCAGTAATCTTATCGATAATGTCATCGAATCCATGGGAAACAGCTGTGCGACAGCTTTATCTATTCGATGGGACCACACGCCATATCACCTTGCATCATTCCTAAACTGTACTATTTTTGTCATTTACATGAAACCAAATTGGTGCCCTAAACCATCTTTTCACGTTGAATCGATCGTTTCAATGAATTAAAGCTCTTTTGCAATTTTTTTTTTGCGATTTTTTTCTGAGTTGCGCATTGATACACACATTACTCTTAATTTTAAGCCCATGGTTGTCTCGCACTGTTCTCTTCACTTTTTTGCTTGCTCCCCTAATTTGTTTGAGCAGTGTATATATATAAAGTTTTGAACTGGGGTGGTTTTGGTTCCTAGGGGTCATGATCGGAATAGATCTGCAAACATGTTTCAGAAATTCCGAATTTGGGATAATGTAATAGGTAGTATTTCTTACGAAATCTGCCTAAAAGTATATTTCGCTATTTATTCACTCATTGTACTCTGCATACTTGTCTATACGTTCATTTCAATTTCTTGAAAACATGAATCAAATAAAACAAAATTGAACCTTAGTGTGAAATTTCAACTTTAGAAAGTCAGTTCAGTAGATTACTGCTGTTAAATAATATTTATTTTGCAGTATATGATTTTCCTGTACTAAAATATGGATATTAAAAAAAAAAAAAAGTTTCGGCCAGAATTTATGTTTACAGCCAGAATACCACTCGAGAATATGTAACAGAAAACTAATGCGCTCATTTTTCTGTATATATTAACTCATTTTACTCTGCCTATACTCGTCTATATACACTGATTTAAATGTCGTGAAAACACAAATCAAATAACACAAAATTTACTAATATTGCGAAATGCCGATTTTCCAAAATCAATTCGGCAGTTGGATAACTATTATTAAATAATATTATATTTAAAATAAATAATTTTCTTGTACTATAATAGGGTTATTTGTAAGAAAAAAAAAAAAAAACTTTACGCGAATTTATGTTTCAAACCTACTACAGATCCAGAAACTCACAGGATAATATACAGCTGAAAACTATTTCGCTCATTTTTCTCCGTTCACTCATTTTACTTATCGTACTTTTCAGTACATCGATTTCAGTTTTTCGGAAGCATAAAACTGTTTATAACAGTAAGAATTTAATTCGACAATAAACTTTAAAAATCTAAATTTTAATTGCAGCATTTTTTATTTTTCATATTTTGCACGCACTCATCGTTATATGCATTTTTATGTTTCGTAAAAATTTTCTCCGCATACTTCTGAACTAAGATAAATTGAGACATAAATCTATTAAAAAAAAATAACACCACGTATTTTACAGTCAAATATCAGTTGCAGTTCCATTTTTCTATTTACCATTCTCTCAGGCGTTGTGAAAATATTAAAGAAATATTCTCTGTTCGTGTCAAAATAATATTTCAATATTAAAGAAATTTTTATTTATAGTTTACTGAGATTATCCGATAAAATTATAATGCTTAGGCAAGGAGTTTTAAGTAAATAAATAAATAATAATAAAAAAAAAAACACTTTGCATATCTTCAAAGATTCACGTGGCTTAGTATATTGTATAACGTTTTAAATTGAAAGGATTTTTTTGTGTGTCTGTGTGTGGGGGGGGGGGGGGGATCAATTTCTGAAACCCCGATGATTGAAAAAACATAAAACATAAAACTATGAGTTATAATACTAAATAAAGCTAACCTATGAGTGAAATGTTAAAAGAGAATTCGTGTATTTTAAACGTACGAAAAAATAGTTGTAATTTTTTACTCCCCACTCACCATTCCTTTTGTTAATAATATTTCAAGAAAAAAAATTATGGAAATCTGAAAATTATAATGTATACTAAATAAAACTAACTTATGACATGTTATATTAAAACGAATTGAAAGGGAATCATGTATTTTGAAAGTATGGGAAAACAGTTAAATAAAGATTTTTTCGTTGTACTTTTATTTTGTCTATACTGTTTAAGAAAAATATATGAATATTTTAAAAGTATAAGGTATACTAAATAAAGCTAAACTTGTGACATAAAATATTTAATGAAAAGGGAACCGTATATTTTGAAGATACGGAAAAACAGTTATACAAAGATTTCTTTGTTTCCTTTTTCTATTGTTCATTTTGTTTTAAAAATACATGAAAATTATAAAACTATAAGATATACAAAATAAAGGTAACTTATGACATAAAATATTAAAATGATTTGAAAGGGAATCGTGTTTTTGAAAATACGGAAAAACAGTTATAAAAATATTTTTTTGTTGTATTTTCTTTTGTCTATTCTGTTTTAATAATAATGTATGAATTTCTTAAAATTATAAAACATGCTAAATAATACCATCTTTTGACATAAAATATTAGATTGAAAAAGAATCGCATTATATTTTGAAAGTACGGGAAGACAGTTATACAAACTTCTTTTGTTGCCTTTTTCATGCTGTTTTAAGAAAAAGTTATGAATCTTAAATCAATCAGGTATACTAAATGGAGTTAGCACATGACATAAAATATTAAAACAATAGAGAATCGTGTATTTTGAACGACGAAAAGAATTACAAATATTTTTGTTGTCTTTTTATTTTGGGCTTGAGACACACGAGCCTTTCTCTTTCCCTTGCATTTACATACTTACCTATCTTCCGTATTTTTTAAATAAATAAAAAATATTTTAAACCAAATAATTTATTTAATTAAACGCATCTTCCTTCCATGTAATAGTCATTTGAAATCTACCGTTGATTTAGTTCATTTAAAAATATTTCTAGTTCAAATGTATTTATTCTCCAGCTAAAATCGGGAAAGTTGGCAAGGATGCTTTGTGTTAGCCAAATTCTAATTTTTTAAGCTAAGGTTAGGACAACAAACACACACACGCATACACACACACACACACACAAAAAAAACCTCTGTTGACTACAGAAAAAACTTGCTCTCTATTATTTTTATCCTGTGTATGCTTTGTACAAAAGTACTGGGTGTCCGAAAAATAACTGATGGATTTTAAATTTCAATAACTTGCAAACGGTGACAGATATTAAAAAAATCCTTGCAGGAGGCTTATGTATGATTTCAGGAGCTTTTTAACTGTGATTCTTGATTTTAGTTCAAATTTCAAGCAATAGATGGCGCTGAGAGCAATAGGTGCTCAGTCCAGACCCGATTTTTGGTACTTCGGGATCCATTCAATACAATTTAATCTCCTTTTTTCGCATGGAAGAAGAGAGAGGCCGAAAAATCGACCCTGGATTTAGCGGTTATTGTTTGCAACGCCATCTATCGATGTTATTTGTAACTAAAACTGAGAATCGCAGCATAAAAACTCCTGAGATCTTACATATCACTCCTGCAAGAATTTTTTTTAATATCTATCACCATTTGCAAGTTATTGAATTTTAAAATCCATCAGACATTTTTGGGACACCCGGTAGTAGAGATTAGTGGTTTTCAAACTTTTTACCTCACGGTACACTTAGTGGTCCTAATAATACTTCCACAGGCATAATCTTCTCTGAAAAAATTATATTTATCTGACGGTGTGAGACCATTTTCTCGATTCCTTTGCCTATTGCTTCAGAGAGTTTACAGACAGACAAATGGAATTTATGACAAATAATGGACATTTATGACACTAAATCTCATTTCGAAGGAAATAGCTTAATATGAAATTTTCAATATTAAAGGATCGATATTTCTGTTAATTATTAAAATCTTGATGCAACTTGACTTAGAATTGTCGCGAAATACCACAGGCCCTCTCACCTGATTGCGCAGCGGCACACTGGTTGAGAACCATTGGTATAGATTGAACATAGACAGTAGCAGCTCGTCAGGGAGTTCACAAACATATTACTACCAGAATTTTAGTATAAAAAATTTCACCTTATTTATTCGTGGAATATTCTACGATAAAAAAAGAAAAAATTAATTTACGGAACTAATGGTGATTGTGAGCCGACTGACGAGCTGCTATTGCATAAATCTCTATAACCCATACATTAGGTGGGTCGCATAACAATAAAGTTTACGAATCGCAGACTTAGACATTTCGGCGTAAAAAAGGAAAGTTTTGTCGATTATTAGCTTCTTTAAATCCGTTAAATTTATTTTCTTATGAATGTAAAAATCTATAGTTAATGCTTAATTACTATCCTAAATAATTTACGTTGATTTCGTTGTATCTCTGATATACATTATATAATTTCCCCATTTATACAATTTATACAGCGATATTTTTGGAAAAAAATCAATAAAGAACAAGAAAGTGTGTTATTTTCCTTTTAAATACGAAAGCTAAAAATAAATAAATAATTAAATATGACTAACAAAAGTTATAAACTTATCTTAACATTTACTCTTTATCTACTGACGGTACTTATAAGTACCATTAAATTAACTTGTTATAAAATTCATTGAAATACATCGATTAGTTGTAATGCAGTTTAGAATGAGTTATAGATGCATTACTTTATCTTGTTCCCAGGGATGAGATTTCCGAGTTTTTGCTCACCAGTATATTCTTAGAGAAAATGTTGTTCTATTAAATCGCAAAAATGTTCCGATTAAATGAAATACCATTTTCTCTAACAAAATACTGGTGGGCACAAACGCGGAAATCTCATCCCTACTTGTTCCACAAGCATTAATGGTTACACAAAACTAAAATATTTTTAAAAGGATGATTTCTTTTGTCTTTGCATCTTTTCAGCTTTCTTGGAGTTGGGGGAGGGGGGAATTTTACGATTTGGAAATATTTCTATATTTCTAATGTAAGGAACATTATATTTGTACATTTCCTAATTCTACAAAATACTAAGAAAAATATTTAAATTAAAGATATGAGTGGGTTTATAAATCCCTATAAATTCAAATTTAATGAATCCTTCTAAATCCTTCAATCCTTCAAAAATTTATTAAATGATTATGTAAATCTTCTAATATAGTTTCAAAAATTCATGAAAAATGCTTTAGAAGTTAAAATTCTCATGAATTCATAATTCAGTACATAAAGGGTTAAACTAAAACCCTGTATTTTACTGATACAAGTATAGTAATCGAATGTTAAAAATAAACTGAAAAAAAAATTCATTTACTTACATCGAAGTATATTTTTAAAGACTACACATTCCATTTATATTTTTTAATTGTATGAAATTATATGAAGGTATTTGAAAAGACCGTGGCAAAAACATTGGCAGCCAGCAAATCATAGCCAATACATCACACTCATTGAAACCCTCTGGTATTTATAAATCTCGTTCAGTAAGCTGGATTAAAACAGCTAACTTTTCACATTTTACCTGCAGTATTGTACAATCAGTGCAAAATAAAGCCACATAGTACACAATTGTAAAATAAAGCGTAAAAGCTTACTGGACTTCATTTAATGGAAGATAATTCATATCTGCTGGCACAATAAAATTCAGTTCACTAGCGTTACAATTCATTATACAAATGGAATTATTTTGGCTGGTAGTAAATAACTCGTCATTGCATCACACAGAAATACAATGGATCATGAAACAATTTTCAATTGCAATATGTGAGTACTTGAATACCAATATTATGTTCAATTTAATTTTAAACAATTTTAGCGAAAGTTCTGTTGTTAACATGTTACGTACACTAATAGGTATTGATCCATAGCACGAAACGTTTAAAGGATATAGATTTGATGATAGAACATTTGTTATTCGCAAAATTAGTCTTCCTTGATTCACTGGTTCCGCAAAAGTGTATTAATAATGATGTTACTTTAAATTAATAACTAGCGTTATTGATTGGTAACACAGAAATATATTTTTGATCTTGATTAGCATTACTATTTTTAACCCGTATTTAAAAAAAAAAAAACATGCGTTGTTATTAGATATCGGCCAATTTTTTGTCATATTACAATAGGATGAATGCCTTCATGCAGTATTAAATGAAAAACGAAAAAAAAAAAAAAAAAAAAAAAAAAAAAGAAAGAAAAGAAAACGAATACATCTATAAGACGGACAGTTGTGCTATAAATACACTAGTTTACACGATTTGTGGAATCGATAAGTCAATGGGTGTTTTCATAAAGTATTTTTAATGCTGAAACAGAAAATGTAAAAAAAAAAAAATATTCTGCCACGTCACGTTTTCTAGTAAATGATATAAAGTTACCTAGTTAAACAGTTCACTTTAAAGATATAAATTATGAAATTAATATTATAAAAAAAAATGTATTAACCTATACATGTTTTACCAGAAACTGATTTCTAGAAGTTTTAAATATGCGAATCGAAATAGTTTTTTTGAGTTATGCTTAAAAAATTACCCGCATTGCAGTTTGTTTTGCATTATTTAAAAGGAAGTTAATCACTAGTTTCAAAATTTACATCTGCGTAATTCCTAAACTACTCAACCGAATGACCTCCCATTTATTCGTGAGTAAAATTTACCGAAGAATCCAAATATGATATCAAATTGATATTCGTATTTGAAATTTCAAAGTTTGTGACAATTTCAAAGTAGAGACGGCCCCCTAAGCTAAACGTTGTGTAACAAAAATGTAATGACTCTAGTTCAACTACGTTGGAAAGTGCTAAAAATAATCTCTGTCATGTAATTTTATTAAGATATTTTCAAGATAAATGTACCACAAAGAAATTTTTTTGTAAGTTGCGATACGATGGAATATAAAAATAGTTATATAAATAAAAAATAATTATATAAATAAAAAATAATTATATAAAATAAGGTATTTGGAAATATACTTATTAAAGTATTTACTAATTTGCATTATTTTAGCATAAAACAGCCACACGACAAAGTTTTTACTTATATTGCAGATGTGCAACAGAAGAAAAGATTGACGTATTATATGAAAAATATATTTCTGATTTTTTTCATTATTTTTCCTGTGTTATAAACCTTTCAGAGTATCATATATATTTTTTTCGAAACAAAATAAAAAATTGCGCATTTAAGGGTTAAATGTTTATGGAACTCCCTGAGTAAGTAAATATCTCTGTATATTTTTCTTCGTGTTACTTTGTCCTTTGATGTACATTTTAATGCCCCATGCATATTTTATTAAATTTCCACCTCATTTCAACTGTGAAAGACTGTTGCCAAATCCAAAATAGAAACTTTCTGAAAAATTCACAAAATTTACAGGTATTCTTACTAATATACTAAGAAATCAAGTGACGTTTCCCCTTTTTTGTTAAAGGATCTACCATAGAGGCCGGCAACCTTTTACCAGTGTTGTGTTGAAATTATGTTTAAAAATCATTTTGCGTGCGAAGCCATTTCGGTTAATTTGTTCTAGAACTTTAAAGCAGATTACATTCCAATTTTTAATAATTCGATATTATATTAGATGATATTAAATTATTACCATAAAAATCTTAACCCTTTAGTGCGCAGCTTTGCATATATGCAAACAACAGTGTTTTGAATTTAATATATTTTTTTTTAAATTCGTGTATATTTAATTCACACCAGAAAATTAAAACAGCAATATGTGCTTTAATTAATAACAGACATTCCATTTTTAAATAAAGCGAAATTAACCATCGAAACTTTCTGGTGTAAAGTCAGATTCTCTGAACTACGTAATTTCTAGAACGTAAATTAAAGGGTTAAATGTTAAGTTTTATAAAATAAATAATTATATAAAATAAGGTATTGGGAGACATACTTATTAAAATATTGACTAATTTGCATTATTTTAGCGTAAAACTGCCACACGACAGTAGTTTTTACTTGTATTGAGATGTGCAACAGAAGAAAAGATTGACGTATTATATGAAAAATGTATCTCTGATTTTTTTTCTCATTATTTTTCCTGTGTAATAAACCTTTCAGAGAATCATATATAATTTTTTCGAAACAAAATAAAAAAACGCGCATTTAAGGGTAAATAATACATAGTATATTTTATTATATATGTACCATTAACCCATTGATTACGGGGTAGCACTGGACACTACTTTCATATTCAATTGTACGATAACTTACAATTTTTTTTCTTTCTAGCATATTATTCTTGAAAATATCTTAGTGCGAGTGTATGGCACAGTTAACTTATTAAAAATTGGTATGAATGGGAAAAAAAAAAATACTCCATTTGGAGGACATATATGTCCCAACCCGTAATCAAAGTGTTAATTAATGTGGCATAGAGGCTTAATCCCTTCGCGACGAACATTTTTTATATAATTTTTAATATTGTATCACCGATTTTAACACTTTCCAACATAGTTGAAAAGTGTTTATGAATTCGGTTTGTCTGCCTGTCTGTCCGCCAGTTCGTGCTTTAACTCGCGTAAATATAGTCCGATTGCCACAAAATGGATATATTTTATTGGGATTTACTATGGCATGTTCGGTATTGAAAATGAAGTGTGTAGCATTTTCGATTCAATTACAGGGCCACCCAAAAGAATTACGTTACATTACGGTCTATGGGCGAAGAATCGTTTGCCTTGTATTTTAATGATATTACAGTATTTTAACACTAGAACCGCCGGAAATTTTACTCAAATGTTATAAAATTATTTTACACCAGAATTTTTATTTAAAATTATTTAATATATTTATTCAACTTATTTCCCCGTGGTACATATTTAACTTATTTTAGAAAAAAAAATTCTGGTTCGAATCGAAATATTTGCACTTTTTACCGGTCAAAATAACCGCTGCTACGGTTCTAGTGTTAAACATATTTAAATCGATATACATCGCTGAGGTGTACTACATGGTTCTTGCTATAGAATAGGGTGTGCATAGAACATATCGTTTATTTACAGGGATACACAAAAGAATTTGAGTATAGAAGAAAATGAACAATAATTGAACAATTGAAGTCTACGAACAATAATTCCTGGAAGTGCGTTTTCGGTTGCGGTATGCGTTTTTAAATGTAACTATTTTTTAAATATTACTTGGTGTGTATAAATTCTATATATTATATACAGGGTCGCACAAAAGTTTTCAACAAAATCCGTTTATTGGCTGAAATTGTTGAGTAAAAATTTTCAACAGTGCTATGCGTTTAGCTGAACTAACTTTTAGCATACTATGTAGTATGCATACAGATCTGTAAATCATATACAGGGCTGCAAAAAAAAAAAAAAAAAAAAATCGCATATTTTAACGACTATTCAAGGTAATAGCAGAAATCTGGTTTTTAAATGCGTTATGCGTTTTCCAATTTAGACGTCATCTTTCATCTTAGTAAACAGTGAAGGTTTGTTATAATATTCTGAATGTGTTGGAAAGTGTTCCATAATCTATCGACAATCATATCTGTATGCATGATTTTTCATTCTTTTTTTTTTTTTTCGAAATAGAATTGTTTGTCTAGTTTAATCTCGGAAATATGCTCTGATTGAATAAACCAAAATTTACAATTAAAAATTAATTGCAGTGATAATCAAAGAAACACAACACAGATAGACACGCAGGCATTTATTCCAGATACACAGACTCCCGAACAGACATTTTCTAAAAATAGCAAACACTTGTTGAGGATTTCTAAAATGTATAAATCTGGCGAAAACCGGGAATCGAAATTTTTCACGGATCCAATACATTCTTCTTAGATAGAAGATAGTAAAAATAAATATACAAAATCATATTGCTACTTAATCCTTTATGTACTGAATTATGAATTCATGAAAATTTTACCTTCTAAAGCATTTTTCGTGAATTTTTGAAACTACATTAGAAGATTTACATAATCATTTAATGAATTTTAGAAAATTTTTAGAAGGCTTGAAGGATTTAGAAGGATTAATTAAATTTGAATTTATGGGGATTTTGTGCAATATTTATAACCCCACTCAAATCTTTTATTTTAAATATTTTTCGTAGTGTTTTGTAGAATGAGGAAATGTACAAATAGAATGTTCTTACAATAGAAATAAAGGGATATCTCCGAATTGAAAAAGTCCCTCTCCCCTCCCCCAACGCCAAGAAAGCTGAAAATATGCTAAGGCAAAAGAAATCATCCTTTAAAAAATATTTTAGTTTTGTGTAACCATTAATGCTTGTGGAACAAGTAGGGATGAGATTTCCACGTTTATGCCCACCAGTATTTTGTTAGAGAAAATGATATTTCATTTAATCGGAACATTTTTGCGATTTAATAGAACACCATTTTCTCTAAGAATATACTGGTGAGCAAAAACGCGGAAATCTCATCCCTGGGAACAAGATAAAGTAATGCATCTATAACTCATTCTAAACTGTATTACTACTAATCGATGTATTAAATGAATTTTATAACAAGTTATTTTAATGGTACTTATAAGTATCGTCAGTAGATAAAGGGTTAATCTTAAACATTTACAAATTAACAAGATCTTTGCTCTTGTATCTTTAAGCTGAAAGAAGAAAAATAAAAATGGAAAAATTCAGTCTGCGTGCCGCTAAAAACAGGTAAGCGTATCACGTTTGGCACGCGTTGGTTGTCAGTCCCTTGATATATAAAAATGTGGTGTTAAAGTTGAAGCTGTGAACACGACAGTCAGGGAATGGTTTCATCGGGAAGCAGTTTCGAATCACTCATGATATAATACATTCATAAGAACAGTAAAATCCGATATTCGATTACATGATAAAAGGTTCAAATTTCACGTGTACCAGTATAAAAATGACACACTGAATGCGACAGAAAGATTCACGTTGTTAAGCGCGGAAAAATGTTTATTTCAGAGCAGCCTTAACCCGTTTACGACGAGCGGCACATGTGTGACATATGACATGCGTCAAATCTTTGAATTTGGACACCAGTATTTCTGAACAAAGATTTTCGGCTTATCTAGTCCCCGAATTTTAGCGATTAGATAATATAAAACCACTCTTTGAAAAAAGTGGTGCTCAAAAATTAAAAGAGGTGTACTTGACGCTCATTGCCAAGGCATTAGGGAGCCGACAACAGTTGCTGAGTCAATTGTAAGGCAGCCGACACTGACGCACCTTTATTTCGAAACTACTGGAGCGATTTCAAAACTTAATAGTTTCAGCCAGAGTTGCCAGTTTGGCCTCCAATTTTAATTCGAAATTTAAAATTCATACCTGAAATTTCGAAAGAAGAATTTTCACTTTGAGTGATCGCTAAATGTCTCTTATTAAATAAAGCATAATATACTATTCTTTATTTCTGGTATGAACTATAAATTTCTGAATAAAACTGGAGGCAAAACTGGCAACCCTGGTTTCGGCAATAGCTAAATTATAAATTGATCGTTTGGCAAATAATAGAAAAATGCAATAGTCATGTCAATTAAAAGAAAAAAAATATTTCTTTTTTTTGCAAAATTTCGTAGTTATTGTATTTTTTATTTTGATTTCTTGAATAATGATCAATTTATAGTTTAGCTACTGCCAAAACTATTAAAAAAGTAATTGAAATCGGTTTAGTAATTCCCGAGAAAATGATACATCAGTATCAGCTGCTTAACATGCGATATAGCAATCGTCGTCGCCCCTTTGATATGCTAAATCTTCGAATAAGGTAAGCTTCTGAATAATATTAAATAAACAGTATTTTTAACTATAAAAAATGTACTTTTCACAATTTCGTTTATCATATTATTTTACCTCAAGGTGACGTCCGCAAACAAGATTTTATTTTTCCATAGCTGCCAAATTTTACGCTTTATTCCTACCACTAAAATTTAAAAATATTTTTTTCTTTATTTAATCCAGGAAATTTACGATTTAATAAATTAAAATTTTCTTTTCATTTTTATTGGTAATGAAAAAGCGTAAAAGTTGGCAGCTATATTTTTCGTAACGATCATTACTCAGTTGCATTTTATTTCATTAAGTTTATTTTGTTTAAAAATGTTTAGGTAATTTAATTAAGCAAATTACAGTAAACAAGAAAAACAACAATGTTTCATAAACTCAGATATACGGTAATAATCTTTCTTAACAAAAATGTTACTGTTTCAACATTTAACATTTAACTAAGGTTTTAAATAGTAAATGCGATATTTTAATAACACTTTGAAGTAAGATATTTTCTATTGCTGAAATTTAATACAGATAAATTAAGGTCAGATTTCGCTTACTGCTGAAGTATTTCGAAAAAAAAAAAAAAAAAAAAAATCAGGAAAATTTCTGCAAGTCTTCGAAAAACCAAGACTAGCTAGCTGCAAAAAATCGATTTCCTATTTTAGTTAAATTGGCAACAGATGGCGCCACTACCGGGTAAAGAGTGAAATTATACAAAATATTAAAGGTCCAGAACCGTTTTCTTCACGTTAAATCAATGAACCCTATTAAAGTATACGCTACAAAGTAGGGTAAAACTACTTTTTTGTGATTAATTCTCTGTCAGAATTTGTAATCACTAATTTTTTTAATGATTAAAATTCATTTTTCTGTTTTGTTTCAGAACTTATGGTGAGTTTCATTCCAAAATTCATTTAAATGAGATCTCTAATAATAATAATAATAATAATAATAAAAGATAATCGTTTTTAACCCTTTATGTCCGAAATTATTAATTAAGGAAAATTTCACCTTCCAAAGCATTTTTAATTTTTTTAAAAAATACATTAGAAGATTTGTGCAATCATTAAATATATTTTTAAAAAGATATTGTAAAAATAATGAAAGCTAATGATTTTTAACCCTTTATGTCCTAGATTATGAACTAAAGCAAATTTTATCTTCCAAATTATTTTTCCTGAATTTTTTTAAATATATTAGAAGATCTGTATAATCTTTAAATGTGTTTTAGGAAGATTTTGAAAAAGATAAAAAAAAAAAAGAGAAAATCTAATCGTTTTTAACTCTTTATGCCCCAAATTATTAATTAATCAAAATCTTCCAAAACATTTTTTCTGAAAATTTTCAAATACATTAGAAGATTTGTGCAATCAGTGAATATATTTTTAGAAAGATTTCGTAACAATAATAAAAGCTAATCGTTTTTAACCCTATGTCCCAAAGTATGACTTAGTTAAATTTTCATCTTCCACAGCATTTTTTGCGATTTTTTTTTTTGAAAATACATTAGAAGATTTCTCCAATCATTAAATATATTGTTACAAAGTTTTGTAAAAATAATGAAAGCTAATCGTTTCTAACCCTTTATGTCCCAAATTATGAATTAATATAAAATTTCATCTTTCAAAGCATTTTTCCTGAATTTTTGGAAATGTAATAGAAGATCTGTGTAATCATTAAATATATTTTTAGGAAAATTTTGTAAAAATAATAAAAGCTAAATGTTTTAACCATTTCTGTCCCAAATTATGAATTAGTTAAAATTTCATTTTCCAAACATTTTTCCTGAATTTTTGAAAATACATTAGAAGATTTGTGTAATCATTAAATATATTTTTAGAAAGATTTTGTAAAAAATAATAAAAGCTAATTGCTTTTAACCCTTTATGCCCGAAATTATGAATTGATGACATTTTCATCTCCCAAATTATTTTCCCTGAATTTTCGGAAATACATTAGAAGATTTGTCTAATCATTAAATGTATTTTTTGAAAGATTTGGTAAAATAATAAAAATTAATCTTTTTTAACACTTTATGTCCCAAATTATGAGTTAATTAAAATTTCATCTTCTAAAGATTTTTTCCTGAATTTTTGAAATGCATTACAAGATCTGTGTAATCACTAAATGTATTTTTAGGAAGATTTTGAAAAAGTTAAGAAAAAAAAAACTAATTGTTTTTAACCGTTCATGCCTTATATTGTTAATTAATGAAAATGTCCTCTTCCTAAGCATTTTTCCTGGACTTTTGAAAATACATTAGAAGATTTGGGAAATCATTAAATATATTTTTAGAAAGATTTTATAAGAATAATAAAAGCTAATCATATTTAAAATGAGTTAAAAATAAATAAATAAAAAAGCTAATCGCTTGTAATATTCCAGTAAATTTCTAAGCTAATAAATTTCAATTTATGAATTCTTAATTTTTAGGACAAAAATTGGCGAAGTGTTAATTCAAAGTGAGCTGTACATATAATGAGAGTTTGTAAATTCAGTTAAATTTGTGAGAAAGTTTCTGTGATGTTTTTTCCCTCACATTCAAAATCATTTTTACTGTTTCAAATACACCTATACAGAGGGTGCAGAACAGGTTCTATAGTAAAAACAGATATACATATAGAGAAAGTGCAACAAAAGTATAGAAAGTACTGTAAATACAGTGAAGTATAGGACATAATAGATTGCAATTAATGTATAATGTTCAATAGGACAGAGCGGGGGAAGATGGAGAAATGGTAATTGGGGAGTGGATTTTTTTCCGGTTGCCGTCTGATGTTTTAGGCACAGTACTTAATTTTACTATGCATATTTTTGAAATATATCTGTATTTAATATTATATCTGTAAAGCACTGAAACGATTAGCTTTAAATGTTGAGTTTAAATGCGAAATTTATTTAAATGAGATCTCTAAAAGTAAAAGAAAGATAATCATTTTTAATGTTCTAGCAAATTTCTAAGTTAATGAATTTTAGTTTATGAGTCCTAAATTGAAAAACTACTGAAGTTAATAATGTTTTAAAACACCTTTTTATTAGAAACTGCAGGTACAGGTATAGTTAGGTACGCAGTACTAAAACTTACAGTTTTCTAATGTTGATGAGAATTTATGCTTTTGTAAAAATACAAATTTCCAGTATAAAATTTTTGAACTACATTTCTTGGAAGTGTCTCACTTGATAATATGATGCTGTACTACATACATGTTAATTTATTGTCAGTTGAAAGTTTAAAAAAAAAAAAAAGCAGAATAACACTGGAGTTACCAAAATTGCCAAAATGAAGAATTTCATGTATTAGAAATTGGTAATTGTTGTGTTAAAAATTCAAAAAATATATCCCAACTGTACAGAACAAATGTAATATAAAAACAGCTTTTGTGTGATATTCGGTCACCCAGTACTTATTAATTTTTGATTTATATATATAACAAAAATCGTAATAAGTAATTTATCCAGTTTTAAAATACTCTTACCAAAAAATATCTATAAGGGGCTGTGCATGTAACGTTATCGCTTTAGCGAGGAGGGGGTGTCTGGCACATGACATTGTAAGATATCGCTGGGTGGAAGGGAGCTTGCTTTTTGATATCGATATTATTTGTAATCCAACCAGACTTTTCTTTTTTCAGTAACTTTTCCTTTACATCAAAATAGTCTGTTACCTTTTACTATTATTATTATTTTTATATGCTTTTATGAAAATACAAAGTTATTATTAAAGCCATTAAATGTTTATAAAATCATTTCATTCTAAAATTTGGAATACACCCATTTGGCATTTCTGTTCTTCTGCCATATGCGCATATAATTTGCTGTTAGGGAAATCAGAAACATAATATGTGGGAAATTTAATTTACCAGTAAAACAAGACAAAGTATGTTGTTCACTGTTTTGTTGATAAATTATAATTTTAACCTCCCCGGGCAGGGGGTAAGTGCAAGAAGACAATATTACTTTTGAATGCATTATGTAACAATAATCTATTATTAAATACTTTTAAATATTAACTCTTTCAGATATTATTTAATATAAATTTATTTCTTGTATTGATATTTATTGACTTTTTGAATCCGTAAAGTGTGAAACTAATAAATGTATAATCATACGCGTATATCACTGCAAGCGAATAAAAATAATCTAAAAATAAAAGAATTTTTAAACATTGATAACGATATCATCAAGTGGGGGTCCGGCGAATGATAACGTATGATATCGTAAGGGGGAGGGGAGGGGTCCAAAATTAGCAAAATGTTGGTAACGTTATATATGTATGACCCCTAAACGATATATAAAAATAAATAATTTAGTTATGTAATTCTGTTCAAAGTGAGGTTTAAAAATTTCATGCTACATATTTGATTATTTACCAATTTAAATAATAAATCAGTTTTCGAACTATAGCTCAATTTAAAAGTTTTGAATTTCGAATCCACTTTCTGTTAAAATTACTAGATATGCACGAATTATCCTATTTGGAGATTTTTTCCTGCAATATCTTAAAAATGATTTTCTTTGAAAATGAAAGATAATCGTAGAAGGCTAGTTCAATGGGTTTTTGGAGTGTAAGTCACATTGATGGTAACTGCTATGCTTTTTGACCGCCGTTATTTTTGAAAAGTTTTGTTTGCCTTATTCAATTATGGCGATATCTCCGATAAAATAAGTCGCATTTTTACGTTCGAAAATACTAGTAGTCAAAAATCGTTGCAATTTGCAGCTATGTGATTTGCATTACAAGTATGCATGGAACTAGCCAGAAGAAAGATTTCACTGACCAACATCCTTATTGCATCTGTTTGCTCCAGAAGTGGAACAAAGCTCACAATTTACAAAAGTGTATGACATGGGGAAATATAAAGCATTTATTTGTATCTATCATATCTGATGCAAGATGAAGTGTATAGTTACGAAGAAGGTATAACACTGAAATGTCATATTTTGTGACTTAATTGGATTAAATATTAAAAAATCACATAACATGGTCATTTATAGCCACTGTGCTAAATAGAATCCATATTGTTTAAAAAACTTAATGAGATCTAAGCTTTTTTATTTATTTTTATACACTAAAAAAAATTCGGGAAATTGACATGCATTTTTCGTTGATTACATTCCGCTAATTTACGAAAATTTCCGCTTTGATTTGCCCGTTTTCCTTCAAAACATTAAATTTCATCAAGCTAATGGTCAAATTACCCAAAATCTTACTTTAAGCTGCATTTTTGGAAACCACATGTGTTTTCGACAAATTTGCTGCAAGCACTACCGTGTTTGAGACGGAAAAATTACGTATTTCATCTTTCCCTAGGGCCAAAATTTTTTGTAACGGGACGTTTTAAAAACTTTCATAAATTAGCTTTAGACACATATATAAGTGTTTGTGTACCACAAATTTATCACCTTCTTAAAATCTAATAAGTGGTTTAAGGGGTCTCAGGACTCTTAAAGCTTTAAAATTTTCGAAATTTTAATTTTTTTAGATATTAAACTACTATATTTTCTGAACATTTTGGTTTAAATGTTTCCTTGAAATTCCTATTAGAACAGAAGTTATGGCTTTTAGAGTTATACACACTCAATAACTGAAGTGGCGTTTCAGAAACTTTGAAGTCAATTTTCTCCAAATGACGTTTTTGGGCATAACGCGCACGATATCTCAAAAACTTCTGAATTTTTTTTCATGAAATTTTCAAAACATATGTTTCATGCTAGTCTGTATAAACGGAACCTAAAATTTTCTTCTTATTGTTCAGAAATATATTATTTATAGGTGATTATACTGTTGAAAATTTCTAAATTTTGCATTAACTAAATACAACTTTGTATTAAAAATAGAAAAATGCTTTAAATACAAATTTATTTAGGTTTAGCGTAATTATTACAATGTGAAGCATAAGTAGGGTCCAAAATTTTCCTTCTACTTGCAAAATTTATTTTGTAATCGTGCGTATAATCTGTTATGCCGATTTTCCGCTCCTCAAATGTCTGATATTTTGGAGCCCACTGTAAATTCTAATTCTGCATCTTGTAATTTTTCAAATACACGAAAGGAAAGAACATACTAATATCTTTCATCCCAATATAAAATTTTGTCTTAAAATCAATTACATTTTAAGATATATGTTGAAAATGGTCTTTTTTTTTTCGATTTTTCCAATTTTAAGAGTCCTGAGACCCCTTAAATCAAAACTGCGGGAACCACACTCCCCAAACTTAAGGGACGTCTCGAATTTCGAGGACGTTTTGTCACTGTATTTTTCATCCAAATTACAAAAACTTCGTAAACTTAAGCTCAAATTTTCCTGAAATTCGACACTTAAAAGACGGAAATTTCTTTAAGGGAGAGATTTTGTTAAGTATAGGCCTAATTCGGCCGTATCCCTGTTCAAGGAATGTCTTCAAGGAGGACTTTTGAAGGGAAAGTGGCCGAATTACATTTCTCGTACAAGGAACCAAAAAACCTTTCACGGTATTTCCCAGACCACACTGATATCGAAATCAGAAACGTTGGCCACAGTTCTTCATTTTATTGACAGAGTGGGCCAGGATATTTCGTAAAATAACAGAAAACTTTCTTCAAATGACAGGTGTTTTCAGGATCTTGCTACCAGAACTGCGACAAAGCTGGGGAAAGTGTTGTGCCGTTACCACGTAATAATCATCAGAAGAGCACAATAAACTTTATATATTAGATCACAAAAATTCTCTTGTACATTCGTTAAAACTTTTTGATTATTAAAATTAAAATCGACATCAGTTAAAAGATATTTTGGCATATTTTTGGTAAGTAACTTGAACTTTCTGAAAAGTAAAAACATTTGAGAGAGTTCTCTTTTGTAAGTATTGTTCGGTGATGCTGCTGTTATTCAAATATTTAAAAAATATTCATGTATGTGTTTTATTTTGAATCAACTGCACTTATGGATATGTTGAGTTATGTTGCTTAGCTACAAATCGATGAGTTGTAACGCAGAATCCCCACCCCCCCCTCCACACACACAAAAAAAAAGGATAAATAAAATGTCGAAAAATTGTGTTGGCTAAACAGTTAATGCATCGTTAACAAAGTATATGTATATAAAATTTAAATGTTGCATTCAGGGTGCATTCTCCTTATTTCACGCGTTTTTTGTACATTTTGAAAACTTATGTTCCTAAAGTTATATTTTAACATTTTTATATTCAGATATAAGTATTAAATGGTGATAGCAATTGTCATGTCGAAGGAATACGAAGTTAGAGCAACCATAATTTCCGAACGCTGTACAGGGAGAATTTCTAAAGGGGTTTTAGATTTCCTTAAAATTCCTTTATGTAGAGATTACAACCTGAAAAGGTGCAAACGCTGATCCTGATGTCGCCACACTAGCGATGAAAATCCACCAGGCACCCAATGATAGCGAAAGTCCAAATATCCTATAATCTTTTAGTGACTTTTGCGTATCCAGGGCTCGCAACCTTCCTAAATTTTTCTGCATTTCCTACCACTACTTCAAATCAAAAATCTTCGGGGTAAATTCCTTTAACGTCTACATCAGAAGTCTAAAATAAAGATTATCGACTTAAAATAGTGGTAGCAAAGTGTGAAAATTTTAGGAACGCAGCGGGTCCTGCGTACCTTATATTTTTTCCTTGTTGATGTGGAGACATTAGTATTTTATACCTCTTCATGTTGTAAACCGTACATAATTATAATGCTATTGATGTACGTAATTACTTTTCAGTCTCCCTGTACACAGTCCAGACATTACTTTTATTCTAATTTTGTATTCCTTCGATATGATAATTGCTATCTACATTTAACACTTATAGCTGCAAAAAAAAAATTAATAAAATTAAGAATTGGATTTTCAGCAATATAAGTCGTTTACTTAAAAAAAAAAAAAAAAAAAAAAAGTCAATAGTCATTTTTGCTGTATTTTTACCACAAGTACTAACATTTTATTTCATTTTTTCTTAAACTAATTAAGATTTTGGAAATCTGATCCTTACAGTTATAGGGCACACTTCTAAGAAAAGTATGCAACAACCAACAAAAGATATTTCAACATGTTCCAAAACATTAGACGAAGTGTGACTTTACAATTTTCTCTTTTGTTAATTACATTTTTCAAATTTTACTGCAAAAATAATTGCATTTTTGTTTTATTAAATCATTTCCCTTTATATGACCATTTAATAATTTGTCAATAAGGTATTATAAAATACTCAAAAATCAATAAGGTTTTATAAAATACTCAAAAAATATTTTAAAGGGTATTGAGTCCCTGTATATACTTTTATGCATCGATTTTTTTTAAGACTAATTTTTAATATTAGAACAAGTGAGGTTTTAAAATTTTCTTAATTTTTTATTAAATTTTCCAGAATTTACTTCAAAAATCGCATTTTTGCTTGAGTAAATCATTTTCCTTCATATAACCATTTAATAATATGTCAATAAGGTATTATAAAATATTCGAAAAGTCAATAAAGGTATGATAAAATACTCAAAAAAATGTATTTAAAAGGTATATTTCCCTTAAATACTTTTGTACATCGACATTTTATGGGCATTTACTCCATTTTTTTTTCTTTAAGATTTTCATCCACACAAATTTTCTCTTTAAAAAATTCATATATTTTTATTTTTTTCTAATAAATTTTTCATAAAACTGTGTATGGAATTGATTGTATTTTTTGTAGCTATGTTTGCAAAAAAAAAAAAAACAACAAAAAAAAAAAACCTCAAAGCCAGATCATTTAATGTTTTTACGTCTTTTATCTGTGTAAGACACTAAAAAAGCTAACAATATATCTAATACGCGTATATCCAGAACTCAATGCAGAGTTTTTCCTAACACATGTCAGTGAATGTATGAATGTATACATAAAATTTGGAAGAGAAATGTAAATATTAAAAAAATAAAAAACAATTAGAAAAAATAATTATTTTCAATGGTAATTTATAATTTTTAAGAAGCATATATTGTAATGAACTTTCATCTTCAAACTTTAGTTGTAATGCTGTATTGAATTAGGCTACAATTTAATATTTTATTATAGTGTTAAAAATTTAAAAGTTTTAGCACTGCAATTAAAAAAATAAATAATTAAATAATAATTAAAAAAATACATTTCTTAAAAAATTACGAAATTTAAATTTTTATACGGTCCCCCGGTCCTATAAGTTATATTTAGTGAAATTTTCCTTGTACACTGACAAGTAATACAAAAAAAGTCCCGTTATTCTACGATTAAAATTGACCGAGTAATAGCTGTTTAAAGTTGGAGCATATTTTTTGCTGCAAATTGGGGGTCATTCACAAATTTAGTCGAAATATAATTTCGTCAGATATAAAAAGTGTTTGGGAGTAAAATTAACATTGCAATATAAATTTGAAATCTTTAATCTTTCTGGCATATTAATGGAAAATATACAATTTGTAATAAACATTTAAGAAGAAAGAAAAAACAGAATTTTTGTTAAATAAAATGATTCTAAATTAACAGCCTCAATTCTTTACAAAATGATACGTATTTTAAAATATTATTAGATTGCACAAGCCTGCAAAAGTTGGGTTATGTCATGTTTTTTAGCTTTTGATAATTGATCATCTATATTCTGTACCGCTGAATCCGAAATTGACCTTCATTTTTAACTATCATATCAGGATTTTTCGCAAATTGCAAATTTCCAAGTTATGAAGTTCAATGTTAAAATTAAATTTCCTCCCCATCTCATCGGACCACTCAGCTGTTTAGCTGTAAGAATCCCAGGATAAGTAAAAATATCGAATAAATTTTTTAATAAAATAAAATAAAATAAAATAAAATAAAAAAATATTTTACATATGTTTTATAGTATGAGATTTTCGCTATATTTTAACTTACACATTTGCGATTTGCAAAAAAATTCTAACGTGATGGTTAAATATGAAGGTCATTTTCAAATTCAGTGCTAAAAAGTGCGTAAAAATCAATTATCAAACGTTAAAATACACAACGATCTCCTCTACTTTATAGTATTCGATTTTTGTTATTCTTTAAATTTGAAAATTTATGATTTGAGAATTATCCTGACATGATGGTTAAAAATTAAGGTAATTTTCGGATTCAGTGCTAAAAAATACACAAAAGTTAAAAAACCCAACAATCACAGTCTTGTATTATCTAATCTAAAACTTTTACTTAAACTCCTTGGCAGAAATCTATCCGAATTTTTTTGTGTTATCCTGTAAAATAAGTATAAATGGTAACCACAGAAAATCTTAATAATATTAGATTGTTATCGGATTTGCGCCAGTATGTAAAATGCAATCTCGATCGGACATTTAAAAGTGGATTAAAGTTCGAGTACAAATTTTGAACTGGAAAAACATACATACTATTGTTGAAGTAACATAAAAACTTATTAAAAAAACATAATTTTTATTAAAAGAAATCATAAGAGAAACAGTCTCAAATCCTGACAAAATAAAATATATGTTATTTTAGCCAATTTGAGACTTATCATAATACTTGTAGGATTTGTTTTCAAAGCGCAGATACACATGAAGTAAGATCTTCGAATATTTTAAACACTTGGTGTATGATCCCTCAAAGCCAAGCCGAACTCATTTGTTTTCAGAGTAGAAAAGTGGCATAAGTCATGCATTTTTAAAGTTTCATAACTCGCTCAATTTTAGCGTTATATGAATGGGACTTTTTTTTTGTCTTACTTGTCAGTGTAATAGGGAAAAATTACTAATTATAACTTATAGGACCGGGGGACCGTACAAAAATTTAAATTTCGTAACTTTTTAAGAAATGTTTTTATTGACCCAAATCGCTTTTAAAATGTTTCTTTACCTGATTTAAAACATTTTTGTAATTGGAACTATATGTCTATGACTAACGGTTTAGGAATTAGCCATTGTACACCGTTGAGACCGGACACCCTGTATATATATATATATATATATATATATATACAGGGTGATTCAAAAAAACGTTGACAAAATGACATGGCAAATCAGGCATACAACAAGGATAAAAAATCACATAGGAACATAGGGTCGCAAACAACTTACTGAGTTACAAATACAGGGTGTTTCATCCTAACTGAACTCGGGTCGACTGTCATAATTTCGAGAAAAATTAAAACATTGCAATGGAAATGCAACGATATGGACCTTGTTTTGTGTGAAATGTAATAACATCACGAAAAGTTCTGAAAAAACACGTTGCTCAAGCAATCGACGATACCTTATGAAATGATCATCACAGTCCAAAATGTGGGGCGTACAGTGCATACTGACGGCACGTATATTGCAAACTTCTATCACTTTTGTTTGGTGTTATCACATTTACAAAAAAGGTGAGAATGTCAGTTAAATGTTTTATTCAAGCATGAAAGAGTTCCTCCTAAAGGAGGAATTCCACCTTTTTAAAAGCAAATTTGGACATTCTCTGGATTGATGCAAAAATGCAAAGAAAATATTAGAAGCAAATGGGGGGGGGGGGTCTATAAAACTTAATAATTAGACATTTTGTCTACTCAAATCCTTGGAGTTTGTTTCTGAGTTGCTGTACTATGAAATCAAAGGCAAGCTTTTATTATAAGCATCTGAAAGTCATGTAAATTAAGTTCTTTAACTAGGGAAAGGACGTTTCCATAAGGTCCTTTTGGAATAGAATATTTTATTCTATTTATAAAACACTTCTGGATAATTTCAGTGATGCATTTTTGGAAACGTATTTTTGGAGTAAATATCAATTTGACATGCATATATTTAGCATAGATTGTTATTTTTTTTTAAAGTAAAGTCTTAAGCAGTCAAATCATTCAAAATAATACATTTATTTTGAAAAATAAATCACTGTACTTCACATAAGTTCATCAGATACATTTGGAAGGATTTATACTTTTAGCAAACTGTTTCCAATTTTCTTTTTTAATTTAATGAATTTATATATTTATTGTTATTATTTTTTTCTTTTAATACTTTCTAAGTTACAAAAAGAAAATAACAATCATATGTACTGTTATAATTCATTTTATTGTATGAATAACTGTTAAAATGTGTCTAAATTATACGAGTTTGGACTTATTGTATAGATGGAAAAAGTTTTCCCCTTTTTTCCCATTTCCCACTTTCATGCGTGATATTATAATATACTTCAGTTTTCTGTAAGTTATGACAGTCAACCCAAATTGAGTTAGAATGAAACACCCTGTATTTGTGACTTAATAAGTGATTTCCGACTCTATGTTACTATGTGATTTTTTATCCTTGTTGTATGCCTGATTTGCCATGTCATTTTGCCAACTTTTTTTTGAATCACCCTGTATATGTATGTACAGTATATTCAAAATCATCTTACAAAAATATTTATGAAACAGGGGGATAAAAAGCTTTCTTATACTGAAAATGCAGGCGTGGATATATGGTTTATTTGAGGTAAGTTATAATTAAAAGAAATATTTTCAGTGAACTAATTTTCTATGGTATAATTCCACTTACAAAATCATTTTACAAGCAATGATGTTAAAATAATATTACAGTTTTTACGTAAGTTTACTTATATTTCACCAATAAAATAAACCATTTAATTAATAACCTTACATTTTTATCCGAATGCCAGCAGAAAATGAGGGTTATGATTTTGACCATGGACAATGTAAAATTATTTCCTTGCTGATAAAATTGGAATGGGTAGATGGATTTTAAGAACTTTAGTAACAAAATGTTTGCCTTCGCTCCCCTAGAGTCATAGTCTATAGTTACATAGCCTGTTTCCTGCAATAATCGAATATTTCCAAAAAGCTTATAAATGTTTATTCTATTAACCCTTTGCTGCATACTTTAAAATTGGCAAATCCCCAACATTAATTTTGCAATTCCCTAACTAAAAGGGGCACACAGAATGAGAAAAAAAATATTTTATGTATAATATATATATATATATATATATATATTTAATTACAGCCTGTCCACTATAGTAAAAAAAACAAAACATATAAATTATTGTTAAACTGTTTTGGAATTATTATGGCACTGAAATGTCTAAAAACAATAATTCATAAACGAAATACCATTTAAATAACATTATTCAGGTTTTAAAATATTTCACAAGGAACAACTTACCGGCATTCTGAAGTAGTGTTGCCAGATGTCCCGCGTAAATCGGGACTCTAAATGCTCTGGAAACCAGTATTTTAACCCTTAAATGCCTGATTTTTCAAAAATCATTGTAATAATGTTTTTCGGCTTTCATTTTTTAAATAAATCATGGGAAAAATACTTTAAAAAATCATATTTTGTTTTAAGTATGGTTTACGGCTAAAAAACAGTTTGTTACTAATCGGCAATACTAGTCTTTAATTGAAAAAATAATTTTACTTGATAAAATTCTGTAATATTAAACACACAAGAATTTTAGGAACTATAATAAGAAATAGATTTTACTTGCTCACTGCAGAACAAAATAGGGCATTTCGCAAGCTTCCAAACAAAACAAAAAGAACAGGTAGCAACAATTGAAAAAATAAATCTATCTTTATTCTCAAACAGCACAAGTGTCGCCATCTACATGTTTAAAATCGATTTAATAATATTTTCAGAATGTATTTTATTGGCAACATTAGGCATTATAGCATCAATATTATTCTAATAGTATTTTAGAAGCCTAAATTGGGTATGTTGCCGAAAAGCAACACCAGGCATTTTTAAGGGTTAAAGTAATTTTTTTCGCCCTATCTAATGGCAGAATTATCTGTGATTAAAGAAGGCAAAATAAACTGTGAGAAATTAGTAGTGTCCAGAGCATTTTTATCCCTGATTTACGCGGGACACCTGGCAACACTATTCTGAAGGGACATCCATATTGGTGATATCTCGACAAGTTATTCGTTGTTGCGACGCTATCTAGATTTTTCTACTGAGAGCATAGATGTCACAGAGTAGCATATGCTTTGAATAGGAAATGTAAATGAAATATGTTTCATAAAAAATATATAATTACTGTTCACTGTGGTGTGGTATGTAACAAAGGGTTTAAAAAGTATATATTGAAGTTATGAAAATTTAACAATTCTTCATCTCCAAAAATAACAGGATTTTGATAACTAAAATTAAAGAAATAAATTAATAATAATTCTGCATAAAATCGCGCAGCTCTAAATATTGAAATTATTTGATTTTATCATAAAAATTGAGTCTCTACTTTTTTTTTGTTGTGTTTTGCTTCCGTTAAATTTGAAGTATTGAAGTTATATGTCATTTCTCAAGTTGTTAATAAAAATATTTTCGCTTGGTACCGGTCAAATGACCAGCCGTTTTGTATATTCAGTGTTAATGAAAGATATATGAATTCTAAATATATGCACAAAAATATCAATCGTGTGTTCCACAATTATTGAAGACTTCAAACTACAGTTTTATTCACACTACTTTGCTTATTGTAATTTACTAATACATTTTTTATTTTCAAAAAGTTTATTGCTGACATATTTTGACCGAACACTCCAATCATTAGAAGTTAATCGATGAGAAGTTAATCGATGACACTTTAGTGTAATGCCAATGTTTCAGAAGTATTACTTCCGGACACCGGCGAAATTTTTCAAAATGCTAACCAAAACAGGAAAATAAAAGTTGTATTCTTTCCATGCGGAACTTTGCATAGTTGAATATTATTGTGCTTATACTTATGACTCTGGGAAAATGCAAAACAGTTAGTTTTAGGTCATATACTGCTGATGTTGGAAATTTAGAAAATTATCTATATTGACTGTTTTCAAGTCATGCTGAAAATTCAAGTATCAGAAAATTTAAATTTATAGAGATCTTTTTTTAATGTTTTAAGGGGTCTCGTTCCGTCTCCAGTGCAAAAGGGAAGTTATTTTAAGCTCTCATAACTTTCTGAATTCTTATTGAAATTACAGAAATATCTGTAATATATTTAAGCCATATTTAAGGCTTTATAAAATGTAAAAATAAACACTTATATTATAATATAATAAAAAATACAGTTCAGTTAATAATTCAAATTTTTTTCACGTGGTATTTCACAATTCGCACGATAACGTAATTTACAATAGATATATAAATATAAAAATTATGTTAAAAGGAGCTCTACCTATATTTTATAGAATGAATTAATATTATTGAGATAAGTAAATATTTTCATTATTTGTGAATCCTTAATTCATTCTATAAAGTAGAGTTTAAAGATAATTTTAACATAAGTTTTATGTTGATATATCTATTTGAAGTTAAGTTATCTTGCGGATAATGATATACCAGGTGAAAACAATTTTCAATATTAATTGAACTCTGTATTTTTTATTACATTATATTACAAGTGTTTATTTTTAGATTTTATAAAGCCTTAAATATGTCTTAAATATATTACAAAGTTTTATGTAATTTCAGTAAGTATTTAAAAAGTTATAACTCGAAACCACACCCCTTTTGAAGTGGTTACGGAGATTTTAAAAGGTATGGGACCCCTTAAGATGAATTACGTTTCAAATAAGCAGTAGATTTTGATTATAAGTATATGAAGATTTTAGGTAAAGCCGTCAAAGGATGAGTAAGTTTACATTTGAGTACATAATACTCTCAAGAAATTCAAAATTTTATTTATTACATAAAAATAATGAATGTGTCAAAAAAATTTGTAATATTAACTTAACAAAATTTCTGATGTTAAGTACTAAGTTCTTTTGTTAATTCCTAACTGCTTTTGTTAAATATAAGGCAGTTTTAATGCTAAATTATTTCATTCCATAAATGGACGATTGTGCAGAAAAATTAATTAGTGTTATGTAACCGTTTTCTATAAAAACGTCGAATGACTAGACAGTTTGTTGAAGAGTTTTAACGCTGTGATTTCACCCACATATAGCTGAAGAGTCCATATTTTATAAAATATCAATACGTACCAGTTTAGTAACGCAATTCTCCATAATGACTGTCTCTTTATTTTTTGAGAGCGATTCCAGTTTCGGAGAAGATTTCTGAAAAAAAAAATTGCCACTGTGTGCTGTTGTTCACAGAACAGGCGGAATCCTAGTACCTTCGAGACTGCCAAGAATGTAAACCGACCTAGAACTCTAACCCTACCAGGGCCTGACCAAAGCATGGGTCAAGAGGGCTGTGGCCCAGGCCTTCCAAATTTGGTATGCAATTTTCTTAGAGCTGATATTTTAAATTTATTTTGACCTTTTATTTGTTATAATCAATTTTTTTTTAGTTGTAGAGTAAGATGAGTCTAAGGATAAAAGGTATATTTATCCAGATATAGATTTATATTTTCATGTATGAATTCTAAGGAATCGAAAATGATTTAGTTTCTTTTGACAATCATATCCTGGGCGTCTTTGGCTTGATCGTACCCTGAGCCTGACCCTCATATTAGTCACTTGAGAGTGAGATTAATAATGAGACGAATGAAAGAAAACGCATTTCATCACACTTTGGTTTACCATAGTGACTGTGATATCTGTGAGCATTTACGATGCCTCATTGACTAGCTTTGCTATTATGGTCATACCTATTTGCTATACTTGCTTTTATAGACTATATGACCAAAGGAGACCGGTCACTTACGATTTTAGACGTTTTGTTAAATATCTAGAAAAATACTTAAGGAATTAACCTGAAACCACAGGTGTGTAAAGAGTATAGTATATGTCATATATTTCCACGAAGATTTTTTCCCGAAACAGCATAGGGGACCGTCAACAAATTGAAAAAGAACGAACATCTTTTGGATAACCCTATAAAAACTAATGTAGCAAAAGAGTTTAAACTCGAGATTATTAATAAGAGCAGGTTTACTAAAAAATGTTTCACTGCGCATGCGCGAATGCAATCAAAATATGATGTGCATAATGTGCTAACTAAATGTATAGAGCAACTTTTGTGAAAGTCTCAAAAACATAGCTTGAAAATTCTGAAAATAATCGTCGATAGAATAAGCTCGAAATCCGTTGTTCCCAAAAGGAAGCAAGAAGGTGAGGGGTTGTATCCAAATGTAGTAGTATGTGCAATATTGTGTAAGCTATCTTGGCACTAATAACCAGATATTTGATACAACCCCTCGGCCTTTTTGCTTCTTTTTGGGAACAACGGATTTCGAGCTTATTCTATCGACAATAATTTTCAGAATTTTCAAGCTATGTTTTTGAGACTTTCACAAAAGTTTCTCGATACATTTAGTTAGCACATTATGCACGTCATATTTTGATTGCATTCGCGCATGCGCAGTGAAACATTTTTTAGTAAACCTGCTCAATTTTCATCCAATTTTTATTATTTTTTAATTCTGATTGCAGAGTATTGTGTACAATGTTGTTTGTCATATTTTCTGGAAATAACTTTTTTTTTTATATTAAGAACTCTGCAAATTATAAGCAAAAAACTTGGCGAAATTTGGGCCTGTTTTTATAAAAAACCTTAATTTCTCTACAAGTATACATGCTATCCTCATACAAATGAACTCAGTATATTAGAATAAGCCACTTATTAATAATATCGAGTTTGAAAGCTTTTGCTACATTAGTTTTTACAGGGTTATCCAAAAGATATTCGTTCTCTTTTAGTTTGTTGACGGTCCCCTATGGTATTTCCGGAAAAAAAAATCTTAGCTGAAATATATGACCTATACTATACTGTTTACACACCTGCAGTTTCAGGATAATTCCTCTTGTATTTTTCTAGATATTTAAGAAAACGTCTAAAATTGCAAGTGACCGATCACCTTTGTCCATATAGTGTATCAGTTTTAATCTAAGCATTTACAACTATCTTATGTGATAAAAAAATAACATTTTATGGAATTTGAGAATTGCATTGGGTATATTTATAGAGTGTTATTAATAATTGCTAAAATATAATCAACTCACAGTCAACATTTAAAATCAATTCTGTGTATTGATGTTTTCAATTATTCGAAATGTCCAATATTGATATTTCATTGGCAATGCATGGTGGCTGTAAAATAACTTTCCTTATTTAGACGCACCTGTGGCCAAAACTGATAAACGAATTATATCGCATTTTATATTTAGATACATTATGTAGTAAAAAGTAAACGTAGATTTTCGATTTTATACGTTTTGTCGTATGTCTACAGAATGACTTCAGAATAGCTTCTGGAAATAGAAGAACATAAAGAACATGTTTGACTTCATATTTTTCAGAGAAAGTTCGATCACGTTAGCAATTAGAAGACCAACAGCAAATGGAATTAAAAAAATAGCATTTGTGACCAACCTGGAAATTAAAATACCTGGAATGATCTGTAGTTGCAGAACATACAGCTATGCTTGCCTTCATCTGTATGACTATGTGGATCTGACATTCGTGTTCATTTGGTAAGAATAGCACGTATATTTATGTAGATATAAAGATTTCTTTAAAAAATTCAAGCAATTTCCCAAGTTTTTTTATAGCACATAGAGTTTTCAACCAAATCTAATGCCCTTTCAGGAAAAATTGACGAAGCACAGTAGAAACAGCATATTACATTTAGAATGCAAATATATTAAATATTTGACAAATATGAGCATTTGTATGAAATAATTTTTATCTGCGTATGCGCTAATGATAACAAAAATGTTTTTCATAATTTAGTTTTCAACTATATTAGGAAACTCATGTCATGAAAATTCAGAACGATATTGGCAATATAGTAAGTTTAATTTCAGTTGTTTTCTACAAGTAGTTAAGCGATAATTTCCTTACACTATGCACTCGAGATGAAAAAAAAAAAAAAGACAAATATGAAAGTATTCAGTATTAAAAAAAAAAGCTGAACATTTATACACAGAAAAAGTGGCGGTAAAAGAAAAGCAAAATTTGTAATTATTGTTTCATAATATATTAAGCCATAAAATGTATAAACCGAGCACAAATTATGTAACAGGAAATAACTAGTTTAATATAATTTTTCAATACTCTTCAATATAATTTTCATAGTATAATATCAGAACCGCATAATATTAAAAAAAGGTAAATTTTCTGAGATGGAAAAACCACTCATAATGGCTTATTTTACACAAGAAATTAAAATAAGTTTTAAGCAATAAAATGTGACAAATTTTATTTAAAAGTGTAAAGCGTTAAACTATGCATAATTAAATTTGTAATGTTTATTTTCGTTTTTTTAAAGCTTGTAATATGCTCGTAGAGTGGTTAAAATTATCTCTAATTTGTATAACCTTTTTACTAGCGATTAATGCAAAGATCTGACCTTTTTCGACTTCGACAGCGCTAAAACTTTCTCTCTCGGTAACTTTTGTACTAAATTGTATTAGAGGCTGTACATGTATAAAGTTATCAACTCTTTGGCAATTTTGGACCCCTCCCCTCCCTTACCCTCCCCTTTATCATACGTTATCATTCCTCTGCCTCCCCCTTATCCCTATTGATATAGTAATGCTTTTTATTTTTATAATTTTTTCTTTATTTTTTCTTTTTTAGGTGCGTTCGTAATTATATAAATACGTTGCACCTATTGCCGTCGTTCAGTCCGTCTGTCTGTCCGTCTGTTTGTCCGTCTGTCCGTCCGTCCGCCTGTCTGTCTGCATATAACAGCGCAAAAACAACAACGCGCCCAACCGAATGGTCTGAAATTTAAAATATATGATTCTTGCCAAAATTTTGTCGAGCCATTTCAAATTTTATGAAAATCGGATGTATAGTTTAATTACAGGGACAGTCAAAAGTTTTTCTTTACATTACGGCCAATGGGAAAAAAAAATTATTGCAAGTGCATTTTAATGATGTTATAGACTATGCACTTATTAAGTGCAAAAAAAAGTACATTCAGTACAATATGGGGTGCAATAAATAATTATAAAAATAGTTATAGTACGAACGCACCTCATTTGCCACGTTTGACGAGCAATTTCCAACTTGTCTACGTTTGCAATGATATACATTTACTATGCGCATATTTTACTGATTCAAATGAAAAGAAGTCAATAAAATATCACTATTATACATGAAGTAACTTTATATCAAATAACACTTTAAGGAAGTACTTACTATTTAAAAGTATTTAATAACAGCTTTTTGTTACATAGTACATTCAACAGTAATATCGTCTTTTTGTACTTGACTCCAGTGCGGGGAGGGGGTAAGCAGAACTTGTTGTTAACGAAGCAGGTCGCTAACATTCTTTCCCATTTTTCCTTGGTAAGCATAATAAGTATAATTTCGAACCTGGTTTTTCTAGCAACGCATTCTATTCCCATATAAGAATAGGAATGCCGAATGTTAGGATAGTCCAAAGTTTGGAATAAAATGATTTTATAATTATCTATAAGGGTTTTTATAATAACTTTGTATTTTCATAAAAATATATAACAGACTTAGAAAAAAATTAACAGACTATTCTGATGCAAAAAAAGTTATCAAAAAGGGAAAGTTTGGTTGCATCAAAAATGGTAACAATATCCTCCACTCTCCCCCCGCTTAGAGATATGATATCAAGTACAGACCCCTCTCCCCCTAAAGTGATGACGTTATATATGTACAGCCCCTTAAATGTTTTTCACGGAATTTACCTTTCCCTGGCTTCAAAAATCTAAATATAAAATTTGGCCTCTTTCCGCTCTTAGTTTTAGTTATAGATGTCACCAAACACGGAAAGTTTTTTTTTTTTTTTTATGGCCACCCTATATTTATGTATTTATGATAATTTAAACCTCTTAGCACCATATGGTATTTTTGATGAGCGTTCTTAGTTTTGCATGTTTTGAACCAGAAATTTGATTAAATAAAATGTAGCTTTTTCATACCAGATGTTCATTTGATTTGATTTATTAATTTAAATTATTTTTTCCTGATTCGAAATATGAAAAACTTCAAAACAAAAATAGGAGGTAAAAAAGATATCTATGAGTTAAATTTTAGACAAAACAGGGTTAAACGTTAGTAAAAAAAATTCTAGCTATTTGTATTTCTAAAAAATACTTTCAATAATGATGAATATCTCAATAACTTGTAATTATTAAACACTTGTGGTGCCAATATTGATTTGTTTCAAGAAAATATAGTTGATTTAGTAAAGTTATAACTAGGATACTATAAATTACGAGGACTGTACCAGTTTTTTCGAATAATAATTTTTGTCTTATTTCATCTTAGAATTTCTGTCATTAAATAAAAATAATATTTCTATCAGAAGTTAGTGATAAAATTAAAGTATAACTTATAAGGTCCCAGCTATAACGTATATAAGAATAATAAAATTGCTTTAAATCTACAAAGCAATAGGCTCATACCTATTGCTTTGTAGATCCAATATGAATGCGTACTTATACGTTTTGTAAATTTTCTGCAACATCTTGGATTTCTAATCTTTACTAGGGGAAAAAGCATTTATAATTGTATCTTTTAACCGCATCTTATGACATGATGTCATTCAAAGACGAGATTATTTCAAACCAGCCTAGATAAAATTTCTTCGTAAATTTAAGTCTTCGTAAATTAAGCCTCGTACGTTCCATAAATACGCGCGAATAAGTTCTTAATATCTTAAATGAAGTTTTGCTAAATTGGCAGTCTTTTAAATAGCCTTATAATTGACTTTGATCTTATAAAAGTTTGAAATCAATTACTTTCTTAAAGAAAGAGGCAGATGAAAGAGAAATGTTCTCTGATGTTCAAATGGCATTCACCGATACAGGCATTCAATAAATTTAGAAAAGGATCTTAGCAAACTTTTTGAACAATATTGTATGTTATTATTCAAGTTAAAATTCTAAAGGACAGTTCTACCACTTTTAATTTCTACACATGCACTATGATACTCTTTATATTAATAGATTTCAATGTGAGAGTTATTGTTAATAACGTCTTGGATAGACTATTGCAAATTTAAATAGACCTTAAGGAGAATAGATGCATATATGGCTGATTGATTACAAAATTTAATGTTAGACTGATACAGTAACTCTTGACATTTTATGCGTAGAAGATAACTAAAGTCGAGACAGAGCGCTTATATCTACGGAATTAAAGATGAATATATCTATTACTAATCTACTGAACCTTAATAAGAAGCTTATCAACGTTCAAAACAAGTTCCGATCATAATTGAAATTAAAATGCTAACAAGACAGTTTCTAAGAGGCTTCAAAATAATTTATTTTATTCGAAAAATATAATATTACAAAACAAGAGTTTTCTTTGAATAAAATTCTTCAAAATATGTAGTAGAACAACTAATAATTAAGACTAAGTTAGAAGTTTAATGATAAAAGTTCGGTAATTAAAGTTTTATAAATTTAACAAGTTCTTCATTTAACATTTCAGTCAATTGTTTAGCGTATGGAAACTAAATAAAGATTACACTCGAATTTAATTTTTAAGGCAAATTTGGTAATTGGGTTGTTTAACCCTCTGTTGACCATACACTGTAAAAAAAGGATTAAAATACGGAAATTTTACCGGCAATCGAGACGCCAGTACTATTTCCGTATTTTACCAGAAAATTTCCCCAAAAATTACAGAAAATTTTCCGTTTTTCTCGAATTTACGGAGGAAATTTTCCGTTAAAATAGAGAAATAGTACTGGCGTCTTGATTGCCAATACAATTTCCGTATTTTAGTCCTTTTTTTTTTTTTTTTTTTTTTTTTTTTTACAGTGTACTATCATTTATGCTACCATCAGTGTTATCAATTTAGTGGATTTTTTTATTCAGATATTCGAATTCATACCAGAAATTTAAAATAGTAATCTTTGACTTATATTATAACAGACATTCCGCCATTAAATAAAGAGAAATTCATTATTTAGATTTTCTGATATGAATTCAGATTTTCTGAATTACGGAATCTCTAGAACGCATTCTACCATGGGCATCGGAGGGTTAAAGTATTCGCTTACTTCGAAGATGATTTTTTAAAAATGTTTTAACAAATGATTTCCAATGTGCATTATGTTATTAAATATGGCTAAAAATTAAAAAAAAATTGTCAATAAATTTAAATTTTTTAAATGTTTCATTTCTTTTGCTCAAATAATTAATAAAAATGGTAATAAAATGACACTTAATCAAAACATCACGGTCAAATTTAAATTAAAATATTTTTTATTCTGTAAATTTTGTTATGATGACCAAAAAAATCTGTTTCAGGATATGAACAACTCTCATAACATTAACAATACTATTTATTTTTTTTATTTTTTTATTTTTTTTTTTTTTTTACAAATAAACGTTGTAATACATGGAAAAATCATTCAAATTTCTAACAATTGATAAACTATATTAGTAAGAAAAAAATTGATAAGTAATGCAACTATAATCACAGAAGATGTTCATTCCCTACATCAACACTATTAGAGCATTTTGACAGAAAATCATGAAACATATGCATAAAATCGTATGCATACATTTTTATAATTTTTTTTGAGAAAAAAGAATGAAAATATAATTAAACATCGTATTCTGATTTTTAAATTATTAATATTCAAATGTCTGTAACTCAAACTCAATGCATAATATAAGCAAAATTCAAACTAATCTAGAAAGCTAAAATTATACGCTCTAATACTCGTATAGTGTGATCATCTATATTATCCTGATAACAAAAAAATATTATATATATATATATATATATGTTTGTTTTTGTAAATTGTAAATACAGTAATTGAATTTGTGTTTGTAATAAGAACAATTATTTTTATTAATTTCAATGTACTTTATGTTCTCATTGTAGCTCAGATAATGTTAAAGCAGTATGCTAGTTTTCCTCACGTGCTGTCCAACATTTGTTCTGTAACACTGACACAATCCTGCTGTCAGAGAAATGTTCTCTGATGCTCAAATGGCATTCACCGATACAGGCATTCAATAAATTTAGAAAAGGATCTTAGCAAACTTTTTGAACAATATTGTATGTTATTATTCAAGTAACATCCTACATTTTTTCATACCTTTATGTCATTCAAATTTCTGACAATTTATAAACTATATTAATAAAAATAATTGAAATGTAATGCAAATATAATCACAATTATTAACAATTTTTACACCTTAAATCCAAATTGGCTACTTTTGACTTATACTTGAATTAATTTGCATTCGTAAATGCATGAAATTTGCAGATTTTATTCAGATATCAAGAAATCAGAACTTTCCATTTTCTTATAACAGCAAAGAATGCCATAGAAAATGTTCGCAAAGTTCGTATTTTAAACCGACTTTCGGTTTTTGTCTGTTATGTGAATGCCGTCTTGAAGGGGTGAAATTGGATACAATTCAAGACGTACAACCTTTATACAAAAAAAAAATAAAATGTTGTTTGATTCTTTAGGGCTTAAGCAATAATGTCTGCTATTTTCATTCATTTCTGTACAAAAATAACTCTACAAATGTATCAGAAAGCATAGCATTTTTAAGCGAAAAAAAGGGGAAAACACGTTTAAAATTTACTTATATTAAAAAAATGTATGGTTCTATGGAAATGCTCTTTTTTTAGAGAGGGGGTCATGACCCCTATGAACCCCCTTTGAATTCGCGTTTGCCTGTTTTCCTAGCCTTCAGTGTTTCAGTCATAAAAAATTGTGTAGAATAAAATTAATAGACACAACTAACAGTGTCTTATTTACTGGAACAGCAAAAGACATTTGTGCTTTACCTTCATCGAAGCCATTTCCTTAAAAATTAACTTTTGATTAACTGCTTACATTTTCCCACTAGTTGCACAATCTTATAGAGGATAAAAAAAAAAAACCCTTTTAACCCCTTGAGGGGCAAGCAAAAATGCCTCTAAATATTGAATTCTCACCGGAATAATCGCAAAATTTTATTTTTAAATAAGGAAAAGCAATTTTTTAACAATTTTCCTGCAAAGTTAAAAATATAAAATTTAGTTAAAATTTTCTGGTGAGAATCTTGTTTAAATTAGGTGGTATATATTTTATCCCACCGCCCTTCAAGGTGTTAAAAACAGGATTATTAAGAATAAAAGTTTCACATTACTATTTCGTGATAACACTTTGTAATCAGGGAAAGACTACGTGCTCACCCTGTGTAAGATCAAAAATATAAAATCAAAATTTTCTTAGAAATTTACATTTTAACGGTAGATGGACACATTAACGTTTAAGTAAAAATTCAAATCAATAAATGCAGCATGCAAATTTTGTGCTTTTTGTGGTATTTATTCAAAATTTTCTTTTGTTAATTTCGCATAAGTAAAAGAAATGTTTGCAGTTTTTTTATCCTTGTGTAAAGCTATCAAAAAATTGAAATATAGAAAAAAATTGTTTCGAAAAATTTTGCCTATTTGCATTTTTCAAAGTTTTTAATCTATGTGGTACAGTATTTCTCTTTGACTTTTATTAAATAAATTCAAAACACGAAATGAAAGAAAACATCAGCGTTTGAATAAACGTAATAATGTACGGATTGTCCTTTCTTTTCGCTCACCAGCAGTCAATTACTAAACCGTTGGTTAAGGTATAGCGGCTACAAACGTGTTTTTGACCACTACTGGTCACCACACGGTGGGTTAAGGTATCGTTCTAATTGCTAAAAGGTTACAGATGTTGTTCTTCATTATATAAAAACCCATTTATGTCATGATAGTTGTTTTTTGAAGGTTGTGCAATTTAATTTGTTTACGGTCTCAGAGTCCTATAAGTTATATTTAGGAAAATTTTCTCCATAGTCTAAAAAGTAAAACAGTAATAATTCTGTTGTTCTACGGCCAAAATTTACCGATACATAATTAATTGAATTTTATGAATTGATGGCGTTTTCTGGCACTAAAAATGGACAAACGCGTTTATATCATCGCATGATCTATAAAAAGTAGAAAAACACGTATGGATATTATATGAAGTATAAAAAGCTTTCTCAGATGGAGGATTTAAATTACAATGGTTTTAGAGCTTTCTATGTCGTAATGGCCGTAAAAAAAATTGTCCATCCAACAAATTTAAAGTCGTCGATCACTAACAAAATTTACGCATCAACAATTCACTATTATAAAGATCATGAGTACCATGTATGATTTATCCTGATCATACCTAGCACCATCTATATAAGATTTCTTTAAACATTACGTTTTGGGCCGTCCTGCATTCTTTGCCCAGAATGTGCTACAATTATACATTGTATAAAATGCATTGATATAAGTTTTCTTCCTTTAAAATTAATATACACCATTCTCATTATTGTTAAAGCTGAGCACATTTGTGAACAACTTTGTTGTGAGAGACTTTGTCGCCGTTTCTTGACAAAATTCTCAACTTGTTCATTTTTCTTCAAATATCAGAATATTCTTCAATGGAAGCTAAAATGAACAGGAAATTCTCCATTCTAAGCTAAAACTAACAGAAGTTTTTCAATCTAATCGTAGGAATTCCGTGAAATAACGCAGGATTTCATGCAATTCTGATACCCTTTTTTACTTTTTTTTAATACAGTGAAGCACATCAAAACGGAATCTGTCTATATCAGAAACGTGCCTTAAACAGAAAAATTTCATGGCCCCATTGAAAGGAATACTATACATATACACCTGCTAGGAAGAAAAACTGTCTAAAATGGGACTTTTTCAATTTCCTTGCGATTTCATCTTAGCAGGCATTACTGTACTAAAACGTGCAGACCTCTCTTTACATTTCTTACTTCAAATTTACTTTATTTTTTTTCAAAATTTCCTTTAATTTCATAATCTTGAGTACAGTCCATGATTATTAGCAGATATTTTTATTACAATTATTTTATATTTCTAAACAAGTTACTCTTTTTTGATGAAATTTTATGCGCATAGGTGATATGTTATGCTTCTAATTATTACTTTAAAAAAATTAAAACCAAAGATTTTTCGCAAAATCAAACTCTGTGTGCAGAATATTTTTGGAAAAAAAAAAAAAAAAAAAGAAACTCTTTATGCATAAAAGTAAGCTTACTAAATAAAATTTCTCTCCCATTAGCATAATTTCACTTTGGGAATTACGTATGGAATTTATAGACTATTTTATTCTTAGCTATAATAAAAATTTATTCATTTGTACATAACATGTTATCATTGCGTCGGTTGATTTTTTAAATTTAAGGTATAAAACCACAGCGAAACCAGTCTTTGTGTGAACGTATTTTAAAATATTTGCACATTCCTAAAGAAAATTCCCCCCCCCCTTTTTTTTTAATCAAATACAGAAAAATGGAGTTTAAGTTTCACAACTAAATTAAACAAACGATATCGTAGCTGGTTCTCTTATAAAAAATTCTGTCTGTAATGATAATTATAATTGCGCAGCGAGTATTTCATGTGTGGAACTGAGCTAGTTTCTATATTATTTTTAAACGTTTATGAGAAAATATCTATACAGAATTTCAAAGTTTGTATATTATTTTGTTGCATTATAAAAATATGTGTGCATATTATTACAAGACAATTAAAATCTGAAATCGTGCCTTCAAAAATTTATTAAAAATAAAAAAAAATGAATTGCTATACATTATAAAACTGTATATGAAAATCACTTGAAACATAAAAACTAACATAATATTGGCTAGAAGGGATACAAATACATTTACAAGGCAAATAAATACATTGTCGATAACACATGTAGATCTGAATAAATAATGGTATTTATTTGCCTTGTAAATGTTTTTTTGTCACTTTTAGCAAATATTAAGTTAGTTTTCTTATGAATTAGTTAATTGATAGTAACGAATTCTATTTTAACACAATGAAACCAACGACTGTTCCCAGACAATCAAAATATCAAATCATGTCTTCGAAAAATGCTTAAAAGATAGGAAAATAGACCGTAATAAATTAGTTAAGTGATAGTAACTAATTTTATTTTAACACAGCAAAACGAATCTAGGGAATGTTGTTAATTGAGTGTAATAAAGTTCCATTAAAATAACTTGAAATGATTTTTAGTAAGTTCGTATTTATTTTTCCTGTGGATGTTTTTAAAATTTAACAGATATTGAACCTGTGCTTCATACATATTAAAATTCTACTTTTATTTTATTTTATAGTATTTTTGCGTTTCTAAGGTCTTTTAACAATAAATAACGAAGGCTGACCATAAAATAATGAACAAATTACAATTAAACTGAAAAATGAGTGATATCACTTAAGTTTTATATATCTAGAATCATTAAATTTTACATAATATTGTTTGATTTCTATAAACAAATTTCCGGCACCAAGATAACATAGATTAAATTTTCTTGGATTGGTAAAGCAAATTTAAAGTTTTCTTTTTGCAAAGCTGTTCCCCAATCTAAAATGACAATTTTCTGATATAATTATGGATGCTAATCATGAAATAACAAACAATAGTTTAAAAAATTGAAACACATTATTCCAATCTGATTTCTCCGGAAACAATAAATTTTACATACCGTATATGAGGCATTCTCACAACATTTTTAATTTTAAGTCCCTGATTAATAATTTTTATTTTAGTACATATTCTTGGTTTTTTTTTATTTCTTATACTGGAAAACATCCCATTGCATGACTGCATAACAATATTAACGAGATAAATAAGTTTTGGACGATGTTGGGGGTCCAAATATACCACGAAATTCCTATACCGTCCCGTGTCCCTGATGCTGATTTTCAAGTTTGGAGCGGTCTGTATAAAACTGTTTCAATAAAAGTAATTCGATGTAAATTTTTTCCGACACCGGGACTATTGTTTTATATAAATATGTAGCAAAAAATTAACATGCACACATTTTTACAGTTGTTATTATTTTTTGAACTCTGTCTCTGGGTTTTAGATTCCTTACCGTCCCTCTTGCTAAAATTATACAGAAAATCACTTCAGATGCAGCCACAGAATTTTTTTCAACTTTTTTCTCATGCAAAAGTATGCTAGAGAAAGAATGTCTAAAATTCTTTGATAGGAAATTTACTGCAGAATTTAAATCAGCATTTAAATATCAATTTCAAGCATCGTGACTTTATTGGTAGTCTTACCGTCCCCAAGGTTTATTCCTGCACTTTCGAGTAAATTAATTTTTTTTAAATTTAATCCAATGAAAATAAATGTTTCTAAAAATCAAGGAACATTGTGGCTATTAGGCTTAATCTTAACATGATTTAACTAAAAATAGTGGTAATGTTCCTTACAGTCCCATCCTTACCATCCCCTTTTTTCCATTACCGTCCCTTTTTTCCTATACCATTCCTTTTAGGTAGCTTTCTTTACAAAAAAGCTACCTATTGCAGCCGTTCGGAGGAAAGCGATTTCAAAAAATTTTGGTATATTTTCATCGATCATGACCCCCAGACCCCGAAACCACCCTCCGTTCAAAATTGATATATATATATATATAGAAAACCTTTTATCTAACAATACAATTAACTTCTTAGATCTTAAAATTACAATAAAAGACAATAAAACAATCACAGATTTGTATGACAAACGTAAAGAATTTAAATTCACAGTTAATACATTTACAAATTTTAAATCTTGTCTACATCATTCTGTATTTCGTAATATAATACTTAATCATTTATATAGAATAAAATGTTTATGTTCTTCTCCTCTAATTAACAATAATATTAAAAAACTAATTTATGATGCATTAAATCATGGTTTTCCAAAAAAATTCATATATTCATTAATATACAATTAGTACTTTTCTTACATGATCTATAAACACAAATTAACACATGCGTAAACAAAATTACAAAAAAAATTATAAAATAAAAAAATATCTATAAAAAATTAAAAATTGTAAAATAATATAAAAAAAATATTATAGGTTGGTTGGGTGGGTAGATGTTAGAGTACGGAGGAGGGTGGTGTTGTCTGGATAATACGCAATGGTTAATTATTTATTTAAAAAAAAAAAAAAAAAAAAAAAAAAAAAAAAAAAAAAGCGGGGCTCTTGTATTATTACTATTTTTTTGTTATGTATTTTATGTGGATGTTGATTTGATATTTTATATGTAAGTTGGAGATTTTCATTAATATTATAATTAGCTTAATTATTCATTAATCTAATTTACAATTATTTGTTATTAAATTCTAATTTACTAAGGACAATATCATATTAATTACTAATAGTATGCCACTCTTAGTTTAATGTTTTTGAATGTCCCATATTCATACTTTATGGATTTTTATGGATGTCTGAAAATAATCCACATTCTATATTTGTGCGTTTTAAGTAATGGGATTTTAAGTATTATTTAACCTTCTATATACTTCCACATGTTTGATATTTCCTGTTCATTTTATAAATATCTTATATATAATTCATTAAAAAATAATTTTTAGATAATTTTTAATAATTATTTATATTAATTATTACTGAATTTATTTTGTTTTATAGCATATAGATATATGCTATATATTATCAAGGTTCTAACATTATTTAAACTCTTAGTTTAGTTTAAATAATTTAGCTAATAGAACATATTGTATGCTTTTAAATTTTATTAACAATAGTTTTAAATACTTTGTGTGATTTATATTAGGTTTATAATTCTCTATATATAAGGATTTGTTTGGTTTTGCTGTTTAAACAGTTATTTATATTCAAAAGCTTGCAATTTTTTATCTTGCGATAGATTTTTAATATAATTATTAATAGATGGCAGCACTAAAATTGTATCTTTCATATTGCTCTTATTTTTAATTTTTCTAGCTCCATTTTAGTTATATTTTATACACCAGGGTGTATTTTTGGCTAAATTTTGACGATATTGTTAAACTGTTATCTATTAATTTAATAGTGCATTTTAAATAATGTAATTAATTTCTATATATTTTATATTAGATTAAATTTGTTTTACAAGGTATTTCAAATATTATTTCAAAATGTATTAACTGCATCCTTTGGTATCATTTACTGTGATTTCTTAACTGTTTTATTCACCTTAATCTTTTTGATATACTGGAAGACATGTGCACATGGATTTTTGTAAAATACTGAAATATTAATCGGTATGGTGTTTATTATTTCTATTTTATATCCTATAAATATTTAAATACGTTTTATTGATTCTTCCATTTCATATTATTTGTTTCTATTCTGCTTTCATTTTTAATCAATTCACTTGATTTTAGTGGTTGTTCTATAATTCTCTATATATAAGGATTTGTTTGGTTTTGGTGTTTAAACAGTTATTTACATTCAAAAGCTTGCAAATTTTTATCTTGCGATAGATGTTTAATATAATTATTAATAGATGGCAGCACTAAAATTGTATCTTTCATATTGCTCTTATTTTTAATTTTTCTAGCTCCATTTTAGTTATATTTTATACACCAGGGTGTATTTTTAGCTAAATTTTGACGATATTGTTAAACTGTTATCTATTAATTTAATAGTGCATTTTAAATAATGTAATTAATTTCTATATATTTTATATTAGATTAAATTTGTTTTACAAGGTATTTCAAATATTATTTCAAAATGTATTAACTGCATCCTTTGGTATCATTTACTGTGATTTCTTAACTGTTTTATTCACCTTAATCTTTTTGATATACTGGAAGACATGTGCACATGGATTTTTGTAAAATACTGAAATATTAATCGGTATGGTGTTTATTATTTCTATTTTATATCCTATAAATATTTAAATACGTTTTATTGATTCTTCCATTTCATATTATTTGTTTCTATTCTGCTTTCATTTTTAATCAATTCACTTGATTTTAGTGGTTGTTCGGGCACAGGGGAAAATTAATTTTAGCTTTAGCTTATTTCTCCCACAGAAAACAAGCATTTTGCTTATATCATTGAATTCTGTGCCCTCGATAACGTAATTCAATGTATAAGCTTTTCAATTTTTGTCGGTGTCCACTTTTTTCTTTTTTCTTCCATAATGATTCTTATAATATTTTTTTTTTTTAATACTTACAGCTTTAATTCATAATAATTGACGGTGGCAGGTTATGTTTAATTAATGGTTATATATATATATATATATATATATATATATATATATCTGACCTATGTCACACTGTAACTCCCGTAATTATGAACCGATTTCGATGTAATTCGGTGTGTACATAGTACATACCAATGTCTCGACCGAGTTCGTTGGCCAGCTTCATCCGCCGTTTTGTTTCAAAATGGCGGCCATTTAAAATTTTTAAAAAAATTTAAAACTTGAAATGTGGTACCAAAAAATTAAAAATGGAAAAATATTTTTTTCTTATGTATTTGACCTTTATACAAAGATTCCGGAGCAGTTTTTGTTTCGTCTATACCTTAAAAAATGGCTGAGTTATAGCATTTTGAATTTCTAGCGTGGCTGACATTTTGAAACGTCCTGAATTTTGTCACGCGATAAAAGGCGTATTTATGAACCGATTTGGATGTAATTCAGTGTGTACATAGTATATACCAATCTCTCAACCGAGTTCGTTGGCCAGCTTCATCCGCCGTTTTGTTTCAAAATGGCGGCCATTTAAAATTTTTAAAAAATATTAAAACTTGAAATGTGGTACCAAAAAATTAAAAATGGAAAAATGTTTTTTTCTTATGTATTTGACCTTTATACAAAGATTCCGGAGCAGTTTTTGTTTCGTCTATATCTTAAAAAATGGCTGAGTTATAACATTTTGAATTTCTAGCGTGGCTGACATTTTGAAACGGCCTGAATTTTGTCACGCGATAAAAGGCGTATTTATGAACCGATTTGGATGTAATTCAGTGTGTACATAGTACATACTAATCTCTCGACCGAGTTCGTTGGCCAGCTTCATCCGCCATTTTGTTTCAAAACGGCGGCCATTTAAAATTTTTTTAAAAATTTAAAATTTTAAATGTGGTACCAAAAAATTGAAAATGGAAAAATATTTTTTCTTATGTATTTGACCTTTATACAAAGATTTCGGAGCAGTTTTTGTTTCGTCTATATCTTAAAAAATGGCTGAGTTATAGCATTTTGAAATTCTTGCGTAGCTGATATTTTGAAACGTCCTGAATTTTGTCACGCGATAAAAGGCGTATTTATGAACCGATTTGGATGTAATTCAGTGTGTACATAGTACATACCAATCTCTCGACCGAGTTCGTTGGCCAGCTTCATCCGCCGTTTTGTTTCAAAATGGCGGCCATTTAAAATTTTTTTAAAATATTAAAACTTGAAATGTGGTACCAAAAAATTAAAAATTGAAAACATATTTTCTTCTTATGTGTTTGACCTTGATAAAAAGATTCGGGAGCAGTTTTTGTTTTGTCTATATCTTAAGAAATGGCTGAGTTATAGCATTTTGAATTGCTAGCGTGGCTGACATTTTGAAACGTCCTGATTTTTCTCACGTAATAACAGGCGTATTTAAGAACCGACTTGGATGTACCTTGGTGTGTACATAGTACATACAAATATCTCGACCGAGTTCGTTGGCCGGCTTCATCCGCCATCTTGTTTCAAAATGGCGGCCATTTAAAAAAATTAAAAAATAAAAAAAATTAAATGAGATACCAAAAAATTGGAAAGTGAAAAAGATTTTTTTTTTGTATGTGTTTGACCTTAATACAAAGATACCGGAACAGTTTTTCTTTCGTCTATATCTAAAAAAAATGGCTGAGTAATAGCATTTTGAATTTCTCTTGTGGCTGACATTTTAAAACGACCTGATATTTGTCACGCGATAACAGGCGCAATTATGAACCTATTTGGATGTAACTTGGTCTGTACATAGTACATACCACTGTCTCGACCGAGTTCGTTGGCCAGCTTCATTCGCCATCTTGTTTCAAAAGGGTTGCCATTTAAAAAAAATTAAATTTAAAATTCAAAATGAGGTATTAAACAATTGGAAAATGAAAAAGATTTTTTTATGTGTTTGGCCTTGATACAAAGATTCCGGAGCTGTTTTTGTTTCTGAAAATTTGTTCTTTTGTTTATATCTTAAAAAATGGTTGATTTATAGCACTTTGAATTTTAGCATGGCTAACATTTTGAAACGATCTTGTATTTGTCACGCGATAACACACGTATTCGCCTATTTCGATGTAAGAAGGCATGTGGATATTATACATCAACACCTCGACCAAGTTCGCTGGCCAGATACATCAGCCATCTTGTTTCAAAATGGCGACCATTAAATTAAAAATTATATATATATTTAAAGTGAGGTGCAAAAAAATTAGAAATTGAAAAAGGTTTCTTTCTTAAGTATTTGACCTTGATATAAGGATTCAGGAGCATTTTTTGTTTGTCTTTACCTTACAAAATGGCTCAGATATAGCAGTTTCAATTTCTATTGTGGGTGACATTTTGAAAAATCTGATTTTTTGCATGCGACAGCACTCCTATATATTAACCGATTCCGATGTGAGTGAGCATGTGCACAGCAATTACTAAGGTCTCGACCAAGTTCACTGCTTAGTCTCATCCACCATGTTGTCTTAAAATGACAGGCACTTTAAGAAATTGCCGAATTTGGCAGCCAAATATATGTTACTTTAAAGAAAAGCAGCTTGGATAAAGCTGACTAATTTCGCGAAATTCTCATTCATTATATTGATAAAAATTAGTATTGAATCTCCTATATTCGGTTTCCACTAAATTGAGCTTCGTGTGTTTGAATGATATAATTTGGCTTTTTTTAAATAAGGATTATGAAAGCTACCTCTTCCTCCCGGCACTGGCCGGAAGGACTTTTTCTTTCCTTCCGTCCCTTCTTTAACACCCGTTTAAGACAATGCTATACCGGAATTTTGTATTAAAAATACTACATTGTTATTATTTCGCATTTGAATGTCCTGTGGGTACTATGCAAATTCATTATAAGTAAAAATTTAGAAGAAAATAGAAAGTTATAGTGGTATAATGGTAAGGAAAATTAAACTCGCAAGTTCGACTTAAAACTCAGTTAAATAAAAAAAGTTTCACTGCTGACCATTTTTTCTTTATTTTGAATCATTAAGGCATTCGTCTATAACTTTAAAATGTTATTTTAGCAAGTTTAATTTCACCAGATTTTTATTCCTGAAAGTTAAAAATTGTGAGAATGCCTCATATACTGCAAATTTGAATAATGATATTTGATTTCTATAAACAAGTTTCCAGCACCAGAATAATCTACATAGATCAAAATTCTTAAGTCGCTAAAGTTAAAGCTTGTTTTAAAGCTATTTTCCAACTCAATTGGAAACTTTCGGAAACAATCACGAATGTTAACGATGAAAGAAAAAAAAAATCAGAATTTAGAAAGATGAGCACATTATTTCAATTTTATTACTTCTGGATCATTAATTCTTGTACATATTTTGAATAATGATGTTTTATTTCTATGAACAAGTTTCTGACACCAGAATACTCTAGTCTCAAGTTTCTTAGACATGTAAAGTTAAATTTAAAGTAAGTTCTTTATAGTAAGGCTGTTTTGAATTCTATCCTGGATACTTTCTGATACAATCACAAAATAGTTTTTCTTTTTAGTTATTCTATCCCAATTTCTTTCAATAATAGATACCTCACTTTTTTCTACAATAACTTTGTGTTGGAATAGAGGCTTCTATTATGAAACATTGAAACAATTGAATGGTAAAAATTTTGAGCTTTATGTTTATGATTTTTTTTACTTTAGTTTTTAGTCATCATATTTTTTTTCTTAACACATGGGGTATCTTATGCTTCTTATCAGTTTTTAAATGCTTTGGGAGGAGGTTTAACACCGAAACTCGCCCCCATCCCATTATTTGCTGCGCCAGTGTATTGACCATTAAGGGGGCCTGTCACTCAGCTTCCATTTCCCCGCACTAATGTAAAGTCTATGGGCATTTGATGTATTCGTCTATTTAAAATATCTCTTCAGGAAATTAATAATTTTAACTTCTTTTTTTTTTGTGTACACTTCCTAAAAGATGTCTCTTTTTTTCTTAGTTCTCAAAATATTTCTAAAGTATAGACTTAATTTTATAGGAAGTGTTAAAATCTTACAGTTCGCCCGCTTTTAACACATAAAATATTAAATTCATCATAGATTATAGAAATATTTTGAAAACTAAAAAAAAAGAGACATCCATTAATTAAGAGCACGAAAAAGATGTTAAAAATACGAATTTCCCGAGACGATATTTTAAATATACGAATGTATCAAAAGTCCATAGACTTAACATTACGGAGGAGAATTTCGAAGCTGAATGTTTATTAATATTTTCAAAATTATTTTAGTGTGTTCAAAAATACCTTAGGTAATTGTATATATTATCGACAATGATAGTATATTATGCATCATAATACATTTCATAATAAAGTGGCCTGAAAAGCTAACTATAATATGAAGAGCTCATATGATAAAAATGGTATGTCACAAAAAAAAATTGAATTACTCATATAATATGAAGATAATCAATGGTCCTTTACCATCTGTTAAATTATTATTTGAAAAAAAACCTAATACTGAGAGAGTTTTAAATTGATAAAGGAGGCAATTGACAATAAACGCAAATAAAGATTTTGGACTTTACTGCTTATTTTCTCAAAATGATGATTGTGTCACTTACCACCTTTATCATTTAATCTCTTATATATTATAAATGTGATTTATCAACATATTAACTACCGCTCAAATGTATTTGGTCACCTAAAAGTATAAGAAAAAATGATGTATTAAATTTGAAACTTTTCATAAATGTTTGGAAATCAGTCGAACTCGTTTATAGAGAGTTCGAATTTAACGAGAACCCGGTTTTAACGAGCAAAAAGAAAGGAAGTGGTTGGCCTAATATAAAAATGCTCATTCAGAAAACTTGCTTGTAAAGAGGGAAATTTGGATATAGCGGGGGAGGAAAATTTTTCCAAATTTGCAAAACCTTTTCGGGTTTCTTAATAAAAACAAATTCTCCAGGTTTTCTAAGCAAAATGTTTAAATTCACAAATGTTCTATATTTTTAATGAAACAAGGTGGAACATCTCAAAAAGTTATCACTTATACTTTCATTTCTCTTAAATCACTTAGTTTCTTTTCCACAAACAAATTATTAGTAGTATTCCCTTTCTGAATTCATCAAAGTAGTTAGAAGAGAAATACATAAAGTGAATGTGGGAAAAAATCTTAACGAAGAATGCTTTTTAAAAATCTATTTAAATTAATAAATAAATTTTAAAAATGTTTTCTTTAATTATCAACATTTAAAAGAATTGCAGTGGAGTCCGGTTGTGAATGTATTGGAAATATTTAAAAATTTTAAATATTTGTGGAACCAAGTGCAGAATCTTCAGACCCAAATTAACTTATTACTTTCTTCTATCTTCAATAGAAGAAAGTATTGTAATTAAAATTTTTTTCGACTTCCGGTTTTTGACGGATTTATAAGTTTTAGGGGATTAGAGATCCCAAAAAACATGTTTATAGAAAATGTCTGTCTGTCCATCTGTCCGTGTGTCTGTCGCCATTGTACCATCAAAAAGTGTATGAAGTAATGCATACAATTGAACCAATTTTTTTTAAAGTTTTTGGCTATGGCAAGCAGGTCCTCCCTTAGTTTGGAAAAAATCCGCCGGAAGGGGGCGCTTTAATAGCAATTTTTTTTGCGATTTTGAATATTGCACCATCGAAAAGTGTATGAAGTTATGCATAGAATTGAACCAATTTTTTTAAGTTTTTGGCTATAGCAAGCAGATCCTCCCTGAATTTAGAAAAAATCTGCCGGAAGGGGGCGCTGTAATAGCGATTTTTGTGCGATTTTGAATAGTGTACCATCGAAAAGTGTATGAAATTATGCATAGAATGGAACCAAATTTTTTGTGTACGTTTTTGGACATGACAAGAAGGTCCTCCCTGAATTTGGAAAAATTCCGCCGAAAAGGGGCACTATAATAGCGATTTAACTCTAATTTTCTTGATTTTTCGTTGTTCTATTTTACACCGACGGCTCTTGAATCAACGGGAACTTCTCATCATGAAAACCCGACGATTTGCGATCAGCTGATATACAACAGAATAACGAAAAACTATAGATTTTAATAAATATCATGATCGAGATTAACTCGTTTTTACTCCGATTATTTGAATGAAGCAGAAATTTAAGATGAAAGTCAAAGTTGATGTACTATTGAACTAATAATAATGAAATATTGACATTTGTAACAACATTTTGAAATATTAAAATATATGAGATAGAAGAAAGTTTTGGGGATTGGCACATACAACTAGTATATATAGTATATATAAATTCTCTTTTGCTTTAGGACAAACAAAAATATAAGCAGAAGTAGCTACATTTTTCAGCAGAAATCGGTAAAAATCCCCTAAATTCTTCATCAATATTACTCATTTTAACATTAAAACCCTAATCTTGTTGAACAAAGCGTTAGTCATTTTCTTAAAAAACTTATCTACGCTAATTATATTTCAAACATTCATGTAAAAATTCAAAACATTCCATGCATATTTTTATCTTGGCGAAATACTTTTGAATGGCAGTTTACTTAGCTGCCAACTATTATAATTTATTGTTATCACTACTTTTAAATAGTAAAGTTCGTCTTATTTTATCTTCGAAATTCTGTGATTAAATAAGACAAAATTTACCGTTAAAAAATAATGATAAAAATATAAAAATTAACAGCCATGAATGTGTATAAAAGTGTTTTCGCGCGATTTAAAAGTAAATCTTGATATGTTTAAATGAAATTGCATTATATTTTCCTTTCTTATACGTTTTATGGTTAATTTATTCCATACTTTAATTTAATAATATAATACTAAATAATATCTATGGTCCACTCTTCAATATTCACTTGATTTTCGATATTCACTTGGCCACTACAAAATTTCAGGTCTTTAATTTCCATCTGAGATAGCTTAAGGTCTTCTTATCTTCATAGAAATAGATTTTAAGCAGGGGTGATTGTTGGTTTAAGTTTCCTACTAACCACGTCATCTGATACTTGAAAATGATGTCGAATTAATGGAGTTCTAATGTCTTCCATTTGCTCAAGATGTATCGGACTATTAAGAAAGTATCCTTTTCATAAGATTGAAATTTTCACTTGATCCCTTAGCACTAGTTACCAAAGATAAAACTAAACTTACTAAGAGACTTGTTATTCACATGAAAAGATTCTGATACACATTTGTTTATGAAATTGTAAATTTAAAGATTTGTACCATTTGATTGTCATATGTTCTGTAACATAATTTTATTTGTATAAAAATGAAACGTAGATATAGTTGTTTGAACTGGTGGATATACCTTAAACGTCGCGTCCGATAGGTGTAGGCTATTTTTTTTATAAATTCAGATTGTTCGATTGCCACCACTTTTTTGAAGTAGAAATATCCACCTTATTTAATGGTAGGTAATATGATGTGAGAATTAAGCCAATTATACTATTGAAAAAACTGGTAGGAATTAAACAATCTGGATTTTAAAAAATTACCCTACACAGACCGTGAAAATTACGGACGCGAGAATTAAGGGGTTAATATCTAACTAACTTTAAGTCTAATGAAAACCTGTGCTTAAAAATTAACCCTTGATATGTTGAAATTAAACTAAATTATATTTTGTTTGCCTTTTTTATGCTCTATGTACAACATAACTTTAATTTAACAAAATAACAGTAAATAATATTTGTGGCCCCTGTTCGATTCTTACTTATGGCCACTACAAAATTTCTGGTCTTTAATTTCCATCCGAGATAGCTTAAGGTCTTCTTATCGTCATAGAAATAGATTTAAAGAAAGGGTGATTGTTGCTTTAAGTTTCCTACTAACCACGCCATCTGATACTTGAAAATGATGTCGAATTAATAGAGTTTTAATGCCTTCCATTTGCTCAAGATGTATGGGACTATTAAGAATGTATTATTTTTATAAGATTGAAATTATCAATTGATCCCTTATTAACGCCAGTCACCAAATATCAAACTAAACTTACTAAGAAACTTGTTACTCACTTGAAATTTTTCTGATACACATTTGTTTGTGAAATTGTAAATTGAAGGATTTGTACCATTTGATTGTCACATATTCTGTATAATAATTCCAATTGTCTAAAAATAAAAGTAGATATACTTTTTTTTTAGATGGATATTAATATATAACCAACTTTAAAACTAATGAAAACCTGTCATTAAACATTAAGCCTTGATGTGTTTAAATTTAACTACATTATATTTTGTTTGCTTTCCTAATAGTCTATATGGCTAATTTGTTCTGTAGAACATAACCTCAATTTAATAAAATAACAGTAATTAAAATATATGGCTCACAGTTCGATATTCACTTGTGGCCATTGAAAATTTTAAGTTCTGAAATTAAAGCATAGATTAATAGTCTAGTTAGTCTTCGGATAAATAAAAACTACAATTAATACATTTAAAATATATTTATTAAGTTTTTTAAAGAGAGATAGGAACAGGGGCAAAAAATATTTTGTTGACTCAAGTAAGAAAACTAAAAATAGTTAAGAAACAATTAAAACTGCTAATTTTTATATTCTAAAATTAGTGAAGTGCATCATATAATTAAAAAGCTCCCAACAAAATCCCCAATTTTCAGAAAGACGAAAAAAGTCTTTAAACAACCGTTGAGACAACCAAAATTTTCTCGATTTATAACAAGGATATGGTTTATTATTATTTTTAATAAACAAAACAAAACAAAACAAACAAAATATCCCTTGTATAGCACATAAAAAAGCAAACAAAATATTACGTCGCTTAATTTAAACATATCAAGAGTTAACGTTTTAGCGCGTGTTTTCATTAGTATTACAGTTATTTATACACTATTCAGGTGTCGTACGCTTCAGGGAATTTTTCAGCGTAAATATCTGTATTTTTTTTAAATCGAAAAATAAATCTAGGTTAAACGCGCGAAATTTTGCCTTATTTAAGAAGAGATTTTCTATACGAAAGTACTGGTACCGAAGAATTTCCTTGTCTTGAAATTTCAAGACAAGTAAGACCCCTGACTATTAAACCACTTAAGTCTTAAGATCCACATATGTGGGCCTTTATTCATCTTATCATAAGAACTAAAGCATTTGAGTTTTGAAATTTTGATTCCTATGTTGTACAGCTACCCCTGACTATTAAACCACTTAAGTCTTAAGATCCACATATGTGGGCATTTATTCATCTTATCATAAGAACTAAACTGCGCGGTTCCCTAATAAATGTAATTAATTTTATATACCAATGCACGAAATTAGGCTAAGGGAGATATTTGCATCACAAACACATTAAAAGCTAGTTCATGTTTCAAAAAAGTATAATCTTTACATTTTTTGAATTTTTAAGCATAATACTAGACACCTGTCAAATTGATGGATTCCCTAAAATTAACACTAAATCCATTTAATTTGTTATTGTGTGAATCTAGGTTATTGGAAATTAAATTGATATTTTGAAATTGACTTTTGAAATTTTGATTCCTATGTTGTAGAGCTGAATACTTTTGCTTTCAAACAATACCAATAAACGGCAACATCGATGCTTATTTCCATATAAAAAGAATGTTGTTTTCATCTAGCTTTGCAAAATATCTCTAAGATAGCATGGCCTATAAGGTAAGAGTCCGAAACCTATAAGGTAAGAGTCCGAAAACAATACGGTAAGAGTTTCTTTTGAATTTACCTTATAGGCCTTTGTTATAGTCTTTATTATAGTCTTATAGTTCGTATAGTCTTTGTTACTTTGATATTATTAACTTTGCATATTATTAACTTATTTAACACTTAAATTTTGCGGTCATTAATTGTATACCTATTCATACTGCAATCCTTCATTTTGAAGGGTACATAAACAAATATTTTTCACTTGGTTGGTTTTCTTGCGAACATATAATTTCAGAATTCGTAAGACTAATTTCGAAAACTAATATTGTTCTTATTTAATGACAGAAATTTGCGATTAAATAAACATAAAATTATGGTATTGAAACAGTGGTATTCAAAAGTTAAAACCGTATGATTTCCCATTTTGCACATAACTTCAGATACATAGAATGTAACAGCAACAGCAGCAATTTATTTTGCTACTGATTTCTAAATATTTGTTACATTTAGTCTTTGTTTTCTGCATAATGCTTAATTACTAGATTGGTATTGTCTAAAGTTTCACGTCGTTTGACTGTGTAGATTCACACTGGCAAGTTTTCCTGTATGACAAAAAATAATTAACGCCTCAGCAATAAATGCCAAATATGTTCTCGGGTATTAATAAGAGATGTCAAAGGAAAAAATCGTGCATTTAAAATGCAAAGAGTCTCCAAAAAGAATTCTTAGAACAAATGGGTTAAAATGCGCAGTTCCCAAATAAATTTAATTATATATACAGATGAATGAAATTAGTCTAAGGGAGATATTTGCATCACAAACACATTAAAAGCTAGTGAATGTTTCTAAAAAGTATAATATTTATATTTTAAAAATTTTTAAGCATAATATGAGAAATTCTGTCAAATTGATGGATTCCGTAAATTTAACTCTAAATCCATTTAATTTGTTATTTCGTGAATCTAGCTTATTGGAAATTAAATTGATATTTTAAGGTAATAGTAATTTTAGATGCCTTAGAAATTACTAACCCTCTAAATGATTAAATGCAGAACTCTTTTTTTTTTTTTCTTTTTGTGACCTACGATGTTGGTATTTGTCCTTAAAAAAAAAAAAAAAGAAAGAAAAAAAAAAGTATATATAGTATAATTTTAGCTTCAATGTCTGAAAATATACATGGTTTCACGGCATTGTAAGTATTGTTGAGAAAATAAAATTGCTCTTATCTAACTTCGAACAAGTACTATTTTTATTAAGAGTCCTTCACCTTTAGCGTAAAATTGCATAAATTCTAGTAAAACCGCTTAACCCTTTATGTCCCAAATTATTAAATCATGAAAATTCCATCTTCTAAAACATTTTTCGTGAATTTTTGAAAATACATTAGAAGATTTACAGAAGCATTTAATAAATTTTAGAAGGATTTTGCCAATTAAAATTAATTAATTAAATTTGAATTTATAGGGAGTTTGTGCAATATTTTTAACTCCACACAAACCTTTTATTTAAAATATTTTTTTAGTATTTTTTTGAATTAGGAAATGTACAAATATAATGTTCTTACAATAGAAATATAGAAATATTTCCGAACTGAACCCCCCACCCCCACCCCCATCCCAATCTTTCAACGTTAAGAAAGCTGAAAAGATGCAAAGGCAAAAGAAATCATCCTTTTAAAAATATTTTTGTTTTGTGCAACCAAGACGTTTTTTGTGTTTTGGAACAAGGTAAAACAAAGTATCTATAACTCATTCTAAATTGTTTTACTAGTAATCGATGTATTAAATGAATTTTAGAACAAGTTATTTTAATGGTACTTCAACACTTTATGTACTGAATTATGAATTCATGAAAATTTTATCTTCTAAAGCATTTTTCGTGAATTTTTGAAACTACATTTGAAGATTTACATAATCATTTAATAAATTTTTGAAGGATTTTAGAAGGATTGAAGGATTTAGAAGGATTAATTAAATTTGAATTGATAGGGATTTTGTGCAATATTTGCAACACCACTCAAATCTTTTGTTTTAAATATTTTTCTTAGTATTTTGTAGAATTGGGAAATGTACAAATATAAAGTTCTTGCAACAGAAATATAGAAATTTTTCCGAATTGAAAAATCCCCCCCCCCCTCCCCTCCAACGCCAAGACAGCTGAAAATATGCAAAGGCAAAAGAAATCATCCTTTTAAAAATATTTTTGTTTTGTGCAACCAATAATGCTTTTGGAACAAGATAAAGTAATGCATCTATAACTCATTCTAATCTGTATTACTACTAATCAATGTATTAAATGAATTTTATAACAAGTTATTTTAATGGTACTTATAAGTACCGCCAGTAGATAAAGGGTTAAAGTACCGTCGGGGCATAAAGGGTTAAACGTGAATTTATTTTAACAGTTTTAAACAAATACCTTTTAAAATTGTTCTATCTTTGGAAAAATAATCATTCTAAAAGCATGGGATTTTTAAAGATAAATTATTAACTTATAGGTTAGTTTAAATGTAAAGATATCTGTCTCTGCTTTATAAGACTATCTCCGTTTTATAACACGAAAGGCAAAGATACAGAAATATTATAAAATATGTTATCTCAATGGAAGCTTGTAAGTGCCTCTTGATCACCGAGAACATAATTACAAGTTTTTCTTTCCGTTCTGTGACCCTACTTATATCAATCTTGACATTTTAAAGAGACCAAACGAGGTGATGTCATGAATAAGTACTTAAATCAACGTAAGGCTATGCGCTTAGAATACCTATTTGAAATAAAGCAATAATTGAATTTCTACTTTGAGATGATACTCGATATTAAAAAAAAAGTACAGTAAATTGCAGAAATTTTACGCATACAACATGTTGCGTTCGACACTTTCTACAAAAGCTGTAATGATTTAATGAAGTGTTGATTGGTAATTTAATAAGTCCTTGTATTCTCACTTTCTTAAATGTCTGTGGATGAAAGTGAATTTTCAATATATTGAAAGGGAAACATGGATACGTATTTCACATTAAAAGTGAACATGCCAGATGAAGAAAATAAAATAAAATAGTGAATGGAATTTAAAGTCAAGCATTTATTAATGTAGACATCTAAGAAACTTCACGAAAATTTTATTATAGATTATAAAATAATGATTTCTTTTTCATATGAATGTGCAGATATTTCAAGAGCTTAACGGACAAAAATGTTATGTCACATTTTGTAAAAAAGTGTTATATTATATAGATGAAGGGGTTTTATGAGGTAACCTATGGTTTGGTAAAGCCAAAAAAACTTAATTAGTCTTGAAGATATACGGCACTATTTTTTACAACCTGGTGCCCTTAGAATACCACTACTATTTAATAGTAATCTTCGCCTCAATTAATCACAGAATTCTGACTACCACACAGCGGGCAGATCACTAGATTACAGCAAAACTGAATAGCTGAATACTAATATCTGGGTTTAGAATACTTATTTTAAATAAGCAATAATTCAATTTTTACTTTGAGATGATACTCAGTATTAAAAAAATCTGCAATAAATTCCATAAATTTTACACACATAACATGTTGCGTTCGAAACTTTGTACAAAAGTTGTAATGATTTAATGAAGTGTTGATTCGTAATTTAATAAGTCCTTGTATTCTCACTATGTTAAATGTTTGTGGATGAAGGTGAATTTTCAATACACTATTGAAAGAGAATCGTGGATACATCTTTCATATTAAAAATGAACATGCCAGATGGAGAAAATCAAATAACATATTAACCCATTAAGGACTAGCGTTACCATATGGTCACAGCATAGCTGTCAGCCCTTTTACTGTTTGAATACCAGTAATTTAGAACAAAAATTTTCACTTTCTTTAATGACAGAAAATATGCTATAAAATAAGATAAATATTGCTTTTCCGAAAAAGTGGTACGAAAGGGAATTTTTTGTATTTTAAAAGAAAAAATAATTCCGTCTTTAATGGGTTAAATAGATTTCTTAATGGAGACCTCTAAAAAAATCCCAAAATTTTTGTTACCGATAATAAAATAATGATTTATTTTTCATCTTAATGTGCACATATTCTAAGAGTTTACTGGAAGAAATGTCACATTTTATCAAAAATTGTTTTATTATATGGATGACGGTTTTATGAGGTAATCTATCATACACAATAAAAAAAATTCGTGTATTGAATGGATTTTCCGTTGATTATATTTCTTTAAAACACGATTCATTTTGAATTCCGGTTTTACCCTCAAAATAAAGAAATTTTCTCAGTATAACGTAAAATTGACTGAAATCCTCTAACTGAAAGCCAAATTTTCGTCAAAACACAGGGGTGTTCCGACAACTGTGTTGCTTAGAACTTTTTCGTATTAGAAAAGGAATTTTTAGGTATATCATTTTTTCGTTAAAACAAGCAAAATTCACATACCTAAGCTTAAATTTTTCTAAACTTCTCCAGCCAAAAATTGAAAATTTCTTCAATTAGCAGAAAAATCTCTTCCAATCACACGGCTGTTCCGACAACTTGTTGCCTGTACTTTCATGTTTTTGACTAAATTTGTTTCGGACTTCGGAGCATATGGTAAAGCCAAAACACAAAGAGTCTAAGAAGCCTTGAAGGTATGAGACATTATTTTTTACAACATGGTGCACACAGAATACCACTATTTACAATAGTTATATTCGCCTCATTACTGAACTACACATCGGACTAATCACTGGGTTACAGCGATACTGAATCACTGAATACTGTTCATAACAAAATTCAAAAGAACAAAAAAATACGTATACTTTTAAACGATTTTGTTTAAATTTTGAAATAATTTTAAATTCTAAGAGATATATTTAACAGATGCAGCATTCTTTTATGTATTAAAATTTAAAAGATATAATACTTATCTGAATAATGAAATTAATGTTATATTGAGTTAATATTTTCGTATGCTTTTATGTACGTTAATATATGTTTGAAAGTACTTATATAGCTAAATATATATTTCTTTTTTGCAGAGACTTATTTCCCAGCTATATTTGACTATATAAGAATAAAAAATGATATTATATCATAACAAATTTCAAAATAAAAATGTATAATTGTTTGTGAAAATATTTAATGTTCATATTAGTACAGTGTTATGATAAATGAATGACTGGATTTTAAAAATATTTATTTTCAAAACTATTACACATGCTACACTGGCCTCCAAAAGTTAAGGAACAGGGGCTACAACTTTGGACAACTTTGGATTGTACACGGTTTGTCGAATATCTACCAAATTTATTGGCGAATTGTTCTTGAACTTCTGGGATGTAAAGAACATGTTTTATTTCACATTTTTCGGTGAAGGTTTAGTCGGGAGGACAGTTAGGGGGCTAATAATAAATTTAATAATAAAATAATATTTGCGATCACTTATGTAACAGAAAATGCTGCAAATGGTTTGTGTGTGTTAACTGACTATTTGGGTCCTGTTCAACGTTTGTGTGCATTTGTGTAAGCATAACGCTCATATTCGTGAAGATGTTATTGTGTCTGTAAAAAATTCAAAAGTTTTTTGTTTATAGCATACAGAGTTTTGAACCCAATTTAACCCCTTGAGGGGCGGTGGGATAAAATATACCCCACCTAATTTAAACAAGATTCTCACCAGAAAATTTTTACTAAATTTTATATTTTTAACTTTGGAGGAAAATCGCTGAAAAATTGCTTTTCCTTATTTAAAAATGAAATTTTTCGATTATTCCGGTGAGAATTCAGTATTTAGAGTCATTTTTGCTTTCCCCTCAAGGGCTTAACTCAACTTTCCGGAAACCTGACAAAGAACAGTAGCAACAGTATACTGCAATTAAAACATGAATATGTTGAATATTTGATGAGGTATGGGCATTTGTATGAAATAATTTTAACTGCGCATGCGTGGAAGCTTTAAAATTTTTTATTTTATAATTTGGTAGTCAGCTACTTAGGGCAACTTAAATAATAAGTCCAGACAAATATCGAGAATTTCACAAAGGTAGGGGCGATATAGTGAGTTACTTTCTAAAAATATCTTTATTATAAAGGCTTTTCCACAACTTTTCAATCAGGTCACTATATCACTAACACAGTGACAAACCATTTCCAGCATTTTCTTTTACATAGATGATCGCAAATATTATTTTATTAATAAATTTATTATTAGAGAAATATGAAATCAAATATGTTCGTTACATCCCAGAAGTTCAAGAACAATTCGACAATAATTTTGGTAGATATTCGACAAACCGTGTACAATCGAAAGAATCCAATCCCTGTACCTTAACTTTTGGTCAGTGTATTATAAGTGATACGTGAAAATAAAGAACAACGTTCCAAGTTTTTGCTTAACCCTTAATTGCATAGTGATGTAAATTTCCATCACCTTTTTATTTAATTTTTAATACATAAATTAAGTTCTTACAACCACTATATTTATATAGAAATATTAATCCTCTAAAAATTACAAAAATATGCTACTAAATAAAGTTAAAAATCTATCTTAAGATTTCTGGTGTCTAATCCTTAATATAAAAATAAAAAACACAATTCTAAAAGAATAATTAATGCAATTAAGGATTAATGCTGGATTGGACGTACTAGTAACGATGATTTACCCCCCATGGCCAGCAAGATCTCCGGATCTTACACCATAGGATTTCTTTTTGTAGGAATTCATATAAAGTCTTGTTTATAAACTACTATTGTAATAAGCACTCAAAGAACTTAAAGAACGCATCAGTGTTGCATCAAGAACCATTGACAGTGTAAACTTGCAAAATATATGGAACGAACTTGGTTACAGATTAGATGTTTGTCGTGTTATGCATGTTTCACATTTGGAACATTTGTCACTAAAAGAAAATCCTGGCCGTTTTTTTTTTTATTTTCATATATCATTTATTATAGTATGAGTACTAGTTTTAAAAATATTATAAATTTTTAAAATCCGGTCTTTTATTTATTATAAACCCAGAGGTGCCAAGTTCGCACTAATCTTCCGTAATGCGTGGATTAATTTAACCCAGTTTAACAACGTTTCGAACCAGAAAAATTATTTGATGAACCTTTATTTATTTAATTCCAGTTTTCTACGTGTAACTTATTTAATTTCATCACTGAAAAAAAATTCTGGTGGGAAATGTATTAAACCAGGTTTAAATTAACCCACATATTACGGAGGATTAGTGGCAACTTGGCACCTATGTAAACCAATAATTTATGTATTATTAATAATATACAATATAACAAAATTATGTATTATTTTCAATTTTACGAACAGTAATCATCAGTTACAGCACATATTTATACACTCAAAATTAAAGCTATAATACTTCAGTAAATGAGGAAACATTTCAATGGATACTATTATTTAGAGATACTTATTTACGCAGAGAGTTATCTTTCACTTATCAGAGAGATTCAATGAATGCCTAATGTGGAGTCAATTCAATAATTGCTGAGTCAAGGTGCTAATTACAAAACGAAATAATCCTTTTCCTTTTCATTAATTACATAGCATAGCTCCAGATTATTGTTTAATACCTGTCAACGAATGTAATATGCTTCTGTATTAATTTTATGTCGATATATAACTCAGTGTATAGATGTTTGTGTGTGTACATCTTAAGCAAGTTGGTGATTTGTAATTGGAATGTTAGAAAACAGTTTCAAGAATTCGTATAAAAAACACTTTTGAAGTTAGATAGGTGAACTTTTATATATGATTTGAGACTAAATTAAACAAATGAAATTGTTCTGTTTCATTTGAAAACAATCAAGTCTGCAATTATAACTAGACTATCGCAAGTAATGTGTCCTCTACGTAACTAAGACAGTTCTATATAATACTTTAGTGTATAATATGTTGCTGCATGATAGAAGAATTTGCGCACGTTATTACAAGACAATGTGTGAAATCATGTATTCAAAAAATTTTACTAGACAGGAAAAATAAAGCGTTATAAAACAATAAGTTCATTTTAACTAATTTTATTTTAACACAGCTAAATAAATATAGAAAAATATGTTTAACCCTTAAATGCCGGGTGTTGCTTTTCGGCAACATAAACCAATTTAGGCTCTAAAATACTATTAGAATAATATTGAAGCTATAATGCCTAATGTTGCCAATAAAATAAATTCTGAAAATATTATTAAATGGATTTTAAACATGTAGATGGCAACACTTACACTGTTTAAGAATAAAGATAGATTTATTTTTTTAATTGTTGCTACTTGTTCTTTTTGTTTTGTTTGGAAGCTTGCGAAACACCCTATTTTGTTCTGCAGTGAGCAAGTAAAATTTATTTCTTATTATAATTCCTAAAATTCTTGTGTGTTTAATATTACAGAACTTTATCAAGGAAAATTATTTTTTTCAATTAAAGACCAGTACTGCCGATTAGTAACAAACTGTTTTATAGCAGTAAACCATGCTTAACCTTCCGTCTACCAGACGGGTCCATTGGACCCGACATGTACATTCAAAATATTTATTCAAACCAGAAATTTCTTCAAAACAAACTAAATGTATAAATCAGACAATAATAAGTTAAATAAACAAATTAAATAGTTTTAAGTAAAAATTCTGGTGTAGAATGTTTTTATAAAACTTGAGTAAAATTTCCGGTAGTTCTAGGGTTAAAACAAAATGTGATTTTTTAAAGTATTTTTCCCATGATTTATTTAAAAAATAAAAGCCGAAATGAAATGCCGAAAAAACATTATTACAATGATTTTTGAAAAATCAGGCATTTAAGAGTTAATTTTGGAATAAAATCTTTTCTAAGTAATTTGAAATGACTTTTAGCTAAATTCATAATAATTTTTCTCATGAATGAGCATGTATGTTTATAATATTTAATAAATTTCTGATTATGTATCATAACAAAGTGCAAAATAACAAAATATAATTGTCTTTGAAATCCTTTTATTCTCACAATAATATCATTTTCAATTCTACGAACTGTATTTATATGTTACAGTATCTCTTCACAGACTAAAAATTAAAAGCTATAATATAACCTCTGAATAGAGAGATATTTCAATGGATAATATTACTTAGAGATACATATTTGCGCAAAGAGTTATCTTTCACTTATCAGAGAGCCTCACTGAATGCTTAATATCTAGTCAATTCAATGGTTGCAGAGGCACAAGGTACTAATTATAAAACGAACTAATCCTTTTCCTTTTCATTAATTACATAGCATAGCTCCCGAATAGTTTAATGCTTGTCAATGAATACAATATTATTCTGTATGAATGTTATGTTGATATGCAGTTCACTATATATATGTTTTTGTGTACATCTTAAGCAAATAGGGGATTTGTAACTGAAATTTCTAAAACAGTCTTAGTGAGTTCATACAGAATAAAGCAGAAACATTGCAGTTAGTTTTAGATTCAAACTCGTGTATATAAAAAAAATTCAAAACTGTTTAATCAATTAATAGAGGGAAATTTAACAATTTATTTAAAAATATATATTAGCTGTCATTGTACTGACGCATTTTATAAAATAATTGATTTTTACCTCTAATGTAATTTCTTTGTAATCCTGAACTGCTTAAAACATTTAATATAGCATTTAATTATACACTGTGTTGCCAAATTCGACCAACAAATGCAGAGGGGGAATAGTAGGTATCAAGAGGAACAAAAATTGCAATGGAACATGGTGTCACAAACCACCTGTTTAGTCAAAAATATAGGGTGTTCTACCCTAACTCAAGTTAAGTCGCCGGTAATAACGTTCATAAAAATGAAGTGTATGATAATGAAACTTTTAATAGACATGCTCACTTTTGTTGTAAATGTTATAACATAAAAAAGTGGTACAAGTTTCCACTATACGCGCCAGCAATATGCACTTGACGCTTCACATTTTGGACTGCGATGATCAGTTCATACGGTATCATTGATTCCGTGAATACCCTGTTTTTCCAGAACTTTTCTTGATGTTATCACATTCCATGCGAAACCAGGTACATATCGTTACATTTTCATTATTATTCCCGTCAACATGAGTTCAGTTAGGGTGGAGGAACCTGTAATTGTGACTAAATAATTGGTGGTTTCCAACCCCATATTCTATGGTGATTTTTCATCCTCTTGATGCCTACTATCACCCCTCTGAATATGTCGGTCGAATTTGGCAACTCCCTGTATAAAGGGAATAATTATTATACATAGAATAGTTATAAAATGTATATAATATATAATTATGTATTTAGAAAACTTCCCTTGCTTGTAATGATTACATTGAAGGTAGTTTTAATAAGCTAATGATGATAAGAAAAATACCCCTAATGTTGAATCTAAGAAAATTTTAAACCTTTGATGGACAACAGTAACTTTTAAGGAAGCGTCTGAGACTTTACAGGTTCATAATGTAGATTGGAATAATATGAAATTTCTACAAAACTGAACGATATATAAATTATCTTATACACAATCTTCGGAATATACAAGGTGCGGTGTGCAATAAATTGGCAATAAATTTGCAATTATTCATTTCACGTGTTTCTTTTTAATTTTGAAAAAAGGGTGTTTCCAAAGTTATGATTTAAGATTTTTTCTTCCAGATAAATTTATAAAATTCAGACACAGTCATTATGTCTAAGGAATTCAGAGTTAGAAGAACAGTAATGTTTCGACTCCTTGCATGACAAATTGCTAAAAGATTTTCAGGCTTTATATATAATATTTACAACGTGAGAAATGTGAAAATGCGGATCCTGATGACATCGATGACAATTTTCTAATATGGATCTACACCTTATTTGGTAATAGAAATGTACTAATCAATAAGGCGAAAATTACTATTAAAAATAACAGTTTTCAATATGCGTAAACTAATAAACCTAAAGTAGTCCTTAAACACGAATACATGGGAGACACGTATTTAAGGGGGTCGGGACACAAAAATCTTCAAATTTTCTAGAAATATTTTATTACATTAGAAATTGCTATTTTTTTTCTGCTTAAAATGACGTTTAAATCATGTTTTTATCTTAATTAGAACAGGAAATGCTATTTTTTTTTGTTTGTTTGTTTGGTTTGTTTTCAAAATCTAGCTTTCAAGCAATGGTTGTTATGGAATTGACTTCTTGTGAGAATGCGTTTTTCTTCATGATGGTTTTTTTCAATATTCCTCATATTTAAATTGTTATAAATCAAGATCCGTTAAAGATAAATGGTTCAAACTTGGAACATGTCTTTTCAATTGTTTTACTGTAATTTCGATCCAGCAAATTTGAAAAGTATTTACTTTTGAAAATATGACCTTTTTTTTAAAAGTTAGCTATAATTTATACTTTAAATATTTTTTATTTTTTTAATTAATATTTTTAAAAATGCTGAATCAAAATTAAAACTTTTATATTTATTTTTATTTAAATGAAAAAAAATTGAAATTCCACCAATAATATTTCGATTTATAACGATTTTAAATTACCCCACTTTTTTAATAAATTTCAAATTTTAATATTTTAAAAAACTTCCAAGAAGTTTTATTGTGTGGTTTTGTTTACAAATGATATGGTTAACCATCACAAAAAATTTCAACATTTTAACTCAATAAATAAACATTATTTTAAAATGTGTCCTGGACCCCCTTAAGACTGTTTACTAGTATATAATAGGTTTTATCAAAATAAGAATAGTTTCATTTTCCACAAATTAAAAACTTCAGATATAAGTGCGTTTTCTAAATTTTGCAGTTAAATTTAAAAAAAAAAAGTGTTTAACTTTATTATTATTTAAAATTAAATTCTTTTTTTTTTTTTTTTTTTTTTTTTTTTTTTTTGTCTAAATGTTCACCTTCTTTAATAATAGAAATTTGATATTAAATAAGCCGAAATTTACTTTTAAAAATGCTGGTTTTCAATATCGAAAACTATTAAATCTATAGCCGTATTTACACCCATATACATGGAAGACAGGTATTTTAGAATGTTTATTGGTATTGATTTTATCAAAACAAGGTTACTTTCATTTCCCGCAAGTTAAAAATTTCAGATATATAACTCAGTTTTCTAAATTTTGTAATAAAATTCTAAAGAAAATTATTATTAAAATTATTATTATTTCTTATTACATTCTAATTCTTTTGTCTAAATCTTCACCTAATTTAATAATAGAAATGTGAGATTTAATAAGGCGAAGATTACCATTAAAAATACTGGTTTCAAATATCGTAAACTATTAAACCTGAAGTCGTGTTTACATATGGAAGGCAGGTATTTGAGACTGTTCACTGGTATAGGTTTTATAAAAATAATGATGGTTTCATTCTCTGAAAATTAAAATCTTCAGATATATATAACTAAATTATCTAAATTTTTTAGTTAAAGTATTTAAAAATATATAGTTAAATTTATTATTAATTATTATTAAATTATAAAATTTTTGACAAAATCTTCATCTTATTTAATAATTGAAATGTGCGATTAAGTAAGGCGAAGATTACTTTTAAAAATACTGGTTTTCAGTATCGTAAACTATTAAATCTGTAGTCATGATTACACTCTATACATGGAAGACAGGTATTTGAGACTATTTACTGGTATAGATTTTATCAAAATAAGGTTAGTTTCATTTTTTAAAAATTAAAAACTAAAATTAAAAATATATATAACTCAATTTTCTAAATTTTGTAGTTAAATTCTAATATATATATATATATATATTAAATTTATTATTATTTATTATTAAATTCTAATTTTTGTATAAATCTTCACCTTCTTTAATAATAGAAATGTGAGATTAAATAAGGCGAATGTTACTATTAAAAACACTGGTTTTCAATATCGTAAACTAATAAACCTGTAATCGTGTTTACACACACACACACAAGGAAGACAGGTGTTTGAGTCTGTTTATTAGTATAGATTTTATCAAAATAAGGTTAGTTTAATTTTTTTTTCAAATTAAATACTTCAGATATATAACTCTATTTTCTAAATTTTGTAGTAAACTTCTAAAAAAATTAAAATTTAAAAAAAAATTAGTAAACTTTTTATTATGTATTATGAAACTATTATTAAAAATACTGATATTCAGTATCGTAAACTATTAAACCTATAGTTGTGTTGACAAACGCATACATTGAAGACATGGATTTGAGACTGTTTACTGGTAAAGGGTTCATAAAACTAAGATTTGTTCAATATTTTGCAAATTAAAAGCTTGAGATACATAACTAAGGTTTCTCAATTTTGTAGTCAAATTCTAAAAGAATTTATTATTAAATTTATTATTATTTATTATTAAATTCTAAATTTTTGCCCAAATCTGCACCTTATTTAATAATAGAAATGTGCGATTAAATAAGGCGGAAAGTACTGTTAAAAATACTAGTATTCAGTATTCGTAAAGTATTAAACCTATAATTGTGTTGGAAGATAGGTATTTGAGACTATACTGGTATAGGTTTTATCAAAATAAATTTCGTTTCATCTTACGCAAGTTAAAAACTTTACATATGTAACTCAGTTTTCTAAATTTTGGAGTTAAATTAAAAAAAAAATACTATTAAATATATTATTATTTATTATCAAATTCTAAATTTTTCATATAAATCTTCACCTTATTTAATAATAGAATGCGACTAAATAAAGCGACAGTAAACCAGATCAGTCTGACAAGAAACAGTCTAATAAAATTAAATAAGGCGAAAATTTCGATTAAAAATTCTGGCATTCAATATCCGTAAACTATTAAATATATAGTTGTTTTTACACACACATGCATGGAATAAAGAGGTTTTATCAAAATAAGGTTAGTTTCATTTTTTTGCAAATTAAAAGCTTGAGATATATAACTTAGTTTTCTAAATTTCGCAGGTAAATTAAAAAAAAAATCATTATTAAAATTTATTATTATTTATTATTAAATTCAAAATCTTTACTTTATTTAATAATAGAAATGTGATACTAAATTAGGCGAAAATTAGTATTAAAAATATGGTATTCAATATCCGTACACTGTTAAACCTATAGTCGTTTTTACACGGACATACATGGAAGACAGGTATTCGAGACTGTTCAGTGATATAGGTTTTATCAAAATAAGGTTAGTTTCATTTTGTGTAAATTAAAAACTTCAGATATATAACACAATTTTCTAAATTTTATTGTTAAATTCTTTTTTCTAAAAATTGTTAATTTTATTACTATTTATTATTAAATTCTAAATCTTTACTGTATTTAATAATAGAAATGTGATATTAAATAAGGCGAAAATTTATATTAAGAATACTGGTATTCAATATCCGTACACTATTAAACCTATAGTCGGTTTTACACGGACATACATGGAAGACAGGTATTTGAGACTGTTCAGTGGTATAGGTTTAATCAAAATAAGGTTATTTCATTTTGTGTAAATTAAAATCTTCAGATATATAACACAATTTTCTAAATTTTATTGTTAAATTCTTAAAAAATAATAATAAATTTAACAATCTTTTTATTATTATTATTATTATTATTATTATTATTATTATTATTATTATTATTAAATTCTATATCTTCACTTTATTTAATAATGGAAATGTGATATTAAATAAGGCGAAGATTACTATTAAAAATACTAGTATTTAATATCGTAACTCATTAAACCTATTACACACACATACATGGAAGAGAGGTACTTGAGACTGTTTACTGGTATAAGTTTTATCACAATAAGTGTAGCTTCATTTCCCACAAATTAAAAACTTCAGATATATAACTCAGTTTTCTAAATTTTATAGCAACAAATCAATGAACCCAGAAGTTTCCATTTCACAAGACCATTGAACCTTACGGGAAAAGGGCTGCTTGAGTGAAATTTAAAGAAATCTTTAGATCTCGAGGGGTTCATTGCCATTCAAGAAGGGGAATAAACACGAATAGTCACTTCTGGATTTTCACTCTTTTCCGAAATTATTACAGGAAATGCTATCACCTGCTAGAGTAGGGGATGATTTTAAAACTGAAATCAAACCACGAACGTTTGCCATCTTTTGTTGAAACTCTTAATTATAGCACTAGATTATCAATTACTTTCAGCATGAAATATCAGTTATTTTCGATGTGATTTATTTGTTTATAGAAAGTACAAACAAGTTTCTAAAATTAAAATTTAAGATAGAAGGACTTTTATGATTTGCTGTGGATATTATTTCATTCGTTTAGCTATAAGTTTGTAATGAATAGCAAATACTATGCTGTTAAAGATTTGTAAATATTATGCTGTCATTGAATTTTAATTATTATGCTATTAATGCATTTTTAAACTATTAAGGGTATTTATTTTTACTATATCAGAATTTTCATAGTAGTTAAATTGGGTTACTTTTTTTTTTACAAACATCTAGACTGTTAATTAGAAGCTACATATATGTTTCTAAAATAAAAATTTACAGCAAAATTTACTATTCTTATAGGTATGGATATTATTTAATTCATTTCACTATAATTTTGTAATAAATTTTAATTATTATGCTATTCAAGCATTTAGCATTATTATTGCTATTTATTATTATTATATCAAAAAATGTCGTATATAGCAATTAAAATGGATTGCACTTTTTAGAAGCATATGGTTTGTTAATTAGAAGTTACAAACAAATTTCTAAAATTAAATTTAAGATAAATGGACTATTCTTATTACTGCGGATATTTAATTCTTTAAACTATAAATTTGTACTGAAATTTAAATATTACGCTAATAATGTATTTTACATTATTAATACTATATAAAAAATTCCATAGTAATTAATGGGTTACTTTTTTTAACAAACATCTAGACTGTTAATTAGAAGCTACATATATGTTTCTAAAATAGAAATTTATGACAAAATTTACTATTCTTATACGTATGGATATTATTTAATTCATTTCGTTATAATTTTGTAATAAATTTTAATTATTATGCTATTCAAGCATTTAGCATTATCATTGCTATTTATTATTACTATATCAAAAAATTTCGTACCAATTAAAATGGATTACTCTTTTTAGAAGCATATGGTTTGTTAAATAGAAGTTACAAACAAATTTTTAAAATTTAAATTTAAGATAAATTGACTATTCTTATTAGCTGTGAAGATTATTTAATTCTTTAAACTATAAATTTTTAATTAAATTTTATTATTATGCTAATAATAAATTTTACATTATTAATACTGTTTATTATTACTATATCAAAATTTCCATAGTAATTAATGGATTACTTTTTTCACATACATCTAGACTGTTAATTAGAAGCTACATATATGTTTCTAAAATAAAAGTTTATTACAAAATTTACTATTCTTATATGTATAGATATTATTTAATTCTTTTAGTTATAATTTTGCTATGAACTTTAATCATTATTGACATCAATGTATTTTTAAATTGTTAATACTATTTATAACTAATATCTAGAAATTATTAAGTCATAGCAATTAAAATGGATTGCTTTTTTTTCACAAACATCTGAAATGTTAATTAGACACAACAAACAAGTTTCTAAAATTAAAATTTAAGATAAATGGATCCTTTTTAATAGCTAGAGATATTATTTAATTCGTTTAGCTATAATTTTAGCTACAATTTTATAAATGAACTTTAATCATAAATTTATGACAAAATTTACTATTCTTACAGGTACGGATATTATTTAATTCTTTTAGCTATAATTTTGCTATGAACTTTAATCATTATTGACATCAATGTATTTTAAAGTTTTTAATGTTATTTATAACTAATATATAAAAATTAGTAAGTCATAGCAGTTAAAATGGATTGCTTTTTTTCAAGAACATCTGAACTGTTAATTAGAAATTACAAACAAGTTTCTAAAGTTAAAATTATAGATAAATCGATCATTCTTAACAGCTATAGATATTATTTAATTCGTTTAGCTTTAATTTTGTAATGAACTTTAATCATTAATTATATCACTGTATTTTTATGTTACTAATGCTGTTTATAACTACTATATAAAAATTTTTATTCATCGCAATTAAAATGCATATTACTGATTTTCACAAAGATATGAACTGTTAATTAGAAGCTACAAACAAGTTTATATAACTAAAATTTAAGAAAAATGGATTATTCTTATTAGCTATGCACATTATTTTATTTGTTTAGACATAATTTTGTAATGAATTTTACGTAGAAGATTTTAAATACTTGCGTTTAAATTTTTAAATGAAGTAATCGCATTTCAGTTTTCGTATGTATATAGTTTCTTGAAAATATTATGAGTACGAAAAAAAATAAAATAAAATAAAGATCACAGTTTAATAAGAATGAAAAGTCATATATCATGCATATATTATGAAACACTTTCCAACTCTAACTGGATGCTATAAAGGAATGATATTTTTTCATACAATGAAATGAGATATCTAAATAAGCAATTTAATTAAAGTGCCTCGCAAACGATTCCCCACCCCTAATAGGCCATAATATAACGGACTTCTTTTGTGTGCACCTGTAAACGAACTTTAAATGTTACACACTTCATTTTCAATCGCAAAAATTATATAGTGAACCTCATTAACATTTAAAAATTTTAAGTCAATCCAAGTACATTTTCGCGAGTTAGAGCACAGACAGACAAACTGAATTAATAAACACGTTTCAACTTTTTGGAAAATGTTCAAAAAATGATAAACAAGTTGTTCTTTTATCCTAGATTCACACAGAACTAACTTTCTTAATATTTTTTATATCCGTGTAAAATACTCCAAATTTGTAAATTTCTCCACTTTTACATTTGTCATCATTATTATTTAATTGCTAATGCTATTTTATATTTAACATTAAAATATAAAGATTTTAAATTAATTGCAATTAAAATTTATAATTTTTTCCCACAAGTATCTTGCAATTATCACAGGTCATAAACATAACAATCATCTGTAAAAATGAACTAAAATATTATAGATATTTGAGCAAATGAAAATGCTATGCTTGAAAATCTTCAAAACATTCTATTAATATTGAATTAGTTCAAATTAATTTCGGAATTTTAATATTACATATTTATATTTGTAAAAAGATTTTAGACCAGTCTATAAGAAATTGCAACATTAATAACATCTGAGAATTCCAAGATATTTCATTCAGTGGCTGTGAATTTAACCTACATTCAGTACGATAATGTGCATTTCGATATAAAAACGTTTTGAGCTTTTGTATTAAAAGCCTATACGCTAGTCACACGACGACATTCGCGAGCTAATGCTAAACCAATAGAGGCGTTCTTTACAAATTTCTTCTTTGCTTTTCAAAATTTTAAAAAGATAATTTTAAATAGGGTATCTGATGTCGATGCCTAACGTCTTTTAAATCTTTACACATTTTCGATAATGAGTGCAGTTTTTTTTTTTTGAGAACACAAACATTCTAGGAACCGGTTTCGAGATTGGAAGTGTCCCTCCCCCCCCCCCCCTAAAACAAACAAACAAACAAAAAAACTGCAAACAGTATCGAAAAAGTATAAAGATACCACATTAGGTATCAACCTAAAATACCCTATGAAATAAAATAAAATAAATAAAGAATTTAAAAAATATAGAAATTAAAACAAGAAAATTTTAAAGAACGCTTCCATTGCTTTAACATTAGCTTGCGAACATAGTGGCGTAACAAGGGTGGGGTGTCCAGGTGCCCTGAATACCACTAATTTCGTAAAGTTATTTTCGCTTTCTTTAGTCCCAGAAAATTCTGCGATTAGATAAGACGAAGAATAATACTTTAAAATAGTGGTATCTAGAGTTTCTGGACCCCCAACCTGGCTACGCCCGTTTTCGCGAATTTTTTGTGTCAAAGATTCATAGCTGCCAACTCTTCCGCTTTTCTGTACCACAAAAATTTAATAGAAAATTTTGCCTGATTTAAAAGGGTAAAATTTACAACAAAATTTGTGTGGTACAAAAAAGCGTAAGAGTTGGCAGCTAGGAAGATGTAGTCTCTGAAGAGCTTAAGCTACTTACACGTAGACTTTCGGAAGCTAATTTTAAAGTAATGCTTTTAAAGTAAAGCTTTTTTTCAAATTTCTTGTTTGCCTTTCAATATTTTTATATCCTTACTTTTGCATACAATATTTGAGTTTAACCCCCAACCGGGTACTTTTTTACTCTTTTGATTTTGGTTGCAGTATTTTCTCTGGAGATACTTTCACTTTCGGTACCAGTATTGAAATAGAAAGTGACCCCATAAACAAAATCGCGAATTTTTTGTGTCAAAGATTCATAGCTGCCAACTCTTCCACTTTTCTGTACCACAAAAATTTTTATAGAAAATTTTGCCCGATTTAAAAGGGTAAAATTTACAACAAAATTTGTGTGGTACAAAAAAGCGTAAGAGTTGGCAGCCAGGAAGATGTAGTCTCTGAAGAGCTTAAGCTACTAACACGTAGACTTTCGGAAGCTAATTTTAAAGTAATGGCAGCGCTTTTTTCAAATTTCTCGTTTGCCTTTCAATATTTTTATGTCATTACTTTTGCATACGATATTTGAATTTAACCCCCAACCAGGTACTTTTTTACTCTTTTGATTTTGGTTGCAGTTTTTTCTCTGGAGATACTTTCACTTTCGGAACCAGTACTGAAATAGAAAGTCACCCCATAAAAAAAATCTAATATGACATAAATATTTCCTTTACACAATGGTCGTATTTCTTTTGAACGTTTGAATGGGATCTTTAAAAAAATATAATGAGCATGATTTTATTTTACTTCTAAAATTGGAATGTATCATTTTTACTTTTAGACTTCAAAACTACCTTTTCTAAAAAGGAAAAAAAAAGTACTAAAACAAAATGGTAAGAAATTGGTTAATAAACAGCAATTTTCTACTTAAATATGAGACGTATGTTAACTAACCATTTTCCCTGGAGATACTTTCACTTTCGGAACCAGTACTGAAATAGAAAGTGACCCCATAAACAAAATCTAATAGGACATAAATATTTCCTTTACACAATGGTCGTATTTCTTTTGAACGTTTGAATGGGATCTTTAAAAATATTTAATAAGCATGATTTTATTTAATTTCTAGAATTTGAATGTATCATTTTTACTTTTAGACTTCAAAACTACCTTTTCTAAAAAGGAAAAAATAGTACTAAAACAAAATGGTAAGAAATCGGTTAATAAACAGCAATTTTCCACTTAATTATGAGACGTATGTTAACTAACCGAATAACAAAATTCTCAAGCATATTTTCATTGTTGCTTTAAAGGCGATTCATCAATCAATATTTTTTAGTTGAAGTTTTATAGTTAACCTTTCGAAAGTATATTATATCTCCATACCCCTTTATTATAAAATAACTTGACAGCCAGCAATTATCGACCGCCTTCTTTTAATTACTTGAAAATTTCACAATGATTTAATTGTTGGTATTTTTAGTCGTTTCTTTCATGTGGTGTTTGACAAATTATTATGTTTAGATTATCGTAGAAATATGCTTTAAAATTAAAGTATTTTGTGAAAAGTGTTTTACTTTCACTGTTGTACTTATAAAGAAATATATGTTTCAATAAATCATGTGAAATACCATGAATTTAAAATTTAATTTTTAAACGTATAACGTTCAGAGAATTATTTTTAATTTTCAACAACTTCTTAATGATTTATATAAATCTATTTATAAAGTTATTTGTTTTAGTAATTTAATGTTGTACACGGAAGTAATATTATTTTTAGCGCAATAAAAACTGGTTAAGTATCTTGGGGCGCAGATATTTCCCAAGAGATTCTAGGTTAAATAACAACTTTAGAAGCAGCTTAATAAATAAACTTTACTAAGTAATTAGTATAAATATTAAATTTAAATTTCACCTTATATTACGTAAAAAGTTCGAAATTAAAAATGTTATTGGCAAATGTTATTGACTGAAATACTTTGTTTAGAAACTTATATTGTTTTTAAGTATTTACGTCAAAAAATAATTATGGTTCGCAAAATATCTTATTTTAGTTTATCTTTAATAACAGTTTCTTTTTCTTTTACTATTTCTTTTTTCTTACGGAATGTATGATTCGTTTAATATATATTTTTGAAGCAATGTTTTGCAAAAAAAAAAAAAAAAAAAAAAAAAACAGTTTCTGCATTATCTATTCAATACAAAAGGTTAATAAAAATTAGTACGATTAATTTTTTTGTCTGTTCGACCCTATGTTTATTCTGGTACTGATCTTAAAGTGCTAAACGAGTTTGACGTATATATACGTAATGCAAAAGTTCAAATGCCGTGAGTTTGACGTATATATACGCCGTGTGAAAAAAAAATTACCATTTGGTATCAAACTTCGAAATTTAAAACTCAACTTTCTCATGTAAATGTGTATTTCACTTATATTTTAATGATAATTGAAATATGCAATAATCTCATTAAATTTTTATGAAACATTGTTGTGCAGGGTTCGTATGGGACAGGGAATTTCCCTGACTTTAAGTCAGGTAAACACCAGTATTTCCTTAGAAAAAAAAAAAAAAAAAAACTCGTCTTTTGCAGTCGCGATTATAAAAGTAGAGTTTTTCTACATAAAAAGACTGGTATTTTAGCTGAAAACATAGGAACTGGTGTTGTCAGGTGACCCGCGTAAATCGGAGCTCCAAATGCTTTGGACACCAGTATTTTAAAGTAATTTTCTTCGCCTTCTCTAATGGCAGAATTATCTGAGATTAAACATGGCGAAATAAACTGTAAGAAATTAGTGGTGTCCAGAGCATTTGGAGGCCCAATTTACGCGGGACACCTGGCAACACTAGCAGGAACCCGTGTTGTGTAATTTCAACTAAGCACCCAGTAATAGACTTTTTAAATAAAATTACTCGCTTAACAGGTTAAGCATGGTTCATATTCAGCTACACTGTTAAAAAAGACAAATGAAAAATATACGAAAAGGAATATAATCACGAATGAAACTATACATTATCCTCTTCCGAGTTATTTATGATTCCTTAACTCTTTATGTACTGAATTATGATTTCTTGAAAATTTTATCTTCTAAAGCATTTTTCGTGAATTTTTGAAACTACTTAAGAATATTTACATAATCATTTAATAAATTTTAGAAGCATTTTAGAAGGATTAATTAAATTTGAATTTATAGGGATTTTGTGCAATATTTGAAGAGCTGAGTGGAAGAACATGTTATGCTACATTTTCTTAAAAATTATTTTATCTTTTGGACGAAGGTGTTATCAGGTATTCTATTACATGGTAAAGCTAAAATACCAAAGTTCTATTTAGCCTTGAAGATTTAAGACATTATTCAATAATATTTAATATTTTAATATTTAATAATGCAAATAATATTAATATTTTTTAATATTTAAAAATTAAATATGAAAAGTCTTTTTGATAGAGTTTAGTGCCAGACCTCTTAATATTTTAAATACATGGTATCAAACAGAAAATAAATCATTAAAATTGACAACAAAAACTTTCACATCAAATTTCTCCAAATGTAATTTTTGCTACTTAACACGTTCTTCCACTTAGCTCTTCATTTATAACCCTACTCAAATATTTTATTTTAAATACTCTTCTTAGTATTTTGTAGAATTAGGAAATGTACAAATATAATGTTTCTACAATAGAAATATAGAAATATTTCGGAATTGAAAAATCTCTCCCCCCCCCCCCCCCACCGTCAGCGCCAAGAAAGCTGAAAAGATGCAAAGGCAAAAGAAATCATCTTTTAAAAATGTTTTTGTTTTGTGTAACCAATAATGCTTTGGGAACAAGATAAAGTAATGCATCTATAACTCATTCTAAACTGTATTACTACTAATCGATGTATTAAAGGAATTTTATAACAAGTTATTTTAACGGTACTTATAAGTACCGTCATTAGATAAAAGGTTAAAGCGTTCCTTATCTTTAGAAACCTCAGAAACCAATAAATATATTTTGGAGATTTAAGGAAGCATTTATAAAAACAAAAATTCTGTTGCTGCCACTGACTTTTGGACACGTTTCCAAGTAGTTTTATATGTTCTATTAATCAATTTTCTCACACCGGAACATAGTTTTTAAAGACTATATCCATTCTTAATTAAACATTTTCAGCTGCGTAATTGAATTTATACATGCAAGAGTAACAAAATGATATTAATTTTAATATTAATGCTGTTAATTTATGATGTTTGTCGTTAAAACCTGTTTGTTGAACACTGAATACTGCTAAAAATTTATAAAATTCTATTAAATACTTGAATTCTTTATTTATTCTATATTGTAATATTAGAAAACCGCAGTTATTCTTCGATAATTATGCAGTCGTTTTTAACACTAGAACGGCGGGAATTTTTACTCAAGTTTTAAAAAAAATATTTCACATCAGAATTTTTACTTAAAACTATTTAAGTTATTTATTTAAGTTATTTTTGTGCAGCTTATATTAATCTTATATTACAAAAATATTTCTGGTTCGAATCGACATGTATTCATTCAGAAAGGGTCAAAATGACCCCTCGCCGCCGTTCTAGTGTTAATGAAGGAAAGCGTTTTCCATAAAATGTTTTATAAAACTTATTAAATGTTTTTAGAAGGAATATGAATACAGTTTATGTTCAGTCGCTCAGGGTAATTTGGGTATGGTGGAGTAATTTCAGTATACATATCTAACTAATTATCCCAGTCTCTATTATTACCCCAAAAAATTCAGAGTAAATCTGTAAGAAACATGGTATAAACATGTGGTACATATCGAATAATTATAAAAAATAATAGTGTCATATAAAAATAAAAAAAATAAAACTTTTAGTCACATTACCCCACTATACCCTAGTCACACTGACGGAAACTACCGGACGGACCTTGGCTCAGGGCAAATTACTATCTTGATGAATAAATTTAACGCAATCTACCAACACCAAAATTTTAAAACATCAGAATTATTATATACTGCATAAAGATTATGTATGCCTTAACCTCTTCAAACCCGAGGTACACAAATGTGCACCTCTATTCTTTTCCTCATAAAAACTAAACTGTTTGATTTTGTTACATTTTGACTTTACTTTTAAGTAACTGAATGTTTTTGGCTTTGGGACAAATCCAATCAATGACAGCATTGATGCTTATTTCCTCATAAAATAAATGTTATTTTTATCTGAGTTTACAAAATGCCTTCAAGACAGCTTGGCCGATAAAGTAAAAAAAAATCACAATTATTTAACTTAAACGCTTTATAGTAAAAAAAAAATTGAGGATTTGCAGATCATTCACTTGCTTAAACTCCTTAAATTTTTTATTGCGAGAATTTAGGTTATTGATGATTAAATTGATATTTTAAGGAGGCTAGTCATTTTAGATCCCTAGTTGTGAACCTAAATGACCTGTCCCCTAAACTACCCGTTTCAGAAAAAGGGATTCTTCTGTCATCTAAGGTGTCTTTTTGTTTGTGCAAAAGCAATGAATGTCCAGTTGTAGTGTTATTTTACCTTCAGGTCTGAAGGGGTTATAACTAAAAAAATTATATTTTAGTCCCTCGTTGTTGAAAACAAAGTTATAAATCTAATTGACTTTTAAACTCTTTTTTTTTAATTGCACATTCTTTAATAGACGTATATTTCCATGCGTAGTGCAATAAGGCTACGTTTTATTATTATACCGAGTTATTATTATTATTATCATTATTATTATTATTATTATTATTATGCACATTAGGATTGTTTTCATTATAAACTTTGTGTGAAAGTTCGCATTTTTTGTAGGATAATTTTCAAAAAAGCGTTTATAAACTTATATATTAGGCGGTCGAAATTTTTTTCAAACTTTAACCCTTTGCACTCGAGAGGTGACTATCACTCATCACTAGTTTTACCAGTTATGCCGCGTAAAATGGGGCTCCAAATGCTCTGGACACCAGCAATATTTTAAAGTAATTTTCTTTACCTTATCTAATGGCAGAATTATCTGTGATTAAAGATGGAAAAATAAACTGTAAAAAATTAGTGGTGTACCGAGCATTTGAAATCCTGATTTACGTGGGACACCTGCCAACACTAGTGCTGAGTGAGAGTCACCTCTCGAGAGCAAAGGTTTAAGGTGGGTCGTATGAAAGTAAAGTTTGGGAACCGTTGCTCTAGCAAATAGAGAAGTGTTGTAAATCCTTTCTGTATTAACATAGCAGCAAAATAATTTTTTAACAATTATCCCAGGCGTACAGGTGAAAGTTGCACAGGTTGAACTTAACTATATCTTATGGCGGATACATCGAATCCTTTAAGTGGTATTTTCTAGTGGTTTATCCTGTTTTAGATTGGATATTCGTAGCTGGCCGAATTCTACTTTAAATAGACGTTTCAGTCATTTTAGACCTCTTGTGCAATGGCGACCATAGCACCACAAACAAACCAATCAAGTGTGAGTATACCTGTCTTGTTTTATTTACAATTGTTGTGATATGCTAAAAGATAAGTAAGTGAGTTTTTTAAAATGGAGACTACTAGAAATTACACCCGGAGTCATTATAATAGATTTAATTAATAAAATTCAATTAAATGACTTGAATGTTTATTTATTTTACATTACAATACGAAGAAAAACAGTTATTCTTCTATTATGCATACAATTTTCATTTAATAAACTGTTTCATACAATTTACGAAATATTTCTGGAAATATTATGAATACGGTTTATGTACTGTCGGTCAGGGTAATTTCAATATGAATATCTAACTGGTTATCTCGTATGGCTATATAAAATTTTTTCACACTGAAAAGATGGGAAACATGATATAAAAATATGGTAAAAATTAAATAAGTCTGAAAATATAGTGTTAGCTTTATTCACAAAATATGCAATTTATATTTATGCTATCCCACTATACTCATATTATCCCGACCGATCCAATTTAAGCCATGATTCAGCGCATATTACTATTGTGATGAATAAATTTATCTCAATTTATCAACGCTAAATTTATAAAATATCAAAATATTATACGTTAATGCCTTGTTTGTAAAATCAAGACTATTCTTATCGTTCAATTTTATAGTAAAACACAATTAATGATGAACGTGTTACAAAGCTAAAATTACTTTCTCTTACAAATACTAGCTATACATTATAGAAAGCGAAACAGCTAAGAAAATTGTCCATTTGATGAGGCTGTACCACATGGCTATCCAATCCACGTACCAGTGCTAACAGTGAATACGGCCTGGCATAAAATTTTCTTAAAGCATTGGAATTTTAATGTGTTTCAGTCATTGGACTATCGAAGATTTTCTGATTGATTAATTTATATCTTCATTGAGGTATAAAGTCTTCATGATTTATTTAAATTTTTTAAAGGAAATTCATGATTATTTTCAATGGCATATTTTGTATATTTACCCTTGCCGTTAGCATTAATATACCTATGCGCGGCCGGACGCGAAATAATTTCTTCAAATGCGGCCCGGGGTAGCCAAAAAGCTGTACAAACTTGCTCTAGCAAACAGAGCAGGTATTTACATAGCAGCATTTGACTTTTTTTTTTACAATCATTAAAGGTGATTTCAATAAATATATTTATTATTATTATTGAAAGTGCGTTTCTACTATCAGTTATTTAAAAAATAATCGACATACAAAATCTTTGAAACATTCGCTGTAAGAATAATTAATTTAACTACAGGGCTATAGGTCTACCACTTTCGACTGCGTTTTTATTATGTTTTCTACCGCTATTTCTAAACAATAAAATATAACTTTAAGATTAGTAAAAAACTACTTTATTTAATAACAGATACATATTACAAACTCAGCGATTAACTGTAGAAAGGTTTTTAATCCGAAAAAAAAAATATATTAGGCAAATATTTCTAATTTAAAATCGTGTTGACATACTCCTTGAAAATTCTAAGGAGTGTATGCACCCTGTATGTACATTTTTTACTATAATGCCCCCAGGGAAAAACATTTTCTAAAACGCCTTGATGTGGGTAGAAACAGGTAAAATATATTTTACTATATTTCTTCTAATTTATTAAATTGAAGTTTTCTCACTAAAATTTGCATTGTTATCAGGTCATCAAGTATGAAACTTGTGATTAAAAAGCGGCCAGATTACCAACGGGGCAGACTTACACCAGTAAAAAAGAATAGAAATATTTGTGTTATTCATGACATTAATACGGCGTTTATATAAGAAGAAACTTTCTATTCAAATTTACTGGTGGGAGATTGCCACGTTGGTAATCTGGCCCTTTTGTAATCACAAGTTTTATACTTAATGGCCTAATAATATGCTGAATATATATAATGAAAATCATTTTTGTAAATATACATTATTTCTGATGTCATCGTCCCTTTTTTCTATGCACATACAAAACGCACAACAGTGAATGAGTTATCATATTCGAAAGGTTTTCGAACAGGGTTTTGACATAGTACACTGAAATTTCATTTAAAAAAGTTGTTTGATTAAAATTTGTAGTTTATTAAAAATTAATGAAAAACGTATCAGCAAAGTACGAAAGTGTCCACGAGTATATATTATTTCTCATGTCAACATCCTTTTTTCTATCCACATACAAAATACAAAACATAAACGAGACAACATGCAAAAGGTACCAGTCATTTATACGTGTATGAAGATATTTATTGCTATGTGAGAGTATTTGGTATGTGCCTACCCTCAAATCGCCGCTTTTGCGAAAAGTTTTGTTTTTGTTTTTATTATTTTAAATTAAAGTTCAAACATTTGGGATTCCAAATATGCCTTACTTTTGGTTCAGAGATAATTGGAAGTAAAGTTATAGCCCAAAATATAAACCTTTATACATAAGTTTTTGCGCTATATTAAAATCCCTTAAATGCCCGATTTTTCAAAAATCATTGTAATAATGTTTTTCGGCTTTCATTTTTTAAATAAATCATGGGAAAAATATTAAAAAAAATCATATTTTGTTTTAAGTATGGTTTACGGCTAAAAAGCAGTTTTTTACTAATCGGCAATACTGGTCTTTAATTGAAAAAATAAATTCCCTTGATAAAATTTTATAATATTAAACACACAAGAATTTTATTAACTAGAATAAGAAATAAATTTCCCTTGCTCACTGTAGAACAAAATAGGGTATTTCGCAAGCTTCCAAACAAATCAAACAGAACATGTAGCAACAATTGAAAAAATAAATCTATCTTTATTCTTAAACAACACAAGTGTTGCCATCTACATGTTGAAAATTGATTTAATAATATTTTCAGAATGTATTTTATTGGCAACATTAGGCATTATAGCTTCAATATTATTCTAAAAGTATTTTAGAAGCCTAAATTGGGTATGTTGCCGGAAAGCAACACCCGGCATTTAAGGGTTAACTTGCGTTTTCTGGCGCTTTTCATTGTTTACGTTTACACGAAACCTGATTTCTTAAAAAGTTTTTAAGATATTGAAATAAAATTTGATTACAAGGTTCTGCTCATCTATTGGTATGTTATGAAGCAAAATACAGCTTTTAAGTATGTATATATTAATTTAAGAGGTGTTTTTATTAAAAAATACACATTTTCTTTTTTAAAAAATCATGTTTTGTATACAAAATTTCGTATATGTCAGTAAATTTAAGTGATATTGCAAATATTTTGCTTCATAACACAGGTAAGTGGTTTACTAATATATTGTTGAAAAAAAAAAGTAAAATATATTGAATAGTTTTTGTTGTAGAATGTTTGGAATAAACGCAATTCTTTGCTAAAATTTGACTAAATATTGCCTAAATTTGAAAAGTTAATTAAAATTCCATTAAAAATTTATTTATGTTCATAGTTTTATTCCCGGTTTTAAATAAAAACACATGTGTTTAATAAAAATTTCGTATTTTTCAGAAAAAGTGCCCCGAAGGTAGGCACATACCAGTGTTAGAAAGATGATAGTTATGTATAATATCAAGATACTCCAAGTGCGTTTATCCTCTTCAGACACGAGGTACACAAATGTGGAACTCTATTATTTTACTCATGAAAACTAAACTGTTTGATTTTTTTTACATTTTTATTTTATGTCTAAAATGCTGAAATGTGTTTTGATTTGACACGAAACCAATAAACGGCAGCATTGATGCTTATTTTCTTATAAAATGTACAGTCGTGGAAAAAAAAAAATAAATAAACAACCCCTACTAACTCCTCAACTAATTATCGTAGAAGAAAGTTACTGGTACCAAACGATAGGAAATAATGTCTACTTTTAAATGGTGTATATAAAATTTGCTTAGGCAGCCATCTACGTATTAAAACGAACCCAAACTTCATTTTTTTCAATGGCATTACCCATTTTTAACAAGATATTTCAAATCTTCGGTTCAAACTATGCCAAAGCACCAAATTTCAAGTCATTTGAATGATAAGTTTTTGAGTTATAAACATTCAAAATTTAGTGCTTCTAATGTTAAATTACATTTTCATATTTTCATTAATATCTCCTGAAATTATACTCCTAAGGTACTAATTTTGTAGCAATAATACTAAAACACCCAAATATAAATACATTGAATTTGCAATTTTTATAATTTTATGATATGAATTATGAATTATGAAATTAATATTCGAAAAAATTAAGAATTGCAACCTACAAATTTTTTGATGGATTTAGATTTATTCAAGTCCTACTTTATGGAAAACCAAAATTTCACATTTTTCTTCCAAGTAGTTTTCAAATTATGCTTAAAAACGGCAAAATGATGGTTTAAGTTAGAAGGCGTCTATGACAGAAGTGACTAGATATTTTGAAATATCTTACACTATCCTGTAATCTAGCAGTCTTCAATGACTGCTTGAGTAGTGCTTAAGATGCCTTGATCAAGAAGTGGTCCTCTCGGTCAACAACCGAGTACCGAACAACCCCTATATACGTTTGATACGTTGGATACAGTCCCTAAAATACGTTTGTTTTAAAATAATTAATTTCTCGGAAACTTATCGTACGAATTGCATAAAAATTTGTTTTTAGGCTAATTGAAGGGTGTAGAGTTCACTTATGCTGTCAGAATTGTGTACTGCTACTGAAAAAAAAAAACAAAGTTATGGTTCGTTTTAATTTGTAGATGTCCCCCCTAACGAAATTTTATATACATCATTTAAAAGTAGACTTTATTACCAATCGTGTGGTACCAGTAACTTTCGTCTACGATAATTTTTTGCAGAGTTAGTAAGGAGCGTTTACTTTTTTTCCTACGACTGTATGGGTTATTTTCATCTGAATTTGTAAAATGTCTTCAAGACAGTGTAAAAGAAATTTTCATAATTATTTAACTTAAAGGCTTTGCAATAAAAAAAATTAAGGATTTGTAGACCATTCACTTGTTTAAAGATCTTCAATTTTTTAGTGAGTGAATTTAAGTTATTGATAATTAAACTAATATTTTAAGGGTGCTTGTAATTTTAGATCCATATTTGTGAACCTAAATTATATCAGACAATTAAAGTATCGATTTCAGAGAAAGGGCTTCTTCTGTCATCTATGGTGTCACTTGTTTCTGCAAAAGCAATGAACGTGATTTGTAGTGTAATTTTAACTTCAGTTCTGAAAATGTTATAGCTGGTTATCATCAAAAGGGAACACCTGCCAAGACAATTGTTTTTCCTAAAATTTCTGGATGTTAAAAGAAATATTGGTAAAATATCTTGATATGTATTTTTGATGGTAATTTCTTCTGTTAAGAAGAAAAAAATTGAAAGTTTCCGTTCATTGAAAGTCACGGGTAAAATATTTATGATGAATATTTTTGAGTATAATTTTTCGAATTTATTTAATCGAATTTTTCCCTATGGAAATTGTATTCGTGATATATTAAGTATAAAAATATGTAATGAATAAATAATTTGTAACTATTGTTGCATAAAAGCAACACGTTTGCGCATCAAGATAAGTCAAGTACTGCAAATAGTTAATTAGCATCAAAAGGGGTTGCAAAATAGTTAAGGGAAAGCCTTTTCCTAAAATTTCTGGATGTTGAAAGGAACAAGTATTTATTTATTTATTTATTTTACTATAGTTATTCTAATTTCTTTAATTCAAATTTTCTTTATGAAAATTGCATTGGCGATCCACTAACTATTTAAAAAACATATTGAAGAAATGTTTTGTAAATATATACAAGACAAATAGTGACTTGTTAAGCACGAGTATGAAATTATTTATTGGTATTTGAGGGTATTAAACTTAATCTTTAGTGTAGATGTATGTGTGTTTTGAATATTACTAAGAGAAGACAAGTATCTTTATATCTGGTTATCTTCTACAGTGTCCTCAGTTGATAGAAAAACTTTTCAAAAATATTTGAATGATGAAATGAGCAGGTAAAATATTTTTGAATATAATTTTTTTAATTCAATTTCTTCTCAATGAAAAATGCATTGGTGATGTATAAATCCATTTAATCCGTTTGGCAGCGTTTCCTGCCAACTTAAATTTTCTGTTTTCCTATCACAATTTCCAAGTAGTAATATTTACCTTATTTAATGATAGAAATATGCGATTAAGTAAGGCGAATTTTACCATTTGGAAATAGTGGAATTTAAAAGTTTAATAAGTTGAAAACAGTCATTTTAGCATCTATGATAAATACAGTGAATGGAAAAGCAAAAATAATTTATTTAGTCACTTATTTTTAATTATCCACTATTACACTCAGTTTTTGTTTACTGCTTAACCCTTTAAGACCTAGCCTACAGGCCCTGATTATCGTATAGGCACGAGAAGCACGTGCTTCCTCTAAAAAAAATTTAAAGGTGCCCGGAATTGAGAAAAGAGGGGGCCCAAATTTTATATTGAATTAATTCCATTCCAAAATTGTATCTAATTTTATTCCAATTATTAACTCATTTGTATATATTATATATATATTTAAAAGTGTTTCTTAAAAATAGCTTTCATAACAAATGAATATTTCATGCAATAAATCAGTTTCAACTACATAATCACAATTCTTCAGTTTGTCCGTTATTTTAGATGTATGTTTATTTTATGTATTCAATTCAGTTTGTATGTACAACATGAAATATTAATAATTTAAATTATTGCCAAAATTGAAAGAAATATTTCAAAATTGAAAGAAATATTTCAAAATATTAATTTTTTATGTTCTGCATACATGATGAATTCAACCTTTTTATCCAACTTACATTTTTATGCTAATACTATGCAAAATCATTTTTGCATATTTTTGTTCATTTTATCTATTTTATACGTGTATTTATATAACTCTTCTCGAATGAAAGAGGCCCTCGAACTGACACTGTGCTTCACATAGTTTCAGAAGTTAATCGGGTTCTGCTGGCCTACACAGTTGTGTAGGTGAGCCTATAGAAAGAGAAAAAACATTTTCCTGTTTTTGTGCGATTTAAACTCGAGCCTGCACCCACAGAATTGCGTGGGTCCCTTGGTATAAACTGACATCAGATATATTTTTTAATATTTTCGTCAATCAAATATGATCTTATTAATTAGAATAAACCACCAAAACTTTTCATTTCTACAGAATAGCTTCCGGTCGTAAAGGAATAAAGTCCATTTACTATGGTTGGTGCAGTTCCATGGGTTTTCGCTTTATTTGACTGTGTAGTTTTACACTGGCAGTTTTTTTCTGCCGAGTAATAAACAACCAATTATTTAACCGCCAATGCTAAATGTATTCTGAGACTATGAAGGAAAGACTTGTATGTTTAACGTGGAAAGAATCTCAAGAAATAATTCTTGGAGCAGATAGGTTAACACCATGAAGGGAGGTGGGTTCTTATATATCCCACTTAATTTTAATCCCCAAATGTCACGATGACACCAAATAAAATTTTGATGTTAAAATGTACCTGAAGAATAGCTTTTACTTATTTTGAAATAAATAAATAAATACTGGTTTCATCAAATCATTTCAACTTTTTAAAAGCAGCTAAACTTTAGAAACTTTGGGTTAGAGGGTTAAATATTAAAAATGCATAACAAAAAATATGTTGTAAGTAACTGTGCATAAAACAAATAGTGATCTGTCTGTATAAAAATGAAATTATTTCTTGATAGTTGAGGGCAATAAACTTAATCTTTAGCGTTAGGAAGAAGGTATGCTTTGCATAATATCAAGATAAGCCAAGTACCTCTATAGCTGGTTATTATCAAAAGGGGCCTTTAGTTAAGGGAAAAAAACTTTTTTATAAAACTTATAGATGTAAAAAGGGAACAGGTAAAATATCTTCTCTTAGAAAACCTGTTAAATCTTCTCGAAATTTTCTTATTTCTAGACTTTTTTAATTCTTTTGTATAGACGAGGTAAAAAAAATACCCCTTCGCTAAAAAAATTGCTCAAGTCGCGAGAAAGTTCGTTTACCATTATGTAACTATAAAAATGAAAGGAATAATGTGGTTTATCAGACGGTAAAAAAAATTCCCCTGTTTGGAAGAAAATTTTTTTAGGAAGTTACCCAACCCTTCACATCCGGTTCCCGTTTTTCAACCCTTTTACGTCTTCGCCGAAAAGAATAGATTAGGTTTTCTTACGTCAGGGCATTACACTGGAGTGAAAGGGTTCTTCGCATCTTCCCATCCCTGGGACTAGTACTTACCTATTATAAAGGGAGATGAGACTCGTTTGCGAGTTCACCTGAGATTCTCTCCCACAGTCATCGACCCCCGAACCTAAAGGGGTACAGTTAGCTTACGGTTATTAACCCTTTATCGTCCTTGGTGAAGAGCACTACAGGGGAGGGCTCTGAACTCTGAATGAAATGATTTGGTTAAAGAGTATAGGGATTTGGTTAGTGCAAATACCTGCACCCTTCCTGTACGGAATGAAAAAAAATCAAATGATAATAAGTTTTTGATAAATTTATGTAAGTTGGGGATAGGTTTTCTTTACTTTAGAACTATAGTATAAAATTAGGGTGTGAATGGGGTGAGAAAGTTCGTCATATAATACATGAAAGAAAAGAGTTTGTGTATTTTATCATATGCATGTGAATTAGCCGCTTCAAATTATTATTAAAGGAAACTCCACCTTGTTACTTTCACTGCATCAAGGGGAGAAATACGCGTTCTTTTATAAAGGAAAAGATGAAAAAGTCTTTATTTTCCAAACTTCTTTTAATTGAAATTATATATTAATTCACAATGGGAAATAGACTTTAAAAAATGTCTATTTATAACTAAATACATCTTGGCGTATTTTTAATAGAAATTTTTAATTTTTAGGGCTTGTTTTCATATGAATTAATTTTCGAGTTTGTAAAAATTAATCATATGTATAGGAATAAAATGCTTTAAACTATTATTACTAAACAAAACTTCACCTTATTATTTTCCTGCTTCAAGGGAGAAAATACGAATTCTCTTTTAAATGAATAAAAAAGTCTATATTTTTCCAATTTCCTCTTATTAAAATTTCCAAATAATTGATAATATAAAATAGTCTTTAAAACAAATCTATTTATGATTTTAAATGCATCTTGAAGTCTGTGCTTGGCTTTTTAAGGAAAGTTTATATTTGTAGCATTGGTTTTTGTGTGATGATGTGAAAGTGTTTTGGAATTTATGTATTTTAACGTATGCGTATGAATAAAATGCCGTAAACTATTATTAACCCCATAACTGCCCCGGATGTATATATACGGCTGTAGAAAATACATGCATCTATTAAAGAGATGGCGAATTCCAATTATAGCGAGGCAATCTTCACCACCTGGACCATTATATATAACAGTATAATATGTGCATTTTCTTACTGTTATTTCAGAAAACTAATAGACTCTTTCTTTAATTGCAAAAATATGCGATTAAAGTAAGGCACTGGAGATCGCGTAAGATTTAGTCGACAGTTAAGGGGTTAAAGGAAACACAACCTCGTTACTCTTACTATATGAAGGGCTAAAATGTAAACTATTTTTTAAACGAATGAAGAGTCCTTTTTTAAGATTTTCTTTAAATACAATTGACTATAAAATTGTCTATTAATTCATATTGTAAAATAGCCTTTAAAAAGCAAGTCTTCTTTATTACCAAATACATCTTGAAGTCAATGCTTTTTTTTAAAGAAATTTTACATTTGCATGGCTTGTTTTCATAGTATAAAATAATTTTGCAGTTTGTTTATATTGTGCCATATGCATGCAAATCAGATGATTTAATTTAAGGTAAATGGAAACTTCATTTTGTTATTACAGCATATAAGGAAAAAAAAGAAAAACGTGAATTCTCTTTCGAAGGAACGTAAAAAGCTTTATTTTTTAAATTTCATCAAATTAAAATTGTCTATCTTCAGGAATCTGTCTAGGAAGAAATTGGGTTCTTTAAAGGGCCCTTCAAACAAAATTTGTCATTTGAATGCAGGACCCTTCACAAAATATTTCATCTCAAAACAGAACCCTTTACAAAACTTGTCACCTTAAAACATGACCCTTCACAAAATTCTTCATCTTAAAAATAGGCCTTTCACAAAACTTTTACATCTTTAAATTTAACCTTTCACAAATTTAAACCTTCAAAAGTTAAATCTGCCTTGTCACTTTTACATATTAAAGATAAAATATGTATTTTACATACAAACATCTTCTTAAAAATGTATAACGAAGAATCTGAATATAACGATCATTTCAAATTCACAAAACTTTGACTAGAGTTTTCATAAATGTGAAAAGCTGTTCACAATTTCACAAAAACAGGACCCCAGGAAAAATGCCTTGACAGATCGCTGATCTATTTATAATATAATATAGTATTAATAAAAGAAGTCTATTTATAAGATACCGTGTGCAGTTTTTGCATGATTTAATTGCAGAAACATATAACAATATCTGCAATTAAATTAGGCATTTCTAAATTGAAATAGTGGTCTCATACACCTTGGGTAATCCAAGGAGCGTAGATTCAATAGATTACGAAGATTATAATTGTAGATTTTATAATTAAATACATCTTAATGCCAATGCTTAGTTTTTAAACAAAATTTTAGATTCGTAGCATTCGTTTTCATACGAAACAACTTTTAGACTTACAAAGAGACAAACACGCATATTGAGTTTTTTAAAAAAAGGCGTTCTTTATTAGGGATATTATAAAATTTTATTATATATCAAGCGTCATTTAAAATTTGACATGTTTTATCGATTTTAAAAAATAATTTATAAATTCAGTATTCTTTCTTAATTTAATATAAGAGACGGTGTCGTAACGTTAGGGGGAGAGGGTCGATCATTTTACTACCAGTATTATTGTATGCTAAATTTTGCTTTGTTTAATCGTATAACGTTCAATGATTAAATAAAGCCAAATTTTCTTTTTAATAGTGCTGGTAGTAAAATGATCGACCCCCCCCCCCTACCCCTAACGTTACAGCACTGATTAGAGAACGCTTCACGTTGTTACTTTTACTGCATCAGTAGAAAAAAAAACCGTGAGCTCTGTTTTAAAGGAACATAAAAGGTCCTACTTTTGAACTTTTCCACAAATTAATATCGTCTATTACTTTATAATTTAAAATAGTATTTAAAAAACAAGTCTATTTACAATTAAATGCATCTTAAGACAATGTCTAGTTTTTGAACAGAATTTTTCATCCTTAGCATTCATTTTTATAATAGGAAATAACTTTTAGACTTGTAAATAGACATACATGCCTATTGAGTTTTAATAAAAGGTGTTTTTTATAATGAATATTATCAAATGTTATTATATATCAAACGTCATTTAAAATTCGAAATGGTTGTTTAACTCTAAAAAATAATGCATAAATTTAGTATTCTTTCTTAATTTAACAATAGTAGAAATTTCCTTGATACTTTCACTACATGGATCGAAAAAAATTGTGAACCCTCTTTTGATAGAACTTAAAAAGCTATACTTTTCAAATTTCCTCAAATTTATATTGTCAATCAATTCATAGTGTAAAATAGTATTTAAAAAGCAAAATCTATCTATAATTACATGTATCTTAAAATCAATGCTTAGTTCTTGAACAAAATTTTTTAAATATGAATATAATGAAATTTTATTATATATCAACCATCATTTAAGATTCGACACGGTTGTTTTATTCTGAAAAATAATGTATAAATTCAGTATTCTTTATAATTTAATATTAGAGGAAACTTCACTTTCTTACTTTCACATAGCTGCCAACTTTTACGCTTTTTTATTACCAATAAAAATGAAAAGAAAATTTTAATTTATTAAATCGTGAATTTCGTAGATTAAATACAGGAAAAATTATTATTAAATTTTAGTGGTAGGAAAAAAAGCGTAAAAGTTGCCAGCTATGCTTTCACTTCATCAGTGGACAAAAAATCGTGTCATCTCTTTTGAAAGAACATAAAATGCTCTACTTTCCAATTTTCCTGAAATTGTCTGCCAATTCATAATATAAAATATTATTTAAAAAACCATCTATTTATAATTAAATACATCTTGATGTCAATGCTTAGTTTTTGAACACAATTTTAGATTCGTAATGTTTGTTTAATAAGAAAGAATTTTTAGGTTTGCAAGTAGACATATACGTATATTCCCTTTTTAAGTGTTTTTTAAGATGAGTATTATCAAATGTTATTATAAATAAAACTTCGAAAAAAAAATAGACATACTGTATTTTTTCAAGTATGCCGCGCTCTTGTGTAATACGCTCACTCTGAATTTTGACTATTCGTTTGTGACAAGAAAATTAAAATAACCCGCGCAAAAGCATTTCAAACTGATTTTATTCTATTAAAATCTAACAGTTAGTATTTAAATTACTCAGTTTTCACAATTCATTGTTTCGTGGTTCCGTAAATTTAAATGCAAAAATGCCACCCAATGATTTTGTCTGTAGACCAATGTTCATTTACACAAATGTTTACACAATGTTATACATAAATGCCAGTTAAATCCTACATTCTTATGTGTCACGTGCAATACAATTTTTAAAATATACCAAGGGACCCAACCAGGGCTGCCCTGGTTAGAGAACTTACTGCCCGGCGCACTCAAATAGTATAATTACAAAAAAAAAAAAAAAAAAAAAAAAACTCTAATAAATTTTTCACATTTAATATATTTTTTAAGATTCCAAATTAACACCTCAAAAAGCATTTTTTTATGAAAAATATCAATATGTATTCAAATAAAAATTTTGAAATTTATCAAAAACGTTATTTTTGTATTATCCGAATTCCGGCGATTAATAGCCAAACAAATCACGAAAGATTTCATTATTTTAAGAAATCTTTTAGATGCCGATTATTTCAGCCTTTTAGTGCATAGTTCGGTTACATATCTGTTAAATTTGTGTTTTATTTATATTATTATTTAATTTATTTATTTCTGAACTTTTAATTTCCTTATGTAATATCAGGAAACAAATATTATAACATTCATATTGTTTTAAGTGCATACTTGTAAATCTTCCGTAAGAGGGCTGGATTTTATAGAAATAGATAAAAAAAAATCATGCTTGAAAATTATTTTTATAACCAATAAAATATTGGTAAATTAAGATACTCTTTTCAAACAAATTGCATTTGGAAGTACAATTCTCCACCTATTCGATGGTGCAAAAGTTGAAAGTGTGCGGTATTTAGAAGTTAATAAATCTGCAAAATAGCCAATGCTATTATTCAGGTTATTACCATCGTCAACATAACGTCGTCAGAGTTACTCACGGATATTTTTTTTCGTTATCATATAGATTTCAAGGGATAAAAACCCAACACACATAAAAAAAAGGCTGTACAGCCTGAAAAGTAACTCGGTTTCTTCTGAAAACAAATTTATTTCTAATTAAACGGAATGAAAGTTTAATATGCTAAAATGTTTAACCATTACTGGAACATGCTAAGTGATAACTATGTATACAGAGGTTGGAGTCTCCCTAAATATTTTTTTTCTTTTTAATCACTAATTCAAATAAATAATCTACTTAATTGATTTCTTTAACGTGCACAAAATAAATCTACCACTAGTGTTGTCAGGAGTCCCAATTTTTGTGGGACGTCCCAAATTTGAGGACCTTCAAGAGCTGTCCACCACAACCAATGCACGGGACGCAAAAGTCCTGATTTTCCATAATGCACAAATTCTTTTAAATTTATTTTAGTTTTAGGCTATTCGTTAGGATGCATCGAATGGAACTTAATACGGTAAAGCCTGTGAAAAGAGAACCTCTCTATAACGTTAAGTTTTTATAGTGCCTTCCAAAGGAATGCCTTACAAATTTACTTGACAAAGTGAAAACCTGTCTAAAGCGGAATATTTTCCGGTTCCTAGCTATCCTGTTTTTACAAGTTTTATTGAACTTTGATGCTCAGTAAGCCCCGTGTAAACGGAAACTGTTTATAATGAAATTCTGTTTAAAAAGTAAAAATTTTATTGTACTATACAATTATACCTTCTAATTTGGAATTTTGTATCAGTATCTTGATATTCTGCTTCCACAGGTTTTGCAGTGTAAGATTGTTGAGTTTTTTAAATATAATAAAACCTGCTAAGACGGAATCGCAATGGACAGGCGAAAAATTCCGTTCGTCTTAGCAGATATAATTGTATGATTTTCCTACCGTTAGGGACAATGAGGTTTTTCCATTTAAGGGGACCTTCTACATTAGGAGGCCAAAAAAAGCACTTTTTTATGAATTTTTCGTAAGAAAACTGCATGAATGATCTTTTTGAAATTTTGACAGTTTATTGTACATATCTTAAGGTGTACAGAAGAATTTTTTTTATTAGATTTTGTTGCTTCTACCCTAAGTTATAAACAAATATGTTCAATTGCTTTGGAAAATTTCGTCTGGACAGTGGGCATGATAGCGCCTTGTAGAATTATCTGAAACACAAAAAAAAATTTTTTTTCGTGAATTTCGTGAGTATAGCTTCTAGTTAAATCAAAGGAATCCATAAATTTATTTAAAAAAAGTTATGTAATGGCTGATAAAAAAAAAACATTTTTTTGTTAAAAGATGTTTTTTTAATCAGCTTTCAGTTCAACTTTCCTTAGGTTTATTGTATTTTTATGCCCCGATTTCAAAGCCACTGTCCCGACTTTTTTGTCTACCTGTCCCGATTATTGGGACATTAGACCTGGTAACACTATCAACAAATGAGATTATGTTTTAAAAATAGCGGTTAATAAGAGGAAAAAATTAAGACGACTCCGACCCCTGATATATGTCAACATTATTTCCGAGCATGTTTTGTATTCGTTTTCGAACGTGCAATTTTTTAGAATATCAGGATATCTGTGAATAACTTAAAATAAATTAGATTAAATGTATACAGTCAGTACCAAATCAATCTATACACCTGCCTTTATTCGTAAAACCGTTTATGATGAAATCAAACCAAAAGTGTCATTAGACTCTGAAGATAAGCTTCTTTTAGAATATGAATGCAATTTTTGAAATAAGGGTTGTGTACATATTAAAAATTGCATCAACTCATTTTATTTAAATGGTAACGCCCACATTTGACACCATATTCAAGTTTCTTGGATCAAAGCTGTGTATTAAATCTTTAAAGAATCATAAAAGAAAATTTATTAACGCTGTTCTTAAATTCCCTACTCAACAAACACGAAACTTTCTGAAACATTTTCTGACTTATTTTTATACGTAAAGACGTAAAATTGGCATGCCTGACTATTGAAGCAATTTACAATCGAATAGAGTTTTCGATTTTTTGATGAATAAATTACTTATCAAGTTATAAGAAATTTTTGTCACGTTACGACAGGTTTTCTCTTTTCTCCTGCTGTCGCATAGGCAAATTCTGTTCAAACCGTCCACTTTGATAGTATTTTCTGGAGAATATTTTGCCTTTACCAGAAAATGGAAAACGCCATTCGATTACATAGTTTCTGAATAAAAACACCTGCCAATATCCTGCGTTTACGAAAAAAATAAATTCAGAAATGCATCAGAAATTAGCCCCTTTGGATTTGAGAACAGCCTTACGGGGGAATCTATAAATTTAGCAAAATATAATTGAGATCCTAGAGAAAAAATGTCCATAATCACACAAGTAAAATTGTAGAGGCAATCGATATGAATAAAAAAAAATCCCAAGAAACGAATAAGTTTTTTAAGAGTTTTTTTTTTAAATAAATTTTCTGGTTACGGTTTTCGATTTTCTTATATGTGATTGAACTGAAGCAGCCTTTAGACCTTGAAATAGTAAACTTTAGCTGATATCTCCAAAAATAATGATTAGAACGAACTGTAAGCCTACACACTCATGCTTTTGACAATGCCTATTTTGTTTATGCAAAAATTGATGCAGCATAATTCTTAATTTCTTATGCGAATTTGTTAAAAATTTTCATAATTGAAATTATGCTTTTGAGTTAAAATGCCTACAGCATGCTTGAATCCCTTCTATGTGTCTCACGAAAAACAAATATGTAAATCGGATGGCTTTTTGGGAAAATATAAATTAAAGTTAATCACGTGAATTTAACATTAACATCCTCATATTTTGACCTCTTCCAGCTACATTAAGATTTCACAAAAACACATAAATTGTATACTTTCCCGGGCTTATTTGATCCAAGGAACACAGATAAAGTGTTAAAAGTGGCTGTTACCATTTGAAAAGCTGAAGTTCGTGCAAGTTTTAATACGTAGACGATCCCTATTTCGAAAAATTGCATTTATATTTTGAAAGATGACAATATGGCGAGTCTAATGAAATCTTTGGTGTGATTTTATTGTAAACGGTATGCGAATAAATACCTGTGCACCAATTATTTTAATACTGATTGTACAGAGAATACAGTTAAATACATTACTTTCTTTAACAGAATTGAATTTCTTAGAATAAATTTATGTTTGTAAATAATTTAAATGTCAATATAGATTAAATATACAGTGAATACTTTTAAACATACGTTATTTTCTTTAATGGAAATGGAGGATTTTATTCTGAAATGGAAAATATAAATTTTGATAATTTTCTACGTAAACAATAATAGCTTTTGAGATACTGAAAATATTTTTGTTGAATTTTTGAATTACCATATTAAATTGAAATAAAACACTTCTTTAAATAGAATGGGGTGTATATCTAAGGAAATATGAAATTGAAAAATTATGAAACATACTTCAGTTATTTCTGTTTCATTATCCCAAATACTGCTTGATTTTTCATTTTACGGAAAGTTATTCGAATTGCAATGAACTATTATAAATTATTCTGCTTTATGCAAGTCTGGTATACATCGAAGTACAAAGAACGCCCTGAGAGTATCAAAGAAATTATTTTGGACTAATAAATGCACTGTACTGTGAAGCACAATTTCGTATAAATCCAACCCAAACACCCACGGGACTGTCAATATCTATTCGTTATAAAGAAACTTCGTCAGGGTTTGTACATACCCCGTTATTTTCCAGGTAAAATATCAGTATTTTTTTTTTTTTTTGATAAAAAAACTAGTTGGATGTGCCAGTCCCAAAACTTTCTTCTATCTCATGTCAATATTTCATTTTAATTAGTTTTATTAGTATTTTTATTAGAATTATGCATAACTTCATACACTTTTCGATGATACAGTATTGAAAATTGCACAAAAATCGCTATTACAGCGCCCCCTTCTGGCGGAATTTTTCCAAATTCAGGGAGGACCTTCTCTCCATGGCCAAAAACATACACAAAAAATTTGGTTCAATTTTATGCCTAACTTCACGCACTTTTCGATGGTACAGTATTAAAAATGCACAAAAATCGTTATTACAGCGCCCCCTACCAGCGGAATTTTTCCAAATTCAGGGATGACCTTTTTGTCATGGCCAAAACCATACAAAAAAAATTTGTTCAATTCTAACTTCATACAATTTTTGATGGTACAATGGCGATACACAGACATACGGCCACACGGACAGACGGACATTTTGTACAAACATGTTTTTTGTGATCACTGACCCCTAAAACGTGTAAATGCGTCGAAAACCGGAAGTCGAAAAAAATTTCGATTACAATACCTTCTTCTGCTGAAGATAGAAGAAAGTAATAAATCTAGTTCAAATACGCAAAATTTCGTCGTATTTAAGGAGATATTCTCTATAAAAATATACTGACACCGAATGGGTTTGGAAATTCAAGGACCCGTACGAACCCTGCTTCGTTAAATTGAAATAACATTTCGTTGATGGGACTGTGGCAGGACAAAGCCAAAAAATTCGTCATTGTGAATATTTCATTCTGGACCATTCTGCTGTAAATGTGATGTGTCACACACAAATACATTTTGTAATTCAAATGAAAACTGCCACACCAGTGATACATGTCTCTACATTCAGTTAAAAATGGACATAATTGTTTTACACACACACACACACACAAAAAAAAAAGATATGAACGTTTATAAACAAACGTACTTAAAAAAAAAAAAAAACAGGTATAATAAAGGTTTGATAATTTAAAGTAGTTATTAGTAGAAAGTTTTCATTGATAACTATTGTATGTCCACATTATATCTAAGCACTTGTTACATATTCCTTTTCGAACATGCAGAATAAAATATTTTTAGAATAAAATAATATTTGTAAATACTTTAAAAGAAATTGGTTTACATATACACGCACTATTTTCTGTAATAGAAATGGGTGATTTTATTCTGAATTAAAAGCTGAAATGAAAAATACAAAATTTTGCTAAATTTCTACGCAACCAATAAGAGCTTTTGAGAAACTGAAAATATTTTTGTTGCATTTCCAAATTACCATATTAGATTTAATCATGATTCTGTTTTGATGTTGTTATCTGAATGACTAACTTCAAATGCAAACACTTCTTAAAATAGAATGTGGTGTATATCGAGGGAAATATGGAATTGAAAAATTCACGAAATGTACTTCAGTTATTTTTGTTTTTATTCTCCAGAATAATGATTGATTTTACATTTCACGAAGCCATATTATTTAAATTTCAGTTGAAATATTTGAAATTCTTCTTCTTTATATACGCCTGCATGGTACATCAAAGTGCGACGAATGTTTTGAGAGTTTAAAAGAAAATATGTTAAACTAATAACTGCGTTGTGCAATCAAAAACGACGAGGTTACTGAAATAATCATTGTTTGTAAAATCATAATATAAAGTGTTATCCTGACTGTTTATTTAGCGAAGTTTTGTGAAAATTTAAAATACGACGTTCTTTAGTTGCAAATCTATTAATTGTGATTTAGAAACATAAGTTAAAATAGGTATATTGAAAGAAACTGCCTAAAAACATTGGCATATTTAGAATTCAAATGCTAGTTATTTACATTATAGGAGCTTTTAAGACGTATACAAGAATATATTTATATTATCATAGATATGCTTATGTAAGTTTTAACACTAGAAAGCTATGAAATTTTACTAAAGCTTTATAAAAGTATTTTATGCCAGAAATTTTATTTTAATCTATTTAACTTATTTATTTAACTTATTCTTGTGTGGTTTATACTTAAATCATTTTAAAAACAAATTTCTGGTTCGAATCGATACATAATCATCAAATCAACTCCTGATGGCCATTCTAGTGTTAAAAGATCTAAAATGTACATAATTGGATTTTGAATTCCAAATATGTCAATATCATATTTGCCACACTTCCGGTTTAATATATATATATATATATCTTTGAACCCGAAAATTGAGTTAAATAAGTGTGTCTTATTTCTTTGCAATACTCTTTTGAAATGTACTTGATTTCATTCATGAAATAAAATTTCTGTTTCAAATATGCTTATTGGACTTGGAGGGGGGGGGGGGGGGTTGCAGCTAAGCACAATACTAAGCATAATAGTAAGCTAAGCATAACATTTCACTAATATATAAAGTACGATTATCGTTTAATGTTATTCAAAGAAACTGCCTTAAATCATTGGCATATTTGGAATTCAGATACGAATTATTTACATTATAGGAGTTTTTAAGACGTACACAAGAAAATATACATATTATCATATATGTTCTTGTGTACGTCTTGAAAGATCGATAATGTAAATAACTAAAATTTGAATTAAAAATATGCCAATGTTATATACCTGTTACCCTTCCAGATTTTTAAATACAAAAAACTTACTTGGAACCAGAATTTTTTTTTATTGGTATCTTGTTTCTATGTAGAACTCAATTGAAATTTATTTGATTTCATTCAAGAAATAAAGTTTCTGGCTTATATATGTTTATTTGGTTTGAAAATATCGAAAAGAATGCAACTAAGAATGATGCATATCCGTAGATATGACATGTAAAAGTATGCTTAATGTTTAAGTGTTTATCTTGAGTACATTACGATTTTACATGGGGTTTGTGATTTTAAGGGAATTTAGGACTTTTAAACCTTAAATCATTCAAGTTTTGAAAAATATATGATTAAAGAGTAGTCATTTCTGAACATTTAAAAAAAATGAAGGGCACTCTTGATAGTTGTTATATATGAAATATTTTCATAGCGAGAACTTCAGTCATTTTTTTCAGAATGTGATTTCTTTAAGGACATTACACGAAAGGTAGTTAAAAAACATTTCAATGCTTTTGCATGAAGTTTTCAGGATATATAGCGTATGATAGATTATATAAAGTAAACCTAAATTTTCAGATTATTATTTTTTTTTTGTGTGTGTGTATGTTACATTGCTAAAATTCTGAAAATGTTATATAATAAAGATAGAATTTTGTTTTTGAAACATAAAAGTGCAATAAGTTAACAAATTTTTATGTTCAGTGTAAGCACAACACTCTCGAGTATAATTAGATACCAAAAATATTGTATTACATGCAGAAATACTTTTGTAATCATGCGTGCAACCTGCGATTCCAATATTCTGCTCGACAATTTAAAAAAAAAAAAAAAAAAAAAAAAACCTATAAAAACTAATTTTCCCCATTATGACTTGAAAAAAAAAAAAAAAAAAAAAAAAAAAAAAAAAAAAAATGTGTATCTATTACTGCCTTTAAAAATTATGTTTCTGTAATATATATTTTTTAAGATACAAAATGACAAAAATGCTAAATTTTTGTTTCAATTTTCGACATTTTAAGCGTTCTAAGTCCCCTTATTTTTATATTAAATACTAAATGTTGATTTTACTTTTTATTATTTCTGTATAATGAAAACCCGTCTTACACGCAATTTCCATCTGTTGTTCTCTTAAATAATTTCCATACTGATTTTTTATGATACACGGGATTTTCACTTGTTGTGATTTTTTTTTCACTTTAAAATTCTTGTTAACATTGTTCTGTGTATAGAAACGATTCTTTACCTCAAATACACTGTATCGTCTTAAGAAATATGTGATATATATGATTATGCAAAAATAAAAAAAATAAGAAGGAAAATAAACATTATTTCATACAGTTCAGCGAACAAATTGAAGAGTCACCAGTTACGTTTTAAATATCAAAAGTTGCAGAAATATTTAAAGCTTGCTATTTTAAAGCTATTATACATACTTTTAACTTTTCATAAATTAAAATATTTAATTTTTATTAATTTTATACAATAAATAGATGCATATTTGAGTGCGCAGAACATCTCTTTAATAAAAGTCGTAAATTGTATAACATTTAAAACACCCAAATAATAATGTTTTATGAAATATTGAATGATAGATCAAACTTTTAGGGCATTTCGTGTTCATTTATATACTATATAGGGTCTTAAAACTTCATGAAAATCTGTTACGTCATTTTCGTAAAATCTTGGATGAAAGCTTTAAAATAACCACTTTGAGTAAAATGACTTTAAACATTTGAAAGCGATGATATATAATTTATACCACTTAAATTTAATCCCTAAGGGCCAAAATGTCACTAGAATTTTGGAATAAATTTATTTTTTATAAGGTACGTGAACACTGTAAAAAAAAAAAAAAAATGGACTAAAAAACGGAAATACTACTGGCAATCTAGACGCCAGTACTATTTTCGTTTTTTACGGGAATTTTTACCCATAAATTACAGAAAATTTTCTGTTTTTCTGATTAAAAACGGAAATTTTTCTGTAATTTATGGGTAAAAATTCCCTTAAAAAAACGGAAATAGTAGTGGCGTCTAGATTGCCAGTAGTTTTTTTTTTTTTTTTTTTTTTTTTTTTTCAGTGAAGAAAAGCTTTTTACTTATTTTCAAACAAATTTGTTTGCAAATTCTGGCATAATTCAGTCATTTTAAAATAGCCACAACAGAAGTACTTTGCCCCTGAAAGGATTAAAATTGAACATTCTTTCTAATATATATAGCGATAGCTGAAATACCTTTCTTTATAACTTTTATTCTGCTTGGAAATTTTGAATGCGGATTTGTTTAAAGCAGTTTTTTCAACTCTAACTAAACCACCGAAACAGAAACTTCTGCAGGATACTTATCCACTGAAAAGCATAAAAATATAAATATTTTAAAATTCGTTCAATTAAATTTTTATTTCGACAACACCGCATCACTAGTTGAAACATATCTACTGAATTTTATATAGCAATGATTTTTCATCTGGAGGATTAATTTTTCTGTGAAAATATCTTTATGTAGTGTCTTATGACCATTCCCATAATTTCCCCACATACACTTAAAAAGAGTACTTAGGCTCTGAAATAAACTTCTAAAAAATGCAACTTTATGACACTAAAACTCATTACAAAATCAAACGTATAAAATTGAATGTTTTATGTTGAATTATCGGTACATCTGTTAATTCCTAATATCATGCTAGAACATGACGGAAAAATTTTCACGACATATCTGTGGTTCTCTCACGGTGCACTATTGTTTACAGCACACCGGCTGAGAACCTGTGATCTAAAATATCACTAACCAACTTAATTTTAAATTGAGTGAGGGAAAAAAATGATTTTTTGACAGATTAAAAAATTTATGGACCCTTAAAGAAATCCTGCTAAAATTTCATAATATTTAACGTTTGAGAATTAGAAACAAAAAAATGCTTAATTCAGAGTGAAATGATTTTTATTTTTCATCATTTCATTTCAATAGAAGTTTAAATAATAATAAAAAAAAATAATTTTAGAACAGTTTTCTTTCGATAAAATATTCAATTGCTAAAATTTTAATTAACCAGCAAAACATTCAGATTTAAAAATCAAACAGGATTTGAAATTTCATTCATGGACTGCGAAATTATTTTTATAAAAATTATAAAGAGCATCAAAGCGGTCATGAGAATATTTTTTGTTATATTGAACCAAGAAAAAAAAAAAGAAAGAAAACCATTCATATGAAAATGTAAAATCAGGTCTCCCACTAGTCCGTTTTTAAAATACCAGTATTTGTGAAGATAATTTTTCGTGCTAGGTTTTTACAAAATTTGAAAAGAAAATTACGCTGCTGGTAAGTCTGTACAAAGATTTTATGAAAAATCTAAAAAGAAAATTTTTCTTAGAAAAAAGCGATATTCAAAAAATTGACCGGATGAGAGGCCTGTAAGATGTATTGTACAACCCATATAATAACTGATCGTAATCACTGATTATACACACCATTTTTTAGTTTATATTATTGTAGCTTTTTTAAAACTTTGAAATAAGATCCATGCAATATATCGTCACCTCAGAACCTTTTCTTAGAAAAAAGCGATATTCAAAAAATTAACCGGATAGAGGCCTGTAAGATGTATCGTACAACCCATGTAATAACTGATAATAATCACTGATTATACACACCATTTTTTTGTTCATATTATTGTAGCTTTTTTAAAACTTTGAAATAAGATTCATGCAATATATCGTCACCTCAGAGCAACAGTAGGACATCTAGTAATAATCGAAAATTAGATGTCTGACTTACTGCTAATGAAAAACTGTATCTGCATCTAGTGGACAGGAGGGAATTTTTATAAAACACATCTGACATATAGTATTAAATATAACTTTGTGTTTCAGAAGTTGTGGCACTAGATGCAAACACAGTTTCTCATAGCAGTAAGTGAGACATATTTTTATTATTATTATTATTAGATGCCCTACTGTTGCTTTGAGACGACGATATGTCATTTCTTACATATCTGTTGCAGTTTAAGCCTTTGAAACCGATCAAAATGCTAAAAAAATACAGGGTGTTTATAAAGTTCCGGACCCATTTTGATGTTTAATAACTCATAAAATAATGAAGATATAAACAAACTTATGGCATTTATTGATGGAATAACTCATATATTTTCCTTTTCAGGTTTGAATATCTTTACTTTTGTAAATATCTATTGCAATGTTATGTTTAGTTTTGATGTGTTTGTTATATGTTATTTTTGTATATGATGTTTTATTCGAGCGGATATTAAGGAGAATGCATACACCACAAGAGAAAGCACAGATTTTATGGTGGTTCATAGAAACAAAATCGATAGTGCAAGCACAGAGAAATTGCAGAAGAATTTACCAAAAAGACTAAGGGGGCACACGTGGAAGTTCATTGACAAGGGTCATGAAACTTTTCGAGTCTATATAACCATTTATGTTATTAATTTTAATCTATCTTTATTATTTTATGAGTTATTAAACATCAAAATGGGTGCGGGACTTTATAAACACCCTGTATATTAAATTTAAAAAATCATAAACCCGCTGCGTAAAAAGCGAACTAATTAATTATTTCTCATCAATATGAAACTATTTTTCATATTACTTATCTATTATTTTTCTTTACTTGTACTGATGACTTTTAAGTTGCGTTTAATTATTACTTCCTATCCATAAACACTGTTTTGATGAGGCCTATAGATGTCTATTATGAAGTTTGGAGTTACAGTAAAGGTAGAGAGCCAACCTACACAACTTCCAGGTTGTGTAATATTTAAACGGAGCTTCTGACTGTAAAATAGTCAATGAAACATCGTCTTCATTTGAAAGACCTATCCAATGATATGCCGCTCAATATGGTACGTAATTTTTTGTTCGTCTCTACCGCCATTTTGTATTTTACGGCGCCATTTTGAATTGATAAAAACAAAATCTAGCCTATAACCATCGGCCGGTTAAGGCGAATCGATAGAGACCTCATTCATTAAAATCCATTCAGTCGTTGGGCTGTTTCGAGGATATAAAGAAATCCACATACCCAGATACGCATGAAAGACATAACCCTTCTTGTCAGTCGGGTAATAATCTCGATTTAACAAAAAATAAATTTTAAGATTAGAAATCTGTTACATTTGAAATAAATGCAGTAATAGCTTTTTTCCGTAGATTTGTAATAATTGGATCTTTACGTAACTTCGCCATAGTATACTAGGTATGTCTAAATACGTTTTAAGCAAAAAATTGGAAATTAATATTTTCGTCATTTTTCTCCAATGGTACCAGGTACACCCCGATGCTAGTTTTGTCTTTCTTATGTTATTTTTTATTTAACAAAACAAAAAAAAATGTATTTCATAATTAGCACTAGTTTACTCATAAAATAAATTTTTGTTCCAAAAGAAAAAAAATTGACTTCCATGTTCCATAATTTCTGTTTTCATATTTTCTATTTATAACAACGGTTTCTATTATAAAATTTAGACCAGGGTGTGTGGTCTAAATAATTTTGAAACATTTCAGAGTATTTAGAAATAATGAATATAAAATATGTAAAACAGACTTGTTTATCTCATATTCTTTTTATAAGTTCATATCAGCATACAATTATTGTGTCAAAATCCAAATATAAAATTTTAATTCTGAATCAAAACATTCCTTATATTAGATAGAAGTAAAATATATTTTCCAATAGAAAAATCCTCTTTTTTTTAGTTTTGCATACCAAATTCTTTGACCGCAATTTATAATAGCATTTTTATATACAGAAGTTGCTTACAGTTCTACCAGAATATTTGACTATAATTTTTCGCCTTATTTAATTGCAGAAAAATATTACGAAATGTTTAATTAAATAAGACGATTACAAATTTAAATACTTGATAAAAAATTTCTAATCTGAAATATTGGTGCCACACTCCCTGGGAATTCTAAGAAGAGTACACACATTCTATATGTATGTAGGTTTTGAAGCAAGGTATAAGATCTTTACAGTGAAAAAAAATGGAGTTTTTAATGGAAAGAAATACGTAAAAGAGACATATTTAAAAATTCTGCACGCTTATGCAAAATTATTCAAAATCAATGATTTAATATATATATATATATATATATATATAGATAGATAGATAGATAGATAGATATATATATATAACCATTAATTAAACATTACTGACCACCATCAATAATTGTGATAGTATGAATGAATTTACAACAATACAGTGTCCCCAAACACACTGAATGGATACCAAAAACATAATAAACAAGCTACTATGTATAAAATAAAGTCCCTGGTACTATATAACAAGAATTAATAATAAAGAAAAAAGGAAGAATATGGATTTCGATAAAAATAATTGAAAAGCTTATATATTGAATTACGTTACCAAGAGTACAGAATTCAATTATATAAGAAAAATGAGTCGTTTTCTGTGAGGAAAAAAGCTAAAAGCTGAATTTTTTTCCCCTCCTGTACTCAAACGACCAATATCACCAAAATAATAGTTTCAAACTGAAAACAGAATAAAATTAAATGCTATGAAATGGAAAAAGCAATACAACCTTTTAAAATTAATAGCAAGGAAAAATAATAATATTACACTAAAAACCTAATGAAATCCCAGTTATTTTATCCAAGTACACATCAGCACATGGTATCCAAAACACGATAAGTTTAAGGCTATTTTTACAGTTAAGTTAACACAGATTTCAAAACCTAATGTAAACAGTTAATCTATTTTGAAATACCGTGATAAATGCAATTAAAATAATATAAATAGAAAATAATTACATAATAAGTGAATTACCTCTTAACACTTTTAATTTTTTTTTAATTTCTTAACTAAAGTAAAAATTACCAAAACTATAAGTTTACAAAATCGCAAATACCCAACATTAAGCTCCATCTTGTGTTAAAAATTGATATTATTACTCTATTCGAAGCATCAGACAAAATCCAATATATATATATATATATATATATATATATATATATATATATATATGTATGTATGTATGTATGTATATCGTAGCACACAAATTAAAGCATTCATTTCTTATAGCCGTCAAGTACTATGTTGCAATTAAATAAATATTCTCTGTATAAAGGCAAACATAACAAAATATTCTCTTTCCAAAGGACAATTTTTCTGGATTATTGCATTTGAGAGTTTAAAGTTGAGATAGTGAAGTTCTTTTTTCAAAAGGAGAACACAGATGTTTTAAAAATCAAAAAGTTTAAACCTTTTAAAATAATTCTCAACTGAATGTTTTTGCAAGTTCTGATACTCGTAGTTGACAACCTCATTTTAGAAATTTTTTATCATAAAAAATAGGTTAATTAGATACAAATTCAAATATCAATTCATAAATTCAAATTATGTAAAAATAAGACTGAGCGTACATACTGGAAGATTTAATTAAATTAGCTATATTATATAGTGATTTAGGCATCGATAGAGTTATTTATACATTGATTGTAAAAAAACCCATTGTGCCAAATGCAACAGGTGTCAATACTATTTACAACATGGATAACAGATTTAGTGCGAAAAAAGAAAGGTTAGTTTGAAGTAGTGCTCTTCAACATTTTTGCCTGAAAGTCGTTTGGCCACCACAAATTCCGAAAGAGAATCTTCGCCTTTGTCTGAGCCAAAAAGTGTAAGCCTTATTTAATCACAACTTTCCTGTCATTGAATAAGGTAAATTTTTCTATACTAAAATAGTGGAAACTTCATGGTTCGCGAGCCACAGATTGAAGACCCTTAGATTTACAAAAAAAAAAAAAAAAAAATCAAATATAACTATGTTTCAGATGGAATGCTTTGAATAGTTTATTACATATGAAATTGTAAAACCTGCAAAAATAGTGTAAAGTTCATCAGAATCAGAATTATAATCGCGCTTCAGACTAGTTTAAAATTAGTTCAAATAATTGAATTAAGGATGTAACAATGATAAAACAATGAGTTAAAATGATTTCGTTCTGAACATCCGCGAAACTTTATGGCGCATTTACGAACTATATTTTACTTATAATAAATGCATGAGAACTGCAAGTATTAATATTGAAGGGAAAAGTATCGAATAGCGGTTTTCATTTTCTTTTAAATGACTGTAATGAAATTTTAAGAACTGCAAAATGTAATGTAAAATTTATCAGAACCAGATTTCTAATCGGCTTCAGACTAGTTTAAAATGAGTTAAAATAGTTGAGTTAGTGATGTAAGTAATGATAAAACAATGTGTTAAAATAGTTTCGCTTGAAAATTTCTGACACATTCACGGGCTGATTTTTGTACGTAAATGAATGGGAATTTTAAAAAGTACTGTTTGAGTGGAAAAGAATTGAATAGCGCTTTTCATTTTCTTATAACTGTTGTGTTTCGTGAATTATAATTGAATTATAGTTGGTAGCTCCTCCACGGCGACCATTCCCAGACAACTGGGTCTTAAAAATCGACTTAAAACGCCTATTTTGACATCATTTTCATACATATGCATAGCTTTTATAAGAAAATAGAAAACGTTATTCGTTTTTTTAGTATCTGAGTATACCTGCAAATATTCAGCAATTACGTATAAAATAGATTTCGTGAATGTTCAGAAATTAACTTCTTTGGATTTGAGAGCAGCCTTAATAGAAAGCTCAGCCCAAAAAATTTATTTTTAAGGTATCCACTTACCTTCAGAGAGGATTTTTAAACTATTTTTAAAAATGGCTTCTTATGTGTATTTTATAAGAAAATATGGCTGGAAACATTTAATAACATGCAAAGTAATTGTATACATATTTTGATATTTTGAGTTGAAACACATATTAAAATAGCAATGCAATAGCCCTTATGCAAAATTCAAATCTAAATTATTATTATTTTTATTCTGTAAACTTATTTTTATTCTGATAACGGAAATCTCTTTCATGAAATGAACCGTTGTCATAACTTTAACCTTGTTATTTAAAAGTTATATAAGTTAATTTTGTAACACATGGAAAAATCTCAGTAGTTTAGAATAATTCTTAATTTAAATTAATAAAACTAATGTAACTGTAATCATAGGAGAGGCTGATTTCCAACTCAATCGTTTTAGAGGATTTTAAGAAGTTTCATATCATTACATGCATAACATAAACAAAACTCAGTTTGGGAAAAAGCTAAATATATCCAACACTGGATTCCACCTTTAACATTACTAACATTCAAATGTGTGCAACTCAAGTTCTAAACAAGAAAAAAAAAATAATATTCAAACGGATCAAGGAAGCTAAAAAATCCGGCATGAATATTAGATCAAAAATGGAAAATTGATTATATGACAGGAATTTCTGTTTTAAAGATAGGCGGATACCTTAAAAGAATTTTCATTTGTATTAATTCCGATAATTTTGCTTATTTTTATCGTCCCTTGTCCCCTTAAATAAAATCCTTAAGTCCATGCAAATCAATTGAAAAGAGCAGACAAAGAACAGCTCCAAAGCAAGTACACTGGCGGATTTTATAATCTACCGTCAGATGGCAGCACTATAGGTTTACGTGATTTCCGATGGAGGCGGTCCCATTTTTTCAGCCTCCACTTAATTTTTTTCAGCACTGTCACCATGAATAATAAAAATCGATAGTAATACTTTTATGCTGAGAAGGGACTGCAGAGTGTATTAGAAAATGGTGGAAAAGAAAGAATCTCTTCAAACTAAAATATAAAAATTTTGTATGCATATCGCCTTGGTAATTCGTGTCTGGAAAATTTGCATGAATTACACTGCAAAAATGTTCGGAGTTTTTTTTTTCCGAGTTGCAATTTAGAGATTCTTCGCAGCTCCAGCTTTGACTGATATATAAAAACCATTTTTTCGTTTTTACTTAATTTAGCGATTTGTGCGCTAAAGCTCTTCGAATAATACAGCTCTCTTCAAAATTTGAAAATTTCAGCAGATATTTAAAAAACTTTAGCAGAAAAAAAGGTGCTTCTAAAAATAATTATTTCTCAAAATTCATAGAATATTCAAAGGATTTACCGTTTGTGGGGATTATTAGAATTAATAAGTAAATATGCCCGCAACGTTTTGCAATATCAGGTAGAGTTACCTAAAATGTTTTTGATAATTTTAGCCAATAAATTTTTTTACATATTGCATGAATTTTAACTTTACTGCCTTTAGATTTGTTTTAGAGGAAACAATTATCGCTCAATGATAATGAATGGTACAATAAAGCTAAGAAAACAGTGTTATTGTTTAAAAAAGGCTTGAGTTGATTAGAGGTAGTTTATTTGGCAGTTAAAAAATTATTGCATGGTATGTGAATTTTCAAATTTGCAGGAATAACATAAAAAGACGTTATTACCTCGCCCTTTGCTCCAGTTTTTTTTTTTTTTTTTAAATAAGTTCTACAGAATTCATTTTAAGAGATAAGGCACGTATTTGGATCATATTAAGGTATGGTTACAAAAAGCGTCGGAATTCTAGGGAGTCCCAAGAATAAGGAATTCCAACCGTAATATATTTTTTTTTTCTGTTGTTATTCCGGTACAGTTAAAATAAAATACGACAATTTCTGGTTAATTGGGGACAAATCGGTTTTATCACGATTTTGTCCCGATAAAGCAATTGCCCCAATTTTTAGAAGTAAAATTAATGAAAATTTTCGATTTTTTTTTCTTGCCATTGTGTCCCAATTAAACGTCTGCACCAAGTAAACGGTGCCCCAAATAATCGTAATGTACCTTATTTCGTTTCTGTCTAGTTCCGTTTTTTTAAGATAAGAACTTTTGAACTTTGATAAGAATTTTTGAATTGTTTCCGATATTTGATTGGTTTCGGCTAATTTTTGGTAGTTTAATTTGTTCCAGTATGCATGAATTCTGTTCCAGTTTATATTCGAAATAAGTTCTAGCAAATTTATTGGAGGATATAAGGCACGTACTTGATCCTAATAAGCAGGGCCGAAACTAGCCATTTATGCACCTGGGACAAACATGGATTTTAGTGCACCCCCCCCCCCCCCCCTTTGTCCGCAAAATATATTTACAAAAGAATTTTACTAATTTTCTAATAGCCGACTTATTTTAAAATTTGAAATATGTAGTCATAAAATATGAAATAATGAGCTACGTAATCTGCTTTGTCAAATATTGATTCATTGAAATCTTGGAAACGGAATGAAAAAAAAAAAAAAAAAAAAAAAAAAATCCGCTTTATACAGGATCCTTATGCCATATCATCCTTAGATTCTTCTATGCTTTGCCATACCCCAGACAGGGCGAATTTATCAATACCGGTCTAAACATAGACGTGAGAAAAATCTTCATTTGGCGCCCCTTCGTTCTGGCGCCCGGGGTACACGCCCCCCCCTGTCCCCCTTAGTTCCGGCCCTGCTAATAAGGTTCAGTTGCGATTAGCTTCAGAATTCCATGAAGTCTTATGAATTTAATCAGAGTTTCGAACAGTAGTAGTTTTTGCTCTAGTTATGATTCTGGTTCAGCTAAAATAAAAGATTTCGTTTGGGCTCCAATTTTCGTTCCCTTAAAAATTACAGTTTTTGATTAACTCCGGTTTTTGTTCAATCAGAAATAGCGATTTTTTTTTTTGTTTTCGTTATTCTGTTCTTTTTGGTTTATTTTTGGCAGTTTAATTAGTTAACGTACACAGATAATTTCTGTCGCAATTTTATTATTATTATTATTATTATTATTATTATTATTATTATTATTATTTTCTTTTTTTAACGAGTTTTATAGAATTCATTTTAGGAGATAATTCCGTATATGGAGGATATTAAAGTTTGATTACACAAAGTTTTAGAATTCCACTGAGTCCCATGAATAAAACACACAATAATAGTTTTTGTCCCGGTAATCATTTTGCGTTAATTTAAAATAAAATATTTCATTTTTGTTTCCATTTTCGATTTCTTAAAAGAAATGATTTTCGGTTAAATATCGGGTTTTGTTTCGTCAGAAATAATGAAATTATTTTCCCTTTATTTATTTATTTATTTATTTATTTATTTATTTATTTGGTTACCGAACTTTAGTTCATTTTAGTTCGTTTTTGGAGTTTAATTAGTTTTAGTACCAGAGGCGTAGGAAAAAGAGGGACTGAAACCCTCCCGATTTTTTTAAATATACAGGAGCTGTTCCAAAAACATTTATTTCTCTCTTCAATGTTTAATAATTCATCTCTAAAAGTGGTTCTCTTCGAAAATGCTATAACACTGCGTAAACACGGGTTAGTTTCCCTTAGAAAAATACCCCTCACATAGGGCAATCCTCCCCATTGCCTTGACAGATAACCTTAGCACACAGATATTGGGCCGTAACAAACATTACCATTATCTCTCAAAAAACAACTCTGTACTAAAAAAGTACTATAGATTACATTTCTAACTGGTAAATCTGCATAAGCAATGTAAATTACATATTTGTTTTGAATTAATTTTAATTAATATTTTAAAACTTTTAACACATAGTTTCATTTTTTTAACTGCAAGTAACTTTTCAATAAAATTCAGGCGATTTAATACTTATAAAGTTTAAGGAGAAATACAATTACAGGTAACTTCAGTATATTCCAAGACTGTTTATTTTCCGTTAAAACTTTTTATTGTATGAGAGGAGCGGGGCAAAGCCCCCCCCCCCCATTAATTTTCTGTTGTCTCATAATTTGACATGGTAAATCTACACAATTTTCAGTATATCAAATCTTCCATATAATAAAATTAAAGTGTTGATTTCGTGATAATGGCAATAATAATTAATTGTAAATGATGTCGATGGCTTGTACCTTAATTTAGATTTTAAGTAACATAAATTTTATAAATTGAGTAAAAAAAAAAATTAGGGTCCCGTTCCAGACAGAATAATATTTTCGGTTCTGTTCAGGAATTGAAAAGATAATTTAGGTTTAATTCCGGTTTTCGTTCCACCAGAATTCCTGTTTTCTTCCTGTTTCCATTCGGTTCTTGTTCAAAGCCTTGGTATAGATATGTAAATCAGGTGGAAAAAACAAAAATTTTGGGAAAATTCAAAATTTCTGTACAAACTGGGAAAACAGCTTTGGAATTTCTGTACTTTTCAATGTCAAATATTTCAGAAATGTATTCTACATTTATTTATGAATAATAATTACATTTATAAATGAGGATGGAAAACTTAAAAAAAATGAATTACATCATTACATTGAAAATGGTTAAATGAACTACATCTTAGACATAACCTTTCACTTTCCACGTTGAATTTACGGAAGTAGTTTTTTTCCAGTTGTATTTAGTTAGTTAACCTCAAAATATGACTATTATATGCGATTTTAGCCAATTTATGCATATCGTCCCAAAATATGCATGCTGCGAATTTTTGGAAATAAAATAATATTTTTTGATAGATATGCTTTTCCATTTTTTACAATTATTTTACACAATTTAACCCTTTCGGGTCTGCTTGTACTATTAATAGTTACATGTTTTTTCATCAAATATTATTTTGTCTTAACAATTACTTTCGTTACTATCTACATATAGTAATGATAGTATATGGCTATGTCTTTCTTATTATGACTTCATTTATGTTTCGACATTTAGTAATAACAATAATAATAATGATTTGCCTACTTCTCTTTGCACCGTTGGCGATTCCTTTATTTTATAGATATATTTCACTCTTTAAATTTAAAATATAGTCTACTTTTCTAAATACATCATGTGTGATTAAACGCAAAAAACATTAGAAAGTTGCAATATCTGTTAAAACCTGTTGTGACATTTTCCAAACGTCTCCAAAATCTCTTCCTTAGCCTATTATCATATAAATATGAATTGAATAATGCACAAAATAAGTACATTCGTTAGATTTCAGACAATGGGATAATCTTCAAACTTCAGTAAATATATCTGCACAGCTACGATTACCATTATTAAAGTAAAAGTAATTTTGTCCTCAAAATTGAAAAAAAAAATCGGACACGAAAGGGTTAAAAACAGAATATTTAGATTAGTGTAATGCAGTAATTATTGCATTTTATGTATAGCAGCTATATATAAACAAAGTACTGAGCGGTAAAAAATATTCAGAGGCAAATGAGTTAAGGTTTGTTTTTGTTTATATTTAGTTGTTGTATTACCGCACAATGCAGTGTGCATCGGACACTAAAAATAAATCTTTAAAATATGTCTGTATTCGCCTTTTACAAGTCATGGTAAACACCGAATATAGGGAAAATTGAAATGAAACGAGCAGGGCTCAATTTCCAAAAAAAAAAAAAAAGTACCGGAGCCCTAATATTCTGCACTACTAACGACTCTACCGTATGTCCCTTGCCCTTTATTAGCATATTTGTATTTCGCACTTTGTTTTCAAAATTAAAAGCACTTTTTTCTTTCTCAAAAGGAAAAAAAATTAAAAATTAAAATATATCTGCCATATAGATAGGTAACAACTCTTTCACCTTTTTCTTTACCACTACTTCCAAATATAAATCTTCGACTAATCTTGAAGTGATTTAATTACAGAATTTTGACTGGACTATAGGTCACTGTTACCATTCGGAAATAGTGCTAACACAGAAAAGAAATATTTGGCAACTATGTGTATATATATAATAAAATTTAATTAAATATACAACTAATAAAAATATTTATAAGGGGAATTTTCAAAAAATCTTACTCGTCAAGGATTTTTTTTTTTCAACCAGTAATATACAGCATACGAGTACAACGATGTTATGGCACGCTCCGGTGTGTCATATTTATAGACTCCGGTGAGCTCAAGTTAGTATTTAAATATTCACTGAAAATAAAGTAGGACCGGAGCTGAGCTCCGGCGCAAATTGAGCCCTGGTCACTTGTATGGAAATTTTTGAAAACTGTAAAAATTATCTGGTGTTAACATAAAGTTTTGATGGAATATGAATACCTTCATTCGTTCTGTACTCTGGGAAATAACTGTATTAATATCTGAGATTTTTAAAATATTTTATCGATTATACAGCGGTTCCCAAACTATGGGCCGCAAGCTGCTGGTGGGTCACAGGCGATATTTTTGTGAGTAGGGGGGAAACTCACAGATCTTCAAAAGTTAATAATTAATTTTATATGCTGCATTAATATATTAGGTCATTAAGAATGAAACGTCCGATTACCCAGGGCAAGGTTACCAACCGGGCAAACTTCCACGTGTAAAAAAGAATAGGAATTTTTGCCTTATTCATCAAAGTGATTTTTCACGAAATACGGCGTTTTATATGTGACGAAAATTTCTATTAAAATTTAGTGTTGGAAGTTTGACCGTTGTTACTCTGCCCCCTTGGTAATCTGGTATTTCATTCTTAATGATATAATAATAAAAACGTATGTTGCAATTTTAAAGTAAAATATCGTGAAAAGAAATATTTTTTTGAAAAGAGAGTGTTTAATTAAACACTGTGTTGAGAGCGGCTTAACCCCTTGAGGGGCACCGATATATATTATATACCACCTACGATTAATGAAGTTTTACACCAGAAAAATTTTATTAAATTTTACTTTTCTAACTTTGGTGGAAAAAGGCCTTAAAATTGCTTTTACTTATTTTGAAATAGAATTTTTTAAAGATTCCGGTGGGAATTCAGCATTTCACAAACGTAATTGCTTGCCCCTCAAGGGGTTAAGGTTAATATTATAAAATTTTAAATCCTGACAGACTCTCTTGTTATTGCAGAACAGTTCCGTAAACCGGATTGACTTAAATTTTTTTTTTTAATACGTTAATTAATGAACGTATGTTTTGGACTCAGATGTTTGATAGTTATATCTTTCACATTAATACCGAAATGCTGTTACCGGTCTCACAGACCGCTGCTGTTTTCACTTTTCACAGTTTAACTTGTAATTTTCAAGTTTAACTACAGTGAAATTTTGTTTCGTTTGGAGCCCCAGTACTATCGCTAGAGACATCTGAATAGGCGAATTTAAATTATAATAATCCTGTACATAAAGTTTAGTATAGAAATAGTATCCTATGAATGGAGCATTTGATTCATTTTATGATCAAGCGGTCTGAGAGTCCGTTCACAGTAGTTATAAGACAATTTCTGTCCCAGCAGTTAAAACTTAACCCTTTAATTACGAGCCAGGGCTAGCGACGATTTCTATATCCAATCGCATCCATAATTTATAATTTTTTTTCGCTTATGGTAGATTTCGCTTGAAAATATCGTAGAATATTTGTATGGCATAGATTATTTTTCAAAAATGGTAGCCCACTGGGACATTCTTGTCCCAGCCCGTAACATATATAGCTGCTGCCATCGAAATAATGAAGGCCAGAGGACACGAGTTGTGACGTCATCACTAATCGGCCGACTTCTTACTAGTGTTGGAATTCATACCGAAAAATTTTGATCAGCAATTTTCTGTTTTTTTTTTTTTTTTTTTTGGTGAAATACATATCATCTTATGAAACAATAATAACTATTTAAACTTACTGGTGAGAATTCGGAATCCCTAAATAAAAATTCAGCTAGGTGCGGAATGCCACAGTGTTGCCGCATCTGGCTGATTTTTTATTGGGGGATTCCAAATTATCACCAGTAAGTTTAAATAGTTATTATTGTTTTATAATATGATAGATATCCTACAAATAAAATTTCTATTCAGAATTTCCCGGTGTGAATTTGAACACTAGTGACAAGTCGGCCGATTAGTGATAATGTCACAACTCGTGTCCTCTGGCCTTGAGTGTCCTCTGGCAACGATATACCCCGTAATCAAAGGGCTAATGTTGTATTACGGATCTTATGTGCTTGTTTGTGTGCACACTTTTCTTGTGTTCATCTTTTCCTTCGGCTAGATTATGCAAAAGTATTTATATGGCTACATATTCGGTGGGTCGCAAAATAGGTTGAAACTTGAATGTGGATTACACAACAATAAAGTTTGAGAACCACTGTATTATAATTGAATGTATCATTAACATTTTTTTAAAAGATTAAAATTTGAAAAAAATTATGATTTTCAAAATTTCAAAATTTAATCTGTAGTAATCAATCTAATCACAATTTGTATATTTTCGTATATAAAAGTATATACAAAAAAAGATACATACATTTTTGTTTAAACTCCCAATTCTAAATATAACGAAATTTTATTTCGTTTATATATTTTTCTTAAATGTATCTCATTTGCAATTAACGATTTCACAGTTAAGATAATAATTTCATCGAAAGTAGCTATAATTTAATTTAGCTTAACAGGATTAGTAATGCTAATGTAATACCCCATGTAGTAACATGAAAACCATATAAATTTCCAAAAAACTAAAAACTTTTCCAGCTGCCTTCTATTTGGAAACAATTAATTCTTTATAAACGAAGGAATAAATACATTTTATACATTTACCAGAATGTTTTTCTAATTGAATAATCCTAATTGAAAGTTTTCGTGAAAAGTCAATTATGCTACTTTTAAATATATATATGTTCAGTTACTGTTTTTGATATGTTATGTTTATATTTATGCAAGAATTGTATTGTGCATTCCAACAAGAGTAAAGTAATTCGTTAATTTCTATGTTTTGGTAATTTCAAAATTTTTTTGTTCAAATAATGAATTAAATTTAACCTGAATTGATTGATTCAACGGTCTTTCTGGAATAATTGAATTCCAGGTTTAAATCAAATTTTCACCAGCTCTTTCAACAGTATCTGAACCCAATAGCAGGGCAAAAAAAAATTAAGTTTAAATATATTTGATTAGATTCACGGTCATCATACGGTACAAATTAGGAAAATAACGAATATTTCGGAAAATGACATTAAAGTTTGTCCGATTTTGGTAGAACGGCGTAGACGAAATGATAGTTTTCGGTTAGAAATAGGCTATGATATATAGGATATAAAGGAAATCGAAAAACGCTATTCCATTCTTAGACGGCTAAGGTTAATGTCAGACGAACGTCTTTTTGCACGCTTTTTCCCCTACATATCATCCCTACACAATGCTATCGACATTGTGTAGGGATGATATGTAGAGGAAAAAGCGAGCAAAAAGGCGTTCGTCTGACATTAGCCTAAACGTCCATAATTGAAATTTTTAGGGATGTATGAAAGAAAATCTTTTCAGGATGTGTTAGAAAATCTCGTGTTGCTAGAAAGGAAAAAAATATTTTTGGGGTTGTTTTTAAATTCAAATTGGTCACAATTGACACATTTCTGAATTAATTTTTGTTCGCAACAGCATAAACTTGTTATAGTTAATTCATAATTTATAAAATCGTACAGTTTTCCCCATTTTTTGATAAAGGTAGGTGATCTTTCAGAAAATGCTGTCAAAATTCATGTTTTGATTTGAATTTCCGACGTGACAGCAGGAGAAAATCAGCATGAGACAACGATAGCTTAAGTCTCAAGTTATGAGTCATTTATCGAAAAGTGACAAAAATATTCTCTATTCCAAATCACTTCAATAGCCATGCTTTTACGTCTAAAAATGAGTCTTTAAATGTATCAGAAAGTTTCGAGGAGGAAACGGTTACCCATTTGTGCTTAGTGTCCCAATTTCGGGACGCTTCGAATTTCAATAAATTTGTATAATTTTCTTCTTCTTTATAACGTGAAAATTGTATGAAATAATTATCCATAAATGTCTTTATCTGTTACCGAAAGATGGCAGCATAATATGGATATTTATTTGCTTAAATAAAGGCTTTTTCCGGAGTTCATAGATTTTTCATTTTTAAAGATGGCGAAATGTAAAAAGTAAGTTTATTTATGTTTTTTCTATAAAGGATCTAAATAAATAAGTCATAATATTAGCTTGTAGATTTCTTTGAAATATGTGTTTTTTTTTTTTTTTTTTTTTTTTTTTTTTTTTTTTGTGAAATTATGGGTTCAAGCCTATTTTTATGCATTTTTGTAACGTGCAAAATATAGGGCGCTATGGGTACATATTTTTATTAGCCATCTAGGGGACAGTTATTTATGTAAAGTACTTTTCAAGATGATTCTGAAATAAATTGCTTTTAAGGCTCAAATACGATTATTCTTAGTTTATTATTACTAATACTTATAATGTTATAAGTCTCTGTAAAGAAAAAAATATTTTTTTTTTTTTAGTAGTTCATAAAAATACTAATTATAGTGTATAACATGCAGTTTAAAAGCTTATTTTGCATAAATTTAGACAAAACATATAAGTATGTATATTATACTATTACAAATATTATGCATATTCCCATATTCAGTACGTTTACATTTTAACAAAAAAAAAAAAATAGTGTAATTTTTTTAGTATTTTTCAAGTACATTTTGCAACATTTTAAAGTGCTTTTACCAACAAATTTGAGAAAAGAAAAATTCAGGCACAAATGGGTTAAAGGACTATTTATAAAATAATAAAAGTGTTTTTCTGTCTAATAAAACGGTTATTATTTCAAAATACATTCCTATCACTATAATTGAACTCCGTTATTCAATATTAAACTTATACGTAACTAACAGTGTTATCTTTCATTAGGCCATTTATGTGTTACTATCAAGTTACGAATGTAGTATTGCGAAACGTATCTCAAAAAAAAAAAAAAAAAAAAACGAAAGAGTTTTATTGGCACTAGATTGTTTTTATTTTATCGAACTATTACCATTTTCCACATCCTATTGAAATATGTTAAATATACCAAAAATGTCTTCTTTAAAGAAGTTTCCTAAAAAACAAATCACTACTTAATAGCAGGGCCAAAACTAGGGGGTGGACAGAGGGGGCACGTGGCCCGGGCGCCAGGAGGCGAAGGAGGGGCCAAATGAAGATTTTGTTTGTCGTTTGATATAAAAATGTATATATATATTCAATTTGATTTTCTATAAATGTCTCGCAGTTGGAAAATTCAATCGGAAAACTATTTTAAACAAAAAATGTGCATCGAAAATTGAAAAAGTAAACACTAACACGGTTAAAAATCAACCTCAACTATTCTAAGCAAAAATGGAAAAAATCCTTTAAAACTATTAAAATGCAAGCGAGAAATTTTTAAAAGAGCACTCCCATAGGTTTAACATTAGCAATGCAATTTCTTCGAGTGACTAGTATAGTCTCACTCGAAAATACTCGCACGTTAAACCTATAGGAGCATTCTTTTCAGAATTCTCGCTTGAATTTATTTATTCATTATTTTTTTTCGTATACTTAGGTCGATATCTAACATTGTGAGTTTTTACTTTTCGATTTTGGTTTCATTTTCTTAATATGAGAGTACTTTAAATTTCAGAACTAGTTCCAAAGAGTTTTCCAAAAATATAAGTGTCCGAATAAAAAAAAAAAAAAGTAATAAAAAAGTACAAAAGCAGAACATTACATATCAACCTCAGGTGTCCAAAGAAAGAAAAAATTAAAAGTAATAAAACGCAAGCGAGATATTTGTCAAGAACGCTCCCAGAGGTTTAGCTAGGGAATGTCTTTGCGTGACTAAAGCAGTTCCTTAATTCATATCACTGACACTTTAACCGCCTCAATTTTAATGCTACAACTACCGTGAAATCTGTGAAAATCAAATCTGTCTATAAAGGAATCCGGTCTTAAAAAAGAAAAAAATATTTTTTCAACAGAAAGAATCTCAACAAATATATACCTGCTAAGATGGAAACCTGTATAAAACGGAATATTTGAAAAAGCTAATTATGTAGTTCAATATGATGTATTTTATTATTACATATTTTAAATTTAAAAATAAGTCTGCAATCAGAAACTTAGTAAAATCTCTTTGTAAATTTTCTCTGCGGGAGAGAGAGGAGGGGGGGGGGGGGGAATGCATGCTTAACACTGGTTCAAAAAATGCTAGTTTCGGTCCTGCTTAATAGTAATGTAGTTAACTGTATTTGTATTGCTTTATTTTAACAACACTGTTTGTTTCATTAATTTTGCAGTCATATTTTTATGGTAGAAAGTACAATTAAAGTGTAATTTTTAAAGCAATTTTAAAAGCTAAGTTGGGAAAAATTATTGAAATTATAAAAATCATGTACATTAAAAATAGGGAAGATTTTTATTGCCAGTATGTTTTTATTTTATCGAAGTATCACTATTCTCCACATCCTGCACAAACATGTTAAATATACCAATAATGTCTTCTTTAAAGAAATTTACTTAAAAACAAATCATTAATTAATACTTATATAATTGTTATTAACCGTATTTTTATTACATTATTCTAACAACACTGTTTGTTTAATTAATTTTGAAGTCACATTTATAGGTACAAAGTATATTAAAAGTGTAATTTTTAAAGCAAATTGAAAAGATAAAGTGAGAAAAAGTATTAAAATGATAAAAATTATGTTTTTATTTATTTATTTTTTAAAAGGTGAAATTTTCGCACGGTTTAAACATGCAACGTACAATAAGCCTGAAAGACAACTTACAGCGAAAACGTAAAAGCTGGCAACTCTGTGTAAGTTTCAATGTAGTTGTTCAATGTAAGTTTTTTCTATTGCACGAGATCCAGATGATTTAAAAAACAGATATACAAAAAATATTTCTAAATAAAAATAAACGGTCAAGTGCGAGAATTACTCGCGTTCAGAGGGTTTCGTACAATAAATATATGAATTAGTAACTCTATTATTAAAAAAAAAAATCTTTGCTAAAACAATAATAAGACTTTGTAAAAAGTTTTACAACATAGAATTGGGTATAGCTGTATATACTAGAAAAGTATAAATGGATATACCGTAAAAGTTCAAAGAGATATGAAGCCTAAATAATATCAAATATTGCTATTGTGTATATTTGTTGTATTATGTATTGTATAACTCTTTTTTTTAAAATCTTATGCTAATCTGTTTATGATGAACTTAATTCGGTACAATAAAAGTAGTAAATGTTTAAACTTCATTTGGTATTTCATAAAACCCAATTCAGCTTAGTAATAATATTTTCTTTTGAAAGTGTAGCTAAAACCAATCCCTTGTTCAAAGTTTAAACTTGGCATTGTCTTAAGTGCGCTTCGAAAGGAGGTCGCAAAGTTGCAATGCCGCCTTGCTCCATGAAGTGTTTTTTCCAGATAGGTTTTTAATTAACCTTTAAAGACACGGGTGGCGTACTGAGAGAGTCAACTCAATGCAAACTAGTCGCGAATCACATAGTAATTATATGATTAATACTAATTAAATTAGTCTGTTTTTAACAGTTTGACGTTTATTGCTTGTATACTACTACTGGGCATTGCATTACACAAATATATCGTTAAATGTTGTTATATAGGCTTTAAAAGCCGATGGTACATAGAGTACAACGCCCCTGTCATTATGTATGTCCAAACCGTCCGTGTCTTTAAGGGTTAATATCTCGGCTAGTTACCGACAATTTTTTTCGAAAATCATTATGAACATTTTCTTTTATACTTCTACTACGATAGGTACCTACAGAGATCCTCAACATCTTTTCCGAATGCCTGCAAATCGAAATTTGTGTGCAATGGAAAAATGCACTTTTCTCAAAAACTATGTTACCTAGGGTAATCGCTATAATTTTCCGGCAAGTTTTAAATTAACGCTACTACGTCTAATTTTTTCATAATTTTAGTTTCAGTAGATTCGGAAATAGATGGGGGGGGGGGACATATCTTTGCACTACAATTTCTACGATATCTCTGAAAATACAATGCCTAAAATTAAAAGAAATGTATTTTTGAGTTCAGCGTTACTAAAGCTTTCACACGATATCCCACACGGTATACAAATAATTTTTTTTTTCAAATAACATAATTAGCCCCTCTACATTTTTCCTAAATACATTTGTGAATGTTTAATAATCTGAAAATATGTGGGACAATAGTCTTTATTACTTCCTCCGATTTGAACTTTCCCCGTTCCATAGTTTACGAGTAAAATGGCGCTGACAGACGGACAGACAGACACAGGAGTGATCTTATAATGGTTCCGTTTTTACTTTTTAAGTACGGAATTCTAAAAACAAAAAATGTAAATAATATGAAATATACAAACAAAATATTTAAAATGCATTAGTAACAGATATTATTAATTTTATTGGACCCTTATTAACACTACTGTATTATACCATTGCTATGTTACTATCAGGTTAAGAATAAAATAATCAAATTATCTTGTTATTAACTGGCTTGTTTCGTGTATATATATACATATATGTGCGTGTGTGTGTTTATGTTTTCAAAAGTCTTTTGAAGCATAAATTTTGAACGGCTGGTCCTGTTTTCATACATTTTTTTTTTTGTTCGAAAGGTCTCTTTCTGCAGATGATCTAGTTTCAATATCCTTAGAATCTAAAAATTATATGTTTGTCTCTCTGTGTGTTTTGATTTCTGATTTTATTTTATAGACTTTAATTTTTGCAAAAATTGACCAGTCGTCTGGCAATTTTGATATGGCACTAAATTACGTTTTTAAAATAGTTTCCGTATCGTCCATAGTGTCTTTTACAGGGACACCGCAAAACTTTTAATATGTCTTCATCTGTTGCGTGTCAAAATAAACGATATTCACAACAATGGGGTTTCAAATTTATGTGGATTAGAGTTGTGCATCAGGTGAAAGAACACAATTTTAACTGAATCGGCAATAACGTTTTCGTTTCGGGTGTGCATCATCCGACCTCTAATATGGATAGACAAAACAGGGTTTCACAAAAACACAAAGGTAGAAAATAGTCCCTATAAGTCGGTTTTATTTTTTTGTTAAGAGTTACTTGGCACTAGGGGAGGGGGGCCAGATGTAGTGACTTTTTTGGACGTGAGTAAAAAAAAAATACCTTTAAAGAACAAAAATAAACTTAATATTATTTAAAGACAATTATTTCTGACAGACTCTCATTTACATTTACCCTGGGTTTCAGACACGTTCTACCTAAAAGTAAATTTTATACATTTTAAGCATGATGAATATTTGAGTAACCAAAACTACTAACTACATGACTTTTCAAGCAAAATAAACTTGAAAAAATAATGATACCATATTCTTTAATTTCTATTATACCTTATTTACCCCCAAATTCCATATGTCTTAAGAAGCATGCTAAAAGAGATTAGATTAATTTTTAGATAACCTTCTAATATCTTATAATTGAACCAATCTATCAATTTTTAAGGAACAAAAACAAAAAACAAAAATGTACAAACAAATAATATATTTTAAAAGAATTATTATTAAACTCTGCTTCAGATTTCTCTTGAATTTCAGAAATAGTGCATCTGGAAATATATTTTCAACATTTTACTTGTAATTTATATTCATGTATCCAAAAATGCTAACCACATAACTTTTCACACTAAAGAAATTTAAAAAAATAATTATGCCATATTCACAAATTTGTTTTCAACTTAATTTACCCTAAAACCACATATCTCTCAATAACTGTGAATGAGATTAGATTAACTTTCAGATAATTTTCTATTCTCTTATGATAGGACCAAATTAACTATTTGTAAAAAATAAAAACAAACAAACCGAAATGCACAGATAAACAATATATTTAAGGAGAAATACTAATAAATCCTACTTCGAATTTCTCCTGGCTTTCAGACACATTCGATCTGGACATCAATACACAACGTTTTACGCGTAATTTATTTTCATGTATCTAAAAATGATAACCACATAACTTTTCAAACAAAAGAAAAAAAGAAGTAAGTTTTTGAATTTTTCTCTTACCGAATTTGCCCCCAAACTACCAACCTATCGATAAAAGTGCTAAAAGAGATTAGATTAACTTTCAGATAATTTTCTAATCTCTTATGATTGGACCAAGATATCTACTTCTAAAGAACAAAAACAAACATATGAAATGTACAAATAAACAATATATTTAAGGAGAAATAGTAACAAGCCCTGGTTCAAATTTCTCCCTAGTTTCAGACATATTCCATCTGGACATTGATATTCAACATTTTACGTGAAATTTATATTAATGCATCTACAAATGCTAACCACATAACTTTTCAAAAAAGGAAAAAAAAAGAAGTATGTTCTTGAATTTTCCTCCTAATCAATTTGCCCTAAAACTACAAACCTATATCGATAAGCGTGCTAAAAGAGATTAGATTAACTTTCACATAATCGTCTAATCTCTTATGACTGGACCAAGATATCTATTTCTAAAGAACAAAAACAAACTGAAATGTACAAATAAACAATACATTTAAGGAGAAACACTAACAAACTCCGATTCACATTTCTCCTGCGTTTCAGACACATTCCATCTGGACATCGATATTCAACATTTTACGCGTAATTTATATTCATGCACCTAAAAATGCTAACCGCACAACTTTTCAGAGAGAGAAAAGAAGTATGATCTTGAATTTCTCTCCCTATCAATTTGCCCCCAAACCACAAACCTATATCGATAAGCGTGCTAAAAGAGATTTGATTAACTTTTACATAATCGTCTAATCTCTTATGATTGGACCAAGATATCACGAATTTTAAGCGCAAATATGCTGAAAAATTCTAGATTTTAATTTTCAAGAAAATATTTACATAAATTTATCAAATGTGTCTGCTATATATTTCGTGTCAAGTGATGCCACATAAATCAAAAACGCTTAAGTTTAGCAGCAAGAAAAATATGTTCTTTTTTACACAAAATTTTCATTTACTATATAAAGACGATCGTCAGTTTTGGATAGTTAATTTAATATTGTAAGCAGTTTTTTGCGAAAGGAAAAAGGCTTTAAGATTAATTTGTGACCTCTAATAGATGATTGTGCAAGGCCTCTTTAATTTTTTACTCTTCATATATTTATTACCTGAATATAATTTAATTCATTATTTAGAACAAAATTGTCATAAATTAATTTTTTAAGGTTTTGTAATATATGAGGCTTAAAAAAATAGTATAAATTTAAAAACTAGAACAGCTTTGTTGAGAAATGACATAGATATATTACAATGAAGGTTCAATATTTTTGCCCAATTTTTTCTTATGGTGATGTTCATAGCCTGATAATGACATGGGTCTAGTAATCCCCAAGTTTATGGGTAGGGAGGGGATCAATTGATTAAAAAAAATCGCTGTAGATGTGCTCGATTTACACACTATATGTTGTACTATTGTAAAATTATTTTAATCTTCAAACTTCTTTACTGGTTACCCCTCTCTCCCGGTACTGAAGACGGTGTTTAAATGTATTTTTAGTCTTTTATTTTTAGAAAATGCTTAATTGTGTTTTTAGGCTTGTATTTTTAGGTAGTAATTAAATGTGTTTTTAGTCAGTAATTAGTAATTTAGTCTTGTTAATATTGAAAATAAAACTTAATTAATTAATAAACTAATTAAATAATAATATATTAATTAATTATTATAATATTAGTTAAGCACAGGGGTGTAAAAATCTAGGCGCCAGCAGGCTGTCTCTCACCACTAAATTTTATTTGTTATTTTTCCTCCAATAGTTCGTCTAAATATTTTGTAAGCATGCTAATAAAATTTAAGTGAATAAAACTAATACAATTTAGTGGTGAGAGACTACCTGCTAGCGCCTAGATTTTTACACCACTGGTTAAGTAATAAACCAAATAAAATACATTAAAACTTTTATAAGAAATACATATATGAAAATTATATCTCCTTACAACATGGATTGGGAAGTCTGCGACCAGTGTCTACAGAAGTTACAGTCAGGTCCAGGCGATGTTACCACACACGTTTATTTATACGTTTATTTACATATCCTCTCGATGTTTTCCCTATATCTATGCAATGTGAATGCGTGCCCGAATGGTGTGGGGAATTTTCAATAATAAATTCTATGACAAATTCTCATTCATAACAGTTGTTTCAATTAAGATGATCTAACGTCCTTGAATTTCAAGAACATCTTCAAATTTTGAAACTATAGTTCTTGCAGTTAAAATACTAATCACATTTTATGAAGGTGATAAATACGTGCAACAAATAAATAAATAAATAAAGCTTTAAAAGATTTAAATTTTAAAAGTTATGTAAGATTATAAAAAAAATTTCATTATAAAACTGTTATAAAATTTAGTCATCCTAATTTAACTCTAGGACGACCGGAAATTTTACCCAAGTTTTATAAAAATATTTTATACCAGAATTTTTATTTAAAACTATTTAACTTGTTTATTTCACTAAGGAACAAATTCAACTTATTTTATAAAGAAATTTCTGGGTCGAATCGAAAGAGTTTTATTTGTTAGCGGCCAAAATGCTATTGTCGTTCTAGTATTAAATAACATTCATGCAATTCTTCCAATTTATGAACTAAAAATATCTGATATGCATACATACATTAAAAATTATTTAAATGGTTACAGTAATAAATTTATTTATGTTATTTTATTTTATAGATACAAAAATCTGTTCCTTCACTTGAATATTTTTACTGCAACACAAATATTTCACTGCAATAGTTTTTACATATGCCCATCCATCCATGCACTCATGTATGTGTATAAGCACCAGGAATAGAAACCACTAGTTGATGTGAAAAACAATACAATCTAAAGATTTGCTTTAAAAAAAATGTGCAAACATGATAAATTTTATAAAGCAAGAGAAAATATTGAAAACAATTAAAATTTTACAATTCGCAATAATCATTAAATATTATGGAACTTTTAATAAAGAGGAAGCGGCATATCCTTAAAACAGGAAAGCTTCAACTGTAACCGCTTTTGCTGGAATTGATTACCGCCGGTGTAAACTTCCACCAGTAAATTAAAATAGAAATTTTCTCCTTATTTAAACTCCTGATTAATGCAAAATTTCAGTCATAAATAATGGCAAAAACAAATATTCATTTTTACTGGTGGAAGTTTACTTTGGCGGTAGTCAGGACCTGCATTACCGACATATTGTGACAACCTAGACAACCTCCTATTAGTTTCACTGAAAAAGATTATAATACCTGGTCACACTGCCTCCAGTAAAAACAAATAGAAAATTTAATCATATTTATGAGAGGAATATTTCATGAAAAATTCGCTAAAATAAAGCAAAATTTTCTATTAAGAATTTACTGGTGAAAGTTTGCTCCGGTGGTAATCAGAATCTGTTTATTCGATGTAAAAAAATTGGCCGCCATTTTCTGACAACCTGCTCAGTTACTTCACTCTCAACTCGTAGACAATGCACTATATAACTCCTCCTCTTAATTCATAACTCCATTGCTCTTAACCCCTTTAAGGGTACCGGTATATTATATATACCATTACTTACTTTCATACAAATTTGTTCATAAATACCAGTGTCAGTCAATCATTTTAAAATTTTAGCAACAGAAGTACTTTGCCCCTGAAAGAGTTAAGTAATATAAGGTTAGCCATATCTGAGCGTGCTTTGCACTTTTCTATGATACTTGTATTTAAAGAAAAAATTTTGTTTAGGTTATCATTTTTGACTAGATTTTCTAACAGTACAAATTTTCAGTAACTAGCATACTTGTTAATGTCCCCCTATTCTTCCGTAAAAACCAGGTTAATTTAACCCCGCTCAAACATATTTTGTACCAGAAAATTTATTTAATGTTTACCCCTTAACTGCTGGGCAGAAAATTTCACATAGTTACTATGCGCGGTCTCTGACATTGCTTGATATAAAAATGAATAAACGGCTCAAGTAACTCATGAATACTGTTTCTTTACTAAAATTTATGTATGGGTTATTATAATTAAAAATCACCTATACAGAAGTCTCTAGTGATAATACTAGGGTTCCACACAAAATAAATTTTGACTAGTATCTGTAGTTAACCCTTTCAGGGGCAAGGTATATCTATTTTTAAAATGCGGAAATGAGTTAAAGACACCATAATTTACAAACAAATTTATTTCAAAATAAGCAAAAGTGTACTTACCCTTTAGTGCGCAGCTTTGCATATATGCAAAGAACACTGTTTTGAATTTAATAGATTTTTTTTTATTCGCATATACCTAATTCACGCCAGAAAATTAAAATTGCTATATTTGCGTTAATTTAAAAAAAAAAAAACAGACATTCCATATTTAAATAGAGCAAAATTAACCATTGAAACTTTCTGGTATAAAGTCAGATTCTCTGAACTATGTAATTTCTAGAATGTAGTATTCTATTATGGGATTTAAAGGGTTAAAGGTTAAGTTTTATAAAATAAATAATTATATAAAATAAAGTATTTGGAGACATACTTATTAGAGTATTTACTAATTTGCAGTATTTTAGCGTAAAACAGCCACACGACAGTAGTTTTTACTTGTATTGCAGATGTACAACAGAAGAAAAGATTGACGTATTATATGAAAACTATATCTCTGATTTTTTTTTCATTATTTTTTCTGCGTATGAAACCTTTCAGGGAATCATATACAATTTTTTCGAAACTAAACAAAAAATCACGTATTTAAGGGTTAATAAAAGGAAATTTTTATTAAGTCATAGGCACCAATATTCTGGTGCCAATGTGGCATTTAGGGATTAAAATTAAGTGGTCCAAAATTGAACCACCTCCCTTGAAAGGGTTAAACTAAAAATTAAAAGTTAAACTATGGAAATTGAATAAAGAAGAGGTCTGTGAGACCGCTATTTATTTAACTTAAGGTTCCTATGTTGAATGTATAAGTTTAATTATTAAATAAATTGTCTAATTCAAAACATGTTTGACTTGGGTTAAATTAACCCAGTTTTTACAGAAGAATAGTTTGATGTAGGCAAGTGCGAACTAGGATTTTTTAATGTAGATAGAAATATAAATAATTTAAAATAAAAAGTGTTTCCATTATGACACAGAATTTTTTTTCGTGGTATCTATATTTTAAAATATCACTTTGTGACACTTGATTTGTGAAATACATATCGAAATGCTTTAATATTTATCCACAAACAAATTACTTAATGTGGGTCTTTCTAAAACTATACTGACTTAATAAAATGTTATTTGACAGGGTTCGTACGCTTCAAGGACTTTCAAGGCCCTTTTACCAGAATTTTCATAAAGTAATATTTGCTTTATTTAATGAAAAAAAAATTTCTATCTTCAGATATAACGACCTGTACTTTACGAAATTTCTGGTTCTAAAACACCCAAAATCCCTTGAATGCCTTGATGCGTACGAACCCTGTTTCAGTAGTGCATAGAAACATGAATTCTTTTTAATCTTTTTTCATGTCGAATTCATATTCAGGTATATTTTAAGTTATGTAACATTTTCAAAACTTCTGAGCTTATAAAGTTAGATGTGTAATTTAAGTTATTTAAGTGTTAATCCAGACATAGAGTAGTAATTTTATATTAAAATTTCATTAATTCAATACAATTTTAATTTAATAAAATATATAAAAGATTGGATTCACACGTACTAATGAAGCGCGGTCAATTTTTAATTAAATATTTTGGGTACATTTGAAATTTGGATTATTTCTTTAACCCTCCGCCTATCAGACAGATCCAATAGACCCGACAGGTACATTCGAAATATTTATTTAAATCGGAAATTTCTTTAAAATAAACTAAGCATAGAAACTAGACAATAATAAGTTAAATAAGTTAAACAGTTTTAAATAAAAATTCTGGTGTAGAATATTTTTATAAAACTTGAGTAAAACTTCCGGTAGTTCTAGGGTTAATACAGTTTCCAGATATCCCAATTTTGAAGCACCACAATTTTCAAACAGAAATATTCGTTTTATATTCGCAGCTTGGGTAGCTCGAAGAATACTTTTTTTCAAAAAATTCCATATTTATTTATTAAAATTTGTAAAATCATTAATTTATAAAACATACAAAACATACAAATTATACAAAATATATACAAAATATATACAAATATATAAAAAATTCAATACACACATAGTATTGATTCGCAATTAATTTTTGATTGCATATTTTAGACAAAAGTGAGTTTTCGATGTTTTCTTATGGTGATTTGAAAAAAAAAAAAAAAAAAAAAAAAAAAAAAAAAAAAAAAAAACATCGTACCTAATTATTTATTAATTAAAATATTAATACAATCGGGAATTCTACATAATTTATTATACATATGTATTAAAATTCATTTAAGCACTAACCTTTCAGGGTTAATACTTAAATGAAATAATAGAATACAAAAATTTTAAAATTAATTTAACAAATAATTAATTAATTAATAATAATAATTAAAAATAAATAATAATAAATAATAATTAATAATAATAATAATAAATAATAATTAATAATAATAATAATAAATAATAATTATTAATAATAATTTTATAAATTTTAAAATTTCTTTAATGAAAAAAATATACAAAATTAATTCACAAATAAAATTTTACTGCAGTAACTTTTTAATTAAATATCTTGGATACAATTGAAGTTTGGGTGTTTTCTACGTAGAAGACAAATGACTTTCGAAAAGTGCATATTTATTTAATTATTAAAATATAATAATATGTGTACATTTTAAAGTACTCTATATATGTGCTGTAATTTATATAAGAATTAAACCTTAACTGAAACGTAATTTATTTTTTATTAATTTTTTTTTCATAATAAAAATTTCAATAATTTAAAAGTATATAAGATTCAATTCAGAAAAATGTTTTTCTAAAGATCTATATATCCTAATTAATTAAACAAATTATTTTAATCTGTAATTTTTCATAATTTTAGTTATGTATGGATTGTAATTTATTTAATAGTCGAATTTAACTGCTAAAAAAAATCAAAATTTCATTAATTTAAAAAATATATGATTAAATGCACACATGGTCGTGATTAAAAATTAATTTTTAATTGAATATCTGGGACACAAGTAAATTTTGTATAGTTTGAAGGTAGTTTGAGGAAAAAAGGTTCTGAAAGTCTAAATTTATTTACGAACTAAAAAAATAATAATATCTGTACGTCTACGAATACTTTACATATGCCCAGGGCTCGCAGCGTTCCTAAAATTTTCGTACTTTCCTACCACTATTTTAAAACGATAGTCTTTATTGTATAATTCTATTACAGGTGTTAAAGGAATCTACCACGAATAATTCTTATTTAAAATACTGGTAGCAATGTGCGAAAATTTTAGGAACGCTGCGAGCCCTGTATGCCTATCTGCTAAATTTTATGCTATTTTCTTACCACTATTTTTGAAGTAAAAAAAAAAAAAAATTGCTTAATTAATCGTAAATTTTGTCGATTAAATAACGCAAATTTTACAATTAAAAAATAGTGGTATTAAAAAAAAAAGAATAAAAGCTCGCGGCTCTGTATATGTTGTACATAGTGTTGCCATGTGTCCTGCATAAATCAAGGCTCCAAATGCTCTGGATACCACTAATTTCTTACAGTTTATTTCGTCGTCATTAATCGCATTTAATTCGGCCAATATAGTAAGCTCTGATTTACGAGGGACGCATGGCAACACTAGTTGTACGTGTGCAGCGATTTTTTAAGCACTAATTGTGAAATTAAATGTAGTATTTTTCTGGTAGCAAAGTTTAAAAATTTCTTTTATTTAAAAATATATATACGATACTTTCCACGAAGAATATTGATTCACGGTCAAGTTTTAATTTAATGTCTTGGATACAAGTGACCTTAGAATGGATCTTATGGTGTCTTGGGAAAAAAGATCTTCAATAAGTCCATATTTATTTCTTAAATGAAAAAAAAAAATCTGTACTTCTACAGAATTTTATCTATGTACCTAACATAATTTATTTAAGCATTAACCTGAACTAAATTGTCTAATACTTCTATAGTAAAATTTAAAAAATATATATAAGTATCAATTAACGCAGTTTAATGACTTGCAATTAATTTATAACTAAATATTTTGGACACAATTGAGGTTTCAATGTTTCTTCAGGCTGATTTGAAGAAAAGTCATATCCAACAAAAATTATATTAATTTATTAATTTAAAAAATATGAAATCTCTACTGTTTTCAATACTTCATGTATGCATGTATTTCAATTTATTTAACCTTTAAATCTGAACTTTTTAATATTATTTATTTGGTAAGTTAAATTTCAGTATCTTAAAAAATACATGATTCAATTCACACATAATATTGATAAAAAATTAATTTTTAATTGAATATCAATAATTCGTTTTAATTGAATATTTCTATAGGGTTCTTTTAATTAAAAAAAAATTAAAAACGTCTGTATTTATTTATTTAAAAAAAATCTTTACTTCTACCGTACTTTATAAAGATTCTGTCAGTTCCACCCCAATTTTCGTCTGAACATAGATGTCGAATTTTTCTGGTAGTACAATTTCAAAATTTCTCTCTATTTTAAATATGTAAGATTCATTTCAAGCATAATATTGATTCGAGATCAATTTACTTCTTAACTGAAAATTAATAACATCTTTATTTCGACAGTGTTTTATATATGTAAGTACAACAATTTATTTAAATATTAACCCTGAACTTACATGTAATTTTTTTTAAAATAAAATTTAAAGTTTTCATAAATTTATAAGTATATAATTCGCAATTAACGCAATTTACTGATTTGAAAATAAATTTCAATTAAATATCTTGGAAACAATTGTATTTTGGATATTTTTTTAGGTTGACTTGAAGATATATAATTAATATATATATATATATATATATAAATTTATTAATTAAAAATTTTATAAAACCTATACTTTTTCAGTACTTTAATTTAATATATATATATATATATGACTCCATATATACATAATATTGATTCGAAAATAATTTCTAATTATATATCTCTACACATATGAGTTTTGGGTGATTTATTTTTATGTAGCTTGAAGAAAAATAATTTTCAAACATCCATATTTATTTATTAATTAAAAAAATATTGAAATCTGTACTTTTAAAATTCTTTAAAAATTATTTCTTTAAGGTCATGATAGTTTAAGTCAGTTTTTCTTAAATGTTCAAAGATAATTTATTAGAAACGTTATAATGCATTCCAATGTGATAGACTGTCTTTTTGTGCTATTTACAGAGTTAATGGGATAAATAGTCACAAACCTTGCATCTTTTTATTTCACGTGCTACTTATTAATTTTGAAAAAAATTGTTTCGAAAATTATGATTTATTATTATATTTTTCAATCGTCATATCAAAGGAATGTGAATTCAGACCAACCGTAATTTCTGGACATTTCCAAAGGAATTTCACCTTTCAATATTTTTTTTTACCCGCAGTTTGTAACATAAAAAAATGTACAGTTAGAGAAAAAGGTGATCGTCCACGCTGTCTTATAGACATGCAAAAGGTACCGTTTGACAGGAAGTTGCAACTACTTTACGAATATGTATACAATGTATACAATCTTTGAAATGGGGGTAGTTTCCATATTGAAAATTGCACCAACTTTAATTTTTCAAATGGTAATACCCATTTTTGACTCCATATTTGAGTTCCTTGATTCAAGGCAGCCGAGAAAAATAGTTTAGTTTTATATATTTTGTTAAAGAATATTCATAGAATTACAAAAAAATGAAGTTTATCCATAGGTTATCCATGTGTTAGGCGTTTATCCATAACTTTAGAGAAAAAAAAACTTAAGATATGGCAAGAAAAACTTCTAGAATCATGCAGTTATTAACCAGAAAACTGTTAAGACAAACTTGTTTAAAATTTACTAAATTTATTTAAAATTAATTCCATAATTTTTTTCTATTCGCTTTATACTATTTTCTTATGTATGGTTGAACGATAATAATTGATGGTCCCTTTACATAGTCAAAAAAATTAAACTTCTGTATATCTTGAAAAACAGTGATTGAAATGAGATTTAAACTAGCACATTCATGTTTTTCACAATACTCGTTCTTTTATGCAAAATATTGTATGTCATATATTTTTTTTTTGGAATATGAATTTTTATTATTAATTTTCATATTTAAAATATATTTTAGGATCGAAGAAATGCTTGGGATATATTTGGGTCTATTCATAGTATTTCAGTAAATACATAAAATATAAGTTGAATGATATTTTAAAGGATATAAATTAACGTTTGTCACGTGTATTGAAATGAGATTTAAACTAGCACATTCATGTTTTTCACAATACTCGTTCTTTTATGCAAAATATTGTATGTCATATATTTTTTTTGGAATATGAATTTTTATTATTAATTTTCATATTTAAAAATATATTTTTGGATCGTAGAAATGCTTGGGGTATGTTTGGGTCTATTCATCATATTTCACTAAATACATAAAATATAAGTTGAATGATATTTTAAAGGATATAAATTAACGTTTGTCACGTATATTTAAGGTTAGTATTCAGAAACTTTGAACACCCCAACTTTTTGAAGATTTGAAAATAAGTATTTAAACTATACCTTTTTACGGGCTGCCTTGATTCAACGAACTCAAATATGTTGTCAAAAGTGGGCATTATTATTCGAAAAATTAAATTTGGTACAAATTTTAATATGCAGATGACCCCTATTCCTAAAATTGGATTCATATTCTAAAGATAGACCAATTTACTTGCCGAAAGGTACATGACATAAGCATTCTCAAACATTGAATCCCTCAAACTCTTTAAAGATTTAAAAATAAGTATTTAAACTATAACTATTTACGAATTTCCTTGATCCAACGATCTCAAATAGGGAGTCAAATGTGGGTATTATCATTTGAAAAAATAAATTTGGTACAAATGTTTATATGTAGACGACTTCTATTTAAAAAATTGTATAGACATATTTCATTCTCGAACGGTACATTTCGCTTTTCTATACAACAATGTGGTGATAAAATAGCATGGGGCGATTACTTTTTTTTCCTGGACTGTATAGTTTCTGGTCATGATCTCGCCGCATCAGTAAGGAAAACGGCATAAGTTGTCCAAGGATAGCTAAAATCCAGGTACTCCTCTAATTCTGAAAATTTGAAAATAAGTACTTAAACTATACCTTTTTACGGGCTGTGCACTAATCTAACGAACTCAAAGTCAAAAGTGGTTATTATCATTAAAAAAAATTTAAATTTGGTTCAATTTTTAATATGTAAACGACCCCTATTTCAAAAATTGTATTCCTATTCTAAAGGTAGACACATTTCCTTGTCGGACAATACCTTTCGCATCTCTATATACGACAATTTGATGATTAAATAGCTTGGGGCGATCACATTTTTTTTACAGTGCTGTATAACTGCTGTTCCAGATCTCTCCGTGTCAGCAAGGAAAAAGGTATAAGGTGTCCAAGAGCAAAAATCTAGGTATCGTGTAATTCTTAAGACTTTTTTTGAAAATCTTGTACTTTAACTATGCCTTTTTACGGGCTGTGCACTAATCTAACGAACTCAAAGTCTAAAGTGGTTATTATCATTAAAAAAAAATTAAATTTGGTTCAATTTTTAATATGTAAACGACCCCTATTTAAAAATTGTATTCCTATTCTAAAGGTAGACACATTTCCTTGTCGGACAGTACCTTTTGCATCTCTATATACGACAATTTGATGATTAAATAGCTTGGGGCGATCACATTTTTTTTACAGTGCTGTATAACTGCTGTTCCAGATCTCTCCGTGTCAGCAAGGAAAAAGGTATAAGGTGCGAAGAGCAAAAATCTAGGTATCGTGTAATTCTTAAGACTTTTTTTGAAAATCTTGTACTTTTAACTATGCCTTTTTACGGGCTGTGCACTAATCTAACGAACTCAAAGTCAAAAGTGGTTATTATCATTAAAAAAAATTTAAATTTGGTTCAATTTTTAATATGTAAATGACCCCTATTTCAAAAATTGTATTCCTATTCTAAAGGTAGACACATTTCCTTGTCGGACAGTACCTTTTGCATCTCTATATACGACAATTTGATGATTAAACAGCTTGGGGCGATCACATTTTTTTTTTACAGTGCTGTATAACTGCTGTTCCAGATCTCTCCGTGTCAGCAAAGAAAAAGGTATAAGGTGTCCAAGAGCAAAAATCCAGGTATCGTGTAATTCTTAAGACTTTTTTTGAAAATCTTGTACTTTTTTCTTACTGGTGTGGTGACACAAGGATCATTATTTAACCCATTAACCGCTGACGTTGCGTTCACGCAACAGTCAAAATAATTGCTCATGCAATGGATTAATTACAATGGCACCACTATTTTAGAATTTAAAAAATATCTTATTTATTGGCAGGAATTTTGCTATTTTAGTAAAGCGAAATTTACCTTACTGAATTTGTGGTGGGAAACTACTTTCAACAGGAAATTTGAAAATTTCTATCGTAATAGTTTTGGCGGTTAATGGGTTAAAACCATTTCAAGTTGTAAACTGTAACAAAAAATATGTTTTTAATCTCCACAATTTCTTTTGCAGTTCGTTCTTCACGCAATCCAGACATTGCAGTTACTCTAAAATCGTATTCCTTCCAAATGCTGTTTGTTATCAAAATTTAACACTTAAATCTGAAAAAAAGTTTAAATCATAATGTTAGTAAAATAGTTTTCAAAATTAATAAGAAACACGTGAAATAAGGATATCCAAAGCCAATGACATTTATCGTGCTCTACATACGAGTAGTTTTGTAAAACTATGACTTACACTGTTCTCCATATTATTTGTTTGATATGGCTAGTAACCTACATGCACTAAGCTCCAATTTCAAAGTTAGTCATTTACACCACTAGAAGTTTTACGAACTCATATGAGTGCATTAGAATTGATCTAATTATTAACCCTGAACGCTGATGTAATATTTTTTGTAATAAAATTTGAAAATTTCAGTTAATTTTGAAACTATCTAAAATTTAATTCGCACATAATATTGATTAGCAATTAATTTTTAATTAATATATCTTAGACACAAGAGAGCTTCGTATGTTTTCTTTGGAGTGGCTTGATGAAAAATAAATTTCAAAAATTACATATCTTTTTCTTAAAAAAAAAAAAAATAGTACTTCTACAGTACTTTATGTTTGTGTGAATTACAAATTATTTCCGCATCAACCCTGAACTAAAATGTAGTATTTTTCAGGTAGTAAAATTTCGAAATTTCATTAATTAAAAATGTTATAATATATTCAATTCACATATAATATTGATTCGCAATACATTTTTAATTAAATATCCTGGACATAAGTGAGCTTTGAATATTTTCTGTATGGTGGATTTTCTTTAGGGTGGCTTGAAGAAATATAATTTTGAAGATACCTGCAATGAAGTTTGAATGACAATATGATTTTTTTAGGTTTTTGAAAGTAATTTGATTTCAAGAAACCGTGATGGGACGTTTTAGAAAAACACAGCCATTTAAAGCATTCTATAGGCGGATACAATTCCGTTTTCTACTGAAGAATTAACATTACCTGGGATATAAAATACAATAATGCCTTTTGAAATGTTAGTGATTTATTTTGAATTTAAAATTTTATAAGATATAAATCTGTTAAAATTTTTTCCAAATGTAAATTAAAAAACAATTAAAAAATCATTTTTAAAATTCTGTGTCACATAGCTGCCAACTTGTACGGATTTTTCTTACCACTAAAATGCTATAGAATTTTTTGACTTATTTAAACGTTAAAATTGCTGGAATTTCGGTGATTAAATTAGATAAAATTTTCTATAAAATCTTAGTGGTATGAAAAATCCGTACAAGTTGGCAGCTATGGTGTCATATAAGCAAATTATAATACACATAAATATTATAAAAATTGTTTCAATAGTGTTTTTATATGCCATATTTATATATATTTTAAAAAATAATAAAACTGTACGTCTATACTATTTTTTTAAATGTATGTATCGCAAATGTGTGCATTGCAATTTATTCAAGCATTAACGATGCCGAGAAATAGATTTCATGTAGAATTTTTATAGTAAAATTTGAAAATATGATTACTTTAAAATTTATATAAGATTCAAATCACACAGAATACTGATTAGCAAAGTACTTTTTTTATGCGATATTAATCTATCAATTAAAAAGTAGTAAAACTTTACCTCTATATTATTATATAAATGCATGTATTGCAAATATGTGCATCGCAATTTATGCAAGCATTAACCAGGAACTTATATGTCGAACTTTTATATTAAAAGTGAACAATTTTATTAATTAAATATATATATGAGATTCAAATCACACATAATACTGATTCGCAATTAATTTTTAATTAAATATCTTGGACACAAGTGAGCTTTGGATGTTTTCTTTAGGGTGGCTTGAAGAAAAAGTAATTTTCAAAAAGTCTGGAATGAAGTCTGAATGGCGATATCTTTTTCTTGGTCTTTCGAAAGTAATTTGAATTCAGGAAACCAAGATGCGACGTTTTAGAAAAACACACCCATTTAAAGTATTCTATAGGCGGATGCAATTCCCTCTTATACTGAAGAACTAACAATGCCCGGGATCAAAAATATCACAATGCATTTTGAAAGTATAGTAATGATAGAGCTCCGTGTAGCCCTTTTCTTTATCCGTGCATACTTGCAGCTATAGAAGGGAACGGAAAAACTTTTCGAAAGGGAGTCATTATTGAAAAACTTTGCTATCTGTTGTTTTAATTGAATTCTGTTCGCCCGAATCATCCTCATTGATTTCGTTGTCTCTATGATAATACCCTAGGAAAAAAATAGTCCTCATCTGTAATCTACGCCGTGGTCTCTGCGTTTGTTGATCTTATCATGAAGCTCATTAAAACCTCGTACAATCTATGAAAAAGTATATATTAGTTAGCTTGAAGCTAGGGTTTTTTTTTTTCTGTTTGTCGTTAGAAACTTCTAAGGCCCCCCAATTAGAACGTGCAATTGGTATATTTTTATAATTTTTATGACTTGCCTAGATGGATCAGACACGAGATCAATTTTAAAAATATTTTATATGTAAAAAAAGAGTCTTTTAGATAAATTTTCATTTAAGATTGTTGGAAGAACAGAATTTTTTGTAGAACTCTCAAAAATCAACAGCATTTCTCGTACCTAATCCCAGCAGATTAATGCACTTCTAACAACGACCCAAAATGAACTCGAAGCAGGTTGGAAAGCATCCTTTCGTTCAACAATAAACGGAGGCCTACGCAAGGGAACTCTGAATTTTTTTATTGCAAAACCCAGTATCTGGGGTTATTTCTCACGCTGAAAGAGTTTATGAACTCTGAAGAGCAGCGGATTTTTTTTTCCTAGTTTTCAGAAATGTTTGAAAGTATAGTAATGCAAGTAACCCCTGCTGTATGAAATTTATTTTTAACCCTTTGTTCCCTGATTGGACTTAATAAACCCCTTTAAAGGAAATTGGATGTGAAAATTATTTAACGTGTCTATTAATAGCATTAGAATTTTTATATTTATGATTTAGATATCATTTTATGAAGTTTGAAGAACAGCGATTTTTCTATTTTCTTTTAAATCCTTTGTCTCCTGATTGGACTTTATAAAATTATTTTAAAGAAAGTTTGATGTAACATTTCTTTAACGTGTCTATTAATAACATTATATTTTTATATTTATGATTTAGATTTAATTTTATGAAGTTTGAAGTACAGCGATGTTTCTATTTTCTTTTTAACCCTTTGTATCCTTATTGAACTTTATAAACCCCTTTAAAGAAAATTTGATGTAAAAAGTATTTTACGAGTCTATTAATAATATTAGATTTTTATATTTATGATTTAGATTTAATTTTCTGAAGTTTAAAGAACAGCGATGTTTCTATTTTCTTTTTAACCCTTTGTATCCTAATTAGACTTTATATAGCTCTTAAAAGAAAATTTCGTGTAAACATTTATTTAACGTGTCTAGTAATAACATCAGAATTTTATATTTATGATTTAGATTTCATTTCATGAAGTTTGAAGAACAGCGATTTTTCTATTTTCTTTTTAACCCTTTGTTCCCTGATTGGACTTTATAAACCCCTTTAAAGAAAATTTGATGTAACATTTAACTTGTCTATTAACAACATTAGATTTTTATATTTATGATTTAGATTTCATTTTATGAAGTTTGAAGAACAGTGATGTTTCTGTTTTCTTTTTAACACTTTGTAACTAATTGGACTTTATAAACCCCTTTAACGAAAATTTGATGTAACATTTATTTAATGTGTGTATTTATAACATTAGATTTTTATATTTGTGACTTTTATATTTATGATTTAGATTTCATGTTATGAAGTTTGAAATTTTCTTTTTAACCCTTTGTATCCTAAATGGGCTTTATAAAGGTCTAAAAAAAATCTGAAGTAACATTTATGTAGCGTCTATATTTATAACATTACGTTTTTATATTTATGTTTTAGATTTAATTTTATGAAGTTAAAAGAACAGGGATGTTTCTATTTTCTGTTTGACCCTTTATGCCCCGACTGTACTTTAAAGTACCATTAAAATAACTTGTTATAAAATTCATTTAATACATCGATTAGTGGTAATGCAGTGTAGAATGAGTTATAGATACTTTACTTTATCTTGTTCGAAAAGCATTATTGGTTGCACAAAACAAAATACTTTTAAAAGGATGATTTCTTTTTTTATGATTTTCTCTTTTGTATCTTATCCGACGTTGAAAAATTGTGGGGGGGGGGGGGGAGTTTCAGTTCGGAAATATTTCTATATTTCTATTGTAAGAGCATTATATTTGCACATTTCCTAATTCAATAAAATACTAAAAAAAATATTTTAAATAAAAATTTGAGTGGAGTTATAAAAATTGCACAAAATCCCTATAAATTCAAATTTAATTAATTAATTTTAATTGGCAAAATCCTTCTAAAATTTATTAAATGATTGTATAAATCTTCTAATGTAGCTTCAAAGAGTCAAGAAAAATGCTTTAGAAGATGAAATTTTCATGAATTCATAATTTGGGACATAAAGGGTTAAACCTTTATCTCCTGGTTGGCCTTTATAAAGCTCTTAAAAGAAAATTCGATGTAACATTTATTTAATGTACCTATGAGATTTTTATATTTATGACTTTTATATTTATGATTTAGATTTTATTTTATGGAGTTTGAAGAACAACAATGTTTGTATTTTCTTTTTAACCCTTTGTATCCTAAAAGAAAATTTTATGTAATATTCATTTAACGTGTCTATTTATAACATTAGATTTTTATATTTATGAATTTTATATTTATGATTTAGATTTCATTTCATGAAGTTTGAAGAACACAGATATTTCTATTTTCTTTTTAACCCTTTCCCTTTCAGGGGAAAAGCACTTTTGTTTTAAAGATGTTGAAATGATTGAATGACACCAGGATTTACGAACAAATTTATTTGAAAAACAGTAAAAGCTTTTTTATCCGTGCATTATAAAAAGAAAATTGTATTTCAAAATTCCGTTGTCATTGTGGTATTTTGGGATTACAGTTAAGCGGAATATATTCTGTCCTACAAGGGATAGAATATATCCCGCCAGATAGAATATATTCTCAGAAATAATTGAAAGTATACTAATGCAAATAAGCATTAACGTGTGAAATTTAATTTTAACATTTTGTGCAATAATTGGCCCTTTAAAAAAGGATTAATATAAAATATATTTAAAGTAACTAATTAATAACAGTAGATTTTTACATTTATTACATTTATGACATTTATATTTATGATTTATATTTAATTTTATGAAGTCTGAAGAGCAGCAATTTTTCTTTTTCCTTTTTAAGTCCCAGGAAATGTTTAATAGTTACTAATTCAAGTAAACCATACTGTATGAAATTTATTTTTAACCCTTTATGCTCTGATTGAACTTTAAAACCCCAATATAAATTTCATTTAACATTTTTTTTATACGTCTATTAAAAACAATAAGTCATGATTTAGACTTCAATATTCATGATTTTCATAGTCATTATTTTTATATTTAAGATTTAGATTTTATTTTATGAACTCTGAAGAACAGCGTTATGATTATTATTATTTTTATTCAATTCTCAGAAATGTTTGAAAGTACAGTAATGAAAATAAACCTTACTGTAGGACATTTATTTTTAGCCATTTATGACCTGACTGAACTTTAACACCCTCCTTTTAAAGAAAATTTGGTATAAAATTTCTTTATTTTAGCTATAAATTACAGTGAATTATGTATTTATGTATTTATTATTTAGATTTTTTATGATCTCTTAGAAGCAGAGGATCTTGTTAATTAGTTCTCAGAAATGTTTGAAATTATACCAGTGCAAGAAAATCTTACAATCAGTAATTTATTTTTACTCCTTTATGTCCTGCTGGACATTAAATCCCTTTTACAGAAAATTCAATATAAAAGGAGAATTGGGTATAAGTCGTATATATTTTTCAAAGACTTCATAAAAATTAAATGTTCTCTTTTAAATCAGTAAACGTTGTTTATATATATATATATATATATATATACAGGGTGTTTCCTAATTCGACAGACAAATTCAGAGCATTGATAGGAGGCATCAAGAGGATGAAAAATTGCGATAGAACATGCGCAAGAAAATCTTACAATAAGTGATTTATTTTTACTTCTTTATATCCTGCTGGACATTAAATCCCTTTTACAGAAAATTCAATATAAAAGGAGAATTGGATATAAGCCGTATATATTTTTCAAAGACTTCATAAAAATTAAATATTCTCTTTTAAATCAGTAAACGTTGTTTATATATATATATATATATATATATATACATACAGGGTGTTTCCAAATTCGACAGACAAATTCAGAGCATTGATAGGAGGCATCAAGAGGATGAAAAATTGCGATAGAACATGCGCAAGAAAATCTTACAATAAGTGATTTATTTTTACTCCTTTATATCATGCTGGACATTAAATCCCTTTTACAGAAAATTCAATATAAAAGGAGAATTGGATATAAGCCGTATATATTTTTCAAAGACTTCATAAAAATTAAATATTCTCTTTTAAATCAGTGAACGTTGTTTATATATATATATATATATATATATTTTGGATATATAATATATATATATATATATTTGGAAACACCCTATACAGGGTGTTTCCAAATTCGACAGACAAATTCAGAGCATTGATAGGAGGCATCAAGAGGATGAAAAATTGCGATAGAACATGCGCAAGGAAATCTTACAGTAAGTGATTTATTTTTACTCCTTTATACCCTGCTGGACATTAAATCCCTTTTACAGAAAATTCAATATAAAAGGAGAATTGGATATAAGCCGTATATATTTTTCAAAGTCTTCATAAAAATTAAATATTCTCTTTTAAATCAGTAAACGTTGTTTATATATATATATATACAGGGTGTTTCCGAATTCGACAGACAAATTCAGAGCATTGATAGGAGGCATCAAGAAAAGGAAAAATTGCGATAGAACATGCGCAAGGAAATCTTACACTAAGTGATTTATTTTTACTCTTTTATATCCTGCTGGACGTTAAATCCCTTTTACAGAAAATTCAATATAAAAGGAGAATTGGGTATAAGTCGTATATATTTTTCAAAGACTTCATAAAAATTAAATGTTCTCTTTTAAATCAGTAAACGTTGTTTATATATATATATATATATATATATATATATAATCATTAATTAAACATAACCTACCACCGTCAATTATTATGAATTAAAGCTGAAAGTATTAAAAAAAAATATATTATAAGAATTTTTATGGAAGAAAAAGAAGAAAGTGGACACCGACAAAAATTGAAAAGCTTATACATTGAATTACGTTATCAAGGGCACAGAATTCAATGATATAAGCAAAATGGTTGTTTTCTGTGGGAAAAATAAGCTAAAGCTAAACATTATTTTCCCCTATGCCCAAACAACCATTAAAATCAAGTGAATTGATTAAAAATGAAAGCAGAATAGAAACAAATAATATGAAATGGAAGAATCAATAAAACGTATTTAAATATTTATAGGATATAAAATATAAATAATAAATACCATACCGATTAATATTTCAATATTTTACAAAAATCCACGCGCACATGTGCTACCAGAATATCATAAAGATTAAGGTGAATAAAACAGTTAAGAAATCACAGTAAATGATACCTATATACAGGGTGTTTCCGAATTCGACAGACAAATTCAGAGCATTGATAGGAGGCATCAAGAGGATGAAAAATTGCGATAGAACATGCGCAAGAAAATCTTACAGTAAGTGATTTATTTTTACTCCTTTATATCCTGCTGGACATTAAATCCCTTTTACAGAAAATTCAATATAAAAGGAGAATTGGATATAAGCCGTATATATTTTTCAAAGACTTCATAAAAATTAAATATTCTCTTTTAAATCAGTAAACATTGTTTATATATATATATATATATATATATATATATATATATATATATATATATATATATGTGTGTGTGTGTGTGTGTGTGTGTGTGTGTGTACAGGGTGTTTCCGAATTCGACAGACAAATTCAGAGCATTGATAGGAGGCATCAAGAGGATGAAAAATTGCGATAGAACATGCACAAGGACATCTTACAGTAAGTGATTTATTTTTACTCCTTTATATCCTGCTGGACATTAAATCCCTTTTACAGAAAATTCAATATAAAAGGAGAATTGGATATAAGCTGTATATATTTTTCAATGACTTCATAAAAATTAAATATTCTCTTTTAAATAAGTAAAAGTTGTTTTTATATACATATACAGGGTGTTACCGAATTCGACAGACAAATTCAGAGCACTGATAGGAGGTATCAAGTGGATGAAAAATTACGATAGAACATGTGGTCGCAAACAACTTATATAGTCACAAATTCAGGGTGTTTCATCCTAACTGAACTGGGGTTGACGGTAATAATTTAAATGAAAAAATTGCAATGAAAATGTAACATATGTACCCCGTTTTGTGTGAAATGTTATAGCATCACGAAAAGTTATAAATCGCATCCGTCGGCCTAATCGTTCGGAGTTTTTGTGGTTTTCATAGACCTTGGATTTCCAAGCGTTAATACGGGTTAGGTTCCTTAGAAAGACCTCCACGAAGGGCACTACCCCCCTGGGCCTATATCCCTCGTGCAGATAATTGGCCGTCATAAATACAACCAACCAACCAACCACGAAAATTTATGGAAAAACAGGGTGCTCAAGCAATCGATGATACCCCATGAACTGGAAATCTTAGTCTAAAATATGGAGCGTCAAGTTTATACTGCTGGCTCGTATAATGGAAACTTCTACCTTTGTTTTTTATATTATCACATTTGAGACAAAGATGAGAGTGTCTATTAAAAGTTTTATTATAATATACTTTAGTTTTATGAAAGTTATTACCGTCAACACAAATTGAATTAGGGTAGACCACCCTGTATTTTTGATTAAATACGTGGTTTGTGACCCCATGTTCTATGGCAATTCTTCATTCTCTTAATGCCTATACTATCACCGCTCTGAATTTGTAGGTCGAATTCGGCAACACTCTGTATATACAGGGTGAGTCTTAAATCATGGGACAAACTTTGAGGGGTGGTAGAGTTCACTATAACAAACAATTATTGTACAGGAATATATGACCGGAAGTGACTCGTTGAGGTATAAACATCAGGGGGGCAATTTGGCGCATTTTTTTATTTCAAAATTTCTCATTCATACCAGAAAATTCCTATACTATTATTTTCCGTATTTAAAAAAAAACATTCCATGATTACAGAAAGGAAAAATTCTTCTTTGAAAATTTACGGTATGAAATCGAAATTTTTGAATTAAAAAAGAAACTCCATTTCTATTTCTTTCATGTATTTCCTGTGTTTGACAGATTTGCAACATTTGTGTTTTCATTTTTTTTTTTTTTTAATTCAAAAATTTCTATTTCATACCGGAAATTTTCAAAGAAGAATATTTTCTGTATGTAATCATGAAATGTCTGTCTCAAATAAAGAAAAGAATAGTATAGGAATTTTCTGGTATGAATGAGAAATTTTGAAAAAAAAGCGCCTAATTGCCCCCCTGGTGTTTGTACCTCAACGCGTCACTTCCGGTCGTATATTCCTGTACAGTAATTGTTTGTTATAGTGAGCTCTACCACCCCTCAAAGCTTGTCCCATGATTTTAGACTCACCCTGTATATTTAAACATATAGTCTTTAGGTCTGTGATGTTTTAAATCTGAAAAGCAAGAGTAAGTTACAAAAATGACATTAATTGGTATAAAATTTATATAAATTTATATATTACGTCTATTATAACAGAAGATCTTATATTTCACGAAAAATACTTTGCTTTATTATCTTTAGCCTCACAGGAAGCACAGCCAATTTTACGTAGCAAAATATTTAAAATTGGTTATCTTCACAACCATTTACGTACGGATATCTTTTAAGCTGCTGAAAGATGTAAAGTGAAAATTTTCATAGTAAAAATGTTTTCATTTGCGGATAAAAACCACGAAATGTTTACTTTTATTGTTTTTTAAAAATTGGAGGATTTTAAGAAAACAATTTCGTTAATAAACCTCAGTACTGTTGTAAGTATCTTTTTAAAAAACGAAAATTTATTAAGTCAGGTTTAACGAAGTAATCGTTTCTAAAATTTCATATTACTGGTATATAATTTTTTGTGAGATATTAGACGATAATTATGCAGGTGGAATTTTTTCTTAATTCATAATTTAGGACATAAAGGATTAAAAAAGGACAGCTAGTGGAAAACACATAATGATAAAAAATAAATAATGGATACTACGGTTTTACTCTACCTTCATAGCCAAGGGAAAAACAATTCCTTAATGGCTGTAAGTAGGTACTAGAAGCTCGTCATACGGGCACATCTAATCATCAGCCATAGTCATGACAAATGAACAACATTTAATTAAAGTTATTCTACGTTTCGAAAGGGTTGCACCTCCAAAAGTGACTAACGGCCATCGCGAAAAAACAAAAATTGGCCAATTAAACGAAATGAAAAAATGGCCATTGTTAGTTACTCTGTGACATTCTCAATTCGCTTTCTTCCAAAATGCCAGAAGAAGAAGGATGGACATATGTAAAAATGTTGTCTTCATTAATTTAATTGTTTTAGTTACTATCAAATTCGGAATCCAGTTTTCAATGCGAAAGAAATCTTTTAACCCTTTGAGCTCTGGAGGTGAATTTCTTCAAAATGCCCAAATGTCACATTGGCACCAGTATTTTGCAAACAAAAGATTCGGCTTATAACATTCACGAAAAAACGCATTAATATATTTTCAAATAAATTTGATTGAATATTCCGGTGCCAATGTGACATTTGGAGATTAAAATTAAGTGGGGAGAAATTCACCCATCAGAGCTCAAAGGGTTAAGATTCAACACGAATAGAGTTCGATTATAGAATGATATGCATTAAAGGGTGAGACCAATTTACCTGGTTCAAAATTTCGAAACAATTATCGCTTAAAGCCCTCTTTATAAATACGCAAATGATATTTTATTATTCAGATATCGATATTAAAAGGGAAAGGGTAATTTGGAGCTATAGAAGTAGCGCGTCATAGTAATGAAGCAGTAACAAAAATTTTAAACGCTTTTTACTCACAAGGGTATTTTCAAAATCGGTGGGCACTCTATCTCGGCCAATTTTCAATCAACCAACATGAATCTTTTTGAAAATTAATCGTGATAAATTTTTCTAATGTAATGAATAGAATTCTTTCGAAAGGTTGATGTATCGCTTTTCTGTGTGACTTTAACCCTTTCGGGTCTCGTGTATTAGTAATAGTACATGTCTTTTCATAGAGTATTATTTTGTCTAAACAATTACTTTTGTTACTATCTACATATAGCAATGATAGTATACGTCTATACATTTCTTATTATGACTTCATTGATGCTTTGTCATTTAATAATAATAATAATAGTAATAAAAGTTTGCTTATTTCTCGTTGCCCCGTTAGCGATTCCTTTATTTTAAACATATATTTCACTCTTTAAATTTAAAATACAGGTTACTTTTCTGAACGAATCATGTGAAATAAAACGCAAAAAAATATTAGAAATTTGTAATATCCGTTAAATGCTGATGTAATACGATATTTTCGAAACGTCTCCAAAATCTCTTCTTTAGCCCATTGTCATATGAAAATGAATTTAATAGTGCTAAAAATAATTACACTCGTTAGATTTCAGACGATGAGATATACAATTTTTTAAATTTTACTAAATCTATTTGGATAGCTACGATTAACATTATTAACATAAAAGTAATTTTGTTCTCAAAATTGAAAAAAAAATGGACCCGAAAGGGTTAAGTTACAAAATATTAAAATTTACGTTTTATTTTGAATAAACGTCATTTGCAATTTTTTTTCACTTATATGTATTTCACTAACTTTCAATAGCACTATAAAACTATGTTTTAATTAATTTTTTTAGGTCAAGTCTACGATGTATTATTGCTCCCGCCGCTCAACCCTTCCATGACAAGAAAAACCTTAAAGCCGTACATAGCCACTTTACTAAAGACGTATGGTACTGAACTCGAGTGTGCTTCAATTTCGAGATACTAATATTCCTGGTAAAGAAGTAACCTGTTCTTTAGCTGAGCAAACCTCGGTTAGAAGCTCGAAAAATATAGCTGGTGAATTAATAAAACACTAGATCGTCTACTCTCAAACTATGGGTCGAAACCCATAGTTTTCTTAAATTCATTGGAAAAATTAGTTGCACAAGAGAAGTACTTACCTAGATTTTGACAAAGCAACTGTATGGCAACCCGTTAATAATTTTTACCTAGATTGTAAAAATTGCAGAATCATTCCTGATGTTGAAGAAACGTTTGCAAAAATTCAGTGCAAATTCGTAGTTATTCAGGATTCTAGGAATCTTTCCTTTGTCTTTTGAATCGTTTTATAGAATAGGTATTCAGAATCCTCAAAAACCCACATGTTTCCGAAATTTACATAAATGTGTTTACCAATATTTAAGGGCAGCAGTGTGGGAGGCGCTTTTATTTCAGAAAGATTTCTGTAAACCATGAGAAACTATTTTTTTCCTTGGGTTTCTGATTGGTCAGTCTCAAAATGCTTTTGAAAGATATTGCTCTGTTAAAAATATCGTAAAAAATTACCTTTGTTTTTAAAGACTATCTATTTTCTGACCAATGAGAACGCTCCACATGTGCTTATGTACCGTTCTCATTTGCCAATAAAAATAGATAGTCTTTAAAAGCAGAGGTAATTTTTCACGATATTTTTAACAGTGTGGGAAAGATTTCACTAATGGTGTGTAACTACGAGATCTTATTTATTTTTTGTGAACATTTTTACGATATTTGAAAAAAATTCTGTTTTCTGTTTTTCGTTGTTGATGTTTTTTGCTTTGTTTTTTACATTGTAGATATCCAGTGCAAATACTCAAGCTTTCTGTCACAGGAGTAATTTGAATAATTTAAATCATTCTAACACAAACTATTAATTGTAAGTTTTTGCACTAAACTCTCCATGTCCGTAAGAATTTTGGGAAACGTAGCTCTATTTCTACAACATGAAATATGTTATTATAATTCCAGAAACCTTCGATAAACTATTCTTATTACAACAAGTATTTCCGCTGGAGAGTTACTTGTTTTTTAAATATAAAATAATTTAAATTAAATTAAACAATCAAAGTTGAAACACAAGAATATTTTTTCCTTTTAGATAATATGAATGTCACACTGGGCATTAATGAAAATGAATTATTTGAAGTATTTCTAATGTTTTCACGATGCACAAAAATATACTGAAGTGTAATTTTAAAAAGACACTGTTATATATCAATGAAAAGTTTAAATTATAAATAAAAGGGAGAGCAATATCAAAAAGCCAAGAATTCAATACAAAAGGGAATAAAGTGTATGCGGCGGATAGCTTACAATTCAATTTGAAAACTTTATGAGAAATATTATTCAATGTTCAATGCTTCGAACTGAAAATTTGCATTGAGTATAATGACAATGCGTTGTTCAGTCAAGTAAATGAATAAATTATTTAACCCTTTCAGGACTTTTTTTTTTTAATTTTGGGGGAAAATTACTTTTGTGTTTAAAAAAATAAAAGTAACTTCAATATCACAAAGTTAAGGTTTAATGAAATTTAACGAATATGCTATTTACTAAAATTTAACGAATATAGTTTTTTAATGTAGTATTGATGGGGGGACACTACTTCTTTACCCTAATAAGCGAGTAATTTATTTAAAAACATCTATTACTGGGACGGAAATTGAAATCACACAACCAGGGTTCCTACGCCTTTAGCTGAAATACCAGTATTTCAGCTAAATTTTATAAAGAAAAACTCTACTTATATAATCGCACGATTGCAATTAAAATACGAGTTTTTTTTTTCAAAGAAAGTACTGGTAATTATCTGACCTAAAGTCAGGGAAATTCCTTGACCCGTGCGAACCCTGTACAACAATGTTGATAAAAATGTAATGGGATCATTGCATATTGCAATTCTCATCAAAATATAAGTGAGATTCACTTTTACATGAGAATGTTTTGAGTTTTTACACTAACATTTCGAAGTTTCTTAGCAAATAGAAATTTTTTTTCACACAACGTAGGTACATATACGTCAAACTCACTACATTTGAACTTTTACATGTCGTATATATAGGTCACTGATACATTTGGACCATGATTTCTGGTTTATAGTTATTTAATTTAGCTTAATGGGGGGGGGGGGGTGTTCCAGTTATTGGTTCCAGTAATTTCATTTCACCAGTCTCTGGCAAAGGTGTTAATTATAGGTAATATTAAAGAAAGCTGAAATCTAATATATGAACTGTTTAAAAGAATAATAATAAATGAAATTTATCTACTAGTTAACCATATTAAAATTTAAGTTTTTCTATCAGGGCTGACACCTTTTGTCAGTCACAGATTCATAACTCGCTTAACAGGTTAACCTAAGATTCACGTGATTTTTAAGGGAATATTTTCTGTTACAAAGAAAAGAGATACAACCTTCCGGTTTTTTGCATTACATTTTTTGACATTTCACTTATATATTTAAATATTTGCGAGTAAACAAAAGAAATAATACACCTTGTGCGATGGAGAGTACCTGCAGATTGCGCACTGTGAACTTCCAGTCGTGCGACCGTTTTCTCCTGTCACAATCACAAGTACCTGAAGCAAATTTGGTCACCAAATTATAAAATAGAATTAAATTCTCTGAAGCTTATACCAGCATTTAATTTAAAAAAAATGTCTGTCGTTTCAGAAAAAGGTCTTTTTTGCACCATTTTTTTTTATTTTTACCTTTTGAGAGCTTGGGAAAATAATGGATCAATGCAAATTATACATTTCTGTGATATAAACTTCAGAAAACACGATTACCTTTCTTTTAAGTAAAAAGTGAAGCAAATCGATCTAATATTTCCCGAGAAAATAGTTTTTGAGTCTCCCAGTTTGAAAAACAAGGTTTAGAGAAAAACAAATTTATAATTTTACAATAGCTTTACGTTCGACGAGCAAAAGCCTGGTAAGGAAATGGAATATCACGAAACCGACCCTGGGTAACATTCTACACACTTGGGGATGCAAAATGCAAAATAAAAGAAATAAAAATTATGCCCGAAAGAAGTAAAAACTCCCCTCAATATGACAATATTCAAAGGAATAATTATGAAGACATTTGGATAATGTTAAATTATTACAGGATTAAATAGATTCAATAACTATCCAGTGATTTATATATTCTTTTTATTGTCACTTAGTTAGGAAAAGTATCACCTAAATTCAGGGCCGAAACTGGCCTTTTTTGCACCCGTGGAAAACATGGATTTTGGCGCCCCCCCTCCCCCCCCCCCAATTCCGCAAAGTATATTTACAAAAAGAATTTTACTAATTTTCTAATAGCCGACTTATTTTAAAATTTCAAATATGTAAAACTGAACTACGTAATCTCCAATGGTGGATCCAAAGGGAGGTCACGGTGGTTATGACCCCCTTCTGAATACCAACAAAATAGTCTAAAGATCATTTTAAAAATGAAATACAGTAAACACTCTGTAAGGCGGACTCTGTGTAAGAGGGAAATCTGTCTAACTCGGAAAGATTTACAAGTCCCTGCGAATCCATAGGCATAGAGTAAACTTTGTCTAAAGCGGAATATTGTCTACCACGGAAAATTTTCTAGGTCCCGATTGATTCCGCCTTAGACAGAGTTTACTGTATATAGTAGATTTCCGATTATCCGAGTCTTACTTATCCGAGATTCCGCTTTAACCGAGTTATTTCCTTCTGATGGACTAATGGCTTCCATTATTATGAAATAGCCATTATAAATGAAGTGTTAGGCGAAGATGAAAGAGCAGTCGTAAAAAGCTAGAACTCTGATTTTCTGGTTATAATGGGGAAAAAATGGCCATGATTTTTTTTATTTTTTTGAAAAGAAAATGATCCATTCCAAAGGTATAATCTTTAATTTGGCGCCCATTCGTTCTGGCGCTCGGGGCACATGCCCCCTTTGCCCCCCCCCCCCCTTAGTTTCGGCCCTGCCTAAATTAGTAGCAAAATTTAAAGAATAAATCATATGTTTAAAATAAAAGAATCACTAACGGTGGGAAGAGATTTAGGTAAATGTTTTATTTTCATTTTATTGCTAAATTCTGAAGCATAAATGAAGTTACAATAGTAAATGAACATTTTATAATGTGTAGAATAATAAATGAATAGAATGATAATGTGTAGAATAATAATGTGTAGAATAATAATGTGTAGAATAGTAAATGAATAGACATTTACTATCATTGCTACAGGTAGATAACAACAAAAATAATCGTTACGAAAAGTAAAATCAATTTAAATTGACCGGTACTTAGTGCCGTCAGTCACGAAAGAGTAAATTCGTAAATAATATCAAAAATAGATCTGTAAATAACTGCAGGTTTTTGTCCTAAAAGCATCAGTTTATAGGCATATACGATCACACATTTAAAAAATATGTATATATATATATATTTTTTTTTTTTTTTTTTAAGTAAAGTTATTTAGTACTATCATAATACGTAGATTTTTAGAGTCTATTTAACCGTATAATTAAAACGTATAATTGTTTCCTCTGTCATATATTATTAATGCTGGATGTCATATCTGGCATTTATTGTTGAATTATTAGTTGATTTTTGCCGGGCAAAAGAACTTGCCATTGAAACAGCACAGTAAAATGAAATGAAAGTTCATTGGACAATACCAAATTTGGTAATTAGACATAATGCAGAAAATAAAAACTAATTGTAATAGTGGATAGTTACAAATACGTGGGGAAAATAATTACTGCTTCTTTTGCATCCCGTATAGGGTGCAGCCCCCAGTTATTAACACCTAACCAGTAACTGAAACTTCATCAAAAGTCTAACTCAAATAAGCATTTTTTGGTAAAATTCTGCAAAGTAATGTCATATAGTGGTAACTTAGACACTTATTTTTTTTTGGAGTCGATTTTTTCACCACTAGTAGGCCAAGATCATATTCATTGAGGAAAAACTTTTGATAGCACCAAAAAAAAAAAAAAAAAAAAAAAAAAAAAAAAACATTTTGAGGCATCCGTGTTATATGTACTTAAGGTAGTGCTTTTTTTTACTCTAGTGTTTTTTTTTTACTCATGCAGCCATCCTAAACTTTTTCTTAAAGTTATATGTTTAGAAATTACTTAAAATATGCCTATGATACATTAGGATCGTGATTTCTAGTTTATAGTTATTTTATTTAGCTTAATGGTGTGTGTGTGTGTGTGTGGGGGGGGGGTGCCAGTTATTGGTTCCAGTAATTTCATTTCACCAATCTCCGACAGAGGCGTTAATTATTTGTAATATTAAAGAAAGTTGAAATCCAATATTTGAACTGTTTAAAAGAAAGTAATTATAAATTAAATTTATCTTGTAGTCAACACCATTAAAATTGAAATTGTTCTATCAGGGCCTGACACCATTTATCACTTACAGGTTCATAAATGTCAGTTTTTGGATATATTCATTACTAATAATTTAAAACATGAAAAAAGGGACACAAACATTTGTAGTATAATATCATATAAATAAGATTTAAATATTTTGTTTTTATAATAAAGATTAAAGTGTTTCTAAAGCATAATATCCTTGAAATATAAAATAACTTTTTTTTTTTTTTTTTGCTTTATCTTTACAAGTAAAGCGCCAGACAATGGTTCACTTTGTGTCAGTTATTATTTTTTTCAAAATGGAGTTGGTGTCAATTACTGGATTTATTGACCATATTTGGGTCATTCTCACAATCTTTTGTCTTTTGGGGGGAAAAATCTGGCGAAATTAAACTTGCTAAAATAACATTTTAATCTGATAGACGAATGCCTTAATGATTCAAAATAAAGAAAAAATGGTCAGAAGCGAAAATTATTTATTTAACTGAGGTTTATGTTAAACTTATGTTATGGAAAATTGAACTTTGCGTGTTTAATTTTCCCTACCATTTTACCACTAAAATGTTTTATTTTCTTCGAAATTTTTACTTATAATGAATTTGCATAGTACTCACAGGACATTCAAGTTAGAAATAACAACAATGTAGTATTTTTAGTACAAAATTTTGGTATAACATTGTCTTAAGTGTATTAAAGAAGGGACGGTAAGGTAAAAAAAAAGGCGACGGTATAGGAAAAAAGGGACGAAATGAGAAAAAAAAGGAACGGCAAGGATGTAACGGTAAGCAAAATTACCACCTATTTCAGGCAAATCATATTAAGACTAAGTGATATCCACAATGTTCATTGATTTTTGGAAACAGTTGTGAACATTGGATTAAATAATTTTTTTTTTTTTTATTTACCTCGAAAAGTGCAGGAATAAACCTAGGGGACGGTAAGACTACCAATAAGGCCAGGAGCTTGAAATTGATATTTAAATGCTGATTTAAATTCTGCAGTAAATTTCCTGTCAAAGAATTTTAGACATGCTTTCTCTAGCGTACTTCTGCATGAGAAAAAACTTGAAAAAAATTCTGTGGCTGCACCTGAAGTGATTTTTTGTATAAGTTTAGCAAGAGGGACGGTAAGGATGAAAAACCCAAGGACAGAGTTCAAAAAATAATATCAACCGTAAAAATGTGTGCAGGTTAATTTTTTGCAACATATTTATATAAAACAATTGTCCCAGTTTCGGAAAAAAATTACATCGAATTACTTTTATTGAAACAATTTTATACAGACAGCTCCAAACTTAAAAATCAGCATCAGGGACACGGGACGGTATAGGAGTTTTCCTGGTATTTGGAACCCCAACATCGTCCGAATCTTATTTATCTCGTTAATATTGTTATGCAATCATGCAATGGAATGTTCCCCAGCATATGAAATAAAAAAAACACAAAAAAGTGTATTAAAATAAAAATTATTATTCAGGGACATGAAAGTCAAAAGATTGTGAGAATGCCCCATTTATGAAAAAAATTACTTTTTAATAATACAATGTAAAATTTTTGAGAATTTTGTCAGCAGTATTTTTTTAATGTATCTATACTATCCTTTCAAAGAAAAATTAGTATAAAGTGGATTTAAAATTTTGTAATAGTGATTTGAACAAGAAAAAATCCTTAAGGTATTAGTTACTGGAGGTTTCACCATATCTGTGACACACGTGCAATAAACAGGACAAATTCAGTTTTAAATTTTAAGCTTCACTATTTGCTAATCAAAATTTTTGCTTTATTTATTCGAAAATTTCTGTAATTCTGCTAATAAGATAAATATATTACATTTCGAAATTATAGGGATATAAACCCTGATAATAAATGATGGCGGGAAATCCTGTCTAATAAATTAAGTAGGTTAAAGTCATTTTAGAAAATGTTGCAGCTCTCAAATAAACTAGTATAATATTGTGCTTTCTGGTGACTTTTAATGCAATGGTGAAGATAAAGTTGGCCTAAGGTCTTCTACCTTCGTGGCATAATCTCTTTACTATCTAAAATAATTAAACACATTCAGTGCCTTAGAATGCGTATATGAATATATACATACATATGTAGATACACATTTAGATAAATAATTTTTTGTCTTTAACCTCATCGTAGTTTACAAGTACAAAATATTTATTATAATCCGCATGGGAAAAAATGATAAAAAAATGAAACACACGAATCTGATAATGGCAGATGAAAGAAAATGCTAATATGTAACTAAAAAAGTATGCATCACACCGGGGTTGTAAAAGAGAATATAATTCAAACTAATGATAAAAGGCCGAAAATTTTGCATTAGAACCAATGTTAAAACTAGTTCTTTAATTCGATTTTTATTTATCACATTGCTTAATTAGAAAAAAAAAATACTATGTTAGAAAAATGATCGACCATATCGAGTCTGTGTTAAATAATGATACTCTCAACGTCTTAAAAAGTTCTAATGAAAAATCATAATGTGTGAAATTGATGTCTTAAAAACATTGGTCAGATGGAACCTTTAGTACTTACATAACTCAAAAGTTTATACGAAATTTAAAATTTAAAGGTTGGAGAAAAAATAGAACTAAAAAACTACAGCAAACATGACTTACACCTTTTTCTCAATATAATTTATTTTCATTACATATTCTAGTTCATTATATATTTCAATTCCTCCTACATTATTTCTATTATTATGTTTCTGTTCACGTCAATGGAAATATATTTTTGGATTTTTATGAAATATGCTTCTAGTTCTTCAATTTTATAATATGAAATATATATATATATATATATATATATATATTAAATTTATATGTTTACAACAATTAAAATTATAGAAAAGGTACGTTTTGCTAATGTTAAATAAGGTTAATTCCTTTAATAATAGCATAAATGTTATTTTCGTTTTTAAAATTGAATAACTCAAAACAATTTCTCAATGGATGAGAATTCGAATTGACGAGCATCGAATATCATAAAAAAATCTTAAAAAGCAAATAATTCTCTCATCGACTGACATACATAGATGTTATTACAGTTTCAACTATGGATTTATGATTTTAAAAATTTTGCATGTTATTGCGATACATATTTTGTATTAGAAGATTATCCAATTTTGAAATAGTCATATATTGATAAAATACTACACATTGAGTAAATTGACCAATTTCGTGATTATTTTCATTTGCTTTTAGAAAAAAAAAAAAAAAAAAAACTTTCATGAAATATTTTAAAATTATTTAAACTAAAAAAAAAAAAAAAATGCCTATCAAATTTGGACACCCCCCAGTCAAGGGCAGAGATGTACGGTCTCGTCAATCCGTACCTTAAGCTATCTCTGAATTAAAGGTCTGAATGGGCCCAGGCTTGGACCGAAGCTCGTACCCGGCCAAGCTCACGGGCCGGGACAAAACAATTAAACGGCCCCACCGGTTCGACCGAGCCGATATAAAAATTTAAACGAAGCTGATAAAATATGAATAATTTTCAATGGATATATCTTTTGCAAGAATAAGTATAAACGTGCTGCACGAACCGATGGTACTTTGACTACATCAATATGGAGATATAACATGTCCAGCATAGAGATCGGCATCGGATAGTTTCATCGTGTCTGAGCCCGGGCTTAATTTTTTCCGCAGATTCGGGCCGGGCAGGCATCAGGCTTACATTTTTTGTCGAGTGATTCCGGAACTGAACCTAATATCGCCCAGGATGTATCGGGCAGGCAATATATTTTGTAAAAATAGTAATAGCGATAATGAAGTTCTGTTAATGAAACCACTGGAAATATACCTTAAGGTTGTCCTCGAATTCCATGCTCAACTACGCGAAACTTTCTGACACATTTTCTGATCATTTTTAACTATAAGGGCGTAAAATTGACAGGCCTGGCTATTGTAGCGATTTGGAATCGAACAGCTTTTTCCATTTTTTGATAAAGGAATTACGTATCGAGTTATGATCAATTCTTTTCACGTGACCACAGGTTTTCTCCTTTCCTGTGCTACCGCGTCCGGAAATTCGATTAAAAACGTCAACTTTGATAGTATTTTCTGAAAGAGCTTTTGCCTTTATCAAAAATTGGAAAACGCTATTCGGTTACACATATTATGAATAAGAAAACCTGCCAATTTTATGTACGTTTCTGAACAAAAATGAAATCAGAAATGTATCAAAAAGTAGCTCTTTTGGATTTGAGAACAGTCGTAATAAATTACTACACAGCTTCTAAAGTTATGATGTTTTTAACCTTGTTTTTTATTTATTCAAACTAAATTAATTTTTGTAATGAATCTTTATTTGAATGTTGAAAAGTCTAACAGTCTAAGTAATCACTAATGTCTAAGTAATCACGCACACTTTTTGTGTATGTTTTGTCTTGCGAACACATAGTAATCTAAAATATACTGTAAAATTTTTCTATAAATATATATGCAGTATTCTTTAAAAGAATATTTCTTTAAAAGTATCAGTATTCTTTAAAAGTATGTTAAGGAAAACCGGAATTTTTTCTAAAAATTGAGTTTGGCCGGACCGGGCTTGATTTAATTGATTTTTGCACTGGCCAGGGTTGTTTTCACTAATTTTTTTACTTTTCTGGGCCATGAACTGTGAAAATATAAATTTGTCTGGCCCGGGGCGAACTTTTAATTTTTACACCGGGTCGGCCAAGATAGCTTTCGTTCAGGCAGGCCCTGGAAAATTCAGTCCTGGTCTGAAATCTGGGCCTGAAAAATCGTGCTAACCTCTACTCTGAGTGCGTCTAAGTAAACACTCAGGATAACAAGCATAAAAACGGAGTACCTAAAGTTACGAAAATTTTATAGCACATTTGAGTAAATTGAAGAAATTCGTAATTATTTTCATTTGCTTTTAGGAATAAAACTGTCATGCAATATTTAAAAATTACTTAAAATTTAAAAAATGCATACGAAATTTGAAGCCCCTCCCTCAATTAAGGGCCATGAGTCGAGTCGTGGCCTCGTCAACTCGCGCCTTAATCAGGCTCTGAATGTGTGTAAGCAAACACTCAAAATAACAGGTTTAGAAACGGAACGCCAAAAGTTACGAAAATAGTTCTGTCGGACATTTTCTGCACTAGTCACATAGCGTCAGACGATGATTTTTTAGGATTAGGATGATTTTGACAGCGTTTAGATTGTGCATATCAACTTTTTGGGGGTTGAACTTTGAAACAACTATCTAACAACTATTGTAACAACAATGTGCGCTATGGTATAAAAGAAATATTTCTTTTTTTATTATTTTTATGTTTATGTTTTGAAATACCTCTCTATCCCATGTTTTGAAATACGTCTCTCTCACATGAATTGAAATACCTGTCTATCTCATGTTTTGAAATACCTCTCTATTTCTTGTTCTGAAATACCTCTCTATCTCATGAATTGAAATACCTCTCTATCTCATGTATTGAAAAACCTCTTGTCATGTCGTGCTTCTCGGGATCCGAAAAAAAGACATCCGGATACCCGATATAACCGAGGTCATTAAAAGTTCAGAAAATTTATAATAAACAAATTAATGCTTTATATTTGCTCCGAAAACTTTAACTTATACGTATATTACAATTTTCTCAACAGTATGAAATTACCTTTCATGTATTGCTGATTTTTAAAAAGTTAAATTAAACTAGATCTTTCTATTAACTTTCTTTTCGGAAGATATAAAAAAGAGCAATATATATGAATGAGCGATATATCGAAATGCGATTTTATGAAGAATTACTGCATTATCAATTACATCAGCTGCTCGAGTTGGTCTTGCTTTTATAGTTTCGCGCGGCTTTTTTTAATTGGTTATATGAATAAGAAACAGATCAGCTTGATTGACTTGAGTACAATATTCAGCTCAAGACATTGGGCTCCCATTTGAAGATGACTGAGTTATAGCTTTGTTATAAAACATCAAATCCAAATCCATCAGAGTGTGTACAATTTGAATGTCAACAGTTCTATGAATTAGAGCTAGTCATATATTATTTAATTTTTTGTGAAATAACGAAGAACTACTAATAATCATTTATGTTAAATGTCATCATGTAAATTTATAGAAAGCTAAAACCAAGATTCTGTTAAACAATAATTAGGATAAACTATTCAATAAATTTACTACACTCTGTACAAATAGATCTATAAAAATAGCCAAGACTGTAATTTAACAAGCATAGGAATACTGAAATTTCATACGGAAAAACCGAAGACAGTTCTGGCTTTGTTGTTGACACCATGATTAAATTACAGAATTACGGGTGTTTACCGGTGCGAAACATGGATATTTCGTACTGGTGCATCATAGTAGAAACGAGGTTTTTTTGCAAAATGGACGAGAACTTCATTGTTACAAAAAAGTCACAAGAAATCTGAAACTGGCATACACCAGCCGTAAATCGAAAGGAAATAGATACCACTTCTTGTATTCCGCTATACAAAAATTCCAGTGCAAACACTAATTTCTTTTACCAATCTATAAAAAAATGTACGAACTAATGACCGAGAATATTGTTAGAATGCTTTCAATCAAGAATAAATTTACCTATAATCTCTGTTTATTTTCTGTATTTTTACCGAAAGTGTTTACAGCGTACACGTAATATTTAAAAAGTACCACTTAAATACTATATATGTAGTTTTAAAAAATTGTTATTCAATAAAAGCATTTCTTTCTTTTATACTTTATCTAAATTTTATATACATCCAATCCCTTACAAAAAACAACAACGAAGAATTTTGCTTTCTTCTCTAAAATTATTTTGTTTTAGATGCCGTTTATTGCGTAAAAATACGAAACATCAACAGTTTGTCTCTTTAATTAAACGGTCAATTATTTCAATTGATTTATTTTGCTTTCGAGCGTGTTTAAAAACATGACGCACATTAATTTGATTGTCCTTCGGCGGAAATCGGAAGAATAAAGCACTAGCTGTCAAAATTATTTCAGAGGAATTTTTCTGTCATTTTAAAAAGGATTTACTGATTTCTTTTAGCTATGATTTACGCAGATATATCTGATACTTCTTCATTTGTTCACCTTTACGAATAAACGAAATAATTTGATTTTCATCGATCTTCTGTTTGCTGTGTTATTCTGTCCATTAACTTTCGTATTTTTCTTTTCTTAAAGATAAAAACATTTGAGTTACTTTTCAGTTTAGAGGCATGTCTGATTAACTTGTTAAATTAAGTATAAAAAAAATGTTTGATAAAAAAATAATAGTAATAGTATGCTGTTAAATACAGGGTGTCGAATAATTATTTATACAAACATTTTTCGTTGATAATATATGTAAAGGAAAACATTTTTTGTACAGGAAACTTAATAGTCACAATTCATTTATCCAGTTAAAAATACAGGGCGTCTCTGTCCAAGTCATAACCAGATTTCTGCTTATAGCTTTATCAATAATGAACATATTGTGACTATTTTTTCAATCGGCTTACTTTGGAGAGAGTCATTCAGATTGTAGCTAGCAGTCAATCTGGTGTCACCGACCGAACTACAGAGCATTTCTAGCACTTCCCATTATGTCATCACATTTCATATAAAGTAAAATCATTCTCATAACATTACGTTGAAATATATTCATTATTGTACAAAAATGCTGCTTGCAATAAGACACCCTGTATTTTTGACTGAATAAGTGGGTTGATACCTAGGTATCCTGCGCAAAAATTGTTTGTTTTTATGTTTAGTACTATATCTTTGTTTTATCACCCCAAAATGTTTGTGACAATAATTTCGAGACATCCTGTATGCTGTCGCAAAAAAAAAAAAAAAAAAAAAAAATGCGTAAAAAGTTGTCTTATAGCGGTGAGTCGTTCGTAGTGAGACAAATTTTTATAAAACGTTAGTTAAGAATTTGATATAATTGACTTAAGAAATTTCAGACTTTATATATTAAATTAGACTTTAAATCAGACTTTATACATTACTAAATACATTAAATCAGACTTTATACATTAAATTATTAGGAGCATCTTACATACATAATTTACTACTACGTAAGGAATAGGAACAGAAAAAAAATTCACTTTAAAGTAATATTAACATTTACCTTACTATGAACTATAGGTCTGTACGAGCCGAAATTTCCAGGCCCAGGCCCGGACCGACTCATAGAAAAAAATTCGGCCCAGCCCGGCCCGATAAAAAAATTAAAAGTTCGATCAGAGACCGGCCCTGAAAATTTAAAATCTCGGCCCGGCCCGAGTGAATTTCTGCAAAACATTGACTTTTACGTCAATTTGGTTAAAAATTTGTCCCGTACGAGAACTTCTGATCAAAAATATTTTACTTTTTTTTTCATGTCTATAATCTTCATTTTTATAGAAGCGTCACAGGCTGCGATATTTATTTTTTTTAATGAATATCTATTCCTTGTATGTAAACGCTTCAGTTATCATTAATATAGTTAATCCATATTCCATGTATGGAAGAGTTAAAAATCTGAAAAATGCTATACAGTAAAATCTTCTAAGACGGAATTGCATAGAAAAGAAAAAAAAAAATTCGTTATAGAAAAGTCCCCTTCTTAGCAAGTGTAAATGTATTATATATTATTTTCTTACGTATTAGTACATTAATTTTGCATGGATCAACACGTTTTTCAGTTTAAAACAGGATTCCGTTATAGGCAGGTTCCTTTTCCCACGTTTCACTATATTTTAATTTAGCTATATTTTAATAAGCGTAAAAATCTACTATTCTTTAAAAGGAATAAATTTTAATGTTTAAGTGTAAAATAATGGCGATTTAAAAATGTAGGCATTTTTTGCAAAAATTTTTGGGCCATGCCTAATTTAACTGACCTTTGAATGGACCAGGCAACGCTGAGACAATGATTTTCATACGGGCTGGGTCAAAACTAGGACTGAAAATTTTGGGCTTTGAAGACTAGGGATGAAACCAGTCACGGCTCTATACAGAAAAAATAAGTTAGGCTCGGCCCGGCCCAGCCTTCAGAAAAGAGCTGAGACCAGGCTCTGCCCGAGTGCCTCGAATGAAAATCGGCCCGCGCGGGCCGGGCTCGGGCTTCGGGCCACGGGCCGGCCAGTGCAGATCTCTACTGTGAACCACACCCACTTCATAGCGAGACAATGCTGATTTTTTATGCTCTTCACCAATAGATTCAATAATATGATATATGACGTGGTTAGTTCGTGGAATTTTGAGCATTCATATAGTGTACCTATTATTCATTATGGAATAAATATAATTGTAATGGTACATAATTATATACTGTTTCACTACGTACCAACTTGTTGTGTCTCACTGTGTACGACGTCAATTTGTTGGAAGGAAAATGGTTACGTACTTCTTTCTTCGGCTTTGTTAGAGTTATATCATGGTATTAAATGGTCATCATTTTTATGCGGTTCTCAAATTTCCTGCTTAACAAATATTTCCGACACATTTTCTAACTCGTTTTTAAGCGTAAAGGAATACAATTGGCATGAGTGACTATTAAAACGATTTGAAATAGAATGGCGTTTTCCATTTTTTGATAAATTACTTATCGAGTTATAAGTGATTTTTTATCTGATTGCCAGAAGTTTTCTCCTTTCCCGCAGTATCACGTCCGGAAATTCGGTTCAAAATGTAAAATTTAACTGTATTTTCTGAAAGGTCTTCTGCCTTTACAAAAAAATGGAAAACACCATTCGATTACATAGTTTTGTAATAAGAACGCCTGCCAATTGTAGGCGTTTCCGAACAAAAAAAGAAACACAGAAATGTGTCAGAAAGTAGCTCCTATGGATTTGAGAACACCTTAAAAAACTCTTGCTATCGAAAAATAGTTTAGTAAGATGCAACCTTATTTCTCCAAATTTATTTTACTATACATTTTTTTAAATGTTGCTATTAGACGTTGTGGGTGTGACATAATACGAGTGTGAATTGTTGCGTGCGTGACATTGATTAAATGTCACATTCACAACAATAAGTTTTGCATACATAAAAAAATACTACATCAAGGAAGTAGAAGATAAGCATTTCTAGATGATGAAACATAATGTTTTTGATGGAGAAATACCTTTGTCGAAAATTACTCGATTGTAATTGAGAATGGAATCCAATGTGCAAACGAGTCAATTCTTTGTTAATAGCTATTATTCCATACCCTGAAAGTAACTATCAATCATGCGTAGTTGTTTCAGATGAACTGAACAATGGGAAGCACGTAGTCTGGTTCTACATGAACTTCCTCTTTAAACACCTCAAAGAGATGTTGTACATTTCAGGACTGCCAAATGGTCCGCCAACTGAACATCAATATTTTCTTAGAAAACATTTCTTTTTAGGTTTTTCTTGCAAATGGTACAGAAACCACTTTCGGAGGTTAATTCTAGCGCAAATTCTGTTGAAAACTACCATGAAATTTTCTGTTAAAAAATTTTGGTTAAAATGGGAGCCCTGACATTTGTGAATATATTCATACATTTTCTGATGGTTGTACTGCTGAATTTAAAAACATATACATTATTTTATGCTTAACAAATTACCAAAAGGAAGATGGCGTTCATGCAACATAGATTTTTTGTCATATGTCATCAAAAGGGGATGAAGATGGAGAAGTGTGAGACTGAAGAATGTCGTTTCTAGTGTTCTTTTTTAGAAGGCTTAGCAGTATAGTCCAAACAGCTACTGAGTTCGCTAAATGTACAAAGGCAGTGCTAGAGCAATAGAAGTTTTATACTCCCCTATCAGCAAAATGAAAGGTTCTATTGTTAAAATGCTTGCTGAACTGTGGAATAAAATAAAGGTTATTACAAACATTCAAAGCTTGCAGTATTGCAAATTACAGCAGAAGTTGCTGATGTAGAAACGATATACTTAATTTAAAAATATACATTAAATATTTTGAAATTAGAAAACTGATATGAAGCAGAAGATAGTTATCTAGTAATCAATGGTTTTGTGGAGTTGTTTTTGTAATCTTCTTTCTGAAGACGAAAATAAATACTCTGTTGATAAAATATTAACCCTTTCCACTCAATTAAAAAAAAAAATTCAGTTTGCAAATACACTCGTAATATTTTCTCCAAAAAATGACTTATATGGTTGCCGCGAAAATATCACAATTGAATATTGCATACCCCTATTTTCGTAAAGAAAAAGACATACAATTTAATTACAAAAATTGTTTGGTTATATAAGGCTAATTTTTGTATTACAAAATAGTGGTAACAAAAAAGGCATAAAAGTTGGTAACTATAGTTATGGAAGGTGGAAGTTTGTCTCGAGAGTTCGCATTTCTCAATGTGTCGTGAATTATCGTAATATGAATTTACTTAAGAAAAATGTGTTTTAAAAAATATCTGAATTATTTCGCATCTACCTTATAAAGATTCGATTTATTGCAAAGAATGAGAATAAAACCTGGATTTCTTGAACAACTCTTCCAGTTTTACACGTGCATAGGGCTTTACATTGCTTCTATATTCTATAATCTATTTGGATGACATACTTGAGTGTCCCAAATTTTGCTGATTGATGTTTGCTTTTCATTTCCAAGGGAGATTCCCCAGCCCGGAAATTAAAAAAATTATAAAATTCCGAGGATATAGAGTCAAGGAGGTAGCTTGCGAGTGACGATGAAGCCCCCCCCCCCGCCAGGAACGTAGGCAACAGATAGACCTCAAAGTCTGTTAAAGTAATATTGATATTTTTATGATTCCAAATAAAAATAATATATGTTGCCTCATAAGAAAAGGTTGATTAGCAGCATGTGCCTTTTAACGTGATACACTTTAAAAATTAAATTCTAATAGCAAAACGTTTGCAGGCATAATCGTTTTACACATATCTGGTGCCGAAGAAAATAACTGTCTGCAACAAATTTTTGCCTTACAGTGCGCGAAATTTGCAAAAACAGGGTTTTCTGAAAAGAAAGTCACAGTTTAAAAATAAATTAAAGTCTTTGTTAAACTACGCATATTAATTTCAAATTGACTCATTTATAATTTAAATATTTTCGTGGGTTTTTTTTTCCTTCTATATTAAAAAAAATATATATGAAGAACAAAAAATCGATTTTTTGAAGGTTTAAAATTGCTTACCACACCAAAAATATATATAATGTGTTTATACAAATCACTATTATGTAAAATACTTTGGTGTATGCAGCGGTGTATAATTTTCAAGGGCTTTTTTCAGGCACATGCAAAAAATTTTGTATAAACCGTAGCGTCGCATCGTTTCTGTGGAAAAATTCATTATATGAAGTGCATGTGAAATTTCGAAGTTGATCAGGAATGTAGGTATTTTATGTGGGAAGATTGGTAATTATGTCCATGACTAAAAGCTGATTAAAGCCTAGAGAAAATATATAGTTATCTAAATGTATATTTATATTTCTCTATCAGTGTTCTAGGACGTCAAAAATGTTTAATTTTTTGCGAAAGTACCGGAAAAGGGACCATAATATGAATACCAAGACCGGGTGCTCTCTTTAGCTTGATCGGACCCTGTCTATGTCTAGAGGAGCAATTTTCATCATTTTGTCAGGAGCGCAAGATCATCTTGGCCCTTCGGACTTATGGCGGTATATAATCTGCAAGTTTACTTTATTGCCGTAGTTCCCCGAATTCCCTTTTAGGGATACATTTTAGTTTCGGAATATGTTTCGATTTTTATTTAATAACTCATCCAGAGAAAATTCATTTTTATTTACTAACTCATCGAATAGAGAAAATTTTCGATTTAAAATTTTCGACGGATTTACATGTTTTATGATATCCCTAAAACAGTTTGACTATTTTTGGAATATGCCTGCATTTCATTTTTGTCTATTAAATCACCCATTTTCTAAGCCGGAACGGGATTTTTTTTTTACTTAACTTGAAATTAGTTATGAATACCAGTTCAATAAAGGTTTCCTACTAGCTAAAACTAATCAGGAAAGAGTTTTAACATCAGGGATAGCATCCATATTTACCAAAAATAAATTTTTAAATGTAAAACAAAAAAGTAATTTTTTTTCTGATCTAGTTTCATTTTGTAAAAAAAAAAAATAATAACATGTCCGAAAAGTGTGTCTATTACTCCCAAGTTTAAAAAATCGCCCGAAAGAAATTTTTCCTGTTTATCGCCCCCTAAAGGGTTAACCACTAAAGGGGGCGGTGTCAAAATTGGCCTCTTTAAGAATAAATGTGTTAGATAAATGTTTAGTTTTAATTAAGTGTCGATAAACCGATTTTACCCGAAACCGACCCGGCACATGATTCGGAGTCGGCCGGGTTCATGGTAATTTTTTAGATGTGGCTCAGTTCGGGTCGAGTTGACTGTAAATGTTAGGTTTTGACTCTTTCTGGTGCGCTTAAAGTTGAACCAATTTTTTAAAAGATAATCCTGATTATTTTTCTGATGAAAAGATAAAGTTTGTGTATTTGAATATTAATGAGTGTATATGTGATTATTATTAAATATATATATATATATATATATATATATATATATATATAATTCATATTAGAAATATAATCGTAGACTATTTTTCCATAATTGTATTAAAATAGGGATTAATTATATTTCATTTTGGGATCGATTTAGGGTTGAAGTATATTGGATTTGCATTATGTTCCAGGTTGACTTTATGCAGAAATTTCGGTTTCGTGTCAGGTAAAACCCAAGTCTAATGCGTACTTCCGGAATAGCATACTATATGTCAACTAAAAACCCATTTAAAATTCTGTTAATTTTAGATGTGGGTGGGCCCTCCTTTAACAGCTGACAGACAATATTTTCAGCCCAAGTTCTGCACTGCTGAAAATTGTAATTTTCTAAACAATTCTATAAATAAATTTTCCGTAAAGAAAAACATCATAATATTTTAAAGCTTAATTCTGAAAACCGCGTTGAGATACGTGCATAATCAGCCCAGTCTTTATTGGGTAAGTTTAGACTTTTGATAACTTTCGCTGACCACCATGAAAGTTTCTTTAAAAAAATCATGTTGGATCTTCGATAACGAAGTATTTAAAAAAACTTCAAGTAAACGTATAAAAAACTTAACATTTTTCGTGACATAACTTAAAACAAAATGTATTTTAAAAGTTTGACCCGTGAGATTGAAAAATCTGACTCAGCAATTTTTTACGTAAAATGTGATTTTATTAAAATATTTTATAATCACAGAATGGTGTAAATCATTCAATTATTCCCTTCGTTTTTTAATTGAAATTTTCAGAAAATTGAACTAAATAATGTTCTGTTAAAAATGAGTGTATAAAATAATAAAAATATACTGATTTTTGAGTATTTTCTCAGGTTATGATAAGCTCCGTGTATTTACGTCTCAATTTTGCAAAACACGTGTACTCATTTTTTTTTCTTTTTGCGTGCGTGTTTGTATCACAGAATTTTAAATAAAACGAGACACGTTTAGTATCGGTTGGTTGGTTTGGGATATGAGTTTTCATAAATGTAAAATATGATGTAGTTTAAATCGAAGGTATTTGAAGTAGTAATTAAAGCTTACTTTAAATATTAAAAATATATGTCGAATAAATAAGTTCTGAAAACAGATTGGTCCCTTTGTATGTGCATTTTCAACTCTAACATTGTTCTTATTACACTTACAAGATTGGATGTGTAATATACGCTCCCCAAAAGATCTTTGATTTCAAGGTGTTTTTCCGTTGCTTTATTACTGTACAACAGTTCATTATGTTAACTGTTTATTATTGTACAACAGTGATTTTGTCCTAGAACTGAAATTAGGTGATTATAGATCAGTGTTCGGCGCTGATTCCGAATATGCTTTCCGTTTATCTCTAGGCGGTCCAGGTTTTGAGAAATTTGCATATTTAAATTTATGCAAATTTAAGCTTTTTTGTGCTATTTTATGCAAATTTTAGGTGCAATATATGTCACATCTAATTACGTTTTCTAGATAATGACTACTCGACTATTTGCTTCAGATAAATGTCACGATTTGCATATTCTTAACATTTATTTATCAGTTATTAAGCTTAAATTGCATATTTTTCAATTGTGTAATGTTTACATCACTATCAACTTAAAAATAGTTGCCACAGAATTGACGTAATGTTTTTCTAGACTAGATTTTTATGCTGATTTCAAATCTACAGTCTGTTTTCTTATGTCATATCTAGTTTTTGAGTAAGATGAATTTCTACTTTTGCACCTCATTATCACAGGTTCGATATAAAATGCTTTTTAGGGGTGTGTAATTCATTCACAAGAAGGTGAACAGGGTCAGATTCATATCAGAGACATAAACAAAAATTTATATAATCCAAAAAAAATAAGTAGTAGAATCTATCCTAACTAGTTGAAGTTTATCATACAAAGTATCATAAAAAGCTATTTCTGGCTTTTTTGACCAAAAACTAAAATTTCACTTTTTTCAAAAACTAGACGTGATAGAAGAAAACAGATACAAGATTTGAAATCAACTCAAAAAAATGGTTTAGAAACATATTAGCGTACTCGTACGGCAGAAATATTTGAACGTCAAGAAACATTATTAGAAAAACATGAAAAATATGCAAATTAGGTACAATATTTCACAGTCGCATGTCAGTATAATCTCAGAAACAACGTTTTTGGGAAGTAAATTGGGTAGTAATAATAACATAAAGCAAAAAACTCTGTCTGATATTGCTTTATACCCTAAATTCGCAAATAATTGTATAAAATGTACTAAATTTGCATAAATTGAAATATGCAAATATCTCTCAAACTTGACGTGCTGGAGTAAATCTAAAGCTAGATTCGGAATCAGCACAAAAAACCGCATAAAAAACAACTAATTTCTGTTTTAGGACAGAGCAGAAGTTCAAATTCGTTGACCTGTGTTATCATTACAACACGAAAATTTCCACTTTGATTTTCCTCTTTTCTTCAAAAATACAGAAAATCCACCAATCTAGCGTTAAAATTAAGTACCTAATAATTTTCCGATATAAAACAGCATTTATGTCAAATCACATGGGATGATCTGATATTGTGCTGCCTCTTAGTTTTTCGTATGAGAAACGGAATTTTTATGTATGCGGTTTTTCACTCTAAACACGAAAAAATTCGAAAACCGAAGCTCTAAATTTCCAGATATTTTCCAGTAAAAAGACGGGAATTTCTTCAAATAAAGGAAAATATTTTCCAATGACAGGGGTACTCCAGAAACTTGATGTCTGTACGTCTGTACAACCTGCTGTCTTTTTACGTTTCTTGAGGAAAGAATTTTGAGAGTTTTATAAAAAAATATTTTACTTTTAATATAAGGCGATTTAACAAGTAGTTGAAGCTCACTTTAAATATTAAAAATAATGCCGGAAAAAATATATTCTGAAACAGCTTGGTCTTATTGTATGTGTGTAACGATAAACAAATGAAATAATATAATGAAAATCAAATACTTGCGTTAACTTTTAAAAATGACCGATTACTTTTTCATATGTATTTCTTCACAAACTTTTAGACTAGAACTGCTGTTTCCAAACTTATAGGTCACTACCCACTAGTGGTTCGCAGTGTTTCCAGTGGGCTACTTTTTTTAATTCAGACTCTTCACTGGAGCCACTTTTTGAACTCGTAAAATTCGCCTTATTTAATGACATATTAATTAAGGCGGAAACAAGGGGAATTTTACAATTTCAGAAAAGTAGTGCCAATCAAGAAATCTGAATTATAAAAAAGTAGCTCACTGGCAAGACTGGTGGTTCGTGCGCTATATTTTGGTGGGTTGCACAACGATTTGTCTGGGTTTCTGAATTATATTACAATAATTGTGTAATATAAAAAAATATACAAACACAACATGCTACAAATTAAAATGAAATAGTTACAGATAAATAATTTCGTGATACAGTGTCTTTTTAAATTTTGCAGCAGTTTGAGGCTAAAATTAACTACTTTCTATCCTTTCTATCCTTTCTATCCTTTCTATCCTGTATCCTACTCCCTCATAAGTCATAAATCCCATCAGCTTTTTAAATTGCAATTTTTAATAACACGTTTATTAATAAATGTGTTTTTCTTCACTTTATAACCTCTTCACTACTAAGTATTAATGCAATATTATTGATTATTACTGAATCATTTCTTCCTAAGTTTGATTTCAGAGCAAGTGTTTTAATTTATTAGCATTATTCTGAATCTTGGACATTGAAGCATATCATTTTGAGATCGAAATTCAATTAGTTTAGACTATCCTTTTCTAACACGATAAAGAATTGAGGTCCACATGAGTGGCCCTACGAGGTGAAAAGGATATAAGACGTTATTTTATAATTATTTATCTTTCACATTGCAATTAACTATTACTATAGTTGCGTGCATACTTTATGCAAAAATTCGACTGCTTCGTATTAGGATAGATTATGCAAAAATGTAAAAATGTATACACTGCATATTAGGTGAGACAAAAACATTTTTTAAGCTTTAAGGTTGGGCGCGTAACAACAAAGTTTGGGAATCTCTGGACTAAAAGACTCTAGGTCTGCATCTTTTCGTTTAAGAATAACTCTTTATTTATTTTATGATTAAAAAAGAAAATGTTGTGAACTGTTTTATTGCAAAAAAGTGATGCAACTTTTTGTACCCTAAATACAATGCAATCTCAATTTAACGGTTTTGATAGCTAAATTTTGAATTTCTTGGTTATTACAGTTTGGCAGGGTCGTAGCCCTGCATTTACTTCAATGAGATTGCAATTTTTTTTTTTTTTTTTTTTTTTTTTTTTTTTTTTTTTTTTTTTTTTACGATAACCTGTTGTTTTCATTACGATGTCACTATTTTGTTTTCTAATGCTTAAAAATGATATCATTTTACAAAGCCTAAATGCTATGGAGTAGTATTTTAATATCATACATGATTTTCCGGAGTTCATTCATTTGTATTTTCCGGACCATAATCTTAGATAAAGCACAGGATTGTATCTGTGTATTTGTTTTGTTAAGAATGAACCTGTTTTTTAATTTCTTATTAAAAAAATCAACATATGTAATTATGAGAGCATGGAAATGTACCTTTTTAAAAAATCAATATCGACTGCAATAATAGTATTGCAGTTTAATAAGATTTGACTCTCTATTTGTTTACATACGTTCTTAATTATAACCCAAGACTGTAACTTTTTAAGCATACCAGCAAGAATGAATTTTTGTCCCCTTTGAAATATCATGTGATTGAACATTTTAAAATTTCAAAGAGTAAAACAACAAGCTATTTACGATATTGACCCGTAACGAACGAATGCCGCCATTCACGACAACCAATTTTTATTACCACCCAAATGTGTTGTTTCGATTTTTTTTTTTTTTTTTTTTTTCGTATCACCTATTCCCACAAACTATTTTGCATTATTTATATGCTGAAATTTTGAGATTATATTGGGCGAAATTTTCTTTGCAAAAATACTGGTTTCCAAATTCAAGGATTTTGCACGTATTCGTGCCTAGCGGGTGCAAAATCCTTGAATTTGGACACCAGTGTTTTTGCACAGAAAAGTTAGTCTTATCTAATCTTAAAATTCTAGCAATTAAATAACGCAAAAATATTTGTTCCAAAAAGGGGCACAAAAAATTAAATAAATAAATAAAATAAAATAAAATTGGAAAAAATACATTTGAAAAAAAAGAAGGTTTTTCGCGAATATGGCATCATATGTTCGTTAACGGTTAAGAATGAGGCCGTCAAATTTTTAATGAAATTAATGACAAGCAAACTATTTAGAGACAGTAAACATAACCTCATTTGCAATGCAATGAAATTATACTCAAATTTGAAAAGTCTGAACAAAAACTTAAAAAAATATATATTTTTTATTTTTTAGTATTTATGTAAAATGAATAATTTAAAATTGAAAATAAACTTTTTGCCTGCCTTTTCCGTTAAAAGTAAACATTTGTGTGTTGAATATAACACACACCAGAAGTGGTATGAAAAGCAAACTTATTCCGAAAGGCGCGGATTCAATGAAAAGGCTAGTATTTGTTTTATTAGGAAAATATTATTTCACGCATTTAACATGTATAAATATAGTTAAAACAAAACTCAGATACAGAGATCAAAGACACTTGAGTAAATTGTAACTTTTCTAAAACAAAAATTGTCAATTGATGATCTGTTGTGCGCTAAAGGAAAGATTAGTTAAATAAACATCAAAGTTAATCTTATCGATGCTTCGAAATGTCTTCCAATACGTAAAAAATATAAATGCAGCTCTCCTCTTAGAAAGATGAGTCACATGACCTTTGGAGTAAAATGTTTAGTTGTAGCAGTGGTTTAACAGGATAATATATATATATATATATATGGATATTTGTCCTTGCAACCTTAATAAAATAAAATCTTTATATATAAATATATGTGTGTGATTTGAACATATGCAATTTAGTATGGATGGATGTAAAAAAAGACAAATGTTTTTTAATGTACAAAAATATAATATAACCACGAACAAAAATGTACAACAACGTCTTCTGTGTTACCCACGATTCAGAAAAACGTTTATGTTTCCAAACCTCAGAAATAAATATATTTTCGAGATTTAAAGAACCATTTGAATAGTTCAGAGGATAAAGGGGGTAAATGACGCAATTATCATTTTGAGAAAATGAGTTGCAAAGTTCAAAATCTTTATTGCGTTTACTGACAAAGGCCTCCTTTATCAATTAAAATCTCTGTGAGCATTAGGTTTTTTTTTTTATATAGTAATTTAACCCTTTGAGCTCTGGAGGTGAATTTCTTCAAAATGCCCAAATGTCACATTGGCACCAGTATTTTGCAAACAAAAGATTCGGCTTATAATATTCACGAAAAAACGCATTAATATATTTTCAAATAAATTTGATTGAATATTCCGGTGCCAATGTGACATTTGGAGATTAAAATTAAGTGGGGAGAAATTCACCCATCAGAGCTCAAAGGGTTAATAGATGGTAGAGGGCCGCTGATTATCTTCAATCATGTGATTAACTCAATTTTTTGTTATTTTGTCACAAACCACATTTTTCATCTGAGCTCTTCATTTATCAAGAAAAGTTTCCTTTGTCGCCAGTGACTTTCTGAAAAATTTCCAAATAGTTTTTATAATGTATCAATTGGCTTTTAAGATTCTCAATTAAATATTTTCAACTGCGTAATTGAATTTATACATGCAAGAGTGACAAACTAATATTAATTTTAATGGTAATAATATAATAATTATAATTGCTGTTCATTTATCATGTTTTTTGAACATGAAAAGTGAATTGAGAGTATCCGAAAACCAATATTGAGAGTTGAAAACCTGATTAATATACTTTAAAAAGTATTTGGAAACTTTTCCGAAAATCACTGGTAACAAAAGAAACTTTGTTTTTACAAATGATTCTTTAAATGTCCAAAATATTGGTTTCTGAGCTTTTTTAATCTAAAGAACGCTTTTCGAAGAGGTTATTATATATATTTTGTGGTTATATTACATTTTCCTATATTAAGAAAAAATTGTTTATTTTTAAAGTGTAGACAGAATTACTATAGTAAGATAACTTTTTACAATTGTTTAAAAAATCGATCACGGTGACATCAAAATGTAGTCACAAAGTTACCTGAGAACTTACAGGTGGTGAAAAATATTTGTTTTTACCCATGTTTGCTTCATTAACAAAATATTATTTTTATGTATTTAATTTGTAGAAATATAGTTAGAACAAAACTCAGATACAGAGATCAAAGACTTTTTAGTAAACTGTAACTTTTCTAAAACAAAAATATTCAATTCGATCAGTTGTGATCTAAAATAAAGATTAGTTAAATAAACATTATTTAATCTTATTGCTTCGTCGAAATTCCTTCCCACACGTAAAAAAATATAAAATGCACATTTCGGCGTAATAGTGTTTCACCGAGCCCATATTATAAAATACCAGTGTAAATTATGAGGACAAAATTTTACCTCCATGCTAAAACACAATCAAAGGATGCGCTTCCCGAATCTATGATTTTGTTTTGTAAAGCTAATCTGTTAATAAAGAGCAATGATAAAGATTATTCTTCCCAAAACAATGTCAATATTTTGTTTGAAGCACTACATAAAAACCCAAGCTTTTCAAAAAATTGTAATATCATTTTAAAAATAACAGCTTTATTTCTCCATTCTTCTGAAAGTTGCCCTGCATTTAAAATTAAAAGGCTCTGTAAATGGAAAATTATTCAAAGCTACCAGGGCAAATAAAATGAAACAATCTTTCTCCAGTCATCGTTATTAACAGCGACATAATTAGTCCCTGTGGAATATTAAATTGTGGTTCTGTTCATCAGGCAATTGATGTCCAGGTTCGTAACAATTTCAATGTGTTCTTGGAGAGAAACATTTAATTCTGCTTTGTGTCCAACCGTCGAGTTTCCGACAGTCATCAGAAAAGATTTGCGTCGAAATTGGCTTTTAAAATCTGGAGCCTGAATTCAATGAAATGAGCATGTGGGCTCATTTTTGTTGAATGGAACATCTATTTAATTGCGATCCAAAACTGTGGCTTGATGCAGAGGTAACGAAAGCATTTATTAATCAATATTTGATTTAATGGTCTTTGGAAACGTGAATGCAAAAATTTTTCTCCCCGTAATATTTTCCAAGTTATAACTTTTTTTTTTCTCTAGACTTTTAATGGGCGGAATGTGCTTTTAAAGCTTTGAATGGCCACTTGGCCATTTTTCTCAACACGTAATGAGAGTTTCGCCGCAAAATGTAAAAAAAGTTTTTTGGAAAATAAAGGGTTAAAAAATGTGGAAGAGGAAACGATGTCATCTAGGAAAAAGAATGTTACAAGGAAAAGGTTGCTTTAAGAATTGAGGACGACAGCGTAGATTCTAAATGAAATTTCTTGCAATGAAATATATTACTGCTTGAGAATCGTAATTAACTAAGTGAAGGCTCAGTAATTTGCAGATAGCATTCAAAAGCCTATTCTAAACTAGTGTTATATTCATTATTACTATGTATATTAACGTTATGATAAGTTATAAAAATAGGGCCTATTAATTATTCATTTGGTACAATAAGGCAAATACGACAATTTTACAAAAAAGTTTGTAATCACATAACGAAATAATAATTTTTAAATTTTACCGCAATTTGAAATGAGAGTATTCGTATCTTTTTGTTTGTGAGAAAAGTCTTTGACAACGAATATATAATGGCTAATTTTTTTACAATGTTGTTTTGGTGTCTTGATGACCGGATTCACAATTTATTTAAAATCAGTAATATTTTAAAAACGTTATGATTCCACCTTCATGAAAAATGATTTCTTTTAAAATATTTAAAATAATTCATTTCCAATGTGTATTGTATTATAAGATATGGCGTTAGTCTAGCACTAACTCAACTGCAACCCTCAAGTCATGTCCACTTGGATTGAGGGTTTTTTTTTTTTTTTTTTTTTTTTTCCGCAACAGTATAAAAGTTTCAAAATTGTACCCAAATCCAGATACTCCTGTCGAAAAGAAATATATAAATAAAAATAAAACCATATTTATGCAGTTTTTCTCGGGGGGGGGACGTATACTGCTTGATGTGGTGACGAGCTTTTGTCACACATATGATTCATGAACACAGAGAGATTCTACCATGTGAATGGATAAGCATTTTCTTTTAGGGTACCGAATATTGGTCTTAACTTGGATGAATTGTCTTTCTCATTAGGCAATGTATTACTGTTCAGATGAAAAAAATTTCGTGTACTTTCAAATGTATTCAAGGTCATGGTTGGATTACTGGTGGTACACTAATGACAGGGTTCCCAAATAATCTTATGTTTTTAAAGTTTGCCACGCTACTCAAGACAAAAATTCTTGGATACTTTATTATATCTGTTGAGCATATATTGAGTGGGTTACTAATATGTTTTAGAGCACTTCACAGGCTTGTTTGTTCAGAGATATGTTCGTAAATCTCTGCGAGGAAAATTACAACAAATAACATTCATACGGTGTTTTTAATGATAAAACTCTTTCAGGCAGAGAAACATCTCCAATAAACTTTATCGAAGGAGGATCTGGTTGAAGAGTTTGAAGCTTTCGGAAGACACACACACACAAAATCTGTTTACGTTTCAGCTGGCTGCTTTTGTTTTGACGTAGATGGAAGATTCACTATCTCAATGTTTGCATCAACATTCTAGCCAATTTCATTAGCAGATTAATCTGCTTGTAAATCACAGTCAGTCTCATCATAAAAGTCGGAACCGTTTTTGAACAGAACGTTTCGATCAAAAGTTGGATCGCCATCGCTGTCATTGTCAGAAATGCCACTTTCACTTGAGAAGTCAATCCATACTTCGTCTGTTAATATTTTTTTCTTAGCGCCTTGCTTTAAAATATGTTGAACATGATCAGGATAAATATTTTGATAAAAAAATAGACAAAAAACAAGATGCTATAATCAACAAACTCATTGAACAGAATACTAAAAATGTAAACAAATGTGTACAGCAAAAATATAAAAGCGGAACTCAATTCAAGATGTTGCCAAATGGCAACAAATGTATATTCGTATGCATACAATATTTGTTGTACAAAACATTACTGAAAAATATTTAAGATAATTTCCAAAAGTATATTCTTTTGAAAAAAAAAATTCAAATGAAATTTTGCATTTTTAATATTTTTTATGTGTGTTAGAAATCCATCTATGCTTAACAAAATGGAAGGTTTCAAAAGTTGATTTTTTTTTTTTTTGTAATTGATAAGCAACTATTCACACCTATGATATTTTTTATGAACTAAACCTAATTATAATGTCAAAATGAATACGTAAAGCATAAAGTTGTCAAGAGGCAACGGTAAATATACGATAAGGAGAGAAAATTTAATTTGTTGCTAATGGGCAACAGTATGCACTGTAGGGTTAAAATATAACTCTAGTATTAAATCAAAAATGATTGTATTGTATCCCTACAATGGAATTAGTTGCAATAAAACAGTGAAGTATTTCCTACCAGTATTATCCAAGGTATAGCCAAGATAGAAACAATATTGTCCAAGTTATAAACAATGCAATTAATATCGGTTCACTGTTTTCCTACCAGGAATTTCTTGTTAAAAATAACCATAGAAATACTACAAGTAGTTTAAAAGTTGGGACTTTAATTTTAAGTAAAAGTTAACTTTTTAAACATGATTTTTAGCCTGCCATGCACCCGTTTCCTACCCTGTTAATATTTTGCACCAAACTGTCCAGTCATTCGACCGATTTTATAGAAAACGGTTACATAACCGTAATTAAACTGTATTCTGACCATATTATTGCTCATATTAAGGTCAGAATAGAGTTAAATTACGGTTATGTAAATGTGTTCTATAAGAACTGTCGAAAGACTGGACAATTTGATGCTAATTTTTAACAGTGAATACAATTACAATTAATAATATTTAGAATATATCAAATATTATTAGTAATGGCATTTATCTATTAATTATGCAGAATATTACACTGCTATGCGATTACACTGATACATATTTCTATACGATTACACTGTTCACCAAGCTTATAATGCATTCCTATAGTATTCTTGTTACTTCTGCTGCTCATAAAGTAAGAATTAATTTTTATATTTTAGGGAATGCTGAAGTTGAATACAGCATTGAAAAGTTTTCATCACACACAGAATTTTAGAAAAAAAAAAACTAAATGGTTTAATACATTTTTACGTTAGATAATATAACATATAAATTTTCCATTTGAATTTGTAATAAAATAAAAGATTAAGTGAAGACTTACTTAGGTGAAAACGAAGATTACAATACTGAAATGTTACAGTGTTAATTATTTTTTAGAAATTTAGTATGAAAATGCATGTAGATCTTATAAATAAAATTGCCAAAGTAAAATTTGTTTCTGTTCTGTTGTTTGTAAATGTTCTATTGATATAAAAAATTAAAACATTTGTTTATAGATTAAACACAAGTAAAATGATAATGCAACGTTTTCATAATTGCTATATAAATTTCCATATAGTCCAAAAATTGAAAGCAAAATTTCGTAAACTTGGAGGGTTTCCGAAAATTTTAACATTATCTCATTGACAGCCCTAAAATCTTTAGGAAACATGCAATGTATATATAGAAACAGAAATTTATTTTATGTAATGTTATCATAATTGCTATACAAATCCCATATAGTTCAAAAATTTAATTTTTTTATTTTAATTGGAGGGTAGAAAAATGTTAACATTTTCTTTCTTAGCACTTTAAAATCTATAGGAGATGCGCCATGTATATTGAAAAACAGAAAATTAAGTTCTGTGATGTGATCATAATTTATGTAGTCTAAAATTTGAAAGGAAAATTTCTTAAAATTGAAGGGCGAAGCAAACTGTTTAACAGTATTTTCCTTTCTAGTGGCTTAAAATCTAAGGGAAACACTTCAGAAGCAAAAAATTCGTTAAAATTTCTTGAACAGTGTTACTTTTAATGTGGTAGCTTTTATTATTTTTTTTTTCTCTTTTCCAAATAATATTCATATTTGGCAAGCATTACTTCACGAAATTTCCATTTCACGATCAGATTTTTGACTAGTGCTTCTGTCGTATATGTTAAAAAATTATGATCCGTACTAAACTTTATCTTTGTCAGCCATGTGCTGAATTGGTTCATAACATGCCAGACACAACTTAAATTATAACATTTCATCGCAATGATAGCCGAAAAATGATAAGAATATCGTAAGAAAAAATATAAGTAAGTATCTATTTAAAAGCATAATAAATTTAACGAATTTATGGCCCATGAAATGCAAAATAACGCATAAGATATCTAGGATCTTATCTTTTATATATTTTTTAAAGAAAAAGCTAATGGTCTTTTAGGGATCAAGGAGATATTCTTGTTGACACTTATGCTTAAATCCTAAAATGTAGTAGTTAAAGTCATTTAAAAAATTGTATATATAGGCTACTTGGAAATTTTTCAGTTCTCTAAAATTAAATTTCTTTCTTATGTTTGATAGAAAATAAAGTATTTTTCTAATTTTTGCTGACAAAATTCATAACTAATGGTTACTTTTCATAAGGTTACTACATAACTTTCTTGAGAAAAAAAATATTTCTTAAACGATAACAAGTGATCTAATTATTTTAGAAAAATTTTCTAAACTTGATGGGTTTTGTTTTATCTATAAAAATTTTCAAATGTATATCTTAAATAAAAGTGATTCATTTCGGTATATAAACATTACAATCTAGTAATCAAAATGAAATGCTGCATACTTTAAGATTTTTTCTATCCGATTTATGAACTGGCATTGATTCTAAAAAATTGTGATTAACCTAATGATAATATAATATTAATTTCGATCATTATTCAGAAATATACGTAATTGCAGATTAATGATGTGACAGGCACATATTAAAAAAAAAAGAATTACACATTTTTAAATCCTTAAATTTTAGTGTAACAATAAAATTACCTTATTACTACTTAAAAAATATCTTAAGGGGTCAAGTACATTAGAAAAGTCAAAGTTTGTTAAATATTTAAAGTTTGTAATCTTGAAAATTAAGAAATTCTTGAAATTTATCTAAATATTACGAAAATATCAAATTTTCAGTTTGTTATTTACAATGAATTTAGACATCAGTAGTAGTATGTTTTCGCTAAATTTCGAAAAGATCTAATAATACAAAATACGCGGAAAAGCCTTTTCAGAGTATTAATTTATTTTAAATGCTTTGGATTTACAATATTTAAATTTGTGTTTTTTTAATGTATTAGTATATTTAAAATGCTAAATTTTGAACGTATATTTTTCAACTTACTCGATTTTTTTTTTAATGGACAATCTTTGTAGGTCATTTCATAAAAATTAAGGATAAGATTTTCAGCGCTATAAAAGGTTTATTTCTTAAAAATAATTATTTTATGGGGTCAAGTACCTTAGAATTGTCAAAGTTTCTAAAATGTCAAAGCTTGTAATCTGGAAAATTAAGAAATTCTAGTTAAGTAAATATTACGAGAATATCAAATTTCCAGTTTGTCGCTTAAAATGAATTTAAAAATCCGTAGTATATGCTGTCTAAATTTCGTAAAACTCCAATAATTAAAATCATTCATTTTATGTGTTTTCACATAAATTCATGTCCTTTTGTTTATTTTCTATTAAAATAACTATTTTTTTGCAAATCAGATCCTTGCCGTTACAGTGTACACTTGTTAAAATTGAATGAAAAAGAAATTTTTGCAAAAAGTTCAGAATTGTAGGAAAAGTGTGGTATTAAAAATTTCTTAGTTATCTGAAAAATTGCTTTTTTTTTCCTCTATAAAACCATTTAATAACATGCTAAAATATGTAAAATACTCAAATAAAAAGTGGTTCATGTGCACCCAAGTTCTCTTAACTTGTTCATCCAAAACTTTAAATGATTATTTAAGTAATATTTCTGCTTCGAAATTTGTTTATCAGGAAATTATATGCATGTATTTTTTAATAATTTTAAGTTATAAATAGTTGCATGATTTTACATTCAGTGCGGGGTAGTATTATCATAACTCAGTCTTGTGAGCTAATTTTGATAAAATACATTTTGAAATAATTAATTTTTCCATATTAGATGTAAATTTCCAACTGGTCGAAAAATGTCCGGACCAGGATTCGAGCCAGGGATCTCTTGGCTGAAGCCGCCAGTGCTCTACCATCTGAGCTATCCCGGACGAATCTGGTGGAACATTCTCACCCATCTAACCTTAATGATTATAGCAGCTGGTCTGAAACCTGGTTCAGCTCAACAGAATAAATCTCAGGTAATGGAACCCCAGAAATCGCTGGTTCCATTACCTGAGATTTTCCATCTGTTATTGATACTTTTTTGTTGTGTAATTTAAATCTTTAAATTGGAAATAGAAGTGTTTCTGTGATATTGTTGGAATTACCTGTGATAACTAAATTCAAACTATATGTCATTTCATGTGGAATATAAAATATGTTAATATTTAAAAAAAATCTCGTTGTTCATTTTCGCGAAGTTAAAGCGCACCAGCTGCAAAATAATCTTTTTGAATAAAGTAACTCTAAAAATGAACATTCCTTATATTTCCCGCATTTTAGGTCTTCTAAATTAAATTTAAAAAAAATAACAGCATGAATTAAGTGAATGAATATTCCACTTGTTTCACGTTAGAAAAAAAATACAAATAATAAAAGAAGGCTTTATAAGAACTGTAGTACACTGTAAAAAAAAGACACTGTAGATTTGCCAGAACAAACACGATCACAGTGAATGTGCTGTATCTTTCTTTGGTTTCCTGACTATATTAACATGGAAAATACAGTAGTTGCATAAAATTAACAGCACAATGTGCTGGCAATTTGGACGCATTTTTTTACAGCACAAAGTGCTGGCGTCCAAATTGCCAGCACATGGTGCTGTTAATTTTACGCAACTACTGTATTTTCCATGTTAATATAGTCAGGAAACCAAAGAAAGATACAGCACATTCACTGTGATCGAGTTTGTGCGCGAGATGAACAGTACTTTGTACTGTAAAAATGTCGTTTTTTTTTTTTTTTTTTTTTTTTTTTTTTTTTTTTTTTTTACAGTGTAGTGGAACTATAACTATCTACAATAAATTATTTGTCCCACTTTATGCGAAAAGTTTAAAGCAGTTCAATCTGAATCGGTAGTTAGGGAGAAGAATCAGGAATGGGACATTTTTCATTAAAGCCATTTCTTATTAAATATATCCTGCTCAGTCCTGGATACAAATATGCTATTGTAATATTGAGAGTTACCTTAAACGTAGTAAAAATATCAAAAAATCTGAAAATTTTAACCTCTAGACAATTTGAAGATTACGAGAATTTTATCCCATTTCTCCCGCACCTAAGGAAGACGTGTGATATACATCTATAGTAAAGAGAAAATATGAGGAATACACATTTTAAAGAATTTTATACTTTTGCACATCTCAGCTAAATGAAGAGAATAATTTCGCATTATTTATTACTATATGTTCTACAAAATTTGCGGCTGAGAGATTAAAAATATTTGTAGTGGAAAAATCACGTTTTTGTAGATCAAAACAAGTAGTGATTTCTATTTTGAAATCGTTTTTAATATTTCTTATAAAATAAATTTTACAAAATTCGTTCAATGTTACAAAAAAAAAAAAAAAAAAAAAAAAAGACATCAAATAATTGTAGTTGTTTGGGAAAACAAAAATAAGAAATGGAATATGTCTCATGCCTTCCTCTTTTTCACTCTTCCATTCCTTCTTCCAGAAAGTATATTTAGTAGATAGATTATCACGTTAACAATACTGCTTTTTTAGTCTTAAGGCCGGCGAAGACACTCACGAGCTAATGCTAATCCTATGGGGAGGAATTTAATCTAATATCTCGTTTGCATTTCAACATTTTTTTTTTTTTTTTTTTTTTTTTTTTTTTTTTTTTTTTTTGCATTGGATAGCCGAGGTCCGTCTCTACATCGCACTTTTTTGACTTTTTCGATTTTCGTCGCAGATATTTTTTATAAAGTTACTTTCACTTTCAAAACCGGCTCTGAAAATGAAAGTGTCATTCTAAAAAATATCTGCAACCACAATCGAAAAAAGTAAAAAAAGTGCGATGTATAGACGGATCTCGGCTATTCAATGCAAATAAATAAATAAATAAATAAATAAATAAATGTCGAAATACAAACGAGAGATTAGAAAAATCCCTCCCCATAGGATTAGCATTAGCTCGTGAGTGTCTTCGTCGGCAAGGACAGGAGCCTTAAGGAGGTCCGGGAGTCACAATTTTATTCCTTTTTTATAGTCATATTTTAGAGAATTTTTTACTAAATTCTATCTTTAAGATTACTTTTCATGTAAAAAGTTTTTGAAAACTTTGAAATTCTGTTTAAAAAAATTAAAATTTTAAATTTTAAACTTATTTAATTTTTGATATAACTCATGAACCGCTTTCCCGATTTCATTACTTTTTTTACTATTGTGCGCATTAAAGGTTTCAAATTAATTTGTCTTGAAGATTAATAAAAATTTTATTTACGAAATTTATAATAAATTTAAAAATAAAAAATGGGGGATTTTTCAGAGTATTTTTACTTTAGAGAATATATATTCAAAAGTTTCGCATGAAATTAAATATCCCGAAGACAGTGTATTAATAATATAACATAAGAACTCTGTACAAAATTTCATACATGTATCTTGCAAGAAAGTTTAGATTTATCCCTTTAAACATAACAAAATATGACAAAATCCATTCTGTGATAAATGGACTTAAAGTTTCACTTACGGGCAGGGAAGAACTGTTAGTACAACACAAAAATTGTTATAGCTACTAATGTAATCCTTGTAGGAATACGCGGTTTGCTTAATTTAATTTATTTAACTCTGTAGCATTTTACTAGCAAAAGAAAAAATAAATAAATAAATAAATAAAAAATGCACTTTTTTAGAAGTTTGACCACGCTGTAAAAAAATTATGTAATGTTACTCCGTAAAGTTGGTTGCAACATGCTGCCTCTAATTTTTTGAAGTGATTTAACTTATAAAATGGTGTTATATTACACATTAGTGTAACGTAACACCAGTTATATCGGTTAAATTACTCAATAAAATGGAGGCTGCAAGGCCGCTACCAATTTTATGGAGTAACCTTACATAATTGAAGAGCTGAGTGGAAGAATATGTTATGCTACATTTTCTTAAAAATTATTTTATCTTTTGGACGAAGGTGTTATCAGGTATTCTATCACATGGTAAAGCTAAAATACCAAAGTTCTATTTAGCTTGAAGATTTAAGACAATATTCATTAATATTTAATATTTCAATATTTAATAATGCAAATAATATTAATATTTTTTAATATTTAAAAATTAAATATGAATAAGTTTTTTTGATAGAGTTTAGTACCATACCTCTTAATATTTTAAACACATGGTATCAAACAGAAAATAAATCATTAAAATTGACAACAAAAAGTTTCACATCAAATTTCTCCAAATGTAATTTTTATTACTTAACATGTTCTTCCACTTAGCTCTTCAATTGTTTTACAGTGCACCGGACCCCCTAAACCTAATTAGTAACTTATAAACGCAGGATATATGGATTTATGGTAAGAATTCCTTATTTTTGTTTTACAAATTTAATAAATTCAAAATAGAACTCAATGTTCACTTTTCATCTTAAAAAATTAGACTTTTCTACAAGAAATGTTTATATTTGTAAAAGTTGTAGCATGTACAAGTGGGTTTATTATAGTAGTGGGTGAGTGTTAGGGGATTCTGCATATTTTTAGTACCAGTATTTTTCTATACTAAATTTGACCTTATTTAATCTTTCAACGTTATACGATTAAGTAAGGCAAAATTTAATATATAATAATACTGGCAGTAAAATGAAGCATCATTCCCTGACGCTCCACCACTAGTTTATAAGTACTCCATGTTGTGCAGAAATAAAAAATTAACATTATTTATTTTAAGAAAAAAAATAATTCTGTCCCACTGCTGTCTTTTCCCCATTACTGTACAACTATCATAAGATGACAATTGACTGCAAATTTTGTTATATTACAGGGAAGCAAAGTAGTTGAAATGATGTAGGTAGTGAGGAAAACATTTTATTTAATAAAGAACTAATGCCTATGTGTTTTAGTTCTTGTAATTACAATATTCAAGTAATAAATTAGTGTGTAGTAAGGCATCCCAGAAGATAATTTATTGTGATCGAATAGTAAATTAGAATGGTTTATTTCGAAATTGTTTATTCCCACATTTTGTATATCAAAAGAAAACAGAGTATTTTTTTTTAATTATTTTACATCTTTACTTTATTCATACGATAAAAATTGCTCACTTTCAATAGTTTTAAGTAGATATAGCAGGAAATATATCCCCTTTAAAAACCAAGGCTTATGTTTTCGTAAATAGAAGAATAATGTAGAACAAAACATGGACAATCCTGTTTCTTCTTTCAAATAATTTATTACCTCTAATTAAATCCATAGAGGGAAGAAAATATGTCCACTTTTATTAGTTTTAAATATGTACGGCTAGAAATAGGTTAACCTTTAAAAATCAAGGATTATGATTTGTAAATAAAAGAGTAATATAGAGCAAGACATAGCCTATCCAGGTTTTTTCTAATATTCTCTTACCTGTAACTCAGTTCATACAGGAAAAAAAATATGTACACTTTCATTAGTTTTATGTACATACAGCTGGTAATAGGTTAACCTTTAAAAATCAAAGTTTCTGTTTTCGTAACTAAAAGAATAATGTAGAGCAAAACATAGCCTATCCAAGTTGTTTCAAATATTCCATCACTTCTAACTCAATTCATAGAGGAAAAAAATATGTCCACTTTCATAAATTTCATGTATATACTGCGGGCAATAGGTTATTACCTTTAAAAATCAAGGCTTCTGTCTTCATAACTAAAGAAATAATGTTGATCAAAACACAGCCTATCCAGTTTGTTCTTTCAAGTATTCGATTACATCTAACTCAATTCATAGAGAAAAATATAGGTCCACTTTCATTATTTTTATGTATGTACGGATGGTAATAGGTTAACCTTTAAAAACCAAGGCTTCTGTTTTCATAACTCAAATAATAACATTGATCAAATCATAGCCTATCAAGGTTGTTCTTTCAAGTATTCTATTACATCTAACTCAATTCATAGAGAAAAAAATATGTCCACTTTCATTATTTTCATGCATGTACGGCTGGTAATAGGTTAACCTTTAAAAATCAAGGCGATCAAAACACAGCCTATCCAGTTTGTTCTTTCAAGTATTCTATTACATCTACTCAATTCATAGAGAAAAATATAGGTCCACTTTCATTATTTTTATGTATGTACGGCTGGTAATAGGTTAACCTTTAAAAACCAAGGCTTCTGTTTTCATAACTCAAATAATAACATTGATCAAATCATAGCCTATCAAGGTTGTTCTTTCAAGTATTCTATTACATCTAACTCAATTCATAGAGAAAAAAATATGTCCACTTTCATTATTTTCATGCATGTACGGCTGGTAATAGGTTAACCTTTAAAAATCAAGGCGATCAAAACACAGCCTATCCAGTTTGTTCTTTCAAGTATTCTATTACATCTACTCAATTCATAGAGAAAAAAATATGTCCACTTTCATTATTTTTATGCATGTACGGCTGGTAATAGGTTAATCTTTAAAAATCAAGATGATCAAAACGCAGCCTATCCAGTTTGTTCTTTCAAGTATTCTATTACATATAACTCAATTCATAGAGAAAAATATAGGTCCACTTTCATTATTTTTATGTATGTACGGCTGGTAATAGGTTAACCTTTAAAAATCAAAGCTTCTGTTTTCGTAACTAGAAGAACAATGTAGAGCAAAACACAGCCTATCCAGGTAGTTCTTTCAAATATTTTATTACCTCTATAATAACTATAAAATGTTTAAGATAGCTTTTGTTACGGGGCTTAATTAACTGAAAAATATTTAGAATATATCCTATGGTGTTGGTTAAAAAACAACAGTAATATACTGTATTCATAAAAAGATAGAATAATATTACGAATTTCTTTTTTATTATTATTCGTTTTGGTTTATGCTGATTTATCAACGCATGCAGGCTATACTTCGAGTGATTCAATCATTTTTAATGGCTACCTGTTTCAGTAAAAGTTGTGGAACTGAATAACCTTATAACATGTTTATTCTTTAAAAAAAAGTATTTTCCCAAAATATTTGCAACTGACATAAAAGAGATAAAATCAGGAGGCAAATGTTAGCGGAGTTAAGAAATACTTTTTATTATTTTTTTAATACATCGAATTATATAAGCTTAATACAGCGGTTCTCAACATCAGGGGTGGGACAAATAACAAGGCCATGTGATTTTTGGAAATGGGAAGTACGGAAGAAAAAAAAGATAAATTATATGAAGGAATTAAAAATACACATTAACATAAAATTATAATTTTAATATATTTTTTACTTTATAAATGTTTTTATAGCATTTTTTGCATCACTCGATATACATTAATATAATTTTACTTGAATGTACTTAATTAAGGAGTAACACTCCTTTCATCGGATCAAAATTTCGATTTTTGTTTTTAGCTTAACACAGTATTTATGCAAACGAAAATCATGTTTTATTAGTTAAAAGTCAATATAAAATCGAAAAGGGCAATTTTGATGCTTTAGAAGCATTGCTCGGGGCTCTAAACAGTAACAAAAACTTTAAGCGGGTTTCTCTCAGAATGGCATTTTCAAAATCGGTGGGTAGCTCCAAGTTCTAGCTGCGACAATTTTAAATCAAACATCTCCGATCTTTTAAAAAATTAATTGTCCTATGTTCTTCTAGCGGAATACATGGGATTTTTTTGGAATTTTAATATCGTTTTTCTGTTTATCTTTAAATATGAAGCTCTTTGGTTGAAAAGCTACATTTCACTTTAAATTAATGCCATTTCACGAATCATATACATTTTTCAAAACGACTAACGTATTTCATAGGCTTTGGACTAAAATAACTGATTGTTTTGCTTCATTCTACGATGCGATCGTTTTTGACCGTCTATTTTTTGCAAAGAGCTCCAACCCATCAGTTGCCAAGCCACCATTTTTTATATATCTCAACTAAAATCATACATTTTACCACTTTAAAATATGTGTAAAAAATTAGTGTAAATGGATATTTTTAAATACTTTGCATTTCTTAAAGGGAAAAAAAAAGCCTTAAGCCGTCAAAGTATGGTGATACACCATAATTACAATTTCAGGGAAATATTCAGAAGAGAGTGAATACAAGTTGCTGAAATCTACGCAGGAAGATAGACACATGTGCAAATTTTCAGTTCAGATAATTTAAGGGTCTCGTACCTTTTAAAGGAGATGAATATCAACAAAATCATTAAAAGTTTGGATTCGTGTATATCTTTAAAAACTTTTTACATATAAACTTGAAATTCTGACTTTTAATTAAGCAGATTGTGGTTTTTAATATACTATAATTACAAATTGACAATTAATTTACAGAATTTGTGTATTTTTTAAATTAAAATATCTCTTTTCTTACACTGTCAGTCATTGCGCGCATGAAATCTCGAGAAAGAATGAATGGATTGTTATGAAATTTGGTATGTATAATAAGCACATATGTCATTTTAAAATGAACTATTTTTATATTTTTAAAGTGATAAAATTTTTAGTTATGACTAATTTGATTTATTAAAAAATGTAAAATGTTGAATTTTTTTGAATTTTTTTTTTTTTTACAAGGTTAATGAAATAATTGTGATTTAAGAGTAAATCATTTAAAAAATACATAGGTGCTTATTATCTGTAACAAATTTCATAACAATCCATACAAACATTCTCAATACATAGGTGCTTATTATACGTAACAAATTTCATAACAATCCATACAAACATTCTTAATATATACGCGTAATGACTGACGGAATAAAAAAGCAGGTTATTTTAATTTCAATAACACACAAATTCTGTAACAGACTAGTCAATTTTAATTGTGGTATATTAAAAAGCATAAACAGTTTAAATAATAATCAAACTTTCCTGTTTGCATATGAAATATTTTTCAAGATACACTAATTCCAATTGAATGTTTCTGTTGATTTTCATCACGTTTAAAAGGTACAAGACCCCTTAACAGCATTACCAAATTTGCATTTAACACGTTCTCTATATCGTGGTCAACTGGTAGCTCAAAATGCAGATCGTTTTAACTATGTCATTTTTTTTTCTTGCTGAAAACAAAGGTATTTTTAACCCTTTTGCCCCCAGATGGAATCACTCCACGGAGCATGTATCCAATTGTGGATACACGGGGAGCAAAGGGGTTAATGTTTAGAATTTCATTTACGTGCCCACAGGTGAGTCACGTGGCAGAATTATATCTAAGGATCGCAAAGACCACCATTGGGATAGATAAAAAATCAAAACACAGTTATAGCCATTTATTTTTCAAAGGGCATAAAAATACTTCTTGGCTTATTATGGAACCGCGAAATTTTAATTTTCACGCATGCAGTGTTTGTATGGGGGAGGGAGACTGCCTGCTACTCTAAATTTTACTTCTTAACCTATTCGTGTTTTATTACCAATTTCAAGCATTATTAATAACGAAACTTTATGAAGAAAAACTGTTCATTCTTGGAAAATATTTTTTTTTTCTTGTTGGAAGAAAATGTATGTAGTTATTGTACATTAGACATATTTTTTTTTAAACATTATTTGGAAATGTAAATGCCTGAAAATACACATTATTGAATTTTTAAGATGTATGTTTTATATTTAATGCGTGAAATACGCTTATAGAGGCGTTAAAAATAACGCTGGTCATAAGACCGAAAGACATGCAGTATAAAAGTAAACATCCAGTGGACCCATGAGAAGCTTTCTCACTGCAATCTTTCAGAATAATTACTGATAAGTTTTCTCATTAACTTAAATTTTTAATCAAACAACGTGTTTTAACGAAATGTGAGTGTAGTATGTTTAAAGCCTCTAGTATTATACCCCAAACATCGTTGTGTGTTTTGCATGTACATAGATAAAGGGATGTTGTCATCAGAAATTATTGGCGATGTATGATTGTTTTTGTATACTAAAAATGTCCTGATGCAATTCATAAAAATAAAAAAAAATAAAAACAAAATTCGATTTTAGTGAATACCACGTTTGAATTCATGGCGTGAACTTCTTAAGTTATTTTTTACCTTTAACTCTTTACACGTCTAAACCTTTTCGGCATAGTGATTCCACTGCGGGACCACCAAATTTTAATACCAGACTTACAAATGGCATCAAGAATATTTTAATAAAATTTTGCTTTTATACTTTTAGCTTTTTATTCTTTTATGCTTGTATACTTTTAGCATAAATATACAAGTTTTTGCTTTTTAAAAGAAGTTTGTTTGTAAATTCTGGTGTCAGTCAATCATTTCATCATTTTACGAACAGAATTTTTCTGTGCTGGAAAGGGTTAACCCTGTGGGGAGCGGTGTGATATATTTTATACTACTTAATTTTAATGAAGATTTGCAGCAGAATTAGTGAACAAAATGTTTCTTTTATGACTTTCGTAAGAAAAAAGCTGTAAAAGTGCATTTTCTTATTTTGAAATAAAATGTTTCGGAAATTCTGCATTTACGCATTCACAGAAACACAATTACTTGCCCCTTAACCTCTTCTCTACTCAGTATTAATGCAGTATTACTAATTATTACTGAATTTTTCTTCTCCCATATGACTTCAGAGCAGGATTTTTATTTTACTTGCATTAGTTCGAATCTTAGACTTCGAAACATATTCTGAAATCGAAATTGTAATTATGTTCGAGTACCATTAATAAAATGGGACAAAACGGAAGTCCCCATTTGGGGACCCAGGGGGCGAAGAGGTTAATAGGTAAAATTAAAACTAGTTTTTTTATAGTTTAAATAAATCATAGACGATGTGAAGGTATTGTAGTGTCTACGTTTCTAGATCTTGGTTGAACGTTTGGCCTCCTTTTTTATTAAAAAATTATGAATGATAGTTTTTTTTGCTTTAATTAATGACAGACATTTTGTGATTAAATAAAGTAAAAATTCTTATTTCGAAATTTTTGATATGAATTCAAAATTTTGAATATAAAGTAATACCAAACTGCAATCCTGTTCTAGTTTATACATGTCTGCGATAAAATTTTATCCTTTAAGTAAAATATATTTCTTATGCGTTCTATTTTTCGCTGAGTCAGGAATAAAAGTTAAAATATTCTTTCTGGCACTGTTTCAACACAAAGAATTTCTTTCAGGTGTGTTAGAAAATTTTCCATAAAAATGCCAGCATTTATAGTTGGTAAATTATAAATTTAGCAGTAAATACCTCAGAATCCAATCAACATAATAGTACCAGGTTGCAGCATTACGAGCGACCACAAGCAGTGCAGTAGATAAAAGTTCTAAGCGGAGAATCATATAATTAAATCCTTGAAACTGTTGAGAAATTGTACTTTCTACGTTTCAAGATTACACTGCACTGCAGATTTGCTAGTTTGGCATCCATTTTTATTCAGAATAGTGTTCATTCCAAAAATAAAGAATAGTATTCTATTTTTTATTCAACAAGAGACATTTAGCAATTACACGAATTAAAAATTCTTCTTCGAAATTTCCGGCATGTATTTGAAATTTTGGATTAAAATTGGAGGCCAAACTGGCAACCCCGCTGGACTGAGATAAAGTTTTTTCCTCAAAGTGAAAGATGTTTCTTTTGCATTCTGTTTTTCACTGAGTAAGGGAAGACCCAAAATATTCTATCCCGTTCAGCTTCCGCGCAAAGAATTTTGGGCTGGTTGGTAAGTTAGCGAATTTGTCGTAAAGACATCAGAATTTCTAATTGGTAAATTGTAAATTTTAACTCTAAATACCTCAGAATCCTATCAAAGTAATAGTTTAGTTTCGCAGGTTTGAGTATTGCGAGCGACCACATGCAGCTCAGAAGAGAAAAAGTTCAAAACGAAGAATCCGAAAGAAATCATAGAAGCTGTGGAGAAAATGAACTATCTACGGCTCAAGATTACACAGGACTTCGATAAAGTTTTTTCCTGAAAGTAAAAGATGTTTCATATGCATTGAGTTTTTCGCCGAGTCAGTAAAAACAGAACACATACTATCCCGTATAGTTTCGACGCAAAGAATTTCTGTCTGGTTGGTAAATTAGGGAATTTGTCATGAAAACACCAACATTTCTAAATGGTAAATTTCTAAATTTAACACTAAATACCTCAGAATCTAATCAACGTAATGCTTTAGTTCTGCAGGTTACAATTTCCAGCGACATCAAACAGTGCAGAAGAGGAAAAGTTCTAAACGGAGACTCTGAAAGAAATCATAGAAGCTGTGGAGAAATTGTACTATCTACGTTCACGATTACATAGGACTGCGATAAGTTCTTTTCCTGAAAGTGAAAGATGTTTCTTATGAAAGATGTCTCTCTATTTTTCGCTAAGTCAAGAAAAATCTCAAAACGTTCTATTTCGACGCAAATGATTTATGCCTGGTTAGTAAGTTGTAAAACTTGTCAGAAAACATCAAAATGGTTGGTAAATTAGAAATTGCATCCTAAATACCGCATATTATAACCAACGTGATAGCAGAATACTGCTGATTGCTACATAAAGAGAGACCAGAAGTCGTGGGGGAGAAGTTCTAAACAAAGTTTCTTGGGGGGAAAAGTCATTATAAAGATATTTTACAATGCAAAAGTAACATACACTGTTCGACAAATTTCAGAGAACTATTTTTTTTCTCACTATAAATTGCGTGATTCTTTTACATTTTAGGGCACTAAAAATGAAAATGTTTTGAAAATATTCTATCTTTCTCCAATTATAAGAAATTTTACTTTAAATTTTTGGACTAGATGGACACTATAGACAATATAAGGGACATCGACTGCTGTAAGTAGAAAAATCTTTGTCGAAAAATACCGCATATTCCAACCAACGTGATAGCAGAATACTGCTGATTGCTACATAAAGAGCGACCACAAGTAGTGGAAGAAAAGTTCTAAACAGAGTTTCTTGGGGGGGAAAAATCATTATAAAGACATTTTACAATGCAAAAGTAACGTACACTGTTCGACAAATTTTAGAGAACTATTTCTTTCTCACTATACATTGCGTGATTCTTTTACATTTTAGGGCACTAAAAATGAAAACGTTTTGAAAATATTCTATCTTTCTCCAATTTTAAGAAATTTTACTTTAAAATTTTGGACTAGATGGACACTATAGATAATATAAGAGACAATGAATGCTGTAAGTAGAAAAATCTTTGTAGATTTCCTTTACTATTAACTCTTGGCATGTGGCTAATATAAAAGGATGGATTTTAATACATTTCAACACTTTATTTAAATGCAAAATTAACATTTTTCACGTAAAAATGTTTTTGGTGTTTTTAGTGTGCAATATAATATAATATATTAAATGTAAAAGATCTATTAGAGTATACAACTTAATAAAAATGGTTTTCACATATATTCTGTGACCTAGGAGGCCCGGATTGAATCCGCTGTAATTTTTAAAAAGAAAGTTTAAAGAATTGCATTAAAAATAATTTGAAAAACATATAATAATCTTTTGGTTTTCTCTCAGTTCCAAATTTAAAATTGTTACAAAAATGTATTAATGTAACGCTTACGAGAAATAAGGTTTTTTGCAGCGAAAAATGTTCAAAAGGATAATAAATTTCAGCTAGATCCTTAATATGCCTATACGAAAGTCCTAGTTTGTATATAGGATATTAAACAAATGTTTTTTTATTACAAATTTTAACAAAATATAGGGTTAGCATAAACGAATGACCAGATTTAAAGATTTACGTTTGCAAACTATTACACATAGTATAAGTGATATATGAAAATAAAGAAACACGTTCCAAATTAATTTTGTTGTCGCTCAACGCTGGATTGCACATGCGGGTAGCGATGATTTACCGTTATTCACATGGCCACCAAGACTCCCAGGTCTTACGCCATGTGATTTTTTTTGTGTTAGTTACACCAAAGATCTTGTTTATGAACCACCATTGCCAAAAACACTGAAAGAAATTAAAGATCGCACCAGTGCTGCATTAAGAACCGTTCACAGAGTAAAACTGCAAAATGTGTGAAACAAACTTAATTAAAAATTAAATGTTTGTTGTGTTACGAAAGTTACAAAAATCGAACGTTTCAAACTAAAAAGAAAACTTGGAATGTTTTTCTTTGTGTTTATATATAACTTATTATAATATGTGTAACAGTTTTGAAAATGTAAATTTTTAAAATCTTGTCATTCATATATGCTAACCCTTTGTTTGTTTAATATAAAGAGTTATTTGTGTTACTAAATTAAAAAAATTCATATATTCCTGTTATTTTTTTAATAATTATAAGTTTGGTGTACTACGGAAGTAAAATTCTCGGTCCGGCTATGCCAAGATGTAAAATAGGTTAAGAAACACTGCTTTAACACATGCATAAAAATTTACTTAATAGATTACTTAATACATATTTTAAAATTACTATTTATTAAGCTATCTTTTTATGAAGATATCAAACCTTATTTTCTAAATTTCAGATGCATTTTCTTAAATGTAATAAGTTCAAGTCTATAGCTATCTATATTATAAGACAAAAATAGTCTCCTGGGTGACACTGGATTCATATTGACTGTGGTAACACTTTACCAACACATTTCGTTTCTACTGCATTTTTTTTAACTTCTAAAGATCGCGGAATTTGAATTTTTACACCGTTGAATAGAAAGAAAAATGTTCTTAAAAAATTCAATTTGTTTGAAAACTGTATCTCAATTTACTGATGCGTTTTGTTTTTTAAAATAAATTTAAACATTTTTTAAAAAATCTATCTCGATTGCGTGCAGCACAGTTATAAAAGCTTAACCCATTTGCACTTAAAACGATATAAATAGTTTAGCATTTTTTTAGGATAATATTGCATACTGATATCTCAACTTTCTCAATAAATAAATTGAGTAACATAAACACAACACAAATTTTACAAATACGTAATTAACCTACGCCCTTAAATCACAGAAACTACCTAAGTCAAAAAATATGTTGTAAGTAGTCTTTGGCGATTTCTTTGCCTATTAACTCCTGGCTGGCAGCTAACATGGAAATATTACTTTTAACAAATTTCAAAACGTTATTTGAATACATAATATCTATTTTCATATAAAATGATTTGTAGTGTTCTTAGTTGGCAATCTAAAAAATATATTAAATATAAAAAGTCTATTAAAAAATGGTCAAAAAATCTAAAAATATATAAAAAATCTAAAAATGTTTTTCATTATATTCTGTAACACGAGAAGCACTGGACCTATAGTTGGACCTATGGTTTTCTTAAAAATTCGAACTATAAAAAAAAAAATCTGCGTTAGAAAACATTCCTGTTAACTATTGTACGTCGAGGCATTTTTGCTAAGGAAAGTAGTTGGACAGAAAAGACTATTAACCCTTTATGTACTGAATTATGAATTCATGAAAATTTTATTTTCTAAGGCATTTTTAGTGAATTGTTTAAACTACATTAGAAAATTTACATAATCATTTAATACATTTCAGAAGGATTGAACGATTTAGAAGGATTAATTAAATTTTAATTTATAGGGATTTTGTGCAATATATAAAACCTCACTCAAATCTTTTATTTTAAATATCTTTCTTAGTATTTTGTAGAATTAGGAAATGTACAAATGTAATGTTCTTAGAATAGAAAAAAAATGTGTTTCCGAATTGAAAAATTCGCCCCCCCCCCCCAACGTTAAGAAAGCTGAAAAGATGCAAAAGCAAAAGAAATCATCCTTTTAAAAATATTTTTGTTTTGTGTAATCAATAATGCTTTTGGAACAAGATAAAGTAATGTATCTATAACTCATTCTAAACTGTATTACAAATAATCGATGTATTAAATGAATTTTATAAAAAGTTATTTTAATGGTACTTATAAGTACCGTCAGTAGATAAATAGCCTCTTTCAATGATGAACATAAAAATGTCTACTAAATATATTATTATATAATTTCAAAATTTTATATTATACCTACTTAATATTTTGTAATATTTTTCTTCACGGCAATAGTAGAACAGATTGTTTTGCTATTGTTTTATATTTTTATTTCACACCGAGAAATTGAAGTAACCATTTTTATTTTGATATATGTTTACCTTAGCGGTATAACAGAGTAGCCTGTGGTCAGGGAATTTTTCAGAGCAATTTCAGAGTAATTATAGAGTAAAAATTCCGAAAAGTTTGACTTATTTAATAGCGCGATTAAATAATAGTTATTTTTCTATTAAAAAAAAAAACAATACTGATATTTTGCCTGTGGCCAACTTTTATAAAGATTTTAAAGTAAAAATGGTACCTTAATTATCTCACACTTTAAACTATGTTGGTTTATAAGATGTATAAAGTTTATTATATTGTATTTGTATATATATATATATATATATATATATATATATATAACCATTATATAATTACAATTCATCATCTATTTCCAATTACTAAAGTTATATTAATAAATTTAGCTTCACTGACATTATACAAAGTAAAGATGGAACCTATAACTTGTAATACAAAATCAAGCACAATACCACTGATTCACTAGCACACTGTGGGCGATTAATCCATATAAAATATATGAAAAACCACCATATAATTAAAATGAAATCACAAATGTATGAACAAGTTGGTAAAATTCTAAAGATGAACAAAATATGGAACATTGGAAACCAGAAGTGTATAATAAGAAACTATGAATGACAAATAGAATCGTCAGAGGAGCTTGCAGGTTTAATTCATAGTAAATATATGTTACTTCATCCAATTTTGTCAGCATTAGGCCTAAAATGGCAAAATTTAGCTCCTTATAACGTCTCAAACATTCCCAAAACAAATGAAAAAAATTATAAGATATCCAAAAATTGAAATACTACACTGTAAAAAAAAAATTCTGTAAAGTTACTAAAGTTTTTCTAGGAATCCCAGTTTAATAGAAAAACTTTAGTAACTTTACAGAATTTTTTTTTACTAAATAAATGAAGAGAACATAATACTTCAATGATACCTAAAAATCTAAAATACAAAAAAATTCGACTTACCAATGTAGGATGTGCAAAGATGGAAGCAGATTTCAGATTGTGAGAACATTATATATAGAATAGTAAATAAATTATCCTACTGCAGTATTAATTCACATAAATCCATTTTTAATGCCCATTATATATTATGTACTTTGCGTTTTATAAGTAAATTTAATTCTGTATTGTTCGTTAATAATAATTATACTGTATAATTTTAAATTATCTTGAATGCCGCAAGGTCCACTTTTATACCCTTATTAAACATATTTGTTTAACCTACGCCCTTAAATGCAAGAATGAACACTTCTTTTCACTAGGAAATATGATGTTCTACAACAAACCTGTATTGAAAAGAAAAATAAAGTCATTTTTTAAGCATGTCTCCTTTTAAAAATCTTTTCACATTATTGAAAAATACTTTAAATATTATGCAAAAGACTATTTTTATGTAAAGTAATTTGAAAATTTTATCTTCGCAGTTCCTACTAACACCGTCAGTAAGATATAATAACATATTACATGAAGTTTTTATAATGATCCTGTTCTAAGAATTTCTTTTAAAATGTTACTTAAGACGTTCATCTTCATAATATAAATTAGAGTTTTAAGTCTACAAGTAAATAATTTTTTCATCAAAAATAAATTTTACAGTCAAACATTATTTTCCTTTTAAAATCTCGTTTAAAAAATTTTCAAAAAATTTAATATAATTTTTAAAAGATTTTTTGAGATTTTAGACATTTTACACAATTTAAAAATACAAAATTATTTCTCCGAAAAATCCACATGCTTTTTTAAAAATATAGCAGTCTACATAAGCACTAAGCAAAATATATAACGTAAGCTACGTAAAATAACCAACAAAATACATTAAAACTACTTCTCTCTAAACATTTTTCTGCAAATCTTTGTCTTCATGATAACAGGGAAGAAGAGTGGCTTGTCAATTTTGAGTACGGTAAGCGACATATCGCTTACTTACTCCCAAAAATTAATGCTTGAGAAATTCTTTTGCCTCTTCAACATGTTTATTGGCTGTCATTGGTATAGTTTATTAGCATTTTCTATTGGTGATATTCTGTCATTTATGATTCGGTTTTCTTTATTTTGCGTACTCCATTTATAGGTTTTAGATTATCGCTTTTAAAGTATGTAGTCTATTTTTTAAAGGCGTTTATTATTTTCTTTCTGATGTATTGTAGTTTAAGTCTTTTGTTATATAGTGCATTGGTAAATTTAAACCTACATTGTAAAACAGTACCTATAGCATGTATGATCGTCAGCTATACAGTTAAATAATAAAAAAAAAATGTTAATTTTACAGAAAAAAAAAATCGTGAGCATAGATAACAGTAAGAAACTTTGTATTACGGAAGAAAAATTATAAACTGTGTTTTTTTTTTTTTAAACGAGGAAAGTCTGTTAAAATAAAAGGATGTTCTAAAAACGAAAATTCTAAATTTTCCTGTAAAATAAATAATTTTATACTGGCATATTAGCTGGCAGTTTTTTCGTTATAAAATGGACAGATATTTACAGTATAGGTCACGATCACACATGCTGCAGGTACTTTTCTCCAAATTAAGTGCAACGTAATTTTCTTAATTTAAAAAAAACTACAAATTTTACTGAAAATTCAGCTAGTCAAGACGCTTGTAAAAAAGAAAAAAGATCTTTATATTACGGAACTTACCATGATGCAAGTAAAGAATAATTATAAAACACCTATTTTAGGAATAAAATCTATTTTTAACAGTAAAGCAAAGTATTTGACTGTTTAATTAGTTTTTTAATTGCAGATTTTTTGGTTAAAAAAAAGCGCTTTTTACTGTCAGGTTTTGGTGACAGACTTTTTTAAAAACATATGTTACAGACAGTATATAAAAGATTTCGAAAATAATTGAGTTATACATTCCAATTTCCATACAAATATAATGAGTTAGCGTTATTATAAGGAAAATGTGTTACTTTTAAAGTGCTCTATAGAGTTTTTTACTGCAAAATTAAAAAAAAAATAGCAAACTATAAATTCACGAATACTTAATTTTAATTCTATGCATTTATCGATGACAATAAATATCATTTTGAAATATGGAGAACTATGAAGCTTTCAACAAAGAAAAAAGGTTTCATTTTTCTCTTACCACAGTTACATCTAAAAACATCAAATTAATGAAGAAAATAAAGAAGCCAATTTTGTAGAGCCAATTTTGTACTATTGGAAATATACTCTAAGAAAATTGTGTAGAGAAATCAAAATTTGAAATTCATTTACAGATAACATAAATTTAAATGAACTGAACTATTCTTTTATTCAAATAGATTAAGTATATTTCATAAAGGTCAATCAAATATTCTTTACACCAAAGATTAGGTAAGTATATTATTTTTAGATATGTAAATATATCCAGTGGACTCGTGCAGAACTTTAATACTTCAATCTTTGAGATTATTTCCTGATACGTTTTTAGTTAATTTTTAATTAAATATAAAGTTTAATCAAACATCGTGTTTTAACAATATGTGGGTGTACCATGTCAAAAGCCTAGTTAAGCTATGTTAGTATGACAACTCCTTCATCGTTGTGCGTTTTGTATGTTACATAGAAAAGGGATATTGACATCAGAGGCAATGTATATAATTAATTTAAAATTTTATTTGATATGTTTATTAGATAAATAAATAATTTATTTAAAAAACGCATTTATTTGCAGACTTTCTTGTTAAAGGTTATAATGGTTGATTTCAGACTAAATAAAAAATTGCGGGTTAGATTTCACGATGAAATTGTTATTTTATTAGATAGTAAAAAAAAAAAAAAAAAAAAAAAAAAAAAAAAAAAAAAAAAACACCTAACTATGATTAACGCACCTATACAAATGAATAAATTTGCAATGTCTATTTGTAATTTTCATAAAAATACTTACTTTTAAGTTCATTCGATTATTTAAAAGAAGTATTGTCAAAAGTAACATTCAAAAGATTTTTTTTGTCTGTCCGAAATATGCTCAGAAATGTTTGCTTAAAAAAACTTTAAACTTATCAGTGGCAGATAGACAATATTTCTGGCTGCAGAGTCTGCAGTTTGTCGCATACTCATATCTAAAATAGTTTTTGAGAAAACAAGGAAAAAGTTGGAGAAATAATAAATCAATTAATCTTTCCATGCTCAGAAACGCTAGAACTAATTGGCCAATCTTAAGGAATCTCACTGCGATTGATATGTCTAATTGAGATTGATCTTGACTTTGAAATTTTAATTTAAACGCTGGGTTTGTATGTATGAGAAGCCATCTTCTGTAATCGTGTCCAAAGCCAAGATTTACACCATTGATAAGCCAAGAAATGATAACCCACAGGATGCTATCATATATTGGCCTCATAGAAAACAAATTTTGTCACCACATGTATTAAATATATAATGTATTTAATTTTGTTGAAAACCATTCTGTATAAAATATGCCAATTGACTATGGAAAATATTACTGAAGATCTGTGATTGATAATAATTAGAACGGTTGTACAGGCCATCACCTCAGCGAGTTGACGGCTGAAATCCCAGGATTATACGGAATTCGATTAGCATATTAAAATGCAACTGGTCTGTCAAGTCATATCTTGATGGAAACCACCTGCAGGGCCGATTTTAGTGGTTAATCGGTAGGTTTATCATTGCCTTTTCCTGCATCCAAAAGTATGAAAACATGGAGGACTGAGAGCAGAAAAACACAATAGTAAACCTGCCAATCAACTACTGAAATCGGGTTTACAGGTGTTTTCTACGAAGATATGTCTGGGAAGACCAGTTGCATTTTAATATGCGAATCGGGTTTTAACTAATTCTGGAATTTCTGCCGTCAACTCTATGGGGTGATAGTTTGTGCAGCTGCCTGCTGGTCTAAATTTATATGTTGATCCGACTTTTAGCTTACAACTTATTTGTTTGGAAAAACCAACCAGCAAAGTGGGCGAAACTTCTGTAGTATAAAATGAAAATGAAGTTCAGTTTTCGTTGAAAACATGACATATGGATTAATCAATAATAAAAGTAAATAAATATGACTTTAACAATGATGCTAAGTTTACTATGAAATAGGTCATGGAAAAATTGCCCTTATAAGAAATTGTTGCGTCTGTTAAAAAATTAATATTCATTAAAATATTTTTTTCAAATATTTTATTTATTTTAAACTATTTTTTTTTAAATAAATCTATCTGTGGAAGTTATATAATATTTCATTTTTTTTTTCAGAAAATTCAGAGGTCAAATTTTGAAACACAATATAAAGCATTCATGCAACCGTAAACTGGAATTCAATTTTCTATAAAAGCGTGTAGTAAAGAGATAAGCTTATTAATAAAAGATGTCATGCAAAAATTACATTAATAGGAAATCGCAATGAATTGTTACGTGTTTCAGAAGATTAATATTCATAACAATATAAAACAAACCGCGTGCAAGCGAAAAATGCAATAAATTTTCCATTGAAACATGCTGTAAAGAGATTTCATAATGCTAAGCTTACTAATAAAAAATGTCATGCAAAAGTTTCATTCTTGAGAACCGGCGTTGAATTATTACGTTTTTCAGTGGATAAATATTCATTAAAATATTTTTTATCCAATGATTTATTTATTTTGAACCAAATATGTTTTCATGTTTATTTGCAAAATAATCTATGAAAATAATATAATCTCTTAATTTTTTTGACAGTTTCACACCTCAAATTGTTGTAATAAACAATATAAAGGAATTCGTGCTTTCGAAACATGCAATACAATCTTATAAAGAGATATCATAATGCTAAACTTACTAATAAACACGTTCATGCAAAAATATTATTTATGGGAAAAAACCTCGAATTGCTACGTTTTCCACAAGATTAATAGTCATTAAAATATTTTTAATCTGGTATTGTATTTATTATGAACCAAAACATTTTCATGTTTACTTAATATATAAGTATGAAAGTAATGTAATCTCGCACGTTATTCAGAAAATTCAAAAGTCAAATTATTATAGTTAGACTTTATGAAGAAGTCTGTGAAAAATAAAAAAAATACTGTTACACAATTTTCAATAATAATATCTACTAAAGATATTGCATAATGTGTAAATAGCTGTATTATTTAAAAAAAAAAAATCACCTACTGTTATATTTTTCTGGAAATTGATTAAAAATTTTTAATCGAAAAGTGTATTTCTTCCAGAGAAGGATTTTCAACAGAGTTATAATACAGCGCAGTGTTATAACTGAGTTATATTTTGTTTTAAGACTGTATTATACATTAATCATTAAACATTTATTGCACGCAGCTATATGCATTTTTTCTTTATGTCTAGAACGAGGATAATGAGGGCGAAAATTTTAAGTGATATTTAGAAATGAACTTTTCTTAAATAAATTTCATAAAATAATACAAAACGGATTAATGCGTGCAAGATAAACACACGTTTTCATTGAAAACAAGCAATAAATAGAACTCATTGTGCTTAAAATAACCTGAAATATTACATTCAAAATCGTCTTACTGGAATCAATTTTGCATTCATATTCAGTGTAAATATATGTAAATCAAAATGCTTTTATTGAAATATACCATAACACACACTAAAAATAATAAGTAGTAGTAGGATACGTACAACTCTACCACATTTTATAACAGAATGTTTTGTTTAAATTATGTGATTAAATGCGGCGATTACAATTTCTGCGATGTAAATACTAAATGGAAAATTTCTAAACATAAAGAGTGGTGTCATATTCCTTGGAAAATCTGAGGAGGGAATTCACCTTCGTGTAATCAAAATATACAAAAAATTTTTTGCTGAAAACGTGTAATAAACAAAACTGATTATGTTCATAATGAACTGAATTGTTACATTCAATATCATCATACTGGAATCAGTTTGGATGCATATTCAGTGTAAACATATGTAATCCAAGACACTTTTATTGAAAACACCATTACATATATTAAAGCCAATGAGTTTAAGCTAAAAAGACAACAAAATTTCTCTCAAAATATGTAATAAATTGAATTCGCTATGTTAGAAATAATCTCAAATATTGCATTCAAAATTATCTATAAGGAATCGATTTGCTTTCAGATCAGAGTAAATAGATGTGAACCGAAATATTTTTATTGAAAATACCGTAAACTATACTAAAAACCAATGCAAATAAGCTAAGAGATAACAAAATTTTCACTGAAAACGTATAATAAATAGAATTCACTATGTTCGAAATCACCTCAAGTATTGCATTCAAAATCATCTTACCCGAATCGATTTGCTTTCGTATCAGTGTAAATATATGTAAACTAAACTACTTTTATTGAAAGATACCGTATACTATATTGAAACCAATGGATATAAGCTAAAAAGATAACAACATTTTCACTAAAAACATGTAATAAATAGAATTCACTATGTCCAAAATAACCTCAAATATTGCATTCAAAATTATCTTACTGGGATCAATTTGCCTTCATATCAGTGTAAATATATGTAAACCAAAATACTGTTATTGAAAAAACACTGTAACATTTACTAAAACCCGTATTTTTTTATCAAAATATATGATAAAACGTGTTTTGCGCAGTCACGCTTTTTTTTACCGCGACATTTTTCCTTACGGTCTCGCTGTTCCATCCGATAAGGCTTAGCAGTTCTAGGCTTTCCGAGCACTTTTTTGATCGCGCAAAAAAGTGGATCGTGTAACAAGAAATACACCTTCTGATAACAAAATTTAGATACCTTTTCGCATTGAAAATGTTATCTTAGCTTCTTGTATAAAAGAAAATTCAAACTAGATAAAAATTTGTGGTAAAACTTTGACAAAAAATTAGTTATTGAAAAAAAAAAAAATTAATCGATAGCTGAAAATATAAAACTGCTGCCTTAAATAAATTTTATACTGTTTTAGCATTTTTTAATGCATTTTTTCATCTATATAGAAAAAAAGAAAAAAAAACGTATGTGTTAAAATTAAAGCGTGAAATACCGAAATTTAGAACATGTAAAAAAAAAAAAAAAATAAAAGTTTTAAAGCATAAAAATACTGAAATTGAACTGTATTTTACGTTATAAATTCAAAATATTTAAGTATGATAAATAATATCAGTAGTGAATCATTGTTTCGTGCATTCAGTTCATTTAGGACTATTTTTGTATTGATATTGAATACTGGGATCAAAATATTTATAAATGATCATTTTTTTTACATGCATTCAGTATATTTATCACCGTTTTATTGCGTATTTATTCAGAATATATAGTAAAAAATATAACGATTGTATTAAATAAATAATTATTAGTTAGATATAAAAAGTATGTTTTACAAAGTCTATATCAAACATCATTATTAAAATACATTTTAAGATGTTGCTGTTATCTTTGTTGTATCAAGTATTTAGAAATAGAATATCTGTTATATTTATAAGATTTTTCATAATACCTTGTTTGAAAGTTATATTCAAATAATAAAAAAGAAAACATAAGCTATTAAAACATTATTAATGTAAATAAATACGTAGAAAACATAGGGTTACATGCCAAAAACATAATAAAATTTTCATATAATAGGATTAGATTTTAGTTGGCAGGTGAAACTTCCAAAAGTATATAAAAATAAAAAAAAAAACTTAAATTATGGTAAATTTGAAACTTTTCTCATAACTCTTCGAATTGTGAAAATGTTTGTTAAATTTCGATGTCACAGTGACCTGCAGTGGAATTATACGAATAATATACAGAGTATACCTTTGAATAGTATTTTTAATTACATATTTTTTTCTAATACCTTTTAGAGTTTTGTTAATTTTAATTAAATTTGAATGCCAAAAATAGGCAAAATTTTACTAATACTGTACAGAATTTTTTTTGAACAATACTCTCAATTATACACATTACCCCCCCCCTTTTTTTTGTTATATTCAAAATTTATAATTTTCAACACTTTTTATAAAAAGCAAGGGTACTTTTGCTTTCTGTATCATTTACGTAGCAATTTTCTAAAAGAAATCTCTCAAAAAAATTTAATGAGACAATATAACATTATACAAGTGTTATGCAACAAATAAAACAAATTCAACATTAACCCTTTATGTACTGAATTGTGAATTCATGAAAATGTTATTTTCTAAAGCATTTTTCGTGAATTGTTTTAACTACATTAGAATATTTACATAATCATTTAATAAATTTTAGAAGGATTGAAGGATTTAGAAGGAATAATTAAATTTGAATTTATAGGGATTTTGTGCAATATTTATAGCCCCACTCAAATCTTTCATTTTAAATATTTTTCTTAGTATTTTGTAGAATGAGGAAATGCAAAATTATAATATTCTTACAATACAAATATAGTAATATTTCCGAATTGAAAAATCTCTCCCCCCCCCCCCCCATCCCAACGTCAAGAAAGCTGAAAAGACGCAAAGCCAAAAGAAATCATCCTTTTAAAATTTTTAAAATATTTTTGTTTTGTGTAATCAATAATGCTTTTGGAATAAGATAAAGTAATGTATCTATAACTCATTCTAAACTATATTATAACTAATCGATGTATTAAATGAATTTTATAACAAGTTCTTTTAATGGTTCTTATAAGTACCGACAGTAGATAAAGGGTTAAAATACTTCAAAAATATTTGATATAACAGGTTTATCTGTAAGCAACATACAGCGAACAGGAAAATATAAAATAGAATTCCATAATTTACATTATATAATAGTAACGTGGTGTAAATTAAGAAATCATTAGGAAAATTAATACTGCATAGGAATTTTCTTTTATAACACCAGTGTTAGTCAATATATTTTTTAACATATCGTTTAGGTATTAATTTTCTCAGTCCTTCAATATATTGTAATCCTAGGATAGCAACAAAACACAAATAGTGTAATATAATATTAAACTATGTCAAAGTCATTTGTATTAGCAGTCTTATTTGTAAGCAACCATATACCAAACGGGAAATCAAAAATATAATTTCATAGTGAAATAAGAATGCTTTAGGAAAAAGAACACTGCATAAGAATTTTCTTCTAGAATACTATTGTTAGTAAATAGCTTTACTTAACGTAGAATTTAGGAGACAATTTACCCGAAGAAATCTCTCAAAATATTGTAATCCGTGGATAAAAACAAAAGACAGTTGTGTTTTGTAATATTAAAATATGTAAAAAATATTTGCATTAGCTACTTACTTCTAAGCAGCCACAAACTGGAAAAACTAAAATAGAATTCCAGAATTCAATTTATATAAAAATAACGTGGTGTAAAGTTAGAATGCTTTACGAAAATGGACACTGCATAGGATTTTACCTTTATAATACTATTTCTAGGCGATATCGTTACTTAATGTATCATTTAGGTAATAATTTTTCAAAATAAATCACTCAAAAAATTTTAATCAGAGGATAAGAAAAAGAAAAAAATAGTGTAATATATTTCTAACGTACGTCAAACATATCTGCAATAGCAGGCCTATTTAAAAGCAACCAAAATAATAAAAATAGGAAAAACTAAAATAGAATTCGATAATATATTTATATAACAATAACGTGATGTGAATCAAGAATGTTTTGCGAAAAGGAACACTGCTCCAGAATTTCCGTTTCCCTGCATAGTCTGTTGCATGCTGTTCAATGTTTTTCACAAATGTAAAAATACTTTTACGCTTTGTAAACACCAGGATATAAAATGCATAAAAGAAAACAACTATTTATTCACTAAATCAAATGGCTATTAGTAAATATTATCATTTTCTTAATACTAATGTTAAATGCTTTCAAAACATTTTGTTCATGAGTTACTTAAAATATTTATTTTTGAGCTTATTTTCTAAAAGTGTTATATTCCAAACAACAGTATGTATAAACCGCAGAGTATGAATTCATAAAGAAAATAACTGTTTTATTCTTTAAACTGCATGGACATTTCTATTTTTATTATCTTTTTTTAAGCTAATGTTAGATTTTCCAAATTATTTTGTTTATTAATAACATTTGCTGAAAATACTTAGTTCTGAACTTTCACTGTAAAAATATATATTATCAAACTCTAATAAATATTATCCCTAGAATAAATCGCATAAAAATAAACAAACTCTTTCACAGTTTATACTATATACTAGTGCTATTTTTTCCCTGTTGATGCTATTGACATATATTTCAAAATATTTTATTGATAAGTAACATTTGCTTAAGATTATTTTGTTATGAAACTTTATTCTAATGTTCCCCTAGCTATGAAATTATATCAATATTTCATCAAATTGATGCAGATTCCGATTTTCCGTTACGACATTTTAAATGAAGCAATTTTTGTAATTTTTTCTAACTATAGGATGTAGGGATATAAATATTTTTAAAAATTTTTTCTTAAGTTAAAAATGATATAACATATCATTTTCTTAAAATCCTTAAATTCGCCTTACAATAACAAGTTTTAAAAATATGTAAACACAAACAATATTCAAATTACTTAAAGGTGTTTTGTTAATTTATAATACGATACATTTAAAAAAAAAACCCTAGTATTTTCGAGCATATCATACTCATCATTAGGGTTAAAATTTCTCAGGATCATCATTTCTTTCTTTTTCTTGATTTTATACAAATGTTTTTGAAAGGTTTTATTTTAGTAAATGAAGCTAAAATCCTGATTCTTTAGTAATGAAATATAGTCTTTAAAATATAATAAATGCTACAGGTCAACAAAGAACTGCACTTATTTATTAGTCTGGGGGTATTTGCTGCTTTTTCTTCAAAAAGAATTCGGTTAAGATTTACAAAAAATGCAAATATAATCATAATCACAACAATGATAGTACTAATCGTAACAATTATACTGATTCAGATATCCGTTTTCTCCATTTTTTCAGTATTTTTTTTTTAAATTGCATAAATATTATTCATAAACTTCATAAATACTAATTTCGTGAATTTCACGCGAAGTTTGCGACATAATTGCTGTAACTGAATTTTTGTAATACACGATGACTCTGTAACACAAATTCTATAATTCTTCAAAAGAGTAAAATTTATCAGTTTTTTCCGGATAATTTCTGGAAATTCAAAAGAAATTTGTAAGATGTTAAAGAGCGTAAATTTGTTATTCAAATTGTCGCCTTTTTGAGAAAAAAAAAGACTAGATAGAGAACGACATGAAGTAACTCTTCACAGATGTTTGAGATTTGTTTTTAAATATATAATCAAACTAATAAAAACCAAAATAAGAAACAAAATAATCTTATTTAAGCACAAGAATTTAATGTACTCTTAAGCTGAATTAAAATTCACAAACTGACAATAAACTAAAAAGTGCTACAATAAGAAAATAAAAAATAATAATACCTATTTATACATATTTAAGTAACTACATACAATAAAAATTCATGGATATAAAATGTATCGCTATGGCTAAAAAATGCAAATATGAACTTACAGAAAATTTTCATAATAACTTATGTGTTTTACGATTAGTGATCTTAATCCAAGTTCTTGGTGATTCAATCCAAGGAAAGGCATTCCTGCGTTAATAATGAGGTACATCCTACACGTCAAAATAGTGACTGAGTCGCAAAACTTAACTGGAGAGAAAAGGTTATTTACCTACTTTTTAAACTTCCGTTTCGAAACAAATTTTAATTATACCGAAGTACAATAAGTTAATGTTTTCTTGAACTGAATTAAAATTCACAAATTGACAATAAAACAAAAGAAATATTTTACCGTAACACAATATAAAAAATAACTACACGTATCTTATTTTACTAACTAGCACACAGTAAATTTTCATGGATATTGGCATAGAAATGTAAATATAAACTTTCAGAAATTATTCTTAATAATTGATGCTTTTTGTTAATTAATGCTTTTTAACAATCAAAGGCATTACTGGAGGTATGCTACATGCCAAAAGAATGACTGAATCTCAAGACTTAAGTATGGAGAAAAAAGGGTGTTTACCCTCTTCTAAACTCCCATTCCGAAACGAATTTTAATTATGCTGAATTACAAGACGTTAAGGTGTTCTTGAAGTATGTTAAAATTTATAAACGGACAGTAAAACAAAAGAAAAATATATCACAACACAATATAAAAATAATAACTATAAATAACTATTTGGGTAAATAGCACGCAGTAAACTTTCATGCATAACAAAACACTTGTAGAAAGTATTCTTAATAATTGATCAAAATGATTTTTCAATTAATTGTCTTTTAACAATCAAAAGCATTCCTGCGTTAATAGACTGGTATTCTACATGCCAAAAGAATGACTGAATCTCAAGACTTAAGTATGGAGAAAAAATGGTGTTTACCCCCTTCTAAACTCCCATTCCGAAACGAATTTTAATTATGCTGAATTACAAGACGTTAAGGTGTTATTGAAGTATGTTAAAATTTATAAACGGACAGTAAAACAAAAGAAACATATATCACAACACAATATAAAAATGATAACTATAAATAACTATTTGGGTAAATAGCACGCAGTAAACTTTCATGCATAACAAAACACTTGTAGAAAGTATTCTTAATAATTGATCAAAATGATTTTTCCATTAATTGTCTTTTAACAATCAAAAGCACTCCTGCGTTAATAGACTGGTATGCTATATGTCAAAATTGTAACTGAATCCCAAGTCTTAAGTGTAGAGAAATAAGGCATTTACACCCAGTCTAACCATCTGTTCAGAAACATATATCAATCGTACTGAAGTACAAGAAGTTAATCTATTATTGAACTAAATTAAAATTGACAAACTGATAATAAAACAAAAAAAAAATATTACAATAACAAAATACAAAAAATAATAACTATACATATCTATTTGAATAACTAGCATGCAGTAAAATTACATGCATATGCAAATATGAACTTCCAGAAAATTCTCTTAATAATTGATCAAAATGATTTTTCAATTAATGGTTTTTTAACAATCAAAAGCATTTCTGCTTTAATAGAGATGTATTCTGCATGCCAAAATAGTGACTGAATTCCAAGACTTAAGTGTAGAGAAAAAGATCATTTACCCCCATTGTAACCATCGGTTCAGAAATAAATTTTAATCGTACAAGAAGTATTCTTGTACGATTAAATCGACGAGTACGAGTAATGTATTCTTGAATTAAACTGAAATTATCAAACTGACAATAAAACAAAAAAATATATATATTCCAATAACAAATTATAAAAAATAATAACTAAACATATCTATTTGGTAACTAACACGCAGTAAAATTTCATGCATATCCAAATATGAATTGCAGAAAGTATTCTTAATAATTGATCAAAATGATTTTTCAATTAATTGTTTTTTAACGATCTAAGGCATTCCTGTGTTAATAGGTCAAAATAGTGACTGAATCCCAAGATTTAAGTATATAAAAAAAGGGTATTTGTCCCATTCTAACCATCTGGTTAGAAACAAATTTTAACCATATTGAAGTACAGGATAATATATTCTTGAACTAAATTAAAATTCACAAACAAGCAATAATAATAAAAAAAAAACAATAACAAAACAATAATAATAATAATTACACATATCTATTTAAGTAACCACACAATAAAAAATCATGCATAAAAGCATACAAATGCAAATATAGACTCACAGAAAGTTTTCCTAATAATTGATGTATTTCGCAATTAGTGATCCTTTAACAAGCAAAGGCATTCCTGCGTTAATAGGGAGGTATGCTACATGTCAAAATAGTGACTGAATCCCAAGACTTAAGTGTCGAGAAAAAGGGTATTTACCCCCTTCTAACCTTCCGTTTTTCAGGGCCAATGTCCCTCGTGCACCCTTTTATGCAACAGGGCTTTCACCCCACAGACTGCGTTCCCTCGCTGTAGGATTCACATTTTTTTCGATCCCTTATTTCCGCCTATACAGGTAAAAAGGGAAACCAAGTGGTGAAAGTTTTTACTCAGTTCAATCACATAGGTAAAGGAAGAAAGGGTTTGAATGAAGTCTATGAACTTTTTGCGAATGTTATTGAACTTTTACCAGGAAAAGTGAAATTTGTTTACACTGTTGCCAGATTCCATTAGAATGTACGCTAATCTTGCTTAAAATATGATTGTTTAATTATAATATATCGTTAATTTTTAAAATTCATGTTGTGCATTTTTTGTGAATGTTATTGAACTTTTACTAGCAAAAGTGAAATTTGTTTAAATTGTTACCAGATTCCGTTAGAATGTACGCCAATCTTGCTCAAAACGTAAATGTTTATTTATAATATATTCTTAATTCTTAAAATTTATGTTATGAACTTTTTGCGAATGTTATTGACCTTTTACTTGGAAAAGTGAAATCAGTTTACACTGTTGACAGATTCCATTAGATTGTAAGCTAAATTGTGTTAAAAATATAATTTTTCATTTATAGTATAATTCTTAAAATTTATATTATGAAAATTTTGCGAATGTTAATGAACTTTTACCGGAAAAAGGGAAAACTGTTTACACTGTTCCCAGATTCGAGTAGAATGTACGCTAATTTTTCTTAAAACATAATTGTTTATTTATAATATATCCTTGATTATTAAAATTTATATTATGAATTTTTTGCTATTGTTAAATAACTTTTACCGGAAAAAGTGAAAATCGTGTACACTGTTGCTAAATTTTATCAGAATGTAAGCTAATAGTGCTTAAAATATAATTGTTTATTTATAATATATTCTTAGTTCTTAAAATTTATGCTTAGTGGGTAGCACAAATTTATATTTATTTGCTATTTTTATAGTGGATTTGACCTACTTGGAAGTACTTGATAGAAAGTGTTCAAAAATTAGTTAAAATCAGAATTACGATTAATCGGGATCTTTATATTAATCATAGACTTAATATAAATAAATTAGTAATAACATTACGAAGTACTATTATACAAATTCGCAAAAATAGCAGAAAATTTTGCAAGATTTCAATGCGGCCTCGTCATTACACAGGATTTCGGGACCCCTCTTTTACCTTTGGAAACAATTACAAGAAGGATCAATCATAAACCCCAGAAAATAGTACGTTTCTGAAACGTTTCAGAAATAAAAGAACACTATGGCTGTCCAGGAATAAAATACTTACCTATTTACCCTATAAAAGACCTAAAAGGAAACCTATTGTTTCTAATGTCTTCTGCAGTGTCTATTGTTCTCTGGGATCCTTTTTGAAGATAAGAGAAAGTCTTCCAGAATCGTTGATAACTACGGAGTTACTGAATTTTCCTAAACATATTAGTTACTTTTTAAAGTTTAGTAAACATTCATTAATTAAGCTCTTATACTACATTTATTTATTTCAGGAGCGTGTAAATAACAATGAACGAAGTGTCCGATCGATTCACTGTGTAGAACCATTCCTTGTAATTGACGAATGTAGTATTAAATATAAGGGCTAAGCATACCGGATGTAGAAAGTGCTCTTTAAAAAATTAAAAAGTCCAATTAATCTCATTAAAAAGTTTAAGGAAGAACCTTTCCTTTCTCAAAATCTGCAGCAAAATAATAAAAGAATGCTTTATTCTGCTATTGAAAGTGTTAAAACATATATTATAACGACTTATGAATTTTACAGCTTCGCTGTTTTTGAATATTACATTCATGCAGTTCACTGGAGAACATTTTAAGATTTATTTTCGTAAGAGAGATTGATATACACGCATATTTAGTTATATAAAGGCAAAACGAGTTCGCTAAAGGCCGCAAAGACAGAGTTAGCAATGAATATTTATTATACTTAATTTCAAAATTGAGAAAATCGTATGCATATATGATGGAAATGAGCTATAGATAATTATACCAATTGTGACGGCACAAAGTTTAAAATTTAATAAAAACAAACAATAAAAGAATATTAGAAAAAATATGCCATTGTTATGGCTCTGTAATCTTACCAGACATGCATTATTTCAGAATTTTAATATAATTTTGCCTTGCATTGCGCTTCAACACGAAACCCTCAATGTATATTATTTTAACTAATTTTGTCACCCACTTCCGCTGACGAGCGTTGATGAAATATATTTCTTCTAATATTTATTTCTTGTTATTTTTAACATTTTATACTTTGTACTATTTCATTTGTTACAGTTATCTACATGTCATTTTCACCCTATATATGTACATTTTCTCAGTTAAAAAAAAATAATATATATATATATATATATAATATAATCCATAGACTATATATTTTTCTTATTAATGTATCTAGATAAATATATACTTTTCTTTCTTCCATTCATTTTTTGCATGTTATTAAGTTGTTACTTTTTCTAATACTGTTATAATTTTTTAATCATTTATATTTATTAATATTTTATCTTCTATTTAATTATTTATTTTTAATTATTTCACAATTTTATTAAAATAACTGCAACCTATTAACTTATATCATTATTCCAAGTGATTTAAAGATTAGTAAACATCATTAATTAAGCACTTAATACATTTCTTTCTTTCAGGAACGTGTAAATAACAATGAAAACGAAGTGTATATACACATATACACTACATACTATGTATGTACAATATATGTATATACATAGGAAATACCTTTCAATGAGACACTCTGTATACATGCACAATATATATATATATAAATGGGAGTGTTATTAAATAATAGAAATTCAATTAAATACATAGCTCCATTTTCTAAAATTATGATACTAAATTTAAAGATCTATTAATATTACATATATTAATCTCACAAATGAGTGTGACTGAGTATATTTCTACATCCTTATCTATGTATGTACTTACAATCGCTTTCTGTACACATACATGCACTGGTGTACAAGGTGCCCCAAAAGGATTGAGACGTGTTTTAATTTTTACCTGTTGGACGTACATAGACAATGCAGATTGCAAGAGTTTTCGAAATAAGGTAGAAATTAAAATATGTTGATTAAATAGTCCTTTCCATTAATTAAAAAAAACACCTTTTTAATTTATATACGGCCCCTGCGTTCTACAACTTATATTTAGCAAAATTGTTTCCATTTTCTGAGAGTGCAGCAGTAAACATTCCATACTTCTTCGACCATACACAGTCGTCGAATTATGGTACTTTAAAGTTAATGAGCTTTCCGGCAAAAACAGCACACGATATTTAATTGCCGCAAAATTTTGAAATTTCATAAAAAATAAGTTATCATAACTCAGACAGTTTTGATCACAGAAGAATGTAATTTTTGCTGTTGTACTTGTTAGAGGATGCAGAAAATTTTCTAAATATAATATACTGGATCCATACATCCTATAATAATAAAAAAAAATGTGACTTCTGAAAATAAATGACAGGACCATTTCACCAACATAATACAGTGTCATCGAAAAATAATGCCTAGATTTTAAATAACTGTCACAAAAAAACTATGAAAGGTAATTTATTGGTTTTAGTCTTAAAATGTGCGGCAAAAAATATTTTTTTTCATACCTTAGTATGTTTCAATATGAGCACCGTTCGGTATGCACCAGGAGCAAATGTGTGCAATGCGAGCACCAGGAGCAGTTTGACCTGGATAAATTCTCCGAAAAAGCCGCTGTACACTGACTATTGACTTTGTCTCCACATACCAAATCACGCACTGTGCTTTTTGTTGCACGGTCAACATCGTACTATGCTTTTTCTTGCACTGTCAACATCGTACTGTGCTTTTTGTTGCACGGTCAACATCGTACTGAGCAGCTGCAGTCTGGCGCGTCGGCTGACCTTGATGACTGCACAACTAATCCGCGCATAACACAGACACGCAAACGAATTCTGGTGAACTAAAACCAAACTTGCGTTCACTAGTTATCGTGTAGTGAAAGAATTACTCATTTAAGACAAAATGTTTAGATGTTATGATTTTTTTTAATCTAGGCATTATTTTTCGATGACCCTGTATTAATTTCTGTCTTATTTTTGACACTTTTACATTAGACATTCCCTATGTATCTCAACAGATAAAAAATTAAAACGCATTTTAATCTTTTTTTGAGACCCTGTATTTGTGCTGAAAATCAAGGTCACAAACACCAAATCTGTGATGCTTGGAAAAGTACCTCCGTCCTCTCATTCTATTTGACAAATATTATCCGAACTTTTGACTTTTATGAATCTCGTGCTTATTTTGGAATAAAAGGACAATGAATTTATTTTTAAGGTTTTATCAACTGTTTATTTTCCCAAAAAGTATAAATGTTGTGATTTGCATTTAATGAATTTGTGAAATGCATTAAACAGTTATGAAGCTATCAATGGACTCGTCTGTTGTTTTCTAACTCCAAATTTTGACATTATTTGCTGATACGTTTTTCATTAATTAGGGTTTCGTTCATCTAATGAAACCCTATTTGTTTCACTATTCTGTCTGTCTGTAACATAGTTCGTTCTCAGAAACTGTATAAGTTAGAGACTTGAAATTTTGCATACTTATAGCTGAATACCTCCGATCACACGAGAAATAATACAATTTTGAAAAAGTCTTATATTGTTTTAACCCTTTCAGACCCGACTTTAATGCTGTGAGTAAAAAAAATAATTATCACGTTAAAAAGTCATAACAGAGTGTTAATAAACATGTTAAATGAAAAAAATTAAAGGAAAAGTAATTATTTAAAAAAATATGAAAATGTCCACTGGAATGGACAACCGGTCTGTGAAGTTGCAAATGTCAAACATTCAGCGCTTGACCTTCTCTTACGATTTTTGTTCTAAATAACAATTTCTTTACGTAACAAAGCTAGACAAAGAAGATATAATACTAAATAATGTTCAAAAAGATAATATTTTAGTAATTTTATTACATATTCTGAGGTACACAGCAGTAATACACAGTTTTACAAAGCATTTTCACATATTCTTGATTTTATATACCAAATTAAATGAGTTTTATATTATTTCACATGGAAATTAAAAAACAATATCTTCCTTTTAGTGAAGCATATATGCACTGTACATTTATTACAGTAGATATGGGTTTTACCAATGCAACCGTCATTTTTACACCGGGTTGCTTCGCGTTTATCATCAAGTTTTGGCAAATGATCTACATAGTCATTGACAATCTCAGGATGAGGTGGAACTTCAACCACTCTTTGGCATATTCTTTTATTTTGTTTCCCAATCGGCGATAATTTTGGTCTCCCCTTTCTTTGTTTTCTTCAATATCTGATTCTTCAGCATGTGATGTATTCCAAAACTTCTTTTAAATCTTTAGAACTTTTCAAATTATATTTTTCTAAAATGCAAAGTGAATATTTAATCTTCCTGGTAACTTGTGGCTGTTTTAAAAATAATTCAAATGCCTAAAATAAATTCTATTACAAAAACATTATAATCCAACTATCTAAAGAATCACAACCTCCTGTACCGTATGTCCATTGTAATGGACATGTAATTTTACTCCAATCTTGCCTAAACTATAACCAGTAATAAAATAAAACTATTTCCAATGCTGAGCTTAACTTACAGACATTATATAAAAAAATTACTGACACATTAGAACGATTTTTTCATAAAAATCAAAACAAAAAGAATACTCATGTGTTTGCATACCTGACGCCTGACGCCACTTTAAAACAAAGCAAGCTGGAAATATCTGTTGACTGTTTCCAAACCAAAAACCACAAAGATGTCAAACAGATTAGTTATTCATCTATCCATGGAGCAAGTTTTAACTCTTTGCAGTCAGAGGATTAAAAAATATAAGGTTTTAAAATGTATGTCCATTGTAATGGACACTGGGTCTGAAAGGGTTAATAGAATGAATTCATTTAATGACATCCGACCATTCAGGCTATTTAGATTTAAACCCTTTGTGTACTGAATCATGAATTCATGAAAATTTTATCTTCTAAAGCATTTTTCGTGAATTGTTTAAACTACATTAGAAGATTTACATAATCATTTAATAAATTTTAGAAAGAGTTTAGAAGGATTAATTAAATTTGAATTTATAGGGATTTTGTGCAATATTTATAAGCCCACTCAAATCTTTTATTTGAAATATATTTCTTAGTATTTTGTAGAATTAGGAAATTTACAAATATAATGTTCTTACAGTAGAAATATAGAAATATTTCCAAATTGAAAAATCCCGCCTCCCCCCTCCCCCAATGCCAAAAAGCTGAAAACATGCAAAGGCAAGGGAAATCATCCTTTTAAAAATATTTTTGTTTTGTGTAACTAATAATGCTTTTGGAACAAGATAAAGAAATGTATCTATAACTCATTCTGAACTGTATTACAACTAATCCATGTATTAAATGAATTTTATAACAAGTTATTTTAATGGTACTTATAAGCACCGTCAGTAGATAAAGGGTTGAAACAGAAACTTAATTTCAATTTTTTTCGCGCTGGCTAGATGGCTTCCTGGTATCGCATTTACCTGTTAATCAAAAGGCTGCCGGTTCGAAGTTCGCCGTCGGAATTTGATTTTTTTTTTTTTTTTTTTTTTTTTGAATAGATTATCTGATAGTTCCAATTTTACAAATTTTGTGTGATTTTTTTTTTTTCCATTTTAATGCCAAAAGTTTTAAAATATTTTATCAATTATTTTTGAATTCAAAAATTCCTTTTTTGAAGTATTGCGAAATTATAAATTGATCACATTTCATTGTCCAGTGGATTTAATTAAAAGAACGTTCGTATTCTTTTTGCCATTTTAAGTTTTTCGTTTTTTTTTCAGCTAAAATCATATCATATAATTAAATATGCTTTTCAGATATACAAACATATGCTGTTACAATTGTATGAAAAGCAGTTCTTGAATATTTTTAATTTGATTAAAAAAATCTTCCAATTGTAATAATTTTAAAATTAAATTTAATGGTGATGCCATCTATGTTCTTATTGAAAAAGACTAAGGATTTAATAATTATAAATTCAAAATTTCGATTTATTAATTGAAGGATAAAGTTATTTGAAAGGAATATTAAACGAAACCCTCTGTGCTATTTTCGATCACACTTACCCACTTGTTTTTAATTGCAGATTTTTTTATCGAAGAACTTGTTTTAAGAAAATGTGAGTATATTATTTGAAAAGCCTGTTCAGAAACCTTTCGTATGATACCTCATTCATTGTTGTGAATTTTGTATATGTGTAGAAAAAGAGATATTGACATAAAGAAATAATACATATGACTGGTAAGAATTTAAATGCTTTAAAAACTACTCAGTTAAAATAAATGTAAATATAATATCAATGTACAATTTAAATTTAATACGAATGGACGAAGAAAATATAAAATTTATATCATTCTTGATTCTTATGTTTGTATAAAATTTATTATGAGCATAAGTAGCTGATTTTAAAATTCAAAAACACTCTATCTAAAAATTTTATAAATTGATTTCATTAGATCAAAACACTTGATAAATTAATGAATGGCGTTATAATGAATTTGCATCAAATTTAATGCTTTTTAAATCGATTTGTTATAAAAATTCTTACACGGCTCTCAGATTTTTAAACAAATTTAGTGATAAAATATGAAGCAAATTCACGCTGTTTAAATTTTTACGTAGCGTTTCGTGACGTAATTGAAAAATATTAAAAACACATCAAAACTAACGTAAATAAACAAACTAAATTCAGCATTCAGATTGATAAGTTTCACACCTGCTTTTTGATTTTTCTAGTTTACTTTTCAAATCTTATTTTCTAAACCACGTTATAAATAAATTTATTTATGAAAATGCATAAAGGTGTTCGAACAATCGGAAATTTCAAATCACTGTAGTAGAAATTATCAGTGTAATGTCCAATAATTTATTTTGATAATAATCGCTATGTCAGAACTGTGATGATGAGAAAATAAAAATTTGAATAGGAATAAGTGTATTTTTATAAATAAAGCTAACTTTTCTAGTTATGTTTGAATATTATGGAGAGTTGAATGAGGATTTGGAAAAAGAAGAAGCAGCGCTAAACTAACAGAGGAAGTACAGCTGAAGGAAGTTGAATACGAAAGAAATATATTTATTCTTATTTCAAAGAATAATATATTTGTAGAAAATTGTAGATCACGGAATGTATAAAAGATTATAGAAAATAAATTCGATTAGTGTAACCGCATAAATAGTGTTTTCGTGGAATAGTACAGAACAGTGGTTCTAAAAACTTTATTGTTATGCGACATAGCTTGAAGTTTGAAAGTTTTTAGCGATGCAACTCATATGTGTGTTTAAAGAGGCTTTTGTATATTTGGGTTTTTGTAATTTTGTAATAAGTGAAAGATTTTTAAAAAATCAGCAATATTTGCTCTTATTACAGATAAACATCCATAACGAATACTCCCGAATAGCTATACTTCTATTTAGCAACCACCTTTTTAAATCACCAACAGCTGTGTAATCTACAGTGTTTTACCTTCTGAAAAACGAGTATCTCCGAATAGCAGACAAAATTCGCGGTTATGAGGTGTCCGTTATTCAGAGATTTTACTGTAATTTATTTTAATGATGCTCTCTTTCTCTCCCTATACATAGATAACAAAACTTTTTGCAAATAATATAACAATTAAATCAGATGATAATCAACAAAATACAAATTAACCAATAATAATATTTTTTATAGAAAAAAATATACACAATATTGCTCAGATATCTGATAATGTAAGGCAATGGCCAAAATTACAAAAGTTTAAATAATTGATTCAGTAGTACACTGTTAAAAATTTGCAGCATTCTATCCAGTCATTCGACCGTTTTTTGAAAAAGCGGTTTCATTAATTTAACTATACATTTCACGTAATTTAACTATATTTTGACCATAAAATGGCCAATAATATGGTCAGAATAGTGTTAAATTATGGTTGTGCAACCGTTTTCGATAAAAACGGTCAAATGACTGGACAGAATGCTGCAAATTTTTAACAGTGCACTGTTAAAAATTTTGCAGCATTCTGGCAGGTCATTCGACCGTTTTTTTGAAAAAACAGTTTCATAACCATAATCTAACTATATTCTGACAATAAAATGGCCAATAATATGGTCAGAATAGTGTTAAATTCTCAGTTGTGTAACCGTTTTCGGAATAAACGGTCAAATGACCTGCCAGAATGCTGCAAATTTTTAACAGTGTGTAGATATCATTTTTCTCTATATATACATAGATAATAAGAAAATTTTCAAATAAAACAACTATTAAATAGGAAGATATTCTACAAAATATAAATTAAGAAACAATAATATTTCGATAGAAAAAAAAATGTACACAATATTGTTAAAATATCTAACAATTTAAGACAATGGCGAAAATTACAAAAGTTCAAGTGTTTGATTCGCAGTAGGTAAATATTACAAAAAGTAAGTAAGAAAAAAGCTGCAAAAAATATGACCGAAGTGAAAAAGTACTGAAAAGTAAATACACAACTAAATGCACACAATGCAGCAATGAAATTATGTATTTTAAATTTAATTTACTTACATTATATTGCCAATAAATAGGCTATATATGGATGATACAAGGTGTATTACTTGGGTTATGCTTTTAGATGTGAAACAAAATATATTCTACCGCGAAGCTTTCTGACATATCTACGGACGCGTTTTTAAACGTATAAGAATGACACTTCAGGGATGTCTATTAAAGTGATTTGGAATTGATTATTTTTTTCTTCTTTTGATAAATGAATTACATTACGAATTATAAGAGATTGTTGTCTCATAATGATCTTTATCGGGAAATATCTTTATCAGAAATTCTTTTCAAAATGCTAACTTTAACAGCATTTTCTGAAAGACCCTCTGCCTTTATTGGAAAAAGAAAAAAAAAACTATTTGATATAACAGTTCTCGAATAAGAGAGCCTTCAAATCTCGTGCTTTATGAGTCTATTGTAGGGAAAAAGCATATACGGAAATAGTAATAAGTATTTCTACTGTCAATAATCACGATAATAATAATGCAGTATAGCAACAAAACATAACATTTTACTAAGCTTGAAAAAAAATGTTTATTAATATCTAAAGTAAAAATACATTTTAAAAGTCAGCGTGATTTATAAAATTGTTTTGTATTAACGAAATTGTCACTATCAGGATTGTTAGGTTTAACCTGAATTCTCCCTCAACATTAATTAAAAACTGTCATTTCACCAAGTTGCTACCCACATTTCGTCCCGATTGTTTTCTTTAAAGACAAAAAATATTCGTTATATTTATTACAGAAGATAATATTACTATTATATTTTTAAAGTAAATGATCGTTCACAAAAACACCGAACGCGACCCAGCAAAACATCTCTCGCGACCCAATGAAACATCGTTCGCGACACCAAGTTTGAAAACTGCTGTTGTAGAAAAATTGAATGTTTGCACGGATCTTTTAAGCCGAAGCAAAAAAAAAAAAAAAAAAAAAAAAAATCAAAAGAAATTATTTCAAGTGTGTGCGAGAAACTATCCCCAGTCATTATTCTTCCGAGTATATATCTTTAACAGATTCGATAGAAATATATCATAAAGATAATTGTTTCGAAACAGTGGTATAGAAACAGTAAACTTTCTTCTATATACTCTTCAAAAAATCCATGAATATAACGAATATTTCCGTTGATTACATTTCGTTAAAACACGAAAATTTCGGCTTTGGCTTGCCCATTTTCCCCGAAAATACAGAAAATTCTTCAATGTAACGTAAATATTACCTGAAATCCTCCTATCTAAATCTGCATTTTGGTCAAATCACAGAGGCGTTGCGTCAACTTTGCTACGAAGTACGTTTTAGTATTAGATACTGTATTTTTACTTATTTGCTTTCCCGTTAAAACATGAAAAATTCGTGAATCTAAGATCAAAATTTCCTGAAAGTCTCCAGTCGAAAGACGGAAATTCCTTCAATTAATGGAAAAATATCTTTCAATCACAGGAGTGTTCCTGTAACTGGTCGCCTGTAAAAATGAAAGAAATCGCATAATTTAACAGATAATTAAAAATATTATCTATTTACATCGCCAGATAGATTTCCTAAAACCGAAAACTTGCACAATCATTTTAGTGGAATCAACAAGTATTGAGAAAGAGTGATTAAAATTAACTCAGCCATACCCTACCTTTTTTCTCTCGCTGGCCACAAACATATGCCATCTGCATTGAGTGGGCCGTAACGCATTATACTTATGTAAAAATGAAATAAATCACATAATGTAATACATAATTTAAATTAATATCTGTTTATATCGCCATGTGGATTTCTTAAAGGAGCGAACTTGAATAATTGTTTTAGTAAAATCAACAAGTATTAAGAAAGACTGATTAAGATTAACTCAGCCATACCCCATCCTTTTTTCTCTCTCTGGCCACAAACATATATCTGCTACATTAAGTGGGCCGCACAACATATTATACTTATGTAAAAGTGAAAGAAATCGCATAATTTAATAGATAATTTAAAATACTAGGTTGAGCAAAAAGTTCTGGGAAATTTGTAAAAGTTGCGTTGTTATGCGCAAGTTAACAACAAAAGCAACTAGGACTATTCTTCAAAGTACAGACCATCATAACCCTCAAATTTCTGCCATCGTTCTTCCAGATTCCGGAATTGCTGGAAGTACTATGGCGGCTCCTTGAAATCGAAAAACTCTTGGCATGCTTCTTCAACTTCATTGAATGATTCAAATTGACGGCTCTTGAAAAAGTGTTGCATTGATCAAAAGAGTATGTAACAGTCGGATGGAGCCACGTCTGGACTGTAGTCGGGGTGTGGAAGAATTTCGACGCCGTCCAACTGTGCAAATTCATAGACGGCTTTCAAAACCGTTAGAACTTTCCTCCAATAATGCCGGATCAACACACGCAAATCATACTGTTCAATAGGCATTTTGGAGCCTAAATTCCAGAACTCCTACAGATATAACACTAGTACTCCTACATACGATACAAATTATGATAACTATTAGTTTAAAAATTTCCCAGAACTTTTTGCTCAACCTAATAATATCTATTTACATCGCCATGAGGATTTCTTAACCCTTAATTGCATGAATTATTCTTTTAGGATTGTGTTTTTTATTTTTATATTAAGGATTAGACACCAGAAATCTTAAGATAGATTCTCAACTTTATTTAGTAGCATAATTTTGTAATTTTTAGGGGAGTAATATTTCTATATAAATATAGTGGTTATAAGAACTTAATTTATATATTAAAAATTAAATAAAAAGGTGATGGAAATTTACACCACTATGCATTTAAGGGTTAAAGCAGGGAACTTCGATTATTTTTTCAGTGAAATCAGCAAGCAACGAGAAAGACTGAGCCATGCTCAAACTTTTTCTCTCATAGGCCGCAACCCTATTTTTGCTACATTAAGTGGGCTGCAAAATATTATACTTATATAATAATGCAAAAAAAAAAAAAAAAAGTAATTGAAATAATAAGATAACGAAATTAGAATAGCAAAACTATATAACAATATTGATATAATTGATATTAGCTATATAATAAAGATAAAACGTAATAAGTTAATATTGAAGGATTATACAGTCTTAAAAATAAAAATTGGGAAACCTTTTTTTAATAAATATTTTTTTTTCTCGGTGCAAAAACGTTTTCTGTTTTTAAAATGTAAATATACAGAATAGAAACTCAATTAGTTTCAAATAAAGTTTGATTAGAATTCAGGATTAAAAAATATATAAACCACTCTCATTCAAATAGGACTACCTCTATTAAAAGCTTTTGATAAAGCAAAGAACATACAACTAGCTTTAAAATAATTTTAAATTAGTTATAGATAAAATAGCAGACATTCTTCATAAAAATACACAAAACTGTAGTGAAGATATTAAATACATTTTATTTAGATCTCCAATTTTTATACATATGGATTAATGATTGTATGTTTCGAACCGCATATAAGGTTAAAGGGCGACATTTTGGGTTAACTATTATAAAATTATCCTCAATCACATTAACAAGAATCGACTAGTGTTTTCTTATCATTTAGCTTGTTTACTTATGTTTCGTTAATGAAATGCATTTCATATTTTAACAGAAACGAAACCTAATTTAATGAAATATTAAGTTATTTAATGAAATAATAAATAGAAACATTAAATGATTTTCCTTTAGTAATATTTAAGAATCTTTCTCAGATAATGGTAAATTTTAGCTTTAAAAAAATGATTAAATTTTATTATTTTAATTCTAATCTTTTAGTTCCAAATACTCCATATAATAAATAAAGTACTAGAAATACGTTTTAAAAAATGTCTAAAAGTGTCATTACTATGTTCCTGAAATCATAATTTTAAAACTTCATGATAATGACCATAGAAATAACATTTTTTAACCTTAAGTCTGTTTTAGGGCTAAACAATATAATAATAGAAAACTGATGGAGCGGTTATCCTGAAGGCAGTCCCAAAGCTATATTTTTATGATTCATTTAGCAAAGTTAAATTATTAAATATATATTTCAGCAATAATAAACTTGGTAATGACAAACACTTTGGTAATGACATTTACAAATTTTATTTTTTTAATATTGAAATTTATTATTTTTTTCTTATTTTATTTAATTGTGTTGTGTAGTGCTTGAAAAAAAATCTGACAAAAAATTTAAAAATCCGTTGTTGACTTGCTTAATTCAGATTTTTTTTTAATACTAAGGATATAACATTTACCATTACCAGAGAATGGCCCTTATCTCAACAAATAACGACAGAAACCGGGCTGAAATAACAGTTTTGGAAACATTGTCAGTAATGTTACACGACTAAACTGGTATTTCTATACAATTTTTGTACAGTTAAATTTTCATTTACTTGAGTTTAATATTTAAACTTAAACCAAACTGAATTTGTTAAGATAATGAGGTTGTAAAGATAAATATTATGTGGTTTCTCTTATAATATTTTGACATATCTAGAAGGAACGAGAAAGACTGACATCGTCAACTTTGTTATAAGACTACACTGAAAAAAAGTTCTGCCACCGGCATCTATAAAATAAATTGTGTCTCAAAAAAAAAAAAAAAAAAAAAAAAAAAAAGCTCCATGTCATCTTTATAAATTCTAGTTCCCTTTGCTAGAGAATGCTAGTTATCCCTATTAAAATTCAAGGGCATTTTCCTATATTATCGTGGTCAAACTTACTCAAAAATCTCTGCAAATAAATGCGAACACAAGAAGTAAGTTTTAGTAATTATAATTCTAGTTTAGGAATTAATTCTAGAAATCAAGTGATAATTTATCGCAATTCAAACGATTCATAATATAATGTAACGTTTCATCACCTAGAAATCTATAATAGAAAATCCTCGATCATTTCGTCTATACAGTTTATTTGTTTACCTTATTCGCATAACTCGGAAATCTATATTTCTAGTTTAGGGATTTAGAAAATGATAACTATTCGTTCCAGATGATGGCGGTATATATTTTTTCTTTCAGCGTAAACTAGTATTTCTGTACAATTTAACTAGTGTATTTAATTTTCTTTAATTACATGCTTTAAAAATTTTAACTGAAGCCAAATTGAGTTTATAAAGTTTGTGAAAATGTAACTGAAAATAAGACACATTTTTTATAATATTATGACACATCATCAAACTTAAAGAATTTTAAAAATTGGATTTATATTCTATTTTGCAAATGTAATTTAATATCATTTGTTAAGCTTTGTACTTTTGTAATCGAATGGCTATATTTTATCAAATAAGCCCTTTAAGTAATTAATTTGATAAAATATTTTATTATTTAAATTTACGTTTTTCGAAATTCAGATCTGTTTTTGTTTATCTGATTGCCTTGAATTTGTAAAAACTTGCAATTTTGGTTTATTGAAATTTTTAATTTTGCTTTTAACCTTCTCACCGCGGTGAACTGATATATCCGGTCACTAAGCTCTAGGTTTCACAGCAGTAGAAGCATTATTTAAATTAATATGATTCTACAAATATAATGCAGTTTTAAAACATTTTGTTATGATTAATACTATCAAGGCATTCCTATAACCACTTAATTTTTTTTATATGATGTTGAAAAAATCATCTTTTTTTTTTACATTTTTTTAAAAAATTACAGAAAAAACAACATTTCGATTTTGCCCTTTTGCTCGGCGGTCAGAGGGTTTAACGAAGTCAATTCAGTTTCGAACACATTTTGAACACATAACGAACACATTTTGAACACATATTTTTTAAATGATTCTTTTTGAATAGGATATCTAAGGTCTATGTTATATATATATATCGCTCACATGCAAGAAAAGTGACACAGCTCGACAAAAGTAAATTTCACAGGAGAGGCAAAAGAAAATTTGCTGAATTTTACTATAAGATGAAATTGCAGCACTTAGCTCTGCATGCAGGAATAAAAACGTGCATAAAAGCATAAGCCCCTTAAGAGTGGAGACGTAGGATGTGGTTTGGAGGGTTGGGTAATTTTACCTCCCCACACAATCCACCCCTATTCTGTGATCACAAATGAACATTTAGCGTAATAAAGGTATTTTCCGTGTAACTATCATTATGAAACTGTTTGTGTCGCAAGATACACCTATAACAAACCTATTAGTGGAATAAAACGCAAAATGAATTTTTGCGAGATGTGTCACTTTTCTTGCGGGTGAGCGATATGTATTTATTTATTTATTTATTTATTTATTTATTTTGAGGACACTTTTATTTTTGAAACCAACTAACCATTTTATTTTCAAAACGACACTGCCCTTAGAATACAATTGCAAGAACAACAAACAAAAAAGTAGAACGATTCCATGTTAGACGTCAATCCCAGATATCCTATGCAAATGAGAAATTTGCAAATAACGCCTTCATAGGTTTAACATTAGCTTAAACATTTTTATACTTATTACAATAACTACAGATCAAATTACAACATAAATATGGTTAATTTTATATAATTAAAAATATATCATGATAAATATTACTATGCTATGTATAGCAATACATGCTATAAGTATTATAATAGTAGATAAGTATTGCAATAGTGTAGGATTTTGAGAGGAATATATTAATTCGCATAACTAAATTTCATATAAACTTATACATATCAAAGTAAATAACCAAGAATTTTAATACGTTAGATTACATATGTAACACATATATAAATGACAACAATAAACGCGATCAAATAACATTCAACCAGCTAAATAACATATAAAAATTAAATCTTTTCATATTCCACACGAAAATCACTTTGTTTTGTTTAAAATAACACTCATATCTCATTTTAATATTTCTTAATTTATATCACAAAACGCTTATAACTTGCTCTCAGGTTTAGAAATTGGTACTTTTCAACTATAAAATATCACACTGTCATAGTAATTTCCGTTTCCACTATACTCAAAATGAAAAATAACTTTATAACTCTAGCATTTGTAATTTCATTCTGCTAAATGAGATAATTTAACCCACTCGTCTTTTCTAAACTTTCCTGGATTTATAAATAAAACGCCACATTTAGGCTTATTATAAGCTGCTGAGTTTGTGAAAAAGAGAATATCTTGACAAAGACAGAGTCTTTTGATGTCCAAATTAATTTACACATTCTTCCTCTGAATGTTCTTCATTTGTTAAATACATTAAGGTTTGCAGTTTATTTCATTTTTGTTAATATATACTTACATTTCCGTCTATGTATGGTTTCACGCTTACTTTTCGGATAATATTTCTATTGTCATTAGATAGTAGAATACTAACGCGTAAATTTTAAAAATTGCTTAAGGAAATGTAACTGTGTTGTTTAAAAATCTTTTGTTTTTAACTGCATAAATTTTGTATTAATAAGGCGTTAATAAAATGGTACAGTAATGAGAATGATCATTTTGTAGCATTGAAATGTTCTCTTAGATGGTGTATATAAAAGAAATTTTGAAACTAAGTAGCATTTAGGGAAATTAGTAGTTTTCGACGTAGTCATAAATTAAACATTTTTGGAACCGCAAGATTTAATATTTCGCGATGAGAAAATTACCATTTGTAATAGTAACACAATTGCATTTAATGACAGAAATTTATTAGTACTGAGATCTTTAAATACTATTAATTTAATATAAACAGTTTTAGTATAGTGTAATATTTTTTAGTACCGCGTGATCAAAAACTCATAAAAGAAATAAAAAAATAGATAATTTGTAAAGTGTAAAGTACACGTTACACACTATGTAAAGTATACATTATGAATTACATACTATGTAAAGTATACTTTATGCATTACATACTGTGTAAAGTACATATAATGCATTACATACAATGTAGAAGTATACATTATGCAGTTTTTATATAAATACACAGAAAAATAGGGTTTTTTAATGGCAAATATATTATTGCGAGGATAGCTGCATTTGTCACTGATAGTTAGCGCTATAGTTGCCTGAACTGTCTGTCGCTTTTCAAACCATCTTGTGGCAGGAGTTACAGCAGAAATATTTTTCAATGTTATGCCGAGTATCTTGCAACGTATCAGAGCTGTTTTTATTAATGGTATCGGTCAAACTAAACATTTATTATCAATTATCATAGTAATCTTTGCTGATTCGCTGTAGGAACTGCTGATACAATCGAAACACCACTTGTTGGTGACAAATATAATTGTTTTCGGGATATTTTTGAAAATTATTTTGAAACTTCTGGATCGCCCAATATAAAGAAGCATTTGCGTGTATGTGTAGTTTCACGTTTGCTTTTAAGAATTTGACTTGAATTTACTCGAATCTAAGAGCCATTGAAATAAGATTTCATTTTTAAAAACCGTATATAACACGCAAGAAAATTTATAAAAAAGAAAAATATACTATACTTGTGAAATATGGTAAATTCTAATTTTATATATTTCCTCAATTTTTCCAAATATCAGTATTCATTGTTAATAGACATCACTTCGTCTACTGCCATAAACTTTTCACTACATTAATATTTATTTCTATTTCGGGTATGGCGACATTTCTGAGTTGTTCGAAAAAACGTGATCTTAAAATTTTACTCAAGTTTTATAAAAAATATTTTACACCAGAAATTTTATTTAAAACTGATTAATTAATTATTTAACTCATGGAACTATTAATAAAGAGGAACTGACATATCCTTAAAATAGTGAAGCTTCAACTGTAACCGCTTTCGCAGGGGTTGATTACCGCCTGTGGAAACTTCCACCAGTACATTTACATAGAGATCTGTTCCTTATTTAAACACCTTATTAACGCAAACTTTCAGTCATAAATAATCGCAGAAACAGATTTTCATTTTTACTGGTATAAGTTTATTTTGGTAGTAGTCAGGCCCTGAGTTTCCGCCATATTGTGATAACCAGTGAAACAAACTGACTGTTTTAACAAGAAAGCTGACAACAGTAGAAACAAATAGAAATTTTAGCATATTTGTGAGAAAATATTTCCATGAATAAGATGCTTATATAAGACGAAATTTTCTATTCAATTTTACTGGTGGGAAGTTCGCCTTTCCGGTAATAAGAAACTGTAGATCCGATTTAAAAAAAACAGCCGCCATCTTGTGACAACCTCCTCAGTTACTTCACTTGCAATTGGTAGACAGTACTATATATGTCTCCTCTATATTCAAAACTCCATTATTTAACTTATTATAGTAAACTTATTTTCTTTGTGTCTTTCAAACTTACTTTATAAAGAAATTTTTGGTTCAAACCAAAATATATTCACTTGGTATAGGCCAAAATGGTCCCTCACCGTCATTCTAATGTTAAGTCCGATAAATTATTTTGGAAATATCACGCAAAAAAATACAGTTTACAGGGCGTTTTTGAATACCGGTGTTTCTAAGGCTAATGTCAGACGAACGTCTTTTTGCACGCTTTTTTCCCTACATATCATCCCTACACAATGCCGCTAGCATTGTGTAGGAATGATATGTAGGGAAAAAAGCGTGCAAAAAGACGTTCGTCAGAAATTAGCCTAAAGAAACTATTTCTTGCGACGTTTTTCAACATTTGAAAAAAAATTACCTACTGGGTAGATTTGTGCAAAACTTGTAACAAAGATTTAAATGATTATTTTTCTTTGGAAAAAAGTCATATTCAAAGAACGACCCAAGTAAGAGGCCTAAGTTTAACTAAATCATTAGGAATGATCTTCCATGCATCTAAATCCACCGTGCTATACTACACACAATGTTTTTTAATCCGTCCAGTTTTTGAAAGTACCGAGTTTCTCAATGTAAACTTTTTGAAGGAATTACTCCTTTAAAAGATCTATTTATGTGTACATCAAGTGCCAGAAATTTTAAAATCAATCCTCCAGACAACAAATAGATGCGTTCAGTCTTCTTGAATCATGTTGTTAACAGAGTTGATTGCATACAGGGTATCCGAAATGTATCTCTACACTTTTAAAAAATAATTAAAAATAAACAAACAATGATATGCACTTACAGTTTCTTATGTTCCGTAAAGAAAATATCAAAGATTTTTTTTTACAATGTTTTATTCCACGATTTCAATGTGGACACCATTAGTCGCACACAACATATCGAGTCTATACGAGATTTTGAACCACGTTCCATGAAGCATTGCAGAATCAAGATTCTGGATGGCCTCTTTAATTCGACTTTTCAGGTCATCAGTGTCTGAAAAGTAACCCAGACAACCCAATAAAGAACATAAAAAACCGGAAGTGCAAATAATTGTTTGTTTATTTTTAATTATTTTTCAAAAGTGTAAAGATACATTTCGGATATCCTGCATATATTAAAGGAAAATGATACAAAAAATAAAATAAAATAAAACCGAGAAAGACAGATAAAGTAAGTCCGGCAGCTAAGGTAAACGACAAGTTTTTGTTATCCGTAGAAAGGTTGTGTGAATGTGTGTGTGTGTGTGTGTGTGTGGGGGGGGGGGGATTAGGAATTTAAAAAAAACTATTCCGATAAATATCATAGACATCTGGCTTTACAATGTTTTTGACTGTATTGGATTGCAAGACGCTCCTAAATGAATAATTTTGAACTTGGAGGAAAAGAGTCTTAGATTCGAGTAATTACGGTAATATTTTAGTTACCATTACAATTTATAGTACTAATGCGTAAAGGTTTAAAATATCTTGAAGAAATGTAAATGTGTTGTTTCGCAATAGTTTTGTATGCTTAACGCTTCATAAAGGCGTAGCTGTGTAAAGTATGTGTAAGAAAACTGGATTTGAGTGCCTTTCAAATGTATTTATTTCTACTAAAAAAATTATTTTTTTTTTAAATTATAATATTTTAATATTTAAAATTTCAAAATTTACCAGCAAGAGCCCCTTAATTCGCCAACAGCATGATGGGTTCGAGAAAGGAAGTTAGTGCTTAGTTTTAATATATGCATGGAAACATTATACAAAATCTTGAATTATTTTTATAGATTTTAGTGGAACAAAATATAATTCTTCTATTCTTATTAATTGCACATATTAACTAATTTTCATAGACAGTCCTTACGATAATTTTCTTTCAATGAAATTTTTAGAAACTGAAGTAATTTCACGCATTTGCACTTATTTAGATAGCCAGAGATTTTCTGTAGAAATTAATATAAATACAAAAAAAAAAAAAAAAAAATATCTTTTGCTTGATTAAATTTTTATTTTATCATACGTTAAATCTAAAATAATGTAAATAATTTATAATGTCTTTTTTATCACTTTCCTATGAATCAGTAGTATTAAGTAAAAATTAGGATACATGATGAAGATTATATTTTAAGAATTTATTTTAACGAGAAGAGCAAATTTATTGGTGGACGTTACTGTTGACGTGTAGGAAAATTTATGCGTGCAAAGTGGCATTCCCCTGCTATCTCGGTCGTTTTTATATTTTTCTCTAAAGAAATGATTTCTCGTACATTTATATAATATAATGCACTTCAAAAGTTTTTACGGAAATATTTATTTTTCAATTTTCGAAATTACAATACATAGACTACCCATATCCTTTTAAACCGCTAATAATGCTAAATTACACTGGTCTACACTATTTTCGAAACTGGTAGGTCAAAGAGTGTTTTAGAAAGTATTTTTTTGCTGAAACCGAAAATGTAATCAAACATGCTCTTTCGCATCACGTTTTCTAGTTACATAACTTTATAAATATAAATTATGTAATTAATATAAAAAACAATATGCATTGTAATCTATAGAAATTTTAACAGAAATCGTTTTCTAGAAGCTTTAAATACGCGAATCCAAAATTACAGATCATTCCGCCGAGTAGTTTTTGAGTTATGCTTAAAAAACTACCAAATTTACAGTAAGTTTTGCAATTTTTAAAAATGAATTTATTTAGGCGTTCCAAATAATTTTACATTTGCATAATTCCTAAACTACCCGATCGATTGATTTTCCTTTTGGTATGTTCAAGATTGTGTAACAAAAATGTGATGCGTAATGGAGGAAAACTGCCTTCATTTTCAGATTCAGCGTCAACAAAAGCATAAAATTCAATTGTTACGGTTTCAGTTCCGAAAATTATTTTTCAATTGTAGACTACTGTTTTTTAAAAATAACCTTAAGTGAGTAACAATAACCTTCATTTGTCTCAATAATATTTACTAATATTTGTTGAAACAAATTTGAAACCATAATTGGTTTCAGTTGCGAAAATTATTTTTAAATTTGTAGACTATTATTTTTTTTTAAATAACCATAAATAAGTGACAGTAACCTTCACTTGACTCAATACTCTCATGTATGTTTAATAATGTTTGATGAAACAAATTTGAAACCATAATTGGTTTCAGTTCCGAAAATTATTTTTCAATTTGTAGACTGTTATTTAAAAAAAAATAACCATAAGTCAGCAACAGTAACCTTCATTTGACTCAATACTCTCATGTATGTTTAATAATGTTTGATGAAACAATTTTGAAACCCTAACTGATTTCAGTTCCGAAAATTATTTTTCAATTTGTAGACTAGTGTTTTCTTTTTCTTTTTTTAATAACTATAAGTCAGTGACAGTAACATTCATTCGACTCAATATTCTCCTGCATGTTTAATAATGTTTGATGAAACAAATTTGAAACCATAATTGGTTTCAGTTCCGAAAAATATTTTTCAATTTGTAGACTATTATTATTTTTTTTAAATAACCATAAGTGTATGACAGTAACCTTCATTTGAATCAATACTTTCCAGTATGTTTATAAATGGTTCTTGAAATAAATTTGAAACCATAATTGGAAACATTCAAGATCGTTTTTATGGAGGGCGACGACAGTACATGGAGGACAAAATAACGTTTAACCCCTTGAAGGGCGGTGATGCCGTCACGGCGTCACATAATTTTAATCCCTAATTGCCACATTGGCACCGGAATTTTATAATGAAAATGTCACCTTTATTAAGTACGCGGAAAAATGCTTTTACTTGTTTACAAATAAATTCTCTTGTAAATACTGGTGTCAATGGATTATTTCAACATTTTGTGACTACAAGTACCTTGCCCCTGAGAGGGTTAAAACAGCTGACATTCATGTACCTTTATTCCGAGAACTACGGAAACCATTTCAGTACCTTTTAAAAATAGTTTTGCCAGTAGATAAAATATAAATTGATCATTCAGCAAGATATAAATATTAAAAACGCAATAGTTAAGCAATTTCTCAAAAAAAAAAAAAATATCGCATATTAAAAAACTGACATTGATGTACGCTTTTTTAGACCTACTGAAACGATTTCAATATTTTTTTAATTGTTTTGAAAATATTTAACACGTTCACGCCGGCGCGGTGGGTCACACTCGACTGTCTCAGAGTTGTCAAGTCTTCGGCTTTTTGCACACCACTGTTATTTTAGAGAAAATGGTGTTTCTTTAAATCGCCCAATTTTTCTAATTAAATAAAACAACATTTTCTGTATTAAAATACTGGTATCCAAAAAGCCGGAGACTTGGCAGCTCCGAGACAGTCGAGTGTGACCCACCGCGCCGGCGTGAACGTGTTAAACTATAAATTGATTGTTCAGCAAGAAATAAAAATAAATAAAATAGTTACGTATTTTTGTAAGCAAAAGATTTATTATAATAATTTATTATAATAATTTATTAAAATTAACTATTGCATTTTTTATTTTCATTTGTTGCCAGACAATCCATTTTCAGTTTAGCCGCTGCCCAGACATATAAAAATAAACTATTGAAATCGCCTCAGTTCGTGAGAAAAAACTACGTCAATTGCAGCTGTTTTGCATATGAATTTGCAACTGTTGTTGCTCCCTGAAAACCAACGCTGGTTAATAATGAGACTTGTGTGAAAAGTAAAATAAATTTAAGACAAATTTCAGGAACAGTTTATGTCTTAGTTCCAATAAAGCCAATTTACAAATAACATAAGAACAGCATTCACTTTCAAATAGGAAATTATTTTTCCGACATCCTATAAATAGTTGGGTAGTCAAACATTTAAATAAGACGAGAGACACTTCTACGAGAGAAAAAACTAGCTAAAGTATAAGAAAGAAACTGAGTCAACACACATCAAAATTATACATGATTTCATTTGAAATAAGTAAATTCAAAATCTGATTTACCTTGGTATGATACTGTTTTTTCTAGAAATGATTTCGTCTTTGGCCATTAGGTACTCTAAAACCATACTCTGTCGTTACATATAAATGGATAATCTGAAGTATGAAAAAGAAATAATTCATCATATAAAAACTTTCATAAATATGCACACATGGAATTTGCAAAATGACAGCAATGAGCTACAATTTTCAATGGAAAATGTTATAAATTTTATTTTTATTACCATTCGAGTTGTAAAGTAAGCAAAGCCATATCCGAGGGGGAGTGTTTCCCGATTCAATCCCACTCCTTCCCGAAATTTTACAGACATATGTTAATGCGTATAAAATTTTTGAATAACTTTTAAGAAATCTTCGCTATGTTAAATACACTATATTAAAAATTATTACACTATATTAAAGTCAGGTACTACAATTTTTTAACAGATCTTTTTAAAAAATATGATATCCGCTAAATTTGCGATTGAAATACCAAATAGAAATTTTCTACACTGAAACAGTTGTAGTAGACTCGTTGGAAATTTCAAGGCAATAACATTGAGTATAGTGACTACAATATTATTATGTCTTCCATAATGCACCTCATTTTCGAATCAACTTTTGTTCATTGGGTCAATTTGATCCAAGTTAATTTTTATCAAGCTATATCTCCGCCAGTTAACACCTGATGTTTAGATTTTCTTATAGTTTTTTATAGTTGATGAAGAATATTTTAAGATAGTGTCATATAATTTTAAAGCATAATTAATTTTAATGGAGAAAAATTCATTTAAACAGGCCCATGTTTTAAAAAATATCACTTTTACTTACAAGTTGCACTAAAAATTTAATTTTTTGATAAATTAAAATCTCAAACAGAAGTTGAAAAATACATTTTTTGATAAATTAAAATCTCAAACTTTATTTGGAAATTCAATTTTTTGATAAATTAAAATCTCAAACGAAATTTGAAAATTTAATTTTGGTAGTAAAATTTTCTAAAAAGGGTGATTGGTAATAAAGGTGATAAGGTAATGCTGAAATGCGTGGAAAGGTACTAAAAATGGTGAATGAAATTCTATCGGTTAAATTGACCCGGTGTGCTTTATAATATTTTTAATAACAATAGTCTCATTGCATTCAAATGTCTGAATGTTTGAAATTATTATGATAAATATATGAAAATTGACCCCCCCCCCCTCCCCAACGACATACTCTAAAATATTTTTCTGGGTACGGCCCTAAAAGTAACTTTTACTAAATTCGTATTACCAAGAAAATGTTAGCCAGATTGATTATATTGATGCCCAGTATTGCCTTTATTGGAAATATTTCGAATATTTGTTAAGTATTATATTATTATGATAAATATATGAAAATTGAGCCCCCCCCCCCTCCTACAAACAGACACATACTCTGAAATCAGGGTTCGTACTGGTACCGTTATTTTCAAGGCCAAATAACAGAAATTTTTTATAGAAATATAAATCTAGTTTAAACGGACAAAATTTCGCCTTATTTCAGGAGAGATTTTCCATAAGAAAATACTGGTACCGAAGAATTTCTTAGCCAGGAAATTCAAGCACCCGTACGAACCCTGGAAATATTTTTCTGGGTACGGCCCTAAAAGTAACTTATACTAAATTCATATTACCAAGAAAACGTTGACTACATTGATTATATTGGTGCCCAGTATTGCCTTTATTGGAAATATTTCGAATATTGGTTAAATATTTACTTCGCATTGTAAATATTTACAGTGAAATACTTCTGCTACATAAATATTAGCTGCACATTGGAAATATTTGCAATAAAACGCCAATATTGCAAATAAAATGGCCTTTAAACTAGGAATAGTGGAAAGGAAATGACGAACTATTTCCAATATTGGTTAATGCAGAGCTGTCAAATCTCGAGATTTTTGAAGACCAGTATTTTCCAAGACCAGTATTTTGAAGACAAATTTTAATGATTTTTTGCTTTATTTAACCCTTCCAGGGGCGGTGGTATGTGTATGAAACCACTTAATTTTAATTCTCAAATGCGACAATGGCACCAGGATTTTTGTATTATTTTTTTCCATTTATTATATGTGAAAAATAGCCGTTTTCTTATTCGCAAATATATTTGTACGTAAATTCCGGTGTCAATTCTTCATTTCAACATTTTAGCAATGGAAGTGCTTTGCCCCTGAAAGGGTTAATCAAAGAATTCTTAGATTAAATAAAGCAAAATTTTCCGTTCGGGATTACTTGTATTAAAAAATATGGGTATTTGGCAATTCTGGCAAATATATAGACAACATATAGCCAATACTGGAAGAGTCCAAACGAAAAATATTAGCGAAGTTTTTTCTTAAAGATAAAAAATCTTACATGTAAAAGTGTATCAAAACAGAATGAAGTATCCCAAAACCATAGCAATTACAATAATCATCTTAATTTTTTAAGTTATTATTTGAAGAATTTTGCACCCTAGAATAATTTTTCTTTAAAATATTTTGATGATCTAAACGATAAAAAGTCTTTTTAAAAACCAGGTTTATGAATATATATAAATAAAACATAATATTTCATTAAGAGCCTACACTTGTTTGATTAAATATTCACATGCTAATGTTAAATCAAATGAGGCGTTCTTTCCAAATTTCTCCTTTGCATTTTAATATTTGCTTGTATGAATAAGTATTCGCATGCTAATTTTAAATGAAATGAGGCAATCTTTCGAAATTTCTCTTTTGCATTTTAGTATCTGCTGGAATGAATAAATATTCGTATGCTAATGTTAAGTCAAATGAGGTATTCCTTCCAAATTTCTTGTTTGCATTTCAATATTTTGAAATCATTCTTTTTGCTTAAAATATCTGAAGCCGAAGACTAAAGTTGTATAGGTCTACATTTTTTTTTTTTTTTTTTTTTGAAGACACTTTTAATTTTGGAAATGAATTGATTGCTTGTTTCCAAAAATGAAAATGTGACCAAGACAAAACTACAACCCCCTTCTCCTCAAATTAAATAAATAAATAAATAAAAATAAAGTAGAAATATATAACAAAGTATACTGACTTCACATATTATATGCAAATATAATTCTTTAAAAGTATTAAGTTGCAAACGAGAAATTTGCAAAGAATGTCTCCATTGGTTCAACATTAGTTTGTGAACATCGTTCTTGTGACTAGTGTACAGTGGCAACTTAGTCTCATTTTTTTTTGTTTAAAAATGCAACCAAAATTTCTCTATAGTAAAAATTATTTTATTTAAATTTATTTCGTTATTAAATTAACGAAATGTTTCCACGGAATTTCTGTTCCCGCAGAGAGTTAAAAAATTAAGGTCTTCATAGTAAAGGTCTGAATATTGTTATCGGTTTAAACCTCTCTATATTAGTGAATAATGAACATTGAAAGCCTCTATATTAATGAATAATGAATATTGAAAACCTCTGTTTTAGTAAATAATGAATATCGAAAGCCTCTATATTAATACTGAATATTGGAAGTCTCTACATTAGTGAATAATGAAATCTTCTACGTTAGTGAATATCCGTGGGCTAAATTATTGGTTTAAACTTCTCTAAATTAGTGAATAATGAATACTGAAAGTCTCTATATTAGTGGATAATGAATAACGAAATCTTCTATATTAGTGAATAACCCTTGGCAATACTATTGATTTAAACTTTTCTAAATTAGTGAATACTGAGTATTGAAAGCCTCTATATTAGTAATTAATGAAATCTTCTATAATAGTGAATATACTTGTGCTATATTAGTGGTTTAAACCACTGCCATCGAAATACTCAAAGCCGGAGGACACGAGTTGTGACTCATCACTAATCGACCGACTTCTCACTAGTGTTGAATTCACACCGGAAAATTTTGAATAGCAATTTTCTTTTATTTTATTTGTGGAATATCTGTCATCTTATAAAACAATAATAACTATTTAAACTTAGTGGTGAAAATTTGGAATCCCCAATAAAAAATCAGCCAGATGCGGCAACACTGTGGCAATTCGCATTTGGCTGAATTTTTATTTAGGGATTCCGAATTCTCACCAGTAAGTTTAAATAGTTATTATTGTTTTATAAGATGTTAGATATTCCACAAATAAAATATAATAAAATTGCTATTGAAAAAATTTCCGGTATGAATTCTAACACTGGTGAGAAGTCGGTCGATTAATGATGACGTCACAACTCGTGTCCTCTGGCCTTGATTATTTCGATGGCACCGTATAAACTCTCTATATTAGCAGGGATCGCAGTCTGTAGGGAAAATTTTATTGTTTCTACCAGTATTTTGAAAATAATATATTCATCGTACCTTTCTATAGCATATCTTAAATAAAATGATCATGAAGATTACTGATTAAGGGTCCTGGTAAGAACAATAAAATTTTCCCTATATCATGCGACCCCTGTATTAGTGAATAACAAATGTTGAAAGCCTTCATATTAGTGAATAACAAATATTGAAAGCCTTCATATTAGTAAATAAGGAAATCTTCTATATTAGTGAATATTTTTAGGTTATAATATTTTCTTAACACTACAACGACCGGAAATTTTACTCAAGTTTTATAAAAAATATTTCACATCGGAATTTTTATTTAAATCTGTTTAACATATTTATTTAAAGTTTTTCTTCTTTGTGACTTTTAAACTTATTTTACAAAGCAATTTCTGGTTCGAACCGAAATATATTCATATGGTAGGGGCCAAAATGACCCCATATGGTCTTTTTAGTGTTGCATTTCACTCTATAAGTGAATAATGAATGGTGAAATCCTCTATATTAAGGAATAATGAATAACGAAATCTTCGATATTAGTGAAGATCCCTGGGCTGTATTATTGTTTTAGAGTTCTCTAAATTAGTGAATAATGTATATTAAAAACCCCTAGATTTGTGAATAATGAATAACGGAAATCATCTGTATTAATTATTGTCCTGGACTATGTTATTGGTTTAAACTTCTCTAAATTAGTAAGTAATGAATATTGAAAACCTCTTTATTAGTGAATAAATAATAATGAAATCTTCTATACAAGGGAATGGTGAACTGTTTAAGATTTTCATAATTTATTTAGAGAGTCGTGTTACTTTCAATATCATACATTATATTTCTTGCTACATTTCAACATAAAGATATGTAGTCTTACTTGAATATATCAATATTTTATTTCCCGATTTAAAAGCGTTTTATCTTTTAAGAAAGAAATTTCTGAAAATACTAACAACACTTTGTATATTATATTTTGCTATAGTACATTTTATATATATACCACAATTGTATGTATGTATAATTGTAGTATATGTCAAACACTCAAATACTTCCACAATATACCAATTCACACTATATTAGTAAATAATGTATAATGGAATCATCAATATTTGTAAATATCCTGCGCTATATTATTTGTTTAAACTTCTCTAAATCAATAAATAATGATTATTGCAAACCTCTATATTAGTGAAAAATCAATAACGAAATCTTCCATATTACAGAAAAATGAACTGTTAAGTGTCTCGGAATTTCTTTAGAGAGCCATATTACTTCCAATATTAAGGTTAGTTAGGGCAACTGGGCCATGATTTTACAATGTGATTCTGGAGCTTCTGAAAATTGAGCTTCAAAAAACTAATGTTCATTTGAATTAAAGTCCGAACTTCTATAAATATGTTCAATTAGATTCTCTCTATCAGACAGAAATACTCAGAATTACATTTTAATATTTAAAAATTTAAAAATATGCATATTTCATCTTTCTTTCCTCATGTGTATAGTTGCCCCATAAAAAAGGGTTAAGTGGACCAGGAGGGTCTATGTTCCACACGCGTTTATTTTTTTTTTCATATGGGATATCAGATCCTGTTTGAAAAAGTGTAAACAACTTAAAAAAATTTAAACCAGGCAGATCATGTAAATTATATATCAACTAAAGAGCGTTGTAAGGGAAACTTTTGCTGTCAATGTTTCTAAAAAAAGCACTAAAAGTGAAAATATTAGATTTATTTATATAAAAAACATAAAAATTAAGTAAGTACTTATGTACTTTAGTATTTTAAGGAAAAAAAAATTAAGGAAAAAAATAGCAAGGTAAATCTATGAACAAACGGCTACGTAAGTATTTAATCTGTATTGTATCAGACAAATGCAAGGTTTGGTTATCTCGCTTTCAGGGCAAGGTACTTCCATTCGTAAAATGTTGAAATAATTGAATGACACCAGTATTTACAAGAGAATCTATTTGTAAACAAGTAAAAGTATTTTTTTTTTTTTCTTTGCGTACTTGGTAAATCTAAAATTTTCATTATAAAATTCCGGTGCCAAAGTAGCAATTAGGGATTAAAATTATACGATGCCATAACGGCATCACCGCCTCTCAAGGAGTCAAGAAATTTGGTTTTTCATACCATCTAATATGCTTTTTTAAAATTTCATTACGTAATTTTAATAGGTTATTGTATAATTTTCTTCATTGTGAGCAAAAAACAATGGAGAAATTTATTTCCCGTAGTAAGAGAAACTCAAAAAAATTATTTATAACTATTGGGGTAACTGGATCCAGCATGTCCCAGTTTCCCCGGATACATGTCCCAGTTATCCATTCTTGAAAAATTTATGGGGTACCTGGGATACCGGGCTTACATTTGAAACATGAAGCAAATATGTATAGATACCTAATAATATTAATGTAGTTATATGCCTAATCTTTGAAAAAAAAAAGATTGTTTAATAAAAGTACTTACAATATTTTAATAAAAAGCCGAGGAAGACCAACCATATTGACGTTGATTTTTAAAAAAGAAAAGTAAATTTTTGACAACCTATCACAGCAAAGTGAGATTTATGATTGGGTTGACACACATTGTTTTAGGAATTAGAGATTAAAGTGCATTGTTCACAAAAGTTAAAACTTAAAAAACATCAACAGTTTTTTATAAAATAGCCTATGGCTCAGTTACCTCGTGGGTCCAGTTACCCGAACTAACCTTATAGATTATACTAGGTTTAGCAAAAAGTTCTGGGAAATTTGTGAAAGTTGCGTTGTTATGCGCAACAAGGACTATTTTTCAAAATAGAGACCATCATAGTCCACGACTTTCTGCCATCGTTCTGCCAGATTCCGGATTTGCTGGAAGTACCATGGTGGCTCCTTGGAATCGAAAAACTCTTCACATGCTTCTTCAACTTCATTAAAGGATTCAAATCGACGGCCCTTGAAAAAAGTGTTGCATTGATCGAAAAAGGCCATAATCGAATGGAGCCACGTCCTGAACTTCTATAGATATACCACTAGTCCTCATATATATGATACAAATTCTGCTTATAGGTCTGGTTATATATAACTCTTAGATCAAAAATTTCCCAGAACTTTTTGCTCAACCTAATATTAGGTCTACTGGAAAGTTCTATCCGATAATGTTATTCCACGCCTACTTTTTTAAAATTCAGATTTATTCATTGGCACCACTTTTTTGAAATGGTAAAATTCGCATTGTTTTCACATTTTACATTAAGGTGAAAACAATCGGAATTTTACCATTTCCAGAAAGTGGTGCGAATGAAGAAATCTGAGTTTTAAAAAAGTAGGCGTGAAATAACAGTATCGGGCAGAACTTTCCGGTAGACCTAATATTTTAAACTATATTTCAACAAAAATATACATAATATAGCTCGAATATATCAAGATTTTATTTCCCGATTTAGAAGACTTTTATCTATCAAAAAAGAAAATTCCATAAAATATTAACAACACTTTATTTACTACAATATATTATAGTATATGTATTTTTTTTTATTTTTTAATATCTCGAACAGTTGAATGCTTTCACAATATACCACAAACTATGGAAAAAAAAGTTTAAAAACTTATTTAAAACTACTTTAAAAGGAGTTAAAATTCATAGAGATAAAAGCTTTAAGAAGAGCTAGACTATCTTAAGGATAACAACTATTTTAACCGGTGCAAAATTTCGAATTTTCTTTTTGTTGTTTAACGTATTCTTTATACTCACGAAAATCATATTTTATTCGTCTGAAATCGATATTGATAGTGAAAGGACATTTTTGGAGGTTTAAACGTAGCATGCGCCACAGCGAGTAATCAATAACAAATAATTTAAGCTCTTTTTTTTTTTTTTTTCAAAATAGTGTTTTAAAAATCGGTGGACACACAATATTTAATCAATCAACTTTATATTTTTTAACTAATCGTCACATATTTTTTAGTGAAATACTTAAGGTTTTTTTAGATATTGATATCTCGTTTTCTGTGTAACTTTACGTAAGGAACGTTTTGATTGAAAATGTACATTTTACATTGAATCGATGCCATTTTACTAGAAACACACATCTTTCAAAAAGGCTACATATTTCACTATCTTTTAGGCAAGATTTTTAAAAAATTTCATTAGTCTAGGTTAAGGGGACTTATCTGGTGGGAAAGAAAAAATGCGGAATCCTATGTTATCCTATGGGAAAAAATACTTATCCTTCTTGTTCATTCAAATTTGGAAATTTCATTAATATTAATTTAAGCACGTAAATAGGAAGGTTTTTTATTCCTTTGCAAGCTTAAAATATTTTAAAGATAATTATGAGTATTTTCAAATTTGCGTTAAATTTTCAAAAAATTCCGAAAAGTATGAAACGTATTCTTTACTCTCTTGTAACTTTGAACTGGAAAAATATATAAAAATTTGGCGCTTATACAGAGGTATAATGTGAAAAAAAAAATGTTGAAATTTCCAAATTTGTATAAACAAGACTGATGTATTTTTTTGGATTATACTTTTACCTCTTCGCCACCAGATAACTCCTCTTAAGAGGCTACTTCACTCAAATGAAAAGACGCATTTGCTAATGCTAATCCTATGGAAGAAATTTATAACGATATCTCGGTCGCATTTCAATATTTTAAGATTATTTTTTCTGCAATGAATAGTTGAAATCGATCTGCATGCAGGCCGTTTTTTACTTTTTCGATTTTGACTGAGGATATTTTTTATGAGGATGCTTTGACTTTCGAAACCGGTTCCGAAAATGAAAGTGTCCTCATAAAAAATACCTGTAAACAAAATCGAAAAAGTAAACAACGGCCTTTGTACAGATCGATCTCAAATATTCAATGCAAAAGAAATCATTTAAAAATATTGAAATGCGACCGAGATGTCTTTATAAATTTCTTCCTTAGGTTTAGCATTGGCGAACGGGTCTTTTCGTTTGACTGAAGTAGCCTCTTAAGTTTGCGATTTGTTATCGTGTCCACCGTTTGACCCTCATTTTTTCGCAGTACTTCCGCCCATCAGCCAGGGCTAGCAGTCTACAGGAGAGAGAAACGTTATTGTTACTGCCACTGTTTTGGAAAAAATATCTGCAGGATATGTTATGCATAACTATTGCGTATGTTAGCAATTTCAGGGGCAAAACACTTCTATACGTAAAATGCTGAAACGATGGAGGGACACCAGAATTTACAAACAAATTTACTTGGAAATAAGTAAAAACGTTCCTTCAAGTACTCTGAAAATTTCATTCCAAAATTCTAGTCTCAATGTGGTATTTAGGTATTAAAATTAAGTGGTCAAAAAATGAACCATCACCCTTCAAAGGGCTAAGAAGATTTTCTCCGAAGAATATTTAGTGTGAATATTAGTAGGAACAATAAAATTTTTCCTATATACTGCAAGCCCTGCCATCAGTTCTCAAGACATATTTTTTTTTTTTTACTATATCAATAAAAAATACAGTTTCCAACTATGTATCTAATAATTTAGTATAAATGGGATTTAATAAACACTTAGCATTTCTTTAAAACAAAATTACAAAATCTTTAAGCTTCATGGAGTCAAAATGATATTACACCGTAATGAAGACCACAGGGTATTTTCTGACAACATAAAAGAATGTAAAACAATGAGCAACAAATTTCTAGAGATATTGAAAATCACACTTAAATCTTTCAAAATGCACCTTTTTCCCTGTTAGAGTGAGAAAATCCCAAACCATCAACTGTTTCCAGGGATCAAAGCCCTGAGGTTATAAACCCCGATTCCGATATACTTGTAGATTGCACCACCTGGCATTTACCCCTTCCGCACAGGGGTTTTTGAACTATCTCTTCAAAATCTCAGGTATTGTGGGAATATAGCAAAGCAAGATTAGCAGCTAAGAAATACATTGGAATACAATTCATCTTAACCCTTTCGAGTCTAACGGTACTTAAAAGTATCGGTCAATGTTAATTGTCTATAATTTTGACTTAACAATTATTTTTGTTGTTATATCTGCACGATTGTTTATGTTTATAAATTTACTGTTATAATTTCATTTATGTTTCAGCATTTAGTAATTAAAAAATTATTAAAACTTTTGCTTAAATTTACTTGCGTTGTTGGTGATTCTATTATTTTAAACATTTTTCATTCTTTACATTTAAAATAGTTGCCACAAGTCAGAACCAATAGGTGATGTTAAAAAAAAAATAAAAACACTAAAAGTTGTTAAATCTTTTTAATCCTGTTGTAATGCGATATTTTCCACACATCTTAAAAATTTCTTCCTTAGTGTATTGTCATATTACTAGTAACTATAATCGTTAGCTTTTAGCAAATGAAAGTTATGTTAAGTTTCAATAAACGTTAACTTTTGTGATTTGGATATCTACTTTTAATATTTTTTAACCTAAAATTAAATTCAACTCCTCCCCGCGAAAAAAAGTTTCCAAAACGAATAACATATAAATTTTAAGCACCGTAATTTCTGGTATATAAGATGCACCCCGCACAGACAAATATTTCATTTTATTACTATTATAGATACATATTATTTAACATTACTTATCAGTTAGCTTTTTATAGTTAAAATGAAATATTTATTTAACCCCTTAACAGTTTAAGTTCTTGACGTAATAAACAAAATATAGGAACAAAACACTCTTTTCTCCGGACTAAAATATCTACCTTGTGTAATCGAAAAATGTCCGCCTGTTACAAAAGCAAAAATTATAGTTAAAAATTGGTGGTGTCCAAAAGATTAGTAAAACTGTCAAAAACAATATTAAATGCAACAATTATATCTCCTGAACTTAAAATCAATTTTTTTATGTTAAAACTTCAGTGACACATAAGTATTTAATTATTAGAATTAATCTGTAAAAGTATTCATTACCTAAAATTAACCCCATGAACATCTGAGGGCTTTCCTGCACTTTCAGGAAAATGTTTATAAAACTAATGTTAATTTAAATTTTCATTCCCAGTTCGCTTCTAAAATACACTTCATGCCCCCTTATCTGACATAGATCTTGAAATACAATTCTGTTAAAAATATTTTTGTCTACAGACGATTTAAGTTGTTTTTGAAAAATGGAAAAATACCGGCAAGCCGCTTAGAGAGTTGGTTCTTTATATATAAATTACATTAATCAATGTGTAACTAATATGTCTTTTTTTTAATTTGTAAGTAATGTAGTAACAAAAAAGTAATATATAGTTAAAACTGTTTTTGTGCGGTGAATAGGGACCTCATAAAGAAAAAATTAAACCGCACAAAAATATTCCGTAATTTCACATTTGGCTGTAACAAATAATTTTCACAATATATATATATATATATATATAAATTTTGCGATGGATAGGGATTGCATAAAAAATGCCTCTCGTTGAAAAAATATAATATGTCAAAACCTGAACATGTAGCATGAAATTCATCTACTACAAAAAGAAATATATTTACTTATTTTAGAAATGCGAAAATATCCAAAATGTGCATATTTAATCATTATTCTTTGTAGTCAAGAATGCGCATTTTCTTATGATGAACTTGTTCAAAATTGCTTTCGTCACTTGAAGATACTAGCGTTGACTTTTTTAATATTTTTTTTCGTTATTAATTTGCTTCAAAAATTTGCTTTAATCCCATGGCCCCGTAACCCGACTTGTGTTCTTTTACCATTGCACCATTGGGCAGAGGAGTACTTATATTATCTATTTTTATGGAAATTTTTTTCATACACTGCTTTAACACATTCACGCCGGCGTGGTGGGTCACACTCGACTGTCTCAGAGTTGTCTCTGGCTTTTTGCACACCACTGTTATTTTCGAGAAAATGTTGTTCCTTTAAATCGCCCAATTGTTCTAATTAAATAAAACATTTTCTGTGTTAAAATACTGGTATCCAAAAGGCCGGAGACAAGCTCTGAGACAGTCGAGTGTGACCCACCGCGCCGGTGTGAACGTGTTAAAAAACCGTACAAAAAATTGCATAGAAAGACTGCACAAGAACAGATTTGGCGGCATATCATGACAAACATGAGAAAGTGTATGCTGCGCAACAAAAAACACCTTCACTGTATAAGACATACCCCATTTTTAAGGCACATTTTAAGGCTTATTCACCGGAAAATGCGGTATGTATTTTAGTCTAAATATTTTGATAATATCATCATCATAAAATAGGCATTGCTGAATTCGTTTATTAATTATTTCACTTTATTTTTAAAATGTTAGAAAAAAAGCTTAACCCAATATTGGGTATATCAGGGCCCATTATTGCGTAAACTTCTCATTCGTCGGAAATTTCTCCATTGAAATACCAATATGGATCAAATATTGACTTTATATTGGAAATAATTCTAAAAAATATCAATATTGCAGTTTTTTTTATATTGGAAATATTAGCTATGAAATGACGAAATATTTCTCAACGGTTTTAGTGCAATGCTGGCATAATATAAGAATTCCCATTTTGTGGAAATATTTCATACCAATATTTACCAAAGTACAGGCAATCAAAATAATATTGGTCCAATATTCTTTTACCACTAAAGTTGTTTTAATATAAGAAACATTATGTTTTAGGAGAAGGAAAAATAATTACTTGTGTTATTATATATCACGGGTCATTTTAACCAATTGTCAAGAAAATAAACTAATACTTCATGTTTTTCTCATTATTTTTTATGATAAAATGATTTCATATAAATTTAATTGCGAAAGGTACGTTAAAATAAATATGTCTCTTTTAAAATTACTTGAAAACCAACATGTTCTTAAAAATTACACTATTATAAAACATCTACAAAACGATACTTATATCACACCAGTGTACCCTTGAAAGGCTTTTACATTACAATCTTTGAGATTATTTATTAATACGTTTTTTCTTTTAAGTTTTCTGCAATTTTTAATAAAACAATGTAGTTTAGTGAAATATGATTATACTATGTCAAAAGTCTGATAAAAAACCTTTCGAATGATACCTTATTTATCGCTGTGCGTATTGTTTATGGATAAAAAAAGGAGGATTTTGACATTATAAATAATATATATAGTATGATAATAATGAAGTGCGAAATTAAAAACTAACGAAAAACTTTTTAACACTATAAACGCAATATCAAACTGGTGTTATACTGTAGAAAATCAATTAAAAATCATTATTGGAAGAAATGAACTCAAGATCTCGCACACTTGTTGCTGATACAGCCCTAGAAAAGATGATATTTGTGATATAAATATGCCTGAATCACAAGCATAATTCTCTATCTTTCATTAAAGGCAAGTTTAAATATATTTTTTAAATAACCGAATCAGCACAGTTTTATCGTATTTCCCTTGGGATTAACCCTACTGTCTATAAATCTTTAGATAACTGGGTGTAAAGTGACTCGTTTTAACGTAAATAATATGGTATTGACTCTAGATATATAAATTTTGAATTATTTTCTGATCCAACTTAAAAATAAAAAACAATTTGTTTTAATGCTCGAAAACGGTTTCCGAATTATCTGAAAATCTTCGAGTTGTGTCTCAAAAGTTTTCGTATTGTGTGATTTTAGAGATCAGCGTGCTGTATAACAACTGGAGCAGTCATTTCATTATTGTGCTAGCATTGGAGTATTTATGTTTCGGAAATATGTAGCCAATACTCCAGCCAGTTTCTACCAAAACAATTAAAATATTTGCATTAAAGTTTATTTTCTTGTAAAAACAGAATTATCTGGGCAATGTATTGTTTAAATTAGAAACATGTCTAATACTGTTCATTTGAAATCAAGCATCACCGTAAAAGAATTATAGTCCATTTAGTATTTTATTGCTTGTTACACAGACATTTATTTCTTTATACACTACTTACATAACGAAACGTTTTCATGATACTGTAATGTAGTTAATAAGCAGATCTGAGTATTCATAGCTATATAATATGATGCGGTACACCTAATGCTGTTTCACACTATCATAGGTTTAATGGTTTACTGATATAGAGTACTACTATTTTAACAGCAATCCCTGTTTTATTTAATTGCAGAAATCTGCGCTTAGACGAAGATTACTATTAAGAAACAGTGATAGTCAATGTCCGTAAACTTTTAAATCTATGATCGTGTAAACACAGAATTCTGTGTAATCAAATTAGAATTACATATAAATTATAAGAAGCATTGTCTTTGTTATTTAGAAATGCGCTCTTAATATATAATCATATTATCGAAATAAAATGTATATATTATAAATTACAATGGGGAATCATATTGTGACACAGTGTGTTTTTGTGCTTGGCTTCAATTTTTTTAATGCAGGTTACAATGCAGACCCTGTCAATAAATTCATAAGGAATAATACGTGTTAACACAAACAATTTTTGTAGGGTCGCAATCCAGATGTAATCAAATTAGGTGTAATCAAATTAGAATAATGAAATATAAGATGGTTGTCTTTGTTATTTAGAAATGCGTTCTTAACAAATAATAACTATAATCGAATTAAAAGGTAGGGTGACCTTGCCAAAAGTGATCAAATAAATTCAGCACTATGGGGTTTTTATTATATTTCCTTCCTTTTAAGTTTTAGAAGCAAACTAACATGATTGCTACAACCTTTAATGAATGTCCCATAATGGACTAAAATGAAATCTGCTGAAATTAAATAGCAACAAAATAATAAATAAATAGTTTTTTTAATTGACATTTCCCCAGTAGTTGATCAGGCGAAAGAAGTCAATCGAAAATCTAAAAGTTAATCTTTAAAAAATCATCCTTGGTCTGTGATTAAAATAATTCTTATAAAAGTATCAGTTGAAATAAGCAAGATAGAAGCGGATCATTTTAACTTACCGTAATTGTCTCAACTAATCAAAAACTAAATATTTACAATGTCTAATAAAAAATTTCATAAAATGTCTTCTCTTACATCAGACAGCTGACAACAATGTAATATCATGCGCACTAACATTCGTAATATCATGCGCACTAACATAATTTATAACGCAAGCTCCAACTAAGCAAAAATAAATTTTTTTCCACTTTCTAACAACAACAAAAAAAAAAATCATAAAATGGCTTCTCTTACAGCAGACAGCTGACAACAATTTGACAATAGGTGCTCCAACATTCAAACAAAAATACTAGGTTGAGCAAAAGGTTCTGGGAAATTTGTGAAAGTTGTATTGTTATGCGCAAATTAACAACAAAAGCAATAAGGACTATTCTTCAAAGTAGAGACCATCATAATCCACGACTTTCTGCCATTATTCTGCCTGACTCCGGATTTGCAGGAAGTACCATGGAGACTCCTTGGAATAAAAAAACTCTTGACATGCTTCTTCAACTTCATTAAAGGATTCAAATTGACGGCCCTTGAAAAAGTATTGCATTGATCGAAAAAGGCCATAATCGGATGGAGCTATGTCTGGACTGTTGGCGGGGTGTGAAAGAATTTCGACGCCGTCCAATTGTGCAAACTTGTCCTTGGTCCTCTGGGCCACGTGCGGTTTAGCACTGTCCTGCTGAAACAAAGCGCGCTTTCGGCGGACCAATCTTGGATACTTCTGCACCAATTTGTCGTAAACGCGATCCAACTGCTGGCAATAGAGCTCGGCATTCATGGCACGACCATTTGAAACGATACAAATTACGGTAACTATTAGATTAAAAATTTCCCAGAACTTTTTGCTCAACCTAATACCATGCGCACTAACATAATTTATAACGCAAGCTCCAACTAAGCAAAAATAAAAATTTTCCACTTTCTAACTTAAAAAAAATCATAAAATGGCTTCTCTTACAGCAGACAGATGACAACAATGTGACAACAATGTGCTCCAACATTCAAACAAAAATATTATATCTAGTGCCACGCATAAAACTCATTTCCGCCTGAAATGGCGCAATATTTCAAAAATTTGATCAACTACTGGAAGGGTATCAACCTCTGGCGGGGTCAACTTCTATATTATAAAACTCAGAATGTTGAAACTTACTGTGACACAGTTTGTTTTTCTGCTTCGCTTCCACTTTTTAATATAGTGTTACAATGCAGACCCCATCAATAAATTTATAGATCGTGTGAAATACATGTCAACAGAAATAATTTTTCGCAGGGTCGCAATCAACTCATTCAATCGAAAATACTGACTGCCCGACTTCAAACCAGCCGGGGTTTTCATTCATAATTGTGATAATGTAGCGAAACATACTTAGGTTTCAGCGAAATTTGATGAAATTACGAGAAGTGCTAGAACTGACCATTGTCAAACTCCTTGCAGCATTGAGCTAGACGTGCCAAAATTGCTTCAGATTGTAAAAGTGCCATTTGTGTTCAAAACTGTGGAAAGCGTTTGAAAGTAGCTGACAATACATACGGTGTCACTTATCGAATTCGCCCATCGTTGATCGGTATGTCACCGTATAATTCCATAGCTTAGGTCATGACTATTCGCAGAAAGTAAAGTTATTCTGTTGAAAATTTCGATAAAATAACCTCATTATTTTTACAGTTAGTAAGAGAAATCCAAATTCAGCTTGAAATAAGACAACCTGTATATCTATATCTATATTTTAATTAGTTAATTGCGTCTCTGGTTTTCTTCACAAAAGTTATTTGTCATAACATGCATAAAATTATCAAGTATGGCAATGTATCTTGACGTATTAACACAATCATCTCATATATTTTGCCAACTTTCTGACTACTGAGGAAATTTATCAACTTCACCACGGCGTAAAAAATATTTAAAGAGTAAAATGAATTTGTCATGAATTTTTAAGTTATTTATTTATTAATAAAATGAAGCCCATCATCCATCACTCATTTCGAAAGTTCTCTAAAACTACCCGAAAATTAAAGTATATGTAAATTTTACGAATGATCCACCAAAGCACGACAAAAGAAAAATAGTGACACTTTATAAACTACAAAAAGTATGCAAATTTGTTTATAATTTTGTAGCCGTATTTCCATACTTTTTTACAGTCCATTCACATAAATATTTTCTATAACTATACACACTTTTCAAATTGAACTTATTATGCATTCCTTTTTAAAATTGTAAATGTAGCTGTCTGTCTTTTTAAAATTTCCTCCAGCGTAATGAATGAAGAGGAATTACACTGTAGTCACTAAAAGGCGTAAAATAAATGGCCAGTTTTCAGGAAGAACACGCTGAATTCATTTTAAGTCTCGAAAGGCTTAGCTGATGCAAGCAAATTTCATTTCAAAGCCCTGAAAGTTATGGAAAAGTTTGCTCCAGTTTGTTTTTTAAATCAACGTTATCTGAAAAAAAGCAGTGACTTTCGGTTATGTTTTATTAATGTTGTTGTGAAATGTTTTTAATCTTAAAATTTTGCTGGTTAATTTGATAGTTTTTCGTTTTTATTTTTATTTTTTTATAAGTATGATATAATGGGATTTTATTTCGTATATTTGTGCTAGATATAAAGCATTTAAAAATAGTATTCGTATTGATATGAAATAATGCTACGTAAGAATAAATAAAAATATTTTAGTTTGTTTAGAATCTTCACAAACTATAACAAATCTCTTATCAAAGCTCTTAACAAAGTTAAACATGATATAAATTCTAGGTAGAATCATCCCCCAAGCTACTTTCCGATACACCTTGTATTAATGACTAAATAAGTGGACTACAATTAGAGTTCGACGTTTATACGGAAGAAATGGAACCAAAAAAAATGTAACACCACTACTAAAAACTAGTGGTGTTAAGTTAACTGTGTTACATAAATGTGTGGAAATCGGAATCCTGTGTCGGTGTCATTGTGCATGCTTTTGTACGTTGTTATATAATATTTTCCTAGATCAAGGCCCCTCGGTAATGTTAAGCCCATGGGCATTTGATGCAATCTTGTATTTAAAATATCTCCCCGGGAAATTGATACTTTTAACACCTTTTTTCTGTGTACTCTTCTTAAAGAATGTCTCCTTTTTTCTTATTTGTCAAAATGTTTCTAAAATCTTTACTGAATTTTATATGAAGCGTTAAAATTTTACTCGCAGTTCGTCAGCTTTTAACACTTAAAATATTAAATTAAGCATAGATTTTAGAAATATTTTGACAAATAAGAAATAAAGAGACATCCTTTAATAAGAGTAAACGGAAAACAAAAATTAAAAATATTAATATCCCGAGGAGATATTTTAAATATAAGAATGCATGAAACACCCATAGACTTAACATTACCAAGGGGGAATTTGGAAACTGGGTGACGAGCAGCCTTAACCCCAGTGTTGCCAGATTGGGAACATTTTTGTCCCCAGATTGTTGATTGTCACCGCTTTTTTTAAATAGAAATATTTAGCCTATTTAAAAAGTGATTAAAAATTCTGAAAAATAAGGTGAATTATACTATTTAAAAAAGGAGGTGGCAGTCAAATAATCTGAATTAAAAAAAGTCCCCAATCTGGCAACACTGCTTAACCCCTTGAAGGGCGGTGGTTCATTTTTGGACCACCTAATTTTAATTCCCAAATGCCACATTGGCACCAGATTTTTGGAGTGAAAATTTTCCTTTTATCAAGTACGCGAATAAAAGCTTTTACTTATTTTCAAATAAATTTGTTTTTAAATTCCGGTGTCATTTAATGATTTCAGCATTCTACGCATAGAAGTACTTTGCCCCTGAAAGGGTTAAGAAACATTCGTATATATATTTTTTTTTTCAGTGCACTTTTCAAAATATACAAAATTAGCTCAGCGAAAAATGTAATAAACAGGTGAAACACAACTACGAATCTCTAAAATACAAATTTAAGCCTCTAAGTTGTAACACTTTTTAAATTTCTGCAATAAACGAATATAACAAGCACTTGAAACGAGAGTATACAGAACGGTATTTTAGGGGGCTTTCTTTATTTTAGTTTTGTACCAATCGAAGCATCTATCAATAAATTTAGGAAAACCGGTATTTATTTTCGAATATTTTTTATTTTATGATGTTTCTCAAATAAACGATTCAACTGATTTTTATCATAAAACTACAAAAATACATGCTTGAATAGAAATCTGTTAGTGTGTTTATAAACTTTTTTATTTAAATTAAGAATTAATATTATTATATGTAAAAGGAAACAAAACACTGATTATATTATGATGAGTGGGTCAGTAATTGACCGTTGAGATACAAAACGGTAGGAAATAAAAATTAATGCACGAATATGTTAATTTTGCTTAAGGGGTCTCGGGACTCTTAAAGCTTTAAAATTTTCGAAATTTTAATTTCTTTAGATGTTAAACTCCTATCTTTTCTGAATATTTTTATATAATTTTTTCCTTGAAATTCACATCAGAACAGAAGTTATGGATTTTAGAATGAGACCCGCTCTATAGCTGAAGCGGCGTTTCCGAAATTTTGAAGTCATTTTTCTCCAAATGACCTTTTTGGGCATAACGCGCACGATATCTCAAAAACTACTGAATAATTTTTCATGAAATTTTCAAAACATATGTTTCATGATGGTATGTATAAACTGAACCTTAAAGTTCCTGTTTATTGTTCAAAACCATATTATTTTAAGAGATTATATTGTTGAAATTTTCTAAATTTTGCATTAGCTAAATACAAGTTTGCATTAAAATTATAAAAATGCTTTAAATACATATTTATTTAGGTTCAGGATAATTATTACAGTCTGAAGTATAAGTAGACACCAAAATTATTATTCTAGTTACTAAATTTATTTTGCAATCCTGCGCGTAATCTGTTATGCCGATTTAAAGGGGTCTCAGGACTCTTAAAGATTTAAAATTTTCGAAATTTTAATTTTTTTAGATGTTAAACTCCTAACTTTTCTGAACATTTTGACATAATTGTTTCCTTGAAATTCCTAATAGAAGTGAAGTTGTGGCTTTTACATTTATGCAAGTTCAATAGCTGAAGCGTCGTTTCGGAAACTTTGAAGCCATTTTTCTCCAAATGACGTTTTGAGGTATAACGCGCACGATATTTCAAAAACTTAAGAATATTTTTTCGTAAAATTTTCAAAATATATGTTTCATGTTAGTCTGTATAAACTGAACCTAAAATTTCCTTTTTATTTTTCAAAACAATATTTTTTTAGGTGATTATACTGTTGAAATTTTCTTAATTTTGCATTAGCTAAATACAGCTTTGTATTAAAAATATAAAAAAGCTTTAAATACAAATTTATTTAGGTTCAGGGTAATTATTGCAATCTGAAGTATAAGTAGGCACAAAAATTTTCATTCTAGTTGCAATACTTATTTTGTAATCGTGCGCGTAACGTGTTATGCCAATTTTTTGCTCGTCAAATATCAAACAGTTTGGAGCCCCCTGTAAATGCTAATTCTCATATTATAACTTTTTAAATACACGAAATGGAAGAACATACTTATATATTTTATTCCAATTAAAATTGTGTCTTAAAATAAAATACATTTTAAGATATTAAATGTTGAAAATGGTCTTTTTTTTTCATTTTTTAAAATTTTAAGAGTCCTGAGACCCCTTAAGCTCGTCAGATGTCTGACAGTTTGGAACCTCCTCTAAATGCTAATTCTGCAACTTGCAATTTTTTAAATACATGAAATGAAAGAACATACTTATATCTTTCATCACAATTAAAATTGTGTCTTAAAATCGGACACATTTTAATATATTAAATGTTGAAAATAGTATTTGTTTTTTATTTTTCCCAATTTTAAGAATCCTGAGACCTCTTAAATACATTTAGATACATCTAATTTAAACACATACTCACCAACCAAAATTAATCTATTTGTGCATTAATTTCTGTTTTCTACAACATGGTGTCTTACTGGGACTTTGTAAATTATTGGTGAAGTCACTCCATTTACTTCATAACTATTAGGTTATTTACGTAATCGTCCTAAAATTTACTTTATTTTATTTCATAAAAACTACATGTTACTACTATTTAAAAACAACAAATAATAAATAGAATAATAATGAAGTACACATTCAAACCAATGGAGTTATGAATAAAGAGGGGGAGCCATATAGTGTATTGTCTACCAGTTGCGAGTGAAGTAATTGAGGAGGTTGTCACAAGATGGCGGCTGCTTTTTTTAAAAATCGGATCTTCAGTTTCTGATTACCGCCAGGGCGAGCAATCCACCAGTAAAATTGAATAAAAAATTTCGTCTTAATTAAGCGTCTTTTCATGGAATTTTTTCTCAAAAATGTCGTAATAATTTCCATTTATTTTTATTGGTGTCAGTATGCCTCGTAATACTGTCCGTTTTTTTTCCTGGTTGTCACAATATGGCGGAAACGCAGGGCCTAACTACCGCCAAAGTAAACTCCTACCAGTAAAAATCTAAATCTGTTTCTACCATTATTTATAACTGAAATTTTGTGATAATAAGGCGTTTAAATAAGTTAAAAATTTCTATATAAATCTACTGGTGGAAGTTTTCAACGGCGGTAAACAACTACTGCGATATCGGTTACAGTTGAAGCTTCACTATTTTAAAGATATGTCAGTTCCTCTTTATTACTAGTTCTATGATTCAAACCATACAAAATGGAATATCTTACACATATCCTGCCCCAACCCTTGCAAAAAATACCCCCTGGTATCTTAACACTAGAGCTACCGTCAGCCGTCATTTTGACGGCCATATGAACATGTCTCGGTTCAAACCAGAAATTGGATTATGAAATAAGTTTAAAATACACAAAGAAGAAAAACATTAAATAATAAAGTTAAACTGTTTTAAATCATAATTCTGGTGTGAAATACTTTTATAAAATTTGACTCAAATTTCCGGTAGTTGTAGTGTTAAATACAGAAATAACTATGATTTCCAATTGCAGCGTATATTTGCTTCAGCTATTTATTCGCATTTCCCAAGAACTTATGAATTGTGGAAACACATAGTAAATAGGTAAATAATTCTCCTTCTGAAGGGACTTAAATTAGTTCATATTGGTCAAGATTCGAGACCGATATCACAACTTTAAACCCAATTTGGTCTAACAGTAAAAATGATAAAATGTAAACATTTTCCAAATGACATAACACTAATATTTATTCTTTCTTTATGCAAGTTACAATTTCTTTCAGAAGACTTTCGTGTATCTTTTTTTGTGTTAAAAATCAATTTTAAAGCCTTAAAACATCGATGATATTTTATGTAAGAAAAATATATTTACTCTCACAAAGTATTTCCAAGTTATACAACTTTATTAATACAACGTTTTAATTGCTCTAAATAGCGTTATTTTTTTTTAATTCCAAACATAAATAAATTTATCTTTTATAATCCCTGCTTAAGTAGCTATTTATAATGTAATACGTTTATTTAATTTATAAGTAGCAACTTAATCACCGAATGAGTCAGTTTTCATAAATGCGCAGTACTTTTTAAATACTGATAAAATTTTAAGAAATTCTGTAATTACTTATTACACTCCCTTTTGAGAAAGAATTGTCAACGAAGATTTTATCTTGCAAACGCAGTGAACAGAAGCAATCGATGTTTTATTTTATTTTTTTTTAAAGTAAGAAACAAAAGGATATTCCAAGAACCAACTTATTCCCGCTGCTTTTGTTGAAAATTAAAGCAGATTAGCTGACAACTATACTAATAGAAATAGACAAATTGCGAAGAAAACAACTACAAACGAATTTGCAGTAAACGACCTCTTTTACACGTGAGAATTATGTTCTACAATAAAAAGCTCTTGTATGACTTAAGTATTCGCTGCTTCAGTAATTAAAACTCTAAACGAAGTAAGAGTGAATTCTCACACTTTTCTTGTTTGATTACCATTTCGACAGCATTCTTAGAAAAATATAAGATGGGAGAAAAATGTATTCAAGAAGAAATTATTTCTGCTTGCAGTTTTAAGTGGATCTCGGTTTTGAAAGTAGCTCAGAGAGAAAATTTAAATGTTGATTTGAAAAAAAAAAAATTACTAAACGTTATATGTGAACAATTTGACTGCTTTACTAAAAAGTCTTCGAAAGTGTATTAATTTCGTTACATTTTAATTGTTATTGGTAAATTAAGAAAAAAAATCTGTGTCCTTATATTTTGTGCTTGTTTGCGGACAAAATATAGCAATAAACCCATAGAAATATCAAATAAATTCTGTCTCGATATATGATATTAAAACACCACAAAATAGTGCTAAGTTATTGCAAAATTATTAAAAGAATATTTCATACCTAATATTTCTTTAAGGAATTTTATTTTTTTATTATAATTTATATTCTCTACTTAAGCTTCCTTTTATAACGTAATTCGTTTATTTCAATTTATAAAAGGCAGTTTAAACACTTAAGGAACCAGTTTTATTAAATGCTCAATACTTTTCAAATGCGGATAAAATTAAAAAAAATTAGAGTAATTCTTTATTAGATTACTTTTTAAGAAAGAATTTTGTCAACCAAGATTTTATCTTTCAAATGTTGTAAACACGAGCAATCGTCCTTTTTTCTGAAAAAAAAAAAAAAAAAAATGAAACAAAAGGTATTTCAAAAAAAAAATTATCCCTTCTGCTATTCTTGAAAATTAAAGCAGATTAGCCGACAACTATACTAAAAGAAATAGTCAAATTGCAAGGAAAACAAATAAAATTAATTTATGGCAAACGACAATTTTACAAGTGAGAATTACGTTATACAATAAAAAGATCTTATATGACTTCAGCATTTGCTGCTCAGTAATTAAGAGCTCTAATTGAAGTAAGAGTGAATTCTCACACTTTTCTTGTTCGATTATTATTTCGACAGCATTCTTAGTCAAATATGATATGGATGAATAATATATTCAACAAGAAATGATTTCTACGGAAAAATTTAAGTGGATCTCGACTTTGAAAGTAGTACAGAGAGAAAACTTAAAACAATATTTTAAATTTTTTTACTGTAAGATAAAACCTGAAAAAAAATGTGTCTTCGTTACAAAAAGAATCTTTGAAAGTGACAGTTTAAATGTTATCCTTATACAGTGATAAAAGCACAATGCATTAATACTTTTGTGTTTATTTAGGGATAAAATACGCAGTATAAACACACAATATCGAAATAAATCCTTTCTCAGTGCGCCATTTGAAATTGCCATTACATTCTGAATGATGGATCTTTATTAAAATAACATTTAACAGTTTCAAAACTACTCTAAACAATTTCATTATTTCAACTGTAAAAAAAAATATCTTTCATAATGCATACTTAAGAAACTATTTATAATGTGAATCACTTATTTTAATTTATAAAAAGAAGCTTACACATCTAATGAGACAGTTTTCCTAAATGCTTAGTACTTTTTAAATACGGATAAAAATTTCATAAATTATATAATTTTGTAATTACATTATCATTTGAGAAAGAATTGTCAACGAAAATTTTATCTTACAAATGCCGTGAATATGAGCAATCGTTGTTATTTTTTAAAACAATAAGAAACAAAAGGGTTCTAAAAACCAACTTATTCCAGCTGCTTTTCATGAAAATTAAAGCAGATTAGCTGACAACTATAATAATGGAAATAGACAAATTGCAAGGAAAACAAATACAAACGAATTTACAGTAAACGACCTCTTTTACACGTGAGAATAATGTTTTACAATAAAAAGTTCTTGTATGACTTAATTGTTCGCTGCTCGGTAATTAAAGCTGTAAAGTCAAAATGAAGTAAGAGTGAATTCTCACACTTTTCTTGTTTGATTACCATTTTGACAGCATTCTTAGAAAAATATGAGTTGGGAGAAAAGTGTGTTCAAGAAGAAATGATTCTTTCTGGCAACTTTAAGTGGATCTCGGTTTTGAAAGTAGTACGGGAAGACAACTTGTAAGCTGATTTGAAATTTTTCAAATATATGTTATAATGTGAAAAAATTGTCTGCTTTGCAAAAACACCTTGAAGGAAGAAAGTGCATCAAGATTGCTACATTCCAATGTTATCCCCCCCCCCCCCCCGCGCAAAAAATGGGAAAAAGCACAGTATATTTATATTTTTGTGATTTTTTTTAGGTGCGTTTCTAGTTATATAAAATACGTAGCACCTATATTTGTCATCTGGTCCGTCCGTCTGTCCGCATATAACAGCGCAAAAACTACTCAACCGGATGGTTTTAAATTTAATATATATAATCGTTGTAGAATTTATTTCGAGTCGTTTCAAATTTTATGAAAATCGAATCAAAACTTCAAAAGGATATTAATAAAACTTCATTCCATTAAGTCCTACCATACGCAATTAATTCAATGATATCCCAAGATAGGTAATGATTCTAGGTTGCCATTTTGATTACGTCCTCTTTAAGATGGAGTCATATTATTTCCGTATTACTGAATTTAATATACATAATCGTGATAAATTTTGTATTCACGTGCATTTTTGCACAAGAGTGCAACAGCTATCGCACCAAGATCTGAATATTTATAAAACTAGTTATAGTACAAAAGCACCTCATTTACTACGTTTGTCGTACAATTTCCGACTTGTTAGAGGGATAAAATATGGCGGTAAAGCACGCAGAAATATTGAAATAAATTCTGTCTTCACACAGTATGTTAAATGTCCTTATCGTTTGAAATTTTTTCAGGTTAATAATGAATATACAGTTTGTTAATACATTGGCAAATATTGGTTAATATATTGGATAAATTGGCAACAACTTTGGAATATATCATTGTATGTAAGAGGGTGGTTCAATAATTATTGTCCCGAGACTGTATAAAATATTTGTACTGCGATGGTTCATGTGTAATATTGAAGCCTAATGTCTTAAATGCTTATATGCTCAATTTCAGAACCGTAATTGCTATGTTATCATTTTTTTTTTTTTTTTTTTTTTTGCTTTCGGTGTAACAGGTGGCACCTAGTTTGAAAGGGGGGTTGGGGGAGAAAGACTGGTTTGGAGCTTATGGGGCCAGACCTGAAGCAGTTCTGTGATATATTTGTGCCACGTCTCATTCACTGTCACAAATCTATCACAGAACTGCTGCAGGTCTGGCTTCATAAGCTCCAAACCAACCTTCCCCCCAACCCCTCCCCCCCACTTTCAAGCTAGGTGCCACTTCTCGCAAGTAAAATGAAAAAAATATGTTAATATAGATGCTATGGTTCTGAAATTGAGCATATAGGCATATAAGACATTAGGCTTTAATATTCCACATCAACCATCGCCGTACAAATATTTTATACACACTCGGTACAATAGTTATTGGACCACCCTCGCACTTCTTATGAATTTTTAAAAATTACGTTCTTATTTTATTTTCAGATATAAGTGTCAAAATCTGAGACACTCAGCATCAAGTCAAAAAAGAAAAAAAAAAAGTTAAATAAAAATGCAATTTAACAAATTAACAATGATTTTTTCAAAGACTAAAATTTAAGACATAAAAAATCGCACGGAGTTGATCATACATTACGTACGCCATGGATTACATTTTTTGGTACTGTAAATTTTGAAACTTCTACAGAGCTGGTCATACATTACGTACGCCATGGATTAAACATTAATATTCCTGGACCAATTTTAAATGAAATTTCATTCTTAAACTTCTAAACATCCCACAATATTACTTTTTACACCGTCGTATGGAGAAAAAAATGTACTTTTAAATGCAATTTGTTTGAAAGCTGTATCTCAATTTGTTTCTGAGTTATTAATTTTTTTTGTAGTTTTTATTACTTTTTTGTCATAGTGGCAACAGAAGTATCCATCTCTGTTGAAAGTAAAGGGAAAATACAGATTACTGTATAGACCAATCAGAAAACGAATAAAATGCGGATTCAACTAATAAAAAGCTTCAAATATGTTTTTGATTTCCTACCCTGACGAGGACAATAACCATTTTTCCAAATGGTTAAAAAAATGAAATTAGAGCAACCACAATGTCTGTACTGCGTTCAAGATAAACTGACAAATTAATAGCATAGACTTAAATAACATACATTTAAGTACACTTTAGAATGAAAATGAACCATAACCTCTCTCGAATTACCCATGATTTTGAAAAGCGCCCTTTATCTTAAGAAACCTCAAAAAACCAAAATATTTTCGCGATTTAAAGAAACATTTATGTAAAAAAAAAGTTTCTTTTGCTGACATCGATTTTCGGAAACTTTTCCAAGTAGTTGTTATAGTACGTTAAACAGTTTTCTCAAACCGGCATAGCAGTTTTTAGGATGCTATAAATTCTCAATGAAACTTTTTCTGCTGTATACCGTCAACCAGGGCTACTTTGGGCCGCTTTTTCCTGGTTCCACTACCACTTCCATTATTAAAAAATATTATATATGATTTTTCAACGTCGAAATTGAGTTGTAAACAATTAACATGAAACAATGAAGCAAACTGTATGCAGGGTTCGTATCGGTACCTTTATCTTCAAGGCCAAATATCAGGGTTTTTTTTTTTTTTTTTTTTTTTTTTTTTTTTTTAGAAAAATAAATCTAGTTTAAACGGACGAAATTTCGCCTTATTTAAGGAGAGATTTTCCATAATAAAATACTGTTACCAAAGAATTTTTTAGTCTGGAACTTCAAGGACCCGTACGAACCCTGTGTAGGGTTTTAAAGAGGCAATTTTTTTAAAACTATCTTTAAAGTTTTGGAACAAAATAGCCCCTGCTAGGGGCTTCTTTGGTCCATTCACTTAGTTTCATATAAATCGAATACATTTCATATGTTGGACTATTGAAACCCTCTTGCAATAGCATCTGCTAATGAATTAACATTGCAAACTAGATAATTTTTTTTTTTTATTTAAACACAATAAACCAATTGTAAATATTAAAGACACGAGAAACAGTTTTTGTCATGTTATCCTCAGCAACTGGAATAAAAAACAATTAATGTAGCATTTTGCTACAGAAAAATTTGAAATAAAAATTACTAAAAACATTTTTTAAGAGATTTGGTTGTATAAAAGGCTTTTCTAAGTAACTGGGACTGTTTCGGAGTAAAATAGACCTGGCACAAAGTAGCCCCCAAAAACTAGTTTTCATGTTAGCTTTATGAAAACCTAAACGTTGCTTGTCAAAATAAAAAGTTAAAACAAAAACTATGATTGCACATGGGTTAAAGATTACAAAGGTAATAGTTTTGCACTTACCTTATTTGTAGCTCTTATCCATTGTTTCACTATAGAAAGTTTGGAGAGTTAAAATATACACACGAAAGCTGTTGTTTACAAACACACCCACTGTTGCCTCTAACAAAAATTTAAATTATCCCAAACTGTTCAAATATCCTACAGTAGGATATAAACTATTTTTCAAGGGCAAAACCTCCAAATTATCTTGTATTGTTTGTTCAATACAAAGAATAAACACTTATGTGATGGACCATATCAGGGATGAAAGCCCTGCGCTACAAATGGCTGAATTTCACCACTAAATTTTAATAATATTCTTCAGCTTAATAAATCTCAGACATTGATTTGTTATCTAAATCAAGAAATATTATTAAAATTTAGTGGTAGCAATCGGTCATTTGTGGCGCAGCACTTGCATCCCTGGACCATATCAATATCAGACCATCACAATGTGTGGTGGGCCAAAGTAACCCCACAAGGACCAAAGTAATTCAGTCGACGGTAATTAAATTTATGCCTGCAAGAGTAACAAATAATTTTAATTTGAATGTTAATATTAAAACAGTTAATTTATTATGTTTGTCCGTAAGACATATTTGTTGAAACTTGAAAAAATGTTTACTTGAGAATTGATGGCATCTAAAAGACCTATATTCCGAGTTAATAAAATTGATAATACACTAAAAAAACTACTCAGAACTGTTTTCGAAAATCAGTGGCACCAAAAGAAACTTTTTTTTACATAAATGCGTCTGTAAATCTCGGAAATATATTGATTTCTGAGGTTTCTAAAGATAAAGAGGTTTTTTTCGGAATTATGGGTAATTTCGGAAGAGGTTATTGTATATTTTAGTTCGTGGTCATATTATATTTTCCCAGATTAAGAAACGTTTGTCTTTTTTACAGTTATCTGGATTTGTGCCATCCTTGGACATCTTTTGCTTTTTTTTCTTTGAAGGTGTGACACCAATCGGATAATAATCTTACACCTTCTCCGGTTGTAAACTATACGTAAAGTGTTTTATTAAAGGGATAAGGAAAGGTAAATCCAAACTGTAGCTCTATGCTGCAAGTCAGGAGTGTTTTCTTACGGATGGCCAAAACCCATCTGTTAGTCAATCCTTTAGTCGACAGCTTTTAATTTTTTAACTAGCAGGCTGCACCTGCTGCGCTGGTCATTTTTTACGAACGAACATCGAATCAAACGAAATGGTAAATCTGACGTTATATATCTATATCTATATTATATATATGAATGCACATACATAAATATACATACATGCATTACATATTATACTCTAGTGATTTAAGTAAAAGGTGTAAATCTAGTGTTGCGTTCTTCAATAGCTATACTATTTAGAAAAATATTTTTCTACAACTGTGCATTTTTTTAATGAAATTTAATTTATCATGTTGCTATGGCAGCAGACGATAAAACGATATCTTTGAAATAAGGGAATAAATAGAATAAAAAATTCTGTTGATGTTTGTTATGAAAGGTTTATCATTATTTTTTTTAAAAAAAGGTAATAATTAAGCGCAATTAAATAATCTCTAATTATTTGCATGTGAGGTAAAAGAATTATCGTAATACCCGCTACAGCTTCTTAGTATTGCAGTGCAGTGTGGCGTACGTAATATGTATGTCTGGCATTGCAGTAAACATTTAGAATTGGTTAGAACTAGCTCGATTACGGGTTGGACATAAAAAAGGGGGGGAAATTCGTCAAAAACATAAAATAAAAAATATATAATTAAAATTTTCGTATTTTTTGCCCCAATCGCTCATGGGCCCTCTACCAGCAACCCGTGTGCCAAATTTCTTAGCCCTGCGCCCTTTGGTTTCCGCGTTCTTGAGATTACATAGAGATACGCGCACGGATTTAAATAGGGTAGATTTTACAATGTTATGATAATTTCTTTGACTCATATTTAAGTAAGCAATTTCTCTAGAAGTTCGCCTTGCATTGACTCCAGAAATTATTCTTGCTCGAACTTCAATTTCTTTCAATATGATGATTTGCTATCAATGTTTTATATATTTTTCTAAAAAGAATAAATATTAAATAAATTTTAAATCATGGAATTTTGAAACATAGTCCTTCAAAACTAATATGAATAACGGGAATTAAGGATATGTAAAGTTATTGGCAATTCATCGCGCTTAACCTGAATATGTTGAGAATGGGTCAGTTTTCGAATTTATGTTAGAAGAGATGTGGGAAATTAAAATAATAACTTAGATTTATTTATTTTTTTTATCTTTCCTTCGAAAATAAGTTGTCTGTTTTTCTTATATAATGAATTTCTGAAAACCCACTGTGATACGTTTCATTAGATTTCTATATGCATTTTGTACTTTAAAACAAATGTTTTTCAATATAATTACTGAGGCACTTGTTCTATTTTAATAAGCTTATGTGTGTTTTTTCTCTTATAGATAAACATGGTAACTGAAGCATTATCATGGATGTTGTCTTGAATGGAGAACTTTAAACAGAAATAAAGAACTTTATCGTAACATACGAGTGGAAAATCTGCCAAAATATATGGTTATCTGAGCTCGTCTGACAAGGAGTGATTCTCCTGTTAAACAGGAACAATCTTCTCAAATAGATTATGGCCCATGCTTTAAGGCTGTTCTTAACGGATCTGCTCAACAAGCGCAAAATGTTTTGACACATTTACAAATTCATTTTTTAACGAAAATGTATAAAATTGGAAAGCCTGGCCATGGAAGCGATTTGGAATTGAACTGTTTTTTCCATTTTTTGATTAATCCATTACCTATTGAGTTATAAGCAAATTTGATCACGTGACAAACACGTTTTTCGCCCGCTCTTGAGGCTCTTTCTTCCCCCGCTCGGAAATTCGTCTCAAAACGCCCACTTTAACACTGTTTTCTGAAAGATCTATTGCGTTTGCAAAAAAAAAAAAGGAAAAAACAGCTCTATTACATAGTTTCTGAACAACATCACCAGCTAGTTTCATGCATTTTCGAACAAAAATTAATTAAAACTTATGTCAGAAAGTTGCTCTTTTGGATTTGAGAACAGCCTTAACTATAATAGCAAAACAATATTGGGCCAATAATTCCTAAATTTGATGGTATCCTGAACTTCAACCCTTTATCTACTGACGATACTTATAAGTACCATTAAAATAACTTGGTATAAAATTGTTTTAATACATTGATTAGTTGTAATACAGTTTAGAATGAGTTATAGATACATTACTTTATCTTGTTCCAAAAGCATTATTGGTTGCACAAAACAAATATATTTTTAAAAGGATGATTTCTTTTGCCTTTTTATTTTTTCAGCTTTCTTGGCGTTGTGGAGGGGGGGGGGGGGATTTTTCGATTCGAAAATATTTCTATATTTATATTGTAAGAACATTATATTTGTACATTTCCTAATTCTACAAAATACTAAGAAAAATATTTAAAATAAAATATTTGAGCGGAGTTATAAACACTACACAAAATCCCTAAAAATTCTAATTTAATTAATCCTTTTAAATCCTTCAATCATTCCAAAAAACCTTCTAAAATTTTTTAAATGATTAAGTAAATCTTCTAATGTAGTATAAACAATTCACGAAAACTGCTTTAGAAGATAAAGTTTTCATGAATCCATAATTCAGTACATAAAGGGTTAAAGAAGATTCCACTTTGTTCGGTACAAATTGACTTTTTTTACATCCCTGAAGCGGTTTCGAAAGTGAAAATGTCCTAAAAAAACGCAACCAAAACCGAAAATGAATGAAAGTACCCGGTTAGACATCGACCTCATTTATCCTATGCATCCTAAAAATATCGAAATGCAAATGAGAAATTTGAGAAGAAAACTACCTTTGGTTTCAGATTAGTTTACGTTGTCTTTCCGTTACTAGCGTAGGCTCTTAACGCTGTTCTAAAAATAAGTACATATATCGTCGGAACCATGTCAACTATTCAATGTGAAAACAGTGGACTACTTTTTTTAAATGTAGATTTCTTGATTGGCACCACTTTTTTGAAATATTAAAATTCGCCTTATTTAATCTTATTTAATAACATATCAATTACGGCAAAAATTAGGGGAATTTTACGATTTCAGAAAAGTGGTGCATTCAAGAAATCTGAATTTAAAAAAAGTAGCCCACTTTTTTCACATTGGATAGTTTGACATGGTACCGACGACGATATAAATCCATGCTAACAACAATACGAAAGTTTGTGACATATTCACAGAGTAATTTGTACATATAAAAGCGTGAAATTCAGACTATTGGCGTGTTTTGGAAACAAACTAACAAGTTTTTCATGTTACTATAAATTACATCTCATTGCCATACATTTTGAGTTATAATCCATTGCTTCCCGATAACGACCTTTGCCTGATATTCGTGTCTCTCAATAAATCGCCAACTTTGAAACTATTTTGTGATACTTTACCTTTATAAAAGAGAAGCTATTCAATTTATTTGTGTCTAAATAAGAATAGCTGTCAATTGCACGCCTTTAAAAATAAATATCACTTCGTCAATGTCTCAGAAATTGAAAATTTAGATGTACGAACAGCTTTAAAGTAAATGCACGTTTGTTATTACTAACATCTGTTTGGAAATCTCCCACAATCAGATGAAATTTAAATAAATTTTGACATTCAGTGTAGCTTTTCCTTTTTTTTATAGACTGTTAGAACAGCCAAGACAGTTAAAGTTCAGGAAGTTTTCACTTACTCAGATTAAGGGGCCACTTCACCGATTCCTCCTCGATCCCACTTTAGTTAATTTATAAACTAATTTAGTAAACTGAATAAAGTGATTACTCATTACCTAACATAATTGTCAAAATGCGGCTTTCACTAACAAAAACTAAACTTCAGACGCCAACTTATTGTATTTTTAAAAATTGTCTTCTTAAATTTTAGTATTTTTGAGAAGAGGATAAATTTGGAAATTTTTTCATAAGTAGAAATTTTAAAGTATACAAGGTTTTTAAAAATACATAAAATTGAATAAGACATTTTTTTTAAACGTACTACGTCAGCATCTGACGTCTAATTTCTGATAATGAAAATCGACTTTTGATAACTATATTGAGTAATGTGTATCACGTTAATCATTTGTAGGTTAACATGGGTTTTCCCACTCGACGAGGCAAAATCTTGTATCGGTGAAACATCCCCATAATGTGCTTGTGAAGAATTACTGAATGAAAATATTCGAAAAAAAAAAAGTCAATAATTAAGCTTGCACTTTTTGCGCAAATTGTTACTTTAAACATATTTTATAGTAAGTTTGATTTTGGTTCGATAACACTTTATGCTAAATTTCTTGCTGGCGTGTGGTAAATAAAAATAGTCTACGGAAAGAGTCGAAGAGTGACGAAATATCCCAAAAAGCTGGCCAAAACCTGAAAACGAAAGTAATAATCTTTCTACTCGCAAATTTGAAAAAAATTATATCAATGTCCTTAAAATATATTTCGTTCACCTTTATTGCGTAAAGTAAAACATCACAGTTTATTTTAGGTGATGTTGAATATTTTGGATATTTAATTATCTTCATTATTCAAAACGATACAATGAAAACTAATCTGTCTGGAGATATGTTTTTAGTGCATTATGATGAACTGTGTTTCAGGAACCATGCATCTGTTAATTTTGACTGTAAGAATTTAGGAATTTTGGAAATAACCCACCACAGAATGAGCAATTTCTTATTTCCTTAGGCATCTTTATGAAAATGGTTTGAAATCAAAGGAATACTATCGAATTAATAAATGAGAGATATAGTTTATAATTTTACCTTTACAACAGAATTGATTGTAACTGCTTCTTTTTGGTATTAAAAACAACGTTGTTTTCTGATACCAAAAAGTAGTTCGTTATTTTACTTAATAATTGCAGGAAATGGCTTGAATTTTACGCAATTAAATAACACTTTATAGTACCTGTGAATTCTGTGCTTCATAAAATACAGACCTCCCAGTAATTTATTAACGCAATTTTCCACTATAATTAATATATTGTTTTCGAAAAGGGTTCAGAAAGGCGGAAAACACTCGAATGTGGGTCAAGATTTCGGGAAAAATTGCTACTGTGAAGCACTATTATTTTACTGTCTGGATCACATTTTGAAATTTCCAGTCATCTTCGTGAACATACCATCACTGACACACACAACACATACAACAAGACATATGGGTCAATATCTGAAAATTGGACAATTTGCGTCCACTGCCAATAATATTTCATTAATTATAATAAAACCCAAAACTGAAAAATGTAATATATTGTAACATTTGTTATAACAATTACCAATGATAAATGGAGATATAATGATGTATCAATAATTAGTTTTAAGCTTTAAACAAGCGAAATCATCATTTGAGTCCCTGTCCTCAGGTACAAAATCCCATATTAAATGTATGCTGTAAACAGTTCTATAAATATTATTAACTTTTGCTATTACATATTTATACCTATATATATACAGTATGGGAAAATATAGTTATAATTTATTAGTATAGAATGTATAGTAAAATATTTTATTAAATATATTTGTCCCTGAGGTTGACCATCATCTCAGTCTCTCTAAACACACATTTAAGTTAACAGACTCTAGGTGGCGCTGACAGAATCATTTCCATTGCAATAGCAACTAAAGTTCAACTAGCCACCATGGATGAAGGTAAGTTGTTTTTCTCTTTGTTTCATATTTAGAAATATTTAGTTTTTGTTCTGAATAGGGGTGAGTATTTTTTAATAGCATCATTCATGTCCCCATATTTAACTTTTTATTCATAAACAAAAAGTTTATTGCAACTTTATTTACGTAACATACAAATGTCACATGGTATATTTAATAATTTACACGTGGGCAAAATGATTCAACAAAATTAAGACAAAAACATCACCTCAATCCCCATCATCTCAGTTCCAATTATTAAACACTGAATATGATGTTAACAGACACTTTCTTCAATAAAAGTATATCCTACGCATGGAATATACATCCTGGATCTCAAAACGCTACAGCATTTAAATGACAAAACATGTATCATAGTAAATAATTGTATGTGATAGTTGGTATATGCATTTGAAAAAATAAAAATTTTGGAACGAAATTGTCCAGTTTCCAGATATTGACCTATATATTCATTTATGGGAGATTCTCAAAAGGTGGGAGCATTAAACGGTAACTATATGTAATTTTTTATATTTTCTAATTTAAGGCCAAATTTTTTAAATAGTATAGTATTTTGTCTATAAATATAATATATAAATATTTTAATAGTATGTCTACAAAATTATACACAAACATTAAAAGACAGCAACTATTCTGGAAAATTTATGATAAAAGCATTTAATTATCAGTTGTGTACGTTACAAGTTTTGGACATTTGCAGATTTTGGATTTAAAGATTTTGGACGTTGCTCTTAGTATTTAAAAAATTCTTAAGACTAAGAATGTAGTAAATGTGTCTGTATACATATATATATGTATAATTAACTTTTTGTTATCCAGTAATAATAATAATAATATCAAATGCTTTGTTACGTACGTTACTTTCGGACATAACAAAATACAGAAAATTGCTTTATAGAAAAGTCCTTCTATCTTCAAAAAAGCAATAAATCAGCCTGCCATCTCTTAACGAAATTATCAAAAAATCATTCGTTTCCTTTATGCATTCGTTGTTTACCATTAGAACCACCTGGAAAAAAGTTATAACTCTTTTTCTTGGTGGTACGTTGGAGCAGTTAACGTTATGAATGTCCGAAATTGGCCTCTTTAGCATAAAATAATAAAATTTTAAGATATTTATACAAAGCTTTTACAATAAATTATGTCATTTTCTATCTCTGAATAGAATTAAAAACTCAGTGTAAAAAAAAAAATAAATAAATAAAGTCAATGATAATTAAAGTTATGTTTGAAAGGCTTAAAGTTATGACTTGTGTCCAGTGCCCACCTTTTGAGAATCGACCTTATATCTCCGTTGCATATTTTTTAAATATACAGATATTAGATGGATGTAGATATGTATTTGTGAGAAAAATGTAACAAAGAATGTTCGCGATTACCAAAGATATGCAGAATTAAACAATGTCCCAAAATGTTATCTTTACTCTGCAAGTGAGTCTTTCAATATTTCATCCACATGAATTTTTATTTTAAGACTATTTTTAAGTCTAAACTCGCTGCATTATTGAACTCATTTTCATTCATGAACGCATGAGGTTACCATGTGCTTGTATATAAAAATTATTAAATCGAAATTTTATCCCCCATATTTCGATAAAAGCTGAAAATGCTGTCAAAGTTGGCATTTTGAACAGAATTTCCGAGTGCTACAGCCCGATAAAGTTCGTCATGAGACAACAATTGCTTATAACAACAAATGTAATTCATTTATCGAAAAACTAACAACTGTTCTATTCCAAATTACTTCAGTAGTCATGACTACAGGGGTCATGCTTTTACGTAAAAATATGAGACCGTAAATGTATCAGAAAATTTCGAGGAAAAACATATTCATTTGAGAACAACCCTTAAGAAAAAGGTGTACAGACTGAGAATATTCAGTTTCTTTCCATCAAAATTATTGGGTCGTTCGGAAAGTCGTTTCCGTTTGGGAAAATCAATTCGTACCGGAAAATTCTATCATTTAATTATTATACATTGATTCCGATATCTAATGTCTAATAATTACTGGGCAGAATTTTCCGGTACGAATTAATTTTCGCAAACGGACATGACTTTCCGAACGACCCAATATATATTTACTATCTGCATGCAAAATATGTATATTTATGGATAAAATTATAGAGATTTCAAGGGTGCAAAAGCAGGATAACTAGTTTCGAAAAGTATTTTTCTCCTTATTTAATCGCACATTTTCGTCTTTTAAATAAGGCAAATATTACTTTTCCCAAAATAGTCGTACGAATCCTTAAAGTAATTGTTGGGAGGAAATCCTGGCAAGCGAATTAAATGAGTTAAAGCATTTCTTATCCATAGCTCTGGAGCTAAATAAAGACAATAACTCGAAATATAGTATTAAAATTACCTTTTATAAAAGATAAACATATTAGAAACCCTTCTTCTCAGATTTATGTCACCAATCTGGTACAAATTTATAAATCGAGTAATCGTATCCATAGGGAGTATTTTTTTAATACAGGGATGGCCAGCTGTAGCACACTGGACACCAATAAAATTTTATAGTAATCATTGCCTTATTTAATCATCGAATCTTTGCCATTCAAGAAGTCAGCTATTTCTTTAAAAAATTACTGGTATCCGGTGTACCACAGTTGGCCACCCCTGTTTTATTAATGAAGTTGTGGATAAAGAGGAGGAGACATATAGTGTAATGACTATTAGCTGCGAGTGAGTAACTAAAGAGGTTGTCACAAGATGGCGGCTGCTATTTTTAAATCGGATCTTCAGTTTTTGATTACCGCCGGGGCAAACATCCCACCAGTAAAATTGAATAGAAAATTTCGTCTTACTAAAGCGTCTTATTTACGGAATTTTCTTTATCACAAATTTGGTAAAAATTTCTGTTTGTTTTTATTGGTGTCAGTTTGTCTTGTAAAACTGTTAGTTTGTTTCCCTGGTTGTCACAATATGGCGGAAACGTAAAGCCTGACTACCGCTAAAGTAAATTTCTAACAGTAAAAATGGAAAACTCTTTCTACCATTATTTTTGACTGAAATTTTGCAATAATAAGGCGCTTAAATAAGTAGAAAATTTCTATATAAAAATACAGGTGGAAGTTTCCACCGGCGGTAAACAACCTCGGCAATAGCGGTTACAGGTGAAGCTTCACTATTTTAAGGACATGTCAGTTACTCTTTATTAATAGTTCCATGGTTTTAATAGTGGGTGATTAGTGATTAGTTTTAATAGGATGTATTTTAAATTTAGCACTTTAAATATTCTCACATTTATTTTCTTATGTTAAATTTCTGCATTAATAACTTATACAGAACTTGTTGTTTGTATATTTAAATTTTAAGTGATTATTTTACCTTTAAGAAACGCTTTTATCGACTCGCTATTGATTTATGAACTTTTGTAAAAATATTTTAAACCCTCCTTGATTTTTTTTAAAGTTCACTAATACTTAATCGAGGCTAGTAAAAATAGTGAACTGTGTTACAAAGGACGCTTTAACATTCTAATAAAGTTCACTGAAGAATAATTTAGTACTTTAAAGACTAGCTATTTTCAAAAAGAAATTGTATATTCCTTAGGCTTTTTTTCAAGAACATTTTTTGAAACTATTAGTGAAGCATGACAACCTAGCTAAGTGAGTTAGCTACTGTTTAATTTGAAACAAAAGAAAAACGCAGTTTTTTTTTTTCGATAAAAGTTAGATAGTGTAAGAAAGAAATATTTAAACACAATTTAAACTATAGACAGAACTTGAACCGTATGAAAATTTATGCATCAATAAGAAAGAAAATTTAAAAGAAAATTCTTCGATTTCTGCTTTTTTTTTCTTTTTGCCAAAAAAAGAAAAAATTCTTTTCGAACAAAAACGCAAAAGCAATCTCTTCAATGAGAAAGTTCTTTTTACACTAGTCAATTCTTCGTGTTTGATTTTTCAAAAACTTTGTAAACAGTTTTCTTAGATGTTTCATTTAAAAAAACGAACATTTATTAAACATTCCAAAAATTGAGGCATTTTGAAGTAGAAAAAATCTATATCAACTTTTTTTTTTGTAAATGCATGACGGTAGTATTTTAAAATGAAAATTCATTAAATTTATGCAACTGGTTATTAAAAAATATAGGTTGAATAAAAGAGAGATGCAAAGTATTTTTAAGAAAAGCGCGCAAAAGATATGTTAGAAGTTAAATAACACTTTTTTGATAAATCATATTTTAAAAAATCACTTTTGTAGAATATTCATTTTATTGGACACGGCCATCTGCTGGCACAAAAGTGTATTTTTCAAGATAAAAAAATAGAGTCGTCTAGCAACAGTATCTTATTAATAATTTGTTTTTTACCTAAAAATTTACTCATTTAAATAAAATGTATTAATTATTCAAAATTAATATTAGCATCTGAACATTAGAAAAGGAATTAAGGATATAAACATATTTATTATCCTTAAAAAAGAAGTATCGTAATTTCTGGTGTGTTTTCAATTGTGTTCGACCCAGAAATTTTTTTTAATGAAATGTAACTTTTTAGATCACGATAAATATTGGTCTTCAAATGTTGAATAAAATTTCTGGGTCCAAACTGAATAGTTTGATCTGCGGGCTATACACCGGAAATTACGGTAATTCTAATAAAAATAGCGTCTCATCATTATTGAGCAGATTCCCAAAGTTTTAAACACTCTAATGATATAATTTAGAAGAATAGGAATAATACGTTTATGTTTTCTATTTTCTCAACATTCCTTTTCGTTCATTGATATAAAACACTGTAACCCCCTATAGTAGTGTTTGATAATACATGCTTCCATGTACAAATGCAACTTTATGCCTCATAACGCATTCAATCCGCTCTGGGGGGTTTTCTGACAATATATATTTTCAGGGATTGTATTATACTATTATTGAAAAGTAATATTTGCCTTATTTAATGAGAGAAATTTGCGATTAAATGAGATGAATATTATTATTTCAAAATAGTGGTATTCTAAAGTTTATACCGTACGAATAATGTTTTTTACACCTATGTCATATGCACAAAAAGTAAAAACAACACCAATTCATTTTCTACTTATTTTTAACTACCAACTATTACACTTATTTTTATGTTTATACCATTAAAGTCTAATTACGATAGAATTTGTGCTGACCCATTAAATTTTACTTCATTCAACTGTACTGTTTTCTACTGGCGAAGTTTGCTGTCAGTCAGATAGCGACGAATAATTCAACAATAAATGCCAAACATGTCCTCAGTCATTAATAATAGATCACAAATCAAAGAATTATATGTTTAAAGTGCAAAGAAATGGAAAATTTAATTCTGAGAACAAATGGATTAAAGTCCAACCCCTCTGTGACTAGCGATTTTGCAGAATTTTTAATCTTTTATCAACTTTAATTCCAAATAGAAATTTTTGCCTATTTAATCACAGGAATTCTAAGATTAAATAAATCAAAATATCCAATTTAAAATTACTGGTGTGAATAATCAAGGATTCTGAGCACTCTGTACGTCATATCTACGGAATGCTCGACGCCGAGGGGTTAAGTCTTAGATCGACCCTATATAAACTGCAAGAAGACCTTTATAAAATATTCAGAAAGATAAATTGAATCATATACATTTTTCCTAGTAGTAAACTAATATAGGTTACATTGTTTATATTGGGGTCCAATAATGTGCCTGTATTGTACTGTAATATATATATATATATATATATATATATATATATATATATATATATATATATATATATATATATATATATTAAGAAAAAAATTGTCATCCAAGACACCAGTAAAGAACTTTATTTTACGAAAATAATCTGTATTTATTACGAAATTGCCGGTAGAATTGTTCAAATTAACATAAAGTACGTAGTAAATACAGATTATTTGAAATAAACATTTTTCTAATGGCGTCCAGGTTGACAGTTTTTTTTCTTTAAAATCAACAGATTTTTTTAGAGTGTGCAATCATCAGACATACTTCCAATAATATGCCATTATTTGTTAAAAGTTTGCTCTACACTGTAAAAATAAATCCGACTAGCTTTCCTGTAGGAATCGGAAAAATAGTTGCCCTTATCGTACCGGAAAATTTTCCTACCCAGCTTGTAACAAAATCCGTAAAATCGGAATAAAATCCAAAAAATACCGTTCTAATGAATGTTTCCTTTTTTTACGGATTTTATTCCGAGCTGGGTCGGAAAATTTTCCGGTACGATAAGGGCAACTTTTTTTCCGATTCCTACAGGAAATCTCCTCGGATTTTTTTACAGTGTACATTGGAAATATTGGCAATGAAACGGCAAAATATTTCTTGCCAATATTGGTGCACTATTGGCAAATGTAAACATCCCAATATTGGAGCAATATTTTGTGCTACAATATTGCCAAGCTATAAGGCAAAACAAACAAACCAATACTGGTTTCCAACTAGAGTTTAAACCAAAAGTTTACTCACCAAATCTAACTTTATTAGTTTTCAATTATTTCATACGAAACCATTCATACCAATCGAGATACTATCTTAAGCATTTACAAGTTAAAATTTAATTAACTGTTCAGTTGAAACATCGTAGCTTCCTGGGATCAAAGTCCTGAGGTTATAAACCCTGATTCCGATGTACTTGCAGTCTGTAACACCTGGAGTTCCTCTCAGCTCCCCTCCATGACTCGGGTTTTTGAACTGTTCTTTATCTAACATCTGAAGTTAAGAAATTTCGATGAATAAACTTTGGAGAACCAAAAAATCAGCAACTTCTATGATTACTTGCCTCAAACCTTGATTTTATTACAACATAAACGCATTAAGTATGCTTTGTCTAGAATTTATTTTGGCGTAAAAAAGGAGGCATGAAGGTTACAAAAGAAGGAAATTTGTACAATTAATTCTAGTATCATGTGGTATAATTGCTTTTATAAAGAAGTTTTATTAGCAAAACAATATTGCAACAATTTTGGGTATGTCTTAGCTAAATATTGGTGTGATGGCCAAATACTGGCATGAAATATTGTTCCAATATTGAAGTGTTTATATTTTGTAAATATTGCACTAATATTGACAAGAAACACTTCACCAACTAAAAGCCAATAAAATAAATTTTTCAGCAGTATTTGCATTTCATTTTAAATATTTCCAACGTAAAACAATTATTTAACATACAACCGAATTTTATTGGGAATATTTTCAATGATTTCTATATTGCATACTTGCCAACCTCCCGCTTTTTTTTTAAACGAAATAACACATCTTCAACCAGAAAATTTATTAAATTAAAAGTTCCCAGCTTCTAAGTGGTAGTTATAAGAATCCTAAATGCTTTCATTTATTAAATAAAATTTCTGGTTTAAAGCATGTTTTCTTTATTTAAAAAAAGCGGGAGTTTGGCATGTATGATATTGGCACAATACTGAGCTGATAATAATTTTCTATTAGGAAAAAAATCCTGAAATAGTTGGACACACACTGAATCTAATTAATGGTGAATTGATTTTAAGAAGCAACAGCTTGTATTAGAATTAAAAATTCCCCAAAAAATATTCTAATGTAAGATTGGTAGATAAAGCCAAATTTTGATTTCCGGTAGGACTAAAAATTGTTTTCTTCTTTCTATATTTCTCTTTTGATAAAATTTAGGAGATAAATTTACCCTTGCTCTGGCTGAAATTTGAATTTTTATTGAAGATTGTTTAAATACGCTATACACGATTTGAAACATACATTATTTAGCACAATTTAATGTATCTTTTAATATATTTTTTTTTTGTGTAAAACGTTCAGGCGACCATCGTAATATATGACATATTATTATATATTATAAAAATCCAGCTGATGTTTTGACCTCCGTCACTAAAAAAAAAAGATTAAAAAATTGTTAAAATGCGCTAAATATTGCTAAAAACTTTTATTTTAGCGCTTGTATAACATATTTAAACAGACTTTGAACAAAAAAATATAATTATTGGACCTGTAAACTTAAAACCTGAAAATTAAATTTATATTTATATAAATCTTAGAAAAGGTTTTAAAAAATGATCCTCCCAGAGGGTAAAAAAGGGCTTTACATAACCATCTTCTTTGCATAATACGTATTATTTTAATTAAATTTTTAACGTTATAAATATTGAGAAATATTTTTTTTTCTTGCAGTAATCTGACAGGAAGATGTTGGAGTTTAAATTTTATTTTCAAGATTCTATGCTAGACTTGTTGTTCTATAGAATTTCGATGTTCTTTCCAACATGTTTGTAAATATTTTATTTATTAAGAAAATTTTCAAGCCAAGAGGTATCTTTTATTTTTGTATGGCATGTATTAATCCACTAGCCATAAAATATTACAAAGAAAGTTAGTTGATAAAATGTAAAACCACACGTGTCAATGAAACTAAAATTTTCAGATTACCCTGGACTTCAGAAATGAAAATACAGACAAGCTTTCTTGTCTAACTTGGAATTCGACAACGATTGTACTATTTGAACCTTAATTTCTGGAGGCAAATGTGTGGGGAGAAAGAAAGTGCTGTACTCCGTGTTCATGCATTGAACAGCATGTTTCTTGAAGGACTTTCCAAATCATTGTTTAAAAATAAAATTATTTTTACTATAATTTTTTAAAACCACTGAAACAAGTATCGCCATTTTTCATATAAATGTATGATTTTTAAGTTATTAACGTTACTAAGAATAATAAGAAGTAACTTCTATCATAAAATTATACAATCTTATCAATAACAATATGTATTATATTATATTAACAATATATATGTATTATATAGGTGTGTATTAAGAATTATTATTGAAACTAATATGCATAACGATCAGACATCTCCTAAATCAAAATGACAAAATATTTTTTATTTAATTGGACAAATAATCTCACTTTTAGCTCTCCGACTTGCAACCGTTTACTTTTCTGCAATTTTCATTGAGATTATATACAGGGTATTCCGTAAAAATTGCGATACGTTGTGACTGATGATAGCATTCTCCAACACAAACCAGTTTTCTATGAGAAACAAGTGTCGTAATCAATTTATTGATTAAAAAAATTACAGGAAAAAAAAATCAATCCCGAAATTTCCTAATTTTAATAATAGTGAAGATAAAGTAACAAAAGTTTCAAAAGACTTTTCTAATTTGTGTGCAACATGACGAGATAAAAGACACGATAAAAGTGGACTGTAATGTTCAGTGACGTATGTACTTAGTGGCAGCAGCATTTCGAAATGTGGAACATCTAACTCAGTGTACTTTGTACACGAACGGTATACACTTCCAGTTCTTGTTATGATGTTAGCATATGTCGGACAAAGAAAGACAAGTGTGTTGAAAAGTTCCTTACACTATCTTGAGAATTTTTAAAGATACGGATGAAAATCCGCTTTAATTTATTATTAGTCTTCCTGTTTCTTTGATATAATAAGTGGATTTCAGACTCACAGTCTTGCCGTATACTACCACATCTCTCAATTTGCCGCCATACTAACCTAAATCCTGTACATGATACTGTGCCAAAAATTTATCTCTTTCTTCATTTAATCAACTTTTCACTGAATGGCTACACTGTTAAAAATTTGCAGCATTCTGTCCAGTCATTCGATCATTTTTTGGAAAAACGGTTTCATAAACGTAATTTAACTATATTCTGACCATAAAATGGCCAATAATATGGTCAGAATACTGTTAAATTACGGTTGTGTAACCGTTTTTTATAAAAACTGTCAAATGACTGGACAGAATGCTGCAAATTTTTAACCATGCACTTTGCCTCTAATAACTAGTAAACTTGCGAGTTCTAATTTTTCCAACAGAGTGAAATAGTGTTCAGTCCAGTAGATGAATTCAGAATCTTTCTGACTTAAATTATGACATTCTGACGTTCATTCTGACTTAAATGAATAACATTCCGATCGACAGAATTCACACAGACAACCTGTGGAGTTCTTTTAAAAGCTTCTTATTCTTATTACCTATATAAGTCCATCATATTTTTACATTTTTTTTAATTCTGTAAAGTAAAAAAAAAAAAAGTTTTAAATAAATGATTTTTGTAGAGTTGTAAATATTCTGCAAAATCTCCTTAAATACCGATTTAATTTAATAATTTTACTAGTCAAAATCTTTCTAAAATATATTTAATGATTGCACAAATTTCTACTGTAGAATTTCCGAAAGTGATTTACGCGTACCCCTTAGGTTATTGTAGCAAGAGCAGAGACGGTGAACATATGGCACGCGACGGAATATTTTCAGAACGGCATTGAATGAGGTTCCAAATAAAAGTTGCACAAAATACACAAATTTAGAGTAGCTCTAAATTCGATTGGTTGGAAATTGAAGAAAATAAAATGCAACTTAATGAATTCCAATATAGTTCAATATATATATTTTAATTATTAGACAATTTGGAAACCATGAAAAAGGAAAGACAACTAAGCATTATAAATAAAAATGCCGATGATAAAATTATGACAAAATGGAATTCAATTCCAAACGCTAAGAGTTGTTTAAAGAATCTTACGCTTGCCATTTCGACAATTTTTCTTATGTGTCATTATTTTCGAAAATGAATAATACGCAAAACTCCTTAAAAATCTTTTATCAGTTGACTCAAAGTTTAACTTGCATACAGTTGAGGATAACCAAATATGAACACGATGTCAATTATTTGACATATAAGATGCAAGAAAATAAATCTCTATTTGATCCACTAATTTTTTTTGATATTGCCACTACATGTTCAAATATTTTTTGCAAAAAAATCGGCACGCGGGTGTGCAAAAGTTCGCCGTCCCTGTTCTTGGGGACTCGGACGAGTCTGTGCACACAACCAACATAGCGGAACAGCTAAATGAGCCAGTAAAAAATGTTTTTTAATCTCATAGGCTACTTTAAAAACAAAATTCTAAAATACACACTGAATGTTGGATGACTTCAGCAAAATAACACCAAATATGCAAGGGAAATGCAAGCATGAAAAAGCGCACGTGTCACATTAAAAAACTTTCTATCTATAAAGTTTACATTAAACGTCGACACAAAGTTACGTTTATTTGCATCCATCCGCTGTATTCTTGTTTTTTTCGCTTTTTCTATCCATGATTCTCACAAGTTTAAAAAAAAAAAAAAGTAGGGATACGACAAGCACGCGCGTTTATTTAAGGGACACGTGAGGCATAAAATTTTGGGAATAACTATCTAACGCACTATCAAATATTCAAGAAAAATGCTTTTCTAGGTGAAATAATCATTTATTCCTAATTTGTGACATAAAGGATTAAGAAGGAAATGTAAATATAGAACGTAAATCCATTGACTTTCATACTTACACAAACTGTTTATGTAAATATATTTTCAAGTTTATTTGAATTGAATCAATTATCAATACGAAAACAAATGACTTATTAAACAATACGAGTGCGTAATGTGTCACTCTTTTTATCGCATTATCTCTTTTATGAGATCCTTTTATCTTATTATCATTTTTTATCTCTATTTCACTCATAATTCATAATTTGAGACATACAGGATTAAGAAAGAAAATTAAGTGTAGAATATAAATCTATCCACTTTCTTCCACATACAAGCCGATCATGCAAATATTTTGGAAAGTTTATTTGAATTCAGCCATTCATCAATATGTAAACAAGCAAGACTTGTTTAAACAATATGAGTGTGCAATATTCGTGAATGAACTTCATTAATTCATAATTTTGAACATGAAAGGTTAAGAAAGAAATGTAAGTGTATAACCTAAATCCATTCTCTTTCTTACATATACAAGCTGATTATGTAAATGTTTTCTTAAGTTCGTCTGAATTCAATATTTCATCAATATGTAAACAAACAAGATTTATTTAAACAGTAGGAGTGCGCAATATGTATTCGTGAACGCACTTCATTAATTCATAATTTTGAACATGAAAGGTTAAGAAAGAAATGTAAATGTAGATCCTAAATCCATTCACTTTCATACATATACAAGCTGATTATGTAAAGGTTTTTAAGTTGATTTGAATTGAATCCTTCATTATGAAAACAAATAATATTTGTTTAAACAATATGAAAGCGTAATATGAAATTGGAAATACACTGAAACAATTTTCATTTTAAAAACTAAATAGTATTGAGAACAACTGAATTAGTTATTTACTAATTTAGATTAAACTTTTCAAACAATTCTCATAAAATAATTAAAATATCGAATTTACAAATCGTTGAGAATAGTAACATTCAAAATCAAAGCTAGACATTGACTATTCTTTTGACGAATACAAATGTAAGTGTATTGAGAGACATTTAGAATCATATATTTTCAACGTAATTGAGATTATTAGTTTATAATTTACACATTATTTTAACTTTGAAGAGATCAAACTTTCGTTATCATAAAAATATTTGTAGAAAGTCAATTAAATTATATTTTTAAATACATTTTCGCACATCTGTTTATTTAGTTATGTGTATTTTATAATTATTTTTTTAAATATAGCTTTAAAAACCTCAAACTATTTCCAGTGTTTCTTTTTAGTAAGGGATTGCGTTTGTTTTATCTGTCTAAAATCTAATGTTTTTGTCTGTGAAATCTAATCTAATAAAGGGTCCTTTTTTCCACCACGGTTAGCGTTACCACGTTTTTTAAGCAGTTATATCCGTTTTACACTTCTCTTCTGAATTTTTCAGAAACCTATCACAAGTATATTGCTATTGAAAAGTTGTAGAAATTTACAATGAAAATATTTTTTTTCAAAAGACAGCTATTAAAAAAAGGACGAGAGAGAGTACTGCTAATATCATTCAGCAGGTTTCATTTAACTGAATGTAAAGTACTATTTTTTAGAATTAAAATTAAAAACTTCAAAATTTACTTCTACTGCAGGCACATGTGATATCTCGATAGTGTGAACGAAGCAGATTTAGCATGATTTTTATAATCGTTTAATTTGTCTATGAACAGATATAAAACGTAAACATTTTCTCATTTTAAAAATCCAGTAAAACTTCTGAATAGCGGACACATTGGGAGGTCTTTATGGTCTTTATAAGGAGGTGTTCGCTTTTCAGAGGAGAACACAGATATTATATATATGTGTAAGGGAGTTAAAACGTGTCCACGAAATAGAGGTGTCAGCTTCTTGGAAGTGCATAGCTGCCAACTTGTACGGATTTTTCTAACCACTAAGATTTAATAGAAAATTTTGAGTTATTTAAACGTTAATATTGCTTGAATTTTGGTTATTCAATTAGCTAAAGTTCACTGTAAAATTTTAGTGGTATGAAAAATCCGTAGAAGTTGGCAGTTATGGAAGTGTCCGTTCTGGAAGTTTTTCTGTGTATATTTTAGTTTAAATGCTCTAAAAAATACTTGTTACATCTTCCAAGATTTTATATTTAGCGTAAGTATTTAAATTTTATTTACATCTGTCCAAATGTTCATGAATATAGCTCAATTAAGTGTACTTTTTTTAACATTACTACAGATAATTTTGTCAAATTTTATATGAAGGTTAAAATTCTATCATTTAAGTAAAATTTCTGATAATAAGCAATTTTCATTTTTTTTTTTTGAAAAAAAAATAAATAAATAAAAAAGTCCCGTTTGTACCGGGAGTAAAATGCAGCTTCTCTATTGCTTGTTTTTAAAAATTCAGCTAATTTCACTCAAAGACACGAAGCTAAAATTCGTAGAATCCGGTAACAAAAGATTTAATCCCAGTTTTCGTCAATACCGAATTTGAATGAGAATTTAGCAAAATTAGTCAGCTGTATTCAAGTTGGCTTGATTTATGATGATTTTTTTGTGTCGTTAAATTCGGCAATATTTTGCCAAGTATCGCCAAGCTTGGCGAGAATTTGACGTTGGTAGATATGACTATGTAGTTTTAAGCGTATGAGTGTAGCAACAATAGTTACAACAATTAAAGTATTTTTGAAAGAAACCACGTTTACTAAACCTGATTATAGAGAAATCAGCCACCCTAGAATTTCAAACTGATATATCTCAGCCAATTTTTAAAAATGGCACAACAAAAAAAGGCTTCGTAATCCTTATATCGGGGCCAAACACTTAAGTGTCAAAATATTTTGGTCTTCTAATTTTTTTGTAATGTTTTTAAATTTTAAAATCTTTAAGTGGACGCCATTTCGAAACAAGATGGCGGATGGAGGAGGAAAACGAATTTCGTAGAGACCTTGGTATGTCTTGTACACATGATTTGTCGAAACCAAATCGCTTCATAAATATGATTTCTACAGCATGTCAAAAATCATATATACTATATAGATATACCGGGTGTCCCAAAAATGACTGATGAATTTTAAAATTAAATAACTTCCAAACGGTGACAGATATTTAAAAAAATTTTGCAGGAGGGTTATGTATGATGTCAGGAGTTTTTGTACTGTGATTCTTAATTTTAGTTCGAATTTCAAACAATAGATGGTTCTGAGAGCAATAGGCGCTCAGTCCAGACCCGATTTTTGGTACTTCGGGATCCATTCAACACATTTTAATCTCCTTTTTTCGCATGGAAGAAGAGAGCATAGATTAACATATAAGATCGGACATTTCCATAGAGCGTAATGGTAATGCGATTGCGATCATAGCGCCTGTAGTGACAATGGGGAAGAAACTCCCCATCCTTGTAATATTTTTATTATTGAGTATCTACCTTATTGTGATCTTTCTTTTTTTAATTTTGCATGTTGACGTTTTCAATAGAATCTTACACCGATACATGAACATAGAACATATTTTCTATTTTATATATCTAATATCTGTTCTATGTCCATGCACGGATATATGCTTTTTTTTTTGTTACATGATGAGAGAACTATTTAAGTGCAATGAAAAACAAGGTAAAAATTTCGCCTTGAGTGCTATGTATCAAAAGCAATGGTGTAATATAAAAATATACGAAATATTGCACTCTAAAAGTCCCAGAAATTTTCATAAATATTCCCATTTAATAGGAAAATTTTTATAGCCGATCTTTTATTAATTTATGAAGTTTAACGTATTAAACAATCGTTACAATAATCTTTTAAAATTTACGTATTTTCACTTTCTTACAGATAAAATAAAAATATTGTTTTTAACTTAAATAACGTACAATCAATTCAGAAATATTTATAATATTAACATATAAGAAATAATAATAAAATTACAGATGGGGAAATTTTTCTTTCGACAAATTTTTAGAATTATATAAATCTAAAAGTTAAAAATAAATAGCGGTACTGACATTGCACTCAGTAAAATTTTATTCGATATGAATAAATTAATACAATACCTGAATTTGATTTTTTACAATTTAATCTCACAAACTTACATATTTAAGTTCTTAACAGAATTTTCTATGGTTTTTCTTTTATATTATTACTCTAATTATCATTTTGTAAGTTAAAGCTGAACAATACAAGAACGATAAAAAGAAAAAGCAGCTAAATAAATAGAACATAAATAGAATATCGTCTGCCATTTCTTCGTTTTAGGAAAGAATAGATACTCAAAACTTAGAGCGTAAACATATTTCTTCAACATAGGTAAATTTCGGAGGCTTGTTAATTCTTCCCCCTCGTCGGTAGTGACACTAGTACTGTTGCCATTACAGATTTTACCGTAAATGTCCCATCTTGTATATTAATCTGTGGAAGAGAGAGGCCAAAAAATCGAGCCTGGATTTAGGCCTAATAAGCCTAATAGGCCTCCCTAATAAGTGACACTCATATTTAGCGAATACTTTTTCAACCCACAACACATACATATTTGGATATTTTAACCGCCTGAAAATTGGAAACCTCAAGATAGAGCTCAAATTTTGCGGCCCCGAGTTGTCTGCTATTGAGAAGTTTTACTGCATAACTTCTTTAGAGTTACCTACTATTTTGAAAAGCTTTACATTATCTTCAGAAACCTAAAAATTTCGATATTTAAAAAACATTTCTGAAACAAAGTCTTCTTTGCTGTTCGCAATTTTCAGGATCGTTAAGTAGCAGCTTTTACAGATTATTAATCTGTTTTCTCAATCTGCTATCAACAGGAAATATTGAACTATTATTTTAACACAGTCAAACTGACTGGTAAAGTTATCATACGAATTGAATATTTCCAACTGAGCGAAAAAATTGGCTTTAGCGATCCTTGGCTTTGTAAGCCAAGGATCTGGGTTCGTTTCCCGGCCTGGGCATTTTTTCGCTCAGTTGGAAATATTCAATTCGTAGGAAATATTGGCTTTTATGATGCTGTCAATTCTCAAGTAAGCATTTTATATCATTTAATTATGCGTAACAGAATTTATACCTGCAAGAGTAAGAAAATAATGCTCACTTTACTCTGTTAATTTGGCATTATTGTTGGTTTGTTGAACAAGAAATTTTTACTTGAGAAAAGATTGCATCCCAAAAAACCGTATTTCTGCTAGTACCGTGTTAAGGAAACTGATTAATGCATTGTAAAAATACTGAGAAACGTTTCCAAAAATTACGGACAACAAAATAAATTTTTGTTTCAGAAATGATTGAAGTCTATAGGTTTTTGATGTTTCTGAAAATAAAGGAAAACTTTTTGGAAACGTGTGCAACTCGTAACAGGTTATATTATATTGACATAAATCTTCTTGCCAGATCAAGAAAATATTATCTTTACTTTTATTGTAAGTTATTTTCCTTAGTTAGAAACCCGTAATTTCAACAAGCAAAAATCTTGTCAAAAGTTAATGAAATTGTTTAGAATTATTTCTTAGTTGAACTTAGTTGAGCAAGATGTGAAAGGACAAGATTTTTAATATGTGGAATGCGCTTTTTCAAAAGATTAAAATGCAGGATAATTCAGAATTTTATATTTTTTTCTACTTTTCATCTCTTGCTAAAGTTAAAATTTTCTTTCTTGGACATCTACGTCATAAAACAAAATCCGATAGCTAAATTTGTTGAACAAATTACTATGGATAACATATAAATATTTTGAAAAAAAAATGAATCTACATTAACAAAGAAGCAACCCTTAATTTAACCCCTCGAGTCACCTGAAAGTTTTCGAACCCTGTTTCATTGAACCCGGGACTTCACAACTCTTTTTTATGCATTTCCTTTTCTTCAGAAATTTTACATTTGTAACGAAAAGTTACTATATTATGCCTATTTGGTGAATGATAATATTACACATTTATTAGAGATTATGTTTAAATGATAATGCGTCTAAAATTTTGATAAATTAAAGAAAGAATGATGCTTGATATTTTAAAAAGGTTCACTTCTTTAAATTTAAAATTTAAGTAATTTTTAAAAATATATAAATAAAACACAATTAATTGTGATAAAATATTAAAATATAATTAATGTTGGTGTACTAAATAGATAACGTTTAAAATCTGAATATATATGCGAAAAACCATATGCTATCGTTATAACTTATTTTACAATAATTAATGATAGTGTTTAACTTGCATACAATTAACTACAAATACTTGAATATAGTTTTTACAAGGAATGTATAATGCGTGCCGAGAGTAAACATATTTATCAAAATATTGTTATATCATACACTTTTTCTTGCATACAATCTAAATAAAGATCATAAAAAAGAAAATCTGTCTGAAAGATTTTCGAGTACAAAATCAAGCGCACACCTTAACAATTTTCCAATAGTGGCTGAAATATTATTGAACTTGAATTTAATTGATTTAAAATAACCACACAAGGAATGTTTAATACGCGTCGGTTATCTATTTTATCAAATAATTATTATATTGCTCGCATTTTCTTACAGACAAGCTAATAAAAAATTGTAATATGAAATCCTGTGTGAAAGTTTTTCAAGTATAAAAGCGGTCGCATATTTCTACAAAAACATAGAAGCCTCCCTTAATTTAGCCCCACGAGTCACCTGAAATTTTTCAGACCATGTTTCGTTGAACCCAGGATCTCACAATCCCTTTTTAAGCATTTCCTTTTCATAGTTTGGTGTAATATTTAACTGTAACATTCAAATGTTTTTAGCAAAAATTTTGTCTCTTTATTTTTTTACTGAAAAAATAATCCTGCAGTTATTATTATTATTATTATTATTATTATTTTTTTTTTTTTTTTTTTTTTTTTTTTAAGAATACATTTAACAATAATCGAAAGTAAGATTGGTTTTTTTTTGAGGTTGTCAGTCTCCACGTCTCGTCTATGATTGAAGTTTAAATAATTTTTGAGGTACACTAATGCATGAAGCAAAATCCAATTCTTATATTTGATGATCACTTTGCTAGTTATAATATATAAATATTTAAGCAAAAAATAAAATATAATATAATATAAAAAAGAAACATCCCTTAATTTTTCCCTACAAATCACCTGAAAATTTTCGGAGCCTGTTTCGTTGAACCCGGGATCTCAAAATCCCCTTCTATGCATTTCCTTTTCACAGTTGTCAGTATTTTTTTTTTTTTTTTAATCAAAAATTTCCTTTATAAGTTATTTGTTTGATAAAATTATTAAAATGTTTTTTTTATTCTCCTGTATTTTGTTAAATAATTTATTTTATAATATATAATTAGATTAAATATTAAAATGTATAAATAATAAAAAATCTAGTTAATAAAGAATCATCCCTTAATTTAGCTCCACGTGTCACCTGAAAGTTTTCGAAGCCTGTTTCATTGAACTAGGGGTTTCACAACCGAATTTTGTGCATTTCCTTTTCCCAGTTTTAGGTATCAGTTAAAAGTAATATTTATTTTTTTTATCAAAGGGTTGACATTTGAATTTTTCTGAAAGAGTAAAAATTTATATTTTATTTTAAGGTTTTTTTTTTTTTTAAATATACTTAGTAATAACCAAAATAAGCAGGTTTGTTTGGATCCCCCATTTCTCCACTTCTATTCTATGGTTATGATTTAATTATTTTTCTGGTACACTAATCCCATGAAACAAAATCCAATTCTTATATCTGTTGAACAAAAAGCTATGCATAGTATGTGAATATATAACGAAAAAATAAAGTATAATATAATAATATAAATGTAAAAAATTATTTTAAAAAGCATGTCATTAAATTTCATTAAAATATAGAATTTTTATTTTTAATTGCACTACCAAATTTGGCGATACTTCAAAAAGTTGGCCAAAATTTAGCTCTATTGTGGTAATTTTGCAGCTAGTACTTTTTAACAAATCCTCATTGTTGAAGCTAATACTGATTTCTCCATGCTAGACTATGATTGAGTTACCATTTAGTTTAAGTAGTCTTTTTGCGTAGTCTTTAGAAAGCGGAGGGCGCTTGGGGGCAGGCCTCACCTTTGGTGTCGGATTTCGAAAAATTCCGAAACACGTGTTTACTAAATGTGGTTATATACCATTGGCTTGTCAAGTTTGCAGATTTTATTTCCAGTGGTTTGTGAGATATAGTGATTTTTTTTTTAATTTAATTTTGTCGCCCGTTGCACCCTTAGGGATCGAGTTTTAAAAAATTAAGGTCCAATTCATGTATTGCCATCAGGAATACAAATATATTCCAAATTTCAAATCTCTATATCAGTAGGAAGTGGGTGAAAAATAAGTAACAAAATTTGACTACCACATACAAACAGAATTGTAAGTTAAAAGAAAGCATGTAATATAAAAGAAGCATCCCTTAATTTTCCCCTACGAGTCACCTGAAGATTTTCGAACCCTGTTTCGTTGAACCCTGGATCTCACAATCCCCCCCCCCCCCCTTTATGCATTTCCTTTTCACAGTTGTAGGCAACATTTTTTTTTTTTTTTTTTTGTAACCTCAACATTGTCTTTATATATATATATATTAAATACTTTAAATTGTTATTTCATTTTCCTGTAATTTAAAAAGAAAAAAAATTAATTAAGAATATGTAATATGATATAATATGAAAATATATAAATATTTAAGGAAAAAATGTAGATGAACAAAGTATCGTCCCTTAATTTACCTCTACGAGTCATCTGAAAGTTTTCGAACTCTGTTTCATTGAACCCCGAATTCCACAACCCACTTTTGTGCATTTCCTTTTTTCAGTTTCATGTATCATTTAACAGTAGTATTTATTTATTTATTTATTTTATCAAAGTGTTGACTTGAGAATTTTTCTGAAAGAGTAACTAAAATTGCTGTTTCATTTTCTTACACATATTTTTAGAATACATTTAATAATAACCGAAGGAATTAGCTTTGTTTGGATCCCCCATTTCTCCAATTCTCGTCTATGGTTATAGTTTAATTATTTTTTAGTTCACTAATCCCATGAAAAAAAATTCGATTCTTATATCTGTTGAACACATTTCTATGGATAATATATAAATATTTAATGAAAAAATAAAGTTTAATATAATATAAAAAAGAAGCGTCCCTTAATTTTTCCCTATACGAGTCACCTGAAGATTTTCGAAACCTTTTTGGTTAAACCCGGCATCTCACAATCCGCTTTTTACAGTTGTAGGCAACATTATATATATATATATATATATATATATATATATATAGCCTACTCAGGACAATATCATATTAATTTCTAATACAAAGTATACTATCTTAAATGAGAATAAAATGTATAATGAGTGTAATTGTTATACCTAATGTTATTACAGTATGTATTTTAATTATGTAATTTGTTTTTTATTTTTCCTCTATCCTTTTTAATCTTGTGTTATTTTGAACTTAATTGGAGCTCAATGGTTTATTTCTCGGTTTTATGTGTGTTGTAGTCCCAAATTCATACTCTTTAGGTAATTTATGGCTAATATGAAGATGAAGCCACACATTTTATTTGTGGAACTGAAGACATTTGGGACCCGACGATTCTGTTTAAGTTCTACAAATTTCCATTATTCCATTTTTGTTATTTAATTTCTGCTGTTGTTTATTATGTTTTTGGAATCTATGTTAAGTGTGTTGGGGGGAACTGTATTTGTGAATGTCATTTTATTCATAATTTCACAGTTTTTGTTGGTGCTCGGTAATGTTTATTTAATGGTTATATATATATATATATATATATATATATGTGTGTGTGTGTGTGTGTGTGTAATCTTTTGCACAATTAAACCATTTGAACACTATATATATATATAGAGAGAGAGAGAGAGATTAAATACTTAAAATTGTTATTTTATTTTCCTATAATTTAAAAACAAAAATTATTTAAGAATATGTAATATGATATAATATGATAACATATAAATATTTAGGGATAAATTGTAGAATAAAGTATCATCCCTTAATTTACTTTCACGAGTCATCTGAAAGTTTTCGAACTCTGTTTCATTGAACCCCGGATTCCACAAGCCACTCTTATGCATTTCCCTTTCTCAGTTCCAGGTATCATTTAGCATTAACATTTATTTATTGATTTTTTTTTATATAAAAGGTTGACTTTTGAATTTTTATGAAACAGTAATTAAAATTGCTATTTTATTTTCTTATATATTTTTTAGAATACATTTAACAATAACCGAGAAAAGTAGGTTTGTTTGAATACCTCATTTCTTCAATTCTCGTCTATGATTATAGTTTAATTATTTTTCTGGTAACACTGATCCTATGAAACAAAATCCAATTTTTATATCTGTTGGACACATTACTATGGACCATATATAAATATTTAATGAAAAAATAAAGTATAATATAATATAAGAAAAGAAACATCACTTTATTTTCCCCTACGAGTCACTTCAAGATTTTCTAACCCTGTTTCGTTGAACCCAGGATCTCCCAATCCCCTTTTATGCATTTCCTCTTCATAGTTGAACGTAACATTTTTTTTTTTTTGACCAAAAAATTGTCTTTATATATATATTTTTTAATAATTAGAATTATTATTTAATTTTCCCTTAAATTTTTAAATAATTTATTTTTTAATATATAATATGATAAAATATGATAATATACAAATAGGTAGTTAATAAAAAATCATGATTAATAAAGAATCATCTCTTAATTTATCTCACGAGTCACCTGGAAGTTTTAGAATCCTGTTTCATTGGACTCGGGATTTCAAAACTCACTTTTGCGCCTTTCCTTTTCCCAGTTTTAAGTATAATTTAACAATAACATTTATTTATTATTTGTCAGAAGGTTGACTTCTGAATTTTTCTAAAAAGTAACTGAAAGTGCTATTTTATTTTCCTGTATTTTTTTTTTTAAGAACTTATTTAATAATAACCGAAATCAATAGGTTTGTTTGAATTTTGAATCCCCCATTTCTCCATTTCAAGTCTGGTTATAGTTTAATAATTTTTTCTGGTATACTAATCCCACGAAATAAAATGCGATTCTTATGTCTGTTGAACACATTGCTATGGATAATATATAAATATTTAGTGAAAAAATAAAATATAATATAATATGAAAAAGAAGCATCCCTTATTTTCTTTCTTACGAGCCACCTGAAGATATTTGAACCCTGTTTCGTTGAACCCGCGATCTCACAATCCCCTTTTATATATTTCCTTTTCACAGTTGTAGGCAACATTTAATTTTTTTAAATATAAAAACTGTCTTTATATATATATATATATATATATATATATATATATATATATATATTAATACAGGGTGTCCATAATTAAACGACCCTACTTCAAAGTTGTCTACAGACAAAACTATTGTTCATGAAGTTCTGAAATTTGGTGAAAGACATAATAAAGGGATGGGAATTTGTTTAAGCTAAAAAATATATAAATAAAAATAGTTCAAAATTTCACCACCAGAGGGCTATTTTTAATAAATTACACATTTAGCATTAAGATAGATTAGAAATTTTAATTATTAACTTAACCTTATTCTAAAGACAGCATTTCACGTCATGTTCCTAGCATTTCCCAGAACATACTGTGGTCAACTGTGGAACATGCTATCTTACAATTCCAGAGGGTATCTGAAAATGATGTAAGTCATGCAGAACATGTTTGGTTATAACAAAATTTGTTAAACTATCGTAAATGTATGCTAAATGTGTACTTTGTTAAAAAAGGCCTCCTATTTTTTTTTCCGCTCAAACAAATTCCCATTTTTATTATGTCCTCCAAAAAATTTCACAACATTCTGAACAACAGCTTCGTCTGTAGACAACTTTAAAATAGGGTCGAATAATTATGAATATCCTATAAATAAACTTTCTAAGCTATCCTAATGCTAAATGTGTAATTTATTAAAAATCGCCCTCTGGTGGTGAAATTTTGAACTATTTATATTTGTGTATTTTTTATCTTAAACAAATTCCCATCCCTTTATTATGTCTTTCCCAAAATTTCACAACTTTATGAGCAATAGTTTTGTCTGTAGACAACTTTAAAGTAGGGTCGTTTAATTATGGACATCCTGTACTTAAAATTGTTATTTTATTTTCCAGTAATTAAAAAAATATATATTTAAGACATTTAATATGATATAATATGATAATATATAAATATTTAAGAAAAAATATAGATTAATAAAGTATCATCCCTTAATTGAGTTCCATAAGTCATCTGAAAGTTTTCGAACTCTGTTTCATTGAACTTAGGATTTCACAACCCACTTTTGTGCATTTTCCTTTTCGCAGTTTTAGGTAACTTATAATTTTTTTTTAATCAAAGAGTTGACTTTCGAATTTTTCTAAAAGAATAATAAAAATTGCTATTTTATTTTCCTGTTATATTTTTAGAATAGATTTAATAATAACCGAAATAGGTTTGTTTGATTCCCTCAATTCTCCACTTCTCACGTATGGTTATAGTTTAACTATTTTTTTTGATACACTAATTCCATGATACAAAATCCGATTCTTATATATGTTGAAAACTTACTACAGGCTAATATATAAATATTTAAGGGAAAAATAAAATACAATACATATTAACAAAGAATCATCCCTTAAGTTAGCCCCACAAGTCACCTGAAAGTTTTTGAACTCTGTTTAGTTGAACAGTTCATCTCAGAACTCCCCTTTATGCATTTCCTTTTCCCAGTTTTAGGTAACAATTTTTTTTCCACAGGAAGTTGTATTTTGATTTTTACTAATTAAAACTATTATTTTATTTTCCTGCAAGTTTTTTAGAATACACTTAATAATAACCAAGAGTAATATAGTTTTGTTTTAGACGTTCAGTCTCTGTTAATCGTCTATGGCAGTTGTTGAAACTATTTTTCTAGTGCATTAAGCACTATCGTTTTTACGACTACAGTACATGAAACAAAACATACATAAAACAAAATCCAATTCTGAAATTTGTCGAGCACATTACTATGGATAATATATAAATATTTAAGAAAAAATATAAAAATAATCTACATTAACAAAAAAGAACCCCTTAATTTAACCCCACGAGTCACCTGAAAGTTTACGAACCCCGTTTCATTGAACCCGGGATTTCACAACCCCTTTTTATGCATTTCCTTTTCCCAGTATTAAGTATGATTTATCAGTAACATTTAACTTATTTTGCAAAAAAAAAAAAAAAAAAAAAAAAAAAAAAAAAAGAGGGAAATTTTAATTTTTCTGAAAATTAATTAAAATTGTTATTTTTTTCTGTAAATTTTACTGGAAGACATTTTAAAAATAACCGAAAGTAATTCATAGGTTTCTTTGAAGCCCCCGGTCTTTACTTCTCGTCTATGATTTTAGTTTAAACGATTTTTCTGTTACACTAATCCCATGAAGCAAAATCCAAATTTTAAATTTGTTGAACATATTACTATGGTTAATACATAATTTAAAAAAAAATCATATTTACAAAGAAGCATCCCTTAATTTAGCCCTACCAGTCACCTGAAAATTTTAGAAGCCTGTTTCGTTGAACCCGGGATTTCACAGCTCGTAGTATACATTTCCTTTTGCTAACTTTATATAACAATTAACAGTAACGTTTTTTTTTTTTTTTTTTTTTTTTTTTTTTTTTTTTTTTTTTTTTTTTTTTAATCAAAACGTTGACTTTTTAATTTTTCTGAAATCGTAATTATTATTATTTTTTTTTTTTTACTTTCATGTATTTTTGTTGTTGTTTTAGTTTTTAAAATTCATTAAGTAGTAAACGCAGAGTTCTGTGTGGTAGTAACCGAAAGTGCTGAGTCTCCTTGAATTAAGGGGATAACAACAGTTTACGAAATCCTATGGAAAACAGCTGCTACTAATGTGCCTTTTTCGCGACAACTACTGAAACGATTTTTTTTTTTATTATTACAATTAGCTATATTTCGATACTTTTGTTTTTCTGGAAAATCGATTCCTTTTTACTAACATTAATTAAAAAATTCAAAAAAGAAACTAATAGAATTATAGACCCATAAATATTGCATTTATTTTTTATTTCTTTATGAAAGATCAATTTACAGTTTAGCTACTGTCAAAATTATTACATTATTTACATCACTTTAGTAGTTCCTGAGTAAAATGTATTTAAATATCAAGTGTTTTACAAAAACTCGTACTTGTTTTGCATCTGATTTTTTTTTTTAAATATGTAATGCATGTAAAACATTTTTCTAGAAGAAATTATATTGATTTCGTGCCTCAATTTAGGTTCTAGTCATAAGTAGTTTAAAAATAGTATTTGAATACGAATATTATTAAACAATTAAACTATCATTTCGGTGAATACTTTATCAAAATAGTGTTATAACTTAAAAGCAAAAAGAAATACAGTAGAATCTCATTACAACGAATTTCATTTTAACGAATTTTTCAGTTTAACGAGTATTATTTGGATTGTTAAAGAAAACATATCATCCTATTTCATTATAAAAGTATTCACTTTAACGAAATTTTCAGTATAGCGAATTTAATCAGTGCTCCTCAGAGATTCGTTGTAACAGGATTTTATTGTAGTACGTGAAAGCTCTTCAATTCTAAAAGCGAGAGCACCCGCTTAGCAGGATATGACGCCATCATAATTTTTCTGGGCCCTTACCAATATTTCTGAAAGGTAATATTTCCCTCTTTTAACCCATTTATTTCTGGTGTCCCATTTTTGGGACGTTTCGAATTTTAATAAATTTGTATAATTTTCTTCTTTTTTATAACATGAAAATTGTATGAAAAAATTATCTATAATTGTCTTGATCTGTTTCCGAAAGACGATAGCGTAAGGTGGATATTTATCCGATTAAAATGAATGCTTTTTTCGGAGTTTATAGATTTTTCGTTTTTCAGGATGGCGAAATGTAAAAAGTTTGTTTATTTGTGCTTTTTATGCCAATTATCGAAATAAATAAGTCATAATCATAGCTTGTAGACTTCTTTGAAATACGTATTGTTTTAAATTGTGAAATTATATGTTCAAGCGTATTTTTTATGCATTTTTGTAACATACAAAATATGGGGCGCTAGGGACGAATGGGTACCTATTTTTATTAGCCATTTAGGGTTATTAATGTAAAGTCCTTTTAAAGATGATTATGAAAAAAATTGTTTTTAAGCCTCAAATACATTTATTCTTAGTTTATTATTACTAATACTTATAATGTTATTAGTCTCTGTAAAGAAATAACTATACTCATCTTAGTATACTGTTAATATACTGTTTAAAAGCTTATTTTACATAAATTTAGAAAAATACATAATTATGCATATTATATTATTACAAATATTATGCATATCCTCATATTAAGAACGTTTACATTTTATCAAATAAATACAAAAAGATTTTAGCGTAATTTTTTTTAGCATTTTTTCAGTTCATTTTACAACATTTTAAAGTGATTTTAGCAACAAATTTGAGAAAACAAAAATTCAGGCACAAATGGGTTAATAACAGAAATTTGCGATTAAATAAGAGGAAGATTACACTGGTACTCAAAAGTTATAACCCTACGTATCCTTTGTTTTGCACTTATCAGACACATAGAATGTAAAAGCAACAGTGTTTCATTTTGTCACTTATTTGTAACTACTATCCACTATTGCACTTATTTTTTGTTTCTGCATGGAATCTTATCACTAAGTTTTTTGTTGCCCCAACAGTTTTCACTTCATTTGACTGCGCTGTTTCCCACTGGCAAGTTTTCATTCCAAGCTAAAAACAACCCAGTAATTCAACAATAAGTGTCAAATATGCCCTCAGACATTAATAATAAATGACAAAGGGAAGAGTTGTATGTTGAAAGGATAAAGAATCTCATGAAATAATTTTCGAAATAAATGGGATAGTAAAAAAGAAAAAAAAATCTCTTAACTTAGCCCCACATGTCACCTGAAATTTTTCGTTGAAATATGGAATTCAAAACTCTTTATTTCATATTTTATTTGTTTAATTTATTATTACCTTACAGATGTTGAATTTTGTAAAATTTTAATGAAGTTGTTTGATTTTTATTTTATTTTTTCTAACATTGTATCATCTGTAGGAGGTGGAAGGATAAGATATGTCATATGGAGGAAATTATTTTTAAAAATATCAAATATATGATGATTGTTGCTTATTTAAATTTGTTGAACTCATTACTAGTGACATCATATAAATATTTAAGAGGGAAAAGTAAGTAACTTTTTAGTAAACATTTAAAAATGTTTACTAAAAAAAATATTTTTTTTTTCATTAAAAAGGTAATTGAACTATCTTGTTTTATTATCCTGTAAAATAATTTTTTTGATTAATTTAACTAAAACTGAAAGTAAGATATCGAGCAATAAATCTCCTTAAGGGGAATTGGAACACTATGAACTATTACTTTATTTGAATAATTTATAATATCTTTATGACATATTATTAAGCGTTTTTAAAAAAGGAAAATCAGTTAATCAAGAGAAAAAGCAATTCTTATAATAAAATATTAAAAATTTAATTAAAAAAAGAAAATCAGATTTTTTTAATGCATTTTTATGCTACAATTTTGAACCATTTGAAACATTTTTTTTATTACATTTTTAGAGGTAGCAATATCTATTAAGATCATGTTTCCCAAAAGTTATTTATTTTATGAAAAAATAATTGAAATGTTATGACATACGTAAAAATATAGTAAAATGAATATGTATTTAACATTTTTATTTTTTGTAAATACACTATTTGTATTACTAAAAATCCAATCCTTAATTTTATGAAGGCACCATAAGGATAGTCCATTAAAAAAAATTAAGTCAATTGAAAAACTTATGTTGAAGTTTTAACATTTCGATCATACTGATATATAAGAAAAAACACAAACTGAAGAGAATGAATTTAAAGATTGCAACTCTAAATTACTTAAAGGGAAATGGATGCAGATATTACGGATATTTTAATCACCGGATCTTTGCAAAACTTTGTCATAATTTGAATCACATTAAAAAATATTTACTAAAAAATATAGAGTAAGTTAGGGATAGTTGCCTCCCTTAAGGCCCCACAATTTCATAATTTACTTTGTTATAGTAATGTTTTTTGTAGTGCACAGTTAACTTATCTACTCCATATTTTATGTAGAACTTCCTAAAAAATATTTATGTAATATAAATACTAGATAAAATGGGATTTTAATCAAAAATATTAATCAATGATTTTGGTCATCTATCCCGGACCTCAGGGTTAGACACCCAACTTAATTGATATAGATGTTCCAGCGAGTAGCTCTAGAAGTAGGAAGAAATATGGCTGCAACATATAGACCAACACATTATTCTATACAAGCTTCAACAAAATTCACTAAATATTTCATGAAAAATCACTAATAAATACACAACATTTCATCTGCTAATATCTATATCTTATGAGAACGTACAACAAAAGCCAAACTTACCTTTTTTGATTAATGTAACTTTTATTTAAAAAAATAAATCGTTGTGACTTCATCTACTGTGCTTTTTTTTAATATAACGTATGAGAGGTCACAAGTCCAATAGCTAAAATACAGTGACTGGGGCAACTAACCCGATGGGGCATCTAACCTGGATTTACCCTATAATTTATTTATTTATTCTGAGAAAGGGTAATTGAATTATTTTGTTTTGTTATCCTGTAAAACATTTTTTTAATTAATTTAACTGAAATACAAATTAAAATATGGAGCCGTAAGTATCATTAAGGGGACATGGTGCTCTTTGAACTATTTGTTTTATTTGAATAATTTATGATAACTTTATGACATATTATTGAATGTTTTAAAAAATGCAGTAAAATGACTATTTATTCAACATTTTTGTTATTTGTAAATAAACTACGTACTACTGAAAATCGGATCCTTAATTTTATGAAATGCACCATAAGGAGAGTCCATTACAAAAATTGAGTCAATTGAAAAACGTATGTTGATGTTTTAGCATTTCGATCATACTGATATATATTTAAAAAAACACAAAGCTGGGAAAAATGAATTTAAGTATTGCAGCTCTAAATTATTTATAACGAAATGGATGCTGTTAAAAATCCCTTTTGGGATACTTTAAACCTTTATGTACTGAATTATGATTTCATGAAAATTTCATCTTCTAAAGCATTTTTCGCGAATTGTTTAAACTACATTAGAAGATTTACAAAATCATTTAATAAATTTTAGAAGGATTTTAGAAGGATTGGGGGATTTAGTAGGATTAATTAAATTTGAATTTATAGGGATTTTTTGCAATATTTATAACCCCACTCAAATCATTTATTTTAAATATTTTTCTTAGTGTTTTGTAGAATTAGGAAATGTACAAATATAATGTTCTTACAATAGAAATATAGAAATATTTCCGAATTGAAAAATCCCCCATTCCTCCCTCTCCTCCCAAACGCCAAGAAAGCTGAAAATATGTAAAGGCAAAATAAATCAGCCTTTAAAAATATTTTTGTTTTGTGTAACCAATAATGCCTCTGGAACAAGATAAAGTAATGCATCTATAACTCATTCTAAACTGTATTACAATTAATCGATGTATAAAAGGAATTTTATAACAAGTTATTTTAATGGTACTTATAAGTACCGTCTGTAGATAAAGGGTCTTTATGAAACTTAGTCTGAGTATGAATCTCATTTAAAAATATTTATTAAAACAATGTTATTTTTTCCTCTAAAAATGGTAATTGAACTATTTTGTTTTATTATTCTGTAAAATATTTTTTTTAATTTATTTAACTAAAACTGAAATTAATATATGGAACAGTGAGTCTCCCTAAACGGACTTAGTATCATTTGAACTATTTTTTTTCGCTTGAATAATTTATAATAATTTTATGACATATTATTAAGTGCTTTTAAAAAGAAAAACAATTTTATCAACAAAAGATGCGATTCTTATGAAAAAATATAAAAAATTTGATTTTAAAGAAAAATAAATTAGAAAAATTTTGAAAGCATTTTTCTGTTACAATCTTGAAAATTTTGCAACAATTTGAAGAAATTGATGCAGTAAAAAAAGACCTTTACGAATACTTTAATTAAAGGATCTTTACGAAATTTCGTCAGAATATGCTACAGATCTCTAAATTAATTTGAAGCAAAAAATGAAGGGCACAACGAAGGGTTCCGGATCCCTTGTACCTACAACCTGTAATACATGTTTCTTCAGTATTACGTGTTGTTCTTTCAAGATCGCATGAAATGTGCAGAGCGAGAATTTTTGCTGGGAGTACATAAAATTTGACCATAGAACTATCTCTACGACACATTATTTCGAGAATAGTACAAGAAGGGAAAATATGCCGTCGCTTCCGGTGCACATAAATAAAATTTACAGGAAATACGAACCTCGGTTACTTGCATTATTAAACTCTGTTTGTATGAGTAGCTGCTCGAAATAACCACGGCTCGTATTGAAACATATAGTGTGCTTTAAAGTTACTGCACGGACCAAAATTTCCAGACCCGGGATTGGCTCTGCCCGGCCCGTTCAAAAATCAGTGAAATAAGGACCGGCCTGCTCCAGTCAAAAATCAATTAAATCACCCCAGGCCCGGCCCTACCCGACTCAATTTCTAAAAACATTTCGTTTTTTCTTAAAACCAATTTAAAAAAATTTCATGAATACTGCATACATATTTATGGGAGCATTTTACAGTATATTTTAGATTACTATATGATCGCAAGCCATAGAAGAAATAATAGAAGCTATTATTATTTTTTTTAATCGGCCCGGCTGGCCCGCTTAATTTCTTTATCTGCCCGTACCGCAAATTCAATTTTTTTATCGGCCCGGTAGTACCCGGCCCGTAAAAAACATGCCTTTATTCTTCCGTTTGAAAAATTGCTCTCATTTTGCCCGGCCGAGTACGGGCCTCGGGCCCGTACAGACCTCTAATGTGTTTTGCTAAATGGTTTAGCGGTTATCGTAAAATTTTCAGTTTCCCTGAAACAACCTTGGGTCAATTTAGGTATTTGTGAACAAAATTTGCTAGCTTCTATTACTGATAACTTTAAGAAGTGCATAATCCCAGTAAAACCTTGTAAAACCACCTTAAAGCTGTTGTTTTTTTCCTATACTTCAATTACAACTAGTTATTGGTGCTGTGGAATGTTAATTAAGCATCTAAAATTGCCAGTTCACAATTTCGCCAGATGTTCATAATTCCCCCCAAAGACTACGGGGTAATTGTAAATGTCTATTTTTGTGTCGAGATGGTATAATGGAAAATATCAAGTTCATACACTTTTGTTCAACAACAAGCTCTTACACACGTTATTCGACCACCAGCTGACCCGCCCGGTGTTACCTGAGTCCGTAATAATAACATTTACTTTAACTACCTAAAATCAATGTTGAATGATTTTATATTTTTAAACGAAAAATTTTCCAGACAAATCCGATGTGAAGACCCCCAATGCCGTCGACAGTGTACAACATCGAATTTGTATGATTTTATAATTTTAAATGAAAATCTATAAAAAATAAACATAGAGTTAGGGGCCCCAATGCCTTCAGCCGCGTATATCGGACGTGCCACACACGCCCGGTCTGTTTTGGTATTTATATTTTTAAATGAAAATCTTTCCGAACGAACTTAAGTTTGGGGGCCCCCTCTGCCTTAAATTTTTTAACGAAATTCTTTCCAAGCGAACAAAAGGGTCCCAGTTATAATGATCACCGTTTTAATTTCTGATAGTTAGACATATTAAACTTTCATTTCTGAACAAAATTTACTGAGGAAAAATAAAGTTTCAACTCTACAAACAGTTATGACTTCCTATGAGGCTTAATACGATGTAATATGGAACCAAATCACCAAAATAAACTGTTCATAATTCCACCGCATCACAAAAGTGTGGGAAAATTATGAACATGGCTCTTTAGTTCATTGAAAATGAGTTGGAGCTAAAACTTAGTGATATTCTTTTAGAGTAATTATAACTTCTCAATTATTGATTAGGCACAGCGTCTTATCTTGATCTTATCTGATAGAAAAGAAGAATATTCACAGGCACTAAAAAACTATTTGTCACTATTAACTGATAATGAATTTAATACGCGCCAAACAGGTTTGCCAACCGTGAAGCAGAAACGGTGGGAATGCTCTCATTCTGTCAACATCTATATAAATCTTTGATTTTTACTTTACCTTAGTATCAGTTACTCTAATATGAGCTTTAGTGGAACTTGATCTGAATCAGCTCATGTTCATAATTACCACAATTTGAACCTAAATTGTCTATACACACTGAAAAATAAGTGCATAAATTTACACATTAAAACAAGTATATTGATTATACAAAAACGGTTTGTCTATGTGTACATTGGCGAATAAATTGCCAAATACACACCTGGTGAATCAATTTCAAAATCCGCATTGTTCAGTGTATTTTGATGATAACACATTAAGCTGCTGGAGTGTGTAAAAAGTTATCATATAACTCTGAAATACACAGTTTAACACGTACATTGCACATGAGTACACATATATATGTATAATGTACAAAAACGATGGCTTTTGTGAACATAGCCTTATAGTTTGGTAAATAAATTTTGAACTGAATATTTTTATGGTCGCAAAAGAAATTTGCATGAAGAAAAAATTCGTGTGCTTGGTATGTTTCTTTTCTTTCCAATAAATGTTTTAACGCCACAAAATAGTGTACATTTAATTTACAAGAAATAGGATCGTCTAAAAATTATATATTATATAATTTACTGCATACCATCTCTCTGTTAGAAATGTTTTGAAGTTCTAAAATCGTATGCACAATTTATGCACAGAACATGTTTAATCTAAATAAATACACTTTTAAATAAAATTCCGTTACAAAAAGGAAATTGTGACGCTAGTACTATTTCCGTATTTCGTCGGATTTTTCTCTATCAATTTCAGTCATAAATTTTCAAAGGTATATCTACACCAAGAGAAGAAATTATCTATTCAATCTACAGTAAACAAGCAATACTTACTGAAACGGGATATGAACTAAGGAACTTTAACTTTCTAAAGCAACGCAGCTACTATTACTCCAATTATACCTTGAAAACTCAGCTACTATTACACAAACCAAGTTTTCAAGTACCAATATATATTGAGTGCACATATTTCTGTGTAATATTCTGTTCTTAGACATGTTTCTGCGTAATATTCTTACACATAATCCTGTGCAATACTCTGTTTATACACATATAACTGTTTAAAATGCGTACGCATACGTCTGTGTAACATTCTTAGACATATATTGGTGTAATATGGAAAATACACACAGTTATTTGTCTAATATGTAAAATTGGTAAATTTACATTAACACACCAATTCGGGTAAATCTGTACAATTTTCAACATTTACACACTTGTTTGAGTTTTTGTAGGATTAGAACATACATACTTCCTTTAAGCCGATAAACACATAAATACAGGTAAAGTTTTACGAGAAGAGTGTAAATTTTATGACAAAAGTGTAATTTTACAAATTTACACTTATGTAAATGTCACTAACTTACGCATTTATTTTTTAGAGTGTAGATAAAAATATATTTAATAGAACTGTGTTCATTAAATATCTAAGATAAAGCGATATAAAAGATATTTTAGAGCAAATTTGCTAATAAAAATTTGAATTAATCTCAGTTCTATGAGAATTTTTATGAAAATGCAAGAAAGCCCTCGGACGCTCGGACACTTGTCGATGGATATAATTAATTTGATTGTTCCACGCTGTGCTCAAACATCCTCACATGCTTCAGGGTCATTTTGAGGATCTTCTCGTGCGAACATCATGTGATGTCTAATAGGCTTTTATACATGTCCATATTTGTAACAAAGCTTATTTTATGTGCATCAGATGTGACGTCAAACCTTATATTTCGCATTTTCCTCAAAAATTAATGATTGTAGGAGTATTGTTCTTTGATCAATTTAAATTAATTTTGTGCAGTTTATACGATTTTGACGAAATTTTGTAATCTATCGTTTTCTAGAAAATTCGATTAGTGGTCATTATGGGTCATTTTGGGTCAGTGTCAAGCTAATTACATCTAAAAAACGGCTCAAGACATTTTCACAAAATTTTGTAATATACAGTTTCTGGGCATGAGATGACCATTGGGCTAAGTCACATATTCGAGAAAATTCCATTAGTGGGTCATTTTGGGTCACAATGGGTCATGGTCAAGCTAATTGAATCTAAAAAAATGATCAAAACATTTTGACCAAATTTTGTAGTATTACACCGTTTCTGGGAATGAGAAAAGAATTGGGCTAAGTCACATGTTCAAGAAAATTCGATTAGTGGGTCATTTTGGGTCACAATGGGTCAGGGTCAAGCTAATTGTATCTGAAAAACGGCTTAAACGATTTTGACTAAATTTAGTATTCTATCGTTTTCGGACTCAAGAAGACCATTAAGCTAGGTCGCATGTTCAAGAAAATTCGATTAGTGGGTCATTTTGGGTCACAATGGGTCAGGGTCAAGCTAATTGCACTTAAAAAGCGGTTCAAAACCGTTTGACAAAATTTTGTATAATACCGTTTCCGGGCATGATAAGACCATTGGGCAGGGTCGCATGTTCAAGAAAATTCAATCAGTGGGTCATTTTGGGTCACAATGAGTCAGGATCAAGCTAACTGTATCTAAAATACGGCTCAAACGATTTTGACAATACTTTGTATTACACCGTTTCTGGACAAGATAAAACCATTGGGCATGCTCAAGAAATGAATAATATATCGAATATCAAACACAAAGCTAATTTTGACACACAGCTAACACAACAACACCGCAACACAACAACAACAACACAGGTAAACACAAAGCTAATTTTGACCGAGCTTAGCTCGGTCATTCCTGCAAGTATTATAATGAGAAAATTCGATTAGTGGGTCATTTTGGATCGTAATGGGTCAGGGTCAAGCTAAATATATCTAAAAAAACGGCTCAATAGATTTTGACTAAATTTTATATCCAACCGTTTTGGGGCACGAAAAAACTATTGGGCTAGGTCACATGTTCGAGAAATTTCGATTAGTGGGTCATTTTTGGGTCAATTCAGGTCAAACTAATTTTATCTAAGAAACGGCTTTAACGATTTTGACTAAATTTTGTAATCTACTGTTTTGAATTACGAGAAGATCAATGGACTAAGTCACATGTGAAAGGAAATTCGATTAGTGGGTCATTTTGGGTCACTGTGGGTCAAGCTGAGTTTATCTAGAAAACGGCTCTAACAATTTCGACGAAATCTTGCTTTCGATCGTTTTCGGGCACGAGAATACCAATGGACTAGGTAGCATGTTCAAGAAAATTCGATCAGTGGGTCATTGTGGGTCACAATGGGTCAGGTGTCAAGCTAATTGAATCTAAAAAAAGGCTCAAAACATTTTGAAAAAAAATGTTGTAATATACCGTTTCTGGGTATGAGAAGACCATTGGGCTAAGTCACATGCTCGAGAAAATTCGATTTGTGGGTCATTTTTGTGTCACTGTGGGTCAAGCTAATTGTATCTAAAAAGCGACTCAAACAATTTTGTCAAAATTTTGTATTATACCGTTTCTGGGCATGAGAAGACCATTGGGCTAAGTCACGTGTTCGAGTAAATTCGATTACTGGGTCATTTTTGGGTCACTGTGGGTCAAGCTAATTGTATCTAAAAAAGGCTCAAAACATTTTGACAAAATTTTGTATTATATCGTTTCTTTTCATCAGAAGACCATTAGGCTAAGTCACATGTTCGAGAAAATTTGATTTGTGGGTCATTTTTTGGGTCACTGTAGGTCAAGCTAATTGTATCTAAAAATCGACTCAAACATTTTTTGCAAAATTTTATATTACACCGTTTCTGGGCATGAGAAGACGTGTGGGCTAAGTCCCATGTTCGAGAAAATTCGATTACTGGGTCATTTTTGGGTCACAGTGGGTCAGCTAATTGTATCTAAAAAACGACTCAAAACATTTTGACAAAATTTTGTAATATATCGTTTCTTTTCATGAGAAGACCATTGGGCTAAGTCACATGTTCGAGAAAACTCGATTAGTGGGTCATTTTGGGTCACTGTGGGTCAAGCTAATTGTATCTAAAAAAGGCGCAAAACATTTTGACAAAATTTTGTATTATATCGTTTCTTTTCATCAGAAGACCATTAGGCTAAGTCACATGTTCGAGAAAATTTGATTTGTGGGTCATTTTTTGGGTCACTGTAGGTCAAGCTAATTGTATCTAAAAATCGACTCAAACATTTTTTGCAAAATTTTATATTACACCGTTTCTGGGCATGAGAAGACGTGTGGGCTAAGTCCCATGTTCGAGAAAATTCGATTACTGGGTCATTTTTGGGTCACAGTGGGTCAGCTAATTGTATCTAAGAAACGACTCAAAACATTTTGACAAAATTTTGTAATATATCGTTTCTTTTCATGAGAAGACCATTGGGCTAAGTCACATGTTCGAGAAAACTCGATTAGTGGGTCATTTTGGGTCACTGTGGGTCAAGATAATTGTATATAAAATACGACTCAAACGATTTTGACAAAAGTTTTTATTATACCGTTTCTGGGCATGAGAAGACCATTGGGCTAAGTCACATGTTCGAGAAAATTCGATTAGTGGGCCATTTTTGGGTCAAGTTAATTGTATCTAAAAAACGGCTCAACGATTTTGACAAAAATTTTTATTACGTCGTTTCGCAGCACGAGAAGACCATTGGGATAGGTCACATGTTCGATAAATTTAGATTAGTATGTCTCTTTTGGGTTACCTTAGGTCAAGTTAATTTTATCTATAAAACGACTTTAACGATTTTGACTAAATTTTGTATTCTATCGTTTTCGGATTTGAGAAGAGCATTGGTTAGGTCGCATGTTCGAAAAAATTCGGTTAGTGGGTCATTTTGGGTCAGTATTTCTCAGGATCATGCCAATTGTATCTAAACAGCAAGAATGATAATGTGGGAATAAAATGTCGAATTGAACACAAGGCTAATTTTGACCGAGCTTAGCTCGGTCATCCCTGTTTGTAATTCATATTAAACAGTATAAAAGTTACAGGCAAAACAATTTTAAATAGTATTTTAACACGAATATTTTTAACATTTAAAATTAACATTGCTTTAATTTTTATTTTTAACTTATCGCATGAACTTATTTATCAAAATATTGTTAAACCAGTGAACCAGTGCAAGGATTTCCCACTACAATCTTTGAGATTATTTGCTGATAAGTTCTGCTTTAATTTTTTAATTAATTGTAATTTCTATCAACAACGTGTTTTAAGGAATTGGGGGTATAATATGTCAAAAGCCTGTTGAAAAACCTTTCGTATAATACTTCATTCATTGTTGTGCGTTTTATATGAGGATAGAAAAGGGAATTTTGATATCAGAAATAATATATATGATTATTATAAACATACAATACCTAACTTGTTTAGCTGACAATGCGTCTTAAAATTTGATTAATTGAAGAAAAATATAAAATTTATATTTTAAAGCACTGCACTTCTTTGTATTTGAAACATACGTAGTTTATTAAATATAATTAATATCGGTGCATTAAATAGATAGTATTAATATAAATGTAACAAAAAAAAGACATGTTTATTTCGCTATATCTTGTTTTCCAATTGAATATTACTGAATTTACATTTAAGGTGGCTAAACAGCTGCGAAATCACATTTACAACAACTGACATTAATACAACTTTTTATCGGGAACTATTCAATCTATTTTAAAACTCTTTGTTTTAATAGTTTTGGCAGCGGTTAAATTATAAATTGATAGCTCAGCAAGAATTAAAAATAAAAAAATACGTAAATTACATGATTTTCCAAACATACAAACAGAAAAGTTTTAAACAGCTGAAATTGATGTACTTTTCCCAGAGAACAACTGAAAAGATTTCAATATTTTTTAATAGTTTTGGTAGTAATACAAATTTATCGATATCCAAAAACAAAAGGCATTAGTTATGTTAATTAAAAAAAACTAGATATTTGTTGATTGCTAAATTTCATAATTATTGCATTATTTATTTTTATCTTTTTGCCGAATAATCAATTAATTGTTTCACTACTACCAAATTTATTTAAAAAGTTATTGAATTTGTTTCAGTAGTTCTTGGAAAAAAACGTACATCGATGCCAGTATATTTACATGTGGTACAACCTTAATTTATTTACGATATTTGAACACAAATACACATGTAATTGTGCAGTCGTGGGAAAAAAAAGTAAACATCGCATACAAACTCATCAACAAATTATCGTAGAAGAAAGTTACTGGTACCGAACGATTGGAAATAAATTCTACTTTTAAATGATGTATATAAAATTCGCTAAGGGGGCCATCCACATATTAAAACGAACACAAACTTAATTTTTTTTTAATGGGAATACCCAATTTTAACAAGATATTTCAAATATTCGGTTCAACTATGCCTAGACACCAAATTTCAAGTCATTTGAATGATAAGTTTTTGAATTATAAACATTCAAAATTTAGTGTTTCTAATGTTAAATTACATTTTCATATTTTCATTAATATCTCCTGAAATTATACTCCTAATGTGCCATTTTTTTAATGTAGCAATAATACTAAAATACCCAAACACAAATCTGTTGAATTTGCAATTTTTATAATTTTACGATATGAATTGTAAATTATGAAATTAATATTCGAAAAAATTATGAATTACAACCTACAATTTTTTTCATGGATTTAGATTTATTAAGTCCTGCTTTATGAAAATCCAAAATTTCACATTTTTATTCCAAGTAGTTTTCAATTTATGCTTAAAAAACGGCAAAATAGTGGTTTGACAAAACGGCAAAATAGTGGGCCCTCTATGATAGAAGTGACTAGATATTTTGAAATTTCTTATGCTATTCTGTAATCTAGCAGTCTTCAATGACTGCTTGAGTTACGCTTAAGATGCCTTGATCAAGAAGATTGGGCTCTCTCGGTCAACAATCGAGTACCAAACTTCAATTTGGATACAGCCCCTAAAATACGCTCGTTTTAAAATAATTGATTTCTCGGAAACTTATCTTACGAATTGCACAAAAAATTGTTTTTAGGCTAATTGAAGGGTGTAGAATTCATTTATGCGATCAGAATTGTGCACTGCTATTTTAAAAATAAGAGTTATGGCTCGTTTTAATATGTAGATGGACCCCTAAGCAAATTTTATATACATCATTTAAAAGTAGACCTTATTACCAATCGTGTGGTACCAATAACTTTCGTCTACGATAATTTTTTGTTAGTAAGGGGTGTTTACTTTTTTTTTTTCCTCACGACTGTACACCATAACCCTACATATATCAAAATTGGAATGGTATTAAAAATGATATTAAAATGTGTAAAAATTTCCAAGCAAAATATTTTATAATAATACGCAGTGACGTGTCATAACACTTGAATATGCTATATCTAACTGCTATATCTAACTGCAAACACCAATTTGCTTGATAAATTAAGTAACTATTTTTTTAAAAAGAAAGTTTAAAATATAATTTATATACGAATAATTTTAAAAATAAAAATATTACCGTATAGTTAGTTACCTGTTGGAAGAACATTTTTATTAAATTGCTGTTTTATTATCCGCGTTATCTTATAGACATGTTAAATAAAAATTGTAAAAAAATGTTTGGTAGTTCAAAATGCTCCACTTCTTTACATTTAAAATATAAGTGGTGCTTTAAAATAAATAAATAAAACACAATTAATGTTGGTACAGTCGTGGAAAAAAAGTAAACACCCATACTAACTGTTCAACAAGTTATATTAGAAGAAAGTTACTGGTACCAAACTAAACGATTGGAAATAACATCTACTTTTAAAAGTTGTATATAAAATTTGCTTAGGGGGCCATCTACATAACAAAACCAGACCAAACTTTGTTTATGTCAATGGCAAAACCGAATTCTGACAATATAGTTTCAATCTTCAGTTCAAAATATGCCTAGAAGCGAAATTTCAAGTCATTTGGATGAGAAGTTTTTTAACTATAATTATTCAAAATTTAGAGCTTCTAATGTTAAATTACATTTTTATATTTTTATTAAGATCTCCTGAAATTATAATGCTAATGCGATAATTTTTCTTGTGGTTATAACACTAAAAAGCCCAAACGTAAGCACATTTAATTTGTAATTTTAAAAATTGTAGTTGAACATTATGAAATTAATATAAAAAAATGTGAATTGCAACCTGCAACTTTTTGACAGATTTATATTTATTATCTTCTGCTTTATGCGAATTCTCAATTTCAAATTTTTCTTCCAAATAGTTTTCGAATTATGATTAAAAAAAAGGTCAAAATGATGATTTAAGGGACCGTCTATGATGTGCAGAATAGCATAATTTGAAAAAAATATATTTTACTCATTTTATTAAAACATTTGAGCTGGCAGTAGTCGAAACATATTAAGCGAGTGAAATGGTCATATTGGCAAGAAATAATACATTAATAGAAGTAACATAGTCATTCTGTAGCATTTCAGCAATCTAGTACCGAACTTCAATTTGGATACAGCCCTTAATATATGCTTATTTTAAAACAATTAATTTCTCTGAAACTTATCGGACGAATTTCACGAAAATTTGGTTTTAGGCTAATTGAAGTGTAGAATTTATTTATGGTTTCAAACTTTGGTATTGCTATTGAAAAAAAACAAAGTTTGGGTTTGTTTTGATATGTAGATGGACCCCCTAAGCAAATTTTATGCAGAGGAAGTGGGGGATAAATGGGACATTTTCACATAAAATATTTATTTTAAATAATTTTTTTAATTTATTATCAATATTATGTATCACATTTCATACATAAGGTATTGGACTACAACTATGCACGATATTTATTCTAGATTAATATTATACAGTAAAATATTATAAAATAAAAAAGAGCTTCTCTTTGTCCCAATCATCCCCATAGCAACGATGGATGGGACACAAATATTTTCCTCTCTGTGTTTAATTTAAAATTATAAACTTATATCTAATTATATTTGTTATTTATGATCTTATAATATGGCTGTTACATTTCAGCGTTGGTAATCATTTATTTTACTGCAGTTTTAACTTGTAATGCAAACTTTGGCTGTCTATCTGTTCCTTTTTCCCACTTACGAGATATTTCGGATATGAAATGAAAGTGAAACTTTTCTTTGAAATACGGCTTAGCTAATAATTTTCATTCACAACTTATTAATTAATATTAATTAAATGTATCTTAGATATCATGCACAACTGACATTATGTTAGGGAGTGGGGTTTATTCAAGCAAAAGTTCAAAATTCAATATAATTTCCCAATATTTGATCAATAAAATACAACTTTTAACAATTTTATCTATTTTGATAAAGTTCGAATAGAAATTTTTTTATAACATATTTAACATTCATTACAATACAATAATTAAGATAATTTTTAATAATCAATATAATTTTTAATAATAAACAACTTATATGATACGAATACAGTTTAATACTATTAATTAACATAAATTATTAATTTATCAACCTATATAATATTATTTTGTTAATAAATAAATTTTTTAACATCTCTAGAGATGAATGAGACTGTCCCATTCATCCCCATTTGCAAATGTCCCAATCATCCCCATGATGTATATATTCAATTGTCAGTCATTTTGCCTTAGAAATTATTTTCTCACAATAGTTAATATTCATTAATTATAATTACCAATATTGAACCTTCAAATAAATAAGATATTTGACAACTTCAAATGTAAAAAAAAAAAAAAAAAAAAAAAAAAAAAAAAAATAAGCAGAGTTTTAGGAAATGCAACTTTGAAGAAAAATGAAAACAGCCATGTAGTTTCTCTTTTGGTTCTAAAGCACGCTATGGTAGTGCCATATATGAGAATAGGAACCACTTTAAAAAAAGAATGTTTATTACCTGAAATATTTAAAATGTCATCTCCATCCCTCGTCCCATTCATCCCTCAGCTCCCCTACATCATTTAAATGTACACTTTATTTTCAATCGTTTGGTATCAGTAACTTTCTTCTACAATAATTTGTTTCAGAGTTAGTAGGGGGTGTTTACTTTTTTTCCCACAACTGCACAATAGTGAAATATAATTAATGTTGATGTACTAACAAGATAACGTTTAAAGCTTTAATATAAATGTGTAAAACTATACATTTTCGTGATAACTTGTTTTCTAATAGTGACTGAATATCTTCAAACTTGTATTTAATATTTTTATAATATTGGAATATAATTATACAATGAATATTTAATACGGGTAGAGTAAATTTTGCGTAATTATTCACACTGTATTACAAACAAATTAAATAAAAGTTGTAAAAAGAAATACTATATGAAAATTCTTCAAATATAAAAGCCAGCGCACACCTCTACTTTAACAAAGAAGTATTACCCTAATTTAGCCCCACGAGTCACCTGAAAATTTCCGAACCCTGTTTCATTGAACTCGGGATTTCACAACCCTTTTTATGCATTTCCTTTTCTTGAGAAATTTTGCATTTGAGACAAAAAATTACTATATTATATTCGATGAATGATAATTATTTTTATAATCAATAAAAATAATTATTATTTATATTTATTTTACAGGACATGTTTAACTGATAATGCGTCTGAAATTCTGATGAATTTAAGAAAAATTAATGTTTGGTACTTTGAAATACTGCACTTTACATTTAAAATACAGTAAAACCTCCATAACGGACACTCCCGAATATCGAACACCTTTTTCAATCCACAACACAATCATATTTGTATACTTTTACTTCAGAAAAGCAGACATCTCCGAATTGCGAACACATTCCGCGGTACTGGGATGTCCGCTATTGCGAGGTTTTACTCTATACAGTAAAATGGGCAGGAAATGCATTATTTTTCAAATCTTCACTCATTTTAGCTTAAAAAGGATTTAAAATATTATTTTTTTAAATGTGTATAATGTAATGAGATCATTATCTTCACAATTAAATTAATTTCAAACATATATTTTTAAATGTTTAAACTTCTAAACTTTTGCTTTGTTTTTTATACCCATTTTACCGCATGTCTGGCGTAACATGGTTAATAGATGGGTTAAAGTGTGTAGTGGTAAAAACACAATTATAACTATCCCAAATTGTATAGAAGTGTATTTATTTCGTTGCCATAAAGAATTTTAGTTATCTTAGCTAAGTTACAGTTAAAAACCGTAATGTACACGATTGTCATTTTAAGTTTCCTTTAATTCATTAACATAAATAAACAAAACTCAATTAATGTTTGCAAAACATTAAAATAAAGTTAATACTTGTGTACTAAATAGATACTGTTGAAAATATGGGATCTTCAATTTTTACCGTCGAGGGCCGCATTTATAAATTCCTGAAATCTGGCCTGCCACCCCAAATTCAATTAAATAGCGTAGTCTAGCAATGTATACGAACCAATGTATTCCCATAAAGGCCATTGGGGGGGGGGGGGTTGTATATGGGAGCTTCGGAATTATAGAATTTCTATTTACTTCTATACGTTCATAAAAAATCAAAATATATATTTATTTACTACTTTATTTATTTATTATTTAATTTTAACACTAGAAATTCTATATATTTCATTTAATAATAACAGTAGTGGTATACATAATGATAATCTGTCAGTTAGCACCCAAGTAAGTGAAAGATATTAGCACTGTCACAATGCTATATTTACTATAGTGCCATAATGATACTCGAGAACATTATATTTATGCCATCAGGAGCTGTTAGCATAAAGTGGTAGTGTCAATAACAAAAATTTCCAGCTTTGTTTCACACATATAGAAGTAAAATCACTTCGTCGGCATTTGAGTTCATGTGGAGGAAAAATATATGTATTCAATAGCTTTTTCCATGCTTCTTGATCATTTTTATGTAAAGAAGATAACTAAAAGACTGTATCATAGCTCCTAAATTCGAAGCTTATTTAAAAGCTAAATAAACTTTTGAATAAAATTTCACTTAATTAAGGAAATAAATGAAACCAAATAATTATCACACGGAATTCAAAATCATTTTATTAAATTCATTTTCTGGTTTAAAACAAGATTATTTGACGCAAAGTTAGAAGCTGTGGATTTACAGTAATAAAGCGTTTCAGATTATCTTTTGACATCACTAAAAGCTTTCCATTTTTAATATTCGAAAAAACGAGGCGGGACTAAAAACAAGACCTCCTGTGGAATACGGTACATGATTTGAAAATCCCTAGTTTAAAACTTTAATATAAATGTAGAAACAACGTGATTTCTTTATAGCTTCCTTTCAGCTGAATATTGTGACTGAATATTGTTGAACTTTGCATTCAGTTAATTTACAATATTTCAATATATTTATACATGGAATTTATAATGCATGTCAAATAAACATATTTATCGATATATTGTTATTTTACTCACACTTTCTTTCAGACAAGTTAAATAAAATCTTAAAAAGAAATTCTATGTGAAAGATTTTCAAGTACAAAAGCGAACGCACACCTCTACATTAACAAAGAAGCATCCCTTAATTTACCCCCACGAGTCACCTGAAAATTTTCGAACCCTGTTTCAATGAACCCTGGATTTCATAACCCCTTCTTTGCATTTCCTTTCCTTCCGAAATTTTACATCTAAGAAGAAAAATTACCGCATTATATTCGCTGAATGACAATTATTTTTATGGGCAATATGACTAATTATTATGCATAAAGACATTTTTAAATGATAATGCTTTTAATATTTTGATAAATGAGACTAAATATAATATTTGATATTTTAAATCAACTCACTTCTTTACATTTAAAATATACGTATTTTTTTAACGTAAGTAAATAATACACAATTAATGTTAGTAAAATAGTAAAATATAATTAATGTCGGTTTACTAACTTGATAACGTTTAAAATTTTAATATGAATGTAGAAAATTATACGTTTTCCTGATAATTTGATTTCTAATAGTGACTGAATATTGTTGAACTTTTATTTAATTGGTTTACAATATTGGAATATAATTATACAAGGAATGTATAATACGGGTTGAGTAAATGTTTTTATATTATTCACACTTTTTTACTGGCAAAATAAATAAAAATCGTAAAAGTAAAATCTATGTGAAAGATTTTCAAATACAAAAGCGATCGCACACCTCTACATTAACAATGAAGCATCCCTTAATTTAGCCCCACGAGTCACCTGAAATTTTTCGAACCCTGTTTCATTGAACCCGGGATTTTACAACCCTTTTTATCCATTTCCTTTTCCCAGTTTAATGTCTTTAACCTTTTGGAAATAGTTATACACTGTACCATCGCAGCACGAATATAATGTTTTGAACTCTCGAAATGTTAATAAACTCTGCAGATTCTTAAAGCATTTGCTAGCTCTCTTTTTTCTCTTTATTTTATTTTCTTATTCTATTTACGTATTATCTATATACGTATTTTATTTTATAAATATACATATATTTAAATTAAATATAAATAAATATAATTAACACGCAATTTTAATAAATATGACTACGAATGTTGTATTCTACATTTATAGTTTAAGAATATTTAAAGTGTAAGAAATTTTTAATTAAAATTTAAAATTTAAGAAATCAATTAATATTTAAGATTAAAGAAATTTTCGAAACCTAATTTACGATTCAGTTTCTTTACTTATGTTATATATTTTTTATTTGATGTTTTTACATTCTTCTCGAATTGATAATAGATGATTCTATATTTATAGTTTAAGAATATTTAAAGTTTAAGAACATTTTTGTTAAATTTAAAAATTTAAGAAATGAATTGAGATTTAAGATTTAAGAGATTTTTGAAACATAATTTAAGAATCGGTTACTTCATATTCCGTTATATAAATTTTTATATGATGTTTTTACATTGTTCTTAAATTAATAATAAACTCTACAGAATCTTCTATACTTTTTTTTTTCTTTCAATACATTTGTTTATTATATTTTCTTATAATATAGAAATAACTAAGCAATAAATGTAAATAAAAATAATATACCTATTATTTTACAAAATATGAATGTGAATATTTTATTTTATTTCATTTTATACATTAACAATATTTATATTTGAATCAATTTAATAACACACTTTATGATTCGATTACATTTATTTTGTTATCTTTTGTTTACATATGATGAACTTTAACACTACTATTGAAATGTTAAGGGCAGTTAGTACCTTTCTGGACCCAATTTTGCTCATAATAACAAACGTTTTTTGATTCAACATAAATAAGTTAAATAAAGTTAATTAAGCATATTTTGGAGTTAAATTGTTACATTTTCAAGAATAATACCCTAGCACTAAAATATTGCCACGACATTCGCAATTTAAATAATATATATACATATTTAACAATATATAATGTATACACAAAAGTAAAAGAAAAATTATATACTTACCTCTCTTTCTTACAACATAACTTTTGAAAAATAGATAAGAGAAACAGAATTTTTACATGAAATTGAAGCTAAATATTGCCTTTATTCTGTAAACGTAAAACATTGAACTTACCAAACGTTTTATATTTTTTTTTAATTTTTAAAAATTTTAAGCATTTATCATGCTAAATTTTTAATAAAAAAAATTATAAAACAGTTGATAAGTTTTATGTTTACAGAATAAAAGTGATATTTAGCTTCAATTTGATGTAAAAATTTAGTTCTTTTATGTATTTTTCAAAAGTTATATTGTAAGAAAGAGAGGTAAGTATATATTTTTTCTTTTACTTTTGTGTATACTATATTATGTATTGTTATATATATATATATTATTTAGATTGCAAATGTTGTGGCAATTTTTTAGAGTTCTTGAAACTGTAACAATTTTACTCCAAAATATGCAAAACTTATTTATTTATGGTGAATCGAAAAAAACTGTGTTGTTATGAGCAAAATTAGGTCCCGAAAAGTACTAACTTCCCTTACAAAAAATTACTGAATTCAAAATCATTTCTTGCTTGTTTTTTACTTTTTTTATTGGTTTATTTACGTTTTTTAAATGCGCCTATTTAATATAAGTATTCATAATATATAAATAACTAAATAATAATATGAAATAAATATAATAAAGATATAATTGTTAGAAATATAAATACGAATTTCCAGATGGAGCACAAACACCCTACAGTGGTATCCCAGAGATCTAAAACGACCAAGAAGACGACCTCAAGTAAGATGGAGTGACGGAATCAGAAAAGTGGCCGGTGTTAATTGGATGACTAAAGCACTAGATAGGAAAGATTGGAAAAATCTGGGGGAGACCTAAATCCAGCAGTGGATTGAAAACGGTTGATAATGATGATGCTGATGATGATATGCTATTAAAAATTCCAACGTCATTCTGTGCGTTGCTGTGAAAACCGCATCCTGAGAAAAGTATTCCTACACTGTAATAAATAAATAAATAAAATCTATTGATTTTACAGAAAAACCTGTCAGCCAGGACGCCAGTAAAAAAACGGTTTATTTTACGGATATAATCTCATTCGTCATAAATGCGGATTATTTCCATAAAATAAACAGTTTTTACTGGTGTCCTGGCTGGCAGTTTTTTTATGATGGTTTTTTTCTAAAATCAACAGATTTTTTTTACAGAGTATAATGTTTTGCGAATTATTGATTTTTTATTTGTTTTGCGACTTTTAGATCTCCATGTATATTCGAGTATTGAAAACGATCTTATTTTATGTACCCTTTCCCTGTTCCCAATAAAATTGCAAGAAAAAATGAGATTTTATATGATTTAATAAAAATAAAATAACCAAAATCTTGTAGGAAAGAAATGTAAAAATATCAAATAAGTCCAATATAACAATTATCAAATGAAAATAAGTGATTTTAGAATAAAAACACAGAATTAAATTGTGCATAAAAGAAGATTCCATATCATAAAAGTATTATTAAAATTTTGGAACAAACCAAGTATTTTCCCCCCTCTATTAATTTATATTGTTTTAGCATGTGCAACCTCTTTTACCTGTTTCTATAATTCTCTAACATTTTAATCTCATATTATTCACACTTTTTGTGTGCATTTTCTGTTTGGTGAAAAAAAAATAAATTAAAAAATAACGAATAAAAAATATCAGTTCCTATTATAAATTTAAATGACTCACGTTTAGTGATCTAGGCATTATGAGCTTCATCGATGCTGAACTGAAATTTTTTATACCCTAAAAAAAGTGAAAAATCAAAATTTTAAAAGACATTATGTCACATGTGCCCTCAAGTCCAACAATTTCCAATGCTGCCGAAGTGCGCTAGAAGCAATATAGCTTTTTTTGGAAGTTCAGTTTCACTGGGTAAGCACGATTTAGGAAATTGAGTATATCAGTTATATCTAGGACACGTGACGCTTTTTCAGTAGTCTTTATAGTTGCCGAAAATATGATGCCGAAAAAATCGACTCACGTTAAAAAAAATAAGTTTTTCATTCATTATTTAATACGCGCCAATATATTTTTCTGAAAAGGACTTTCTAATTACAAATCATTTTATTATATTTACATCTTTTTTTATACTAGTAATTTCTGATTATTATCTTTTAATAATTTTTATATCTAAGACAATAAGTACTTTTTAAACTGAAGAGAATTTATATCAAATGATTTCAAAATCACCATATGCCCTTCTCAGGTGTAGTAAAAAATCTTCATGTTCAGCATACTTTTTTGTTTGTTTGTTTGTTTGTTTTTTCGCCAATTGATGTGTATTTTCTTATTTTCTTTCTAATTTTGATGTATCTATCTGTATACACTGAATATAACCTTAGTAGCTCATAGTTTGGTTATATTGAAGCCCAATATTTGACAAATGTCGCCTTCATCGGAAATACTTCTAATGAAATAGCAATATTGATTAAATTTTGATTTTACGTTAGAAATGTTTTGAATTTAATATACTGTTATTACATAAATATTGACTTCATATTGAACATAATTTGAACTTAATGTAATATTATAACATAAATATTGACTTTACATTGGGAATATTTCAAATTACTGTAATATTATTGCAGAAAGATTGGACATATTGGTGATGGAATGGCAAAGTATTTATCACCAAATATTAGTGGAATATTTAGAAAATGTAAACAACTCAACGTTGGGGCAATATGTCATGCCAGTATTGCCAATATTGCCAATACTGTCCAAAATATAGCCAAGAAAATCAATGTTTTCCCAATGTTTTCTGCCTACTAAGGAATAGTTGGAATACTGACAAATTTAAAGGTGCAGTTCAATTAGATTACGGGATTCTCCCATTGCCAATGTTTACGGATTTTTAATACTTATATTTCCAAATGTTAATGCTCACTTTATTTAATAATAGTATTCTTCTATTTAGTGGTATTGAAAATTCGTAATATTTGAACCTATGCACTTAGTATCAACCGTTAAGATGCAGAGGTATATTATTTACGCCTATTTTGTCAAATACCTAGTAAAAATATGATTAGTAATTTTTTGTATCATTTGTAGGACACTAAATCCCATTCTCTGCAAAAGAACATAGATTTTTTTTCTTTTAAATTCTTATAAAATAAATAATTGATGACCCACGTGCATATTTAAAGATTCAAAAAATATGGTAAGCACAATAAAGTTCTTAAAATATCTATTATTTATGTGTAACACAGTTTTTATTCATTCGTGAAATATTTTTAATCTGGGACAAATGTAAGTTTTAAAATGACATATCTATTTTTTTTTACATTGTTCTTGAAACTTCTACAACACATTTTCTTAAGGGTATCCGAAAATTCTAAAAAAAAAATGCATTTTTTTTTGTTGTTTTATAGTAAAATGAAGTTAAATATATTAAATAACGCAAACCGCGCATTTCTTGGATGATTACATCAGCAGTATACAACTGTTTCTGTTGTACTAATCAGTCCAGCCCCTTTATTAATTAAAGTCCATTTATATCAGAATTTGTTTTTCTCCATAATTTGTATTGTTTAAAATGTGTTTAAATTTGTCAATTAAGCTTTCTTGCAAGATATGTTTATAAAATTTTGTTTATGAGTTTTACTAATTATGTTTTCAATAACTTTTCTTTCGAATTTTTAATTTCATGTGAAAAATAGAAAATATATTCCTCGAAGTAAAAATCCTTCTCAAAAATCCTCTTTTTTTATTTTAAATTTATTATAAATTTTGTAAGTAACATTTTTATAAATCCTGAAATATAACATTCATAAGTAACCATTTCTGCACACAATAGTGAAAAATTTAATGAAATCGAGCAAGTGGTTCATGAGTTATATAAAAATATATATGTTTAAAATTTAAACTTTAAAAAAAAATCAAAGTTTTCAAAAACCTTTACCTGAAAGTTATCTTTATATATATATATATATATATATATAAAAATCAGACAAAACGTTCATTAAAAAATAAACATAAATAAAGAAAATAAAACTTTGATCACCGAAACTCCTTAAAAAGATTAAAAGAAAAAAAAATACAGAGTGTAAAAACTTTTTTGTTTCTAATGAATGAAATTTTCTTTTCTTTTTTTATGTTATTGAACATTGGCCGGTGAACGTTGAAACAACTGTCACCCAGCTTTTTGGTGAATTCCTTAAAAAGTTTCCTGACAAATGAGAATGTATGTATATCGGTCGAGTAATAATAATAAAATAAAATAATTCTAAAAGTTTTTTTTTCTGTTTAATCCTTTGATTACGGGGCAGGACTGGCAGTTATTTTCATATTCAGTCGTATTACAATTTACAATTGTTTTTTTTTTCTTTTTTGGTTGATTTCTCTTTAAAATATCTTAGTATAAGTATGTGGCAGAGATTATTTTTCAAAAAGTTATAGGAATATAATAAAAAAAATAGTCTATGTTATTACCGACCCGTAATAAAAAAAAAAAGTCGAATAGCCCAAAAAGTTTTTTTTTTATATAAATTTTTTGGTATGTTTAGATAACCCTCGTATGCACAACTCCAGATTTACTGTATAAGTTCAATACAGATTAAAAAGGCGACCCTAAGACCAATGTCAGACGGAGCATTGTGAATGGATAATACTTAAGCAAAAAAGCAGCAAAAAAGACGCCCGTCTGACATTGGTCTTAATATCTTTATTTCTTCAGATTATCAAATTTAAACGTTTATGTGGAAATTGCGCAAGCATTTTACTACTTGATATATATTCTTCTTTAGAAATTTTATGGTATTACCTACCATTAATTTGTCTCATATCTTATGAAATATCTCCACCGCCAGTAAAATGAGATGTGTTTTTGAGTTTTCATAATTTTTTTAATATTTATTTAAATTGCATAAACTTCTGAAATATATTTGAGCCATATTTCAGGCTTTATAAAATGCAGAAATAAATACTTATGACAAAATGTAATAAAAAATAGAGTTCAGTTAATATTAAAATTTTTTTCACATGGCTTGCCACAATCCGCATGATAACTGAACATAGAATGGATATATGAACATAAAAATTGTGTTCAAATAATCTCCAAGCTGTATTTGGATGAATCAATGATATATAGATTCTTTGACAGAAACTACTTAAAAAACTCAATTGAATTTGAAAAAGAAAATGAAATTTTTGTATTAATATTTAAAAATAATGAAAATATTTAACTATCTCAATATTATTAATTCATTCTATAAAATATAGTTTAGAGGTGATTTTAACATAAGTTTTATGTCTCTATATCCATCCTAAGTTACGTTATCGTGCGGATTGTGACATACCATGTAAAAGATCTTTGCAATATTATCTGAATTGTATTTTTTATTATATTATATCATAAGTGTTATTTTTCAATCGTATAAAGCCGTAAATATGACTTAAATATATTACAGATATTTATGTAATTTCAATAAGTATTTTGAAAGTTATGAGAACTTGAAACCACATCACTTTTCACTGGTTATGGAATGATTTCAAAAGGTAATGAGACACCTTAAACGTAAATTTCTATTATATAAAAAAAAAAACTTAATTTTTGTTTTGATCTTGTATTAAATAATTTCCTTGCTTTCCAGGTCAGTTAAAATTTTGTTTTACCTTGCTTAGATCTTGAGTTACAGACATTTGAATATCGGCAATTTAACAGGTATAAAACGAAGTTGAGTTAAACTTTTAACTTTTTCACGAAATCATAGTTTTAGTATTTTGCTTGAATGCAAAAAGTGGGTATGCAATGTTATAAAACAATGTTAATAGGAGAATAAATATCTCCTATGCTTAGGGTTACATCTTTCTTCTTCTTCTTCTTCTTTTTTTTATTAATACATGTTATAAATTGCCATAATCTTAAGATAATCTTGATAATAAATCTTGAAGATTTTATTGTAGTTAAAACTTTAACTTGTGTGGTCTTTTAAATAATATGCTTAACGTAATCAGTACACTTCATTCCCTGAAATAAGATTCAGTCATCGTAATAAAATGTATAGAAAAAAATACCTTGATTCAAAAAATGAGTTTTGTGTAAGAGCCATTTTATTGCGATTTTTGAGGGAAAAATTTTGAGGAAAAAAATCAGAATATTTAAGAGTATAACGCTATTCTACATGTTGTTAAAATTCTGCACTTATTTATATAATATGATGCATATTAGATTAAAATTTTTATTATTATTTTTTTTAAATAAGGTAAGTGACTACTTTAAACCTGACAAGCAAGTAAACTTAGTTTATCTCAAAAATTTTAATCAATTGAATTTCAAACTTTATTGCTGGATAGATTATACCAAGAAAGTAGAACATGGGAATATTAAAATCCCTAAGACATATTAATATCAGAAATAGTGATTCCTTAAAAAAAAACTAAATTTATTGAATTTTCCTTTAACTAATATAAGTAAAACTGATTAGGTAATACATTTTCCTTACTTTAATACTACCATAAACCTTTCATATCCAAAATCCTAAAAACCTAAAAGAATAACAATAAAAACAGCAACAACAACAAATCTCTTATTTACTAACCTTCACTTTTACTTTCAATTTACTTTGCTCCCATGTGTTGGTAAGACTACTTCATTGTGCTAAAGAAATTATTAACCGAAAGCATTCACTTAATATTTTATTTTGACTTAATAGTTTTAGTTAATTAAAATAAATGGAAAAGAACCATTTTTATTGAAAAACAAACAAACCAAATCATCTACAACTTCCATTTAATTAAAATCTATAACATTATACACGCAATAATTTTTTTACCCCTATATTATTGCAACTTTAAACCTTTAATATCAGTCTTAAACAATTGCCCAAGACCAAAAAGGCAGTTACTTCTAATATACTAATCTTCACTTTTTTTTAGCAGTTATACTCCCAACATATGATTTTCTTAAACTTTATTCCATAGCATAAAAGAAAGGAATAACAAAGGATATTTCCCAAATTTCAAATATCAAAGTTGTTAATTTCCATAAAATTAAAATATACCTCGTAATAGTAATGTTTACATTAATTTTATTATTTAACACATAATGTAATCCCCCACCCCCCGTACTTTACCGCTACCCTAAATCATTCATCCAAAAAACTAGGGAAACACTGCCTTGGAGCTAAAAAACTATATATGACTACTAACTTTCTTTTCTTAATCAGTTTTACTTTCTTCCAATTCTCCCTAGATTTTATCCATTGTATTTAAAAAAAAATGAACAACGGGCGGGTGGATGGGATTAATTGTAAACTTCAAATTTCAAATTTCGTTAATTTTTATAATTTAAAACATATCCTGTAGGAATTATAATGTTTAATTTAAGTTTTATTATTTAACACGTAGTACAATTATTTCCCTTGTTTTACTACCACCCACCACTGCTCTAGATCTTAAAAAGTACACGTGATCCACTAACCTTTCCTTTTCTAAAACATTTTACTTTCTTCCCGTGAATTACTCAAGCTGTACTTCATCGTACTAAAGAAAAGAACACCGAGAACATTACCTCCAAACTTCAAGTTTAAAATTTTGTCAGTTTGCATAATACTAAAAAGGGCCTTGTAATAATCAAAATTTTTAATTTTATTTTATTATATACATAATACATTTCTTCCCCTAATTTACTACAACACTAGACCTTTAATCCCAAGATCTTTATCCACTGTCCTGGATTTAAAAAACTAGACCCTTGATCCACTAACCTTCTTTTTCCTCAATAGTTTTACTTTCTTTCCATCAGTTCTTTAGACTCCCTTCCATTTTTCGAAAAAAAAGGAACAACGAAGTACATCCACTCAAAATTTCAAGTTTAATAGTTAAATTATTTCAACAATTAAAATAATTAAAAAACTATATATTTACAGGAGAAAACTGCCATTTTGTTATATAATTTAATAAACGAAACCTTTTACATAATAATTTTCTTTCCCTTATTTTAATATACTACCTTAAACACTTAATCCCAAAATCTTGAACTACTGTCCTAGGCCTAAAAAACCTACCCTTGATATACGATAGTGGATCAAATATAGAATAAACTTTTCATATATCAATAGAAATTTTTTACACTTGTCGCCATGGCAGCTATGTTAAGTTGTTTAAGTTGCAGGTCTAAAAATTTATATAACATCGTTTTATTCTTTATACATTCATTTATTTAGTCGCTATCATTGGGAGTAAATACAAATACTGTTGTACGAAGTAAAATATGAAACTTTAAACAAATGAAAATATCAAGCCTATTGCAATTTGGTACAGCTTAAATGTACAATTCGGAAATATCACCCTATCCAGGTCTCATGTATGTAAATGGTACAAGATGTTTAAAATTTTCCTTTAAAAAGTTGAGACAAGGCAATCCAGTACGGAGTACCACACAAAAATTGAAACTGCTCCATTTCAGTAATAACTGGCAATGTTCTCACTAATAATTTCGGGGATTTATGGGGTATTTTGTGCTTCAATGCTCTTCATGAATGACGTACAGTCGTGAAAAAAAAGTAAACATCCCTGCTAACTCAGAAACAAATTATCTCAGAAGAAAGTTACAGGTACCAAACTATTGGAAATAAAGTCTACATTTAAATGATGCATATAAAATTTGCTTAGAGGACCATTTGCATATGAAACCGAAACGAAGCTTCGTTTTTTCAATAGCAATATCCAATTTTGACACCATAAATAAATTCTACCACCCTTCAATTAGTCTAAATCCAAATTATCATGAAATTCGTACTATTAGTTTCCAAGAAAATAATTATTTTAAAATGACCCTATTTTAGGGGTTGTATCCAAATTGAAGTTTGGTACTCGATTGTTGAAATGCTACTTAATGACTATGTCACTTCTATTAATGTATTATTTCTTGCCAATAAGACCATTTCACTCGCTTAATATCTTTCGACTATTGCCGCTCAAATATATGCCGCTCAATAAGATGAGTAAAATATATTTTTCAAATTATGCTGCTCTGCACATCAGAGACGGCCCCTTTAAACCATCATTTTGTCGGCTTTTAATGATAATTCGAAAACTACTTAAAAGATAAATTTGAAATTGCGAAAAAATCCCATAAAGCAGGACATAATAAATGTAAATCTATCGCACACACACAAGAAAAAAAAATGTAGATTGCAATTCATATTTTCTTCGAATATTAATTTCATAATTCATAATTCATATAATAAAATTTTAAAATTACAAATTCAATGTATTTGTGTTTGGGTTTTTTAGTATTATAACCACACACAACTTTATAATATTCGAATTATAAATTCAAGAGATATTAATAAAAATATGAAAATAAAATTCGCAATCAAAGCTCTAAATTTTTAATGTTTATAATTCAAAAACATATCATTCAAATGGCTAGAAATTTCGTTTCTAGGCATAGTTTGAACCTAAGATTTAAAATATATTGTCAAAATTGAATGTTGAGATTGAAAAAACAAAGTTTGGTCTAGTTTTGATTAGTAGACGGCCCCTAAGCAAATTTTATATACATCATTTAAAAGTAGACTTTATTTCCAATCCTTTGGTACCAGTAACTTTCTTCTATGATAATTAGTTGCAGAGTTAGTAGGGGTTGTTTACTTTTATATAATCTAACATATAATCTAGTAGACTGCATGTCTATCCTAAAAACGTTCCATTCCTATCTGAATGCCCATCTTTTCCAGGAAATGTAAATGCTTTACACAACAGAATGATGAAACAGAAATTTCACTGTAAATTTTTCGATCATCTTCCTTATATTCCGAACTTATCATCATCTGACTAACACTTTTTTTTTCTTTTTTGCATCCCAATAAAGAAGCGCTAGGAGAAGCAAGATTTGCATGAGATAAATAAAGAATTTTTGCGCCTTATGATTCATAATAATTTTGCAGTTCTTTTTATGATACAAGCAGAAAACAAAAGCTCCCAATATGTTGAAGGATTTGTTTAGATGTTAAATAAATCTCTCTAGAAAATTAACATCAGTGTAATTTTGGTAAATAATATTTCAGAAATAACGTATATATATATATATATATATATATATATATATATCAGTGGCGTGGCGTGAAAATTTTCGGTGGTCATCGCAATTATTTAAGTTTGATTATTTAAGTTTCAAAATTCAATGGTTGATTGTTCAAAAAAGAAACTTTAAATCTTACCTTCACTTATACATGAACTCCATGAACTCATCGCCGCATCCAGCGATGACCGGACGCCACGCCACTGATATATATATATATATATATATATAAAATCCTTTATATTTGATCCACCCTCGGTCTGAATTTCTTTTTTCTAAATTTCTCTTTTTCATAAACAATTCCACATTGTTAACATGAATTTCTTAGAATATATACCATTGCACTAAACAAAGGAAAAACGGGGGTAGTTCATCCAAAATTTAACGTTTCCGCAATTACAATATTGTAACAATTAAAATGATCCTAAAGATATATTTATAGCACAAAACTGCCATCAATTTCTTAAAAAAAAAAATAAATAAAATAAAATAAAATAAAATAAGTAAAATCACATTATCTCGAAAAATTTTTTAAATAAAATTAATAACATTGTTTCTGTAGTAGTTTATTTTCCACCACTTTCCTGTTACCTTAAATCCTTAATTTCAAAATCTTGAATTACTGCCTAAGACTAAAAAAATTATACCTATTGCCTAAACTTTTCTATTTAAAAACAATTTAAATTTCATCCTATTAGTTTCCTTGATTTTATTTCAGTGCACTCAAGAAACAAATAGAGGGTCCAAAACCAGATTTAGATATAGATACATGAATAGTTTAAGTTTAAATAGTTATTTCAGAAAAAAAAATATCAATTTTCTTTAAAATTTTTTAACTGAAATAGATAGCTCTTTTTACATTATATTACCGCGCCACGATTTTCGAATAGTAATATCCGCCTTTTTTCATGACACAAGTTCTGTGATTAAATAGAGAAAAATTATATTAGGAAAAAGTGGTAGATCTGAGGCTCATGGGTCGCGTATGAGTAACACTAGTTTACATAACAGATTTCTTTTTCCTCCTTTACCACTACTTTTAACATTTAATGTGAAAATCTTGAAAAAAAAAAGAAAAAAGAAAAGCTATTAATTAACTTCTAACATTCCCTTTTCTTTAACCGTTTTATTTTATTCTCACAAATTTTTTTAAACGTTATTCTATTGCACAGAAAGAAAACAAGGAGGTCAATCATTTGCCATTTTAAATTTCAATATTACATCATTTCAACAATTAACACGATTCATAAGATAGAGTAACAGCAGAAAACTGCAATTCTTATAAGAAAAAAATAATTACATGTATATTTTCTTTAAATAAAATAGAACTCTGTTTGCATAATAGTTTTCTTTCTCCAACTTTATTACTATTCTAAAACTCTTAATCCAAAAATCAACTACTGTCGTAGACATATAAAAAACTACCCCTAATGCACTAACCTTTTCTTTTCTTAAACAGTTTTTCTTTCTCCCCATGAATTTTTTAGACTTTATTCTATTGCACTAAAGAAAGCATTAACGGACGTCATTCACTCACAACTTCAATTTCGACAATTAAAAGTGTGCTAAAAATTAATTATAGCTATAAACTGCCATTCTCATTTAAGAAAATAATAAAATAAAATAAAACGTTAATCTTCTTTAAAATTTCTTTATCTAAAATAAATAACGCTGTTAATATAATAGTTTTTTTTCCCTACTTTATTACCACCCTATACCCTTAATCCCAAAACCTTGAACTACAGCCTTAGACTTTTAAAAAATTTATCCCTTATTCGCTAACCATCTCTTTTCTTAAATATTTTTACTTTCTCCCCCTTCCCATGAATTCCTTAATCTACACCCCATTGTACTAAGGAAAGGAACACCAAAAAACATTCACTCAAACGTTCAAATTCAACAATTAAAAGTGTTAAGAAATAATTATAACAGAAAGCAATAAGATGAGTAAAATATATTTTTCAAATTATGCTGCTCTGCACATCAGAGACGGCCCCTTTAAACCATCATTTTGTCGTTTTTTAATGATAATTCGAAAACTACTTAAAAGATAAATTTGAAATTGCGAAAAAATCCCATAAAGCAGGACATAATAAATGTAAATCTATCGCACACAGAACAAACTGTTAAACTAAAATAAAACCCTAATTTCCTTTAACTAAAATAAATAACGTTGTTTACATAATAGTTTTCTTTTCTCTACTTTACTACTACCCTAAAACCTTAACCCCAAAATCTTGAACTGCCCTAGACCTAAAAAAAACTACCCGTGTTCCACTAACCTTCACTTTCTTAAATAGTTTTAGTTTCTTCCCACAAATTCCTTAGACAATATTCCTTTTTATTAAAGAAAGGAACACCGGAAGTCATTCAATTAAATTTCAACAATTAAAAGAGTATTACGAAATAATTACAACAGAAAACATTCATTCTTAAATAAATAAATAAATAAATAAATAAAACCTTAATTTTCTTTAACTAAAACAAATAACATTGTTTACTTAATACTTTCTTTTCCCCTACTATACTTACTAACCTAAACGCTTAATCCAAAAATCTTGAACTACTGTCCTAGACCTAAAACAACTACCCCTGAACCCCTGATCCCCTAACCTTCGCTTTTCTTGAACAGTTCTACTTTCTTCCCATGAATTCCTGCCCTATTATACTAAGGAACGAAATATCGGAGGCCATTCATTCAAACATTCAATTTCGACAATTATAAAGATGTTAAGAAATAATTATAACAGAAAACTATCATTCTGATTTAAGAAAACAATAAAATAAAATGAAATCTTAAATTTTAACTAAAATAAATAACGCTGTTTACATAATAGTTTTCTTCCCCCTACTTTACCTTACTACCCTAAACCCTTAATCCCAAAATCTTGAACTACTGCCCTAGACCTAAAAAAAATTACCCCTGATCCACTAACCTTCCCTTTTCTTAAACAGTTTTACTTTCTTCCCATGAATTTCTTAGACTTTATTCTATTGTACTAAAGAAAGGAACAACGGAGGGCATTCACTCAAACTTTCAAGTTCACGGACCCCAGGTTCCCGACCTCCAATACCTTCACTGAATTTCCCACTCTTTTGAATCCCCTTTTGTCACCCGAAGTTCCGTTACTTGCTGAGGCTGAACCCCCCTTAACATTTGATACCCCCTCAAATCTGAGGTTTTTAACCCTATACTTCCAAACGTGTATGGTTTGGCTCTCTCATTTTAGTTAAAGTTGCATGTGGTTGCGTATATAGCTGTGTGTTTTTAGTGCATTGGACTTGTTTTGTGGACAAATATTCCTAATAATTACAGGTATGTAAAATATTTATTGTTAATGTATTGTCTTTAGGCAGAAGGTAAGGTTGTTGCAAAAGTTTTATCAATAACTTCTTTCTCCTCTCACAAGTACCTATTATTTGAAGAATCACACTTTGTTTACAAACATTGATTTATAAACATGGATTGTTTATTGCAATTTTTAATTACTTAATGCAAAATATATTAAAAAATAGTTAATAGCCATCGCCCCCCCCCCCCCAAAAAAAAAAAAAAAAAAATTGAAAACATATCTAAAAATTATAGTTTTTAGGCTTAAGATAAAATTGTTGGAAACATTTTCTTAATAACTTCTTTCTCCTGACACAAATATTTATTATTTGAAGAATCACTCTTTGTTTACAAACATTGATTTTTAAACATGGACTGAATATTGTAATGTTAAAATTTTTAATTCAAACTATATTAAAAAGTAGTTAATACCCTTTTCCACCCCCCCCAAAAATATTTATATACAATAAATACTATAAATTTTGTTGCACATGACAAATTTATATTGTTACAACAGGTGGCTGTTAAAGGATATAGACGAGCAAATCAATATGTAAAATTGAATTGAACTATTTATTATAATGTTTAAACTCATGATTCAGTTTGTATTAAAAAATGTTAAATATCAGAAACAAAATTCCCCACAATTTATTACTTATAGCAATTGCATTTGTTACGACACGTGACTTCGAAATACAAACATATTGTGTAACAACTACGACAAACAAAAACTGCGTGTTAATGAACTACATTGTAAGCTTGTGGGCACTGACCTACTGAAATATACGAGCCATATTCAACGAACTCTATTAGCAGGAATAAATTGAAAGAATAAAATTATATATATACCATATTTAAAAACAAATTATGTATTTATTATTAAACTTTAAAACTTTAATAAATTTTTATTATTCATTTTTAAATATATATTGTTAAAAACAGAGCACAAAATAGCGACTTATATTTTTAACCTTTGTTCTCTTGATATTTTATATTAAAGATATAGGCAACTTTCATCAACTATTCTTTTAATATTTTCTTAACCCTTTAGTGCGCAGCTTTGCATATAAGCAAACAGCAGTGTTTTGAATTTAATAGATCTTTTTTATTCGTATATACCTAATTCACACCAGAAAATTAAAATAGCAATATTTTCTTTAATTAATAACAGACATTCCGTATTTAAATAAAGCGAAATTAACCATTGAAACTTTCTGGTGTTAAGTATGATTCTCTGAACTACGTAATTTCTAGAATGTATTCTATCATGGGAATTAAAGGGTTCAATGTTAAGTTTTATAAAATAAATAATTATATAAAATAAGGTATTTGAAGACATACTTATTAAAACATTTACTAATTTGCAATATTTCAGCGTAAAATAGCCACACGATAGTAGTTTTTACTTGTATTGCACATGTGCAACAGAAGAAAAGATTGATGTATTATATGAAAAATGTATCTCAGATTTTTTTTCATTATTTTTCCTGTGTAATAAGCCTTTCAGAGAATCATATATAATTTTTTCGAAACAAAATAAAAAATCGCGCATTTAAGGGTTAAGAAATAAATATACAAATGCTGATGGGAATTTGTTTTTAATGGACTACAACATGCTTTAGTATGCACTAACCTCCCGAAGTATATGTGAGGTATATTCGAAGAATTCTTAGTAGATTGAATAAATTGCATGAGTAAAATTACAAATAAAAAGCATGATATATATTTACCATAAAGTTTTAAACTTTCGAAATTTTCATTATTTATTTGAAAAAAAAAAATATTTCATAGCAGAACACAAATTATTTGCTTATATTTTAAAACTTCGTTTTATTGGTATTTTATATTAATGATATAAACAACTGCCATCAAATATTTGACAAGTATCATTCTTAGGAATGAATATACAAATATTGATGACAGTTTTTTGTTAATTAACTTTTGAATTTTTTAAAATGTTGATGGGAAGTTGTTGTTAGTGAACTTTAATACGCTTTTGTGTCACTGACCTCCCGTAATATGTGAGGCACATTCGACGAATTCAATTAGCATGAATAAGTCGTATGAATAAAAATATAAATAAAAAACATATTACATTGAAACATTGAAACATTAAGATTCCAATACTTTTTACAATTTATATAAAATATATTTTGTTAAAATCTGAATACTAATTAATTACACATATTTTTAATCTTTGTTTTGTTGATATTTTATATTAACGATATAAACAACTCTCATGTAATATGTTTTAAAAATCTTCTTTAATATGAATATACAAATGTTGCTGAGAATTTTTTGTTAATGAGCTTTGAAATTTGTAGTTGTTGTTAATGAACGTCAATCAACTTTTTGTGGACACTGACCTCCCGAAATATTTAAGTCATATTCGACAAATTCTAGTAGCTTGAATAAAGTATATGAAAGAAATAATAAATTTAAAACATAGTATATATATTTACCATGAAAATTGAAAATTTCAATGTTTGTTATTATTTATTTTAAAATATATTTTGTTGATATCAGAACACGATTTATTTGCTTATATTTTAAACCTTTGTTACATTGATATTTTATATTAAAGAAACAAACAACTTTTATTGAATATTTTTAAATACCTTCTTTAAAATAAATGTACAAATTTTAATAAGAGTTTTTAGTTAATGAACTTTTTTTTTTTTTTTAAATGTTGATGAGAATTTGTTAATGAAGATCAATATACTTTTGTGGGCAATGACCTCCTGAAATACATGAGGCACATTTAAAGAATTTTCATAGCTTAAATAAATTATATGAATAAAATTATTAACATATTTTAAATGAAATTTTGAAATTTCAATAATTTTAACTAATTGTTTTCAAAAATATTTTGTTGAAAACAGAACACTAATTACTACTCATATTTGTTATACTTGTTTCTCATTTTATTAATAAATTAGAATAATGATGTAAGTAACTTTCATCAAATATTTCTTAATTATCTTCTTAAAAAATGAATACACGATTAATAAAATAATAGAAATATTTTTAAGAATTTATTTTGGGTGAATATTGAATTTTTAAGTATAAATGAATTATCGATTTTATTTATTGTGGTGTAATGTTAGATTACAATTCTTATACGAACCAAAAACAACATTTTTGACGAGGAAAACTTTTTTATTTACGAATTTGTTACAAACGTAAAATTCATTTTCTTCAACGAAGTCACTTGTCTTTTTGTTTTTCCTTGTGAACTGCGCATGCTCCAGGAGAGGTATCTCATCAACACTGCATTCTGTGTGCTTTTTCTTATTATATTAAAAATAATTAAAATGATACTATATTTATAAAAAATATAAAAGAATATGTTTAGATTTGTTGTGCTTAATTAAAATATGGTTTATACAGCTGTAAATCCTTGTTTTTTTTTTTGTTTTTTTTTCATATTAGGTTTTCTTCAAGATGGATTGTTGCAAAGGATTTTAATGATAAATATTTTATTTTTCGTGTTTTACAGAAAATTGAAAATTGAAAAATGCAAAATGTGTTTAAAGGAATATTTTTTATGGATTTTTGTGCATTGATGGGGTGCTACTGCCCAGGTTCTAAAGAAATAAAATTTCTGACACTATATTCCTCCTTGAAATGGTTGGGGCAGAGAGAAGCAAGTGCATTTTTCGTCATTTATTTTTATTTTATTTTTTAAATTTGAATGAGGGGGAGGGAGGGTTGATAGACAAAAGAGTATTCTTGAAAATCTTTTGCATTCTATATTACAATGGAATAAATATGAAATAACTCAAATAAAAAAAATACATATTTATGACGTATATTTGTTATTTAAAATATACATTTACAGATACTGACCTCCTGAAATAGAAGAAGCACATTTAACGAATTTTGATAGCTTTATATAAATTGTCTGAATAAAATTACTAATAGAAGACATAATATATTTTCTAGGAAATTTAAAAATTTCAATAATTTTTACTATTTATTTTTGAAAATATTTTGTTAAAAAAAACCCCACAAATTAACTACTCACATTTTTTATACTTGTTCCAATGCTTTATAAGCACATGGGATGACGACGTTTTAATATACAGTGGACTTGCGGTAATTCGAACTCGGCAAATTCGAACTTTCAGTTAATTCGAACTAATCTGAAATTCTGGAAAACCTTGCTTTAGAACTATTGCTAAATGTAGTTCGTTAATTCGAACTTTTTCTTTATCACACCGATTAATTTGAACTAAAAAACAATTATCTTCATTAAAAATATATATATGCGATGAAAAAGGCTAATGAATTGACAAGTTTCATGAATAATGAAGATTTAAATTAAGGTTTATTTGCTCTGTTTAAAGAAAGACTGAATATTTCTTATTAAATTATATGAGGTGAAAACAATGATTTAAAAAGACGTTTGCTGCACCTATATCAGAAATTTGTAGAGTTTTTCTTCTAACTTCTCTCTTTTTATCTAGCAAAAGATAACATTTCTGAAAACAAGTTTGCACATTTCCATAAACTTTTACCAAACAAAACATTCAATTTCAAAGGAAATGTTTTACAAGAGATAAAAACAACAGATAAATAATTACTATTTTGGTTCTGTTCTGAAATGGTTGGTAGTGAAAAAAAGCTACAAGTTGATTATGATAATTGTAATTTTAGTTTTCTATATGGTAGACCACAAATAGTAGTTAGTAGTGCTTAAAATATTTCTAGTGATGTTAGAACAGTTATAGCTGTATAAACAGTTGATATTGCAAAAGTATGTAAAATAATTTCATCCATTGAGGATGCATTATTATTATTACTATTATTATTATTATTATTATTATTATTATTATGTCCATAGATCCTGCTATACTATTTGAAAAATATTTTAAGCTGCTCAAATTTATAGTTGCTGCTTTCCATATATTTTCCAAATTACATTAATAATAATTATATTAATAATTAATTTTTCATTTGTATAGCTAAGTGCATAAAATAAACAGATGTCTATTTATAGGTTCACTCTTATAGAAGTAATTAATCTTTTAAAAAATACTGTTAGTATCTGTATTTGAAACCAATTTTTGAGGCATAACAATGATGAAATGATATCTATCTATTGGGAATGGGCTATTGCTTAAAATATATGAAATTTTTAGGAAAATAGAAAATGCTATTCTAGTCTTAGGCACCCGAATTCTTCAAACAAATAAGCATGCAAAAGTGTGTGTGAATATGTCCGAAACATTCACGATACTAAATGAAGGAAAATAAAATGTTAAGGACAACTGCATTCAAATATTCGTGATTAGATAGCAATATCGATATGAATGAGTTGAGAAAAACCACTACGTTTGCTATATACGTGCATTCTTATAGGAAACATAAATACTGAATAGATCTTAATGTAGCAATGCAAAACGCAAATGTACCACTAAGGGGTGAAGTTGTGACATTATATTGTGATAAAGTTCCACTGGTAAAGTGCTCATATCAGAAGTCGGCCACCATTTGCCAGTGTTGTACCGAATCAATATTACAAAGTCTCTTCGTATGCTAAACCGATTCTACTAAATTTTTGTATACCTGCAAAGCACATTACTTCATTACTTTTATCAAGACTACATATATTTTATTGTAAAATAATAAAACTAAAAATGTTTACTCACAGTTACTTATGCTAATTACTAGCCGGCGTGATAAGTTTGATAAATGGGGCAGATGTGATCAATACAAAATAATTTGAATAGTAAAAATAATGTAAATGACAATAAAAAAGTAATGATAATTTTATTATTATCGTAAATTACTGAATATTTGTAATGAAAGGCTAAGATGAACTGGAGAATAAAAGTCAGAAGCTTTACACTGTAAAAAACAACAGGCTATAATACAGAAATACTACTGGCAATCTATACGCCAGTACTATTTCCGTATTTTAACGGAACTTTTTCCCGGTAAATAACAGAAAATTTTCCGTTTTTTTGGAATTTAACGGAAATTTTTCTGTAATTTACCGGGAAAAAGTTCCGTTAAAATACGGAAATAGTACTGGCGTCTAGATTGCCAGTAGTATTTCCGTTTTTTAGTCCGTTTTTTTTTTTTTTTTTTTTTTTCTACAGTGTAGAATAGATGAACCTATTTGAAAGAAGTAAAAAAAAAAAAAAAAAAAAAAAAAAAGATAAATTCACCACTGCAGAAATAGATGCCACTTAAAATACGTCCGTTTGGTACGCGCTCCGTAATATGTCGACTTCTGATTCATATCACACATGTTACAAATAAATGCTATGAAATTGATAATGAAATCTTCTTATGGCGTAAACCACTTGAGATACTACCCAATTAGAACAAATCGTTGGCCCACAGAGGTAGTTTGCGGAAACCAATGGGAAATGATAGGGTTATTATGACAACAATAAGCGAATAGAGGTCCTTCCAATGCCAACCAAAAATATTTCAATCGAGCAATATCAAATTGTTCGGATATCTGAGAAGCTAATGGTTGGCTACTGCTGGGCTTATGTCGGCAAGTGGTTCATTGGCCATTTTACGAAAACGAGGGCATTTTTTACCATCCGACAACGTGAGAAACAATTAACCAGCAATTAGCTAACGCCCAAATACAAAATTGTTGTATACTGTTGTGTCCACATTGTACACAGTTTGTTGGCCCAAACTTCGCAGTTTATAGAAACCATTGGGAAATGGTGAGGTAGGGAATAATAGGTTTTACAAATGGTAAGTGCAGCGATCCTTCTAATTTGGAACATGTCTGAGCAGAAAATGGGTGGACTACTGTTGGGCCTTCGTTGGCAAATGGTTAGTTGGCTGACGGTATGGCAAGGTGGCCATTTCTTACTCTAGGCCAACGCGGAATGACAATCAGCAAACAGTTTGTCAACGTTGTCCCAGCCATTTTTTGCTACTTGGCTGTTATTCCAGCAATTTTTTGCTACTTAGGTATGAAAAAAAAATGTGAAATATCACATTATAAATAACAGATATATAAATTCTACTTTTCCTTTATTAACTGTACTCGTATAATATTACTTCATTTCTATTTTGTTTTAATGAAAAAAAAAATGTATAAAACATTGAAAACTTATAATAGAATGGAAAAATTTAATATTCATGAATCTGTATATATTATATGTGTAAACATTACACATCTAGAGTCAAGTGAGACTTGTTTCACGAATATTGTTAAAACAGACGAACTTACGAATTACAAGAGAAACAAAATATGTAAAGCTGAATTTATTATAAAAATGCTTTGTTTTACATTATGTTTGTAAAGTATTTAAGGAATTTTAGATTAAAAATATAACAATAAATATTCAGAAATTTAAATACTGTTTAATTTTAAATTACATATTATATAATTCCCATAAGCTATTATTATAAAAATACCTTAAACTGTTAAAAATAAATTATTGTTAAAATAATATTCTAGTGATAAAATAAAATAAATTATATCACACATAAAAATATGTTTATCTGATATTTAATGTTTTGTTAGATATAAAATTTTACATTCTTTATTTTTTATTTTTTAAATTCTCATTTTATTATATTAATTAGAAGTAAATGTTAGAGCCAAAAATTTTAAAATACATACTTTGATTTCATATACTCATATTATTTTGTCATAAAATATCAACAAATTTCTTTTACTGAGTAACCAGCTCACTACAATAATATTTGTCTAATGATTCAGCATAAAGTTTTGTCATATTAGCAATTGTGAAATATTATATTATTAACAAAAAAAAAAAAATACTAAAGTTTATTTAAATCATGTAAACGTTCAAAAATGATGGTGGCTTTTACCGACTCTCTCACTTAAATGCATAGTGCATTTATTGTATAAAAAGATGTATTTTTTAATGAACGGTAAATGTTGAAACAAAAATTGGATAAAAAGTCCTCCAAAAGTTAAGGTATAGACAACATATCGAAAAGCATTTTTACATGTAAACTCTTCAAAATTTAAAATGTATTCTTTTGTAAAAGATATATGTTAAATTATTTTTAATAAATTTTTAGGCAGATTAAGTAAAGGTATACTTAAATTAATTTTTATATAGGGTGACTTACCTTATCACTACCCGATAGCCAATGGCAAAACTGTTAATTTTAAAAATATACTTCTAATCTCAAATATGTATCAAAGAAGTGTTTCAAAGTGTTTGGTTCAAAGTATCCTTCATCATCTTAGATGTTATTTAAGTCAAAATAAGAATTTGGATAAAAGTTACGAAATTACAATTTTTAAAGTATAAGGTCCTATAAGTTATACCTAGAAAAACTTTTCCATGCTCATATAAATAAAATAGTAAATTCCATTTTTACACGACCACAGCTTACCGAGTTCTGAGACTTTAAAGTTTATGAATTTTTTGGAGTTTAGCGTCACTAAAAGTCACTTAAGGTATAGACAACATATCGAAAAGCATTTTTACATGTAAACTCTTCAAAATTTAAAATGTATTCTTTTGTAAAAGATATATGTTAAATTATTTTTAATAAATTTTTAGGCAGATTAAGTAAAGGTATACTTAAATTAATTTTTATATAGGGTGACTTACCTTATCACTACCCGATAGCCAATGGCAAAACTGTTAATTTTAAAAATATACTTCTAATCTCAAATATGTATCAAAGAAGTGTTTCAAAGTGTTTGGTTCAAAGTATCCTTCATCATCTTAGATGTTATTTAAGTCAAAATAAGAATTTGGATAAAAGTTACGAAATTACAATTTTTAAAGTATAAGGTCCTATAAGTTATACCTAGAAAAACTTTTCCATGCTCATATAAATAAAATAGTAAATTCCATTTTTACACGACCACAGCTTACCGAGTTCTGAGACTTTAAAGTTTATGAATTTTTTGGAGTTTAGCATCACTAAAAGTCACTTAAGGTATACAACATATCGAAAAGCATTTTTACATGTAAACTCTTCAAAATTTAAAATGTATTCTTTTGTAAAAGATATATGTTAAATTATTTTTAATAAATTTTTAGGCAGATTAAGTAAAGGTATACTTAAATTAATTTTTATATAGGGTGACTTACCTTATCACTACCCGATAGCCAATGGCAAAACTGTTAATTTTAAAAATATACTTCTAATCTCAAATATGTATCAAAGAAGTGTTTCAAAGTGTTTGGTTCAAAGTATCCTTCATCATCTTAGATGTTATTTAAGTCAAAATAAGAATTTGGATAAAAGTTACGAAATTACAATTTTTAAAGTATAAGGTCCTATAAGTTATACCTAGAAAAACTTTTCCATGCTCATATAAATAAAATAGTAAATTCCATTTTTACACGACCACAGCTTACCGAGTTCTGAGACTTTAAAGTTTATGAATTTTTTGGAGTTTAGCGTCACTAAAAACGAAATGACACGTTTTTAACGCTAGAAAATGCTGAAAATTAATTTGCACTCATTGATAATTTTTTTGAACGAGGAAGGGTTATAAAGCCCCGACTGAAGTTCATTATCTGTTATAAAATTAAATATATTTTTTGTATTTAAATTTAGCGTTAAAAACATGAATTTTTCACTTATTCCACTCTTAATTACGAAAAAAAAACATTCTTGATGTGCTAACAATAACAGGCAAAAAAGAAAAAAAAAAAACATATTACAACAAAGACTTCACGCGTTTTGTTACTTTTAATTTTATAAATTTTTAGCATTTTCTGACACAAAATTTTTCTGTTTTTAATACTTGAAAGCGCTAATTTTTTTTGCTACAAATTCTTGTGAAATAGGCCATAATTTAGAAATCCTTATATGAAAAGTACATAAATTATATATGTATATACATACAGGGTGTCCCGAAAGGTCATGTACAATCTTTAAGAGGTGATAGAGCACACTACAACAAATATTTTTTTTTTATATAAAAAACAGGCCAGAGTCACAATTATTTATGTAGTAAAAAATGAAGGGTATCTCACTCCAGGCAGAGCAGCATATCCAGCCATAAATTTAAAACGATGAAGAAAATTAATCGAAATATTCAACAGAATAAGATAGTATAAGATATAAGACAGAGAAAGATTCAACAGATAGTTTGTGCAAAATGCGACACTGACACGGGAAGTGACTGCAGGTCAATAACATTACATGCACTGTAAGCTAATATACTCCGAACTACGGAACGTCTAGATCAGTATTGTTTGGTCGCAAAGCGCGATCATTTCCAACAATTTTTGGGACGTTATCATTTTTGTGAAAACACAGTGTATGTCTCTTGAATATATTGTTATTGAATACTTATCATTGTTACACTTATGTACGAAAACACTAGTTGAGCTTAGAGCGAGATAATCTGTGTGTATGACTCAATACGTGGATTTTGATCCTGGCCTCCTATATATAAATTTTTTGTTGCAGTGTCCTCTAACACCTCACACAGTTTGCATACAACCTTTCGAGACACCTTGTATATATATATATGTATACATACAGGGTGTTGCTGAATTCAACCGACAAATTCAGAGAGGTGATAGTAGGCATCAAGAGAATGAAAAATTACTACCATAGAACATGGGGTTGCAAAACACGTATTTAATCAAAAATATAGGGTGGCCTACCAAGTGGTAGAAGTTTCCAGCATATGCGCCAACAGTATGCTGCTGTTGCTCCACATTTTGGACTGCGATTTACGGTAACATCGATTGCATGAGCTCCCTGCTTTTCCAGAACTTTTCGTGATGTTATAAAATTTCACAAAAAAACGAGGTACATATCATTGCATTTTCATTGCAATGTTTTTATTTTTCTCAAATTTTTTATCATTCTACCTAAGTTTAGTTAGGATGAAACATCCTGTATTTGTGACTAAATAAGTGGTTTGCGACCCCATGCTCTATGGCAATTTTTCATCCTCTTGATACCTACAACACACCTCTGAATTTGCCAGTAGAATTCGGCAACACCTTGTGTGTGTATAAGTGTAGCTCACATGTTAAAATAGTCTTAACTATGTTTTCCATCCTGATATGCTGTAGTTTTGACTCCTAGTATGTAATTCAGGTATTGTGCTCTAGTAATTTTTAATATCCTGTATGAGGTGTCTCTTTCTTTAGATTTCTTAGATTTTTATTATCTATTTTCTGTAATGTTTGCGTTATAAGGAGCTAAATTTTGTCATTTTAGGCTTAATGCCGACAAAATTGTATGAAATAACGCATCTTCTATGAATGAACTCACAAGCTCCTCTGACTATTCTCTGAGTCATTCATATTTTCTTATTTTACATACAGGTTTCCTATGTTCATTTCTAAATCATCTTCAGAACTTTATCAATTTCTTCATATATTTGTGATTTCGAATTTATTATATATATATATATATATACAGATGTACATTGTTTGATTGTGTTTTGTTAAAAAATATATCCACCTTTATAGAGACAACAGCCTGCCGCTATAGGTCTTAGAGAACACCCCCCCCCCCCCCTTCAAAGTTCAAAGTATCCACCTTTATAAGACATTGTTTCAAATATTGTTATTGTTACTACATCATTTTTTTCTTTATCTAATAATAATAATAAAGAAAACGCACATTATCTGTGTATAAACGCCTTTTCATAGCAGAAAAAGATGGTTAATTAATGCTTTTGTCCAGTGAATATTTAAAATGAATTATTATTTTACTTCTATTTTTATTTTTTTTACGTTTCCAGTAGGCCATTTTCTTTGTTTTTTCTAACTCGGATTATAAGGAAAGAAGTATATTACAAGAATCTAAAATCATTAGTTTCATTTAATTAAATAACTTATAATATTAAAGAAGTCAACTTTATATCTATTCAAATAAAAGTATCTACTCTAATACTAAGATTGCCAAAAACAGGTGCGTGTGTGTGCATGCGTGAAAGGGGTGGAGGGAAGGGGGAATGCAGAATATTTTCCTTGAAATTTACACTATCAAACCCAATTAAATTTAAATTACTCTTAAATGCTTGTAAATATATATATATATATTATGTACTCTTTTTCGCTTTTGATTTTTGTTTTTCTTCCATTATTTTCCCTGTAAACATTATATACAATTCGAATTCAATGTATAATGAGAATAAATATATTTCGTTAGCATTCTTTTTTTTCTATTTAAATGAAAGGTTTTATTTCAATGCGTTAAATTTTACATTTATTATTATTATTTTCCAAAATATAAATCACGCAGCTCTTTATAAAAATTTCCGATGTAATTTTATTAATTTTAGTTTTTTAATAAAATTATACACGTATAAATGTACACACACATATTTGTTTTCATTTTGAAAACGGAAAGAGTTTAAAACATTGCCTTAAAAAAATAATAATAAATGCTTTCACTTTCAAAAGAAAGTAACTATTTAATCATGCGTATTAAATAATTTTCATCCGAAATTCAAAATATTTTAACATAAATGAAATTATTATTATTTATTTATTTATTTTTACTTATTGTTAGCTTAACTTTTGAACATTCACAATGTATAATATGTTTGTTTATTTTTTAAAACACGCAATATTTTTATACTTAAGTAGATACTTCTTTAACCCTTTATATACCGAATTATAAATCAAAAATTTGCTTCTCTTCAATAATTATCTTCGTTAATGTCTGAAGATATCCAAAACAACTTATATAATAACAATTTGATTTTTAGATAGACTTTAAATAAAACTGATTTAATCAATCGGTAGTCACAGGGTTTTTTTTTTTTTTTTTTGAAAATATTTACAAGAATAATCAGATTAATTAACAAAGAGTACTGTTATGGAAACCTCACATTTCTTACAAGAACAATGTAAATAAATGTATTGTGATCCTATCTGTAACTGAGAGGTGTTTTGTAAGTTTCAAATTTTTCGTAAAACAATTTTTAATAAGGTAAAAGCTAAATCCATGTAAATGGTTGAGAAAATAACCACGTTAGCTTAAATTTTAATCGTTCATAATGAAATATGTTTGTTTATTTTTTAAAACACACAATATTTTTATACTTAAGTAGATGCTTCTTTAACCCTTTATATCCCGAATTATAAATCATAAATTTGCTCCTCGTAAATAACTATCTTCGATAATGTCTGAAGATATCCAAAACAACTTATATAATAACAATTTGATTTTTAGATAGACTTTAAATAAAACTGATTTAATCAATCGGTAGTTAGAGCTTTTTTTTTTTTTTTTTTTTTTTTTTTTTTTTTTTTTTTTTTTTTGTAAAATATTTACAAGAATAAGTAGATTAATTAACAAAAAGTACTGTTATGAAAACCTCACAATTATTACAAGAACAATGTAAATAAATGTATTGTGATCCTATCTGTAATTGAGAAGTGCTTTGTAAGTTAAAAATTTTTCGTAAAACAATTTTTAATAAGGGTAAAGCTAAATCCCTGTAAATGTTTGAGAAAATAACTACATTAGCTTAACTTTTAATCGTTCACAATGAAATATGTTTGTTTATTTTTTAAAACACGAAATATTTTTATACTTAAGTAGATGCTTCTTTAACCCTTTATATCCCGAATTATAAGTCATAAATTTGCTTCTCTTCAATAATTATCTTCATTTATGTCTGAAGATATCGAAAACAACTTATATAATAACAATTTGATTTTTAGATAGATTTTAAATAAAACTGATTTAATCAATCCGTAATTAGAGGGGTTTTTTTTTGTTAAATATTTACGAGAATAATTCAATTAATTAACAAAAAATACTGTTATAGAAACCTCACAATTCCTACAAGAACAATGTAAATAAATGTATTGTGATCCTATCTGTGACTGACAAGTGTTTTGTAGTTACAAATTTCACGTAAAACATTTTTTAAACCTTTATGTACTGAACTATGAATTCATGAAAATTTTTTCTTCTAAAGCATTTTTCGTGAATTTTTGAAACTACATTAGAAAATGTACATATAAATTTTAGAAGGATTGGAGAATTTAGGATGACTAATTTAATCTGAATTTATTAGGATTTTGCGCGATATTTATAACCCCACTCAAATCATTTATTTTAAATATTTTTCTTAGCATTTTGTAGAATTAGGAAATGTACAAATATATTGTTCTTGCAATAGAAATATAGAAATATTTCCGAATTGAAAAATTCCCAATCTTCTGCCCCCATCGCCAAGAAAGCTGAAAAGATGCAATGGCAAAAGAAATCATCCTTTAAAAATATTTTTGTTTTGTGTAACCAATAATGTTTTTGGAACAAGATAACGTAATGAATCTATAACTCATCTAAACTGTATTACTACTAATCGATGTATTAAATGAATTTTATAACAAGTTATTTTAATGATACTTATAAGTATCGTCAGTAGATAAAGGTTTAATAGGAAAAAAGCTAAATCCATGTAAATGGTTGAGAAAATAACCACATTGAAAACTACTTGACTGTTTCGCTGTGCTGACTGAATGTAATCCAGCAAAGTATTTTGCATAAAAAGTACCATATATTTTTATTAGTAGACCGATTAAATAAATTTTACATTGCATTTTCTTTAATGAAACTTAAAAGTTCCGTCGGAGTATAAAGGGTTAATCTCGAAATCAGAATAATGCTCTAATTACTCATATTTTCGTTCCGACACACTTAAAATTACATCATATATCACCGGAGAAAATATTTTTTTTGAAATGGATATTTTAACTGACTAGTAAATTTAGGTTTGCATAATGTGCACTCAAAATATTATCCCTCTAAGATATTAATTTTATTATTCGTAACCTAGAATAATACGATAGGAAATTTAATCTATTTAACCAAGATTGCCAAATTTGTCGAATTCTTATTCAGAAATTCTCGATTTTTAATAGAAATTATGAATAGTTATTTTTGCTTTATGTAATGACACACATTCCGTGAAAAGTACTATTCAAATTTCTGGTATGAATTCGGAATTTCTGAATAAAAAATCTTCCAGATTTGGAAATTCTGCCTTTAACCCTTTCGGAACTGATGATATTTAACACTATCAGTCAATTTAAATTGACTGTTATTTTGTCTTAAAAATTATTTTTGTTATTACTTGCATGTAGTAATGACAGAATATGTCAGGAAAGGCAAACCCTTTACAAAGTTATTTTTGCTTTATGTAATGACACACATTCCGTGAAAATTACTATTCAAATTTCTGGTATGAATTCGGAATTTCTGAGTAAAAAATCTTCCAGATTTGGAAATTCTGTCTTTAACCCTTTGGGAACTAATGATATTTAACACTATCAGTCAATTTAAATTGACTGTTATTTTGTCTTAAAAATTATTTTTGTTATTACTTGCATGTAATAATGACATAATATATCAGGAAAGGCAAACATGCATGCCACAAGTCCAATTGCCTCCTTTTTCTCAGAAAAATATTTTTCATCTTAATTAATGAAAGAAATTATGAGGAAGAGAACTATTCAGGAAAAGTAGTGGCAATTGGCATTCTGGCACGTGGGTTTGCCGTTCTTGGTCTATACACTGTATTAAAAAAACCTGTAATTAAAAAAAAAATCTGTATTTTTTTACAGAAAAAACTGTTTTAAAGAAAAAAACAGATATTTTTCTGTAAAAAAAAATGGATTTTGTAATTTTTACAAAAAAAATTCTGTATTTTGTACAGAAAAAAAAAATGTTTTAAGAAAAAATTACAGATATTTTCAGTAAATTAAACGGTTTTCTACTGGCGCCAAATTTACAGTTTTTGCTGTCAGTCTGATATATATATATATTTTTACAGGGAATGACTTCATTTACGTTGCAGCATCTATAATAATTTAGTAATAAAACGAAAATAAAACTTTTGCTTAACCCTTAAATGCATAGTGATGCATATCTACATCTCATTTTACTTAATTCTTAGCAAACAGTATATTTATATAGAAATATTAATCCTGTAAAAATTACAAAAATATAAAGTGAAAAGTCTATCCTAAAATTTCTGGTGTCTAATCTTTAATATAGGAGTAAAAAACATAATGATACAAAAATAATGTATGCATTTAAGGGTTAAGTTTTACGAAATAAAAAATTATATAAAATAAGATATTTAGATTCATACTTATTAAAATATTTACTAATTTGCAATATTTTAGTTTTTACTTGTATTGCAGATGTGCAACATGAGAAAATGTTGACGTATTATACAAAAAATATATCTGATTTTTTTTTCATTATTTTTCCTGTATTATAAATCTTTCAGAGAATCATATATAATTTTTTCGAAAAAAATAATCTTTCATTTAAGTGTTAAATCTGTTTGCCCTGTTTTTGGTTCATCATTTAAATCGTTGTTTCGAACTTTAAATTTAAAATAGTTGTTTCTTCTCTGAACCAATAACTTGTACAAAAAAAAAAAAAAAAAAAAAAAAAAAAAACACTGAAAATTATTAAGTATATTCAAATTTCTGTACTGTAAAGTGTCTAAATGAAACAATTATGTAAATTACTTGCCCGACTGTTTTTTTTTCTTTTAAGTTAACTTGCAAAGTCAGATGAAAATAATATTTATTTTATAAGAGAAATAAAAAACGGTGCTACCATTCATTGATGTTGCTTTAAAATACAAATATTCAGCTTATTTAGAAATGTAAACGAAATCACAAAAATATATAAATAAAAAATAATATATCCCTTTTCTGTATGACTTAAAGAAAAAAGAAAGTGAATCTCAGGATTGATCTGGTGATATTCGACACATCTTATACTTTATACGTATTTTCGGTAACAGCCTAGCGTAAGTGTTTGACTATTGAAAATCTTATCAAATATAAAAGAAATACATTAATACTAAAATTTGTTCTACTAGCATGAAAAATTTAATATATCATCCATCTCTGATTCTCTCAAAATGATACTTAGTATATGGAATATAAATATAAAACGTCCTGAATAAGAATAATTAAATTATTAAAACTAAATTTTATTTCTTTTCTGTTGTTTTAAGAAATTGAGAGTATAAATTCCTAAACTATATTTAAAAATGAAAATTAAATAATGCAAAAGTATTTTTTCATTTTTTTTTATAAGAACGAGAATATAAGCTAGTTTATATATAATTTTATTTTATACAAACAAACATAATGATATTGATTTAAGTTAACTGAAACAAAGCAGTTTTTGGGGAAAGTCAACGGATTAAAATTTATACGATTTTGCGTGTAAAATAATAAATAAATAAATAAATATCTAAAAAAAATTGAAATTTTAATTCTATCAAGGATAAGAAAAAAATTCTTAGACAATTTTATATTTTCAAACCTTCAAATTTGAAATCCGATATATCGTTCACGGAAATATGAAATTTATTTGTGTATAGTTTACCTTTACCTTTTTTTTTTTTTTTTTTTTTTTTTTTTTTTTTTTTTTTTTACAAAAAATGCATAATTCTGTTAATTTATATTATACATATATAGTCCAATTTAAAAACTTTAAGAAGAAAAGAATATTTCATAATAAAAAAGATTTGGAACTTTAATTCTACAACGATATCAATAATATACATGTATAGGACCTGATGAATCTGCCTTGGCTCTACAAATTTCCATTATTCCTTTTATTCTATTTTTACTTTGTTTTTAAAATCCTTGTTGGAAATATTAAGGGGATCAGTTTTATAGTCAATGAATAAAATTCTTTATTATTTATACTTTCACAATTTTTGTTGGTAATTTGTAATGGTTTTCAATGGTTTATATTATATATATATATAAATAACCATTATAAAATATTAGAAATCATCATCTATTTTAAATATATAAATTATAAATTAAGTTTTAAGACAAGATTCAAACATTATAAATTTTAAATTTGGAGCATCAAATTATTAAATGAAGTAATTATAAATGAAGTTTTAAATAAGATTCAAACATTATATATTTTAAATTTGGAAAAAAGATTAATATGAGCAGGAAGTTGAATGCATAAAAAACATTGGAAAATAGAAATATTTGACATATATTGTCAAACATATATATATTATTGAAAAATTTCATGGAATTCCTTTGAAGAACTTTAAAGTTGAAATTAAAAATATTGTTCATGGAATACTAATCATGTATCTTATCAATTATCTTGTACAAATAAATACATTTATGTATAAAGCATCCCGAATATGCATTATTAAATTATTAACACTAAATTTTATATTTTATTGCTCTAATAATTTTAGAACACTTTTATGTATTTTTAAATTATATTTAAGGATAAAAATTATTTTTATCCCTTAAGAATATGAACATGAGTCAGTTCATTTATGTATGATATAATTATATACAAAGCACACAAAATTCTGCTGATTGAAGTTATGCATAAATACTCTTAAAAACTCATTCCGGAATCAGCTAAAATTAACTGAATCGGAGGAGTTTTAGTATTAAAAGTTATACGTTTTTGCATGTAAAAAAATATAATATTTCACAATTAAAAAGAAAAAAAAAAGTTGGAACTTTAATTCTATCACGATAGCTATAAGAAAAAGCAATTTTTTCCTTAGAAAATTTTAATGGAATTTCTTTGCAAACCTTCAAAGTTGAAATTAATAATATCGTTCACGGAATATTCTGTCAATAATCTCTGTTCACTCTCGTTAATAAGTTTGTCCATTACATCTGGGCTCTCACGCGAAAACCTCGTTGAGAAATATAAAACGTGGAGAGAAAATTTCTTCAATGCTACCAAAACTTGGGCCAATTTTATTTTAGTCAATTGATCGACGTGTCTTTTCTGTACATGTCCTTTAATGAGTTTAGGCCATCGAAAATTTTCTCTTTCTTCTAAAAGGCTTCTTTTATGCGTATCATTGACGTAGATTTCTCCATGGAGTTTCCTTAAATCTTTTTCCTTCATATTTTGGATAGAGTAGATAATTTTTTTAAGCATTTTATCACGGCGGAAAGGTTGCTGGTTTATATACTACTTAAGAAATCCATTATATTCACTGGCTGAGTTTGCTGCATGTCATAAATACTTAATGTAATTTTTTGTTTTTGTTGTTATTTCTTTAAAAAGCAGCTGACTTCCGCATCCTGACAGTATTAGTCAAGTTTGCTTTAGTTAGGTGTGAGGCTCCATCTTTTTAAGAATTATATAATTGGCATTATAAAACTTTTATAGTTTGAATTTTCTGCTTTACATTTGTTTAAAGAATATGGGGAAAAGATGTGTAAGGTGAGTAAATTAGCATTAAAGAAAACAAATAGTTGCAGATTAAAATTCCAATATGGGAAATGTTTTAGCTTAGTTATCTGTTTTTTCATTTTCTACTCAAAGCTTTAACCAAATTAATAATGTATTTTAAAAATACTGTATTCCTCAAGTCGAGAAATCATTCAAAAAGTTATTATTTTTATGTTTCCTGGCTTTTCTTAGCTTCGAATATTCGAATATATATATTTCTGCGTGCAAAAATTTGCTAAAACTGATAATTAAATACAGGTAATTCTAATTTAAAATGACAATATTTTGATAATTAACGAAAAATGCGCTTGTAATTATTACTATAATACTTACATATATGGAAACATTTATATAAAAAAAAAAGAATTGAGATGTTTAAAATCTTTTTTTAATGTTTTAATTTGCTTTACATATTGTACACTATAATATATAAATATATAACAAAAAATGAAAAAAGTTTTTTTAAGGATCTTTATTTTTTCCCGCATAACAGCGCGAATTTTTCTGCCATATTCACAGTGTCATTTTCATTCTGTGCTTGAATATTTCAGGTACAGTCCTCTTTCATTATATCGCGCTTTGACATTTCGCTCATTTAGATATACATTCATTTAGATCATTTTAGATCATCATTCATTTTTTTTATCATTTAGATATTCGCTCTTTTTCACACTCTCCTAAGAAGAATAAAAGAAAATTTCTTATATTGTTTTTTGTCATTTTAAATTATCTAAATGTGCATGAAAATAAGTAAGTACAGGTAAGTTTATACTATTAATTTTGTTAAGGAAATTGTAATATTCGCAGAAATATTTTTTTAGACAAATATAAAACATTTATTTTAATGTTATCACACTTCAGTTTTCTGAACAGCCTCGGTTATATCGCGTATACGGATATATTGTGTTTTTCCTTGTCTCCTAAGAAGCGCGAAATAGCAAGAGGCTATATCGATTTTTCGATATATCATTTTAAAGACATTGATATCCAAAAAATGTTGGACAGAAACTATCAATATTTCTATAAATCGCAATATTTTGTTTGTTACTTAATGTTTCAATACGCAGAATGATTAATTTCTGTTTCCGTTATGCAAAGTTTTATTTAAAAAATATTTTAAGCTTTTAACTACATAATTTTAATATTAACGCTGGTCTAAATATAAACTTTGATAATAACTGCCACTCATACGATTTCTTTTTTCTGTAATTGCATTTTAAATCTTAGAACACAGGTAGTTGAGACAAAGTCCAAACAACACCTAAGTTTTTATTTATTTATTTTTATTTTTATTTTTTTTGCTAAAGCATAAAGTTTTGGTAAAATATGTGTCATGTCTTCTCAGATTTCCAAATGTTTTCTTTGTGATTTCTAGCTATAAGTATCGTTAAACACAAAGTTATATCAGAATTCATATTTCCGAAAGTGGTTTAAGGCTCCTGTCCTGCCGGCGAAGACACTCACGAGCTAATGCTAATCCTATGAGGAGGGATTTATCTAATATCTCGTTTGCATTTCGACATTTTTAAATAATTTTTTTTTGTATTGGATATCCGAGGTCCGTTTCTACGTCGCACTTTTTTTACTTTTTCGATTTTGGTCACAGATATTTTTTATAAAGTTACATTCACTTTCAAAACCGATTCTGAAAATGAAAGTGTCATTCTAAAAAATATCTGCAACCAAAATCGAAAAAGTAAAAAAGGTGCGATAATATAGACGGATCTCGGCTATCCAATGCAAAAAAAAAAAAAAAAAAAAAAAATTTAAAATGTCAAAATGCAAACGAGATATTAGGAAAATCCCTCCCCATAGGATTAGCATTAGCTCGTGAGTGCCGTCGTCGACAGGGACAGGAGCCTTAAGATACAGCTGCATAAAGTTATCCAAGCCTCCTGTCTGATACTTTTCATGTTGATGGCTGAATAGTTTCTTACTAGTAATAACGAATCAGATTTTTTAATATTGTTATTTTTTGGTTAAAAATGCTCCGCATTACTAGTGATGACAAAATTTTTTATAATTTCGATATATCGATTTTTCTATATATCATCTTAAAGATATCGATATCCAAAAAATATTGGACAAAAACTATTGATATTTCCATATATCGGAGTATTTTCATTGTTACTTATTGTTTCAATACACACAATGAGTAATTTCTGTTTACGGTTACATTAGTCTTATTACTTGCATTATTTTTATTAGTTACATTACTTTCTGTTTACATTCGTTTTGTTAAATCTATCCAAATACCTCTTTTAAGACCCATATTGCTTCTATAAATTTACTTCTGCAATAATAATAAAAAATTTTATTATACAAACATAAGTACCGCATTAACACATTCGCGCAAAACCCAACTATCTACCTGTCAAATAAGATTCACAAACATAGAGAAAACACAAAACACGCCTATGTATCTTTAACACCTTGCCGAGCATAAGCACCATTTGAGAAGCTGGAAGGGTGAAAAATACTCTTTTCCCCCGTTTCTGATATCGCTATTAATTTTTTAGTTACAAAACATGTAAACTATGATAGGATGTTTCTCTGACTGTAAAAAGGAAATTTTGACATTATTTAAAATTCTTAGCCATATTAAACGACTAATTAAATGTATATATATTAAAATTAAGTAATGTTTTTGAAAAATAAATCAATTTAGTTAGAAATGTATACGAAAAATGATTAAAGTTTATTTTCACATGTAAAATAGTAATTTCTAACAAGTATCGATATATCACATGTAACAAAACAATATATCGATATTTATCGTGAGCCTAACACAGATGTCGAAAATCGATATTTTTTGGCCCGATATATCTAAATTTTCGATATATTTTGCTGCTATTCCTATGTGTTAAAGGGTGCTTACAAACTCCTCTTAGCGATATTAAACGACTAAGCAAATGTATGTTTTTTTAATTAAGTAATGTTTTTTAAAAAAATAAATCAATTTAGTTAGAAATGGATACGAAAAATGTTTAAAATTTATTTTCACATGTAAAATATTAATTTCTAACAAGTATCGATATATCGCATGTAACAAAGCAATATATCGATATATATCGTGAGCCTAACACAGATGTCGAAAATCGATATTTTTGGTCCGATATATCGATAGTTTTGATATAGTATATTTTTGATATATTGCTGTCATTCCAATGAGTTAAAGGAAGCTTACAAACTCTCCAGTCCCCTTAAAACTCCTTATAAAGGAAAAGCAGTCTTCAAGGTGCTTAGAACTCCGTAAATAAACAAAATATACATTGAAAATGTCTTAGATTACAACGAAGAAAAGTTTAAGCTGCTTCGAATACGCGTATTATTACTGGGAGAAAAGAGTTCCAGAGGGAATACATTGTGATTGGGAAAATGCATGGTATTTTATTTTTTTATTTTATTTTATTTTATTTATCTTTATTTTTATTTTATTTATTTATTTATTTTATTTTTATTTTATTTTTATTTATTTATTTTTTTTTTTTTTGGGGGGGGGGCTTGCGGCTGAAACGCAACACAATTTTGTATTTTACTTTACAATGTTGCCTTTAACTTTCATCATATATGAAAAATAGATAATTAAAAAGGCAGTATTAATATAACATCGCCTTTTCTTTTACATATTTAGGGATTGAAAACTACTCACACATATTTTCTAATGTTAACAAAAGTGTAGTTGAATTGATTACTACCGTTAGAAAATGAAGAAGGGGGAAAGAAAGTTAGTTTATTATACTAAGAAAGCAAAATCTAATTTTACTGTATTACAATGTTGGCTTCAAGCGTCATAATATGCATAAATTTCGTTTAAGCTAAATGTGTTTAAAGTGATTTGATTTGCAAAATGAGTTACTAAATGATATTTAATGAATAAAAAACAAGGCGTTATTGCAAGTTCTTAATCATTCTTGGACAGCCAAAAATTTTTTTCTGGATTCCTTAGGTTTTTTGTCTTCTCAACTTTGTACAAACCCTGTATTAATATTCAGATGCCTACGAAGTAAGAAATGAACTCTTATTTTATTTTTTATTTTTATTGATTAAATATAAATTTGATATATAGTTTTAGCACACTGTTATATAATAACAACCATTCTGTCTGTGCCCCCGAAAATGATTACAAAGTGCAAAATTTAACATCATTTTTAAGAATATTCTTCCCTTTTATTCGAAAATAAAAAGAAGCAGTTCGATTTCGGGGAATCTGAGTAAAAATGCCTGAAATTTTCACGTGTTTGTGAATAAAAATGGCATTGTGAATGTGTTAGTTGCAGCGAGTTTGAATTTGAAAATAGACTTTAGTCCTCCCTATGAGGTATACTTGGTGTACGGAGCCAAAGGAGTTATATCAAGAAATTTGAAGCATACTTCATTTACTTTATATTTCATATTAGAGTTTACAATCTTGTAATTTTAAAACTGAAAAGCTGATTTAATTTTTATTCGAGTATTAAAAAATTATAATTCTATGTCTTTGAAATACATACGGGTAAATCCACTTAATCATTTCGCTATTTTTAACCTTAAATATGAATGAAAGGCAACTAACATTAAAATAAATTTACTTTTGACATTTAGGAGTAATTGCATATTTACATTAAATCTCTAAACAGAAAGACTCGTTTGTATGTCTTTTTTTTTTCCTTAAACTTAGCTAACAAAATAAACAAAAAGCAATTTTTTAAAAGCTTCTTTTAAGGCAATGAATTAATACTGCATATATGAAAATTTCCTTTATTAACATAAGGATTTTTCTTTTTTATTTCAAAGTCTTGGATTTGCATTGCTCAATTCAAATGCTTACATTATGAATGTTAGAATAAGCATGAATAAAAAATTATATTTTTTTCGAGAATTTTTTCTCCAGAAAAGAATCATTGATTTTCACGCTAAATTAAATGTGAACGTGTTCCTTAATGCCATTATATTTTTTTGCCCTTTCATTAACATTCTATTTTTTTTTCAGGAGTCAAAAATGAGTGTATTTGATCATATAACAAACAGAATGAAACCCAGGCGCTCTTCGAATGGGTTCTTGGAAGCATAAATAAGATACATTTTTTTAAAGAGCGATAAATTTTTTATTTAATTCCATTCGATAAGAAATTGTGCCTGCATCTCGTAAAATAAAACATAAATGGTCTTTCTTATTTTTTTCCATTCACCTAAGAAAATTAAAAGGAAAATTAATGTACTTCTTGAGTCACCTGCTAGTCTTAAAATATTTAAAAAAAAGAGGACCTAAGCATAATTTCCTTCGCTTCCTATTGGCTCTCCGGCACTGAACGCCCCAAAAGTGAAAAATTTTTTGAAAAAAAAAGAAGAGATTCTTTTTTAACGTCTTGAAGAAGTTTTAATGTTACACCGTTTCCGCTACGAATGCGCTCTGCTCCAAGTCGTAAAATGAGAAAGTGCGCAGATATCTAAATTTTTATGTCGCTATGAAGCTTAAAACAGGCGCAGCATAAAAAAAATTTTCTCATTAAGCTATGCAGAAGATTAAATCGTCGAGAAGCGCTTCAAAGCATTTTTTTCTGTGTCCCTAAGTCCTTTTTGCTACTGATCGATAATTCCTTGTGAGCTGAAAAAGGCGGCTCCCTGCTAGGAATTAAATAGAAAAAAAAGCAACTTTTCATTTAGGATACTTCCATATTTATTGCCTTCATTTTATAGCTTGATTAACAAGAACTTTAAGAAACGAGACCCAATGTGAAATCATCAGAGGAACTCGCAAAAATAAATCGCATGGATTAATTAATAAGAAAACTGAAACTCGAAACATAATTTTTAAACTGAAAAAAAAATCAGAATACAAATTTAGAAACACATATATGATAAATAGTTTCATCAATAAATTGCTTCTTTAAATAAAATATGATGTCCTTGGATTGTTCAATAGTGTTTTAACTAACTTGTAATATTCAAAAGACAAAAAATTCGTTTATATCATTCAAAGTCTAGCCAGCTTTTATTTATTACTAGAAAGTTTTTTTAATAAAAAATAGAAGGTTTAAATGATTTAACAACAATAATAGTGATAATGATAATTAAAAACATGTTCATGATTACTTACTTTAGATAATTTACAAGAAAAGTGTTTTAGTAATTATAAACACTTTTAGTTACGAAATAGAAGAGGTATACTTAATGGGTATTTTAGGTTCATTTCTTTAGAAATCACCCTATTACAATCCCTTCCTTTATATATACAGGGGGGGGGGGGTAATAAAGAAACTTAGCAGTTATATGGATTTGTTTAACCAACCAAAATGAAATGTAAAATATAGTTATAAGAAGGTATGCGCGCGAGATTGTGGCAAACAAGAACAACAGACCCTGCGCGATTACGGTTACAGTGAAAAAAATTCGAAATTTTCGAATGGCAACACCCACTTTTTTACGTCTCAAAAGGATCAGCACGTTGAAAACCATAAATGGCGTTAGAAGGGTACATGTAGCGCGAAAAACTGTGACGTAGGACACATGCAAAGAACCGTATTGTAAACAAATAATAGCAACAGTAAGACAAGGCGCGGAACCCCCAATGATAGAACACCATGTGCAAATCGTCGTTTGTGGAAAACTTGTAAAATGCAGTGTGGAAAACTTTTAATCTCAGAAAATCTTTTCTTTTCCTCTCGTGTTTACAATGCTCAATGTTGTTCTTTTCACGTGTCTTACCTCGCCCTTTTTAGTGCTACATGTACCTTCCTAATTCCATTCATGGTTTTTCAATGCACCGAACATTTTGGGATGGGAAAAATTGAATGTTGTCATTCGAAAAATTCAAAACTGTTTCCCTGTAATCGTTACTTCGCAGGTTCAATTGCTCTTATTCATCTCGAGAGCATACCATCAAATAAATACACATATCTCACGTTTCCTTTCGGTTGGTTAAACGGAGAGGCCGCTAGTGATCCATTTATTCGCAAAGTTTCTTTATGACAACCCTGTATATATAAAATGCAAAACTTTTCATCACAATAACTTCCGAAATACGGAACCAATTCAAACCTAACTGTAACGGTGTATTTGTTGTGCAAGTATATTGGAGGAGTTCGTTAATCAAGTAGGTAGTTCTGATAGTTCGTTTACTACTGTGACACACATAACAATCCCTTTACATTACGGTCTATGGGGTTAATAACGCTGTACTATACAAACTCTTCAAGCAACGAGTAAGTTGTTTTCATTTGTTTAATGTAAAATATCTTGCATTAGTTGGATAATTAAGAAATTCCTTATATCGTTCGAAAATAATGGCCTTTTGAAAATAGTCATTAATAATAGTCATCATTAATAAACCATTTATGGTCTATGAGGCTATATTCTCAGTTCATTATTAATGCATGTTAAAATTCTTCGATTTCAATAAAATTTTTAGTAGTTGTTCACTTTGTTAGGTGGGATGTATTAAAATTTTTCGATGGCAACTCATTGAATGGTTTGAGTTCGAACCTCGTTTAGTTATCGGAAATATCTTATAACAAATAGAGATTTTCATACTACTATTTCAACAAATTTTTAACATTGTTTTTATATAATTACCTTATATCAATTCTATTAAATATGGTAAGCAAAATTAAAAATTTCCCTACAAATTACCCTTCTTTTTAAAATAGTGAACTAAGACGGACCATAAAAACAATATGTTCAATTTGTAATAAATATGATGAATATGCCTAAAAATAAAATAAAATAAAATAAATCTACTCTTTTGGCTGAGCCGGAAAGGACTTGTTTTTCTTATGGAGCCTATTAAGTGAAAATGAACTAATTTTATTTCTACAATTAATATTGAAAATGAACAAATTCAAGAATTCCGATTCTTTGTGTGAACAGTCATTTGAGGTATCTGCTGACGTTTAAGGTGGTCCGGGACACAAAAATTTTCAAATTTTCTAAAAATATTTTATTGCAGTAAAAATTTTTCCGCATCTTTCTATTTAAATTGACTCTTAAATCATGTTTATATCCTTATTAGAACAGGAAATATTTTTCTTTTTGGTTTGCCTTCAAAATCTAGCTTTCAAGCAATGGTTGTCATGCAAACGACTTCTTGTAAAAGTGCGTTTTTCTTCATGATGGGTTTTTTCACCATTTCTCGCATTTAAATTGTTATAACTCTAGAACCGTTAAAGATATATGATTCAAACTTGGAACATGTCTTTTTCGATTAGTTTACTTTAATTTTGATTCAGCAAATTTGAGAAAAATATTTACTTTTGAAAATATGATTTTTTTTTTTTTAAGTTACATAATTTTTTCTTAAATTTTTATTTTAAATATTTTTAATTTTTTTAATTAATATTTTTAAAAATACTGAATCTAATTTAAAACTTATATAATTATGTTTATTTTAATGATAAAAAATTGAAATTCTATAAATAATATTTCTAGTTATAATGATTTTTATTTAACCCACTTTTTTAATAAATTTAAAATTTAAAATTAAAAAAAATATGAGACGTTTTATCACGTGATTTTGTTTACAAATAATATGGCTAAACATCACAAAAAAATTCAAAATTTTAACTCAATAAATAAAAATTATTTTAAAATGTGTCCCGGACCCCATTGAAACAAAAATTTTTGCCAAATAATAGATGTTTTTTCTGTTAGATGATTTTTGATCTGCTATTAAATTTTGCTTTCCTATCTTTATAGAACAGTTTGTATTTTGTTTCTTATCTCATTTAGAATATGAGTTATAGAGATTTAAATATTAGTAATGTTAAAGGTATAATCTTGTGTTGAATTATATTTTTACTTTTATCTCAAAATAAGGTTTTTAATATTTTTCTTCAATTCAAAACATCATAGCGCAAAATGTTACGCATGTAACCATATGAAACTTTGTAAAATGCTCTAGAAAGGTTTATTTAGAGAATGAACCGCTCCTATAATTATAGTTATTTTTCTTTTTCTTTTATTTGATACGTGTTATGAATTGTCATAAATGTTTAAGATTTTTATGTGTTTTCAAAATTCCTTTTAAGAGGTTTTAAGTCATGATAAAATTTTCAGAAAAAAAAAAAATCTTAAGATGAATTTTAGTTTTAATGTTTTGCCAAGTGCTATATTTATTGCTATTGCTGGACCATAAAAAAAAACTTCGAAAGTAGGCTAGTAATATACCTTAAAATTTCGCAATATATCTGAATAATGTAATTAAGTGCTCCTTGTGTGTAAAAGTAGTTGTGCTCAACCTTTTATAAAATATTAACCGCCAATTTCATTTCTAAAATTTGCTCTTTCTTTAACCCTTTAAGTGCCAAAATACTTCTTTTGCTAAAATGTTGAAATGACTCATTTAAACCAGAATTTAAAAACAATTTTATTTGAAAATAAGTAAAAGCTTTTCTTCAGTATACAATATAAATGCAAAATTTATTTCAAAATTCTGGTGCCATGTGGCAGTTGGGAATTAAAATTAAGTGGAATATATTATATTCCACTGCCCTTCAAAGGGTTAATATTTAAAAGTTTCTTTTTCTTGACAAAATAAACTAAAAATATGGGCTAAACACGAGCCTTTTTTTAGCTAAAATATTCGGCTTATTTAATCTAAAATTTTCTGTCTATAAATAGCCGAAAGATTATAATTAAAAATTAGTGGTATCAAAAAGCTTTAAGTAATGGAGCAAGAAAACTCTTTTTGCCAGTACAGTACACCGGTAAAACTGTTAAGTGGTTAAAAACCCTTGGTCAAATTGTCATGCAAATTTACAATAAATAAATAAGTAAATAAAAATTTGATCTACAAAAATTATATTATGAAATGACTGCTAACAATATAATATGTATAATATATGCATACTATAATGTATACAATAGTATTACAAAGTAATTAAAGAGCCTAGTGGAAAAAAAAATTACGTTACATTTCCTCATTTTTTTATGGGTGAAAGTGTTTTTAGGTATATAATTCACATAATTGAGAACCATCATATTATTATAACTAATTATGTATAGATACTACTGTAATTGTAACTAATGTAGGAGTTATATTAAGTTTAATATTTCATTTTTTGATAATTTAAATAATATTAATAACTTTTAATATTTAAAAATTAAATGCTATTTTTTCTTCTGCGAGAGTTTAGTACCAACCGTTAACATATTTAACATATGCTACCAAAAATTAAATAAATCAATAACGTGTACAAAAACTTTCACTTCAATTTTCTCGAAATTTCATTTTTGTTCTATTACATCTTATTCCGCTAAGCTATTCAATTATAATGTTATATGAAAGATTTTTTTATAAAATAGCTGTAATACATACATTAAAAAGGATATATTATTTACTTGTGCTTCTTTATATATATATATACTTATAGATACATATTTTGACTTTTCTTCATTTCTCTTGTAACCCACTTGTTGCCCAAATTCAAAGTAGAGACACATATTAAAAATTGTTTATTTAACCCTAACCACTCCGTTGGCTCCGCTGCGGAGACATCACCTTTCTTTGCAAAATTTGTTTTTGGCACCAGTAATAAAGGAAAATAAAATTCACTTTATTTAATCAGACCATTTTTGAAATTGTGTACTTGAAGGAAACTTCTTTTGAAAAAGTGGTGCCGATCGAATAGAATTTGTGTAAGAGACGCCGCAGAGCAAAGGCTTAACCCTTTCAGGGGTAGAAAAATTCTGTTCGTAAAATAGTGCAATAATTGACTGACACCAGAATATCCAAACAAATTTCTTAGAAAGAAAAAAACCCGCTATTTTGCACTTTCATTACAAAAGCAAAATTTTATTAAAATATTCTTGGTGCCATTTGTCAGGTTCGGAATTAAAATTAGGTGGCTAGACCCTGTAGCCACCGCCCTTGAAAGTGTTAAGCGTTACTTAATTTTATATATTATACGTTTGACATGGTTCGTAAGCTTCGAGGACCTTTTATCAGAATTTTCGTGTACGTAAAGTAATATTTGGATTATTTAATGAAAAAAAAAATCTACTTGTAGATGTAGTGACCAGTACTTTACGAAATTTCTGGTACTAAAACACCCAAAATCCCCTGAATCCACTGATGCGTACGAACCCTGTTTTAACACACGAACTCAAACAAATAAATCGAAGCATATAGATTTACATTACCTGCTGTATTTATCATACTTTATGAAAAAAAAATGGCGTTATATTTTCTTTCTATATACCGGCTATACTTTGAAAAATGCAATGCAGAAAAACATCTTTCACCAATTATTAAATTATTAAAGACTAATAAGCAATTAGTTTTACACTCTATAACAGGTGTTCCTTAGAAAACTGTAATTACCGTATATTCCAGCGTATAGCGCGCTCCGGTGTATTACACGCACCTAAAATTTCAAATTATAAATTTCTATTTTTATGTATGTTCACCTTATTATGCGCGCCACCTAGTAATGCCAGATGTTCCGCGTAAATCGGAGCTTCAAATGCTCTGGACTCCGCTAATTTCTTACAGTTTATTTCGCCATATTTAATCGCAGGTAGTTCTGCCATTAGATAAGGAGAAAAAAATTACTTTAAAATACTGGTGCCCAGAGCATATGAGTCCCGATTTACCCGGGGCATCTGGCAACACTATCACCATTTCTTTTGCAATAAAATCGTCATGGATTACGATGCATGGAAATACAATAGAGGACATTAGAATATATAATAATTAAAACTTAATTAACCCCTTAACAGTGTGGCCCGAACTGGATTCGGGCAAGAACACTTTGTTTGCTTCGTTATTAAAAGCATTTTGATACCACTAATTTGTAACTGTAAATTTATCTTTATTGATTGTCAGATATTTTTCGATTAAGTAAGATAAATATTTTAGTATGGAAAAAGTGGTGTCCGGCCCCATTTTTAATTTTTTTGTAAGAAAACAAATGTCACTGTTAAGGGGTTAACGAATAATAATTAAAACGAAATATAATAATTAAAAATAAAATATAATTAACATCAATCTGATAAAATCAGAATATACGACGCGAGGGTGTTTAATACGCACAAAAGTCATTCAAATCAATTTTACACTCACCTTCTCTTTATTTTTAATATTTTATTTTTGTAAACAGTGTATAACGCGCAATTTTAAATTTTTATGTTTTATTTATTTATTTTGTTCCCAGGGTCCGACTAAGCCTATGTGGGGCCCAGGCATAAATATCCCATTGGGGTCCCCATATAACTTTTTTATAGCCCCACTTTATATTCATTTTAACAACAACAACAACAACAAAAATTCCTGAATTTTAGCTTGAATATTAAAAAATATATTTTTTTAGCTTGGGGGTCCTCGACTTTTGCCCCGTTTGCCCTTGCAATCATCAGGCCCAGCTTGTATCAAAAGTGCGCGTTATATTCCAAAATAGACGGTAATCAACTGAATATAAATAAAATAAAAACTATAAGTAATAACTATAAGTGATAACTGTAGAAATTATATTGATATAAATTTGAATATGATGGATGCAAAATTTATGCATGGTTACACAAAATTAACATTTTAATACAAATTATACATCTAGACCCAATTATATTTTTTTGAAGTAACCCTTTGCCGATCGATTTCTCTATCTGAGGGTGGGTTTTTTTACTGCTTTCCTACGACACTCCCCCACTGGAGTTAGGATTTCCGGTCTTTTCCTCCAGAGGTCATTACACTTTCACTGAAGCTCAAGTTAACCGTGCTTCTAAACCAGAGTTTTTCAACTTTTCATATTTTACGGCACACTAGAACCAATAATTAAACTTAAATTATGTTGGCGGCACACTTAATTTATGTTGATAAAAATAAGGAAATAAAAGTGTGTAACTATCGTATATCTATCCAGATTTTTTTTGCACAAGGCCCAGTTTTTGTAAAAATTGGGAGCATTTTTTTGAACTTGTGAAAAATCAAACTACAGTTTTGTTAATTTGAAATTAGCATTGTATTTTAATGCTAATTTCAGGCTTCATATTAATTCTTTAGCATTATATAATGCTCCTGTAGGTAGACTTATTTAACAGGATCCTTTTTTAATTTTTTTCAACAAGATACTGTTTTGATGAACAAATATACCGTAAATTCCGGCGTATAACCCGCGGCTAAAATAAGACTGTTTCAAACCAAAAATTTTATTTAATAAGTGATATTAAATAAATATCAAGCGGAAATAACTTATCACATTTTATTAAATAAAATTTCTGACCGGAAACAGATTTATTAGAGCCTCAGCTTATACGATAGCACATTAAATGCATTAAATCAAGATACATAAATTTATATCAGGGTTCATACGCCTCAAATGATGTAGTAGATTTTAGAGGTTTGAATACTAAAAATTTTGCAAAGTAATGGTCGCCATATTTAAACACTAAATTTCTTTCATTAAAATAAGAATAATATTACTTCACGAAAATTAAGGTATGCTTCCCCTGAGACGTAAGAACCCTGTATATGTATACATATTTACTTTATGTAATTGGTGATTCCAGCTGTTTCGATACAGATTCGAATTTATTCTAAGATAATTAAATTTGTGAAGAGTCCATTTTTTAACCCATTAACCGCCAAAACTATTACGATAGAAATTTTCAAATTTCTTGTTGAAAGGAGTTTCGAACCACAAATTCAGTAAGGTAAATTTCGCTTTACTAAAATAGCAAAATTCCTGCCAATAAATAAGACATTTTTTTTAATTCTAAAATAGTGGTGCCAATGTAATTAATTCATTGCATGAGCAACTATTTTGACTGTTGCGTGAACGTAACGTCAGCGGTTAATGGGTTAAAATAAAAAGTTTTGTAAAAGGTCGGCAATAAGTAGAGTTGCCAGTGACCCGCGTAAATCAGGGCTCCAAATAATCCGGACACCACTAATTTCTTACAATATATTTCGCCATGTTTAATCTCAGGTAATTCAGCCATTGGATAAAGCTAGGAAAATTTGTTTAAAATACTGGTGTCCAGAGCATTTGGAACCCCGAAATACGCAGGACGCCTAGAATCACTAGCTATAAGACAAATATTTTGTAAAGAATTCTTTTAAGATGGAAAAATTCCTATAACCCCTTGAAGAGCGGTGATGCCGTCGCGGCATCACATAATTTTAATCCTCAATTGCCATATTGGCACCGGAATTTTATAATGAAAATTTCACCTTTATTAAGTACGCGAAAATAATGCTTTTACTTGTTTACAAATAAATTCTCTTATAAATACTGGTGTCAATAAATTATTTCAACATTTTATGAATAAAAGTACCTTGCCCCTGAAAGGGTTAAAGGATCCAAATCCTCCGATATCACATCCCTTCAGGGCCCGACTAGCAAGTTTCTGTGCTCAGGGCACTTTCAATTTTTCGTGCCCCCCTAAAATTGGTTGATTTACTTATACTAGTTTTTTTTTTATATGTTACACACTTATTCGAAAAGTGTCATCTCAAAAATCTAAGTTTTCCGGAAAATTCAAAAACGGTTCCAGGAATAAAAACAAAATATTTTTTCTGTTATTTATTCAAATGGGTTTTTAACCATATATTGAGATATATTTTTGCCATTTCATGGTATTAATTAATATCTCAAATGTCACATTTTTTTCGCAATTATTTAATTTTTTAATGGAAATTTAGATGAAATTATGAAAATTTGCGTGACCCTCAGATTTCGTGCCAGTACATGGACCCCAGGTGCCCGTGCGATAGTCAGGGCCTGATCTCAGGATTGTCTGGAAAATACTAAAATTTCCTTTTGTATACCACTATTTTTGTATGGAACTATCCGTCTGATTTGATCACAAGATTTTTGAAATTAAATAAGGCGACTATTTCTATACAAAATTAGTGGTACTCGAAATAAAATTTTAGCATTTTCCTTTCAAGCATGCCCTAACTGGTTTTAATTTATGCGCACTTGAGCAAATATAATGTACTATCACAATATATTACAAAAAAAATTAATATGTAAAAAAAAATTATAATTTATGTTTATTATATTTTAAAACATCGACAACTGGAAACGAGAATTATCGTGTTTATCTAACCAAACATTATTGACTAATTGCGAAACTTCTACCTCACAGAAAATTTATTTATATCATGTTGTCCCCCCCCCCCTTTTTTTTTACCGTAAGCCAGTTTAGATTATATCCGTATTTTAAAAGATATTTACTAACGCATAAAGTTGAGAAACATTTCTAAGAAACCAATTTAAATAAAGACTTTCAGAAGGGGGCGGAGCTTCTAGTGTTTTAAAAATCAGGACTCACAAATGGTCCGCCAACTGAATACCAATATTTTTAACGGATAATTTCAAGGTAAGTTTCTGCAACATTAGCGCCAGAACTAACCTTCGAAGGCGGTTTCTGTAAAATTTGCAGGAATAATCTAAAATGAATTTTCTCTAAGAAAATACTGGTATTCATAAAGCGGACCATTTGGGGGCCCTGAAAACCGAGATTTCATACACATTTCCTTGTCACCAATTGAAGAGCTGTGTGGATGAACATATTATGCTACATTTTCTAATTTTTTTTTTTAATCTTTTGGATGAAAGCGTTATGAGGTCACATGGTCTATGAGGTTTATCACATGGTGAAGCTAAAATAATAAGATTCTATTTAGTCTTGAAGATTTAAGACATTATTCATTAATATTTAATATTTTAATATTTAATAATGTCAATAATATTAATAATTTTTAATATTTGAAAATTAAATATGAATAAGATTTTTTGAAAGGGTTTAGTACCATACCTGTTAATATTTTAAACACATTGTATCAAACAGAAAATAAATCATTAAAATTTACAGCAAAAACTTTCACCTCAAATTTCTTGAATTTTAATTTTTGTTACTTAACATGTTCTTCCATTTAGCTCTTCAATTATGTTAAAGGCAGTTGGAAAGCAAATTCGTGAAAAAAGTCGTTCTTTTTAAATTTTTTAATATTCTGCAGCTGTTTTGCAACAGGTCTGGTTGTTGTCCAACATTGATGTAATATGGGTATAAAGTAACTATTTCATATTGTGTTATCGTTTACACCCCCAAATATTGGCCAAGATATATCCATTACAAGCTATACAACTAAATATTGTTTTGCTAATATGGATATTTTAACTTCCATATTATAAAAATAATTAATAACGCGTTTTTCCTTGCATTGAAAAATTTATTCATAAAGTATTTTATACATAATTCATATAATTGAGAACACACGCAGGGTTCCTACTCGGTCCGTTTTTCGAACACCACATTTTAGTAAGAAAAATCTTGTTTATAAATTTCGTAGAAACTTACCTCGAAGGCCACTTTTGTTGCAGTTGTTGGAAAAACCTAACCACGAACTTCTTTTCTTAAGAAATACTGGTTTTCAAAAAATAGACCAGTGGCAGCCATGCATACATTTCAGGATGCAAGTACTCAGTGAAAAACATGAGTATCATTATTATATATATACACACATACACACACACACACACACATATATATATATATATATATACAGGGTGTTGCTAAATTCGACCAACAGATTCAGAGGGGTGATAGTAGGCATCAAGAGGATGAAAAATTGCCATAGAACATGGGGTCCGCAAACCACTTATTGAGTCACAAATATAGGGTGTTTCATCCTAGCTGAACTTCGGTTGACGGTAATAATTTTGAGAAAAATAAAAACATTGCAATGAAAAATGCAACGATGTGTACCTTTTTTTTTTGTGTGTGAAATGTTATAACATCACGTAAAGTTCTGGAAAAACAGGGTGCTCAAGCAATCGATGATATCGTATGAACTGGTAATCGCAGTACAAAATGTGGAGCGTAAAGAGCATACTGCTGGCGCGTATAATGAAAACTTCTTCCTTTTTTTATATTATCTCATTTACAACAAAGATGTGAATGTCTATTAAAAGTTTTATTATAATATACTTCAGATTACTGAAAGTTATTACCGGAAATCCAAGTTGAGTTAAGGTAGAACACCCTGTATTTTTGATTAAATACGTGGTTTGTGAGCCCATGTTCAATGGTAATTTTCAATACTCTTGATGCATATTATCACCCCTCTGAATTTGTCAGTCGAATTCGGCAAGAGCCGTCGCCATCGAAATATTCAAGGCCTGAGGACAAGAGTTGTGACGTCATCACTAATCGGCCGACTTCTCACTTCTGTTGGAATTCATACCGGAAAATTTTGAATAGCAATTTTCTTTCCTTTTATTTGTGAAACATCTATTATCTTATAAAACAATAATAACTATTTAAACTTACTGGTGAAAATTTGGAATCCTCTTATAAAAAATCAGTCACATGAGGCAACAGTGTGGCATTCCGCATCTGGCTGAATTTTTATTTTGGGATTCCGAATTTTCACCAGTAAGTTTAAATAGTTAGTATTGTTTTATATGATTATAGATATTCCACAAATAAAATAAAAGGAAAATATTGAGCTATTGAAAATTTTCGGGTGTGAATTCCAACACTAGCGAGAAGTCGGTCGATTAATGATGACGTCACAACACGTGTCCTCTGGCCTTGAATATTTCGATGGCAACGCAAGAGTCTGTATATTAAATATCATATAACACATCGGTTAAAAATACGATTTTCATTTATCTTTTCTAAGCTATATATTTTTTCTTCTTTTTCTAGATATTATTCAAAAGAGGTAAGTTACCTCTATCTGTAAATTAAAGAGCTTCTTTGAAGAACAAGTTATGGTACATTTTCTCAAAAATTGTTTTATTTTACGGGTGAAAGTGTTATAAGATGTTCTAACAGGTGATAAAGCTATAATATAATAAGCTTCTAATTAGTAATGAGCATCTGATACACTATTTATTAATCCCTTAGGCATCATATTCAATTTACTGATAGCATGCTGAATACCAGATATATTAAATTTCGTCAAAGGTAGTTTATGTGATTATTTTAATTACATGTGAATCATTTATTTACATGTAATGATACAAACAGAAATAAGGTTCGAAGTAAACAACTTCCATAATCGCAATAGCAATTAGCGACGCAAAAAAACAGATGTTTAGAACATTGCAGTCTAAGCGTTCTTAAAATGAGGACGTACACACATACGTCGTGGTATTTCAAATAGAAGAGTTCATGACGTACGCAGGTACGTCATTGGGCTTAAGGGGTTAATATTTTAAAATTTAAAATGTATTATTGATTTTGAATCTTTAAATTTTAATGTTAATATTGTTTCATTGAGAGTTTAGCACCACTTGTTAATATATTAAATATATGCCGCCAAAAGTAAAATAAATCAATAAAATTTACAATAAAAACGGTTTCGCTTCAATTATCTGGAAATTTATTTTATGTCGCATAATATCTACTTCCAAATGAGATTTTCAGTTAAAAGTTATGCATAAAAATTTGTTTTTTGGAAATATTAACCTTTACAGGGAAATTTTATTTTTCATATTGTAAAATAGTTAAAGCGATTCTACCTAGAAGAATGCATTCGTAATGTTTTTTATAAAGTTTATATACTTGATATAAATCATCATAGACTTACTACGAGCCATGAGATGTCAAAACCAGATTAAAATAAATTTTGTGTATTTGTAATTCACAATGCTGTTGAATTTACCACTTTATTTTGTAATTTTCTCATTTTAGTAAAGGGTTTTACTCTAAATCGAGTGAAATAACTTCCTTTTACAAAAAAATATTTTCCTAAAAATATAATTTGAATATAATCTAAATTATGAAATTTAGGATTTTTTAAATATTAAAGTAAACGTTTATAAATATATATTATATTTTACCAAATAAAAAATAGTAGTATTAAGTTTAATATTGATTTATGAACTGCTTGAATAAGCTTTTTCATTGTTGCGAAGATTTATTAATTAATTAAAATTAAAATTAAAAAAAATCTACAAAAATTAATTTTATTTTAGAGCAGGGTAAATTTTAAGATATTTTTTCAATTTATGAACAGATTAATAACAGAAAGATACATGATTAACGATTTCTTAAAAAGTTTGTATACTTGATATAAATCACCATAGCTTTACTATGAGCCAGGATATGCCAAAACTAGATTAACCCTTTCAGGGGCAAGGTACTTGTATTCGTAAAATGTTGAAATAATTGAATGACACCAGTATTTATAGGAAAGTTTATTTGTAAACAAGTAAAAATATATTTTCGCCTACTTAAAAGTGAAATTTCCATTCAAAAATTCTGATGTCATGGTGGCAATTTGGGATTAAAATTAGATGATGCCATAACTGCATCACCGCCTTTCAAGGGGTAATGTAAATTTTGTTTATTAGTAATTCGCTATGTTATTGAATTTGCTACTTTATTTTGTAATTTTCTCATTTTAGTAAAGGATTTTACTCTAAAACGAGTGTCTTTTATTTACAAAGAATTATTTAATAAAAATACAATTTGAATATAATTTAAATTATGAAATTCGGGTTTCTTTTATATTAAAGTAAACGTTTATAAATGTCTATTCTATTTTACCAAATAAAAAATCGCAGTATTAAGTCTAATAATGATTTATGAAGTGCTTGAATAAGCCTTTTCATCGTTACATTAATTAATTAATTAATTAAAATTATATTTAATTTACCAAAATTAACTTTACTTTAGAACAGGGCAATACAATATATATATATTTTTTCAATTTATGAACAGTTATAAAAAATTTAACAATTTCTTCAAAATCGTACAATTTTTACTGGTAAAACAAAATTCTTAACGAATCCTGATTTATTACTACAAAAAAGGTTTCATCAAGCTGTTTCGTTTGTTTTCTATAATTTGTTTTGAATTTTGTAACACAGCTAATCGTTCGTTCACTTGAACAAGAGCTTACGTATGTTGGGTGGAGAAGTTTCACACCGCAAGAGGGCGCTTTCTTGTCATCTGATTTAAAATGCAACACCATCCTTTTGAACAAATGTAAGACATTTAAAGATGTTTTGTATTTAAATAAGCACGTTTGATGCAAAATATTTTCTTTAATGGGTTTTATATTTCTAAATCAATTAGTTTATCAGTGTTTCAAATATAAATAGATATCTTTGAGTTCATGATCCGGTGACCGCATGAAAAAAGTAATTTAGAACACACGTATTCTTTTACTTATTCTTTTTTTTTATTATTATTATTATTATTATTTATTTATTTTTAGTTTCAAATAAAATACAGTGTTATTAAATTTCTGGATTAAATTGCATATGATTGTTTAAAATATAATTAGCATAATTATCTATTGCATTTTAGCACTAGCATTAATAAAAAGTATTTCTACGTTCATTTTCGAAAAAATATTGCTATCGTTTTCTTTGCCTGAAAACTAATTTTATATACGCACATGTAGTGCGATAAGGCGAAGAAAATTACTTTAAAATACTAGTGTCAAGAGCATTGTTAGCCCCAATTTACACGGGACACCTGACAAAAGTACTCACAAGTCTCTTGAAATTTCAAACAATCATAAAAAAATAACAAATTGTCGTTAAAAAAACACTATTTTTTCGGCTGAAGCAAAATGCAGTTCAAAATTTCTTTGAACTAGTTTTTGCCACAAACATTTGTCTTCTAGTGCAAACCGAACTCTGACACGACAATTTGCTAATTTTTTAAGAATTTTTGAACTGTGAAAGGAATTATGGCATTTTTTAAACTATTCTTTTTTTTCTTCGAAAAATCTTATTCAAGTCTTCTCATGCAAACACACTCTGGTACGACATTTTCTTAACCCTTAAATGCAGGATTTTTTATTTTGTTTCGAAAAACTTATATATGATACTCAGAAAGGTTTATTACACAGGAAAAATAATGAAAAAAATCAGATAAACATTTTTCGTATACTACGCCAATCTTTTCTTATGTTGCACATATGCATAGCTGCCAACATATTACGCTTTTTCGTGCCACAAAAATTTTATAGAAAATTTTACATTTTTAAATCGCCGTAATTGGCCGATTAAATAAGGCGAAAATTTCTGTTAAATTTTTGTGGAACAAAAAAGCGGAAGAGTTGGCAGCTATGCATATGCAATACAAGTAAAAACTAAACTATTGCAAAGTAGTAAATATTTTAATAAATATTAATCTAAATACTACTTTATTTTATATGTTTTTTTTTTTATTTTGTAAAACTTAACTGTTAAATGCATTAATAATTCCTTTAGAGTTGTGTTTGTTAATTTTATATTAAAGATTAGACACCAGAAATTGTAAGATAGATTTTTTACTTCATGTAGTAGCATGATTGTCTACTTTTTACAGCATTAATATTTCTATATAAATATAGTGGTTGCTAAGAGTTAAATAAAAAGTGGCGCAGATATATATCGCTATGCATTTAAGGGTTAAAGTTTTTACAATATTTAAAACATGTACAGTCGTGGAAAAAAAAAGTAAACACCCCCTACTAACTCCTCAACAAATTATCGTAGAAGAAAGTTACTGCTACCGAACGATTGGAAATAAAGTCTACTTTTAAATGATGTATGTAAAATTTGCTTAGGGGGCCATCTACATATTAAAACGAACCATAACTTTGTTTTTTTCAATAGCAGTACCCAATTCTGACAGCATAAATGAACTCTACACCCTTCCATTAGCCTAAAAACGAATTTTTATGCAATTCATACCAAAAGTTTCCGAGAAATTAATTATTTTAAAACGAGTGTATTTTAAGGGCTGTATCCAAATTGAAGTTCCGTACTGGATTGTTAACCGAGAGAGCACCTTCCTTGATCAAGGCACCTTAGGCGCCACTCAAGGAGTCAATGAAGCGTGTTAGATTACAGTACAGCAGAATAAATTTCAAAATGTCTACTCACTTCCATCATAGACGGCCCCTTAAACCGTCATTTTGCCGTTTTTTAAGCATAATTTGAAAACTACTTGGAAGAAAAAATGTGAAATTTTTGAATTTCCATAAAGCAGGACTTAATAAATCTAAATCCATCAAAAAAATTGTAGGTTGCAATTCATAATTTTTTCGAATATTAATTTCATAATTCATATTATAAAATTATAAAAATTGCAAATTCAGCTTATTTATGTTTGGGTATATTAGTATTATTACTACAAAAAAAAAATTAGCACATTATGAGCATAATTTTGGGAGATATAAATAAAAATATGAAAATGTAATTTAACATTAGAAGCACTAAATTTTGAATGTTTATAATTCAAAAACTTATCATTCAAATGACTTGAAATTTGGTGTCTAGGCATAGTTTGAACCGAAGATTTGAAATATTTCGTTAAAATTGGGTATTGCCATTGAAAAAAATGAAGTTTGGATTCGTTTTAATATGTAGATTTTTATGTTAACCCCTAAGAAAATTTTATATACATCATTTAAAAGTAGACTTTATTTCCAATCGTTCGGTGCCAGTAACTTTCTTCTACGATGATTTGTTGAGGAGTTAGTAGGGGGTGTTTACTTTTTTTTTCCACGACTGTACTTCATTTGGCTCTCTTTGTTACTAAATATAAGGTTACGTGGGGCAACTGTGCCATGATTTTACAATGTGACTCTGGAGATTCTGGCAATTCAGCTTCAAAAAGATGATGTTCATTTGAATTAAAGGCTGAACTTTTGTAAATGTGTTCAGCTAGGTTCCCTCTATCAGACAGAAATGCTAAAAATTACATTTTAATATTTAAAATAAAAAAATATGCATATTTCATCTTTCTTCCCTCATGGGTCAGTTGCCCCATAAAAATGGGGTAAGTGTACCAGGAGGGTCTATGTTCCACACGCGTTTATTTTATTTTTCATGTGCGATATCTGTTTGAAAAAATGTAAACAACTTAAAATATTTTAAACCAGACAGATCATGTAAATTATATATCAACTAAAGAGCATTGTAAGGGAAACTTTTGCTGTCAATGTTTCTAAAAAAAGCACTAAAAGTGAAAATATTAGATTTATTTATATAAAAAACATAAAAATTAAGTAAGTACTTATGTACTTTAGTATAGGTAATAAGTATAAAAGTTACATGGCTATTTTAAGGAAAAATAATTGCAAGATAAATCTATGAACAAACAGCTGCGTAAGTACTTAAGTACTTCATTTGTATCGTACAATTTCACGGTTTTGCTATGTTGCTTTCAGGGGCAAGGTACTTGTATTCGTAAAATATTGAAATAATTTACTGACACCAGTATTTACAAGAAAATCTATTTGTAAACAAGTAAAAGTATATTTTCGCGTACTTACTAAAGGTGAAATTTTCATTATAAAATTCCGGTGCCAATGTGGTAATTAGGGATTAAAATTATGTGATGCCATAATGGCATCACTGCCCTCCAAGGGGTTAAGAAATTTGGTTTTATACCACCCAATATGCTTTTTAAAATTTCTATTACGTAATTTTAATAACGTATTCTATACTTTTCTTTATTGTGAGCAAAAAACAATGGAGAAATTTATTTCCCTTAGTAAGAGAAACTCAAAAATATTATTTATAACTATTAGGGTAACTGGATCCAACATGGTCCAGTTACCCCGGATACATGTCCCAGTTACCCCATTCTTGACAAAATTATGGGGTAACTGGGACACCGGGCTTACATTTGAAATATGAAGTAAATATGCATAGATACCTAATAATATTAATGTAGTTATATGCCTAATCGTAAAAAAAAAAAAAAAAAGATATATATTGTTTCATAGCTGCCAAATTTTACGCTTTCTTCCTACCAGTATATTTTTAAATAAATATTTCTTTTATATAATCGTCTAAATTTTACGATAATATAAGGTAAATTTTATCTATTAAAAATAGCAGTGGGTAAAAAGCGTAAAGTTGGCAGCTATGTTGTTTAAAAAAAAGTACTTACAGAATTTTAATAAAAAGCCGAGGAAGTTCAACCATATTGATGTTGTTTTTAAAAAAAGAAACGTACATTTTCGACAACCTATCACAGCAAAGAGAGAGTTATGATTGAATTGACACTCGTTGTTTTAGGAAGTAGAGATTAAGGTGCATTGTTCACAAAAGCTAAAACTTAAAAAAACATCAACTGTTTTTTATAAGATAGCCTATGGCCCAGTTACCTCCTGGGTCCAGTTACCCCTAGCTGAACCTACCAACAATCGGTCATTTGACTGGTACAAACTGAAAATATTACAAATAGGAACAGAAATTTCTTCATAAAATAAATATAATATATATCACGCATAAATCAGTTAAATAAAAAGCTGAATAGTTTTAAATAAAAATTTTTGTGTAAAGTAATTTTACAAAACTTGAGTAAAATTCTCGGTATATTTAGTATTAACCCATTAAGGACCACACCTTTTTATACATGACATAAATGAAATAAAATTTTATTTTATGCATAGTAATGGATAATTAAGAGAAAAAAAGCGATATTACAATGTTTTATAATTTTATGTGAGATATGATATGTTGCAAAAAGTGCAATCCAACTACATTTTTTCCATATGAAAATCTCTGAAACATTTACTATGTAGCTGTACTGTACATTACATTTACTACACATAGTTATAATTTGACTTCTTCAGTAGCTGTATCTTGAATAGCTGAATTTTGTTTCATTCTTTATCGTGCATCTATGAACTTAATCCGAAATTAACAAATAAAAATTTTCAAAACATTCCGTACTATATCATTCATATTTCTAATTTTTTACAACTCGAATCAATTAACAATTCTTTTTTCTTAGATATAAAAGTCATATATACAATATGTAATAATACATTTGTTGAAAAGATATTCACAATAATTTTTTTTTTTTTAATCACAAACATAACGTTGCGAAAACGCAACGTCAGTCTTTAACGGGTTAACCCTTTCAAGGGCAAGGCACTTCTATTCACAAAATTCTGAAATAAGTGAATGATACCGGAATTTACAAACAATTTTTTTTTTCAAAATAAGCAAAACTTTTGTCCACGTACTTAATAAAAGGAAAATTTTCATTCCAATATTATAGTGCCAGTGCGGCATTTAGGGATTAAAATTAAGTGGTCCAGAAATGAACCAAAGCCCTTAAAAGGGTTAAGCCATACTTGCCAACTTTCCCTTAAACTTCCGTAAAATGTGAGTTAAATTGACCCAAGTTAAGCACGTTTCAAACCAGAAATTTACTAAGGAAATTAATTCATATAGATTTCATAGAGAAACATGACTCTTAAATATATAATGACACATAAAATAAATTTTCTGGTTAGTAACCCGTATAACCTGGGTCAACTTAACTCACATTTTGCGGAAGTTTAGTTGAATGTTGGCAAGTACGGTTAAGCTGATGATCTACATGCCCACGAATTTGAGGACACCTTGTTATTTCGGGGTCGTTTATTCATCTTTGCGAGGACGTCTCGTTTTTTAATCCCGATTCAGTCTTGGGTTTAAACAGATATAAATAAAATTTATGGTGTGACATATTTTTATAAAACTTGAGTAAAATCACCAATATGTTTAGTATTAAGCTAAGCATGTCCCCAAATTTGAGGACGTCCTCTTATTCCGAATATGTTTGGTCACCTTTGCTAAGAACGTATCTTTTTCTAATGCCGATTCAATCTTGGATTTAAATAGACATAAATAAAATCTCTAGTGTAAAATATTTTCATAAAACTTGAGAAAAATTCCCGGTAGTTTAACCCTTTCCAGCACAGACAATTTTTATTGTAAAATGATGAAATGACTGACTGACACCGGAATTTAGAAACGACTTTTTTAGATATTAAAAACATGTTACTTTACATGTTCATTGTGAAAGCAAAATTTTACTAAAATATTCTTGGTGTCGTTCGTAAGTTTGAAATTAAAATTAGGTATCCCGGACTGGGCACACTGTGCCGGAAAGGGTTAAGGGGATACTTCACTCACTTGAAAACATCCGCTCCCTAATGTTAAACCAATGGGGAGGTTGTTTTCGATTTTCTTGTTTAAATTTGATTTTTTTTTTTTTTTTTTTTTTTTTTTTTTTTTTTGCATTGGATAGCTGAGCTTCATCTTTAATATGACTCATTTTTACTTTTTCGATTTTGGTTGCAGAATTTTTTTTAAAAGGTACTTTCAGTTTCGAAACCGGTTTTGAAACTGAAAGTACCTTTAAAAAAATCTGCAAACAAAATATAAAATGTAAAAAAGAGTCATATTAAATATGGAACTCAGGTATCCTATGCAAAAAAAATTGTTTAAAAATATTCAAGTTTAAACGAGAAATTCGAAAAGAACCTCCCCATTGGCTTAACATTACGGAGCGGATATTTTCAAGTGAGTGAAGAATCCCCTTAAACTAATGAACAGCATGTCCCAAATTTTGAGGACGTCATCTTATTTCGATGATAAAATATAAATCACACAGAAATAAGTTAAATAGTTTTAAATAAAAATTCTGGTGTGAAATATGTTTACAAAACTGGAGTAAAATTTACGATATATTTAGTATTAGGCTGATGAACTGCATATTCTCGAATTTTGAGGACGTGCTCTTACTTCGAGGTCGTACCTTTGCTATAAGACGTGTCATTTTTCAACCCTTTATGTACTGAATTATGAATTCATGAAAATTTTATCTTCTAAAGCATTTTTCGTGAATTTTTGAAACTACATTAGAAGATTTACATAATATTTTAATAATTTTTTCAAGGATTTTAGAAGGATTGAAGGATTTAGAAGGTTTAATTAAATTTGAATTTATAGGGATTTTTTGCAATATTTATAACCCCACTCAAATCCTTTATTTTAAATATTTTTCATAGTATTTTGTAGAATTAGAAAATGTACAAATATAATGTCCTTACAATAGAAATATAGAAATATTTCCGAATTGAAAAATCCCCCCTCCCCCAACGCCAAGAAAGCTGAAAAGATGCAAAGGTAAATAAATCATCCTTTTAAAAATATTTTTGTTTTGTTTTGTGTTAGCAATAGTGCTTTTAGAACAAGATAAAGTAATGCATTTATAACTCATTCTAAACTGTATTACTACTAATCGATGTATTACATGAATTTTATAACGTTATTTTAAAGGTACTTTTATAAGTACCATCAGTAGATATAGAGTGTTTAGAATGAGTTATAGATGCATTATTTTATCTTAATCCAAAAGCATTATTGGTTACACAAAACAAAAATATTGTTAAAAGGATGATTTCTTTTGCCTTTGTATCTTGTCAGCTTTCATGGCGTTGGAGGGGGGGGGGGGATTTTTCAATTCGGACATATTTCTATATTTCTATTGTAAGAATATTATATTTGTACATAAAATTTATTAAATGATTATGTAAATCTTCTAATGCAGTTTCAAAAATTCGCGAAAAATGCTTTAGAAGATAAAATTTTCATGAATTCATAATTCTGTACATAAAGGGTTAATCCCGATTCAATCTAGGTCCTTCCTAGTATGTCGGATTCCAGTTTAATTCTTTCAGAAGCAAGTAATTGTATTTCTCGAATGTTTATTTCGCACAAAAAAATTAAAATAAAGAACCTTATTAAAAATATAAAAAAAAACCATCAAAATATATGGCATTCCAGTGTTTTATGTAATATTGTACTTGTAATTTTTATTTATTCTCATGATGTTTGAGTGAATCAATCAAAACATGTCATATTTTAATGTTTTTTTTTTCTTGATATGTGACGTCTTTTAAGCAATTAAATTATTTTTAATATATATTTTGATTTTTTTTTTTTTTGGAGAAAATGTATTTTATTAGGGTTATGATTAATGGTCAAAAATTAAAACATTTTTATAGTTATTATAAAATTTGAAAATAAAGAAATTCAAATTTATAGTTTTTATCCACCAATGTTATAGAAGAATAATTTTATTTAAAAAAAATTTGTGACAAATTTTTATAGAAATTAATTTGTATAGAACATATACCACTGCCCTTCAAGAGCCCAGGTATCCAGGTTAATCCCAGGTGTGCTGTTCTGACTATCCCTTTTTATTATTCAACAATTTATTTGTTGATTGTTCAAAATTTTACCAGTTCATGTTTCCATATTTTACTAGTTCGTGGTTGAAGATACACAATCTTATGATATTAGCGAACCGTGAAATGGTTGAACTAAGAGCTTCATCTGGTGTTGTTTTCTTGTTTGTATCTGACCTTTATACATCGCCGCAAAATCAAAAATGATGTAAGAAGCATTGTGTATTCAGTCTATCAGCCACAGATATTTATGGACAACGCTTGATGTGGAGATATTTTCTTACCTGTGCCTGAACTTTAGACATCTGTATAAAATGAAAAAAAAAAAATGCGATGTACAGCCAATTTATTAGCTACAGTTACGTATATTTACATGATATCGCTTGGTTTGGTTTTATTTTTATACCTGTTCCTGAACTTTAGGCATAAGTTTACAAAACCAAAAGTAAATTTATAAACGATGTACAGCCAAACTAAGCTACAGTTATATATGGTTGCATCACAAAGCTTGATGTGGTAATGGAGTTATGAATAAAAGGGAGGTGAATATAGCGTAGAGTCTAGCAGTTGCGAGTGAAGAAACTCAGGTGGTTGTCACAAGATGGCGGCTGATTTTTTACTTCAGATCAACAGTTTCTGATTACCGCCGAAGGAAACTTCCACCAGTAAATTTTGAATAGAAAATTCCGCCTTATTTTACAGGCTTATTAATGAAAAATATCTCTCAAAATTAAAGAAAAGATTTCTATTAGTTTTTACTGGTGGAAGTTAACTCGGGTATTATAATCTCTTTCACTGACACTGACAGGAGGTTGTTTGTTTGTCACAATGCGGCACAAACGCAGGGCCTGTCTACCGCCGAAGTAAACTTCCACCAGTAGAAATAAATGTCTGCGTTTGGCCATAATTATTACTGAAATTTTGCATTAATAAGGCATTTAAATAAAGAGAAAATTTCTATTCAAATTTACTGGTGGAAGTTTTCCTCGGCGGTAATGAACCCTTACGAAACCAGTTAAAATTGAAGCTTCACCATTTTGAGGCTAAGTCAATTCCTTTCTATTTATAGTTCCACGGCTGTGGTATTATCTTCTTACCTGTGCGTGAACTTTAAACATCGGTACAAAATCAAAAGCAAATTCAAAAAGATGTAGAGTATATTTATTAATCGAATGCCAGCGCTTTGTGATACTTTCTTGCCTGTGCCTGAAGTCTAGACAGCTGTAAAAAACAAAGAATAAGTTTTAAAACGATGTCTTGTCAATTAACTACAGTTATGTATGATTGCATGCTAGTACTGTATGTGGGATTTCTTTTGTCAATTTGCGGTCTGAACATAAAATATTAATTTTCATGCGATAAATTAATATTTTGTTCCACTAATATAAGAACTATTTGGTAGAAAGTGGTTGGATATTGCATGTTTTGTTTTCGAATTTCCTCTAAAATTTTTATTATATGAAAAATTTCTTCTAAAAAAAAATATATATATAAGGCCTAAAATTTGAAGCAAGCAAAGATAAAAATGTTCAACCTGATTTTTTTTATAAATTATACGCTTGAAAAGGGTGTTAGTATTAGAGGCTATATTTCTTAATTCAATGTGTTTGTTTGACAATATTTGATATGATGGTATACATTTCTGACAAACTACTAAATAACACAGGGAAATAGTATGAAGACCGGTTTTTGGGTGCGTTCGTAATTATATAAATACATAGCACCTATAGTCGCCGCTGTCGTTGCTCCGTCCGTCTGTCCGCATATAACAGAGCAGAAACTACCCAATCAAATAGTCTGAAATTCGAAATATATAATTGTAGCAAAATTTTGTCGAGTCATTTCAATTTTTATGAAAATCAGATGTATAGTTAAATTACAGGGACAGTCAAAAGTTTTCGGTTACATTACGGTCAACGGGAAAAATTATTTCAAGTACATTTTAACCCTCTGTCTACCAGAAGGGTCCAATGGACCCGACATGTACATTCAAAATATTTATTCAAACCAGAAATTTCTTCAAAACAAACTAAATGTATAAATCAGACAATAATAAGTTAAATAAACAAATTAAATAGTTTTAAGTAAAAATTCTGGTGTAGAATGTTTTTATAAAACTTGAGTAAAATTTCCGGTAGTTCTAGGGTTAATGATATTACAGCTTTTCGAACATAATGAAACTGATATGCACTTATGAATTGCACTAAAATATACATTCAGTATAATATGCGGTTCAAAAAATATTTGCAAAACTAGTTATAGTACGAACGCACCTCATTTGCACCGTTTGACGTGCAATTTCCAACTTTTTAAATTTTTATCGTAATGGATCATAATGCGCACGGAAGTAGAATTTATTAGGTTTTATTTTAAAGAAAATCCTCTAAGAAAAACCCAAAATTTTATTATCAATAATATAGAAAATACATCTCTTTTTCTTAACACATTCGCGACCGCTGACGGGAATTCACGTTATTTGGATATATTTTTCTCAAAAATATATGTACCCTATTCGCATTTGTACAGTCGTGGGAAAAAATAAATAAACAGCCCTACTAACTCTGCAACTAATTAGATTAGAAGAAAGTTACTAGTACTAAACGATTGGAAATAATGTCTACTTTTAAATGATATATATAAAATTTGTTTAGGGGCTATCTACAAATCAAAATCAGAACAAACTTTATTTATTTATTTATTTTTTTTTTTTAAATAGAAATACCCGAGTTTGACACCACAAATAAATTCTACACCCTTGAATTAGCCTAAAAATAAATTTTCATGATAATTCATACGATTAGTTTCAGAGAAATTGATTATTTTACAATGACTATGTATTAGGAGCTGTATCCAAATGGAAGCCCTGTACTCGATAATTTAAATGCCACAGAATGAGTATGCCACTTCTATTAATGTATTATTTCTTGCCAATATGAACAATTCACTCATTTAACACTAGAATGACGGTGAGGGGCCATTTTGGCCCATACCAAATGAATATATTTCGTTTCGAACCAGAAATTTCTTTATAAAATAAGTTTAAAATATACAAAGGGAAAAAAGGGTTAATTAAATAACTTAAACAAATTTAAATAAAAATTCTGGTATTAAATATTTCTATAAAACTTGAGTAAAAATTCCCGTTTTTCTAGTGTCCATATATTTCGCCTATTGCCAGCCCAAATGTTTCAATAAAATGATTAAAATATATTTTTTTCAAATTATGCTTTTCTGCACGTCATAGACGGCCCAAGAATTCGCATAAAGTAGGACATAATAATTATGAATCTATAAAAAAAATTGACCAAACCAGATCAAACTTTGTTTTTTTCAATAGCAACACACAATTTTGACAATATATGTTAAATCTTTCGTTCAAACTATGCCTAGAAACGAAATTTAAAGCCATTTGGATGATAAGGTTTTGAATTATAAACTTTCAAAATTTAGAGCTTCTAATGTTAAATTACATTTTCATATTTTTATTAATATCTCGTGAAATTTTAATTTTAATGTGATAATTTTCTTTGTCTTTATAATACTAAAAAACCCAAATATAAATACATTGAATTTGAAATTAAAGAATTTTTATAATATGAATTATGAAATTAATATTCGTAAAAGATAGGAATTTCAACCTGCAATTTTTTTGATAGATTTATATTTATAGTTTTCTATTTATGATTAGAAACCTCAAAATGATGGTTTAAGGTGTGTACGTCTATGACGTACAGGAAAGCATAATTTGAAAAAAAAAAAAAAAACACATTTTGCTCATTTTATTGAAATATTTGCGCTGGCAATAGTCTAAACATAATAACACTAGAACCGACAAAGCGGTCATTTTGACCGGTACTAAATAAAAATGTTTCGATTCGAAGCAGATTTTTTTTTTCTAAAATAAGTTATATACCTGCCGCGGAAAAATTAGTTAAATAAGTAAGTTAAAAAAAAAATGGTGTAAAATATTTTTATAACAATTGAGTAAAATTTCCGGCGGTTCTAGTGTTAGGCGAGTGAAATGGTCATATTGGCAAAAAACAATGCATTAGTAGAAGTGACATAGTCATTCTGTTTCATTTCAACGATCGAGTACCGAACTTCAATTTGGATGCAGCCGCTAAAATATACTCATTATAAAATAATTAATTTCTCTGAAATTAATTTTACGAATTTCCTGAAAATTTGTATTTAGTCAAATTGAAGAGTGCAGAATTTATTCATGGTGTCAAACTTGGGTGTTACTAATGAAAAAACAAAGTTTCGGTTTGTTTTGATATGTAGATGGCCCCTAAACAAATTTCATGAACATCAATTAAAAGTAGACTTTATTTCCAATCGTTTGGTAACAGCAACATTCTTCTCCAATAATTTATTGCAAATTTAGGAGGGAGTGTTTCCTTTTTTCCCCCCACGAGTGTACAATCAATATACTACGAATATAAATACATGGATGGGAAGTAGTTGAATTATTATAATACATCATTAGTAATAGAAGCATGAATGCATAAAAATATTTTTGTTAAATAAAGCAATATGCAAGTGTAATACCCATAGGCGGATCTTACTGTTAAAATGACGAAAACATGCTGTCTCGAATGTGTTAACGTACAGTCATGTAAAGAAAAAAGACACCCCCTCCCTACTAACTCTGTCGTAAAGTCATCGTACAAAAATGTGGCTAGTACCAATTAATCAATTATAAGGTCAACTATTTAATGCTACACTTAAATTTTGCTTAATGATCCTCTACATATAGAAATTGTAACAAAACTAAATATTTCAAAAACAACACATAATTTGAACGTAATATTTGGATTCTTCAGTAAATGCTGTTCTAATAGTGTTACCTTCGGATATAAAATGTGAAGTTATTCAGTAAAATATTTAAGAAGGATCCCAAACAGCTGCTCCAATATGTGGAAGAGGCTATGGAATCCGAAACTTATAGTTATGACTCAGATGCCGATGAAGGAAATACTGTGTTCGAAGAATATGAGCCTAAGTGATCTTACATTGTCCTTTTAATAATTGAAGAGCTGAGTGGAAGACCATGTTATGCTACATTTCCTTAAAAGTTATTTTATCTTTTGGACGAAGGTGTTATCAGGTATTCTATCAGATGGTAAAGCTAAAATACCAAAGTTCTATTTAGCCTTGAAGATTTAAGACATTATTCATTAATATTTAATATTTTAATATTTAATAATGCAAATAATATTAATATTTTTTAATATTTAAAAATTAAATCTGAATAATTTTTTTTTTTATATAGTTTAGTACCACTGTTGTTTATATTTTAAAAACATGGTATCAAACAGAAAATAAATCATTAAAATTGACAACAAAAACTTTCACATCAAATTTCTTCAAATGTAATTTTTGTTACTTAACATGTTCTTCCACTTAGCTTTTCAATTTGTGGTGTTTAAATAAACCCGGTTGCATGTTGCATTTGACATTTTATACTTTGTTTTATTGACCAGTTATTACTTTATAGATTGTACGGATTTTAATTGAAAAACTTTTCTTTGTTTCTTTTTCTTTTCTTTCTATTATTATTTTAGAATGGTATTGTGATACCATTGAATTATTTTAGTTATCTATATCATCAGACTGCTTTTTTCATTTAACCCCTTAATTCTCACTCCCGTGATATTCATGGACTGTGTTTTTTATTAAAATTGTTTGATCCCAACCAGTTTTATAAAATAGTGCAATTGGCTTTATTATGGTATCATTTTACATGTCATCAAATAAGGTGAATATTTCTTTTACAAAAAAGTTGTGGCTCAAAGCAATTTGAATTTTTAAACCGTAATTTAATGCGAATGGTAAGGGTGTTAACTATGTTGTTTTCATTATGTTTTTCAATGACAAGCTTTTAATCTAATTTTTTTAAATACAAATCTATGTTTTAATTTTAACTTTTTCTTGGCGCAGCATGTCCTTAAAGGGACGTTGTGCCATAAAACCACAATCAATCAACCAGTAAAATAGTTTAGGAATCATGCTGGTTTAAAGTTTGGAATTCTTAACATATTGCCGAGGGCAATTTTTATCAAATCTGAATTTTAAAACAGTAGAAGCTCCTCCCTGCTCTGAAAGTCTTTTGTAAATTGGTGTTCTCGATAGGTTTCCGAAGTTTATGCATCGGTGAATATCTTTCAGTGTACGAATTTAATATAAAATGTCTTACAATCTAAAAAAATATAGACGACATTATATAAATGCATTTTCTGTAAGGTAGAAGCCACGCCCTTAGTCAGTGATGTTTTTTGAATGAAAACGAGAATTCTCGTTTCCCGTCGTCAATGTGTTAACCCATTAAAGACTGACGTTGCGTTATCACAACATTATATATTTGTGATTTTTTTAAAATATTTTGATACCAGTAAAAGAGAAAAGTAAAATTTGCCTTATTTAATTTACACATTTCAGTGATTCCTAAAGTAAAAGTAAGTACTTAATAAAAAATGGCGTGAACTGAATAAAATTCCTGTAAAACATGCTAGTCCTTAATGGGCTAATCTTAACCCATTAAAGCCTAGCGGTACCATATAGCACCAGAAAAGTTTCAACCATTTTTTTGTTTGAATACCAGTATTTTTGAACGGAAACATTATCTTTATTTGATAACTTAAATTTCGTGATAAAATAAAACAAAAATTGCTATTTTAAAAAGAACTGGTGTGAAATGCAAGTTTTGAATTTTAAAGAGGAAAATAATTCCGTCTTTAATGGGTTGAATTTTAATTGTTGTAAAATAGATTCATTGCGGATATTTTTTTATGCATAACTCTTAAATTACTTGGCGGGATGGCCTACAATTTTGGATTCGCATATTTGAATCTTCTGTAAATATGCTTCTGTTAAAAAAAAATCTTAAGTTTCAATTTATATTGTTTTCGAAAAAATATTTTAACGTATAGTTAATTTCGACATTAATTTTCGAGTTTTTAATACGATAGTTTACGGCAGAGTTAGTAGGGAATATCCTTTTTATCACAACTGTAAATATACTTGTAAATTATATTCATGATAAAACTTTCTCCCCACAAATATATTTTGTATTATGCATTTTATGCATTTTTTGCATTTTTATCTGATTTTCAGATTTTTTTTAAGAGTAATTTGACGCAAATTTTTAATATTTTTGCATTCACGAATTTTCTACAAGTGGGTTATAATATTCTCTAAAGAGTTGAGGCATATTTTTATAAAGTTATATCTCAATTATTTAAATGAAAAGTTACATTAATACTCATATATTGTAAATTTCCATATAAACGTCCACTTTTGCATGTTGAATAATTTATATAGAATTTTCGAATTGTTTTATTTAAAAAAAAACTTTCCCTGCGTTTGTTATATATTAAATCACGATTTAAAAAATATACTTTAAATCTGAGTGCACAAATACCAAGTATGAGCACTTTTAATTGGGTCAAAGATAGAGAAAAAATAAATATAATTCTATTTTAAAAAGCCTGACAATGTCTTTAATTGTTTAAAAGAATGAGAAAATGCTCAATTAGCACGTATGCTAATTATCCATAAAGTCTGAAATTTCGTAAATGGGTTCTCAAATACAGACTGGGTGCGATAAATTGGTATCTCCTAATCTGATCTTCCATCTCCTTATTTAACATGTTTCTTATTAATTTAACCCTTTATCTACTGATGGTACTTATAAGTAACCTTAAAATAACTTGTTATAAAATTCATTTAATACATCGATTAGTAGAAATACAGTTTACAAGGAGTTATAGTTGCATTACTTTATCTTGTTCCAAAAGCATAATTGTTACACATTTTTTTTTTTTTTTTTTTTAGGATGATTTCTTTTACATTTGCATCTTTTCAGCATTCTTGGAGTTGGGGGGGGGGGGGATTTTTCAATTCGGAAATATTTATATATTTCTATTCTAAGAACATTATATTTGTACATTTCCTAATTCTACAAAATACTAAGAAAAATATTTAAAATAAAATATTTGAGTGGGGTTATAAATATTGCACAAAATTCCTATAAATTCAAATTTAATTAATCCTTCTAAAGCCTTCAAGCCTTCTAAAATATTCTACTGTAGTTTCAAGAATTCGCGAAAAATGCTTTAGAAGATAAAATTTTCATGAATTCATAATTCAGTACATAAAGGGTTAAAAAAAATTATTTTTAAATATTTATCATTTTACATTAAATTGTTTCACAGATATAAGTGTTAAACACAGATAATAATCATCATGCCGAAGCAATACGAAGTTAGAGCAACCATATGCCTAGACTGCGCGCAGGTTGGGTAGTCCGCGGGCCACTAGTTGTCCTCAAAAAAATCTGAACAATATTTGCTTTTTATATATGTTATTAATAATAGAACAAAAATAATATTCTAAGAAATTCTTATACTTATGATAATTTAGATTTTTAGTTTTGAAAATTTAAATTATAGCATGCAGTGACAATTATTATGTTAGTTTTTATTCATTTGTAAAACAGGAAAATTTTCATTTAAAAAATAAAAGCACAAAGTTAAAATATCTGAAATATTTGAGACTATTGATCTCAATATCTAATTCTCGAGAGTTTGAGACACCTTGAGAAGAAATGGTTCCCCAGTATACTCAACTTCTTTTTCACACAGTGAAGTGAGATGGTTGTCATGTTAAAATTACTAACCTGTTTGCCCTGCACGAAAAAAATCAATTTATTTTTTTCAGTTGCAAAACAATCAGAAATTTCAAGAAATCTCGCAAGGGAATGACTAGGTGGCCAAGCACGCATATCTGAGAGATGTTTTTACTTCTAAATAAATTAATTATAGCATTTCAAGAACAAGTTTAGGATATGTTCAAACTTAGAAGTAAAAATGGATGCTATTCAATCTCAAAAGAAATAAATACTTTGGTGTACCACTTTGCCATACCATCCTAAAGCCTCAACTCAGTTTCAAGGAACTTTACCTCTTTCCGACATTGAAGAAGGCCATTTGGCACCAATGAAGAAGTGGAGACAACTGCAAAACAGTTTTCTCATACCCAAGACACGCCTTTTTTTTCAAGAGGTTTTTAATGTTTTGGTACAGTCATTCAGGGTAACTTTGATCCGCATTTTCTCTATTTTCATATGCCACACTCTTATTTTAAGAATATTGTTGCAACTAGGGGCATAATATTGAAGAAATGATCCTAAATTATTCTATGACTATCAGGGATGAGATTTCCGCGCTTTTGCACACCAGTATATTCTTAGAGAAAATGTTGTTCTGTTAAATCGCAAAACTGTTCCGATTAAATGAAATATCATTTTCTCTAACAAAATACTGGTGTGAAAAAACGCGGAAATCTCACCCGTGATGACTATCAAAAATTAATGAATAATAATGATAAAAGCAATAAAAAAATGAATTTTTATACTGGTTCAAAGTTACCCAGCCATTTAGGGTAACTTTGCACCATATGATAAATATTATCTAAAATAATTCATTATAAAAAAAAAGTATTATAGTTAGGACAAATTTGAACTCCAAAAAATGTTTTCAGACATGTAAAGACTTCGAATTTACATTTCCCAACATCACAAGATTTGTATAATTTATGATATTACAACAAATATTTTGCATAAGAAAAGTGGAAGAAGAGAACCATGAATATTTAGAAATTTAAAAAAACTGTTTATTGTTCAGATAAAACATAAAAATGCAGTTAAAAACAATTTTCAATGCTTTAACTCAATAATATATCCATAGTTACAGTAATACATACTAGTACTATTAATATTCAAACAAGAAAAAAAAAATATCGATGTATGAAATGTCAAATTTAAATAGCTCCGCCCCAAATAACGCCTTTAACTCTTAAATGCCTGATTTTTCAAAAATCAGTGTAATAATGTTTTTCGGCTTTCATTTTTTAAATAAATCATGGGAAAAATACTTAAAAAAATCATATTTTGTCTTAAGTATAGTTTACGGCTAAAAAACAGTTTGTTACTAATCGGCAATACTGGTGTTTAATTGAAAAAATAAATTGCTTTGATAAAATTCTATAATATTAATCACACAAGAATTTTAGGAACTATAGTAAGAAATAAATTTTACTTGCTCACTGCAGGTCAAAATATGGTATTTCGCAAGCTTCCAAACAAAACAAAAAGAACAAGTAGCAACATTTGAAAAAATAAATCTATCTTTATTCTTAAACGGCACAAGTGTCGCCATCTACATGTTTAAAATCGATTTAATAATATTTTCAGAATGTATTTTATTGACAACATTAGGCATTATAGCTTTAATATTATTCTAAAAGTATTTTAGAGCCTAAATTGGGTATGTTGCCGAAAAGCAACACCAGGCATTTAAGGGTTAAATGAATTTTATGTATTTCACACATATTTGTGAAAATATTTACACGTTATATCTAATGCACACTTTCGGCATTTATATAAAATATACGTGCAAATATGGAAAAATTTTGACAGTAGCACCTATAGTCAGTAAATTATATACATCAGTATAACTTTGAGCTGGCTCAAAGTTAACCTGAAAATGTGGTAAAATGTTAGTGCCTTCTTATTTTACATTTTATTAATTATTAATGAATAAATAATCACAAAATATTAACACATTTACAACATTTAGATAATAATATATCTGATAAATGAGGATATTGTTGCTCACTATGAAAATTTAATTGGATTACAACAACTTCAAAACAGCATTCAAAGTTAACTTGAAAACAGTACTTCACAAAAACAGCTAGATGATGCAATTAATTGCGCAGAATGTTGCTAATTTATTTTCTAAAATAAAGAGTAGAAATCCCAGTTTAGAACCTTGCCAACAGAGCACAGTTCTGGAGTTTATTTAGTCTGTTGGAGTCAAAAATATTGAAAATTAGGAAGTGGCTCAAAGTTACACCCCATGGTTCAAAGTTACCCTGAATGACTGTAAACGTTATGACAAATACACCAATGTCCTTGGTGGTTATGTGAAAAAATAAAAAAAGCTTACTTCTTTATGTCCATAGTACATTACTTGTGTGGTAAGAAAACACTACTCTGGTTGCGTATAAGCGAAACTTATTTTCTGACTAAACATACTAAGTATTCATAATTTTGTTATATTAAAACGGTACATTTCATATTAATAAAACAGGAGTTATCCAATCAATATCGTACATAAAAAATTTTATTTTTAAAGAATTCATATTAGTCTTTCGCAGGATTTCACATTACCAATTTAGTCCTTGAGGTTCGAAAATTTGGCGACCGCTTTATTAAACCAAATGCGGACTTCAATAACATTAGTTTACGTACAATTTACAATGTGAAAAAAATGTAAAATGCTGATACCTGTGTCGCCCTACAAGTAATATATATATATATATATATATATATATATATATATGGTACGAAAAAACACTCCACGAATTTGCACGTTATCTGGATGTTTGACGTACCTTATAGTATTTTCTGGTTCATGTGGGGGAAATTCGGATGAGAGTTTGCACATTTTCTACTCTGTAATTTGTACGTAAAGGGATTTTAGTGAAATCTGAAATTCCTTTATATTTTCTCCCTGCATTGGGTCCGAAAATTGCGATTGCTCTAACTTCATATTCTTTCGACATGATGATTGCAATTAGGATTTAACACTAATATCAGAAAAGAATAATTTCAAATCATAACCTTAGAAACAGAAATTTTTGAATATTTATAAGAAACACGTGAAGTAATGAAATCAAAGACGTTGCCAGTTTCTCGCGCGCACCTTAGAATCATAGTAATTTTTTTCCAAGACGAAACAAATTTTATTTATTTATTCATTTATTTTGTGGTATTTTAGGTGAAATGAGATACAGGGTGTGTATCTTAACCCCTTGAAGGGCGGTGATGCCGTGACGGCATCACATAATTTTAATCCCTAATTGCCACATTGGCACCGGAATTTTATAATGAAAATTTCACCTTTTTTAAGTACGCGAAAATAAACTTTTACTTGTTTACAAATAAATTCTCTTGAAAATACTGGTGTCATTAAATTATTTCAACATTTTACGAATACAAGTACCTTGCCCCTGAAAGGGTTAAATAGAAGTATTAAATTTTATTAATGCTATTTTTAATAAAAGAAAAATTCTCATGTATCACCGAAAAAAGTCTGAAAGCTTCAAGTAAATAAAAAATTTCTTAATGCAAAATCTTTCTTCAATTGGTGACTTTAAAAACATATGACTAATGAATTTCACCAGAAAGCATTTTTTATTCTGTTATTCTAAAAATAAGTAAAATGTAAGTCTTAAAAAATGATGGTTTTTCGTTCCCAAAATAAATACTTCTTTAAAAAATTTTAATATTTTTAAAGGTTTTAACTCTTTTAACCCCCAAATTATGAATTAGAGAAAATTTCACCCTCCAAGGCATTTCTGAATTTTTGAAAATATGTTAGAAGATTTGTGCAATCAGTAAAAAAAATTTACAACAATTTCGTCTATTAAAATGTAAAAACTAAATCAGTGTTTCTATAGGGATTTTATTGAATATTTACAACATTACTCGAATCTCTTCTTAAAAGGTTTGCTTTTAGTATTTTATAGAATTAAATAATATATAAATATAATGACCTGATATATATAAATATATAAATATTTCATAGCTGAATCTTTCTACTCCACGTCTTTCAACGCCAAGAAAAGAGAACAGTAGCGATTTGAAATGAAATTATACATTTAAAAATTGTTTTGTTTTGTAGAGATTTTTGAACATGACAAAGTAAAGTATGTAAAATTCATTTTAACTTTTATTACTGTCGTCCCCGTTTAAACGAATAATTGGTTCCAGAAATAATATTCGATTAAGCAGGTTATTTGATTAAACGGGGAATCCTAACGATAATATTTAATGCGTAATAAAAAGGCAAAATAACCATCTACGTTATATATTTAACAGCATAATAAAATCGTTAATAGAATAACATAAAGTAACATAAATACAAATGCTAATATAAAGTAAACACGTATTAATTTAATGTCAGCACATACATTTATATGGTTTACATCACACTTAATGCAGATCGTTTGAATTTGGTCAAAACTTTGCTACTTCTAATTTACGTTACTTACTGCGTTAAAAAAATCGTTTAAAGTGGTTTGTTTAAGTGGAATTTTAAAGGAGTAAATATAGGGTTATTTTTCGAATCAGTGCAAAATATCACAACTACCATCTCGAGCCTCGAAGTGACGGCGCATTACTGGTTAACAGCAAGGAGTGATGGTGGGGAGATCATTTGACCTGTCCATTATACACCTGCCGGCCGAAATCATTGCAGGAAGAACAGAATATTTGTTTTCAGCGTAAAGGAACCGAAAATGACAAAAGGTGGAAGGAAATTTCAGCTGAAACGTGCTTTCCGCGCCTATTTTCAAACATCTGTCACACAGTTGTTATTCGATTAAGCGGGGACAGTTCGTAAAAGGTATTTGGTTTAAGCGGGAAAAATATCATAGAACCAATAGGAATAAATTCGGTTCCGGAGGATACTATTCGAATAAGCGGGTATTCGCTTATCCGTGACCCGATTAAGTGGGGAAGACTGTACTGCCAATCGATGTGTTAAATTAATTTTATAATAAGTTTATTTTTGATGGTACTTTAACCCTTTGACTATGGGTCGGTACATATACGTCCCAGTGGAGTTTTTTTTTTTTTTTTTTTTTTCACCACTTTTTGAAAAATAATCTCTGCCATACACTTATACTATGATATATTTTAAAGAGAAATCTGCCACAACGAAAACTTTTTGTAAACTGTGTTACGATTGAATATAAAAATTGTCGCCAGTCCTACACCATAAACAAAGGGTCAAAGTATCGTGGAGACATGGATAAAGAGTTAAATTAATCGATATAAAAGTGTAAGAAATATTTTCGACAACAATTTAAAAATATGTTTTCGTAAAAAAGGTGCTCAACTCCTTCAAGGACAGTAAGATATTTTTTAAACCATACAATTTTAATCAAGATTTTTGAATTAGAATTTTCGAACAAAATTTAATTTTTATAACTTTGGAGAAAAAAGGGTTCTAAAATTGCTGTTTCTTATTTTCAAATAAAATATGTAGAAAATGCTACTGTGAACTCAACATTACAGAAGCTGAATTATTTGACCCTGAAAGGGTTAAAGTATAACAAGTTAAAGAGAAGTCTGATTCTCCATAATCTAGAATCCTTTAACATTACTTTCTATAAGACTGTTTTGAATTACATAGAAAGTACTTTTAAAGAAGAGTATTATTAAAAATATTAATAGATTTTTTTTTTAAATTATGGCTGCCTTTTAAAAAATAAATAAATATATAAAAATTTTGAAAATCGTTTATGTATAAAAAATACGAATTTTCCGAGGAAATGCTAAAATTTGAAAACCTCTATTTGTAAATGTTAGTGGATAATACATTTCTTTTCTTTTACATCTTTGGACTTCAATTAGATAACATTACTGAAATAGTAAAATGCAATGATTTACATCTATAAAATAATAAGTACCCAGACAATATTGCAGGATATATATATACCGGTTGATTTGAAAATGTTAATTGAAAAGTATGATTTCTTTTTTACATTTATAACTGCGTTTTCAAGGGAAAAAAATCCCTGCCGGCCCGGCCTACAGGCAGAGGTAGACCAACAAAAACTAAATCATTATTACATATAAATCCACTTTAACAGTTTTATCTGTCTGCTTTTGACGAGTTTTTATTTCCTTTTTATAAAATAGCTGGTTTTATCAGAATCATGTTAAGGCGATATTAAAAAAAATATTTTTCCATACTCAACAACTCGAAATTTTCTGGCACATTTTCAGATTCATTTTTAATAAAAAAAAATAAAATAAAAAAAATATGAAACATGCTGACGTGATTTTTGAAAAGATTTATAAGAGACCTGTGTTTTTATTTTTCTTTCAATTAATTAAAACTTGATTAATAAACAATTATTTTCTCAGCAGAGCAATATTTTTCGTTTCTAACACAATCGCTTCGGGAAATTCTGTTCAAAATGCCCACTTTGACATCATTTTTTGAAATATATTCTGCCTCTATCAAAAAATCGATCATTACTGTACGTTATATTGTTTCTGAATAAGAAAATCTAGCAACTGGATGCGTTTGAGAGCAAAAATGAATTTAAAAATGAGTAAGAAAATAGACAGTTTGGATTTGAATGCACTCTTAATAAGATGATTTTTTTCTTCAACCGCTATGTATTTTTAAGTTGTTTTTGCTGTAAGAATTGGCCCTATCAAAAACTTGTCTATATAAATGTTGAAGACAATATTAAGAAGATATATGATAAATTCGTGGCGATTTTATATCTTGTGAATTGACGGAGTTATGAAAATTTTTCTTCTTCAACCCCACTTTTTTGTTTTCGTTTTTTATTTTTATTTATTATTTTTTTTTTTTTTTTGCGGTACGAATTGGTCCTATCAAAAACTTGTGAATTTAAAAGTTGTAGATAATATTAAGGAGATGCATAATAAAATTATTGGATTTGATATCGTGAGAATTGATGAAGTAAGGAATTTTTTTTCTACATAAAACCCTATTTTTTGCGCCCCTTGAGCCCATTTTTAACTTTATCAAAAATCTGTATACATAAATTTTTGGCCATATTTTTAAAAGTAATAAAAACTTAAAACTGATTTGATATGTACAAAAATTAAGAAGTTATGGGGGGTTTTCTGTTTTCACAAAATCCCCCCCTATTTCCATCTCCTTTGTCGCTTTTGCCCATTAACGAACTTGACCGAGATTTTATGTCCCTTGATATAATGTATCAGTTTGGAAGAGATTTGTGCAGAATTGCGGAAGTTATCGTGTCCAGAAGAAAGTGATAACACAATTGCTTCGGGAAATTCCGTTCAAAATGCCCACTTTGACATCATTTTTTGAAATATATTCTGCCTCTATCAAAAAATCGATCATTGCGGTACATTATATAGTTTCTGAATAAGCAAATCTACCAATTAAATGCGTTTGGGAGCAAAAATGAATTTAAAAATGAGTCAGAAAATAAGCAGTTTGGATTTGACTGCATCCTTAATGCAATGATTTTTCCAACACAATCCGCTTCGGGAAATTCGGTTCAAAATGCCCACTTTAACAGCATTTTTAAAAATGTATTCTGCCTCTATAAAAAATCGACTATTACGGTACATTATATAGTTTCTGAGTAAGAAAACGTACCAATTGGAAGGCCTTGAGAGCAAAAATGAATTGTAAACTGAGTCAGAAAATACGCAGTTTGGATATGAATACACGCTTACTTAGATGACTTTTTTCTTCAACCGCTATGTATTTTTAATTTGTTTTTGCTGTAAGAATTGGTCCTATCCAAAACTTGTCTATATAGATGTTGTAGACAATATTAAGAAGATATATGATAAATTCATGGGGATTTTATATCTTTTGAATTGACGGAGTTATGGATATTTTAGTTTTTCAAACCCCTTTTTGTTTTCGTTTTTAATTTTTTTTGCGGTACGAATTGGTCCTATTAAAAACTTGTGAATATAAAAGTTGTAGATAATATTAAGGAGATTTATAATAAAATTAATTGGAATTGATATCTTCAGAATTGACGAAGTTATGAATTTTTTTCTCCCAAAAACCCTATTTTTTTCGCCCCTTGAGCCCATTTTTAACTTTATCAAAAATCTGTGATACATAAATTTTTGGCCCTATTTTTAGAAGTAATAAAAACTTTAAACTGATTTGATATGTACAAAATTTAAGAAGTTATGGGGGGGGTTTCTGTTTTCACAAAACCCCTCCCTATTTCCGTCCCCTTTTTCCGATTTTGCCCATTAACGAACTTGACGGAGATTTTATGCCCATTGATTTTATGTATCAGTTTGGAAGAGATTGGTGCAGAATTACGAAAGTTATCGTGTCCAGAAGAAAGTGATATATATATATAGATAGACAGACAGATAGATAGATAGATAGATAGATAGATAAAGTTTTTTACTGAGGGTGGTTTTGGGTTCTAGGGGTCATGATCGGTGTAGATCTGCAAAAATTTTTCAGAAATTCCAACATAGGAACGATCCCAATAGGTAGTATTTCATACGAAATCTACCTAAAAGAAGTTGCAAATTCTTTATGAATAATTCCGAGGAAATGCTAAAATTTGAAAATCTCTATTTGTACATGTTAGTAGATCGTACATTTCTTTTCCTTTAGATCTTTGGACTTGAATTACACTGATAAAAATTTTTTGATAGGTTGAACTAATTTTTGGTGCTCTAGTACCTCAACCATAATATGGGGAAAACTTGATCCAACATTTGGAGGTAAGGTTCAACCGGAGCTCCAAATCTTGGAGCGATATTTCACAATCTTATGGTTGCAGCTATTGTAGTACCAAAAGATGGTTCAACGTATTACAAAATTTTTAACAGTGTAGGCAAGATTACTGAAACAGTAAAATGCCATGATTTATATCTATAAAATAATAAATACCCAGACAATATAGCACGCCAGGTGATCCAAAAGCACAAAATAAATCAGCATGACCGTTTGGACGAAGCGGATTTCACTTAAATGTACAGAAAGGTACCGGATCTCTTATTAGCAAAAATACTAATATTTTTACTCCAAAAAATATATTTTTTCCACCAACAAGTGACCGCAATTTTAGTTGTACTACTACACTCATGTTCAAAATTAAGAAAATTTCCATGTTATGTCGAACTTCATGAAAAGTACTGAACGAAAGGTAAAACTAATGCTTCGAAACAAAGATGCAACTCTAGTGTCAAATAGGTAAGCGTAAACGTGTGTATGGGCAGAGTGGGTAGAGGAACAGGCTTTATTAGCGAGATTGGCATTTTTCTCGTTTCGTTCACTCGCACACCTCGCTGAATATCTTAGTATTTTTTTGCAACATTCGATGAAATTCAAAAGGAAACAGTAAAAATGAGAAACCACCAACGTTTGGATGATGGAATGAGGTGGAAAATTGCGGAGAGACTGGAAGCAGGGCAGTCTCAAGTGCAGATTCCTAGAGACTTCAATGTAACGCCTAGTGTCGTGTCCAACTTATGGAAACAGTTTAAGGACACTGGATCCATAGAGAGAAAGGCTGGGAAAGGTCGTCCAAGAGCCAGGACGACCAACGAAGATCGCTATTTTTCCATTAAAGTGAGGGGTAACAAGAGTGCAACAGCTTCTCAGCTCTCTCGTGACCTTTATGTGGCCACAGGCAGTCGAGTTTCAAGGTTTATTGTTTGCAGAAGGCTACGTGACAGAGGGCTGTTAGCAATAAGTCCTGATTCCTGCGTTCCGCTCACTTCTGCACACAGGAGAACCCGTTTAGCATGGCACAGAAATCATCGACTTTGGCCGAGGGGTCAGTGGAGGACCATCCTACTCACTGACGAGTCTCTGTTCAGCCTAAATAGAAATTCTCGACGTACTTTCATCTGGAGAAAATCAGGGATCCGCTACCTGCCTTCCAACTTCCTAGGAAAGACCCCTATGGCAGCGGAGGTTTGATGGTCTGAGTTGACATCATGTTAGATGGGTACGCACCCCTCCCTATATTTGGCAAAGACTCTATGACTGCTGTGACGTGTAGGGATGATATCTTGGTACCCTATGTTCGCCTTTTCAGAGATGCAGTTGGTCTTGATTTCATTTTAATGGTCTACATACAACGCGCGCCCATATAGAGCTCATCTGGTTGACGAATTTCCGGAAAGTGAGGATATTCACTTGATGGATTGGCCAGTCAGATCTCCAGGCCTAAACCGTATACAGCACGTCTGGGAGGAATATTGCTCTGGAGAGGAATATTGAAACTCGCTTTCCACCTCCCAGAACCACTCAGGGACTGAAAACAGCGTTGCTGGAGGAGTGAGACTAACTGTCACAGGGACCCATAAACTGCCTGCTTTCCCGAATGAGTTCACATTGTAAGAGCTGTATATCTGTAAGAGGGGACCATATACCCCCTATTAACCCATTTTTGGTTCAATATTGTATGCTTTGTTTTATATCTTCCGACGCTGATGATTCTTACGCACGATCATGCTTGTGCATTATAACTGCTGAATGTTTATTTTTGTTGCATTATACACCTATATACATACCTAATTTCATTAATATCTGTCCAGTAGTTCTGGAGATAATCGACCAAATCTGAAAATTCTCTTAATTTTTAACATGAGTGTGTTTTATATAGTGACACAGCGCAATTCACAATGATACTAGGATTACAAATGATCAATTTGGGGGATGCCATTATCGAGAATAGCTCTCTGTCTACGTAATACGCTGCAGAGCATTGAAAAAGATTTCTGCTGTGATTCCTCTAACATAATGGCTTAAATAGTGACAGACAGAAGCTCTGGGACCACTATAGTACTAACTTTTGGGGACAAATGAAGCTATTCTGGCATTACTTTTTTTCGATGTAAAGTATCCCATGTCTTTCTGGGTATTTATTGAAATTTTAGTAAAAACAGCATCTTACTACTATGCATACACTTCGATTTTCTTTTTTTTTTCTTTGTCGCTGTTGGACCACGCATTATGTACAGTTCCCTATGCTATTTCATCCCCAGTTACCCGCATATATAAGCGAGGGCACCATTCGACTAGAAAATGTGCCTACTTTTCGAACTTATATATAATGTTTGGATATAGGGGTCATCTACGTATAAAAACTTTTGATTTTTCAAATATTAGCACTCATTTTTGACAATTTATTTGAGTTTCTTGGACCAAAGCACGTCAGAAAAAGGTATAGTTTATAAGTTTTTCCTTAAATTTTGATACAGTTATTAAAAAAAATGTGTTAGCGTTTTATCCATATAAATTAATATATATATATATATATATATAGATCTTAAAAGGAAAATTACTTGGAATGCATAACTAGTAAGAGAAAAACTATGCAGAATTTTTAAACATAAGATAAACTCAAATTATATGAAAGAAACCACCATAAAATATATAAGGTTACTTTCCAAGATTTTTTTCGCTACAAACACTTTGGTAATAGGAAATGGTCAATTTAGACCGTAAGTAAAATTTATCCATATCTTGAAAAAAAAAATGATTGGAATGGGCTGTAAAATTACACCTCAATGTGTTTGACGATTTTGGTTCTTATCATAAAAAAATAATACAGGTCATATTTCATATTTTTTAATATAAATTTATTAATAATTTTGATAACTAACTTTTTTTTAAATAGAAAAATATATCTGGAGTATGTTTGAGTTTATACATTATATCTTATTAAAAACACATTCTAGTTGAACGATGTTTTGGGAAAATAATAATTTAAGTTTGTTATGCGAATTTAACATTAGCATGATCCAAATTTGACCTCTTTTAACTCAATGGAAGATTTAAGAATATGTATAAAAACTACACCTTTTACAAGGATTCCTTGATCCAAAGAATTCATATGTAGTGTCAAAAGCAGGTATTAAATTTGAAAATTTGAATTCAGTATAGTTTTCAGTATGTAGACGAGCTTTTTTCAAAATCTAACATTCATATTTGATTAGTAGTCAAAATTTCTAGTTGAATGCTACCTCACAAATCTCTTTCGGACAATTTTATAATGAAACAGCATAGAGTTGTAAGATTTTTTCCTAACTGTAGATAATGTAGCTTCCACTTTTAAGGCTGACTTTTTTTTTCAAATGAAATCTAACAAATCTGCCAAATGATAATTGCGGTATTTATTAATATCACATATGAAATTGCTTTTTTCTAAAATATTCCAGTATCATATCGATATAGGTGATACTAGGTCCACATCAGTGGCGTGGCGTCCGGTCATCGCTGGATGCGGCGATGACCAAGCAATATTTTAAAACTCTTAATAAGCTTTTAAAACTCTACGATCCAGTTTTAGCAGAACATTTGGAGTTCATGTATAAGTGAAGGTAAGATTTAAAGTTCCTTTTTTGAACATTCAACCATTGAATTTTAGAGTTAATAATTTTTCACCACAAACTTAAATAATTGCGATGACCACCGAAAATTTTCACGCCACGCCACTGGTCCACATATTGTGACAATATTGTTTTCATAGGATTTAGTAATATTTGTTTCAATACAGTCATTCAGGGTAACTCTGAACCATGGGGTGTAACTTTGCACCACTTCCTAATTTTCAATATTTTTGACTCCAAAAGACTAAATAAACTCCAGAACTGTTCTCTGTTGGCAAGGTTCTAAACTGGGATTTCTACTCTTTATTTTAGAAAATAAATTAGCAACATTATGCGTAATTAATTGCATCATCTAACTATTTTTGTGAAGTACCGTTTTCAAGTTAATTTTGAATGCTGTTTTGAAGTTGTTGTAAATCAATTAAATTTTCATAGTAAGAAACAATATACTCATTTATCAGACATATTATTATCTAAATGTTGTAAAAGTGTTAATATTTTGTGATTATTTATTTATTAATAGTTAATAAAATGTAATTTAAGAAGGCACTAACATTTTACCACATTTTCAGGGTAACTTTTTGAGCCAGCTCAAAGGTATACTGATGTTTATAATTTACTGATTATAGGTGCTACTGCCAAAAATTTCCCATATTTACACGTATATTTTATATAAATGCCGAAAGTGTACATTAGATATAACGTGTAAATATTTTTACAAATATGTCTAAAATACATAAAAACCATTTAAAAGCGTTTTTAGGGGCGGAGCTACTCAAATTTGATATTTCATACATTCGACATTTTTTATTCTTGTTTGAATAATACTAGTACAGTACGTATTACTGTAACTATGGACATATTATTGAGGTAAAACATTGAAAATTGTTTTTCGCTGCATTTTTATGTTTTATATGAACAATAAACAGTTTTTTTTCTAAATATTCATGGTTCTCTTCTTCCACTTTTCTTATGCAAAATATTTGTTGCAATATCATAAATTATACAAATCTTCTGATGCTGGGAAATGTAAATTCGGAGTCTTTACATATCTGAAAACATTTTTTGGGGTTCAATGTTGTCCTAACTATAATACTTTCTTATAATGAATTATTTTAGATAATATTTATTATATGGTGCAAAGTTACCCTAAATGGCTGGTTAACTTTGAACCGAGTTAAAAATTCGCTTTTTATTGCTTTTATCCTTATTATTCCTTAATTTTTGATAGTCATACAATAGTTTAGGATCATTTCTTCCCGTTTATGCCTCTAGTTGCAACAATATTCTTAAAATAAGAGTGTGGCATATGAAAATAGAGAAAATGCGGATCAAAGTTACCCTGAATGACTGTATGGCCAATAAAATGACGAAATATTTAATGTGAATATTGCACCATTATTGACAAAATGTAAACATCCTAATTTTGCGGCACTATACCATGGATAAAAACTATACTATTATCCAAAGTATAACGAATATGAATAAGATCAGTACAAACAAGTATCAGTACAAACAATATTGTGCCAATACTGCTTTGTTATTAAATTGTTGTCTATCTAGGCAAATGGATTCATATACGGTTAATCTTCGGTTTTATCTAATCATCATCCACTGTTATGGACTTGAAAACTTAGTTCCGTCATGGCCTCTATTCTCGATGAGCAAATTTTAGGAGGGGCAGTAGGGGAGGGGGTAATTGTTCTGCACAGATACATTCACTTGATTTTGCACTTGCAGGCAAGTTTCTATTTATTAATGTGAAATTTAGCCCTGATATTTTTCTTTAGCATTGAAGAATTGAGGTTGATTTTTATTGACTCAAAGTCCTAACAAGGGCATGCTGCGACATAATGGGATTCAGAAAAATGTAAATTAAAACTTAAACAGTATTTTAATACTTTACTGCATGGTTATCTAATGCATACCAATAAAAGCTACATATGTACAAATGTGCCATAGATTTAAACAAAGTAAGCCTCTCTCTTTATAGATAAGGAGAAATATTATAAGGATTATAAATAAGGAGATGTTTCGAAAACATAATTAGCAGGAACGAAGTGATAGAGTCAAGAATTATTTTCTGTTTACATTTACAAACAATCAAAAGCATAAATGTAGTAAAAGGTATCTGGTTAAAAGATGGCCTTTTTTAAATTTTAGTGGGGTTTTTGCTATATTTGTTAAGTAACTTTGAATAAATACTGCATTTTGTGCTTCTACAGTAAAATTTAAAGTTTTGTGTTAAAAATTGAAGTATTATTTTTTAAACTAACTTTTATTTTTTTCTTAACCACTCAAACACTATCAAATAATTTTTTTCTTACAAACAGATAAAATCATGCAGGTTAAAGAATGTATTTTACGAATAAATCAAGGAGTTTATAATAAATTATATATAATGTATATAATTAAAAAATTAATTATTAAAAATGGATACTTGTGAACCATTTTTAATATCGCAGTTAATTTCATTATGCTTGAGTTCGTTCGCGTGATTTTTGTTACCAGTTTTCAATTTCACTTTTTTTCTTTGCGAAAATATTTGTACCATTTTAGTTCTTGAGAATGCTGCCGTCAGAGTAATGAAACATGTTGAATCTGAATGTATAAAGGTATTTTTGCCTTTTAAATGTATTTTTATCACTTTCAGGAAATATTATGTCTATTTGAAGTTTTCAAGTGATTTTTATATATAGTTTTATTTCACGTAGAAAAGTCTAAGCAAAACCTTAAAAACATGTCTTTCGTTTAAATACATGATATCTATAATTAAACGACCCTATTTTAAAGTTGTCTACAGACGAAGGACATAATAAAGGTATGGGAGTTCTTTTGAGCAAAAAAAAAAAAAAATAGTTTATAATTTCGCCAACAGAGGGCATTTTAAACGAATTACACATTTAGGATACATACATTTACGATAGTTTACAAATTTTATCACAGCCAACCATGTTCCACATGAACTTCATCATTTTTGGATACCATCTGGAATCGTAAGATGGCATATTCCACAGTTGACTACAGTGTGTTCTGGGAAATGTAAGAACATGTCGTGAAATGCTATCTTTAAGATCAGGTAAAGTTAATAAATAAAATTTCCATACTATCGTAAATGTATGCTAAATGTGTAATGTTTTAAAAAACGCCCTCTGGTGGCGGAATTTTGAACTTTTTTCCTTCAAATTCCTATCCCTTTATTACGTGTTTCACAAAATTTAACAACTTTATGGACAATAGTTTTGTTTATAGACAACTTTGAGGTAGGGTCGTTTAATTATGGACACCCTGTATAGCGCCCATGTCAGAGCGTAGTGTTAAGATTATAAATTTAAAAAATTGTTTTTTATTTCAGTATGAAAAAGAAACGTAATTTTCAATCGAATGGTACATTTATAATTTCACTGAGATAATTTGGTAAATAAATATTTACCTTTTTTAAGGTAAAGTACCTTTTTTAAGGGTACTCTCAAATCAAACTCGCTAATTTCTGACACATTCACAAAGTTATTTTTATTCTCAAATGCAGGAAATTTGTAGTTATTGTCAATGAAATACTATGAAATCGAATACCATACCTTTTTTTTTTTTTCCCTGTCGAGTCAAATTATATTTCTGAATAGAGTGTGAAATTTGGCATTTTGCACCGATTCATAGATGCAACAGTCAGCGAAATGTCGTCATCGATAAGCAATTGATTCAATCGGATTTTTTGAATCGGAATTATTTGAAAATTTGCTTCGTATAACAAAGTGTATGTTCATGTGTTTCCCTAACGTACAGTAATTTTTCTTATGACTTAGTCATCTGAAACCAGATTTTTGGTTAGACTCAGAAAGATTATGATATTCTCTGGAGCTTATACAATATTTAGTTTTAAAAGTACATAATTGACAAAATGGCCGTCATATAAAGTAATTTATTATTGCTAGAGTTTATATTTCATCCTTTAAGCGTCCTTCAGAATCGTTCATGCATGTTTAACGATTCATAAAATAATAGCTATGAAAGTATTGGTATGGGGATTTGTATTTTATAACCTTATATATTTATTTATCTTATTCACTTCAAAAAGTTAACATTAATATAATTTTGGTTTTAAATAAGCCTTTTAATTCAAAAATTACGTATCGGAAAAACACGGTTAGGACGCTTAAAGGGTGTTTAATACACTATAAAAAGTGCACCACAATTTATTAAAAGTTATGCATTTTTGGTATAAGTTCCAGCAAAAAGAAATACATTTTTTACCCTAAATTGTTTTTATAGGACCTCAAAATTTAACCTCAAATGTTTTTATATAAAAGAAAAACGCTATTCACTTTCAAAGATTTTAGTATTAATATTTTCTAATTACATGCTTTTATATATAAAATGAAGCAGTTTTGCTAGGTAATTTGGCGTCTGTGGTCGTATATTTCTTTCTTTTTTTTTTTTGACTGTTTACTAAAGTTTAAAAAGAACGTTGCTTATGATTAAGTATTTAAACAACATACATTGATATAGCTTTATTCCGGAATCTTAATTTATTAATTTAATGAAAATAACATCTATATAACTTTTTGGCATATTTTTTATGCATTGACTTTCATACAAGAAGATCAACACTGCACTTATGCTTACGATTGCAAATACTTAAGAAAGTCATCTCGGGAACATGGTGATATTAAAGTCATAGTCACTTAATTCGTGTTAATAATATTAAAAAAATAATAATTTTACGCATGCGCATCACAAATAATATTTTTTGACTAATCGGACACTCAATAATCTAATTTCTGTGGTTGTAGAAAAAAATAACCATAAAAATGTTCTAATTTAAAATTCACCATCTCCCTGATTTTATGCCATATGTTTTGTTTTCTTTTTTTAGCATAACATTCTGCATATGTAAAAAAATTAATATATTTTTGTCAAATTCCAATTTTCGTATAATGATAGGTATATATTCAGTCCCACTGCATTGAAAAAGAGAAATGTTATTAGATTTTAACCTGGATATCATTTGCATATATATATACTTATCTGTTGGGTTTGAAAACATAAATCAATTAACTATATAAACATATCGAAGATGTACACGTAACCGACATAAGCATTAATTAAATATATTAACTAGCAAAGTTCTTTTATAGTGATTTCTTTTCTAAGATTTCTACAGAATTTATTTCTGTGAATATTTATTGTATTCACGCACTAAGGCAATTTGCAGTTCTATCTAGATTTGCATTTCGTTTTTCATATGGAAAAATCTACTTAGTAATTTTCTGCTGTTATCATTTTTTTTCACTCGGTTGCTCTACGTTAGAAAATTTGCATACGTTTAGATAAAGAAATTTAAGAAATCTTTTAGGGTTTTGCATAAAAGGAGTGTACACACGCGTTTTGCAAAGGCTCTATGTTTCCCAATCTTATTATAATTTCTTTTTCCTTCCGCCGTGAAATACAATTCTTTGAAATGGTGTAAGAACGAAAAGAACAAGAACTCCAAGATAAAAAAAAAGAGAGAGAGAGAGAGAGACATAGAGAGAGAGAATAGAGAGAGCTGAGCAGGGAAAAAAAATCTTTGCTTTTTTCTGCATCTGTTTTTAATAGCACATCAGCGCCCTCGTGTAATTACATTTTCTGAGAAAGCCGAAAATTTATTCTGTACATTTTAGTCAAAGAAAAAGGAATTTGGAGTTTAAGCTGTCACAGAGAGAAGAGAATGGGTAAAAGAAAAACAAAGGAGCTGCAGGAGTGGAGGAGAAAAAATCTGAAACAAAGCTGTCTAGCTAGCTGATGTTCATAAGCTTTTTCAAAGCGGGGGAAAAAGAAAAAGGGAAAAATTCCTCAGCGGATGAAATAAAGGGGCGAATACTCTAGGGGGAAACCTCGTGTGTAACTCTATCTCAATTTGAATGGGAATAAATGCAGGAAAAAATACATAATCTTCTGCTTGCTATGACAATTTTCTCAAAGAAACCATTTGAATAATGAACACAAATTAGAGGAAATAGGGTTAAAAAATATATCTGTAAAGGGTCGATATCTAAATGATAATGTTTGCGCATGTCATGCTGGGTATAAAACAAAGTATATGTAAATACTAAATGACAACAAAAACTTCTTTTACTAGTTAGTGATCAAATATAATTAAGATAGGGGCATTGAATAACGGGAAAAAAATGTGAACCCTTCAAATATCATTTTTGATTTTTAGTTGTGAAAGCCTTCATCAGACAGTTTTTGAAAAATATGCCAGGCGACAGTTTTTCGGCTTTTATAATCAGTGCTGTAAAAAAATAATAATAAAGTGGTTTTAATTATTTATAAATAGCAAAAATTATGAACTAAAACCATAATGAGTACTTTTAAAATCTATTAAAAATGTATTTCCTGGCTTTGGTAGTTTAGGCTATGGAGTTATGAAGAATTTAATCATCATTTGTCTTTTATAATGTATCAAGGATTTCTTATGCTTAAAAGATATTTAAGCGCTTTTTTCATGTCATAAAGAGGTAATTCACACAAGCATACTACGGAAAAAGTTTTTAAAAAAATCTTGTAGTAAAATAAATATTTAATTAAAACAAAATTAAAACAAACTGTATTTTTAAAAAAATTATAAAAGTAATTTTTAATTTATTATCACTGAAATTTCCCAACGTAGCTTAATTGTATCTGTTTTCGATTTGCCTCTCTATCTGTGCATTCATCAGTTCCACTATCTTTTATTCTATCTCTATAAAGCATAACTTTATTAAAATTTTTCACATCGCAACAAAATTTAAATATGGTGTAGATTATAACGTCTACCTTTTGAAAATGGTTACAATATTATATAAAATAAACTCTAAAATAATCTCTCAATTTCCATGGTTTTTTTTTCCGTTGATTCTATTCCGCTAATTGAAGGAAATTTACGATTAGATTTGCCGTTTCCCATCAAAACACAGAAATTTCACCAATTTAAAATAAGAATTTCTAAAATCCGCCAATCTAAACTGCCTTTTCATCACAGGGGTGTTCGGCTAACTCTTCGACAAGCACTTTTTAACCCTTTCCAACATACACTCACGTTCAAAATTAAGAAATTTGTATATTATGTCGTATTTCATAAAAAGTACTGAACGGAAAGTAAAACTAATGTTTCAGCACAAAGATGCAACACTTTAGTGTCGAATATGTAAGTGTACACGTGTGTATGGGCGGTGCGAGTAAAGAAACAAACTTTATAAGTGAGCGTGTCAATTTTCATGTTCAGTTCGCTCGCACACCTCGCCGAATATCTTGGTGTTTTTTAGCAGCATTCAGTGAAATTCAAAAGCAAACAGTAAAAATGAATAACCACCAACGTTTGAATGCTGAAATGGAGTGGCGAATAGTGGGGAGACTGGAAACAAGGCAGTCTCGTGTGCAGATTACTGGAGACTTCAATGTAACGCCCAGCGTAGTGTCCAACTTATGGAAACTGTTTATGAATACTGGATCCACAGAGAAAAATCCTGGGCAAGGTCATCCAAGAGCCACAGCGGCCAATGAAGATCGCTATTTATCTATTATACCGAGGGGTAACAAGAGTGCAACATGTTCTCAACTCTCTCGTGACATTTTTGCGGCCACAGGAAGCAAAGTTTCAAGGGTTACTGTTTGCACATGGCTACATGACAGAGGGCTGTTTGCAATAAGACATGCTGATTGTGTCTGCTCACTTCTGCACACACCATTAGAACCCGTTTAGCACGGAGCAGAGATCATCGACTTTGCACCAGGAGTCATTAGGCGACTGTTCTAATCACTGGTGGCTCTCAGTTCAGCCTAAACACTAATTCTCGACATACTTCTGGAGATCTGGAGAAAATCATGGATCCAATACCTGCCTCCGAACGTCCGAGAAAGAGACCACTATGACAGCAGAGGTTTGATGGCCTGGGCAGGCATCATGTTGGATATACGCACACCCCTCCCTGTGTTTGGCAAAGGCTCTGTGACTTGTCAAATGTATAGGGATGACATTTTGGTACCCTATGTTCGCCTTTTCAGGGATGCAGTTGGCCCTGATTTCAATTTAATGTACACTGGCCTCCAAAAGTTAAGGTACAGGGACTGGATGCTTTCGATTGCACACGTTTTGTCGAATATCGACAAAAATTTTTGGCGAATTGTTCTTGAACATCTGGGAGGAAAAGAACATGTTTGATGTCATATTTCTTGGTGAAGATTTAGTCGGGAGGTGAATTAGGGGGCTAATAATAAATTTAATAATAAAATAATATTTGCGATCACCTATGTAACAAAAAATCCTGGAAATGGTTTGTCACTATGTTAAATGACTATTTGGGTCTTGTTCAACGTTTGTGTGCATTTGTGTAAGCATAGCACTCATATTCGTGAAGATGTTATTGTGTCTGTGAAAAATTCAAAAGTTTTCTGCTTATAGCATACAGAGTTTTCAACCAAATTTAACACAACTTTCCGAAAATTTGCCAAAGAATAGTAGCAACAGTATACTGCAAATAAAACATGAATATATTGAATATTTGATGAGATATGGACATTTTTATGAGATAATTTTTAACTGCGCATGCGCGGAAGATTTCAAGATTTTTGTTTCATAATTTGGCAGTCAGTATTTTGGGGCAACTTCTATAAAAAGTCCAGTCAAATGTTGTGAAAACTTAGAAAGATATAGTGAGCTGATTGAAAAGTTGTGGAAAATCCCTTATAATAAAGCTATTTTTAGGAAGCAACTCACTATATCGACCCTATCTTTGTGAATTTTTGCGATATTTGACTGGACTTTTTATATAAGTTGCCTTAAATAGCTGACTACCAAATTATATAATAAAAATTTTAGGATCTTCCACGCATGCGCAGTTAAAAATTATTTCATACAAATTCTCATTTCATCAAATATTCAATATATTCATGTTTTAATTGCAGTATACTGTTGCTACAGTTCTTTGTCAGGTTTTTGGAAAGTTGTGTTAAATTTGGTTGAAAACTCTGTATGGTATAAACAAAAAACTTTTGAATTTTTCACAAAAACGTTAACATCTGCACGAATATGAGTGCTATGCTTACACAAATGCATACAAACTACAAACGTTGAACATGACCCAAATAGCCATTTACCACAGTGACAAATCATTCCTAGCATTATCCGTTACATAGGTGATCGCAAATATTATTTTATTATTAATTTATTATTAGCCCCCTAATTGTCCTCCCGACTAAATATTCACCGAGAAATATGAAATCAAACATGTTCTTTACATCCCAGAAGTTCAAGAACAATTCGCCAATAATTTTGGTAGATATTCGATAAAACGTGTGCAATCGAAAGCATCCAGTCCCTGTACCTTAACTTTTGGATGCCAATGTACTACAACGTGCGCCCAGATAGAGCCTATTCTGGTCGTCGAATTTCTGGAAAGTGGGGATATTAGCTTGATGGATTGGCCAGCCACATCTCCAGACCTAAACTCTATCGACCATGTCTAGGACGCTCTGGGGAGAACAATTTGAACTCGTTTTTCACCTCCCAGAACCACCCGGGGCCTGAAAACAGCGTTGCTAGAGGAGTGAAATTAACTGCCACAGGTACTTATAAACTGCCTGATTTCCAGTATGAATTGATGTCGTGAAAGCTGTACAACTGCAAAAGGTGACTATATGCCTATTAACCCACTTTTTGGTTCAGTATTGTAAGTTCTGTTTTATACCTTCTGACGCTGATGAGTCTTACGTGCGATCATGCGTGTGTATTATAACTGCTAAATGGTTATTTTTTTTGCATTATATCAACCTATGTACATACCTAATTTCATTAAAATCTGCCCTGTAGTTCTGGAAATAATCGATCAAATCTGAAAATTCTCATAATTTTGAATATGATTGTAGTTCAAAAGTGTTTATAAAATCGGGTTGTCGACCTGTCTGGCTATTCTGCAGTGCTCTAACTCTCGCATATGTACTCAGATTGCATGTAATTTTTTACACATTATTGAAGTTTACTATTGACCGTTCCCTATTAAAAATGGAATTTCTAAACTTTATAGTACGTTTACAGGGATACACAAAAGATTTACGTTACATTATGCCTTATAGAAGAAAATCGTTTGCGGCGCATTTTTTATATTTTTACGTTATGATATTTCAAACATAACGAGAATGATATACATCATTGAGGTTAACTGCATCATGTTTTGTCTGGAATATAGCATAAATAGTATTTATAGCTCGCTTACAGGGACACCCAAAATGTTTCCATTGCATTATGACCTATGGAGAAAAGTCGTTTGCGGTGAATTTTAATGATGTTACGATACTACCAACATAAAGAAATTTAAATGAATCACTGAGAGGTTCTACAACATTCGTTCAATAGATTATGGAGTGCGTAGCATTTATCGTTCATTTATAGAAACGCCCAAAAGAATTTGGTTAAAGACTGACTATGATCGATAATTGCTAGAAGTGCGTTTTCCGCTGTGGTATGCAGTTTTAAACATATTTAGATTTTAGCGCATTACGTAGAGGCTATAAATCTTCTGGATAATATACACGTTTGCGCAAAAGAATTCTCACACATTACCGGAAATACACAGAAATTGCAGAAAATGGGTTTTTACTGGGTTATTTGTTTTTTGAATTGTTTATTTATCTATTCCATTTCATTGCATGAAAAAAAGAAATTCCATGATAATATTCCGTTAATGTTGGACATTTTTTAATAATGCATGTCTGATGCATGATTTTTTTTTCTTGTTTGTTTTACAAACGGCATTTTTATCTATGCCTTATATCTTTCAAATGAAAGAAATTTTGCGATTCTAAACTCAAAATTTCCTAAAATTCTCCTGTCAAAAGAAGAAATTTTTCTTGAATATCAGAAAAATTTCTTTAAATCACAATTTCTTCTAGTACTTTTTACGTTTTTTCTTTAAAGAAATGCATTTTTAGAGTGTAGAAAAAGTAATCATAAATTAAAAAAAAAAAAAAAATCATTTCCATATATTAAATAATGTTAAGTTTCAGAAAGGCTACGAATAAACTGCCACAACTTGAAGCCATTTTTATATTGATTTAGAATACAGAATAGTTCAAGATTTGCCATCATTTGTAGTATGGAGAAATATGATGTTTATCAATTGCTAAAAGTTTTTCATTGGGCAAATAGGCAGAAAAAAAATCATAGTGGTGAATATGAAAGGAATTTGAAAAACAATGCCTTTTATAAACAATTTTCGAGATCATGTTCAATCTAACCACCATTTTTTTTTTTTTTTTTTGGAGTTTCATTTTGCGTACAATGTGCTCAATGACTAAATAAAGTCTGACTATATTAATTAAATCCAGTTATACCAGGGGTTTTCAAAAAGCAAAGATTCACTGCTGTATACTCATTCAAGAAACCTTTAATTGATAAAATGTCCATTATAGATTACTTACTGGTATATGCCTTATTTTTCGACATAGTTGCTGTCATTGCCCAAGCATTTGTTACGTCTGGGTACAAGCTCTTGTGTCCCACAGCCATAGAAGTTTACAGCCTATTGCCGAACCCATATTTCAATTTCAATTTTGATCTCATTATCGTCGTGGAAGCTTTGCCCTGCAAGATTTTTCTTCAGGTAAAGGAATAAGTGGCAGTCCGGGCCCATCACAGATGGCTTACTTGCTCGGGGGTCTTCATGAACATTGGTCCTACCTCCAGAGAAATCACGACACCGTTTCGTTACATTTTGTCGATTCATAATGTCCCCACACACGGAAACGATTTCTTTGTGAATATCCGCTGGAAACTCGCCTTTTGCATGAAGAAAACGTATGACGGAACGTACTTCACATTTGACGGGATTCTGAATTGACGCAGCCATTACAGACACGTGCTACACGAAACAGACCGCGACCAACGACATACAATGCCAGTTCGTGACATTTAAAACGTCACACGGAGTGTATCATCTGTACACGGTGATTGGTAGAAAGCGGCGCGCACAATATTTAGTGATAATCGCCGCGTAAAGATGATCCACTCCACGTGAGGTTCTAAAAGTCATGAACACTGGACTTGTATGAGATTGGTCACGAACAGACTCACCATACAAATAGCGAATGACCGCGAGGGAAAAGTAAAATGTTCAAGGTTACAATATGTGTTGCCAACGCGATCATTAAAATGTTTTATTTCCTAATATCTGAGATTTATCTTCACTTTTCGAAAACACCTCGCACATTATCTTTAGAAGTGAATTCATGATCGTACTGAATTGCAAACTGGGTCTGAAACATCCCTACAGGCTTTGGCACTGAAAGAATAAATAATAAGCTACTGTGTTTGTCTTTCATGATATGACAAAATAATTGTTAAATTAGTTTGTTTTAATAGTTCATATTAATTCTTCGAGATATTTGTTTTGATTTTGTGTTATAACTAATAATAATTCCAGTCTTCGATTTGGTGGTTCCTTATTATCCGTCCCGCCTTTATCTCCTTTTATGTTTTTAATACAGCAGCATTTCTTTTATTGTATTGCAATGAATTATTATCCAGTACATTTCAATGCTTTCCCTAAAGAAATCTGCATACATACAAAAATAATATTTTATTAGTTAGAAATCGATATCGAAAGTGAAAGGGGAATTCTGGGGCTATAGAAGTAGAGCGCGTCATAGAAAACATGCAAAACAGTAACGAAAATTTTAAGCTCGTTTTCCTCAGAACGGCATTTTAAAAATTGGTGGACATTCTATCTTTTTGAATATTGATCATCCCTTATTTTTCTCATGAAATACGTAGAATTGTTTTTCAAAATCTACGCATTTAAGAATTTCATTTAAATTAACTTAATATACTTTAATTACGTATCTCGCTCTTCTATGTAACTATCAAAATTTTTGGTCGAAAATTTGCATCATGATTTGAATCGATGAGACTTCATTAAAAAATTTTGTATTGAGTTTGTAAAGGATTTATAAAAACACTTAGCAATTTTTAAAAAGATTCCGAAAGAAAACTTCCATTTTAAGGTGTCAAAATGTCACTTCTTAAAAATGCCTAGTAAAATGTACCAATCAAGTGAGAAACAGAAATTGATCCCAGCATAGAGCTGTGATATTCCCTAACAGCTAGATAAGGTGATAGGCCAATCTCTTCGTTGTTCTTCATGTCTCTTTTATTAGTTAATTCTACTGTACTCAGAACAAAATGTCCAATCTAGTGAAACGAAAATTTCTATAACACGTTTCCTTTATATGCCCAATAGTTCTTTTTCTATCCTGCATGTTTCAAGAAATGCTGATGTTCAAAGAAATTTTCTTGTAGTTGGATTATCAAAATAATTTGTTAGTGTTTTTAAATTTTTGAGGCAAGATCATTTTAAAATTCTCTAATTATGCTTGGACTTGGACATATTCTTGTTATTCTTTATATTACCTAGTAGACAGATCTATCGTTTTTTTATCAGATGCTTTTAGTATTTTGGTACGGTTACAATTCTGTTGATGCAGTGTCTGTTGATACAACAACCAGCGAAATTAAATTTTTTTACAAAATATTTAATGATATTGCCAAAATATACCAATGATATTGCTTAAATTCCTATTATGCTTAAATAAGAAATTTTGAAGGTACTTCTACTTGTTTTGGAAGACCCATGCAGCGAAGACATAAATTAGTTGTGCAAAACAATAGTTTATTATTCGCGGTTATACAGCCTGACTTAGGCGTTTATATCATTATAAGACAGAGAAGCACACAGAGTTTCCCTTCCTTGAAAAATTTCGGTGTGCATATGTACACCTTTGCAATTACTACTCTGCAAATGTTTCATCAGTAAATCAGATCTTGCCATGTGTTTGTGAGAACATTCACATTGATCAAACCAAGCTAATGCTGATTCATGATTACACTATCTTTAATTTAATTTTGAAGGACACTTCTTTGGTCTTGTATAGGGACCTGGAGCCACAGATAGCATTTCGCAAATGATTCAGGCACGAAATTGCCCAACTAATTTTTGCCTTCCCTGTATAATCGGCTATAGTAGTTTCTTCATTACGGTAAAACAAATTGTGTTTTAAAGAGTCTTTATAAATTCTTGCAGAGCTTCTTGCACTGTATAACATTCAGCGCCTGATAAAAGCATGGCCGACTCAGCCGTGATTTCTGACTTTGGGACACCCCCCCCCCCCCAAATTTTGTATCCTAATTCTGTAAAGCTGACATTTTAAATCTATTATACCTTGTGCTCTTATTGTAATGAATATTTTGTACATTTAGAGTAGGATAAGATCGAAAACAAAAAACAAGTTTATCTAAATATGAATTTGTATATTGATATCTGTATTCTGAGATGTAGAGAATGCTTAATTTTTTTGTGGCAGTATATGGAGCCTCACCCCCATTCGAATGAATACGAGGCCCTGGGCCTCACTTAGATTAATTTGGCCCTGATAGCATGTATTCAATACATGCAGTAAGACATATTTAGTATTATAAATCTCTCAGAGAATCAGAGAATCTTCGATTCTCTGAGAGATTTTCATGTGCCTTGTCTCATTCTAGGATCTCTATCTGACCACAAATATTTTGTTGCATCGCAATGATTGATCAATTAGAAATAAAGAAAAATTCAGAAAGTACATTGCTTTTCCTGAAGTAGATAAGTGGTGATATTATAACAACATTGTATAAAGATTTCTCAATAGCCTGTTTTAGAACTGGATGACAGCTTCAGAAGGTTTTCTGAATTGTGTGACACAATAATCGTTGACTTTTTAGGCCTATATATGTTCTTTGAGAATATTTTAATCTTCATTACATTTAGTCGTATTATTACTAGAGTACTTTTATAACAGATTGGAGTTAGACAATATAATTTAATTGATCGGCAGGATTTTGAGACAAAAATGCGTCGAGCATCTCCTTATTGCTATGATAATTATTGTTTTCTTTTCTAACTCATCTATGTGAGTATTGCTAAATTCTGTAAGGGGCTTGCCATAATTCGAAAAAAAAAAAAAAACTTTGGAAAAATCTAAGCATGTGCCATGCGCGTATGTCACTAATCTCTTACAAAGACACTCTAATCACTATTAGTGTTCCACACTATACAGATCTTTCATTGGTCAATTAATTAACATTTTCAATTGCTTAACAATGACAGTAATTCTGTTGATGTATTTCAATTGCCATCAAGAACAAATTACACTTTCTTTAATATCAAAAATCGAGCCATAATTGTTTTCATTGGGTATATCTTAGCCAATACTGCAATATTGGCATAAATGGGGTGCTTGCAATTAACTCAATATAACACTAATATCAGCAGAAAAAATATTTCGCCAGTTCAATGTCTGCATATTCAGTGTAATGTCAACATTTTTGTAATAAATTCATTTCATTCAAAATGGCTCCAATATAAAGACAATAACCGATATTGGTATTTTATTTAAAAAATCCGATGAATGCAAAGCGTAATATTGTATCCCAATAGAACCTAGTGTTACCAATATTGCTATGTTACTAGGGAAGTATCCAATATTGGTATTTAATTTAAAATATTTTCAATGAATCCAATATTGATAAGATATTGGGCCGCAATATAACCAATATTGATTTACTGGCAAGAATAGAAATTCACAGAGATGGTTTGTGATGGAAATGAATTAAAAATTGCATTTACTTACCAATCTGTACAATTAAGGTGTAAAATTTGTATTTTTGCCCCCTTTTTTTTTTTTCTTTTTTTTTTTTTTTTACTTTTACATTAGGATGGCTATTTTTATACTTTCTTGCAAAATTTCTTCCGATCTCCATTTTCTTCCCTTAAATTATGAAATATTTCCTAACTTCTTTTAATAATGATAGAAGTTGAATGTAAATTAATATTTAGTATTGTTAAAATGATAAGTTTGGGGTTCATAGTCAAAATATACCATGGGAATTTTTTTTTAAATTTTCATTGTACAGGGTGTCACAATTAAACGACCCTAGTTTAAAGTTATCTACATACGAAATTATCGTTCATAAAGTTATGAAATTTTCTGAAAAACATCATAAAGGGATGGGAATTTGTTTAAACAAAAAAAATTTGTTCAAAATTTTGCCAGCAGAGGATGTTTTTTAAGGGATTGCACATTTAGCATACATTTACGATAGTTTATAAATTTTATTTATTAACTGTACCTGATCTTAAAGACGTCATTTCATGACATGTTCTTAGCGTTTCCCAGAACACATTGTGGCCAACTGTAGAACCACGCTACCTTAGGATTCCAGATAGTATCTGAAAATGATGAACGTCATGTGAAACATGTTTGGTTGTAATAAAATTTGTAAACTAGTGTAATTCGTTAAAAAAGCCCTCTGGTGGCGAAATTTTTAAGTAATTTTTTTTTCGCTCAAACATATTCCCATGCCTTTATTATATCTTCCACAAAATTTCACAACATTCTGAACTATAGTTTCGTCTGTAGGCAAATTTAAAATAGGGTCGTTTAATTATGGATACCCATTTTTTAAACGGAAGTCGTGTTTTTAACGTTTTGCTTAGACTTTTCTAAAGAAAGCAACAATAATATCATAAAAGCTTTGCCTGTTTCTTGAGATGATTAATGAGTATAACAGTGCTTTGCTAGTTTTGTGCAATTCATTAATACATGTAGATAATGCAATAGATAAAATGAGGCTTTTATGTATATGTTTCATGTAAAAATCTTTATGACAGTCATCAGTGCATTATTTAACAATATTTAATATATCTCTTACATTCTTATAAAAGTCTTAAATGCTGTTTTTGTGTTATTTAAAGAATGGTTTACATAAGGAATATGTTCAAATAAAAAAAGCATGAAATATAACCTCACGATTTATTATGCACATTGCCATTTAGAAAAGTTGGCAGGTATGATTACAACCTTGCTTATCTAAGGAATGGGTTATTGTTAATTCTTTTGTTACCACTATAAAACAAAGATTATCAGATGTAATGTTATACTATTATCATGTGATGTAGTACATTTTAAAGGAAGAATGGGAGAATTTCAAACAATAAATAGTTTAAAGTAAGTAAATTTATAGTAAAGATAAATCCATAAAACTACCATAAAAATTATTTAAATATTAATGTGCTGAATCGTTTCTTAAAATATACCTTTACAAAGGAAAAAAAAAAACAGGATGGACAGAGTTTTACTAGGTCATTTTAAAGTCTAATAAATTTTTTAAACTTTTAGCCTTTTTTTTAACACTGTCCAGCATAGATGAAAAGTGTTTATGTATCCGTTTCATCTATCTCTCCGTCTGTCCGTCCGTCTGCCCATCTGTCCGCCCGTCTCTCCGCGCTCTTTCTCACGTAAATATAGTCTGATTGCTATGAAATTGATATATGTTATTGGTGATTACTGTGGCATGTTTGGTATTAAAAATGAAGTAAATAGCATTTACGGTTCATTTACAGGGACACTCAAAAGAATTCCGTTACATTACGGCCTATTGTGGAAAAATCGTTTGCGGTGTACTTTAATAATATTACACTATTTTAAATATATTGAAATTTTTATGTATCGCTCAGGTGTACTACAAATTGTTTACTGTAGAATATGGCGTGCAGATAATTTATCGTTCATTTACAGGGACACACAGAAGTATTTGGCTACAGTACTGCCTATGAAGAATAATTTCTGGAAATGTGTTTTCAGTTGTGATACGCGTTTTAAAATTTAACTATTTTTTTGCATATTACTTGGTGTGTATGAATTCTATATATCATATACAGGACTACACAAACGATCTTAAGTTCATTCCATTTATTAACGAAAATTGCTGACTAGGAATTTTTAACTGTACTATGCGTTTAATCGAACGAACTTTTAGCATACTCCCTAATATACATCCGAATCCATATGCAAAGCTGCACAAAAAATTCAGTTATTTTTCAGACTGTTCATAGTAATGGCAGATATTTGGTTTTTTAATGCGTTATACATTTTTTAAATTGTTTATTTAGAAACATTTTACCTTAATAAATTGTAATGTTTAGTTACAGTATTCTAAATGTGTTGGAAAGTGTTTCATGATCTATGTTGGACGCATGATTTTTTGCTCTTGTTTAGATTTGGAAACGGAAAAGTTTAGAATTTTACTATGCTGTAAGAATCTTCTAGGCGGCTATAACGTAAATTTCCGTTTACAATAAACAAATTAAATAGGTTGTACTAAAAAATATATTAATCAGAATTATGTTTTAAGAACAAGCTAAGATTAAGATAAGTTCAATGTACTTCAGCACCAATTAAAAAAATATTGAAATAGACCAGAGTTTTATAAGCATTTATATAAAAATGCTGGAAAGCCCCCAGACTCTCAGAGGAATGGGAACTAGTGAGTGACATCATGACAGCTTGAAAAAAGCACATTTTTCATTAGGTTTATAATCATGAAATTTGTTATAAACAGATATGCAAGATAAAATTGTTTTCTCATTTAAAATAGATATGTACTAGTCTTTATATAATACAAAAAGTACTTCCCATGTACTTAATTTTTTTTAATATGAGAGGCTGATTTTTACTTTTTAATATTCACAGCTTTATGACTATATTGCAGATAATATCTTCAAATTTTTCATGAAGGTAAAAAACATATTTTTTAATGTTATTAAGAAATAGTTTTTCTTTTCTCGAAAGTGAATTTGAAAAATAATTGCCGAAATATTCAGAAGATCATAGAAGAAAAACCTATTCATGTATGTCTTTTGTAATATTACGGGTGTATTCCTCAATGTAGATAATTATAAAAAAAGAAATTAACAAGCAAACATAAAAAAATTCAATTGTTGAGATCAGCAATTCTCAAAATTTATTGCAACGCCGGGGGCTGAAATTCACAAAAAATTGCATTTTTTATTTTTCTTTCTAATAAAAAATATTCGAAATTAAATAAAGCAAACCGCTTATTTCTACGATGCAGAGACATAATAATTTTGTGTTGCACTATCAGTTCTACCCTGCCCATAACTAAAACTTTAACACTTTCAGGGACAAAGCACTTCCAGTGTTAAATTGTTGAAATGCATGAATGTGACCGGAATTCAAGAACAACTTTATTTGGAAATAAGTAAAAGCTAAATTTCACATACATAATAAACGTAAAATTTTATACCAAAATTCTAGTGAAATGGTGGAATTTCGGAATTAAAATTAAGTGGTCCAAAAATGAACCATCGCCCTTGAAAGGGTTAACCACCTTACCGCCGAGCAAAAGGGCAGAATTGTAATGTTGTTTTCTCTGTATTTTTTTTAAAAGTCTAAAAAAATATTATTTTTCAAACCAGATATAAAAAATTTAATTACGTATTGGAGTATAAGCCTTGAGAATGCTAATCATCACAAAATATTTTAAAACAGCGTTATATTTTAAGAATTATATTAATTTATAAATTGCTTCTACTGCAGTGAAACCTTCAGCTTAGTGAACAGATATATCAGTTCGCGGCTGTGAGAAGGTTAAGTCCATTATTTCAAAATGGATTTTTCCATAATTTGTCATGTTCCAAAGCATCTATCTAAACTTTCTTGGAAGATATGTGCATGAAATTTTGTACAGAGTTTTATGTTACCTTTTTAATAAATTGTCTTTAGAATTTTCAATTTCATGTAAAAATTTTGAAAATATATTTCTCGAAATGAAAATCACTTTCAAAAATCCCTCTTTTTTTTTACTTTTAAATTTATTATAAATTTGTAAGTAATATTTATATAAATCTTGAAGACGAAATAACAAAAAATCTTTTCTACACACAGTGAAATAAGTAAAGAAACAAGTGGTCCATGAGATATATCAGAAGTTAATAAGTTTTAAACATTAAATTTTTTAAAAGAAATTTAAAAATTTTCAAAATATTTTTATTTTAAAAGTAATCTTTATGGAAAGAAATTTATTAAAAAATGCCTATAAATAAATAAAATAAAATTTTGACCCCCACAGCCCCTCAAAGATTCAAAAATTTCATCTACCTAACTAATATATAGTATTATAAAGATATATAATATATTGTACAGTCGTGGGAAAAAAAAGTAAACACCCCTTACTAACTCCTCAACAGATTATCGTAGAAGAAAGTTACTGGTACCGAACGACTGGAAATAAAGTCTACTTTTAAATGATGTATATAAGATTTGCTTAGGGGGCATCTACATATTAAAACGAACCATAACTTTGTTTTTTTCAATAGTAATACACAATTCTGACAGCATAAATGAACTCTACACCCCTCAATTAGCCTAAAAACAATTTTTTATGCAATTCGTACCATAAGTTTCCGAAAAATTAATTATTTTAAAACGAGGGTATTTTAAGGGCTTTATCCAAATTGAAGTTCGGTACTCGATTGTTAACCGAGAGAGGCCCCTTCTTGATCAAGGCACCTTAAGCGCCAGTCAAGCAATCAATGAAGACTGCTAGATTACAGGATAGCATAAGCAATTTCAAAATATCTAGTCACTTCTATCATAGATACACTTCTATCTTAATGCATCATTTTGCCGTTTTTTAAGCATAATTTGAAAACTACTTGGAAGAAAAATGAGAAATTTTGGATTTACATAAAGCAGGACTTAGTAAATATAATTCCAAAAAAAAAAAAAAAAAAAAAAAAAAAAAAAAAAAAAAAAAAAATGTAGGTTGTAATTCATAATTTTTTCGAGTATTAATTTCATAATTCATAATTCATATCATAAAATTATAAAAATTGCAAATTTAACGTATTTATGTTTGGGTATTTTAATATTATTGCTTCACAAAAAGTTAGCACATTAGAAGTATAATTTCAGGAGATATTAATAAAAATATGAAAATGTAATTTAACATTAGAAGCACTAACTTTTGAATGTTTATAGTTTAAAAACTTATCATTCAAATGACATGAAATTCGATGTCTAGGCATAGTTTGAACCGAAGATTTGAAATATCGCGTTAAAATTGGGTATTGCCATTGAAAAAATAAATTTTGGGTTCGTTTTAATATGTAGATACCCCCTAAGCAAATTTTATATACATCATTTAAAAGTAGATTTTATTTCCAATCGTTCGGTGCCAGTAACTTTCTTCTACGATAATTTGTTGAGGAGTTAGTAGGGGGTGTTTACTTTTTTTTCCACGACTGTACCAGTAGAGAGTAGACCCACTCGAGACTTTCGTGCTACAGCAAAATTTAATTAAATAACGTTCATGGTTATGCGTTTTGTATGTGCATAGAAAAGGAATGTCGGCATCAGGAATAATATATATGATAAAAAAAAAAAAAACTTTCGTATAAGCATACTCACTTAGACAGTAATAGGTAAACTATTATTTTAACACAATCAAACTGATTGGTAAAGTTATCATGCGGATTGAATATTTCCAACTGAGCGATAAAATGCCCAGGCTGGGAATTGAACCCAGATACTTGGCTTACAGGACCAATGCTTTACCGTTTAAGCTAACTGGGCCGACAACCGGCGATCATTTTTCGAATACACAATAAACCGCAAGTAAAGTACCAATAAGGTTATATGAGCGAAATATGATCACCGGTTGTCGGCCAAGTTAGCTTAAACGATAGAGCATTGGCCCTGTAAGCCAAGTATCTGGGTTCGATTCCCAGCCTGGGCATTTTTTCGCTCAGTTGGAAATATTGAATCCCTAGTAATAGGTAATTCTGATGAAAAAATAAAATAATCCTAAAACAAAACTTTCTTTTACTATATTAGGAAAAAATGTTTTTCAATGAATATGTTACAAAAATTACAGTTTAAAACATAATACGAGTATGCCAATGTTTAACCCCAGCACGAAAGTCTATATCGGGGATGAAAATTGTTGATTCGATTTCAGCATATTTCAGTTTTAAGACGCTAAGTTAATTAAAAATTGTGTTTTATTTCCCGTTGCTTACCTATATTCAGGAATAGCAAAAACGAATGACTACTTTAAAAAATTATATTTTCAGAACTATTACACATGTTATAATACGTGATACATGAAAATAAAAAAAAAACATTCCGCCTCTTTTTTTTTTTTTTTTTTTCTGTAGCTCACCGCTGGATTGGACGAGAGGGTAACGATGATTTACCGTTATTTATATGGGCTAGAAGGCACCCAGATCTTACGCCATGTGATTTCTTTTTGTGGGGCTACTTAAAAGATCTTTTTTATGAACCACCATTGCCAAAACACTCAAAGAACATAAAGAATGTATCGGTGGTGCATTAAGAACCGTTGACTGTGAAATTGCAAAATGTGTGAAGGAAGTAGATTACAGATTGTTTATTGTTTGTCGTGTTACGACAAGTTTACACATCGAACATTTGTACCTGAAAAAATACTTTGAATGCTTTTCTTTACTGTCATATATCTGGCCTGATTATCGCACAGGCCAACTAGGCCTTGGCCTTGGGCCCAATGATGATGGAGCCCCAAATAAATAAAATGGTTTATAAAAAAAAAATCTTAAAATTGCAGTTGTCTGGAGTTACTTTCGCAAAATCCAAAAAGACTTTAATTAACTTGTCAACCGTATTGTAATATCTAATAATAACCCCCCGCAAAAAAAACAACTTCAGAAAAAATTTTTCTAGCTACTATTTCGATTTGAGGGACCTCGGAAAAGAATCTGGGCCTTAGGCAACAGGTAACCTTAATCGGGCTGTGGTCATATATTACTTATTATAATATGTGTAACAGTTTTGAAAATATAAACTTTTAAAATGCAGTCATTCATTTATGCTAACCCTGTATTTTCATTTGATATTGTAACATATTGTGCTCGTTATATTTTTACAGCGGATGAAATTAATCCTTTATCTACTGACGGTACTTATAAGTACCATTAAAATAACTTGTTATAAAATTCATTTAATACATCGATTAGCAGTAATAAAGTTTAGAATGAGTTATAGATGCATCACTTTATCTTGTTCCAAAAGTATTATGGGTTACACAAAACAAAAATATTTTTAGAAGGATGATTTATTTTGCTTTTGCATCTTTTCAGCTTTCTTGGCGTTGGGGGGGATTTTTCAATTCGGAAATATTTCCATATTTCTATTGTAAGAACATTATATTTGTACATTTCCTCATTTCCTAATTCTACAAAATACCAAGAAAAAATATTTAAAATAAAAGATTTCATTGGGGCTATCAATATTGCACAAAATCCCTATAAATTCAAATTTAATTAATCCTTCTAAATCCTTCAATCCTTCTAAAATACTTCTAAAATTTATTAAATGATTATGTAAATCTTCTAATGTAGTTTAAACAATTCCCGAAAAATGCTTTAGAAGATAAAATTTTCATGAATTCGTAATTCAGTAGATAAAGGGTTAATGATATAATTTTGAAGACCTGAAGGATAGTTCTCCGATACACCAAAGCACTCGCGACCTTCCAAAGAATTACATTTAAACCACGAGTGGGCTACGATCCATAATTTGAGAACTGCTGTAAGCTTTTATAGATTTTATAAAAAATGTACATAAATATGTAAAAAAAAAAAGCATTCTGTAAAAACAGAAAAATGTTCCACGCATGCGTGGCTTTGTTTGTTTACGAAATTAAAAGCTCTGTTTGGGGAGTTACTTTAATGTGAAACTGTATAATTTATACATTTTTGTGATTAACTGTGTTTTTTAAACAAAATTTAAATTAAAAAAAATTGGAGAATAATTTGCTTTTGTGCCCTAAAATAAAATGTAGCAACGAATGAGCTTTATTTTTAAAATGAACAGGAAAAAACGAAGAAATAAAAATAAGAATAAATAAATTAAAAAAAAAAACTAAATGAAATCTGTAACTTAAAACTTTTTTTTACATCATACGCATTTTTTAATTTATATCTATATATTGAAGAAAAATTGATCGTGTTTAGTTGTTTTTGGGAGACTCGACTCCATTCATTTTTCTAAATTTGGCGAAAATGTCAATTTCTAATTTTTTGCTAAAAATTAATTTAGACATCGATAGTATATGCTGACGAAGTTTTGTAAAGATCTCATAATTAAAACTATGTGAAAAAGGCTCTGCGTCCATGCATTTCTCGTTAAATGACACAATCTTGCAATGTTTTTATATCATATTTCTCAGTTTCAGTTTATTCGCGTTTGTTTGAATATCTGTATGATCGAAGTGCTAAAAGTTCAACATATATTTTTCAATTGACTCGATACTTTTACTGAACTATACTTATAGTGCCTTTCATATAATTAAGGATCGGATTTTTAGTAATACAAATAGTTTATTTTAAAAAATAATAAGAAAGAAAAATCTTGCGTTATTCATAGATCATGAAACAGTTTCCAACTCCAGAAGGATGTAACAAAAGTTCACATTTTGATAAGGTGAAAATAACATCTAAGTAACCAATGTGGAAAACTCATAACACATTTGAAAAAAAAAAAAAAAAAAAAAAAAAAAAAAAACAGCTTTTTCGTATATAGTCGAAAAAAAAAATCCAAATTCTTTTGCGCACCCCTGTATATAAATTATACATTTGTATGCAAACTACATAGTATGCTGAAATTCTGAAAAGTTCAATTAGGAACGCATAATACAGTTGAAGAAAATGTTTCTTTGGCAAATTATGTCAATAAATGTAAATGTACTCTAATTCTGTTTTGCAGCTCTGTGCATGATTTATAGAATTTATACACACCAAGTATGTGAAAAAAATAATTACATTTAAAAACGCATGGCACAATTGAAAGTGAACTTCTAGGAATTATTGCTCATATGCAGCCTATTGCTCATATACTGTAACCGATTTGTTTTATGTGTGTCCCTGTAAATGAGCGATAAATGCTATACACACCATATGCTATAATAAGCATCTTGTAGTACATCTCAGTGATTTATATCACTTCACTATATTTAAAATCGTGTAACATCATTAAAATTCATCGCAAACGATTTTCCCGTATAGACCATAATGTGACGAAATTCTGCCCCTTGTAAACGAACTATAAATGCTACATAATTGATTTTCAAAAGTGACCATATAATAGTAAACCTTAACATATAACAATTATAAGGCAATTCGAAAATATTTACGCAGTTAGAGTACACAGAGGGCCAGACAAACCGATTTCATAAACTCTTTTGAATTATGTTAGAAAGTGGTTAAATGTTATGTAAATAGTCTTTTTTACAGTATTTGTACTTTGCCATAACATTTTATATAGTTTTTTATAAACTAATTCTTAGGTGGGAGGCCTTAACAGTACAAGCCCGAAATTACAATTTTAGAGGAAAATGAAAAAGCCGTGTATGCTTATACTTATCCTATACCATCCCTTCAGGCATTATTATCATAGTATAGCTACCACAGTACAAACATTTTTCCATTCCGTGTACGCTTGTGTTGGGTTTAAAAAGGTACAAGCTGTTTTGGTTAGTATCAATGTATTTAACTGTGCAATTTGTGTTCATAGTGCAAAGTAGTAATTGTTACTGCTTGGTTTTGTGCTGTGAGTACTGTGATATGCAAACATAGTACACTGTAAACGCAAACGTCTGAAATTCAGTTAAAAAAGTGTCTTAAGTGGATGGTCACATTTTAAGTGAAAAAAATGTGTCTTACTTTTTAAGACATCTTTTTCCATCTGAATTTAAGATATTGGAAATGTCTTAAAACGCTGCCATTTTTAAAACACTTGAAATGTCTTAAAAAGCCGCCATTTTTTAGACATTCGAAACATCTAAAATGCTGCCATTTTACGAAACTATTGATCAAAAAGTTGTGAAATTTTGTGTCGGACATAATGAAGGAATGGGAATTTGTTTGAGCGACAAAAATATTTAGTTCAAAATTTCGCCACCAGGGGGCGTTTCTTAATAAATTGCATATTTAGCCAACGCCCACTGAATACTAGGCCTGGGCTCTGTGAAAAAAATGGCGGCTGTCGTAGGCGGATTTATTTTTTTTTTCAAAGTTTGTACGGTCCGTTCAATTCGAACAACAATAATTTTTAAAAGTTTTTACGCTTTATTTTTTTCAGGGGGCGGTCTGTATATTTGTCTTATTTAATTTAAGAAAAATAAAGCATAAAAACTTTTAAAAATGTGTAATTCATTTAAAAAGCCACCTGTGGCGAAATTTTGAACTAATTTTTTTTTTTTTTTTTTTTTTTTTTTTTTACGCTCAAACAAATTACCATTTCTTTATTATGTCCGTCACAAACTTTCACAATTTTCTGACCAATAGTTTTGTCTGTAGACAACTTTAAAGTAGGGTCGTTTAATTATGGACACCCTGTAGTTGCAGAATTTTATAACGTTCTATACCGGACCGGGATAATAACTTTAAATGTATCTAAAATTACATTTCCGTTTCCCGGGATCACTTTAAATATATCTTGCTATGCTGGTCTGTTTTTAAGTAGATTTCGTAAGAACTATCACATATTACAATCCTCCCTATGTTGGAATTTATGGAACATTTTTGCAGATCTACACCGATCATGACCCCCTAGACCCAAAACCACCCCAGTTCAAAGCTTTATCTATCTATCTATATATATATCACTTTTTTATGGACACGATAGCTTCTATAATTCTGCACAAATCTCTACCAAACTGATACATAAAATCAAGGGGTAGAAAATCTCGTTCACGTTGGTTAATGGACAAAATTGGACCAAGGGGGTGGAAATAGGGATGGGTTTTTTAAAAACCGAAAAAAACCCCATAACTTCTTAATTATAATACATATCAAATCAGTTGAATATCAAAGTTATCATTACTTCTAGGAAAAGGGCCGAAAATTTAGGTACCACAGTTTTTTGATAAAATTAAAAATGGGCTTAAGGGGTGAAAAAATTAGGGTTTTAGGGAGAAAAAAATTCATAACTTCGTGAGTTCTTAAGATACGAATTCACTTAATCTTATTATATAATCTTCTTAATATTATCTACAACTTTTATACTGACAAGATTTGATAGGGTCAAAAAAATCTTACATCTTACCGCAAAAAATAAATAAATATATAAATAAATAAAAACGAGAAAAATGAGGGGAAGGGGGGGGGGGGGGTGAAGAAGAAAAAAAATTCATAACTTCGTCAATTCACAAGATATCCAATCCACTTAAATTTATTATACATCATCTTCTCAATATTATCTACAACTTTCATATTAACAAGTTTTTGATAGGACCAACTCTTACGGCAAAAACAAATTAAACTATCGAAATTTTTGAATAAAAAAAAATATTTATTTTCATGAATTTCGTATGTTTGACAGATTTTCCAGCTTTTCGTTTTTTTATTCAAAAATTTCGATTTCGTACCGGAAATTTTCAATTTTTTTTTTCTTTATTCAATCATGAAATGTCTGTCTTAAATAAAGAAAAGAATAGTATAGGAATTTTCTGCTATGAATGAGAAATTTTGAAATTAGAAAAAGAGCCAAATTAGCCCCCTGGTGTTTGTACCTCAACGCGTCACTTGCGCCCATACATTCCTATACAATAAATTACTGTTACAGTATCCTGTACCAACCCTTAAAGTTTGTACCATGAATTTAGAATCCCCCTGTATATAACTGAACCTTGACAGGATAGTAATTTATTTCCACTATCCCGCAATAAAATTAAAATGATTAAAGAATATACTTTTAAAAAATTCAGTAACAACCCTTTTCAGACCTGAAGTTATAATGTAACTAAAAATAAGTTATTCACTATGAACATTATTCTAAAGACATAATCGTAGTTTCTGTAGAAAGTGTTTAATCAGATTCGTTAATAAAAATATCGAATAATGATATTTTGAAAATTAATATCGAATATATATTTATTTATATGTATCACCGAACCTTGATAAGATAGAATTACTCTTCCTTATTACTTAGATTATTCTCACGATCCCGCAATAAAATTAAAATGTTTATAGAATGTACTTTTTAAAAATTCAGTAATTACCCTCTTCAGACCTGCATTTTGAATGTTATTATAAATAGCCATTCATTGTTTTCGCACCAAACAAAAAAGATTCTGAAAATTTTAGATCGTATATGTAATATTACTAGCTCTCAAAATATCTTTTTAGTTATAAATAACCTACACCGTAAAAAATAAATAAATAAATAAATAAATAAATAAAAAAAAAAGTTAAAAAAAAAAGTAAAAAAAACTGAAAAACAGATTTGTCTGAAATTCTGTGTGATTTCAAGGAATATCAGTAATTATATTGTGAGAATTTCTGGTTAATTTTTGTTTAGATTCCAGAATTTCCGATTTATTTTAGCTTCAATTGCAAAATGTTCTGTGATTAGAGGGAAAATGAACAAATTACAAATTTCGCCAAGAAACGTAAAAGCTAGTACTGTCTCGGTTGCAGTGAATCCTGCGTGATTTTACGGAAATATAGTATAGATTTGAGTATTTTATTTCAGTTATAGCTATGGTTTCATAATTATATCAGTGAATTGAAATAAGATGGACAAATAAAAACGGAAAACGTTCAATCATTATTAACAGAAAACTGTGTGCTAATTAACGGATTATTTTTAAGTGTATATTTATACAATAAGAAATATAATTTGTTAGTAATGGACAATATTTTATTCATTTTTTTTTCTCTGTAACATGTTTAGGACGATGCGGTACCCTTTGAATTTTTTTGAGTAATTTATATTATTTTATCGACATATAATTAAGGGGACTTGTGACTCTTAACCTTTCAAAATATTCAATTTAAATATATATATATATATATATATATATATATATATTGAAGACTAATCATTTCTGAACACTTTAGAAAAAATGAATGACAATCTTAACAGTTGTTAAATGCGGAATATTTTCAAGGAGAGAACTTTAAAGTCATTTTTCTCAAAATGTAATTTTGGGGCATTGCTCGCAAGGTAGTTAAAAAACTTTTCAATATTTTTTCATAAAATTTTCAGGATAGGCTCTATAACGTACTCTGAAAGTGTCATCATTTTTTTGTTGAAAAAAGATTTATTTTGGTTGTTATATTTGCTGAAATCTTGAAAAGTTTATATAAGAAAAATACACTTTCCTTTTTAAAACATCAAATGCTATAAATAAACAATCTTTAAGGTTCAGTGTAAGCACAAGACTCTTGATTATAATTAGATAGCAAAAATTTTGTCTCACATGCAGAAATTCTTTTGTAATCACGCGCGCAACCTGTTGCACTAATATTTTGCTCATCAAGTATAAGAAACTAAATTTCCTCTTTATAATCTAAAAATAAAATAAGAAATAAAAGTAGGAAACATGTAGCCATTACGGATTTTAAAAATTGTGTTTTTGTAATGTACACTTTAAAAAAATATATAAAATGATAAATGGGTCAAAATTTTTTCACTTTTCGAAAATGTAAGAGTCCCGAGCCCTTAAGTGTTTTTATGAATAAAAATGAATTAATGACTCAAAAAAAAAGCAATTTTTGTACTTAAATTTAAAAATTTTAATTTAAAAATATTTAAGAAATGTTAAAATCTTACTTCTACAATTTATAATGCATTTAAATATATTTTGTTGCATATTTCTCATAGAAATGTGTTGTATAAGGATAGATTTCAGGCGAAATCGGGCAACCTCCCAGGGCGCTAAAAGCTAAGATGCGGAAAAAATATAAAAATAATTGGTTAATAGTTTATTTTAAATAATTACTTAAAAGCTTTCTAATACAACGCTCATTTTTTTTAATTGAACGCTGTGAATTATAAAGCTGGCCCTGGTTGTATGTATATATACCATTTTGCTTATATCATTGAATTCTGTGCCCTTGAAAACGTAATTCAATACATAAGCATTTCCATTATATGTCGGTGTCCACTTTCTTATTTTTCTTCCATAATAATTCTTATAATTAATTTAATCTTTATATACTTACAGCTTTAATTCATAATATTACGGTTTTTGATGGTGGTAGGTTATGTTTAATTATTGGTTATATATATATATATATATATATATTTCAATATGGAAAATGAAGCTAAAAGGAAGTTACAGACGCGTGCCGATCAGGATATGTTGAATAACCTAACCTGTGGAAAAGACTATCTGTGTTCGCTTAGGTCCCAGGGCGGTCGTTGTTATTTTTATCTGGTCATAGCTGCCAACTCTTAAGCTTTTTTTTGTGGTACAAAAAGAATAAGAGTTGATAGCTATGTATATCTGGTAAGTTTACATATTTTGCATGTAGTTACTGAATTAGAAAAATGCAATCATTGTTGAGTATGTTAGCTTTTTTAATACTCTTCAATGATATGTGATGACTTTTTCAAATTAATTATGGTTCGTGCGTCAATCACAAGAATTTTCAGAAACCTAGCAGCAGAGAAAAATGCCAGTAAGTACTAAGCAAAACAAAACCATTTTTGTATGCTAAGATTACGAATTCTGAACAGAAAAGAGATTTTTATGTCAATTTTATTGGAAATTCAAGTGGTAGCTTTAAACATTTTGACCATTTGAGATTTTGTCAATATTTAGATTTGATACTTTGGCTCCTTTTTATTTATTTACATTCGATTAATTTCAAATAGAAATAAAGTTCTGTTCACAAAAATAATGAAATTGTGATTTTTTTTTTCATTTCTCTTTTAGCTGAAGTGACGTAAAACTTAGTAGAAAATGATATATTAAAAATATAAAAATATGGGAGAGGGACCAAATTACCTACCCTAGCCATTCCTTCAGAAAAAAAAGGAATGTTTTAGGGTCAATTCATTTCAAGTGGTCCAGAAAATTTTTTATTGGTTGCTTGACCATTTTTTAAAATCATAATTTTTTTGTACAACAATCCTAACATAATGGAAGTTCAAAATGTCTATTATTTTAATTTTATTAATTTTTGTTTGTGCTTGGCAGCCATCTTTGTTTCATCGTGTGCAGCATTTTCTCACATTCTAGGGCTTACGGAATTGTAAATAACTCATCTTTTATTTTCCAAATTCGAGTGGGGTTTAAAGCAATTTGTTCAGAATAAAATGGGCTAAAAGTCTGGTAATAAAATAGTTCCCTAAAATAAATTTTTACTGGTGAAATTTTAGCATAAAGTTTAAGATTTTTACGAAAATTTTTAGTTTACAAGAGGAAGGTATTTAGAAATTAATGCTGTCAACATGACACATTTTTTTTTTTTACAAATAGGCAGAAAGTACTTGTACTCACACGCCAAGTTCCAGATATGGGACTTGTTTTCTCTTCACTAAAAAAAAAATCTCAAATTTTTCAAAAATTCCAAAAATCGCACTTTTAAGGCTTTGATATCTCTGGCGGGGCACGAGATACGAATCTAAAATTCTGGCCTCTGATAGTATTTTATAGTAGTATAATGCCCCAAAAAAAAATAAAGCTGGAGATTTGACTGAAAGCTGAGATATGACGAGGACAAGTTGACAACAAATGCTGTTACGAGTACCTTAGAATGAATTAGATTTATCTCTTTTATTACAATATTTACACACAAAATATGGTTTGTGGAAAACGGTGTAATAACAAATATTTAATTTACTAAGATACTATATATGTTCAACAAATATCTGAGAAATACTTTCACATAATTTAGGAGAGATTTTATGAGTTCGACCATTTACTGTTGTCAGTTCCATAGGGGTGATCTTTCTCATTTTGTTTGAAGGAACCAAATCTTGTCATCTCTTGATAACTTGAGTGAAGTTCTTTGCCCTACTGGCTTATAGAAATAAACTTTGAAATCACTATGTTCAAGGTTAACTTCTTTAATAATTCCAAGATACTACTTCTTATCATACACACATGCAACAATGTTATTTTTCTGTAGTATAAATAATATGCCTCAACAAGTATGTCAACTTTAACAGCTTTTCTCTTTCCTTATTCCTTTTCTGTTTTTCCCTCATGTCTTTTATAAAAAATTCTTTTATGTAAAATTATTGGAGTTTCTTTTAGTTACTAAAATTACTTAAAACAAAAATTACTGAAGTCATACAAAATGTAGGCCTTAGGCATACATTTTTTAAAAAATTTAATTGCTAACCTTTGCAAAAGGCATTGTTTCCTGTTACTATTATTTAAAGATAATAATAAAAAAATTAATTTAAATGACACTCTGAGATAAATACTTACCTGTGACTACAATAAAACAATGGTTTGGAAGTACTGTTTTGACATGTTGCCATTGCAATATCTCAGATTGTAGTCAAATCTCCATCTTGAAATTTTTTGTATATAACACTAGCATAAAATACTATCAGAAACCAGAACTTCAGATTTTTATATTGTGCCCCACTAAAGATATCAAAGCCTTAAAAGTGGAATTTTTGAAATTTTAAAGATTTTTGGGAATTTTTTTAACAAAGAGAAATTAAGTCCCAGATTTGGAACTTGGCGTGTGAATACAAGTACTTTCGGCATAGTTGTAAAAAAAAAAAATTATGTCATGCTGAAAGTTTTCCTTGCCATAAAAACGTCCTCTTGTAAGCGGACAGATTTTGGAAAAAAATCTTAAAATTTATGCTGAAATTTCACCACTAAGGATTTATTTTAGGAAACTACTCTATTGCTAAACTTTTAGCCCATTTTATTCTGAATAAATTGCTTTAAACTCCACTTGAATTGGAGAAATAAAATATGAGATATTTACAATACCATAAAGCCTTCAATGTGAGAAAATTGCTGCACACGGTGAAACAAAGATGTCCGCAATGCACAAATAGAAAATAATTAAATTAAAATAATTGTCATTTTGAACTTCCATCATGTTAGGGTTGTTGTACAAAAAATTTCAGATTTTTTAAAAATAGTCAAGCAACCAGTGCTGGACCACTTGAAATGGATTGACCCTTTACAAACTTTTCAATTGATAAATGAAAAAATGTTATCTTCAAAACATAAAGTGAAAAGATAATATTAATATCCGGGTGTTTTTATTTTTTTAAACTTTACCACAACTATTCCAATTTTTGGGTGAAATAAGAGTGACCTTATTGCCCTTAATTACCTTATTCCTCTGTAAAAGTGTCAAATCATGCATACTGCTGGGCTCCCACTGGTCCGTTTTTTTAATACCAGTATTTCTGAAGAAATAATTCTGTGTAGATTTTGACAACATTTGCAGGAAAAATAGGTTTTGAAGTAGGTGTTTGCAAAATTTGCAAGAATAATCTAAAAATAAGATATTTCTTAAAAGTGATGTCCATAAAAACGGAATGTTTGGGAGCCCTGCTTCTGTAAAATTATAGATTGTCTATTGTACACCTAATAATTACATATGGAAAACCACTACTGCCATATAATTTAAAATTTTCACCGGTATTTTCTATATAAAGTTTATCCTAATCAACATCATTTAAGAAATGATTTAAGCCTTTATGTAGTATTTTATCCCTTTGAGAGGCAAATCGTTTTGGTTGCTAGAATTCTGAAATTATTGAATGAGAACAGGATTTACGAACAAATTACTTCAAAGTAAAAGCTTTCCTTCACTTGCATTATAAATGCAAAATTTTATTACCAAATTCAGGTGGCGTTGTGGCGTTTGAAAATTAAAATTAAGTGGGTTATATAATATACCACAGTCCTTCAAGGGAATAACTCTGCAATGTCCATAAGTTAACATTATTTTTCGAATTTATAGGTTGTATTGTTTTGTTTTCGCTAAAAAAAAGTAATGAAAACAAATTTTACTGAAAAGGACATTTTATCTTGTAAGTGACACACAAATTCAAGAGATCGCATCACAGCAATACAAATTAATCAAACGCATCCCAGCAACACAAGTTAATCAAACGCTCGAAATACTACACATATCAATTCAATATTTAGTTAACTTTAACATTTAATCAAAAAAGAAAATATGAGACTATGAGCTTTTTATGAGCATTAAAAAATATGAGTTTATGTGCTTTTTACGAAACATAAAAAAATATGAGAATGTATGCTTTTATAAGACATAAATAAATAAATAAATATGGACCATCTGCTGCTATATGTGCTTTTTTTACATTTTTATAACACCCCCCCCCCCCCCCGAAAAAAAAAACAACTCATGTCGTTGCTTGTTTAAAGGGAGGTATAAAATTTTTGAAGTTTATCATATCAGGAAATCCGAGACATATTAGACTTTTTTCTATAATTTGTTAAATTCATCTAGAAACCAATTTAGGTGCCATGGTACACATTCACTTGAAATCTATGCCTAGAGGACCTTTTAAAGGCGTGTCACCTTCCACTAAAAAAAAATTGTTATAAAATTCAGTTAGCACATCTAATGGTCCCAATACAAATTTTGATGCGTTCTAGGTATTTTATCGCGCTTCAAAACGATTATTTGTTGTAAAAAAGAAAAATAGTTTCAACGATAACTTTTTTTTTCCAATTGCAACTGTTCAGCTTTCTTGGTGTTGGAAGACATTGGGATAATATCGAGGCTATCTCGGACATTGGAAAGATACTGCCAAATCCATATTCACTAATTTCTGGCGCACTCACAAAATAATTTCATTGGTGAAAAAATAATCTTTGAAAATACGGAACTTGTGCTGGCAATTAATGCAATTTTTTTACAGTGTAATATTTTCTATATTTCATAATTTGAGACAGGAGACAGAAGACACCTTCCTGCACTGTAAAAAAAAAAAAAAAAAATCGCTCAAATTGACAGAAAAAACTATCAATTTTGGCGCCAGTCGAAAACCGTTTAATTTACAGAAAATATCGGTAATTGTTCATTAAAAGAATTTTTTCTGTAAAAAGTGTAGATTTTTTTTTTTTTGTAAAAATTACGAAATTCACTCTTTTTTACAAAAAAAACTGTTTTCCTTTAAAACAGTTTTTTTCCTGTAAAAAATACAATTTTTTTCTCTAAAAATTGCAGATTTTTTTTTTTTTTTTTTTACTGTGGTGATGAGGCGACCGACTCAATTGTTTTAAAACTTGAAAGATTCCTAAAAGGCAGGAGGAACACAATTGCATAACATAATAACTTAATTTCATAATTTAGGACATAAAAATTAAATGTTAACGAAACCTAAAATTTAAAACTTAGTGGTAGCCTTCCAATAACCAACATGGGTGTACAATTCCACAAGCAATAACTAATAACATACATTTATACATTAAAATACTTAAGCGTTTTCAATTTAAACGAATTGTATGTTAAAGTGATATTTTTCAAAATGTAACATCCTTCTATCAGACTCAATGAAATATTGATACTTAGTGATGAGAAGACATTCAAAACTTGTATTGGAGACAAACAAAGGTACATTGTAAAAAAATAATAATAACATAAAAATCAGGAAATTGTATTGACACTTAGTGTTGCCTATATACCTCGTTTTTTATTTTAAAAAATTACCATCCTATCTTAATTTCTGTTTTAATTTCTGACAAACATTCAGTGATTAAATAAAAGAAAAATTACTTTACAGAAATTCTGGTAGGATGATAGTTTTTAAGGGGTAAGCCACTATATTATTATTTGGAAATTTTTTCCAGAGATAAACATTCGCCTTGCATACAATATTTCAAATGAAAAACATATTTAAAAGTAATTGCTTAAATGGCGCTAAGGCCAACCTAGTAAAAAAGATTCCATGCCGGGACTCGAACCCGGGCCACCAGTATAGCGCACTGACGTTCTACCGACTAAACCACATGGAACGATTCCCAGCCTGGAACTTCTCACTATTACAGGCTGGCAAGGCTACAAACGCAGCACAAGATGGAATATAATCCTTGAGCCACCGATATGAGGCAAACACAGACACTTAATTATATGCAGCATCGGTTGAAATTTCCAAATAATAATATAGTTTCAATCGATGCTGGATATAATTAAGTGTCTGTGTTTGCCCATGTCGGTGGCTCGCGGAATATATTCCATCTTTTGCTGCGTTTGTAACCTTGCCAACCTGTAATAGTGAGAAGTTCCAAGCTGGGTATCGTTCCATGTGGTTTAGTCGGTAGAACGCCAGTGCGCTATACTGATGTGTTCGAGTCCCGGGATGGAATCTTTTTCACAAGATTGGCCCTAGTGCCTTTTAAGCAATTACTTTGAAATTTGTTTTTCAGTTGAAATAGGGTAAGTCACTGTTAAAAATTTGCAGCAAACTTTCCAGCAACATGCCCAGTTTTTATAGATGCGGTTACATAATACTAAATTTCACTTAATTCTGCCCATACTATAGGCAATAATATGGTTACATGCGCATAATGCGACACATAATATATAATGGTCAAGTAACCGTTTAAAAAAAAAAAAAAAAAAAAAAAAAAAAAAAAAACAAAAAAAAAAAAAAAACGGTTGAATGACTGGATAGTTTGCTGCATAATTTTAACAGTGTGGGGAACATTGCTAGCAGTTGGTATGTCAGTACAATTTCCACATTTTCTAATTAAAAAGATTTCGTGAATGTGTCAGAAGGCAACGAATACAGATTTAAGAATATACTTTATGAATAACAGTGCTAAAAGTCTAGTTTAGGGGTGCACAACCTTTTTGAGAGAAGGGCCACTTACAAAAATGTTTGGGTTGTCGAGGGCCACATCAGTAACACAGACAGAATTCTATATTGGGGAGCTTGGGGGGGGGGGGGGATAACTCTTTATTCTTGAAGAATAATGATTTTCATATATAAAAAATAAACAAATTGAAATAAATTATTGTATGTAGGGTTTCTTCACATCTGCATGAATAACCATACAACCATACAACACTTTATCAAGAACTGTTCCTTCGTGATAAATGGAAAATTTTGAGAAAATTTACGATTTTTTCCACGAGCGATTGAAGAATTTCGCGATATTTTTGCGACCTATTGACAAAGTTTGTAATTTTCCCCATCAATTGGGGAAATTCGTGATTTTTTTACCGCGATAGTGTGACAAAATTTGCGATTTTTTCTAGGAATAAATTGATGAAACTCGAGATTTTTCCATAGCTGATCAACGAAATTTAAAATTTTTCCGCACCTCATCGACAAAATTCGCGATTTTTCTGTGCCTGATTAACGAAATTTGAGATTTTTCCTCGCCGAATCGACAAAATTCGCGATTTTGCCGCACTCAATCAATGCAATTCGCAATTTTTCCGCACTCGATCAACGAAATTCACGATTTTCACGCATCCGATCAACAAAATCGCGATTTTACCACTCCCGAACAACGAAATTCGCGATTATTCACTGATTGTGACGAATTTGTAATTTTTCCTGCGGCAAATTGACGAAATTTGCGATATTTTTCTCGCGATAAACTGACGATACTTGAGATTTTTCCAGAGCCTATCAATGAAATTTGAGCTTTTCCCGCACATAATCGACAAAATTCGCGATTTTTCCCAACCCGATGAACGAAATTCGTGATTTTTAACTGACTGTGACGATTTTATAATTTTTTTTCCCGCTGAAAATTGACGAAATTCTCGATTTTTTCTCAGGATGAACTGACAGAATTCGCGTTTTTTCCGCAACCGATCAACGAAATTTGCAAATTTCAGCATCTCATTGAGAAAATTTGCGTTTTTTCTGTGTCCGTTTAGTGAAATTTGAGATTTTCCACACCCAATCTACAAAATTCGCCATTATTGACTGACTATGAAAAAATTTGTAATTTTCCAGTGGCAAATTGACGAAATTCACGATTTTTCAGCAGCCGATCAACGAAATTTGAGCTTTTTCCGCACACGATTGACAAAATTTTCTGAACCCGAGGAACGAACTTCGTGATTCTTAACTGACTGACGAAATCTGTAATTTTTTCCACTGAAAATTGAAGAAATTCGCGATTTTTTCTCGCGATAAATTGACAAAACTCCCCATTTTTCCGCAGTTGACCAACGTAATGTGATTTTCCCGCGCACCATCGACAAAATTCGCGATTTTTCCGAACCCGATCAATGAAATTCGTATTTCTTAACTGACTGACCAAATTTGTAATTCTTTCCCTAGAAAAATTGATGAAATTCGCGATTTTTTCGCGATAACTGACGAAACTGGCGATTTTTCTGCAGTCAGTTAACGAAATTTTTATTTTTCAGCACCTCATTGACAACATTTGCTATTTTTGTGTTCCCGATAAACGAAATTTAAGATTTTTCCGCACATGGTAGACAATATTCGGGATTTTTCCGAATCTGATCAACGAAATTCTTAATTTTTTTCCAACGACAAATTGACAAAATTCCCGATTTTTCACAAGCGACATATGGTCAAAAATTGCGATTTTTCCCGGTTATAAATTAACAGACTTCGCGGGCCACAAGTTAATCCCTCGCGGGCCACTTTTGGCCCGCGGGCCACAGGTGTGCATCCCTAGTCTAGTTGAAATAGAAATTGTTTTAGTATCCTTTTATCAGTCAAATTTTTGTATTTTTACGAGTATTTTTCTTCTTTTTTTCAGTGTACATTGAATCTCTCAATTTTGTTAACATGCAAAGTGTTACTTAAGGTAAATGTACTTCTTCAAAATAACAGTTTTAATAATCATAATAATAAAGAAAGATAAATAAATTACATCAGCAAAATTAGAGAAATTTGGCAACAACGTATGTTTTGGAATGCGCGCACTACCACAACACCCACACACCACACCCACAAATGAATATAATGTATTTATAAGTACTATATGTATACGTTTATGCATGTGCGTACCAGTAAAACTGAGAGCTCATTAAATAATAAATTAAACAAAACAAAACACGATTTATGTACATTGCCATATGTTTATTCATTTTCGGACCAAGATCTCAAAATTTATAACTTATTTTACATTAAAAAAGACATTTTTTTTTAAGTTTCAAAAATAATTAATTCAGTGAACTAAAAAATAAAAAATGCTTAAGTAAAAAAAAAACTTTGAAACACTAACAAAATTAGTATTTTGCCAATATAGTGTTGAGAAAAAAAAAACAAAGATTGGTCAGAAAAATAGAATTTTTTAAACTGAAAATATTAAAGAAAAAAGGTTATGGTGCAACTTTTAAACTGATAAAGGGATTTTTTTTCGCGTATTAAATATTTATGAATTACCAATCCTGTGTATTTTCTTCATATATATAGTGTCTGAAATCATTACTGAGAAAGAAATATTTTCTGCTAAAGCAAATTATTTTTAACATTCATATTGCTGCTGAAAAAGAAATTATTTCACTTGATTAAGTAAATAAAAATATCAACCGCTTCAAAATATCCATTAATAATTTTACTGAATGCTAAATTTATGCTATCATCTAAAGAGAAGATTCTGCATTTTCAAGTGACAGTCTCACTTATCTCTTTAATATGAGATATAATTTTATTCCTTCTCTTTTTCCTTACTAAAAACCGCCGCGTAGACGGCTTTGCTTCTGCAATAGAAAGAGAAATCTTCGGACGGCATTAATCACTCAAAAAGGTACTAGAATCTTCTCTCTTGTGAAGAAGAATTTAATTTATTTTGGTTGAAGTATGAAAATAGATATTGATACGGGTAGTTATTCCGGAAATTACGGATTATCAGAGGGAAGTATTTAGTAATATCGAATGAGTGCGGCGCTATTTAGAGTAAAAGAAATGATCTAAGAAACCTTGAAATTTATCTTAAACTTTTGAAATCTCCAGAAACAAAAATGTATAAAAAAATGTTTTCAATGATCATTTGTTATCAAATTATGTAATAATTCGCAGAAGCCTTAAAATTTGTCTTAAAGATGTGAAATTGGGAGAAACAAAAATGTATAAAAATATGTTTTCAATGATCATTTGTTATCAAATTATGTAATAATTCTAAGAAACCTTAAAATTTGTCTTGAAGATGTGAAATTGGAAGAAACAAAAATGTATGAAAAATTCTTTTCAACGATCATTTGTTATAAATTATGTAATAATTTAAAGAAACCTTAAAATTTGTCTTAAGGTTTTGAAATCTTAAAAAACAAAAAAGTATAAAAAGGTTTGTTTTCATATTTTCATGTTCATTGATAATTCTAACGCGTGTATTATAAATATTTAAACTTCGACATGTTTGATTCTTTTTAGTTTTCAAATAAAGGCAAATCTGTTCAAATGATACTTGGAATGATGTCTTGGATTGTGGATTTTTTGGAGAATTTCTAAAATATTAATAATATGGTTAATTATTCCTGAAACTACGAATTATGAAAGGAAAGTAGTATTTAGTAGTCAAGAATCAGTGCTGCGCTATTCGGAGTAAAAAAAAATTGTCAAAGAAACCTTAAAATTTATATTAAACTATTGAGATCATGAGAAAAGAAAATATATATTAAAAAAAAATATTTTTAACGATTGTTTCTGATAAAACTATGTTATAATTCTAAGATACCTTAAAATTGCTCACCCTTGTCTTAAAGATTTGAAATCCTAAATAACAAAAATGTTAAGGGGTCGCATACCTTTTAACCCCTTCAGGCGCAAAGAGCTTGTGCTGCTAAAATGTTAAAATGATAGCATGACACCGGTATTTATGAACAAATTTATATCCAAGAAAGTAAATGCTTTTCTTCGCGTACATTATACAAAGCAAAATTTAATACCTGAATTCTGGTGCCAGCGTGTCATTTGGGAATTAAAGTTAAGTGGTATATCCTGAGACCTGGCATCCATTTAAATGGATGTTTTGCTTTCTCCTTCTATTGCGTTAAATTTCATTGTAGCAATCTAAAACCAGTTTGGCATGGTAAGTTATGAATCAAAAATCAACATTCAGCTTTTGGATTTTGGCAGCGGTAACTACTTTATTTACAAAATGGCGTAATAAATGAGTCATGTTGGAATTCTACGTTCTGCTGGTAAGTTTCATTTTTATGTTATTTTAATTTGTTTAACCTATTTTTTTTTTCAATTTTAATAGCAAATGTTAATGCTTGCCTTATGTTCTTTATAATAAATTCTATTCTTTCCCGTACTTTTAGCATTTTTAAAATTACTTTAAAGCGAGTTATGACCTGAACATCCATTTAGATGAATGTGCTGCAAAAAAAAAAAAAAAAAAAAAAAAAAAAAAAAAAATCGAAATTTATTAATTTCTTTGAAAACATCATTTTTGATGCCTATTTGTTGAAAAAAAACTCGTATTAAATGTATATATATATGCATTATATTTTGCTCGGGTCTCAGGAGGATATATGGGTGATTTTCAAAAAGTGTCGCGTTTTACTGTCCTTTAACATTTGCACAGAAACATTAGTTAAATATCACAATTTTAATTATTGCACTTTAACTATCAGGCTTTTTCATGATAATTTACCGATATATTATTATTTATAAAAAAATTTAAAAATAGGAAATATATTCTTTTGCAGTCAAACTATCATTACCGTAGGTTGTCCCAACAAGCAATTTATTAGGCAAAGATTTGACTAAGTTCTATTTAAAACAGATGGTTACAATTTTTTAATACATTTTTATTTATTAAGATGCTACTAATTAAAAAATATTTATTTTCATTAATTAAACTTATCTATAATTCTTAATAATTATTTTAAACCGTGTCCTAAGAAAAAGTGTCATTTACATGCTTTTACATGAATTTTTTAGAATGAATCATTTACATGAATTTTTTAGAGGGCAGCACGTGCCTTTTTATCAAGGCAAAAGTACTCCTTAAAAGTAAACTTGTTATCAGGTTTAGGTGAACAGAGTAAATATTTTTATAGTTTCAATAAAACAAGCAAAGACTTTGAATGTTTTGGTGAGTATTATTTGTACGTCATTACCGTAACCACTTCTAATTGATAATTAAATTAACTTTTATTTCTTAATCTGCTTTTATTATATAAGAAATAGAAAATCATTGTATGGCCAGAAGATATAATGGCTGCCCTTTATGCCTGGGGAAAAATAAAAATATTTTGCTTAATTTGTCATTACCGTCCTCACTTATGTTCTTTACCAACTTCATTAAAATTTAAAAATTAGTTTTAAAAAGTTAAATTAGTAATTTGGTCTCTGCTGATGCTTGTATATTAATGTTTATGAGGTAAGGTTTTACAAAAATTTTGTCATTTTAAACTTTTTGTAAATTACAAAAAGGTAATTTATAAAAATTAAAACTTTCTGATTATTTCTAAAAATTTGATTTTATTATTCCAAAACGTAGACAAATTTTGTACACTGTAAAAAAAATCCGACCAGCTTTCCTGTAGGAATGGGAAAAATAGTTGCCTTTATCGTACCGAAAAAATTTCCGACCCAGCTCGGAATAAAATCCGTAAAATGCCATTTTATTGACCATTTCCTATTTTTTACGGATTTTATTCCGAGCTGGGTCGGAAATTTTTCCGGTACGATAAGGGCAACTATTTTTCCGATTCCTACAGGAAAACTGGTCGTATTTTTTTTACAGTGTACATGACCCATATTCCGTTGCCCTTCAAGGGGTTAAAATCTCTGTCGCCAGTGCAAAAGGGATGTAATTTTAAGTTCTCATAAGAGTTTCTAGATTCTTATTGAAATTACACAAATATGAGTAATATATTTAAGCCATATTTAAGGCTTTAAAAAATTGTAAAAATAAACACTTTAATGTAATAAAAAATACAGTTCAGTTAATATTGAAAAAAAATTTCACATGGTATTTCACAATCCGGATGATAACTTTACCTACAATAGTTATATAAACATAAAAATTAAGTTAAAGTGAGCTGTAGCCTATATTTTATAGAATGAATTAATATTATTGAGATAAGTAAATATTTTCATCATTACTTAAAAAATCTGTAGAAAATCTGTAGCTAATTTGCACAGAAATCTGTAGGTAATTGGCCCATTTCTGCAGATACTTTTAAGAATATCTTAAAAAATTCTGCAGATATTTTAAAGGTAAATCTAAATTTTCAAAATTTCTACAAATTTCTGTAGAAATTCTGGTGAAAGTAGAGATTTCTTCAGATAATCTTAAGATTATTTTTAGTGGGGATCATTTATTAATTATTTTTTCCATTTTTCCCCCTTTTTCAAATTTAATTGAATTTTTAAAACAGTTTCCAACAAAGAATTTTTATATCATTAATTCATTCTATAAAGTAGGGTTTAAAGTTCATTTTAACATAAGTTTTATATTGATATATCTTAATTTTAAGTTAAGTTATCGTGCGGATGACTGCATACCACGTGGAAAAAAAAAAAAAAAAAAAAAAAAAAAAAAAAATTCTATATTAATTGAACTGTATTTTTTATCATATTATATTATAAGTGTTTATTGTTATATTTTATAAAGCCTTAAATATGGCTTAAATATATTACAAAAATATGTGTAATTTCAATAAGTATTTAAAAAGTTTTGATAACTCGAAACCACATAACTTTTGAACAAGCTACGGAGATTTTAAAAGTTATGAGACTTCTTAACGTTCATTTATAATTTGTATTAAATAACGTAACAATTCTAATGTGTTTTATACGTAACAAAAATCAGTATATATACGGGTAATTTTATGTGAAATTTCTGCCTTTTAACTGAAACTTTTTATTTTGATTATAAATCCTACATTTTACCGAAATAAATGCAAAATTTCCTTTTATCATTACACATTAAACACCGTTAAAAATGTGCAACAAACTGTCCCGTCATTCGACCGTTTTTAAAGATAACGGTTACTTGACCATAATATGAAGCGTATCTGACCATATAACTTACGCAATTATGGCCAGAATACAGATAAGTTATGATTATGTAGCCATTTTCTATAAAAACGGTCGAATGACTGGACAGTTTGCTGAGATTTTTTAACAGTGAATGTTAAAAACAAAAATGTTCCTTCCAAGAATGAAAAATGGAAATGTTATTTTTAAATTGAGAAACAACAACAACAACAAAAAATCAAGTTAAATTTTCACAATTCATGTTTTGTCCAATAACCAACATGATGGATATTGTCACGGTCAGGTGAAAAAGGGTGCAGACGCTGCCTCCCTAAATAAAAATTCATCCAGATGCGGAATGACACAGTGTTGCCGCATCTGGCTGAATTTTTATTTAGGGATTCCGAATTTTCACCAGTATGTTTAAATAGTTATTATTTTTTTAGAAAATGATTGATATTGCACAAATAAAATAAAAGAAAATTGCTATTCAAAATTTTCCGGTGTGAATACCAACACTAGTGAGATGTCGGTCAATTAGCGATGACGTCACACTTGTGTCCTCTGGCCTTGAGTATTTCGTTAGCAGCGGTGCAGAGCATTCGCGTCTAATGGAGAGTACCGAGGTTCGAGTCCTGATGAAGGCAATGTGATATTATTTCGAAAAGCGAAAATTTCCATCTTCAAAACGGGGGTATACCAAAACGGAAGTTTTGTGAAAAATCGCTGAATAAACGGCAATTTTGCTGTCAGTACATTTTCCGTTATTTCACGCGGAATCTTTTTTTTTTTTTTTTTTTTTTTTTTTTTTAGTACAACATATTTGAATCTTTTTTTGTTTTCAAATTAAAGTAAGTCTGATCACATGGTATTTGGAATGACGTTTTGGAATGTAGACTTTTTGAAGAATGTTTCCTATATATATATATTTGTATAGTTAGTTAGTCCGGAAAACTACAAATTATGAAAGGGAAGTGTATAGTATTATCAAATCACCGCAGCTCTGTTTAGAGAACAAAATGGTCTAAGGAACCTTAAAGAAAGGTGCCCTAACTGCGGCTCGCGGATGGCAGAGCTATCATTATTCTCGTATAGAAAAATTCAATTTATGAAATGAATAGAATTTTCTGACTAAATAAGGCGATTTTTTTTTTTTTTTTTTTTTTTTTTTTTTTTAATCAGAAATAGGGAAATAGCATTTCAAGCAAAAAAGTTGGATACCTATGTCTTAAAATCGTAAAGTTTGAAAATAGTGAGAAACAAAAATGTATATACTCGTATATAATTTTTTCAGCGATCCTTTGTCATCAAGTTAGGCAGTAATTCTAAGAAACCTCGAAATTTATTTAAAAAATTTTAAAGCATTAGAAACAAATAGGTATAATAAAGTTTTCAACAATCATATTTTGACAAATTACCTAATAATTATACCGCGTACTATAAATATTGAAATTTTAATAAATTTCATTTTGTTTTGTTTTCAAAGAAGTGGAGATGAAAATGTCACACACTGCAACATGTCGCTCGATTTCGGGGAAAAACTCATTTAGAACAGGTTTGAAACAGCTTCCTTCTTTGTTTGGACCGTTTTTTCTCTCCTACGTCGCGAGAGTGGGCGACCTGCCTAGACTGTAAATTTTTCGGAGAATTTGCCCTATATATATAGTAATGCGGGTAGTTATTCCGGGAACTATAAATTATCAGAGGAACGAATTGAAATCGTTAAGAAACAAAACTGTATAAAAACAATAATTTAATAATAAAAGAATGATAATTCTAACGATAATTGATTATCAAATGAAATAGCAATTCTATGAAACCATAAAAGTTAATTAAAGTTTTCATAAAAAATCTGTTAAAAAAACTGTTTTCAAAGGCCATTTATTACAGCATTATGTGATAATTATAAAGTGTATTATAAATATTGAGGTTTAAATGTATTTAACTCTGTTTTCTGAGCAAAATTCCTAAAACATTATCCACAAATAATTATTTTAAATCTTGAGTTGCAAAAGAGTATAAACAGGGTGTTTCTGCGATAAATGGGACAAATTTGGAGTGGTAGTGCAGCTGAATAAAACAAACATGTATTGTATAGGAATGTATAGTCGGAAATGATAAGTTTTGGTGAAAAATAAGAAATGCGGAGAAAATGTAAACGAGCGTTTTATTGACATGATAATTACAGTAAGTGCTCAACTGTGCCACTGGCAGCATCTAGCAAGTGATTGGCGCACCTTTTCCCAGATTTCAAGTGTTTTACGAACATTTGCAACAACAACTGAAAGTCTTGAATGAGGTCCTCATCACACTCAGCTGGTGTCATAGATAGGACATCTGAAACCTTCGAAAGGGTACGCCAATCGCTTGCTAGACGCTGTCAGATATGTTTCGATGTTAGTGGTGGTACATTTCAGCACTTACTGTAATTTTTATGACAATAAAACCCTTGTTTTCATTTCCTCCGCATATATTGCTTTTCGCCGAAATTTTTCATTTCCGACCTTACATTGCTATACCAAAATAGCTTCTTTATGTGTATTTTATGTTGCCTTAAAAATTTCCCCCGTGATCGTAGAAACACCCTGTATATACTGCTTTCGAAAATTTATTTGAGTTGAAGTTATAAAATAATTCTAACGTGTATTATAATATTACAATTGCAATGTATTTGATTTTGTTTCCTTTTCAAAATTCATTTATCTTACCTTTTGAAACCCGCAGTAACAGGTTAACCTTAAGGATTATTTCTTCTTCAAATCACTATTTCAAAATTTTAAATCCATTTCATACTTTTTTTTAAAACGATAGTAGAGATACATTAAAAAATAACTGTTGAAAAAATTCTCAAAAATTATACACTGTATTACTAAAAATTATTTTTTTTTTTCATAAATATGTCCAATAACTCCAGTAACTGACACCAACCCTGTTTTGAAAACCAATGACTGACACAAAGTGGACTTGACGTCTTACTTGCAGATACACCAGGTTTCGTACGCATAAGAAATTTAAAAAAAAGTTTAGACATTTTATTACCAGAAATTTCATAAGGTAGTGGCCCATATATCTGAAGTTAGGAATGTTTTATATTAAAAAAATCAAACAATACTTTAAAAAAAAATCCTGGTACTAAAATGTCTATTTTTTTTAAATTCCTTATGCGTGCGAACCCTGAGATACACGTTGTAAGGCAGATATCCAATAACTGCTATTTATGAACCAGTAACTGACAAATGGTGCCAGGCCCTGGTAGAACAACTTAAATTTTAATGGTGATGACTGCATGATAAATTTAATTTACTATTACGGTTTTTAAACAGTTCAAATCAGGGTTACCAGTTTGGCCTCCAATTTTAATTTGAAATTTCACATTCATACCTCAAATTTCGAAAGAAGAATTTTTAATTTATGTGACCGCTAAATGTCTCTTATTAAATAAAGCATATAATACTATTCTTTCATTCTGGTATGAACTCTACATTTTTTAATAAAAATAGAGGCCAAACTGGCAACACTGGTTTAAATAATAGATTTCAAGTTTCTTTAATATTACCAATCATTAACACCTCTGTCAGAGACTATGGTGAAATGATATTACAGGAACCAATAAATGGCACCTTCCCTATTAAGCTAAATTAAATAACTGTAAACTAGAAATCATAGTGCCTATGTATCATAGGCATCTTTTAACTAATTTTTACAAGTGGGTATTTCCATGAGCACTTGTTGTGTAAGTCACATGCTACGATTTTTGGCTACCGGTATTTTAGAACGGAAAATGTGACTTATTTTATGGGAGATATTAATTGAAAAAGGGCGAAGCAAACTTTTCGAAAATAACGGTGGCCAACAAACAGAGCAGTTATCAGTAGTGTGACTTACACTTTAGAAACTCGTAGAACTACCCAAGTATAACTTTAAGAAAAAGTTTGGCATTAGTGGTTTCATTACAAATGGATTAAAATAAGCACTACCTTAATTTTAGAAATAAGATGGATGCCTTAAAATAGTACTTTTGTGTTCTCAAAAGTTTCTTCGTCATTTAATATTTTCTTTGCCTACTAGGGGTGAATAAATTGACTCCAAAATAAAAATAAGTGTTTAAGTTACCTCTAGATGACTTTACTTTGAAGAATTTTACAAGAAAATGCTTTTTTAAATTAGATTTTTGCTGAAGTGTCAATTATTGGTTAGGTGTCAATAACTGGTGATTTCACCTATATAGATTTTTTCCCCAACGAACATATCTGTGTTTAAATTACGAAATGATTCTAAAGTGCGTGTAAAAAATATAGAGTATTCAATACGTTTGACATTGTTGTATTTTCAACTTTCCTTAAGGGTGTTAAAATAGCTGCGAAATCGCATGCAAAACAGTAGACATTTATGTACCTTTTTGGCGGAACTTATTGACCTGATTTGAATACTTTTTCTTAATAGCTTTGACAATACTTAAAATATAAATTCATCATAAATGTAGCAATTTTTACAACTGTGAGAAAATGTACCTAGGTCAGGACACATTTTCACTGCGTTGAAAAAACTACTAAGGATTGAAAAAACTATTAATTATTTGCGAATCAGTTTGCACGTATTAAAATATTACAAAAGTTTAAAAGATAGACAAAAAATAATAATTAAATTAAATTAAAAAATGTAATAGTTATGTTAATTTTTTAAAACCTAGATGCATTCTACGCTAATAAATAGGAAACCTAAATACATTTGATAGATTTTAGAAGTTGAAAAGAAAAACTATATGTTCTATAAGACAGCGGTTTCCAAACTATGCGTCGTGGAACGATCGATCAGGTTTTCAAAAAAGTGTAATTAATTTTACCTACTGCAATAATATAACAAAAAAAATATTTGCAACTTTAGATTAAAATCTTATGAAAAGGTATACAGCTTTGTGAAAAGAAAATATTTTGTTATACTTTGTGTAGAGTGTGACATTAGGCTAAAACTTTCAATCCGGACACAGGCTCTGTCGTTTGTGTAAAACAATGCCATAAATCTCATTGACTTTAAGCTTCATTTTTTTTAAATATATTCATCAATAAATGTAAAAGGTTTCGATATCGCAACTTTCATATTAGTGCCATTACTATTTATAGGTATACGCTTTGTGTACATGCTTTCTAGAAAAGTCTTCCATATTTTCCTTAGGAAAGTTTATACAAAATGCTCTAGGTCTAAATACATATTAAGCGGTTCACGAGAAAAAATGGAAATTTTAGGTGGGTCGCGCAACAGAAAAAGGGTACTTTCTCCTTATAGGGACCTTGACCTAACCCAAACTTTAAAAAGTACAAATTCGTCCAAATTGTACAGTCAGTCGCGAAAATGAGACTGCGTCCAATGAAACAATTTCTAGTCTAATAAGGCTTATTTATGTAGCCATATATTATATATTTTGTATTTTTATATATTTCATATATTATGTATATACCGGGCGTCCATAATTAAACGACCCTAATTTAAAGTTGTGTACCGACAAAACTATTGTTCATAAAGTTGTGAAATTTTGGGAAAGGCATAATAAAGGGATGGAAATTTGTTTAAACTAAAAAAATATAAATGAAACTAGTTTAAAATTTCGCCAACAGAGGGCGATTTTTAATAAATTACATATTTAGCATTAAGATAGTTTAGAAATTTTATTTACAGGATGTTCATAATTAATCGACCCTATTTTGAAGTTGTCTACAGACGAAACCATTGTTCAGAATGTTGTGAATTTTTTTTTTTTTTTGATTACATAATAAAAGTATGGGAATATGTGTGAGTGAAAAAAAAAATATATGGGCCATTTTTTAACGAATTACACATTAAGCATACATTTACGATAGTTTAACAAATTTTGTTATAACCAAGCATGTTCTGCATGATTTTCATCATTTTCAGATACCATCTGAAATCGTAAGATAGCATGTTCCTCAGCTGACCGCAGCATGTTCAGGGAAAAGCGAGGAAAATGTCGTGAAAAACTGTCTTTAGAGTAAGGTTAAGTTAATAAATAAAATTTTTAAACTATCGTAATGTTAAATGTGTAATTTATTAAAAAAACTCCCTCTGGTGGCAAAATTGTGAATTACTTTTATTTACAAATTTTTTAGCCTAAACAAATTCTCATCCCTTTATTATGTCTTTCACAAAATTTCACAACTTTATGAACAATAGTTTTGTCTGTAGACAACTTTAAAGTATGGTCGTTAATTATGGACACCCTGTATTTAAAAAATTGCTGTTCAATGTATGCATTAAATTAGTGCTGCACAAACTTTTCCCTTGGAAGCCTTATGCCACAACAATATCCGAATTGAAAAGTGAGCAAAGTTTCTGCCATTAAGAAAGGCATAATATTCCGTGAGAAAATAGTCGTATCTTGGTGGATCGCATGTCCGGGGCAGCATATACCCTTCATTAAATGGAGTAAATATTGTACAATTTGCATTTCATACCTTGATAGTTATTTCATTAAGATACATATGTAACAATCTGAGGAATGTTTTGAAATTTAATATCGCCGTTTTCTTTATCGCGGCAAGGTCCCTATAAGGAAGAAGCACCCTATAGAGTTTAGGAACCGCTTGCTATAAGTTATTCAAAAGTAAGTGAAGTACACCTTGAGTTTCCCTGAAGAGGTGAACCTATAGTCTGGATTTTTTCTATCTGTTAACATCTGTAAAAAGAAAGCAAAAATTAATTACATGTGCTGTATATCATTATTTAAATATTGTCCATATTTATATACAGTTGTAAAAAGATTGTTATCTTTATTTATAAAAGAAGCACACATAAAGTTTTTAAAAAGGTTACATTTTGGATTTCTATGTGAGTATCTGAAGGCTTTAGCTATAACTAAGAGATTCATCATCATTGCTTATGCATTTGAGAAGCAAAATATTTTTGTAGTTGCAGTAAAATTTGGAAGGAAAATGAGAAATTATTGGAACCTATTATTTTTTCTTGAAAAAATTATAAAATATCCAACGTACTATCAAATTCTGTACTCGTATGCAATACATTCTAGATATCGTGAGAATTCACATTCAAAATGAGTCAATGACTCGTCGCTCAGGGGCATGGATAAATGGTGTATGTCACGAATTTTGGATTTTAATATCTCTGCGAGTTTTGCAGATATCGAGATGAATTTTTCTGTGTTTAATTTAGGAATGGACAAGGAAAATTTTCCTAATTGGAAATTTTACTCTACGGGGACAGTATAAAAATTTAGTTTTTGTATTTTCTGAAGTAGACCCATGGATTTGTAACTTATGTCATTAAATTTTGCACCTTTTTATAGAACTTTGCAATTGAAAGTATGCGTCTAGGGCAGTATTTAAGGAAATAGCCTATTGTTTCGAACTTTATGAATCATCCTGTATATATATATTGATATATTATATATACATATCCATCCGAAATTGAACATTTAATTTTTTGATAAGCATGCAAATCCGAATAAAATAAAGTAAACTTTTCAAAAATTTACGACAGACTTGTTCATCTTTGTATTTAGATAAAATTCACCATTTGTGTTTGATTGTTACAGACGTAGCGATGAAGATATACTAGGGTAGATGTGCCAGTAATGGACACCCTTAAGGAATTTCTTTAAAAATTATTTTTTTATTAATAGTTAAAATTATTATATTCCAGTTTTTTCAATATTATATTAATCTATCGACAATATTTAACCATTCTTATAGCCTCATTTCCCAATATGAATAGAAATTTAATTTTAAATAACAGAAATATATCAAAACACCCAAAAGCCCAGTAATGGACACCCCCTGGCCCAGTAGTAGACACCCTCTGTTCCAGTAATGGACACCCCATAAAAAGTAATAAATATAATTGTTTTTATGACTATTTAGAACCAGAATTTAATGAATACATACTAATGAAACAAAATAGTTATTTTCAAATAAATTTAACATTTAGGATACCAGTAATTAATAAAGTATTTGTGATAATCATTTATTGTTTGTATCAATTATTGAAATTATCAGAAGATCGGTGTTTTAATTATTTTAGATGGATAGATTAAAATACTAAATATCAGGCAATTACAGCTATCAAATTAATGTAACAGTGGTGGATTTAAAGGGTAATTAAAAAATAGTTTTGGAATATTAATGTTTAGTTTTGTGCCACTATTTTTAAATGTTTTGTTTTGTGTCACTATTTTTAACAATCTTCCAGACTCTACTTGATATATCATTTATAATAATTAATATTACAAATATGAAAGAAATGATATTGTGAATTGAATATTTTAAATACTAAATAAAATAATTTCAAAATAAAACTGTAGTACTGATGTTTGAGGCCAATGATCTGCAGATTTACTATAGTTTCATGAATATTACCTGTAACTTTCATTAATAGTATTACATTTTTTTTTTAAATAAGGAAACATTTAAGACAGAAAATAGATTTTTAATAGCTTCTGTAACTTAATTGTTTTTATTTAAACAGAGAGGGATTAAGCCCTATGAGCCCCTCTTTGACTGTGCTCTTAAACAATATTTTTTGCTTCCTGGCTGGTTTGATTGGCGGATTATAAAATATGCAAGGTATATGTACTACATAAAATAATAATAATAAATAAAATAAAATATTGAAATTTCATAAAATCTCATAAAATAACTTAAAAGCAGCTATTTATAAAAGTTTTGGTGTTATTACATTTTGGTAAGTATAATGTAAAAATTAAATTTGATTATTTAGGTTTGCAGTTAAGCCAATGTATTTTATGCACTATAAACATTACTAAAATTGCATTTTTAGCAATGTCTACATGGGGTGTCCATTACTGGAAAATGACTAATTAACCATCCCAGTAATGGACACCCCTCTTAAAATCTTAAAAATAAATGAAATTTTGTAAATGGCCATTGGTATATAAAATTCAAAGTTTTCGATTGCTACTCAAACAAAAACATTCAAATTTTGCAAGAAAATAAATAATATATAAATTGATTAAACGAAGCCAACTCTTAGCCTCTTTATTAAGATTTTCACAGAAAAACAGCGAAACTTTGAAACATTATTTTCTGCTTCCTGATTGGTTTGATTAAAAGTGTCAACAATAACTCAGTTTTATAAAACATACAAGGGGGAATTATAAAAAAAATAATTAAAGCTAAATATTTATTAGTTATTTTTTTATGAACCAAAAACATCAAGGGGTGTCCATTACTGGAAGGGTGTCCATTACTGGCACATCTACCCTATATGCTTTTTGATGTGCAGTTATATGCAAAAACCTCATGCAAAAAATTAGATGGAAAAAAGATTCATGTAGTGCAAATATTTAATAAAACATGTCCTTAATTTTGCCACCAATATGTGAATATTTTTCTGGATATCTGCGAAACGAATATTGGAGTAACGAATGTAATAAGTACCGGGTACGACTTTAAAAATTCATATAAATTTAACAACGTTAAATATCATGGTGCGGTTTGCGCCACAATACATGTGAAGTATTGGCTGTTATCAGACAAAAGAAAAAAATATATATATGTAGTACGAATTTTCTTTGAATTAATTTTGCTATAGAAATCTGGACAATTTGCCAAGTTATAGAGAAAACTGCACTCCGATTTGGCAGTTTGTTAAATTTTTGTGAACAGACTTATGGGACTTCTAGAATTATTTTTTTTTCTCTTGCCACGAAAAATTTCACATTCAACAAGTCTTATGGTGTCAATTGCATTCCGATACCACAATGCGTTTTGAATTTCGATACGACAGTGCATTTTTGAAACATTAACTTACTTTTGGAGCACTTTCAAGCATTTTTTTTTATTACCAGAAGAATTTCGACTGTTTGAAAAACTTTTAATGAATACCGTAGTCTGATAGGACAATTCTTAAATTTTTTTATGAATTTTCGACGTTGCAACGAACTGTTGACACACACGAAATAGAGCTGTTATTTGGGAAAGGAATGCTATAGTAAAAAAAAAAAAAAAATCATTTTTTCATATTTGCTTTTTTTTTATTCATTTGAAGAAACAAAATGAAAAATGTACGCTGTTTCAAGCATTTAAAATTAGCTAAAAGGCAGGTATGGAGATTGCTATAGATTTATTGTTTATCTTAATGATGGAAATTTGAATATTTTACCTCTAAGGCTAAATTTTTATCAGTTTAAATAACTACATATAACTATTATTGTAGAGATTTTACCATATAAAAGTCTTAATCGGTCAAGTGGTATATATAAATAAAATTTATTTAAGTTGTAATTTAAAAAAACGCTTTCAAAAATTTGCTTTAGAACAAAAATCATGGTAAAAAAACTATATCTGTTACCATAAGCAACATAGGAAATGTTCATATTTATAATAATTTTATTCAAAAAGTTATCTTGCATCTTGCATGTACAATTTTCAAAAATGGATAGCCCGTATTTATTATAAAATTCTCTCAAAAAAGTCAAAATTAAAGCAATACCACCACTCGGGAGATAAATAAACAATATCCATTTTCATTCAGCTGTGTCCGAAAGTTATGGAAAGCAGGTGGAACATGTTTTTCCAAGCTATTTGTAGGGTTACCGAATAACTACAGATATCTTTGGGTGGTGTGGATCTTTCCTTCCTATTGGTTGGCTTCGCCGAGCGCTGAATAAATGAACAACTCTTTGTACTTGAGTGTGAAAAAGTTGCCTAAGCAAAAATACAGTATCTTTCAGCAAGGTCAACCAAATATTGCTGACCATAATGTTGTGTTGGGTGAAATGTTGTGCGTATAACTCCTGCATGCAACGGCCATTAGACTGGCTTTCGTAAGTGTAATCATGAACGCGGGGCAACAATTATGAGGGAAATATGCATCTATTTTTCACCTAAATTTAACGACAATTAAGTATATTTTAAAACCTTGGCCAAATCTGAGGGCGGGCCTTTACTCTGTAGTGTGCAATTTATCCGAATAGTTCGAATAATAAAAATTTCTCACTTCAAACTTAACAGAAAGTATCTCAGTGTAAATATCTCAGATCAATATATAACTTGTCTAATGATTATGTCGCTGGCTAGAAGACAAGATATGACGGATCAGAATACCCTTTCAGGTTTGATGTCATGAGTAGGATTCATATTTTGCCTATTTAAGCATCCTGTGTAATAGAAGACGTCCCAAAATAATCAGGCATGTACTATAATATGTGTCTTATTTTATTTATATTTTTCTGATATATTCGAAGAAATAAGTTCATGTATTTTTAAAATTGAGGCTTAACTAATCGGAGCTTTTACAAACGGAGAAAATAGTGAAAAGGGAACAATGTGATTATTTTTAAGCGCACATTTTTGACATAGAATAGATTTTACAACAGGGTGACCGAAAAAGCGCTAGTGGGAATTTAAATAATCCATATGCTAGTAAGATAATCGCAAGAAACTTTTGAAAACCGTCAGATGAAACACTGGAGTCATGTTAGCAGCTATTGGCGTAGCGAACGGAGTACGGAATAATATCAAGGTACTCGCAGATGTGTGTACGTCACCATGGTGTTTTCCACAAAAGAGTGTGGTTACATTATTGAAGTTTATTTTTCCAATAGAAAATCATTCAAAGGAGTAAGGAGAGTGTTTTGTGAAAAGTCTGATGTACCGTATACACTAAACGACTCGGCAATTAACTGAATAATACAACAATTTCATAATGATAGTACAATAACAACATGATGCGCTGAAATGAGTCTTCGTGAATATGGTTAAGCATGCACGTGCGTGTCTAGAAAGTGAGAGAAAGGAAAAAATGTGCAAAATGTATATTTTTTCGAAATTAATTTTCGAAAAAAAAAAAAAGTTCGAATTACAACCCAATCCGTCAGTTTTTTTTTTTTTTTTTTTTTTTAAGTTGCGCTTAAAAAAACACACCCATTTTAATCTATGCTTATAAATTAGCTTAATATTAGAAGCTTCAAATTTTCAACTTGCATAATCCTAAACTACTTATCCAAATGATTTCTCATTTGGTATCCGAAGATAAAATTTGCCGAAAAATCGAAATATGATGTCAAAATCAGGTGTTAGTATTGGAAATTTTAAAGTTTCAGACAATTTCTATATGTAAATGACCTTTAAACAAAATTTCAGTACAGCATTAGTCGATGTTATTACTAATCGATTCGTATCAAGCATATTTTTATACGATGATTTGCGGCAGAGTTAGCAGCTTTATTTACTTTTTCTTCCCCAGGACTGTATAGTGGTTTACCATATCTATTGTTTGATTAACCCTTTCGGGACGGCATCCTTTACACAAATTTTATTTAGTTGGCACAGCTTTTTTTAAACAGTTCCCTTTACTAATGAAATGCAAAAGAATTCTCTAATAAAAAAGACTGATATTATGTTTGTTTATTGATGGTACCAAAAACAAATTCCACATGCACCTTTTGACGATGCACACATGCATCACCCGTACCGAAAGGGTTAAAAACGACTGTAACTGAGGGAATTGAAGTTTCACCATTAGTCTGGCTCAAGCTAACGGTGAAAGTACCACTGAAATGGCGAAACATAGCACCAAATTTGTTAGTACTTTTGTTGCAGAAAAAACGGATAAATTTTTTTGTGAAATATTAAACATTACTTTCAAATACGTGCGGAAGCATACAACATCAGTACATTATTAAAGAAACTAATTTATTTATTTACATATTTTTATAACGTTCTCAATGTAGTAGAATAAGATTGCAGTATAGTTAATTTTTTTTGTTGTTGTTGTTGTTGTTTGTTTGTTTTTTTTAATGAAAGGAGAAGAAATGAAATGTTGAAAATAATTATAGCAGTAAAGAAATCTAATACTTTTCCTAGTAGAGTGAATGTTTTCTTTTTAGTAATTGTCATATTAAATACTTGTTTTTATTGAACGTCATAGGAATGAATTTTTTCAAGATTTCGTTAATAATAATTAAAATAAATGCACTTGGAAACAATATTTTTAACTCATTAAAAATTAATTAAAAATCTTCAATTAAAACAAGCAAATAGGGATTCTACGTTTGATATTCAAAATATATCACCGAATAAAAATACTCCAAAAATGTATGAAATTCTTTTATTTTTTCTCCTTTATCTTTACGATTATGTCTGCAAAAAAAAAACCTTTTCTAATGAAGCCTTAACGAGATTTTTTTTCTCCGGTTTATAAAATTTTTCAACACGGCCAGGCTATTTTAAAAAGAGCTTTTTTTTTCAATTTTAAAAACATAGCTTATTTATTTAAAAATTCCTCAGGGATATTTTACTTAAGTGGAAGCGGCGGCAGAAATACTCAGTAGTTGTAGAGCATTTTTTAGAACAACACCTTTTAACACAGTCTTACAATTTTAGGGAAAAAGTGATGTATGATAGAGAAATTTTTGCACTAAAAAACTATAAAAAAATTATTTATTCTTCAAAATTTAGATTCACATCATTTCTTTGCTTCGCTTGGAAATGACACAATAAAATCTACCATATTATTTTTTAATCATTTCCCAAAGTTGCATCATAATATAATATGTCAGAATATTTAATTAAATTTCTTTCTTCGTGCTTTTCAGCATTTGCAGAAACGGAATATATTTTTCAAGTTTTCACAGGGTCGTGTTAATTTCTTTTACACTTTGCGATTGCGAAATTCTCGCCCTATTTCATAGATGGCAGAAAGTTGCAATTTTGACTGTGCTTATGTTTCTTTTATAACCACATTATTAACTGGCAGTTATCTACATGTTTCGTGAGTGAACATACCGTTTCAAAAAGATTTTCAAATTAATTTGTGTGCAAGGTTAATATTCAAAATGGAAAATGAAAAGTTACATTTTTTTCATGTTATGTTAGATGAGTGTAAAAAAGGAATGAGTGTTGGTCGTGCTACAAAAAGTATTGAAGAAGTTTATTTAGATCGTGCTCGCACTCTTAGGACATTTAAAGAGTGTTTTTGTCGATTTCAAATCTAAACAATAAAATTCACTCTAGGTGACCTTCTGGCATTAATAATGCCTTAAGAGGTCCGGAACAAAAAAATCTCCAAATTTTCTAAAAAAACATTTATTGCATTGAAAATTTCTCTGTGTTTTTTTTTTCTTTTCTTTTTTTTTTTTTTTTTTTTTTTTTGCTTAAAATGCGTTTAAAACATGTTTCTATCTTAATTAGAACAGGAACTATTAAATTTTTCGTTTTGGTTTGTTTTCAAAATCTAGCTGTCAAGCAATGGTTGTCCCGGAGACGACTTCTTGTGAAAATGCGTTTTTCTTCATGATGGCTTTTTTAACCATTTCTCGTATTTAAATCGTTATAAGTCAAGAACCGTTAAAGATGAATGGTTAAAACATAGAACATGTCTTTTTCAATTGCTTTACTTTAATTTTGATTCAGCAAATTAAAAAAAAAATTACTTTTGAAAACATGAATTTTTTAAAGTTACGCCATTAAAAAAAATTTTTAATATTTTTAATTAATTTTTCAATTAATATTTTTTTAAATGCTGAATCAAAATTAAAAGTTATATATTTGTGTTTATTTAAATGAAAAAAAAAAGTAAAATTCTACAAATAATATTTTGAGTTATAACGATTCTAAATTACCCCACTTTGTTAATAAATTTTAAATGAAAATTTTTTTAAAAATATATATGAGAAGTTTCATCATATGATTTTGCTTACAAATAACATGGTTAACCATCACAAAATTTTTAAATTTTTAACTCAATAAATAAAAATTATTTTAAATTATGTCCCGGACCCCCTTAATCCGTGATTTAGTGAATAATATTCTATCGATTACTACTGAAGCGATTGCTTAGAGACTAAATAAGGACAATTCGAATGCATTTCGCCGTTTAAAATAACTTAGGTACACTTCGAAAGTTCATGCATCGGAAATCGGGCATGAACTTTTGCAATCACCCAAATATATGCCTTTACGAATTTCAAAATTCACCATTAATGCGAGAGTTAAATTTTTAAGTTATTTAACCTTAATTTTCTTTAATGTATAAGTAATAGCAAACAAACGAAATCATATACGAAATTTTATATTAAATAATAAACACCTTGTCGCATATTTATCCTCAAATATGGAATTTTAGCTTTTGAATTTTATGTTAAATCCTATTTTTTCAAAAAAAGATGATTTCGTTGGTTGCATATTTCTTCAAAGGAATTTAAGGCTACAAAACTCTTTCAACAATCTCAAATTTTAATAAAAAAAAATACTATGATAATTTTAATTAAGTTCAATCACATTTCTGTACAGTAATAAATACACCATGTTCCCAAAAATCACCGGACACTTACGATTTTACACATTTTGCTGAATATCTAGAGAAATACTTGACGAAATCTTCCGTAACTTTGGGAATATAAAGAAAATGTTTGATTTCATATTTTTAAGCGAAGGTTTATCACGAGGGCTATTACGGTTCCTGCCACAAATTGAAGAAAAAAAGTAATATTTAAGATCACCCTGTAAAATAAAATGCTCTAAACTGCAGCTACAGCACTTGGCTATGTGGATATTGTGCAACATTTATATGAATATCACGTATATTCATGGAATTATGACGATTTCTTTAAAAATTTCAAGAAATGCTTGCAAGTTTTTTTTTGTTTTTTTTTTTTGTTCACATGATGCAAGGTTTTCAAGCAAATATAACGCCAGTTTCAGAAGAATCGACAAAATAAAGTAGAAACAGCATAGTACAATTGGAATATAAATAAATTAAATATTTAATGAAGTATGAGCAGTTGTATGAAATAATTTTTAACTGAGCATGCATGAACCAAAGATTTTTTGGTCTTCAGGATTTGGAAGTCAACTTTATAGAGCAACTAATATAAAACGACTAGTCGAATGAATACCTTGAAAATCCCTAAAGATATCGGCGATATAGAGAGCTGAATTTCAGCTGTCTTCGAAAAGTAGCTGGATGATAAGGGATTTTCCATAACTTTTTATAAACTAACTTACAAGAAAACAGTTAGTATTTAATGAATGTCTACGGGTTTAATTTTTAACCGATGCTTCGATTTTGATAATTATTTTTTTGTTGGAATAGGCTCGTTCTGGTGGTTTTCCAAGGAGAACTAAAGCATCAATAAAACAAGAAAATAAGAAAAATTGTAAATCAAAGAGGGAAATTTGTGGGAAATCCCTTATCATCTATCTACTTTTAGAAAGCAACTGAAATTCAGCTCTCCCTATCGCCGATATCTTTCTGAATTTTCACTATCTTCAACTGGTCTTTTTATATGAGTTGCTCTATAGAGTCTATAAATACCAAATTTTGAAAATAAATCTTTGGTATCGTCCGTGCATGCGCAGTTAAAAATTATTTTATACTAATGCTTATGTTTCACCCAATGTTTCATGTATCTGTATTATAATTGTACTATGTTGTTTCTACTGTACTTTGTCGAATTTTCTGAAAGTGGCGTTACATTTGGTTGAAAATCCTGTATGTTATAAACAAAAATCATGCGGAAATTTCCTGATTTTTACTAGGTTGTGCAAAAAGTTCTGGGAAATTTGTGAAAGTTGCGTTGTTATGCGTAAATTAACAACAAAAGCAACAGGGACTATTCTTCAAAGTAGAGACCATCGTAGTCCACGAATTTCTGCCATCGTTCTGCCAGTTTCCGGATTTGCTGGAAGTACCCTGGCGGCTTCTTGGAATCGAAAAACTCTTGACATGCTTCTTCAACTTCATTAACCCTTACAGGCGCGGAGTAATTTTGTTTATAAACTGATGAAATAATGGACGGACACCACAATTTATAAACGAATTTATTAGGAAATATGAACTTGCTTATTTTCATGTACATTATAATAGGTAAATTTTAATTAAATATTGTTGTTGCCGATTGTCAGTTTTGGAATCAAAATTAGGTGTCCTTTTTTAAGGACACCGCGCCGGAAAGGGTTAAAGAATTCAAATCGACGGTCCTTGAAAAAGTGTTACATTGGATCGAAAGAGGCCATAATCGGATGGAGCCTCGTCTGGACTGTACCACTAGTACTCCTACACCGTTAAAAATTTTGCAGCATTCTGGCAGGTCATTCGACTGTTTTTTGAAAAAACGGTTTCATAACCGTAATTTAACTATATTCTGACCATAAAATGGCCAATAATATGGTCAGAATAGTGTTAAAATTACGGTTGTGTTACCGTTTTCGGCAAAAACGGTCAAATGACCTGCCAGAATGCTGCAAATTTTTAACAGTGTATATACGATACAAATTCTGGTAACTATTAGATTAAAAATTTCCCAGAACTTTTTACTCAACCTAATATTAAATAAACCTTTATATCTTTCTAAATATACATTTTATTCTTGTACAAATAAACACGAATGCTGTATAATATTCACATAGCCAGTTGTGAAGCTGCAGATCATGTAGAGCATTTTATTTTACAGGGTAATCCTAAATATTTTTTGTCTTCAACTTGTGGTTTGTCCCTTTATAGCCCTCGTGATAAAACAATTGCTGAAAAATAATTCAGACATTTCCTTTACATTTCTAAAGTTCCAGATGAATTCGTGAAGTATTTCTCTAGATATTCGACAAAATGTGTAAAATCGTAAGTTCCCATGATTTTGGGGATATAGCGTAGGTATCAGTGGTCCGTCCAGATTTCTCGGACAGAGTGCCGTTTTTGAACAAATTGTGAACGGTTTATCATAATTCTGAATATGAAATTACCGTTTTATCCAGCTCCCTATTTAGATACTTGATTTATAACAAGGTCCTAATACATAAGCACTGTAAACAAATTCTTGATTCTACCGAAAAAACTGTCAGACAGGAGCCAGTAAAAAACTGTTTATTTACGTACATAGCCTGCATTTCTTTATGTATCGGGCAAAATCTGTTAAAATGACAAACTTTGTAATAAATACAGATTACCTCTGTAAAATAAAGTTTTCTAGCGGCGTTCCGGCGGACAGTTTTTTTGTTCTATAAAATCAACATATTTTCTTTCACAGTGTATATAACCATGTGTCCCAAAATGGTTGGTTGGTTGTGTTTATGGCGGCCAATTATCAGCACGAGGGATATGGGCCCTAAGGGGGGGGGGTACCCTCCGTGGGGGTCTTTATAAGAGAACCTAACCCGTATTTACGCTTCGAAACCAAGGTTCGAAGAAAACAAAGAAAACTCCGAACGATTAGGCCGACGGGCGCGATTGGGATCGAACCCAGCACCTCCCGTCTACCAGCTTCGAAATCAGAACCTCTCGGCCACTGGTGGGGCGTCCCAAAATGGACTGACTGTTTTTAAAATCCAATAACTTGCCAACGGATTAAAAAATTAATTATTAAAATTATTATAATTATTATATTAAAATTATTATTTTAATTATTAACTATTAAAAAAATTCTTGTAGGTCTGTTACGTAAGATTTTAAAAAAATTCAGGGAGTTTTTTTTTTTTTACTGCGATTCTAGGTTTTAGTCTCAAATAGCATCGATAGATGGCTCTGCAAGCAATAGGCGCTCAATCAAAACCTAAACAATCCAATATTTATGTGAATGAAGGTTAAATATACGGAGTGGGCCCTTGAAACAAGACTGTATTGTCAAATGAGACTAGTCTTTGCGTGACTAGTGTCGACTTTTCGGGGAACCAAAATGGGGTTTTAACCAGCCACATTTTGCTTTGTATCCAACGATTTAACCGTTAGACAAGTCGCAACGGATTTATATATCTTGTTAACGCTGTTAACCACTTCAACGTTTGACCCGAGATAAGTCGGGGGTAAAAGCACTTTTTTCCTATACCTGCTGCCGGTGAAGTGGAAGAAATTCTGAAACATTCCTGAGACAGCTTTGCCCCAAAACGATTGAAACTTTCCTGATTTAAGTTGAAAACAATAGTATGGGAATGAAGCTTTCTGGAAGAATTTAATTATTTTCAAGAAACGTTCTTTGAATATTTTGTGTGTAGACCGATATTGCACAGAAACGCACTTAGATTTTTTTTTTCTCCGTGGTAAGAAATTGTTAGTCATGTTAAAAATAATATATTATAAGTTATGAGTCGCTTAATTTTTATTCTTCGAACAATTCAAACAAAATACTTTCGGTTTCAGCAGGCACAAGCATTTATTAAATAAGTCTTATTCTATAAAATATGTAAAATGGATTAATAAGACATTATATATACACTTATCTATAAGATTATTATAAAGTACCTATGATTATTTACATTTAGCATGGAATGAAGTGCATGCCAATGAATTTTAAACGGAAGGAATTTATTTTCTAGCTGCACGAGCATTCTTATAATATCATTTGAATGATCGTACCTCGTATTTCTACACTGAAATATATATATATATATATATATATATATAAAGAAAGGAGCTTCATATTTTATTGTAAAATTAGGAACAAGTGTTTGTTTGAGAATAAAGCAAAGTGGCTGAAGTAAATGATAACAAATATTAACCTGATTAAATTCATATTATGTTATGTTCTGATGATTCGACCGGGAAAAAGACATTTATTCTCTTCAATGATATCATTATAGTAGAATTTTGTGGAAGTCCTTCGTCAAGTAATGCTTCTGTAAATACTCTGGTGAAGTCTTGACTTGAAAATGCTATCAAAATCCCAAAAACCATCATAAATTGAATAATTTTAAGCATATATAATTACAATAGAAATTATTAAAAAATCAACTAAATCAACAGAAGATTGTTAAAATTTAAAACTGAATTTTTAGAATTAAGTTATGCTTTTATAAGGATTTAAAATTACTCTACTGTACTTGTAAATAACTAAGTGTTATCAATTTAAACTTCCATCACTTATGTAAAACATAAGGGGACAAGGCGTCCTTCTTCTAGTTGAAATGATATGATTCTTAAGATGAGTTTAGAATCACGTATCACTGTATAGCATGTTTCCTTGTTAAGTTGCAGATCCGTAACGAACTATGTCCTTAATTCAGTTTACAAGATGATCGGAATAAGCTCAAGTGAAAATTAGAAGCTTATTTAAATCATGCAAAACTCTGAACGAAAGAAATTTGGAATTTTCAAGAACACGAAATGCATTTTCCAGTGAAATAAATAGGTGAAATTTTGAAATATAAGTTTGAGTACGCAAAAGGACTAATTAAGATATAATCTAGTACATAAAAATAGATGTTTTAACGTAAATAAATGTAAATACTTTAGCCTCTTCAGATTGGAAGTTTAAATATTACTATACAGGGTGAGCCAAAAATCCTTAGACAAACTATAAAGTGTGGTAGAGGATACTATAACAAACATTTTTTTTATAGAAAACCAGGGTTATAATCCATTATTTCACACTAATACAGGGTGTTCAACTCTAATCGGAAGATACTCATATTGATAATAATTTGATTCAAAATAAAGATATTTTAATGAACATTTCATCAGAATTACTTTGTTTTATATGAATTGAAATGACATCACGAAAAACGCTAGAAGTATACAGTGAGATTAGCAGTGAAATCGTAGGAAATATGAGACGTCTAATTCAGCGCTATTTGAATGTAGATGATGCCAACTTCTACAACTTAGTACGATATCGTTATTATTCACACAAAGAACGATAAGTCTGTTGAAAATTCTGTTAAAATATCTTCCTTATTGTTAAACTTTAAAGTTTTGAACAAATTCCGGTTTAAGGGGACACATAACCTTTAAACAGATGAAAAATCTGATTTCGGAGACAAATATTTAAAGCGGCCCGATGCACTCATTTTTGCACTAATCACCTCAGTTTTATTTATTTTTTTTTTTTTAATACTATAGTATTCTCCCCATGCAATATAAAATATAATTTGCATTAAGCACTGTATAATTAATTAATAATAATTATTCCTTAATGTATGTTTTTTTTAAATTAATGATAATGTATATAGCTTGCGAGCATGATTTAAAAAGATCTATACCCTCTAGAACTTTGAAACTTTTAATATAAGTTTAAGAATATTACAAAAATAAAATGAACTGAAATCTAATGAATAAACAAAAATTTTCTAAAGTTTTTTTATTTTCAAAATAGACATATGAAAATTTTTATAATTTTTGTCACTCGAATACCCATACATTGAATAATTTTTGTTAAATTTCTTAGATTTTAATTCAATTTGAAGAAAGTGATCTATTAAAGATAAATATAAAGTTTCGAATCATTACCTTTAATACATTTGGAGTTACCATGCGCGCAAGTAAAAAAATATCGATTTTGAGAAAAATCAATTTAAACATAAATGTTTCGCTTGAAACAGACCAAGGCTAATTTACATTTTTTACTATAACGAGCGCAATATTACGAATATTTTGATGTGGTTTGTGGCAAATCGTTCAGAAAAACATTAGCTGTCAAATGAATTTTAAAAAAAAAATCGATTTTTTAAAGATTTTAAAGGATATGTGTCCCCTTAAGAGTAGAGTAAGAAGCCCTGTCAGGCTCCGATTAACCTCTGAAGCTATAGGACGAACAGTGTCTTTTCGGGGCCCTCTTTCATTTGAGAAGAGTTTCCTAAATTCGACGTACCCGAAACTCACATATGCATTATTCAAATTACTACAAATATTATATTATTGGATTTTCTCGATTTTTATTGGTTGGATGATAATACTGCTTGATAAACTGACGACTTTGGTCGATTGGACAAACTGGAGAAATTGTGATCATGTGATTGAAACTGAGCTATTGTATGAAAAATTATTTTTTTATGAAACACTTTATATATATATATATATATATATATATATATATATATATATATATGAGTTAATAATTTGAATAGAAATTAGAATTTTTGAATGGAATTAATTCAACATACAATTTGCGATCCCCTGTTTCTCAATTTCGGTCCCCTTCAAAATTTTCTAAGGGAAGCACGTGCTTCTCGCGTCCATTCGGTAATCAGGGCTTGCACCCTGTATTTTTGATTGAAGAAATGGATATTAACCCTGGTTTCCTTATGCAATTTTTTTTTTATTTTAGTATCCTATACAATCGCTTAAGGTTTGTCTAAGGACTTTCACACACCTTGTAAATATTATTGATTTAAACACATATAATGATTCAATATATCGCATAGCTGCCAACTTTTACGCTTTTTTCTTACCACTAAAATTTAGTAATATATCTTTATTTCTTTAATCGCCGATTTCAGCTACTAAATAGAACAAAAAATTCTATTAAATTATAGTGATATTAGAAAAGCGTAAAAATTAGCATCACCAGAGTTGCCGAATCTGGCGGTTTCAGGTAGATTTCATTACAAAAAGCTACCTATTGCAGCCGTTCGGAGGAAAGCGATTCCGGAAAATTTTGGTATATTTTCACCGATCATAACCCCCAGACTCCGAAACGACCCTCCGTTCAAATGTTGATATAATATATATATATTATACATATATATCTGATCTTTGTCACACTGTAACTCTTGTATTTATGAACCGATTTGGATGTAACTTGGTGTGTACATAGTACATACCAATGTCTCGACCGAGTTCGTTGGCCAGCTTCATCCGCCATCTTGTTTCAAATGGTGGCCATTTAAAAATTAAAAAAAAATTAAATTTAAAATGAGGTACAAAAAAATAGAAATTGAAAAAGATTTGTTTTTTATGTGTTTGACCCTGATACAAAGATTCCGGAGCAATTTTTGTTTTGTCTATATCTTTAAAAATGGCTGAGTTATAACACTTTGAATTTCTAGAGTTTCTGACATTTTGAAACAATCTGAATTTTGTCACGCGATAACAGGCGTATATATGAACCGATTTGGATGTAACTTGGTGTATAAATAGTACATATCAATGTCTCGACCGAGTTCGTTGGCCAGTTTCATCCGCCATCTTGTTTCAAAATGGTGGCCATTTAAAAATTTAAAAGGAGGTACAAAAAAAAAATTAGAAATTGAAAAATATTTTTTTTATGTGTTTGACCTTGATACAAAGATACCGGAGCATTTTTTGTTTTGGCTATATCTTAAAAAATGACTGAGTTATAGTACTTTGAATTTCCAGCATTGCTGACATTTTGAAATGATCTGATTTTTGTCCCGCGATAACACTCGTATTTATTGTATCGTATTTGTATCGTATTTGGATGTGAGAAGGTATATATAGTACATTGCAATGTCTTGGCCAAGTTCGCTGGCCAGCTTCATCCGCCATCCTGTTTAAAATGGGCGGCCATTAATTTATTTATTTTTTATTTTTTCATTTAAAATGAGGTAAAAACATTTTAGAAATTGAAAAACGTTTCTTTCTTAATTGACCTTGATACAAGGATTTCACAGCATTTTTTGTTTTGTCTTTATTTTTAAAAATGATTGAAATATAGTACTTTAAATTTCTAATGTGGGTGACATTTTGAAAAATCTGATTTTTTGCCTTCGACAGCACTCGTAGATATCAATCGATTCCAATGTGAGTGAGCATATGCACAGGAATTACTAAGGTCTTGACTAAGTTTATTGGTTAGCTTCACCCATTATGTTGTTTTAAAATGACAGGCACTTCAAGATATCGCCGAATTTGGCGACCAAATATATGTCATTTTAAATAAAACCAGTTTGGATACAGCTAACTAATTTCGCGAAATTCTCATTCACTTTCAGTATTGGCAAAAATTAGTATTAAATCTTCTATAATCGGGTTCCACAAATTTGAGCTTCGTGCGTTTGAATAGTATAAACTGGCTCTTTAAAAATAAGGAATATGAAAGCTACCTCTTCCTCCCGGCACTGGCCGGAAGTACTTTTTTATTTAGAAATTCGAAATTCACACCAGAAAATTATGAATAGTAATTTTCTTTTCTTTTATTTGTGGCATATCTATCATCTTATAAAGTAAAAATAACTAATAAAACTTTCTGGTGAAAATTCGGAATTGATTAAAAAAAAAAAAAAAAAAAAAAAAAAAAAAAAGATGTAGCAATACTGTATATCACAGTAAAAAAAATATATTTTAGTTGGGGGGGGGGGGAAGGGCCGGAATTTCAGGCAATTTGTGGACTTAAAATTTTCATACTCCTAAAATATCATTAACTTAGATTCACACGAATAAAAAACAATGGCCTTGAATGGCATAATCTACGAATCTTTAATATGTTTTTACATTATAATCACAAAGTTAAAGGATTATGAAAATTACTTTTAGATATAGCTTCGATTAAAGAAAAGGAAGCTAACTATTGCAGCCGTTTCGAGGGAAGCGATTTCGGAAAAATTTTGTATATATTTCACCGTTCATGACCACCAGACCCCCAAACCAGCTCCAGTTCAAATATTGGTGTATATACTCCATTTTTTTGTCACACGATAACACTCGTATTTATGAACCGATTTGGATGTGACTGGGCATGCGTACAAGAACTACCAAGGTCTCGACCGAGTTCATTGGCCACCTTCTTCCGCCGTATTGTTTCAAAATGGCTGCCACCTTGAAATTGTATTTATATATAACACATTCTTTTTAGTTATTCTTTATTGCTTGCCTTTAAATGACATTAATAGACAAACAGGAAAAATCATAGTTCTTTGAATCGGTTACGAAAAAAGAAAAACAGAGAAAGTGTTTTTTCTTTTAAACAGCTTTTTTTGTAAAAAAAAGTATGATTTTTTTTAAAAAAAATTTACAGAATTCGTATTTTTACAGAAAAAAATCTGCTTTTTTTAAAACCATTTTTCTGTTAAAAAAATGTAAAATTTTTTTACAGAAAAAAATGTTTTTTTCTTTTAATGTGTCGTTGTCTATTTCTCGAGTCCGTGATATTGCCGGGCTGGAGATTTAAAACAGGAAAAACTTCTCAGACCAGAAATATTTAACTTTCATTTCCATAAGAAGTCTTTGAAAATTCGTGCTCGAGATTACTTTGTACGATTTAGGTATGTTTTAAGTAAATTATGGATTCTGATTAATCAAACATTACTGATGGCAATTGGATTTTAATTGATAGTGACATTTTATGTATATATATTATTTTAAATATTATTTATAAACCTTTGTAAAATAATAAAAATTTGAAAATAAAGATCTTATTCGTATTAATTTGTATGGTGTAAAACAAGCATTAAGATGCAAAATTCAGCATGATGGCTTTTCGGGAAATGTGAATTTGTTCTATAACAAGTTTGTATCTTTTTATTTTTCGCCTCGAACATATAACTAATTGCATATTTTATTTAGAAATCTTATAATTACTCAATTTCTGCAATAAAAAAATAGGTATTTTTATTAAGGTTTTTATAAATACTAAGCGATCCTTAAGGTGTTAAACAGCTTTTTGCTGCGATTTTCTTTTCTGTAAAAATAACAGTTTATTTTTACAGTGCATAAATAAAATCCTTAATAGCTGACTTCTCGACGTGAGGTCCCAGTGTTTAGATATGCACAATCACCACCGTTAACAAAGTATAACTTTTTTAATACTGCAGTTAATGACTCTCAAGTGACCGTCATTTAGTGACTCCAATCTGAAGTCCCAGTAACCTACTTTTATTCATTTCTAACTGATCAAAAATTGGATAAACCGACATCACAGAGACTTAACTCATATTATCCTTTGGTCACGTAGCATTGGTATGTTGGTCAAAATGCTGTCAGGAAAATACGCAGTATGTCTAATTCTTACATCTCTGTATTGAGTTTCTGAAAATAAAATGCAAATTTACTACTTAAAAAGTAGCACAATTAAATATTTTCAAAAGAAACATAAACCCTAATTTAAATCATATCTCTCCCCTAAAAAACCTAGAATCGTATTTATTATTTCTAATGATAACAACCGATATTCTATAGACATATAAAACGCGCAACAATGAATGATATGTCATACAAATTTCGTTAAAATACGCGATATACAAGGCTGCCACTGGTGATTATTTTTATATTCTATTTGCACCGCTGTTTTTAACAAATATGTTTTTTAGTATATTTCTCTTGCGCGTATTGTTCAAGAGGATGGGAGAGATTTTTGTTTTGAGAAAGTGGTGCAAGATAGAATAATAATAATAAAAAAAAAAAAAAAAAAAAAAAAAAAAAAAAAAAAAAAATCAGTTGCCAGTGGCAGTCCTGCATACAGGATTATTCTAAATTCATGGTACAAACTTAAAGGGTTGGTGCAATACACTGTAACAATCATTTACTGTATAGGAATGTATGAGCGCAAGTGACGCGTTTAGGTGCAAACACCAGGAGGCAATTTGACCCTTTTTTATTTCAAAATTTCTTATTCACACCAGAGAATTCCTATATTATTCTTTTCCTTATTTAAGACAGACATTTCATGATTACATAAAGAAAAACTACTTCTTTGAAAATTTCCGGTACGAAATCGAAATTTTTTAATTAAAAAAACCTCCATCTCAATTTATTTTCATGTATTTCTTGTGTTTGACTGATTTGCCAGTTTTGTGTTTTGTTTTTTTATTCAAAAATTTCGATTTCACACCTGAAATTTTCAAAGAAGAATTTTTTCTTTATATAATCATGAAATGTCTATCTTAAACACAAGAAATAATAGTATAGGAATTTTCTGGCATGAATGAGAGATTTTTGAAATAAAAAAAAGCCAAATTGGTCCCCCTGGTGTTTGTACCCCAGCGCCTCATTTGCGCCCATACATTTCTATACAATAAATGATTGTTACAGTGTCCTGTACCAAACCTTAAAGTTTGTACCATGAATTTAGAATCACCCTGTATAGTGCATGTCTGTTATTCGTATGTCCTCCCTCAATATATCTAAATTTATTCGAATGTGACTAATAATTTTACTTCAACATAAGGGCATTTCTATGAAAAAGTTAGGACCAATCATACATTTTTATTTTCCTAAATTATTTTTCATTTTAAACAAAAACATAATACATTTTTTAAACAAAATATATTTATCATCTACGTATTGTCTCACAATTAAAATAATTAGAATTATAAAAACAGTTATTATATTTGTAAATTATTTTTCATTGTTTTAAAGATAATTTTTGCCCAGATCCAAAATAAAAATATTTTAATCAGCAGGAAAAAGCCGCAAAAATATATTTTAACATCTCCAAGAAAACTAAATTTATATTTTTTAAAAAATATATGTATATGTATATATATATATATATGTTCAGAAGTATGTTCTAACATTTTCTTTCTATGAGAGAAGTAACAAAATATAAATTGAACATTCGTACTATTCCTTAAGGATCTTAGATGCGCTTATAAAAAACGGCAAGAAGAAGAAAGGGAAAATTCCAAACAAGTTACACGTTGAACTAACAAAGTGATACAAATTTTCTTTCTTTTTATTATTATTATTTTCCAGTTAAAAATATTTTTATTAAGAGAGAAATGCATTTCAAAACTACAAAATTTTTTGCAGAACATGCTTTTCATCTAATAAAATATTGAAAGAAATACTATCAATGACTTTTTCTAGTAAAACAGACAAAGAAACTATCTGTTACCCAAATATTTTTTTTACAATGTTCCCGTGAGGCTATACTGGACATAAAAATTTCTAAGAAAAATATTGTACGTTTTTAAATTTATCTTTAATATAAACTTCAATCAATTCAATGATGAAATACAAAGAAAATAATTTCAAAGGGAAAAAAAAAACATTATACGTGATGATCAGAGAAAAAAAAAAGTGATTTTTAATAGATGAAATAAAAGTGCAAATTTTAAAAATAAATTTATAGTTATCGGGAAAAAAATGAATTTCATCCATAATGTTGAATACACATCCTTGGCATAAAGTAAAACATTTATAAAATATGTGGTTGAACATTAAAAAGAAGAAAAAATATGAATGAGCTTAAAAATATTTAAATCTAGAAAATCATTAAAATTAATACGTTTTCTGAATTATTCATGCAAGAAAAACGTCTTTTTGTTTTATATAACCAGCTCAATTTATTTATTTTAGAAAAAAGAAGAAAAAAAGACTAACCTGCTCAACGTGGCCGTTTGAAGTGCAAATTGGCTAAAACGAGATCGTGCGCCAGAAATCTTTAGTTTTTGCCACAAGCGCAAAACACCTCTCTAGATTAACTATTTCAAGAGTTCCGTCTAGAAAAAGATTGGCTTTACTCTTTAAAAAGGAAAAATCTATTCTATAGACTCTGTAAAGAGCGCTCTAATTTTTACCCATAAAAACTCGCAGATTATGATCAGTTATTAACAGAACATTGGCTTATAGTCGATTTTTCTTATTTTTAAAGTAAATTCATTTTAGTGAAAAGCGAGGACTTTTGTGTTATGTTAATGAGACGTTAACTCATACCTGAAGTTCTAATCCCTTAACGTTCAGCTTCGTCTGTTTATTGGATAGCAAGTCTTTAGAAATTATTTAAAATGTAAATACTCTGGCCTGAGAAGTTCAAAAGGTTCTCGCAATACTTTTCAGAATGTGTTCACAAGTAGGAGGACTTGTGTTGTAGAGATCATGTAGTTTAAAGGTGTTTTTTTTTTCCCTCCCTCTTTCAAGTTACTCTGACTTTTGTATTTGTAAAAAACGATTGTTCACTTAGTTTAAGCTTAACTTTTATGTATTTCACAGTTTATAATTAATAAAGATTTGGTGATATATACAGGGAGTTTTAAGTAAATTTTCTAAGACGACGAATTTTTTTTTTTTCTTAATGTATAAATTGACTTATAGAGAAATGTTTCATCAATCCTCACTCAATAACCCAATTCAAATAACCTGAATAATACCATTGAAACGTAAATATTAGTCTATAAATTTTAATAGTTTTCTTTATGAAAGGCAATATGAAACCAATATATTGTTGGAATCAAACCATGTTTTTTTATGTAATCGAAAGAGACTTATTCCCCATACTAGTGAAAACAATTTAATTATATATATATTTTTTTATTTATTTATTTATTTTCTATGATAAACAATGTTTAACCATAAATAACTTACCATAAACTACCTTATGTCGTATAATTTTAGCAACAGACAGAAGCATTCAGTTATATTTTTTTATTTAACAATAGTCGAACTCATTTATTAGCGAGCTCGGACGTCAGAAGAACCCACTTTTAGCCCCTTAACAACCCTTTGCAGGGCTGTTATATATTATTTATACCACTTAATTTTAATTCCCCAACTTCCATATTTTAACCAGAATTTTTTGATGAAATTTATCTTTTAGAAATTACTTGAAGCAAAGCATTCGTTTATTTTGAAATCAATGTATTCCTAAATTCTGCTGCTTCATTTCAAACTTTTAGCTACATAATTACTTTGCCTCAGAAAGGGTTAACAGCTTCTCTTTTTTTACACAATGTGCTAAAAATATGTGTGAAGCACCACTTTTTTCGAACTAGAATAGCCTTATTTAATCTTTTTTTTTTTTTTTTTTTTTTTTTTTTTTTTTTAATAAACCGAAGATTACAATTAAAATTTGTGGTATCCAAAAGCTTTAAGTAATGGAGCAAGCAAACTTTGCTTTCATCTAAGGTGTACGGGCAAGCCAGTTAGAGGGGTTAATTCCTTCGGGATGGGAAAAGTGAACCCTATGTGTTCCGTATAAGGTGCATACAAATTTTGTTTTTCAGTACCTCTATTCTTGAATGATAATCTTTGCTTTATCTAATCCTAGAATTTATGGAATAAATAATTCGAAGATTACTATAACAATAATATAATTACTATAACAACCAACTTACCGGCAATTTCCATAAAATTCAGTCAATTTGACCAGGTCAAATAAATAAGTTTCACACCGGAAAATTCTCCTTAGAAAAAAATTAAATAAGAAGCACAGATAAACGAGAAACATGTTACGAAAAAAATTCTCTGGTTTGAAACCGCTGCCGTCGAAATATTCAAGGCCAGAGGACACGAGTAGTGACGTCATCACTAATCGGCCGGCTTATCACTAGTGTTGGAATTCACACCGGAAAATTTTGAAAAGAAATTTTATCTTATTTTATTTGTGAATATCTACCATCTTATAAAACGATAATAACTACTTAAACGTACTGGTAAGAATTCGGAATCCCTAAATAAAAATTCAGCTGGATGCGGAATGCCACAATGTTGCCGCATCTGGCTGATTTTTTATTGGGGGATTCCCAATTCCCCCCAGTAATTTTAAATAATTATTATTGTTTTATAAGACGGTAGATATTCCACAAATAAACTAAAAGAATATTGCTATTCAAAAATTCCCGGTGTGAATTCCAACACTAGTGAGAAGTCGGTCGATTAGTGATGACGTCACAACTCGTGTCCTCTGGCCTTGAGCATTTCGATGGCATCGTTGAATCGCGTTTATTTCCAGCAGAACATATCTGTACAGTTTTACGAAAATTATCGGCAAGTTCGCAGGTATGCTATCAGGCCCGGCTCTTGGATCAGGACCTCTAGTCACAATCTAAGGCACAATCCTCTTTACGGTTGTAATATATATTTTCTTATCTTTCATTGAAAAATGGTGTAAAGGACAATGGAAAAAAATTTCCTAGGGCGCTATACACCCTCGATCCGGTCTTTATTAATATTAGAAAATGATAGGGATAAAAATCAAAATATCGTTGCAGAACTTCCGTCTTTAGGGGTTAAAAACAAAGGTGTAAAGGGAATGGTTATTTTAATTTAAAAATGCAATGGAGAAACCTCGGATGTAAACACGGAAACTCTGATACCACGAGCAAAAATTTTTCAAATTCGCAACATGAAAAATTCAGTTTTTCTCCACTTCTTTAAATATATATATTAGTTCTTACAAAATATATTTATTAATTCGTATGCTTTCAGCACCTTTAACGAAATAGAAAGAAACAAGCTGAAGAGGTTATCTTTTATGCAATAATTCCTCTCAAATAAATCATTTTCAAATAACAATAGTATGATATTATTTTTCTGTTTCTGAATTCGGTGAACTGGTTAGAAAGAAAGTACATCATGTGGATGTGAAAATAAGTATGGTTATTTTTCGGAATAAATGAAAACAACTGCATGTACCGTAACATATTATTTTTCTGTTTCAAATTCGTTGAATTTGTTTGAAGTAAAATACATGATGTGGATGTGAAAACAAGCATGATTATACATATATATATATATATATACAGAGTGATTCTAAATTCATGGTACAAATTTTAAGGGTTGGTACTGGACACTGTAACAATCATTTATTGCATAGGAATGTATGGGCGGAAGCGACGCTTTGATGTACAAACACAAAGGGGTGAATTTGACTCTTTTTTATTTCAAAATTTCTCATTCATACCAGAAAATTCCTACATATTCTTTTCTTTATTTAAGATAAACATTTCATGATTACATAAAGAAAAAATTCTTCTTTGAAAATTTCTGGTATGAAATCGAAATTTTTGAATTAAAAAACTCTCCATTTCTAGTATATTATTATATATCATAATATCATTAAAAAAAATCTTTGAAAACTGGCAAATTTGTCAGACACAGGAAACACATGAAAAGGAATAGAAATGGAGAGTTCTAGTATATCATTATATATCATAATATCATTAAAAAAATCCCTGAAAACTGGCAAATTTGTCAAACACAGGAAACACATGAAAAGGAATAGAAATGGAGAGTTTTTAATTCAAAAATTTCGATTTCATACCGGAAATTTTCAAAGAAGTATTTTTTCTTTATGTATTGAAAGGGCTGTCTTAAATAAAGAAAATAATAGTATAGGAATTTTCTGGTATGAATGAGCAATTTTGAAATAATAAAAAGGGCCAAATTGGCCCCCTGGTGTTTGTACCTCAACGCGTAACTGGTGCCCTTACATTTCTATAAAATAAATGATCGTTACAATGTCCTGTACCAAACCTTAAATTTTACACCGTGAATTTAGAATCACCCTGTATATATATATATATAAGCATGATTATACATATACATATATATAAGAAGCAAAATTCATGATGAGGATATGAAAACAAGTATGATTATTTCTCAAAATAAGCTTTAAAATCTGCCAGGGTTATATAATGTAACTGAACACATGCACAAGCACTTTTTTAGTGGCGTTCTATTCATACTCTAGATGCAGTTAATCAACAACAGCTCCTAATAAATCAAATTGTTTACACTTTGAATTTGTTTTAACACAACATATACTACACTGTAAAAAAAAAAGATGTAATTCTACAGTTATAAAGTTACAGAAATCTGTATGCTTACTAAAATTTTATCTGTACACTATACAAAAAAAGACGTATATCTACAATAGTTTTTGTAAAGCTGCAGAAATCTGTAGCTTTACAAAAGAATCTACTAAAATTACAGTAATCTTACTAAACTTTTATTATACCCCATGTAGCAGTTGCATAAAAAATTTTAGGCATCCCAGTTTCCAAAATAATTCTTAGTAAACTTACAGATTTTTCGATTTACAGTGAAAACGTGTATTTGTTATATAAATTTTTGTTATTGCCGTTACATATAAAGCTCTAGGCATCCCAGTTTCCTAGAAAATTCTTAATAACATTACAGATATATATATATATATATTTTACAGTATAATTCATCGCAAAAATGATGCGTGGCGTTACAATAGTTACTTTACTTCAAACTGAATTTAAATAATACAAAATTAAAGCGCGGAGATTCCATTTTATGATATAATAAAATTATTTCAATATTTAGAGCCGTACGATTTCATGTAGAATTATTCTTAATTTTTTCTTAAGGGTTCTGATGTCCCCTGCTCAACAACGCGAAATTTTGTGACGTATTTTCTGACTAATTTTTAAACATAAAGATATAAAATTTTCAGGCCTGACTACTGAAGCGATTTGGAATCGAAATGAGTTTTTCATTTTTTTGATAAACAAATTACTTATCAAGTTATCAGTAAGGTTGACTATGTGACCACAGGTTTTTCTCCTCTGTCGCATCCGGAATTTCGGTTCAAAACGCCAACTTTTACAGTATTTTCTGAAAGATCTTCTGCCTTTACCTAATAAAGGAATTTGTCTTTCAATTACATAGTTTCTAAATAACAACATATGTCAGTTGCATGTGTTTCCGAACAAAAATGAATTAGAAAATGTGTCTGAAAGTAGCCCCTATGAATTTGTGAACACCCTTACAAACGTTTATTATTTATTTATTAACATTTTTTATGATTGTCGATGAATATTTTTAAAATTTTAATAACTTCAATATATATTTTTTAACAAAACAACCATTTATAAGAGTTTTGGACATATCGGCTGATCCTGGAAATTTAGGCTAGCCTTTGAAACCCGGGGAGCGAAGACAGACATTTTGGTACCACATTTGTTCAAATGTATCCACTCATTCCATTTTATCATCTAGTAAAGAATCTTACATTGTACACGGTCAAAACATTGCCCTCTTTTTCTGCAAGCAGTCGGGAAAAAACATTTTTTAAAATTCCTTTAAAAACCTATTTAAATCAATAAATAAACAAGCTTTATTTAATTTCTTTCAGCAAACTGTTTCTACTTTTAAATACAGATGAGAATAATTATTAATATAGATGCCTAGTTACAATCTGTATAGCGTCAAACCACCCAGTTATTGACATCTAACTAGTAACTGGCACTTCAGCAAAAATCTAACTCAAATAAGTATTTTCTAGTAAAACTCTGGTAAGTAATGTCAGCAACTGGTAATTTAGACACTTGTTTTTAATTTTGGAGTCAATATATTCAACACTAGTAGGCCAAGAACATATTCAGTGCGGAAGAAACTTTTGAGAACACAAAAAGTACCAAGTTGAGACATCAATCTTATTTCTAAAATTAAGGTAGTGCTTTTTTAAAATCGATATGTAATGCAACCATCCTAAACTTTTTCTTAAAGATATACTTTGAATAAATTAGTTAAAAATGCCTTTTATACATTTTAACCACGATTTCTAGCTTATTAATTTAGCTTAGTAGGTGTGTGTGTGTGTGGGGGGGGGGGATGCCAGTTATTATTTACAGTAATTTCATTTTACCAGTCTCCGACAGAGATTTTAATTATTGGTAATATTAAAGAAAGTTGAAATCTATTTTTGAATTGTTAAAAAAATAATAATAAATTAAATGTATTATGGTTGCAAGTAAAGTGTCACACACTGCTTCACTTTGTGTCCGTTATTGTTTTTTAGAAATAGGATTGGTATCAGATGCAGGAGTTATTGACCCTATTTATGAAAAAAATAATATTTAATAATGCAATATATAATTTTTGAGAATCTTATATGTATCTCTATACTATCCTTTCAATAAGAAAAATAAGTACAAAATGGATTAAATATTTTGTAATGGTGATTTGAACAAGAAAATATCTTTAAGGTATCAGTTACGCGGGGTTTCACCCTAAATATATTTTTCATGCTGTTAATTTAAATATCTAAAATTGTCCCCGAAGAAAGTAAACTTTCTGCAGTTTTTTAAAAGTTTAACCGAATACATTTTCTTACCTTTCACAACATGAAATCTTAAAATTTTAATTGGGAGAATTTTTTATAGCGAGCAAATGCAGTAAATTCTTCTCTCTCAGTATAACCGTGTTCCACGGTATTATTATATGGTTATACATTAATATTAAAAAATTTCGAGTGGTATTTAAAGAGTTGATGTACTAGTTTTTTCTTTGGTTTGATGATGTTTTATTAAGTTTTGTATCTTATGAAAGTGTATATTACTTTACTAGAAGAAAAATAATACATGTAGAAGCAAAATAATAAATGCAATTTTGGCACTATTTGATAATCTCAATGCTTTCTTTCTTTTATGTGTTTTTAACTAGCAGAATTTTTTTTTTATAATAGTCTAATATTTATTCAAAGCTCTTTTTTCGTAACATTTATCGGATATATACCGTTAGGCATAGCCCAGATTTGGCCTTATAAACATATTGGGTCGATCGAAAGTCATGTCGTGTTGGGAAAATCAATTCGTACCGGAAAATTCTATCATTTAATTATTAGACACTGATTCCGATATCTAATGTTTAATAATTACCGGGCAGAATTTTCCGGTACGCATTGACTTTCCCAACACGACACGACTTTCCGATCGACCCAATAGATGGAATGATGTATGTGCAGTGGCATCAGTGTTGTCAGATTGAGGACTTTTTTGTCCCTAGGTTGTTGATTGTCACCGCTTTTTTGAAATAGAAATATTCGGCCTATATAAAAATAGGTTAAAAATTCTGAAAAATAGGCGAATTATACTATTTTATAAAAGTGGTGACAGTCAAATAATCGGAATTAAAAAAGTCCCCAATCTGGCAACACTGAGTGGCATAGCGTCAGCTTGTATCATTTTACTACCACTGTTATTATATACGGAATTTAGACTTAATTAATCGTTGAACCGTTAAACGATTAAATAAGGCCAAATTTTGTATATAATAATACTGGTAGTAAAGTGATGGCCACACCACTGCTTATGTGAGAATTTCAAAAAGAAAGTAATCTTAACTATCAGTACATGTAAAAAAAAAAAAGCTAAAATCTTATATTGCGACATTGCCTAAAGCACGAAGTATTGATCCTTTATAAATTCATATTACAAAGCTAACAGAATCTGAAAGTTTTTTGGCTAGGAAACTTTTTGCGTGCTATATCCGAGTTTTTCTCGTAATAACAGAATTTTCTGCAATGTATTTTATGTTAGACCAACCATCTTTCTGTTTGCAGTTAAAGTCAGGCACTTGTTACATTCGAACTCGCTATAAAGGATTTCGAGCATATAAATATTTTCTTTTCTTTTCTTTTCTGTATTTTTAATTGAAATAAATGTATAGAGAGGGTAAGTTGGTGGAATTAGCTGTTAGGGGTAAACTAGGTGCTAAAGTATTTTTTCCTCTTAATCTTTTTTTACTCCTCAGATCAAAAGTTGAAAAAAAAAATGGAGCTATAGCAGCTGTGTAATTTGTCCTCAAAAAGAGAGTACGCGTTATACAAAAGGGGTAAAAAAACCAATAAACCCAATTACCCATTGCACCCAATTACCTCCGCTTACCCGATATACGAAAATTTTGCTTAACGCACAATTGGCTTAAATTCAAATTTCATGTAAAAATAAAAATCGTTTAAAGTACTTGACTGTTAAAAATTGAGTTGTAAAATTGAATTCAATCATCGCCTTTAGATTCAAACAAATTGCTTCTAATTTTTGAAAACTGGATATCTGACATCAAATCCCAAATATTGATTTTGAAAGCTGTATTGCAAAAACTTATTTTTATCATTAAAAATTAAACTAAGTATACTTGCTAATTTTATTTTATGAGTCAAACAATAGGTTTTGTTTTGATATCTTTTTATCAAAGAACGATGGCTATTGCACTAAAAGTTTTGCTACCTTTTTATAATGTTAAATATTTGCTTAACAAACTGCTATTTTAGAATGAAATTGTTTCATTTACTATTTAAAAAAATGTAAAACTTCCTTATATATTTTGTGAAATCCAAAATCTTTGGACAAAGAGGTGAATAAAATAGTTTTTTCTCTTTTTATTCTTTTTCATATTGAAGCTTTTCCAATCCTTGAGTTGAAATGTGCTTTTAATTTTTAGAATTTATTTCTCACAGTTTCATTGTTTTAAAGAAAACATTGTAGTCAAGTTCTTCAGATGTTTACTTTAAAGCTTTATACTCATCAGTAATTTATTTGATTACATAATAAAGTTATTTTTTTGTCGTTTATATTTCATTCTTCAGTTTTGACGTTTTCATATTTTGAAAGTTTATTTTCGGTTTTTGATTTGAATGAAAGAGTATATTTGCTTGTTAGCGAGTTATCTGATTAGGAAAAAGATTGAAAATTTCGGAAATTTAGACCAATTATCCGTTTAAGAAGAAAATTATCCAAAATTTTACAATGCAAAACAAGAATATAGATAATTGAATTGATCAGATAATAAAGTGGATTTGTTTTTCGTTATTTATTTTTTAATCTGCAGTCTTGATGTTTTGATGTTTTAAAAGTTGTTTTTCTCTTTTTGATTTGAATACAAGGGTATTTGCTTTTTAAAAAGGAAAAGATTCCCTATTGAAGGTATTTTGACCTATTTCGAGTCATTTTAAGGGGACACAGGACCTTTAAACTTTCAAAAAATCAGTTTTCGGATTTTGTTTTATTATGAATTTTTTTTAATTTCTCAACAATATGCAAAAAACCTCATTCAAAAACCTGCATTATTTCTTGAGTTATAATCATTTATAGACGGTGAGTACAACGAAAGGTCCGTAGATATTGAAACTTTAAAACGCTTTTTCCCAGATTAGTAAATTAGGAGTTTACGTGCACTGTTACTTTCAAATTATATAATGTACAGCTTTAAAAAATTAACCAAATTTGTGTTTATTTATAGTCTTCATGCTAAAACCAAAAAAATTAACCTATTTTAGTTTTTTTTTTTCACTTGAAAAAATTTGAAAAAAAAAAATTGAATTTTTCTTTCGTTTTGTTTTTTTTTTTTTTTTTTTTGTGGTAAAATTAAATTTTAAACAAAACTTTTTTTTTTCATATTTCGGTTTTAATTTAGAAGTATAGATGCGTTATGGTTCTATTTTGTTCTAAAACTGTTTTCTATATGCATAATTTAGAGTTTTATCATGCATGCAGCACTTAATGATTTTAATTCACACTTTAGTAAGATGAATTTTTAAATTTTTAAATTTAAAATTTAAATATTAATTTTGTATATACAACAATTAATTTTCTGGATAATATCGTTAAGAATACACACTTTAGGCAGAAAGGGGGGAAAAATCTTAAATGCATACTATTTGTGTTTTGATACTTTGAAAAAGGGATGTTTTTAATCTTTCCGACAAACTCAAAGGTCCTGTGCCCCATTAAAAGAAAATGTCCAAAATCTTAGAATGCGGGACTAACATAATCCATAATCGAATGGATTTCAGATAAGCTTCTTTTTAATTTATTTATGTTTCAATTTTCAGTTCTAACGGTTTCATATTTTCGATGCTTTTTTCTGTTTTTGGTTTGAATAGAAAAGCATTTGCGGGTAAGGGGGGTCTGAATAGGAAAAATATTCAAAATTTGGCGAATTTAGACCTATTTCAAATCGCTTTCGAAGAAGAATGTCGAAATTTTCAGGTTGCGGGAATAACGTAATCCATGATCGAATGGATTCCAAATAAACTTTTTTTGTAATTTAAGTTTCAATTTTCAGTTCTGACGGTTTAATGTTTTCAATATTTTTTTTTTCTATTTTAGATTTGAATAAAAAGTATTTGCGGGTAAGGGGAGTCTGATTAGGAAAAAGATTCAAAATTATCGGTAATTTAGACCTATTTCAAATCGCTTTAGAAGAAAAATGTCCAAATTGTTAGTTTGGGGGACTAACATAATCCATAATCGAATGGATTACAAAATAAACTTTTTTTTGTGGTTTATGCTTCAGTGTTCAATCATGACGGTTTAATATATTGAATGTTTGTTTTCTGTTTTTGATTTGAATAAAAAGTATTTACTTGGAAGAACACTGTCTGTTCCCAGAAAACACTGACAAACTGGGAAATTTGCCCATTCAAGCCATTTAAGAAGAAAACTGTCAAATATTTCAGAATATTAGCTAACATGATCGATAATCGCATTGATTATATAATAATAATACTTATACAGTTTTCAGTTTCTATTTAAATTTCCAATATTAAAGTTTTCATATTTTGGAATTTTTTTTTTTTCTGTTTTTGATTTGAATAAAAGGATATTTGCTTGTAAATGCAAATAATCTTAAAAATGATCTGAGAAATGATTGGAAAATTGTTTCAATTCAAGCTATTTAAGAGGATGCTTCACCTATTTAGGTTTCCCCTCATCTAGCGCAAAACTCTATATTAACCTATAGTCCAGGCAATAGGGAATTTTACCTAGCAAAATTCATGGTAGTTCTGGAAATCGGCTTAATTTATGTTTTTTGGGTCGCTGAATCAGAATTTGTAACTTCGCACCAAAATTTCCCCCGACAACCCCCACAAATTTTGGTAAAAAGCCCCCCACCCCCCACCCCCCACCCCAAAAAAAGGTTTTATTAAAAAAAATCAATTTTTTATTGTTTTAGGGGAAATGTATCTAGAAATTCAGAAAGTAGACAAAATTTGCAACAAATTATCCAGGGGATCTGCCTCGGAACATACGCGCAGTGCTGCGTGGACTAAGTTAAAAATTCGGATTCAGCGACCCAAAAAACATATAGTAAGCCTTTTTCCAGAACTACCATGAATTTTGCTAGGTAGAGCCCTTATACTGTCTCTATTGCCTGGACTACTATGGGATAATTTAATTAAGTAATTATTCGTTACCTGTTGAAATTATCGAAATGCGGTATTCATAGTCAGAAAGTATTGACGTCCGATGCCGACGTAGATTTTGCCGACGTTTTTATTATTTTTTTAATTTTACATACTTTAAAAATTGTAAACTTTGAAATTTCTACTTGTCAAAAATTTGCAGATTTTGTCATTTTTAAAAAAATACTTACAAATTAAGGGGACAATTCTTTAAAATCACTACATCTCGGCAATTGATGTCTACTTTCTGATGGTGAAAATTGTATTTGGATAATTGTTTATACATAAAAATGTGCACCTTTGCCTATTTTAGAAGTTAAATGGGGAACGCCGGTCGTTAGAGCTTAGTTTTAAGAAAAAGTTTAATTTTTTTTTTCTAGTCGACTTTGACGTATTTTGAGGAGTAACACCACTTTGGATGTTTTAAAATTAAAATAAATGTATTTTGTTGCTTTAAGTGCTCTTTATACATACACAAAAAAAATCACATTTATTAGTTATGAATCCATGGCCAATATGAAGAGCAATTTTGAATCTATAAAAATACAGTGAGCCACAAGAAGCAAACAGTAAACAAAAAATTTAAACGCGTTTTTTTTTAAACAGCAATTTCAAAGTAGACCCTTTACACCCTCTAGAGGCACTCTACCTGAGTTCATTTTCAATCAATCAATTTGAACTATTTTAAAATTAAACGTCTAACGTTTTCGAGTGAAAACATACAGGATTTATTTTTAAATCTCTCTCTTTTCTGGGTAACTTTAAAAACAAAAGTTTTGGTTGAAAATTTCCATTTTAATTTGAATAGATGTCATTTAAATAAAAATTATGTAGTTTTTAACCGGTTACTTTTTTCACAAGATTTTGTACTTAAGAAACTATTTCTTTTGTATCAACGTCCTAGGTAAAGTATACAATGAGTTATCGTGTCCACCGTTGGACCCTCTTTTATCGAGGTTATATCCCCTATCAGCTGTCAAGACGTCGTTTATAAATATATATTAGCTAATATATACACAATCATTTATTGTAAATGTATTTTTATTAAAAAAGAAAAAAATAGATTTCTGTGTATCAATGTAGTGTTATCCTTTAAGGGGACTAGGTAAACTTCATTTTGAAAAAATGACGAGAATTATCAATTTTTTTAATTTTTGGTTAAAATTGATTTAGACATACGTAGTGTACATTCCCAAAAAGTGCCGTACAGATCCGATAATTAAAAATGTGCGAAAAGGGATTTTTACTGCATTCATTTAACTTTAAATGATTCAATTATTTTTTCTCCGTTTAGGTATTTTAAATATACCAGTATAATCCTTGATCCACATACTAAAATTTCAACGTATGCTTTTAAAACTATTCGTTATTTTTTATGGGTTTTAAGGTTACACTGTACAACAGTGGTTTTGTCCTAGAACTAAAATTAGTTGATTCTAGATCAGTTTTTGGCGCTGATTCCGAATATGCTTTCCGTTTATCTCTAGGTGGTCCAGGTTTTGAGAAATTTGCATATTTAAATTTATGCAAATTTAAGCTTTTTTGTGCTATTTTATGCAAATTTTAGATACAATATATGTCACACCTAATTACGTTTTCTAGATAATGACTAATTGACTATTTGCTTCAGATAAATGGCACGATTTGCATATTCTTAACATTTATTTATCAGTTATTAAGCCTAATTTGCATATTTTGCAATGGTGTAATGTTTACGTCACTATCAACTTTAAAATAGGTGCCCCAGAATTGACGTAATGTTTTTCTGGACTAGATTTTTATGTTGATTTCAAATCTTCAGTCTGTTTTCTTATGTCATGTCTAGTTTTTGAGCAAGATAAATTTCTACTTTTGCACGGCATTAACGCAGGTTTGATATAAGATGCTTTTTAGGGGTGTGTAATTCATTGACAAGAAGGTGAACAGGGTCAGATTCATATCAGAGACATAAAAAAAAATTTATATAATCGAAAAAAAAATAAGTAGTAGAATCTATCCTAACTAGTTGAAGTTTATCATACAAAGTATCATAAAAAGCTATTTCTGGCTTTTTTGACCAAAAACTAAAATTTCACTTTTTTTCAAAAACTGGACGTGATAGAAGAAAACAGATACAAGATTTGAAATCAGCTCAAAAAACTGGTTTAGAAACATATTAGCGTACTCGTGCGGCAGAAATATTTAAACATCAAGAAGCATTATTAGAAAAACATGAAAAATATGCAAATTAGGTACAATATTTCACAGTCACATGTCAGTATAATCTCAGAAACAACGTTTTTGTGAAGTAAATTAGGTAGTAATAATAACATAAAACAAAAAACCCTGTCTAATATTGCTTTATACCTTAAATTTGCAAATAATTATATAAAATTCACTAAATTTGCATAAATTGAAATATGCAACTATCTCTCAAACTTGACGTGCTGGAGTAAATATAAAACTAGATTCGGAATCAGCACAAAAATACCGCATAAAAAACAACTAACTTCTGTTTTAGGACAGATCAAAAGTTCAAATTTGTTGACCAGTGTTATTATTGATAAAATTAAGTATCGGATTTTCACTAATGTAAATAGTTTTTTAATAAAAAGGTAAATTAATAATGGTTTTTGCTGCATTTTTACTATTTCCAGATATAAGATATATATATTAACAAATTCCCTTTTTGGAAATCTTATCTTTACAATTATAGAGGGCATTTGTAAGAAAATTATGCAAAAGAAATATTTCATATGTTGAAAATTGTAGGAGAAATGCAGTGTTTAAATTTTCGTAATTAAAAAAATTAAAATTTTCAAATTTTATCAGAAGAATTGTATTTTTTATTGAAAAATATCATTTCACTTCATAAAAGCATTTAATAATATGTCAACAAGTGATTAATTAAATTTAAAAACTCAAAAAATCCGACTGCGTAAAAAGCGAACTAATTAATTATTTCTCATCAATGTGAAACGATTTTTTATATTACTTACCTATTTTTTATTATTATTTACTTGTATTGAGCCTTTTAAGTGGTGTTTATTTGTTAGTTCCTATCTATAAACACTGTTTGAATGAGGCCTATATATGTCTATGAAGGTTAGAGTTGCAGTAAAGCTAGAGATCCTACCTACACAACTTCCAGGTTGTGTAATATTTAAACGGAGCTTCTGACTGTAAAATAGTCAATGAAACATCGTCTTCATTTTGAATGACCTATCCAATGATATGCCACTCAATAGGGTGCGTAAAAATTGTTTTTCGTCTCTACCACCATTTTCTAATTTACGGTCGCCATTTTGAATTTATAAAAACAAAATCTAGCCTATAACCATCGGACGGTTAAGACGAATCGATAGAGACCTCATTCATTAAAATTCATCCAACCGTTGGGATGTTTCGAGCGTATAAAGAAATCCACATACCTAGATACGCGTGAAACACATAACCCTTCTTGGCAGTCGGGTAAAAAGATGTTATGAAACACTCAAATTTAAAAAAAAAGTTCAAAGGATACTGAAGCCCCTAGATATTTCAGATTTATCGCATCATCGGTGGGAAACCCAAATATCTGAGAATTTTATTCCATCATGACATCTTCTGTCCTGAGGTCCGCATATGTAAGACGTGTTTCTTTTACTCATAAATCTAAACCATTTGATTTGTTTGTGATTTAACTTCTCCTCTATATCAAAATATTTATAGTCCAGGCAATAGAGACCGTATAGGGACTCTACCTAGCAAAATTAATGGTAGTACTGGAAATCGGCTTTTTAGATGTTTTTTGGGTCGCTGAATCCGAATTTGTAACTTCCCACTAAAATTTCCCACGGCAACCCCCCCAAATTTTGGTAAAAAGCCCCCAAAAAAGGTTTTATTAAAAAAATCAATTTTTTATTGTTTTAGGGGGAAAGTAGCTAGAAATTCAGAAAGTAGACAAAATTTGCAACAAATTAGATATATGACATTATGACTTAGGATGAAGGGGAAGGGGGGATCTGCCTCGGAACATGCGCCGGAGTGCTGCGTGGACTAAGTTGAGCAATTCCACTTAACCACTCACACGTTTACATTAGCTGTCCCATCTTCCCTCCGAACTTTCTCTATAAGGTTTACTTTAAGTTTTTTGGGTCGCTGAATCCGAATTTTTAACTTACCCCCAAAATGTTCCCCCCAAATAGTTGTTTTTAACTTAAATTTCTTATTGTTTTAGGGGAAAAGCGTTACGAAATTCAGAAACTAGACAAAATTTGCAACAAATAGGATATATGACATTATGACGTCTGATAAACGGGGAGAGAGGGGGCTGCCTCGGAACATTCCCCGCGCTCTTTTCTCAAAAACCAAATTTTTTCAAAAAATCAATTTTTTGTGGGGTTACCGGGTGAAATTTTGGTGGGAAGTTACAAATTTGGATTCAGCGACCCAAAAAACATAAAGAGAGTCGAAATCCAGATCTAGTATTCATTTTGCCATATAAAATCCCCTATTGCCTGGACTTCATAATTTAGTGCACGTAGAGCCGCAGTGCATGTTCAGAGGCAACCCTCACCCTCCCCGTTCATCCTAATTCATAATGTCATATATCCTATTTGTTGCAAATTTTGTCTAGTTTCTAAATTTCGTAATGCTTTTCCCATAAAACAATAAGAAATTTAAGTTAAAAACAACTGTTTGGGGGGAGGTTCGGGAGGGGAATTTTTGGGGGAAAGTTAAAAATTCCGATTCAGCGACCCCAAACTCTTAAAGTAAACCTTATAGAGAAAGTTCGGAGAGGAGATGGGAGGGCGAATGTAAACGTGTGAGTGGTTAAGTGGAATTGCGCAACTTAGTTTACGCAGCACCGCGCGCGTTTTCCGAGGCAGATCCCCCGCCCCCTTCATCCTAAGTCATAATGTCATATATCTAATTTGTTGGAAATTTTGTCTACTTTCTGAATTTCTAGATACTTTTTCTCTAAAACAATAAAAATTGAGTTTTTTTAATAAAAACCTTTTTTGAGGGGCTTTTTACCAAAATTTGGGGAGGTTGCCGGGGGAAATTTTGGTGGGAAGTTACAAATTTGAATTCAGCGACCCAAAAAACATCTAGAAAGCCGATTTTTAGTAATACCATTAATTTTGCTAGGTAAAATTCCCTATTGTCTGGACTATTAATAATATGTGAAAAAATGTTACAAAATATTCAAATCAAAAAATAATTCAAAGGATACCGAAGCCCCTAAATATTTTAAATGCATCGCATCATCGCTGGGAGCCTCAAATATCTGAGAATTTTATTCAATCATGACATCTTCTGTTTTGAGGTCCACATAGGTAAACCTGTTTCCTTTTACTCCTAAATCTAAACCGTTTGATTTGTTTATAATTTTAACTTCTATTCTATATAAAAATATTTAATAATATGTCAAAATGTCTTACAAAATACTCAAATAAAAAAATTAATTCAAAGGATACCGAAGCACCTGCATATTTGAAATGTATCGCATCATCATTGGGAACCCCAAATATCTGAGAATTTTATTCCATCATGACATCTTCTGTCCTGAGCTCCACATATATAGACCTCTTTCTTTTCACTTATAAATCTAACCCGTTTAATTTGTTTGGGATTTTTAACTTCTCTTCTATATTAGATGATTATTTTTATTTTAATCCTTTAGCGACTAACGTTGCTTAAAGGTGCCATTTTTAAAAATACTATTATTTTGACTCAACAATTATTGTTGTTATTATCTGCATGTATATACATTTAGTACTATTATATTAATACTTTTTTACGTTCAAGAATTTAGTAATAAAACAAAAAATAAATAAAACTTTGCTAAAATCTCTTTGCATTGCTTGAAATACTTTTATTTTTAACCCGTGCTTTATCCCTTCAATTTAAAATAGGTGCTACTTTTCTTTACCAATAGACTGCGATATATATATATATATATATATATATATATATATAAAGAAAGTTGTTAAGATTATTTTATACTGTTGCAATATGAGCATCTTCAAAAATTCTTCCTTAGATAATTGTCATATTAATAGTATTCAAAATAACTATATTCCTTATATTTCAGTAAATGACATACCTGTTAAATTTTAGTAACCCATTAGTGCGTCAATTTTTTTTTCAACTCAATATTGTGCTTAATTATAGTAAATGGTGTAAAATGAACGTAAAAAATAATAAAAAAATTCTCTTTGAAAAAATATTTATTTATCATATAAAAATCTAAACGTCCCAATTTTGGGACACTAGGCACGAAAGGGGTTTTCCCCGTTACTGTCTAAGCATTATATCTATTTTTTATGCCATTTAATATGTTTCAAAAAGGTTATATATCATTCGGGTTATTATTTGACTATAAAATTTTCTTTATTATTACAAAAAGGGGGGGGGAGGGAGGGTTGGAGTCGGCTCAAGAACAAGCCCCCTTCCTGCTCACCATTAGCCATTGGCATAGTAAAAATTTATATAGTAAAAATTTATAATAATCAATAATTACTAATAGAGTATATATACCGTATATACTCGCATATACGCCGACCCATTAACTTTTGAATGCAAAAACTCGCGTATGTCGACCCCCTAACTTTTTACTTCAATTTCGCACAAAATCAAACCAAAGATTTCACTTACTAATGCGAAAAATTAGTAAGTAAACAAAAACAAATCATTGAAATTTTTTTAATAATAAATTATTATTATTTCTATATTTTATATATTATTTTATTATTTTTATATATAAAAAATCAGACTTTTGCAGTATTCGAAGGTATTTTTTTTTTTTTTTTTTTTTTTTGGCTTATGTAATTGAGTCGCGTATAAGTTTACCCCCCAATTTACTTGCAGAAAATTGTCAAAAATTCTTCGTTTTACACACGAGTATATATGGTACATTAGAACTTCGATTATCCGACCCTCGTGTAACCGGAACTCTCTGTAAACCGATGTGGATATCCTGAATTTTTTCCAACTTTTTTTTTTCTTTTACTTTCTCATTCCTTGTGTATTCAAGTATTCCCTTCCAAACCACGAGTAGAGATAAGCATTTTGGTTCCCCTTTCTTCGAATTCCATTGAAATTACCTTGAGCTCCCGCAAGATCCGACCTCGTGAAGATTATACCCCCTCTCCCGTATACACGTCGCTGTTCTAAACAAATAAAATGATTTTCATGTATAATTTAAATTTAGGTGCTTATTAAGCAGTTTAAATAGTCCTAATAGCAGTTCAATGACGATGTTGCATATTAAACCAGACGATTATTGATAAATTCTCTATTATCTGATAAATTCTCTATTATCCGCTATCGGTTCGGACCCAATTACGTCGGATAATCGAGGTTCTGCTGTATATATTTTAGTAACCTCAGGATGTCCAATACTAAACTAAGTACAAAACATAACGGTAGATATAAATTTTTACTAAGCCAATAGCTAAGGGTAGGAAGGGGTGGGTGTCTTGTTCTTGAACAGAGGCCAGCCCCTGTTCCCCTTATAATAATAACGAAGAATAGCCAAATAATAATCCAAATAATAATTTTATAACCAAATAATAATCCGAGTGGTATGTAACCATTTTGTAACAAAATAAATGGCATAAAACATACATTTAATGCATAGACAGTAACGGAGAAAACCCCTACCCATTCGTGCCTAGCGTCCCAAAATTGGGACGATATATAAATGTTAAAATTCGAGCAAAAAAATAGAAATCTGAAAAAATGCGAAAATATGTATTCTAAAATAATGCTTCATCTTATAAATAATACCCTTTATAAAATGTTTGATAAAAAAATAAAAGATATATCTTACCTTTTCTTACGCGCCATTTTATTTCAAGAAAATCCCACTTTGCGCAACAACAAATATTTATTTCACCTTTTATTCTTAAAAATGCACTGCCATTTATGGATAAATATTGAGAACAAATACTAAGGATATATTTTACTAAGTTTTGAAAGGATATCATAATTCAATTTGTAATGGGGATTTTTTTAAGAAAGCGTCCCAAAATTAGGACGCCAGGGACAAATTGGTTAAACTGCCATCTCATTTCTGACATGGATAGCTACTTTAAAATTTTTCATTCTAAAGCCTTCAAAAAAAAAAAAAATCATCAAAAAATGGCAACACGTATGCTGATTTTTTCATTAGATAAATGCTTTTTTTAAATCTGGCGTTGCAAAATATCTTAAAAGCAATATAACCAAAAACAAAAGTAAGTAATTTTGATAAATATTTACCTTAAACACCTTCCTTAAATAAACACCTGATTTACCTTCAACTTTTAAAAAATTGAAACTTTGTATATTATTCATGTATTAACCCTTTATCTACTGACAGTACTTATAAGTACCATTAAAATAACTTGTTATAAAATTCATTTAATACATCGATTAGCTGTAATACAGTTTAGAATGAGTTATAGATACATTACTTTATCTTGTTCCAAAAGCATTATTGTTACACAAAACAAAAATATTTTTAAAAGGATGATTTCCTTTGCCTTTGCATCTTTTCAGCTTTCTTGGCGTTGCGGGGGGGGGGGGGGGGGGGATTTTCCAATTCGAAAATATTTCTATATGTCTATTGTAAGAACATTATAAGGTCAGTTGGGGCAACTGGGCCATGATTTTACAATGTAACTCTGGAGCTTCTGAGAAATCAGCTTCAAAAAGCTAATGTTCATTTGAATTAAAGTTTTAACTTCTGTAAATGTGTTCAGTTAGGTTCCCTCTATCAGACAGAAATGCTCAAAATTACATTTTAATATTTAAAAATATAAAAATATGAATATTTCATATTTGTTTCTTCATGGGTCCAGTTGCCCCACAAAAATGGGGTAAGTGGACCAGGAGGGTCAATGTTCCACATGCGTTTATTTTTTTCATATGGGATATCAGGTCCTGTTTGAAAAAGTGTAAACAACTTTAAAAAAATTTAAACCAGGTAGATCATGTAAATTATATATCAACTAAAGAGCGTTGTAAGGGATACCTTTGCTGTCAATGTGTCTAAAAAAAGCACTAAAAGTGAAAATATTAGATTTATTTATACCAAAAATATAAAAATTATGTAAGTACTCGTGTACTTTAGTATAGGTAATAAGTATTTTAAGGGGAAAAATAGCAAGGTAAATCCATTAACAAATGGCTATGTAAGTACTTAACTGTATCCAGGGGTCGCATTATATAGGGAAAATTTTATTGTTTCTACCAGAACCCTTAATGAGTAACCTTCATGATCATTTTATTTAACATATTCAAAAGAAAGGTGCGATGAAGATATTATTTTCAAAATAGTGGTAGGGTTGGGTTGGGTTGGGTTGATTTTTGACGGCCAACTATCTACGCGAGGGATATAGGCCCAGGGGGGTGCCCTTCGTGGGGGTCTTTCTAACGGAACCTAACCTGTATTTACGCATGGAAATCCATGGTTCGAAGAAAACCACGAAAACTCCGAACGATTAGGCCACGGGCACGATTGGGTCAAAATTGTGGTAGGAACAATAAAAGTTTCCTTATAGAATGCAACCACTGTGTATCGTACAATTTCAAGGTTTGGCAATCTCGCTTTCAGTGGTAAAGTATTTGCATTCGTAAAATGTTGAAGTAATTTAATGACACCAGTACTTACAAGAGAATCTATGTGTAAAGAAGTAAAAGTATGTTTTCGCGTACGTAATAAAGGTGAAATTTTCATTATAAAATTCCGGTGCCAATGTGGCAATTAGGGATTAAAATTATGTGATGCCACAACTGCATCAGCGCCTCTCAAGGGGTCAAGAAAAGTAGATTTGATACCGCACAATATGCTTTTTTTAAAATTTTATTAAGTAATTTTAATAAGGTATTCTATAATTTTCTTTATTGTGAGCAAAAAACAATGGAGAAATTTATTTCCCGTAGTAAGAGAAACTCAAAATAATTACTTATAACTATTGGGGTAAATGGAGCCAGCATGGTCCAGTTACCCACGATACATGTACCAGTTACCCCATTCTTGAAATATTTATGGGGTAACTGGGACACCGGGCTTACATTTGAAACATGAAGTAAATATGTATAGATAAATAATAATATTAATGCAGTTATATATGCCTAATCTTTAAAAAAACATCGTTTAATAAAAGTACTTACAGTATTTTAATAAAAAGCAGAGGAAGTTCAACCATATTGACGTTGTTTTAAAAAACAGAAACGTAAATTTTTGACAATCTGTCACAGCAAAGTGAGAATTATAATTGAGTTGACATACCTTGTTTTAGGAAGTAGAGATAAGATGCATTGTTCACAAAAGCTAAAACTTAAAAAAACATCAACAGTTTTTTTACAAAATAGCCTATAGCCCAGTTACCTCGTGGGTCCAGTTGCCCCAACTAACCTTATTTGTACATTTCCTAATTCTACAAAATACTAAAAAAAAAATATTTAAATAAAAGATTTGAGTGGGATTTTAAATATTGCATAGAATCCCTATAAATTCAAATTTAATTAATGCTTCTCTGAATTCTTCAATTCTTCTAAAATCCTTCTAAAATTTATTAAATGATTATGTAAATCTTCTTTGTGTAGTTTAAACATTTCAGAAAGACAATTCTTTAGAAGATAAAATTTTCATAAATTCATAATTCAGTACATAAAGGGTTAAAAGCATTAAATTTGTTATTGCATAAATCTAGAGTATTGGTAATTAAATTATATTTTTGGGACTTAGTGATTTTAGATCTACAAAAGTAAACTTTAAATTACTAGCGCTTTAAATTTTCAATTTCAGAAAAACTTTTTTTTTCCAGTTATCTTTGATGCCAGTATATTACACCATGAATACTTTAAAATTCTCCACTCTCTAAATTATGAATTATATATTTTTTTTTAAATTTTTTCCCACTTTTTCCCTATAAGATTAAATTTATTTTTGTTTTATGGATTTTTTTCTAAAGAAGAAGGAAATATTAAAAAAAAAATAAGTAAGTAAATAAAATAAAATACTCATTTTTTTATTATAATCATAATCTATTCAAAGAAAACCAACGTTTTCAACAAATCATTGCTTTTGAAAGTGAGGCAAGTCCATTGGCGCATACCAAACAGTGGTTATCTTTTTTTCAGCTAACGCGTGCAACCATTATTGCATATTAAATTTACATGTAATAAGACCGCAAAATATATAAAATAATTCTATTACTGATTATGTATTTAAAAACCCCTTCTAATACAAACAATTAAATATCTAGCAATAATATAAAATGGACTTTCCCCACTTACAAAATCAATGATTTATATATGAGTATAATATCTATTAAACCCATTCAATCAGCAAGTAAACTTCATATCATAATTTAATAAGAGCATATTTAAAATGAACTTTGTCGATTTGGGTCACAATTTTGAGTCCCAAGGCCCGGAACATAGGTGAAAATCAGACACTGTCATTAACATATAGTAGGGCAAAACGTTTTTAAATCTAGCTCTTCTACTTGATGAAACGATATTTAATTTTATTATTTTTGCTTTCGAAAATGTAGCCATGTTCTTGCCAGTTCTTATATTCAATTTTAAGATCTTTAAATACAATATAAAGTAAATAACAAATATTTATTGAGACTTAAAGATAAACTGGAGTAAATATGCCCAACACTTAAAGATAAGGGCTATAAAATACAAATTTAGACGTTTCTCTTATAAAAACGTTAATGTCCTAAATCTGAGACAAAAATCATGAACCATAAATAATTTTTTAAAGTGTTAAGTAAGTATCGTTGAAATAAAAATTGATAATATTTATTTAATTTAAAGTAATATTTTAGAAATATTGATTAGGAATTCACCCTTTCTCCGCGAAAAAAAAATATTTATTTTCATCAAGCATAATAAGCAGTATACATTTTTCCCTTTTATATTCCTTATTAAGAAAAACTATTTTTAGTATGATATTAGTGCGAATCAATATCAGTCTGACAACACTTCATTGTCTTGTCAATTACTTTATCGCACATTAGTGATAAGTTAAAGAATGATCTTCAGCCCTCGCTTGACTCAATTAATGATCTTCGAGGAGGACAAAAGAGTTAAACCTTTCTTCTTTTGAACAACCTGAAGTGCACAATTGCTAAAGTTCTGGCAAGAGCGCTGGACGGTTCAGGAGTTCAATTTTGTCATCTGCAAATTATTGGAAAGCAAGAGATACTTGGTATGATATATCATATATTTAAAAAGGAACTAGGAATAAGTATAATGTTGTTGGTCATGGAATAAACGCGATAAGTTTCATCTCATCCAAACTTTAAGATTTTATTGAAAAATTTTCAAAGGTTATTGAATGCTTGCTTAATTCGCAACTGCAATGTATTTCTAATATTAGTCTTTTATTTACCTTAGACAGATTGGCAAGCATACTTTTTTTCAATCAACATCTTATTCGAGAAGAGATAAATCACGTACCGTTAAAATAAAAATTTATAATATTTATTTAATTTAAAGTAATATTTTTGAAATATTGATTAGGAAAATGCCATTTCTCTGAAAAAAAAAATCATCAGGCATAATAAGCGGTATACATTTTTATCTTTTGTAGTTTATATTAAGAAAAACTATTTTCATGCATGATACTAGTGTGAGTCAATATCAGTCTGACAACACTTTACTGTCTTGTCAATTGCTTTATCGCACATAGTGATAAGTTAAAGAATGATCTTCAGCCCTCGCTTGACTCAATTAATGATCTTCGAGGAGGTCAAAAGAGTTAAACCTTTCTTCTATGAACAACCAGAAGTGCATAATTGCTAAAGTTCTGGCAAGAGCGCTGGACGGTCCAGGAATTCAATATTGTAATCTGCAAATTATGGGAAAGCAGGAGATACTTGGTGTCATATATCATTTATTTAAAAAGGAACTGCGAATAAGTATTAAGTTACTAGTCATGGAATAAACGCGGTAAGTTTATCTCACCCAAAGTTTAAGATTTTGTTGAAAAATTTGTGAAGGATATTTAACTTGCAACTGTAACATATTTCTAATATTAGTCTTTTATTAACTTTCGACAAGTTGGTAAGCATTCATTTTTTTCTATCTGCATGGCATTCGAGAAGAAATAAACAAGTTATATTTAATTCTAATAATTTAAATTGTTTTTTTTCTTCAGGTATAAACTGTACATTCACGTATAAGTCGACTCACTTGCTTCAAGAGAAATAACATACTGAATATCAATGTTTTCGAATAGTCATCTTTGTCTTCTTTATTCGAGAAAATTATTACGAATTCTGTGATTAAATAATACATAAAACTATTCGTAAAGGACATGTTATTTCTCTCAAAATAGGAGGGTAGCGGGCGCATTGTACACGAGTATAAGTCGATTATAAGTATATACGGTTTCAGTTTTTCTGTAATTTGGAAATTTTCTAGTAAAAATATATGTTATTTCGACATATTTTCCATTCTTAACATGGGAGGATAGTAGTGCATTGAAAAACATCATGTTACTGATACATCCAATAATCATACAGTCTATACTGATGTTGTTTTAAAATAGCATTTTTCATTCAATATATATAGTATTGATAATTTAAAGTGCCTTTCTTTCAAATGCTTTTGGCAACATGTCTTAAATCAGAAAGTACCAGACATGTGGACAATTGTCGATCATGACTTTTTGAGAAGTCACTGATGTTTAAACGAATACAGTCTACAGAAATATATATTATTTACAATATTGAAACACTATCAATAATTCTTATTGTAATGAAACACCATTACACTACTTTTGGTGCAAAGTAGATACCACCATTTTTGGTTTAATGTTACACTAAATGTTTTACGACGCTTTAAAATATATTGCTGCACACAATAGGAAAAATACAAAATAAGCATATGGATCAAATAGCTTTCCTAAAAAAATGCCGAATATAGAATATTTTTTTCTTTTTAAAATAGCTGTGCAAGCATCGATCTTGCAACAATCTTGCCACGTTTCAATTTTTTTTAATTGAAATTTATGAAAGTTATGAAAAGCATTTTAGAAATGTTAAGTAATTTCCTATTTCCATCTACTTGTACAATAATAGCATATATGCACGCAAAATTATATCTATGCATACCTACATAAAAATTTCCTACATATGTATAGATAGAAATGACAATGTATCATCAATTATTAAAATTCGGTTAATTTTTTTCATTAATGAAAATTGTCGAATTAAAATTTGGCATTATTTTCAATCACCAGAGTTTTGCAAAGTTAGGTAAAGTGAAAAATATTTATTTTCTTCATTTTGAATTTTTCAGGAAAGATACCTCATTTAAGTGGTTATTTCTTATAATACTGTTAAAATCTGCAGCTTTAGCTGCATAGTCACTCCACCGCTTTTATAGAATATCTCTTTTCTGACCAATGAGAATGCTCCATAGTATAGTTCAGTAATCGTTTTCTATAAAAGCGGTGGAGTAACTATGCAGCAAAAGCTAAAGATTTTTAACAGTGTACTCTTCTAATTACCGTACCTAATTCTAAGCACTGTACCTAATAGCTAAGCACCATATCTTGAAGGCAAAATTTGACTTTTATAATTTTTCTATATTAACATATTTTATGACAAAAACTAGTTTGAATTATTTTATATTTTTTGAAAAAGCAATTCCATATACGAAATTATGCATAATTTACATGCAAACACATTTTTTAATTGTAAAGAAAAATGCAACTAAAATAATACTTGCATTTATGTATAAAATATGTTAAATTAACGATTAAAAAAAACTGAAAAACTGCAGATTTCAAATAAATGAAAAAAAAATTAAGCTGTTTTTTAAACTAAACTATTTGGTTGTAAAAGCTTACATCTCCTTCTGCAGTATTTGTTTGATAGTATGTTTGATTGCAAAAGTTTGTCTCTAGATATATTTGAACGAGGGAGAAAGATTTAAAAGCCTTTTACGGAACGCGCAGCTTTAAAAAAATAATAATGCACTGTCACTGTACTTAAATTATTCTTTGTTTCTCGTGTATTCTACCAGGCTTTGTGATATTTTGTCTATGTACAATCAGTTGTTTTAGCTTATTAAATACCAGTAATAGGGGAGAGTAGCCATATTTGGACCGCCGCTTTAATTGGACCGTTGCCATTCTGCCGTTAATTACAGGAAGAGACGCCATCTAGCGCTGAAATACTACTCATCAGGATGACGTTACTCACGATTAGAAGAAGCAACCGCCTACCACGTGTTGTTTTCCGACAATTTAAAAAAACCTAAAGTTAGCTGTTTTGATCTACTTTTTTCCTACTAAACGTAAGTGAATACTTTAAAACTAAGGTAAGTTGTTATGTTTTCATATACATATATAAATTCATCTGTTAATTGCACATATTTCTCACGCGCCTTTGTTTGATTTCGTTTTCGCTCTTAGTCTTGAAATTATCTGTTTTAAAAAATGGCGCAGTTGCCATAATTGGGCCAATTTAAGTTGCTTAAATTGGACCAGATATGCGATCATAAATTTTGAAAATTAAGTAATGAATTTCGAGGACGGTACACTTTGTACACTATATTTTTTAATTTTTTTAATATTTTATAATGGATTACTATCTCAATGCAATTTTTTTGGAGGGGGGGGGGGGTTATATCTGGATTATTTTTTTTATACAGTTTAGGCCTATATAAATAAAAAAAATATTTTTACATGTTTATGCAATAAATTTTGTTTGCAATTTCTTTTATCTTGTATGTATTTGTATTTATTTTCTTTGAATATTTTATTCCTACGGCGTATTTGGTTTACAGAGTTAAATTCAAACATTTTATTCCTGGAGGATATTTGCGATTCCCTGAGGAAGGGCAGACTTTTTACAGTTCTGGAGGGTAGAATTACACTTTTTTGCCATTAAAACGCATAAAACCTCAAACCTTCCGGGAGTAGGGGGTGGGGGGAATACAACACTCTTGAATATATAATGTTTGCGTATAATTAATCGTAGCGTATTTTTCAATAGAGCATATTTTTTTAAACACTTTTATAATATAATGTTAAAAATGTTGAAAAGACACGGACAACCTGTCTGGAAAAAAAAACAGGTGACAGCAAAGGCTGTTAAAGATATAGGAAATAAAAAGGAGAGAGTAAGTAGTGAAGAAATTGACCTGCAATAAGGCTGTAGCTACAAATCTTCTCCAAAATCCAAAAAATCATTAGAAATTGTATATCCTTTGCTAAATTAATTTTAAAAAAGTACAGAGGGAGCCAAAAAACAGTTGTGTTAACATCTTCGCCACATAAAGTAAACCTTGAAATGAAAAAAAAACACAAAAAAATCGCTAAAAGGAAGCTATCACAGCATAAAAGCAAATGGAACATCAAATTTTAAAAAATAGGCGTAATGCAATTATCAAGGAAATAATGAAAGGGGAGAACTACAATCATAATGTAAAGAAAACTTGTGTTGCAAAAAAAAGTCTAATAATTCAGAATCTAAAAAGAAAAATCTAAATAGTGATGATTGGTTTTGCCTGATGTGTAAGAAAATAAAACAGCAGAAATGATTCAGTGTTCATATTGCCAAATACATGTTGTGTGCGCTGTAAAAAAAATCAATAAACGAAATTCACGTGTAAGCTTTGCATCACTCCTTAAATGATATTCAAGTAACTGGCAATTAGTTTCATAATTTGTATTCTTAATTACTGATAACTTTGACTTATATTTCGAATACATTTTGATTTAAAACAATTACATTTATTTTCAGATATTTGATTTCATTATATTCCTTTGCTGCTATTTGGTTTGATTGTTTCAGTAACCGCAAACTTTGCTTTTAATAAAATTAGTTATATTCCCTAGTCATTAAAACAACCTGATTTTATTTGGTCCAATTTAGAAGACTGGTGGTCCAACTTAGGCAACCAGTTGCTGAATTTGGACCACTTTTGATAAATTTTTCAAATTAAAATAAAATTCAAGATTTTCAAAAACAAAATGATCTAAAGTTTTATTTAGTTAGTAGATGAATTGATTGACCCCGTGTAGTAATATGTTTCAGATATTCCAAAAATTAAGTGAGTTACACCTGAAAATAAGCGAAGTGGTCCAAATTAGGCTACTCTCCCCTAATAATTAGGACACTATTAGCATCATCATTAAATTTAAACCCACATTAATTCTCATTATTTTTAACCAGTAACTGAAGAGGTGAAAAATAAAACTCAGCACGAGCCTGCGGTCTCAAAAATCACTTTTTTTTAATGGATCCAATAAATTTTAAATTTTAGCATGAAATTTTACAGACGTGTACTTAAAACTCGTACCAAGAAAAAAAAAAGTCTTAAACGAAAGTTTCGTTTGACATTTATAAAACATGGTGTTTTCTTCAGCAAAAAATCTCAGTAGACTTACAAATCTCCAGACAACACACCGAGATCCTAAAAATATCCAGGGGATACCATATTCAAGATAATCAATATCCTCTGGATGATTGAAATTATCTTACAGGCAGTCACAGATTATCTCTTGGCTGGCAAAATATTACGCCTATAGACGTCTTACGGATGACTTTTTATGACATTGTTTGGACAATTATAAGATCAGGGAAGTTGAAAATAAAACGAAAGAAGAATTTTAATGCGCATGCGCATCAGATAACTGAATGCACAGGATTTTCTAAGGAGAATGGGATTGGACAACTCGATCTCCATATCCTAAAGATATCCAGTAGATAGGTCTCATAGGATATGACAACCACAGGATCTGTAAGATTATTATCGGACGTCGGACGGACGACTGTGGTTGTATGGGTCAGTAAGCTAAAAATCTCTGTACATAGTGCAATTTCAGAGAGCGCACCTCCTCAATTACGGGTTAATCAAGAATATTAAAGCTATATCATTTCACATTAAGATAGGAAATCATCTAACTAGATTGTATTAAATAGCATAGTATATAATTTTATTCTTTAATTATTAAAATTGTATTTAGTACTTATGAAAAAAATAAAATTGCAGATAAATTTCGTTTATTAGCAGAACAAGTAATTTTTTTTTCTATTAGTAACTTGTCAAATCAGTTTAATCACACAAAAACATTAGCGCATATATGTGTAATAACTAAAATAAAACTTCACAAAATCTAATTATAGTCTTTAATGCGTACCTACAGTCGTAGAAAAAAAAAAACTCCCCCTACTAACTCTTCAACGAATTATCGTAGACGGATGTTACTGGTACCGAACGATTGGAAATAAAGTCTACTTTTAAATGATGTATATAAAATTTTCTTAAGGGGCCATCTACATATTAAAACGAACCCAAACCTCATTTTTTTCAATGGCAATACCCAATTTTAACGAACTATTTCAAATTTTCGGTTCAAACTATGCCTAGACACCAAATTTCAAGTCATTTGAATGATAAGTTTTTGAATTATAAACATTCAAAATTTAGTGCTTCTAATGTTAAATTACATTTTCATATTTTTATTTATATCTCCCGAAATTATACGCCTAATGTGCTAATTATTTGTGTAGCAATAATACTAACGTGCCCAAACATAAATACACTGAATTTGCAATTTTTATAATTTTATGATATGAATTAAGAATTATGAAATTAATATTCGAAAAAATCATGAATTGCAACCTACAATTTTTTTGATGGATTTAGATTTACTAGCGGGTATGACCGAGCTAAGCTCGGTCAAAATTAGCCTTGTGTTCATTTCGATATTTCATTCTCCCTGTATAATTCTTGCTGTTTAGATAAAATTGGTATGATCCTAAGCCATAGTGACCCACTAACCGAAGTTTTTCGAACACACGACCTAGCCAATGCTCTTCTGGAACCAGAAAACGATAGAATACAAAATTTAGTCAAAATCGATAAAGTCATTTTATAGATAAAATTAGCTTGACCGATGGTAACCCAAAAAGGATCTACTAATCTAATTTTTTCGAACATCTGACATATCCCAATGGTCTTCTAGTGCTAGGAAACTGTGTAATAAGAAATTTTGTCAAAATCGTTTGAGCCATTTTTTAGATAAAGTTAGCTAAACCTTGACCCATAGTGACCCAAAATGACTGGTAAAATCGAATTTTCTTGAGCATGCAACCTAGACCAATTGAAATGGTCTTCTCGAACCCGAAAACGATAGAAAAAAAAATTAATCAAAATGATTAAAGCTGTTTTCTAGATAAAATTAACTTGACCCACAGTGACCCAGAAATGACCCATTAATCAAATTTCCTCGAACATGTGACCTAACCCAATGAGCTTCTCCTGCCCGGAAACAGTATAATACAAATTTTTGTCAAAATCGTTTGAGCCTTTATTTAAGATACAATTATCTTGACCCACAGTGACCCAAAAATGACCCACTAATCTAATTTTCCCTAATATGTGACTTAGCCCATTGGTCTTCTCGTAATCCAAAACGACAGAATACAAAATTTAGTCAAAATCTTTAGAGCCGTTTTTTAGATAAAATTGGCTTGACCCAAAGGGACCCAAAAAAGAAAAACTAATAGAAATTTTTCGAGCATGTGACCTAGCCCAATAGTTTTCTCGTGCCGGAAAACGGCTGGATATAAAATATAGTCAAAATCGATTGAGCCATTTTTTAGATATAATTAGCTTGACCTTGACCCAAAATGACCCTCTAATCGATTTCCCGTACATGTGACTTAGTCCAATGGTCATCTCATGCCCGAAAACGGTATATTACAAAATTTTGTCGAAATGTTTTAGGTTTTAGGCCTTTTTTGGATTCAATTAGCTTGACCCTGACCGATTGTGACCCAAAAGGACCCACTAATCGAATTTTCTTGAACATGCGATCAAGCCCAATGGTATTCTCATGCCCGAAAACGATAGAATAGAAGATTTCGTCAATATTGTTAGAGCCGTTTTCTAGATAAACTTTGCTTGACCCACAGTGACCCAAAAATGACCCCTTAATCGAATTTTCTCTAATATGTGACTTAGCCATTGGTCTTCAAATAATCCAAAACGACAGAATACAAAATTTTGTCAAAATCGTTAGAGCCGTTTTTTAGATAAAATTGGCTTGACCCAAAGGGACCCAAAAATGACCCACTAATCGAAATTTCTCGAACATGTGACCTAGCCCAATAGTATTCTCGTGCCGAGAAATGGTTGGATATAAAATTTAGTCAAAATTGAATGAGCCGTTTTTTAGATATAATTAGCTTGACCTTGAGCCATTTGACCCAAAATGAACCACTAATCGATTTTTCTCGTACACGTGACTTAGTCCAATGGTCATCTCATGCCCGGAAATTGTATATTACAAAATTTTGTCGAAATGTTGTAGGCCACTTTTGGATTCAATTAGCTTGACCCTGATCCATTGTGACCCAATATGACCCACTAATCGAATTTTCTTGAACATGCGATCAAGCCCAATGGTATTCTCATGCCCGAAAATGATAGAATACAATATTTCGTCAAAATCGTTGGAGCCATTTTCTAGATAAACTTTGCTTGACCAACAGTGACCCAAAAATGACCCACTAATGAAATTTCCTCTAACATGTGACTTATCCCATTAGTCTTCTCGTAATCGAAAACTACGAAATGCAAAATTTAGTCAAAATCATTAGAGCCGTTTTTTAGATAAAACTGGCTTGACCCATAGTGACCCAAAAATGACCCACTAATTGAAATTTCTCGAACATGTGACCTAGCCCAATAGGTTTCTCGTGCCGAAAAACAATTGGATGTAAAATTTAGCCAAAATAGATTGAGCCGTTTTTTAGATATAATTAGCTTGACCTTGACCCGTTATGACCCAAAATGACCCACTAATCGAAATTTCTCGAATACGTGACCTAGCCCAATTGTATTCTCGTGCCCGAAAATGGTAAAATACAAAATTTCATCAAAATCGTTAAAGCCATTTTCTAGATAAAGTTTGCTTGACCCACAGTAACCCAAAAATGACCCACTAATCGAAATTTCTCTAATATGTAACTTAGCCCGTTGGTTTTCTCGTAATCCAAAACAGTAGATTACAAAATTTAGTCAAAATCGTTAGAGCCGTTTTTTAGATAAAATTGGCTTTACCCATAGTGACCCAAAAATGACCCACTAATCAAAATTTATTGAACATGTGACCTAGCCCAATAGTTTTCTCGTGCCGAAAAACGGTTGGATATAAAATTTGGTCAAAATCGATTGAGCCGTTTTTTATATATAATTAGCTTGACCTTGACCCATTATGACCCATTATGACCCATTAATCGAATTTTCTCGAACACGTGACCTAGCCCAATGGTCTTATCATGCCCGAAAATGGTAAAATACAAAATTTCGTCAAAATCGTTAGAGCCGTTTTTAAGATAAAATTTACATACAAACACACACACACACACACATACACACACAATTTTTGCTCGCATTATAGTATAAGATTAAGTCCTGCTTTATGAAAATCCAAAATTTCACATTTTACTTCCAAATAGTTTTAAAATTAAGCTTAAAAAGCGGTAAAATGATGGTTTAAGGGGCCTATGATAAGTCTATGATAGAAGGAAGTAGATATTTTGAAATTTCTTTTGCTGTCTTGTTATCTAACAGGCTTCATTGGCTGCTTGAATGGTGCTTAAAGTGCCTTGATCAAGGAGGGGGCTCTCTCGGTAACAATCGAGTACCGAACTTTAATTTGGAATACGCTCGTTTTAAAATAATTAATTTTTCGGAAACTTATCGTACGAATTGCATAAGAATTTGTTTTTAGGCTAATTGAAGGGTGTAGAGTTCATTTATGCTGTCAGAATTGTGTATTGCTATTGAAAAAAAACAAAGTTATGGTTCGTTTTAATATGTATATGGCTCCCTAAGCAAATTTTATATACATCATTTAAATGTAGACTTTATTGCCAATTGTTCGGTATCAGTAAGTTTCTTCTACGATAATTTGTTGAGGAGTTAGTAGGGGGTATTTACTTTTTTTTTCCACGACTGTACATAGTGCAAATATAATTATAAGAATAATTATATCTGCAATCCTCATGCACATTTTTTAAAAAAGTAAAAAACTGTTCTGCCTTTTAGTTATTACAGTCAAACCTCGTTAACATGAACCTCAAGGGGAATGAAATTTTTGTTCATGTTATCCGTAGTTCATGCTATCAGTAACAAAAAATCCTGATTAAAAATAAAAAATCGAGAAAAATACATATAGGGGAGACTGGGGGCTAATGGGACAACATGGTTTTCTCGTAAAATATAACAGTCAAAATTTATCAGTAAATGTCATTTCTAGTATTATACAAGAACATGCATTAAACATTTTATTATTATTATTATTATTATTATTAGCTATTTGCAAAGCTGGAAACAAGATACATTTAAGCATCAAGATGAGTTTTTTATATTTAATAAATATTTGTTTTGATCAACGATTAAATCAGTTTTTAATAATAATACCTTTTATAATGAAGCTTTTATACAATGTTCATTTTTATTCACATTTCGTACCAGAGATAAACAATTAATTTGCAATAAGCTTAATTGCAGTGGTAAAGGATTCATGGACAAATGTGGATTTCACATAGGATCTAATGGAAGAAAACTTTGTTTTAGAATTGAGACTTATTTCTATTTTAATAATTAAACTATTATATCTTTTTATTCATTTATTCATCACATGCTACATTTCATATAAAAGTTGCAATACTAAACTGTAAATTTTCCACGCGTGAAGAAAGAGACAATACATAAAAATACACCCTTTAGGTAGCAACTTTCTCTGATACTGCCATGTAGCTGGTGACACGTATTGTATTGTCCAAAATTGAGAAAATTCTAATGGCAATAGTACACGTTTCCATCGCTCTAAAGAATAATCCTTTTCATGAAGATTTAAAGTATAACCCATTGTTTCCCCAGGTAAAAGGAAGCTTTCACACTTTTCTAGGAATTTTCGTTCACGTTAACCGTCAAAATCTGTCATGGGGACATCGAAAATTGTTCATATTAAACGAAATTTCACGTTAACCGTGTTCATCTTAAAAGGAGAAAAAACACTAGAATCCGTATTCACTTTGACGGGGACAGTGGGAACTGTTCATGTTAAAAGTAATTCACGTTAAGCGTGTTCACGTTAACGAGGTTCGACTGTAATTGGTTCTTCAATATGCTGAATACAGAGTCGAAAAGTAACACTTTCTTTAAATTTCTATTGATGAAATTGTTGCTGTGCTTAACACTTTAATAATAACCAATTTATTTGCCATATACTCTTACAACAGTTAGTGAGTATGTATTACGTTCACTCATGTTTATCCCTAATTTTTTGATATATATTTATTTGTAGGGGAACAGGACTTACTGTTAATTATTTTATTTACAGATATTCATTGTACTTGCTGGGCTTATTTTATATAAAACAGATTTCAACAAAACCCCAATTCTTATGTATTGGAAAGTGTTAAAAATAATAACAATATCCATGGACCTTTTTGTGGTCCTGGGCAACGCCGGGCATGTTTGGTAGTACGACGTAAAATAACATTTATTTATTGTTGTTTTTACAGTAGCCTTTGACGTCACTAATAAGGATTTCATTCTTACAAAAAGAATAAAGAAACTTCGTAAATTTATCCTGCTATATAATGAAAAATAAAATTAACAAATCACTCGAAATATCTTAATAACTGTTGCGGACCGATTACTATTAGAACATAAATCAATCAATCTTTTATATACTACACATTCTTCAGAAAGAAATATATATATTTTTAAGAATAAATAATTACTTATCAAGGCGATATATTTATACTTTGAAGCACTGGGCTCCTAAAACAATTCAAAGGGCGTTTTTGAGTTATGTGCATAAACTGAAAGAACCTGCAATTGATTTAATTTATTAAATTCATTATCATCAATCTCGTTTTTGAAAATAGTTACCACTTAAAATAATCTAAAACAACAGAAATAGCATAATACATATCTAAAAGATTATTATCGTACTCTAAAATCCCTTGGTCATCAAAACATTCATATAAAACCGCAATTCTTTCAAAAAAAGAGATGTGCCTTCGAGAATTCAAATCATAAAAATGTCGAAGACAGCTGTAATTTAGAACAGCTGGAAGCTACATGATAGTAAAATCAAAATGTATGAAAATTGTTAGAAAATTAAATTTATAAAGGGAAATGTGAAGTATTTTGGCGTAGATATAAATTAAAACAACGCTTTTTTCACATGTAATATGTAATTTAATGATTTTTTTATGTATGTACGAGGGGCAGTCGGAAAATAAGTTCCCCCTGGCGACTGTGGACAGAGGTGTGTATGAAAGACAAAAAATCTAATGAGACATTAAAGATAAAACATAACTTTATTTTTCCACATAAGTACCAAGTACATTGAGACATTTGTCATACCCGCTTTATAAGCTTCAAAAAGCCCTCCAGGAAAAAATCAGGGCTTTACATACGGATGAAGCGTTGAACGGCTATGGGCAAAAGACGACACAACAGGTGAACGTGCAAGACACTGATACGCCATGACTTTCTGTTTCGGATTGTGACGGAGATGAAACGTGGGTCCACCATTTCACGCCCGAATCGAAGGTCGCATCCATGGAGTGGAAACATCCGTCATCACCTGTCCGAAAGAAATTCAAAAGAACTCCGTCTGCAGGTAAAATGCTCCTCATCGTTTTCTGGGACGCCCAAGGAGTTTTGTTGCTGGACTTTTCGGAGGATGGAATCCTCAATGCTGCGCAGTACTGTGACACTCTGTCGAAATTGAAAGAGGTGATTCGGAAAAAGCGGCCTGGCCTTCTCATATCTGGAGTTCTGCTGTTGGATGACAATGCGATACCACACTTGACGACGGCGACGCAAAACGATATTGCAACTCTTGGTTGGGAACGCCAACGCCATCCGCCATACAATCCTGATCTCGCACTAAATCCATCTGTTTCCAGCTTTGAAGAAGAATCTCGGCGGAAGGCGCTTTGGAAACAATGGTGAAGTCAAACAAGCCGTTCAACGCTTCTTCCGTATGCAAAGCCCTGAGTTTTTCCTGGAGGGCTTTTTGAAGCTTATCAAGCAGTATGACACATGTCTCAATGTACTTGGTAATTCTGTAGAAAAATAAAGATATGTCTTATCTTTAATGTCTCATTCTATTTTTTGGACTTTCATACACAACTTTGACCACGGTCGAAAGGGGAAACTTATTTTCCGACTCCCCCTCGTATAAAGTAATTTTTGCTTTTGATATCGCGAAAATTTCAAACATCAATTTCAATTTAAAGTTACAGTGTTCATAATTTTTTTTTCGCTATATGTAGTCAAAACATTTTGTAAAAATTAAAATGAGGAAATAGTCAAAATATTATTAATTTTTTTAATGGAAGTTTAAATTTAAATATAAGCTATTTCGTTGCATAATGGACAAGTACATGAAACAAATAACAGAACAAATTATTAAGTCGAATTTCAAATTAGGCTTAGTAAACTGTGCATCAATCATAATATAAATTAACGTTATCTTAAACTCCATCTATATAAGTACTGCATATGTATAACAAAATGGATATATTTATCCTTATTGAATCTAATTACCATTATTATATACGTAACTAAAAATATACATATCTCTGATGCGTGAAATCTGACTAACATATGCGTATAGCAGATTACAAGATGGCGGAACTTTGAAAACAAATATACTTTTGATGCCACCTCAGAATTTCTAAAACAACTACAAAATTAGCGTTCCCATAAACGAAAATAATTCCCGAATGGTGTAACGATAACCGGAATTTGCGTTTAAAGCAATTAAATAAAATTGTACACCACTTAAAATGTATATCAACTCTTGATTTGGCGTTAACACAAAGTAAAGTGATTATTTATTTAATTTCGGGGCTTGTTTTAATACTTTTTCGTTGTGAAATTACCCAACAGGTTTTACAGTATACGTTATAAGAACACTGGGGCTTAAACTGATTATCCTAAGTATCAACCAGTTTAAGAAATCAATGCTTTAAATCGAAAGATTTTAAAACTATCAAACTATAGGTCTTGAGATTGATTTTATACTTGTTACTTTCCTTCAAAGACAAAAAAACAAACAAAAAAACCCCCAAGATTGTATTAGAATGCAATTAATCCTTTTGAAAATCCACGAAAAAATTGCAAAGTAGGCTGATTTTGAACTTTTATGAGAAATACACTTTCTATTGTAAAATTTGGTTTTGGTTTACGTTGGTTTAATGACACTGTTCCATCATATAAAAATTTCACTTTGATTTTAGAATACTATCATATTTTTTGTTAATTTTATATCAGTAGTGAGACTCATAGTGAAATTTACTGCCAACATATATTTTCAGAATTCGTACCACTAATTTCGAAAAGTAATTTTTTTTGACAGAAATTTGCGATTAAATAAGGAGAAGATTGCTATCTTAAAATAGTGATATTCAAAAATAAAACATTAATTTTGTATTTTGCACTTATGTCAAACACACTAAATGTAAAAGCAACAGCAATTCATTTTGTTACTTATTTTTAACTCTCCACAATTACATTTTGTCTTTGCTTAAAGTCTAATTACTACTAGATCTGATGTTCTCCCGTGAGCTTTCACATCATTCGGCTGTTCTGTTTCTCACTGGCAAGTTTTCCTGCTAGGCAATAAACAACCAATAATTAAATAATAATTGCCAAATATGTCCTCCATGCATTAATTAGATGACAAAGGAAAGAGTTGTATGTTTTAAGTGCAGAGATTCTCAAAAAATAATTCACGAAAAAAATGGGTAAGTAGTAGTTTGGTAAACCAATATTCCAGCAAGAAAACTCATTTCTAGATGGTATGATTAAAGATGAATTTCAAGTATCTACAATATATGTACATTGTTAAAATTTCTTTGCTGGGTTGAACAAATGTTTGGTACTGCAGTAGCTGCAACAATAAAATGGTGAAATCTCGTTCCAACATTTGGAGCTCTAATTGATTCAAAGCTCCAAATATTGGAACTAAATTGCACCGTCATATGGTTGCAGCTACTGCAGCAACAAAAGTTGATTCACCCTCCGAGCGTCTTTAAGGCTTTCCTGCATTTTCATTAAAATGCTTTTAAAAATAAACTTAATTTACATTTTCTTTCCCTGTTTGTTTCTAAAATACACTAAATGCCCTTTATTTGACGGACATCTTAAAATACAATTCTTTTAAAAATATTTATGTCTACAAAAGATTTAAGTTGTTCTTGGGAAACAGAAAAATACGGGCAAACCCCTCAGAGGGTTCAACCTAGTACAAGCTTTTTAACAGTATGTGGGCAGTTAATTTATTAGAGCATTTTTAACACGGTATTTGTCACAATATTGGTGAGGTATCATTTACATAATGAATTTGTTATTTATTAATGTGACCGATAATTAAGAAGGTGTCACTTTAAACTACTACTCCGCTAAGGCAACTGTTTACATCATTTCCAGATTCTACCGCAAAAAAGGAATTTCTGACAACAATAGATGAATCAAGCAGATACCACGTTAAACGACTATTGCTGCAAGAAAACTGTTTACAACATTTGAATGGGTGTTTGAAAGAATGACCTGTTAAAAAGCAGAAAAACAACGATTAAAAATGCACAAATAATACATGAAAAGCAGTGAACAGCTGTTTCGAATCTACTAGCGAGATTCTTCTTCAGTGCAAGATATGGCAAGTCACAGCGTGCTAGAAAAAGCAAGGCTGAGCAAAATGACTGAGCTAGCACGCTGTGCCTTGCCCTATCTCGCACTGAAGAAGAATCTCGCTAGTAGATTCGAAACAGCTGTTTACTGCTTTTCATGTATTATTTGTGCACTTTTAAACTTTGGCTTTCTGCTTTTTAATGTTGCACAAAGGCTTTATTTGCTATTTTTAAGAATGACCTGTGTTACAAATTTTAAAAAGTTTTTTTTTTTTTTTTTTTTTTTTTTTTGGAAAAGGGTATGTGGGATGATTGCTGATTACCCGATGTTCAAAATTGCAATTTCATAATATACAAGCTTGTTTACTTTAAATAAAAAATAAAATAATAAACTAAAAATAATATTATTGATTTCCTTATCCAACTAACTAGTTTTTTATTACTCGTCTATGCTCAGCATGAGGACAAAACTGGAGGGTAATTAAAATCTGAAGAAAGGACTAGTTGCACTAGATGCTCAGGACATCTTTAGTCAATGACATTAATAGTTTTTATTCATTTCTGTAAAATTTTAAATTTAAAACATAGGCGCTTTTTCCCAGGCTCTTCCGGAGATTTGTAGATTGTATACCGAAATAGGAATTTTAGATACCTGCAAGAAATAATATGAACAGTTTAAATGTTAGAATTTTTTAAATGCTATTTGTAACATTACTCATGAATTATTGTTTACATCTGTCAATGAACTATTATTTACACCAAAGAGAAATTAACGAGGTTTTTAAAAAATACATAAATAATTAATTAAAAATTTTATTTTGTGTGCTTAATTGATTAATATATGATGTTTTAGTTACCCTAACTAACAGTGCACAGAATTTTTTCTGACACCTTTTTTAGCTTCATTAAAGTCTATATTTGTTTTCTTAATATATTACTTTCTCCAAAATATTTGTTTTGTCTCTTACGTTATCATGAAAGTTTTTCTTGCATTGCTAAAGCATTGATTAATCATCCAACTTCGGATAAATAAAAAACTACAATTAGCTGATTTGAAATAGATTTATTAAATATTCCGAGGAAAGACAGGTATAAATGCAAAGAATAATTGATTGACCCTCATACAGAATATGCACTGAGTGGTCAAAATATTATGAACACATCTTACTCGAACTTCGACTCGTTGTTGTAGTCCGTTACACTTGTAATGAATCGGATTTCTATTTAGAAACTTTCCCCTGGTCAAATATATAAGTAAAAATAGCAATTTGCCTGTTTATGGGTGGGTGGGGGGGGGGGGGGGGGGATCTGAAGTACTTTGAATGCGGCGTGATTCTGCGCACCATAAAAGTCGGTTCCATAATCTCTGAAACTGCCAACTGTTTTAAGGGGTCTCAGGACTCTTAAAAAATTAAAGTTTTCGAAATTTTCATTTCTTTAGATATTAAACTCATATTTTTTCTGAACATTTTAATATAATTATTTCCTTGAAATTCCTATTAGAACAGAAGTTATGGCTTTTAGAATTATACCCGCGCAATAGCTGAAGTGGCATTTCCAAAACTTTGAAGTTTTTTTTTTTTTTTTTTTTTTTTTTTTTTTTTTTTTTTCCAAATGACGTTTTTGGGCATAACGCGCAGGATATCTCAAAAACTTCTGAATATTTTGTCACGAAATTTTCAAAATATATGTTTCACTTTAGTCTGTATGAACTGAACCTAAAATTTCAGTTTTATTGTTAAAAAAATATTGTGTTAGGTTATTATACTCTTGAAATTTTCGAAATTTTGTATTACCTACATACAACTTTGTATTAAAAAAAATAAAAATGCTTTAAATACAAATTTATTTAGGTTCGGGGTAATTATTTTAATCTTAAGTATAATTCGAGAAAAAAAATTTCGTTTTAGTTGTAAAATTTATTTTGTAATCCTGCGGGTAAGCTGTTATACCAAGTTTCTGCTCAGCAAATGTCTGACAGTTTTGAACCCCTATAAATAATAATTCTACATATTGCAACTTTTTAGATACATGAAATGAAAGAACATACTTATATATTTCATCCCAATTAAAATTGTGTTTTTAAATCATATACATTTTAAGGTATTAAATGTTGAAAATCATCCTTTATTTTTCATTTTTTCCAATTTTAAGAGTCCTGAAACCCATTAAGTTTTCTCGTACACTCGAATCTCGAATCTTGAAAGAATGGCATCTAAGCAAAAAAACTTGCGAAAAGCAAAATAGTAGACGGAAATCACTTGCGAACGAAAGAAGTGCAGGAGATTGACGCGTACTGTACGCAGTAGTGGAAAATTGGCGCAGAGGCGGAGCCTCTGCGCCAGAATACTATAGAAAACACTATAGAGTGAAACACTATAGGTAGATAGGTATATAGAAAACACTATAGGTGAAGAATACTATAAAAAACACCACAAATTTTTTATAGTATTCTTCACCTTAAGAAAAACTCAGAAATTCTGTCTTTAGATAAGCCGAAAAATACTACTAAAATTTAGTGGTGTCAATAGGCTCCACCTCTGCTCCAATTTTCCAAGACTGACGTACTATATGCAGTAACAGAGGAGCTACCACACAACCAGTTGCAGAACATTAGAACTCATAATCATTTTAAAGCATTTCCGTACACTCTACAATACTTCTATAAATACAATAAAACAACAAGGTAAATCACAATATTAGTGTTCCGCAGCAGGATAAGTGTAATATTTTGCACACCCAATGTTTTAAATATTTTTTAATTTTATATCTGAAGGGTGACCGCTATTTTAGATGCTACTATTCACTGTAAAAAAAAAAAAAAAAAAAAAAAAAAAAAAAAAACGGGCTAAAATACTGAAATTGTACTGGCAATCGAGACGCCAGTACTATTTCCATATTTTAACGGAAATTTTACCCCGTAAATTCTAGAAAACCGGAAATTTTTCTGGAATTTACGGGAAAAAGCTTCCGTTAAAATACGGAAATAGTACTGGCGTCTTGATTGCCAGTACAATTTCCGTTTTTTTTTTTTTTTTTTTTTTTTTTTTTTTTTTATTTTACAGTGTTTTTACATGAAAGCTGTTTATATACTCTCTAGATTTTATTGCGAAGCATAATTTTAAAGTGTCTACGTCATGAATTAAAATTAGGGTTGAATTGTTGCTGCAGCGCAAATTTTTAAATGTTCTCCATTTCCTCGAATTTTGCTGAATGGTACAATTTTCGTGAAAATTGTTTAAAATTCCTATATTTTTAATTTTTGTAGTGTTTTAAATACTTTTTATGTCAACTTAAGTTTATTAATCGAAAGTCAATAGCATTCGAACTTAGATTGGAAACAAAGTGAAGCTCTTTATCAGAGAGGGGCAGAGTACCCTCATGCCCCGAATGCGCTGTCATAAATCAGATTTTGGGACAATAGGTACATAGTATTCGTCGCATCTACCTGGTCCTGAAAACAACAAATTTACTGCTTAAATGGATTCTTGCATTCACATAGAGTAAGAGAATTTCTTTAAGGGACTCGGTGCACTACATTTGTCAAAAAATGATTAAAAAATTAACTTGTCAATTTGTTGCTTAAAATATATTTAGACATCCCTAGAATATTCTAGGGAAGATAGTAAAAATCCGATGATTATAACTTTAGTGAAAAAAGTTTTTTACTGCATTCTTTACTTACTTTACTTCACTTTAACTTTATGCACAAAATTATAAATCAAGAAATTTCTTCACCTCAATAATTATCTGTCTTATTGTTTGAAGATATATTCGAACAATTGTATAATCATAATATGAAATATAGTATTTAAAAAAAACGTATTTAATAAATCAATAATTATGGATCTTTTTGTAAAATATTTGCAAGAAGGTCTTTTCAGTTGCAATTTTTATATAGAACGTTTTTTAATAGTAGAAAAGCTACACTTGCGTGAATAGTTGAGAAAATAACCACTTTAAAAATATTTAGCTTCGACTGTTTCAATATGCTTTCTAAGTGTGATCGAGCAAAGTATTTTGTATGAAAATTAAAATCTGCTTCAATTAATAGACAGATTAAATAAATTTTGATATTAAATTTTCTTTAGTGGTATTTAAAACGGAGTTCCTACAAGTCAGGTAATTTACCTGACTTTCGGACAGAAAAGTACCAGTATTAATGTACAGAAAAACTTCCCTAATGCAATTTCCCGATTACGTGAGTCGAGTTTTTCTGTAAGATAATACTGAGTTTTTCCTTGAAAGTGTAGAAACTCTTTAAAAGTACTATCGGTGCATAAAGAGTTAAATGATTCAGAGGTGCAACCTTTAAATTATTTTTTCTCAGTTTGTTTTTCTTCAACATCAGTAAAGGCTAAAACCAACATATACTTCTATTCCAAACGAACATATACCTCTATATGCACTCCCTAATTTTCGGACAATCCTTAAGGCTGTTCTCAAATCGAAAAGGAAAACTTTCTGACATAAGTTTTAATTTATTTTTGTTCGAAAATGCATGAAACTATCTGGTGTTGTTGTTCAGAAACTATGTAATTGAGCTGGTTTTTTTTTTCATTTTTTTGCAAACGCAATAGATCTTTCGGAAAATAGCGTCAAAATGGGCGTTTTGAACCGAATTTCTGCGCAAAGGAAGAAAGAGCATTCAAGAGCGGGCGAAAAACGTGTTTGTCACGTGATCAAAATGGTTGGTTGGTTGGTTGGTTGGTTGGTTGGTTATATTTATGACGGCCAATTATCTGCACGAGGGATATAGGCCCAGGGGGGAGTGCCCTTCGTGGGGGTCTTTCTAAGGGAACCTAACCCGTATTAACGCTTGGAAATCCAAGGTTCGAAGAAAACCACGAAAACTCCGAACGATTAGGCCGACGGGCGCGTGATCAAAATGGATTATAACTCAATAGGTAATTGATTGATCAAAAAATGGAAAAAACAGTTCAATTCCAAATCGCTTCCATGGCCAGGCTTTCCAATTTTTCCAAGCTTTCCGTTAAAAAATGAATTTGTAAATGTGTCAAAACGTTTTGCGCTCGTTGAGCAGAGCAGTTAAGAACAGCCTTAAGATGCATTTCATAAAAACCGAATTTCCAGTGATATAAATAATTTATTTTTTTTAAATAAAGTTTTTGTGAAAATAGTCATTTTTACTGTATTTTTACCATATGTCATGACATTTTATTTATTTTTATCTAAAACTAATTAACTTTTTAAAATCCGATCCCCACCCCCATTATGGAGCACACTTATAAGAAAAACAGCCAAAAATATGTTTTTAAAAGTTCAAAATTGTAGATGATGCATAGATTTTCTATTTTTTTTTTTTTAATTTTTCAAAAAAAAAAAGGTTTTATCATTTTCTGTCATGAAATCATTTAATAATGTTTTGAAAAAATATTATAAAGTACTCAAAAAAAAAAAAAAGTCAAAAGCTACCAAACCACCTTATAAGGAGGTTTTATTCTCGAAGAAATAAATATATTTTTATAAAATAAGCAGATTTTTGCAATTTCTAAAATTATATCTTTTACATGTGATTTGAAAATTAAATTTCTCCCATTGCTTAACGTATTTTATTAATTTTGAAATACCCTTAAAAACTGTGTGCATTTGTCATCTATTTCAGTTTCGAAGAAAAATTTAACCCCTTGTCAGACATAAGTAAGTTTTCACTACAATAATTTTGTGTTCTGATTTCAAAATTTCAGGATAATGAATTAAAGAATACAAACCAGAACTGTTTACAACTACAGATCAGACTTAATACAAAGCACAATTGGCAAATCGTTTTGAAAATCGGAACATGAATGCTATTCAAATCCGAAAAAACATGCTGTTTTGCCATTTGTTAGTTCCACTAAAAGTTTATATTCAAATAATCAAAATATGTTACTGAATGAACGGGTAAGTTTAAATGAGAATAATTTAATCAGACATATTACTTTACATCGTATTCGCTTAAAATACAAAAAATGTTAAAAGATGAATTAAAAAAGTCTTGGAGATATTACTCGTTTTGTTTTCCTCCGAAAAAAACTTTATTGTATACAAGTTTACAGTAAGCAAAATTAAAACTTATCAACTTTTATCTTCTCGAGAAATTTCCCGAAATTTTAAAATTAAGTAAGAATTTTATTTTTTTAGCAACGTGACTATTTTTCACCATTAAGGAGCCTATGTCAAAAGATTTTTGAAATACTACTTTTACTCGGGAGATTCTCAAAAGGTGGGAGCATTAAAAGTTAACTATATGTAATTTTTAAAATTTTCAAATTTAAGGCCAAATTTTTTTAATAGTATAGTATTTTGTCTATAAATATAATATATAAATATTTTAATAGTATGTCTACAAATTTATACACAAACATTAAAAGACAGCAACTATTCTGGAAAATTAATGATTAAAGCATTTAATTAGCAGTTGTGTACGTTACAAGTTTTGGACATTTGCAGATTTTGGACGTTGCTCTTAGTATTTAAAAAATTCTTAAGACTAAGAATGTAGTAAATGTGTATGTATACATATATATATATGTATAATTAACTTTTTGTTATCCAGTAATAATAATAATACAATCAAATGCTTTGTTACGTACGTTACTTTCGGACATAACAAAATACAGAAAAATGCTTTATAGAAAAGTCCTTCTATCTTCAAAAAAGCAATAAATCAGCCTGCCCTCTCTTAACGAAATTATCAAAAAATCATTCGTTTCCTTTATGCATTCGTTGTTTACCATTAGAACCACCTGGAAAAAAGTTATAACTCTTTTTCATGGTGGTACATTGGAGCAGTTAACGTTATGAATGTCCGAAATTGGCCTCTTTAGCATAAAATAATAAAATTTTAAGATATTTATACAAAACTTTTACAATAAATTATGTCATTTTCTGTCTCTGAATAGAATTAAAAACTCAGTGTAAAAAATAAAATAAAAAAAAGTCAATGATAATTAAAGTTATGTTTGAAAGGCTTAAAGTTATGACTTGTGTCCAGTGCCCACCTTTTGAGAATCGCCCACTCATAATAATTTGTAATCGTTTCAACAGCATTGAAGTCTGCCATCAAAATTGCAGTTTTTGTTTCTAAATTTTAATTCATTAAACTTGTACCCTGATTTACTCTTTTTCTGTATACTCGAGCTGAACCGGACCTAGACTACAATCAATCCAAATCGTGTTGGACCTTCTTTTTTTCTTTTTTGCAAAATTAATAATGATATTGTAAATTTGTGTAATGGAATCTTTAGAAATATACGTTTTAGGTTCAATACAGTACAGAGAAATATTTCTAAAAATCTATTTTTATTTATTTTATTTTATAGAACTTTAAAATTTTGATTTTCTTTAACCATTTTTTCTTTCATTTTAAAAATGCACGTATGTTTTAGATTGTTTTTTAATGAGCCTTTATGCTTGTAATGATTTAAGTCATCATTTATAATATTATTCTGTAACAGATGGCTTGCGGACGTGTAATCTGACAAATGCTGTACTTTAAAATATTTGCATAATTACGCACGAAACATTCTTTTAAGAGAATTTTAATCTGAATAAGGTTATTTAATGTACTTAATAATGTTATTTAAGAAAAATTGGCATTTGTGTACAAATTGAGTTATGTAGTGATATGAAGAACAGAAAAATAAACGTGCCCGACCCAGGCCCAAAAATGCCGTCCCCTGCAGACATATACTTACAATCCACTTTGAATTTGAAAATTTGAAAGATAGCGAATCAGTAACAACTGTATTTATAAAGCGTTTTAAAATATGCTTAAAATGTATGCATGCGCATCCAAATCATATTGAAATTTATTTTTTAAACGGAATAATTACGGCTGTTTTAAACTAAAATAAAGAAAATTTTTGTAAAACAAAACACTGGCATAGAAAAAATAATAAACCATTACCAAAGAGAGGAAAAATATAGCGTAAATATAAAATTAAGATTTGAAAAAGCAATCTTTTTCTTTGTTTAAACATTTTTTTTTGCATTTAAAAATAAATAAATTAAAGGAAATGCAAAACTTTCTATAGATGTAAATCATCTTTCAAAAAGCTAAATGGCTATGTTAAAAATATAAAAACGAAAAGAAAAAATAAATAAAAAATAAAAGCAAGGTCTCAATTTTCGGAGAGATGCTAAATATTCATATGGTAGTCTGCTGAATTTAAAGTTTTGAACGAAGTTAAGTTTTTAATCTTTTTGCTTTACCACTATCCAGGATGTTAAATGACATTTACGAACGGGAGACTTATCGGAATGTGATCATTGTTATTTTTTTCTCCATCCACTTCCCTATGCTGCAAACATTAAATTTTTGCTGTGTTACCGTAGGTATATGTAATTATCACGATTTAAAACGTCATGAGTTTCAAAATGGCTTAGAATGCAAAAATTCGAGCGCTAAGCAGTCTTTTTTCTTGAAAAAACTAAAGGGAAAAAACCTTGAGCTAATTATAAAGGAAATGTTCTCGGAGATGGCTAAGCATCAAGCCCATGTGTAATGTAGCGCGAAATTTTTGGATGAGATTTTTCTTTTAAAGATTTGTTGAAGAATGAACTGTAGAGCAAGCCAAAACATTTTTTTACAGTTAAAATGAAAACTGCTAGAATGAGTTTGATCGTTAAGAATTTTTCCCACGAGAATGTCATGCAGTCTAAGAGAAGGAAAGAAACATTCTTCATAAAAAATGAAATACATTTGACACACATGACTGATTTACAAACACAAATAAACGTCATTTCGTTTGTATTGCTTAAAGTAAGGCGATAAATTAATAAATTACATTTAGTCTTCAAGCAGCCATCTACGTCCCTCATTTTTGGCTTGTGTTATCATAATTTCCTTCGTGTTTAAATGAACTTAAGAGGGAAGTTTCGTTATTTGTTTTCGTTAGCAATAATGAAACTCTGTATTTTATACATTCATTTTAATGTTTAACATTTTGAAATAAATTTTCAAAATAAATTCTAATCTATGTATATGTATATATTTTTTCTTCATTTCAATTTATTGTGTTTAATTTTTGTGCCATTTTTTATTGTCATTTTTACACACATTTCATTTTAATTATATATATATATTACTAGTTTAAAAAAAACTATGTAATTTAATATGTAGACAAATCCCCAAATAAATATGCAGTCATTTGCAAATCGTAAAATCACCAGCTTCTCGCATCCTGTATTTCTTCTAATAATTCTTTCCATAAAACTAATGATGACATAATACTAGGTTGAGCAAAAAGTTCTGGGAAATTTGTGAAAATTGCGTTGTTATGCGCTAATTAATAAAAAAAAAGCAACAAGGACTATTCTCCAAAGTAGAGGCCATCATAGTCCACGACTTTCTGCCATCGTTCTGCCAGATTCTGGATTTGCTGGAAGTACCTTGGAATCGAAAAACTCTTGACATGCATCTTGAACTTCATTAAAAGATTCAAATCGGCGGTCCTTGAAAAAGTGTTGCATTCATCGAAAGAGGCCATAATCGGATGGAGCCACGTCTGTACTGTAGGCGGGTAGTGGAAGAATTTTGTCGCCCTCCAACTGTGCAAACACAATGACGGCTTTTAGAATCGTTAGACCTTTTCTCCAGTAATGCCGGATCAACACACGCAAATCATACTTTTCAATAGGCATTTTGGAGCCGAAATTCCTTTACTCCAATAGATGTACCACTAGTACTCTTATATATGATACAAATTCTGGTAACTATAAGGTTAAAAATTTCCCAGAACTTTTTGCTCAACATAATAGTAAACAATCGTAAAATTAATAGTTATTATAAACTACTAAATATCACACATACAAACTTTAATTATCCTTATTTAGCACTTATTCCTAAATTTCATAAGACAGCAATTAAATTCAGAACTGTTACAATTGGCTGTAATACATATAATAATAAAGCTATTAATATTCTATTAAAAATTCTTAATCAAATGTATAAACTTACAACAGAAATAGATAATACACATTGTATAAAAAATAGTTATCAACTGGTTTGTATCCTAAAAGACCTTAAATGTGTAAAAAATATAAGGACACATGACTTCAAAGATCTTTTTAATAATATAAATTTTTTAGACCTAAGTAATATAATTAATACATTATTTAAAAAATATAAAAATCAATTAACTCTTCCTATAAATATGGATACAGAATATTTTCAAACTTTAACTAATTTCATTAAATATAATAACTACATTTTGCAAGGTAATATTATTTATATACAGAAAGTCGGAATGCCACAAGGCGAAAGTAGTCTATAGATCAAGTCTATTGTCAGATTTATATTTATATCACTATGAAAGTACTTATTGCAATAATAGTATTATTATGTATGTTACATTGATGACATCATTTTAATTGGTGCTGACCAATCTAATATTTATCAATTTCCAGTAGATTATCCTACTAATTTAGAATTAATGGAAAACCTTCTATCCAACAGTACTATTAACTTTTTAGATCTAAAAATTAAACTTAAAGAAAACAAAACAATAACTGATCTTCATGACAAACGTAAAGATTTTCAATTCAAACTTAATACTTTTACTCATTTTAAATCATGTCTGAATATTTCAGTTTACCGTAATATACTCCTTAATTATGTGTATAGAATTAAAAGTTTATATTCTTCTCATCTTATTAACAACAACATTAAACAATTAATATTTGAGCCATTAAAACTTGGTTTTCCTAAGAAATTCATATATTCTTTAACCTGCAATTAGCATAGCAGTGATCTTACTAATGGATAGTATGGTCGACAGTTGTCTCTTACAATTAACATATTGCGTAAAAAATGTATAAAAAAATGTTAAAAAATCATAAAACTATAATTAAAAATACAAAATAAAACAAATTTTTTTTAATAGGACATGCTGGGTTGCTAGATGTTATATTACGGAGGACGGCGGTGTTGTCTGAAAAATTTATTCGCAAAAGTTAATTTATTATTTAAAAAAAAAGAGAGAGAGAGGTTCATTGTAAAAATTACTTAATTACTTTATATATTTGTTTATGCTATATTTGATGATTCAGCACTCCTTAATAATGTCTCAAATAGTTTTAATTTATATACTCATTTATTTATTTCTATATTTATTTCCTTTTTATAAATAGTAAAATCTATTACAATATATGATATATATATATATATATATATATACATATATAATCATGTAGAAATGTAATGTTTGATTCTATCTACCCCCCCTCCCCCCCCCCAAATCAAATTTTGTAAACATTTTTTAATTAAAATTTAATGCGAGTATGAAAACGTTTTAGATGTTAATTGTTTATAATCAGTATTCTAATTAGTTGATCTAGATTTAAACAAAAAACAAATTTAATTCATTTAAAATTTATTTAAATGATTATGTAATGTTGAGGCATATATTTTACTTATTATTCAGCTATAATGTTATACATTAATTTATACATTTTTTAAATTTAACAATCTAATTTTATTATATATATATATAGTGTTCAAAATTATAATTTATATTAACTTAATTCACAAACTGTTATTATTCTTATATATATATATATATATATATATATATATATATATATATATAATTAAGGGTGTAATAATTGATGTAATTTATGGAACTTAAGGTAATTTGGAATTGATGAGTCTGCCATGGTTCCACTAATATTCACATTATTCAAGCTTTAATGCATTTTCAATTCCATGCTTCTCTGTTATGCTGATAAGTTTTTTAAATTTATAGTGAATAAACCTTTAAGTTTATACCTTTATTTGCATAACACTTCACTTATATTTTCTATTCTTAACTGATAATGATCATTTTTAGTACTTAACTTAAAATATCATCAATAGATGGCAGCACTAAAATTAGTTTACATACCTTCACATCTATTTAGAGAATATCTACAGATACGAATTTCTGGCTACGAATTTCGTCAACTACTTTATGTTCAATTTAATACCTGTATATTTTTATCATATTTTTTAATAAATGATCTCTAAATTCTTTAAATTAGCATATAAAATATTTTATTATGTTTTGTTTCATTACAATAACATATTTAATAATTATTCTATTAATATTATTGTTATTAATTTTTCCTTCTATCATTTGCTAATTTTAAACTGTCAATTTTCGCTGTTAACTGTAACTGCTTCTTATACAACGTGAAAGGGGATTTTCAATGTAAGTTTTGACTGTTGTTTATGTGCAAGTTTTGCTCTGTTTCGTGATACATTCTTATCATTTCTATGTATTAAAACAGTAAGTTTTTCACTTACATGTTCCTTTTTTAATATTTGTTATGTCTGGCTTGTTTATGTCTAAATCTGTTTGATATGGATGACTGGACAATTAGAGAAATAGGCTTTAAAGCATTGCTTCCCACTCCTCTTTCAGAAATCAACTGTACTTTACTTATGATGTCGAAATATTGCCTCTAAAGACGGGTTTCACATCATAAATTTAATTTTTATTCGTATCTTGATCTCTTTTTTTGCATAGCTTTTGTAATTTTTCTTTTTGAATTTCTACATTTTCCACTCTGATATACTGAATTTTGAATAATGGGTTTAATGGTACTATCAATAATTCCGTTTTTTTTCTGGTCATTTTTTCTTTGTTAAAAAATTTTAATTACAAAAACTTTGAGTATATACGTCAAATATTTCTATTTTCCAAATTTTGATATCCTATATTTCGTACAATGGATTTATTGGTGCTGTCAATGATTCATTTGATCTGGTCTTTTTTTTTTTTTTTTTTTTTTTTTTGTTAAAATGTTTTAGTTACAAATAGCTTGACAAAATATTTCAAATATTTATGATTTCCTACATATTTATCTTTATTTCTTTATTCTTTTTATGCATTCACCTTCCTGTTAACATTGACCTTTCGCCTTTTTTAATTGTTCTAATTTTTTAATACTTCATTTATAAGTGAATGGATCTAATTTTTAAAAAATTCATCATTGATAAGTTAATTTAATAATTGTTAATCCAAATTTAATATGTTTGTATCATGTCTTGATACTCAATTTATAAATTTTATTTGATATTGACGATGAATTGTAATATTCTATAATAGTTATATATGTATATATAAATATATATATATATGAGGACGTAAGTTTGAAAACGCGCCTTATCCAGAAAATCGTGAAAAGCCACTAATAATCCAGAGGAAATGCACATTTTACCTTGCAAAAGGTCGGGTAGAAGATTTTATTTTTTTAATTTGTTTATACTGAGGCAAGCATGGAAAAACCAAGTTTTCTAACAAAATTTCTTAAGGCTATTTTTTCTGTGGCCAAAAAACAACAAAATTTTGGGACTTTTTTTTAAATATCTCGAGACCCGTTGCTGTAGCCTTTTATTTGTCAGTTACAATATTATAGAAGACAAAATTCTCTTCAACTTTCATATTTACAACTTTTTTATACACTCAATAGCAAGTGCAGTACGCCATTTCAAAAATAAGACACTTTTTTCAATTTTCTTAAAAACCGTGAAAATTGTAGTTTTGCCCCGATTATTCAAATGTTCCCCGTGGGTTTAATCGTGTATGTCGACTTCTAAAAATTGGTAGCAGTAAATTATCTATTGTTTGCACACCCACGTTTTTATTTTCATCTCAACAGACATTTTATATTCAATAAATTTATATAATTTTAAAAGTAGGGCAGATTGTAGATGAATAAGACAATTTCCATATTTAGACAGTAACTTTAAATGTGTACATTGTTAATTTCAAAGCATTGTTTAAAAAAATACTTCAATATTTAGTAACTTATTGGCACGATAGTTTCAATTAAGAAAGAATTCTTGTTTAATTTTAATAATTTTATAATTTTAATAAAGCATACATTTTTTTTTCAGGGATCAATGAGATAGGTATGAAAATTTGCGAAAGCATATTTTATTCCACATTACAATGGTATATTTTATTTATCAAATATTGTTAACACATGTTTTAATGTTTTGCTGTTTTAAAGATAGCAAACATTGGATTGTAATTCCATATAAAAGGGGGGGGGCTAAAAAAATAAATATATTTTGTGTAGGAAATACTTTTACCTTATAAAATAGCTACAATAAAAATGACAAAATAGTATTTCGCTAACTAATGTTATGTATTTATCTGTTATAAAATTAAAAAATTCTGTCAATAAAATATTTGAGATCACTAGTTTCATAAAAATATTTAAAAGATTAGTTTTAATAAATATTGTCAATTTTTCCCCACTCATTATCAATAAATGTAACAAGAGATTATAATATCATTTTAGCATGCACAAATATATGAAACTTTAAGATTATCTATTAATTGCTTCAAAGCTCAAACAGAAAAAACTTACTTCGTTGAAAAATTGGAATATTCTAATCTATATATCTCTTTGTGGAATATACTAATCTTCTGTAATATGTATTGTTTTGAAACTTTTCTGTTTAATGATCACAGTGATACCATTTATCAAATGAACTTCCAATTTATTTATGATTGTCGACCATATAAACATTCCTGTTTTCACATTGATCCTCTGTGTCATTCAACTCCACTTTCCCTACACAATAAAAAAAGGTACGTAACATGACTGTCTAAGCTAATTGAAAAAATGTATTTTAATAATAATAATTTCTACAGGCTATTTAACGATATTTTTTCTCTTTGATGGCACAGTTGTACGATTATTAGCATCCCGTTTCAAAGGAATATCCTTACCCTGAATAAAAGAGATATCTGGATTATGTTCATCTAGAGGTAGTATAAAACCGAAAAAGTACAAAAGCACAACATTAGATATTGATCTCAGGTATCCCATGAAAAAAATTTATTTAAAAGTAATAAAATGCTACCGAGGTAGTTGTCAAGAACGCTTCCATAGGTTTAATATTCTTGCGAATGTCTTCGTGTGACTAATTTAGTCTCATAATTCATATAACTGTGACTTTAAACTCCTCAATACTACTACCGTAAAATCTTTGAAAAGGAAATCTGTATACAGTGTGTCCACGTATAACCTGACCGACCTTTATTTTCGCAACCGGTGATCCTAGATGCATACTTTCAATTACAAAAATGGTTTAAATAAGGTAAAGAATTATTTTAAAGCGATTTGGGTCAAGAAAAAAATTTACTAAAAAATTACGAAATTTAAATTTGTATACGATCCTCCCGTCCTATAAGTGATATTTAGTAAAACTTTACTGCGACACTAACAAGTAAGACAAAAAAAGTCCCATTCATCTAACATTAAAATTGATCAAAGTTATGAAACTTTGAAATGCACGACTTAAACCACTTTTATGCATCTCAAAACAGATGATTTCTGCCATGCTTTCAAGGATCGTATTTAAAGTACTTAAACTTATTTCAAGGTATCTGCGCTTTGAAAGAAATCGTACAAATATTACGATTAAGTTTTATTAGTTAAGTTTCAGATTAGTTAAAATAATTGTATTTTAACATATGTTTTATTTTGTAAGGATTTAAGGCTATGCATAGCTCTAAAGAAATCATGATTTCTTTTAACTGAAATTGTGTTATTTTCATAAGGTTTTATTTAACTTGCAATGATCGTCTTTCCAGTTTAAAATTTGTACTAGAACTTTAACTTACTTTCAAATGTCCGATCGAAGTTAAGTTTTACATACTGACTTAATCCGATGACAATGCAATATTATTATGATTTTCGACTCTTACCATCTTATACATACTTATATTAGAGGATAACACAAAAAAATTCGGATAGATTACCGTCAAGAAGTTTAAGAAAGAGTTTTAGATTAGATAACATAAGCCTGCGATGGTTGTGTTTTTAAAATTTTATAATTACATTTTATGTATTTTTTAACGCTGAATAAAAAAATTACCTTCACTTTTAACCATCATGTCAGGACCTTTCGCAAATCGTAAATTTCAAGGTTTAAAAATAGCAAAAAATCTGATACTATAAAATAGATGTAAGACATTTTTATTCGGTTTAATTTTGTTTAATTCAATAATTTATTAGATTTTTTGGCTTATACTGGGTTTCTTACTGCTAAACAACTCGGGGGTCCGATGAGGTTGGGAGGGGAGGGGGGGGGATCAATTTTAACTTTTAGCTTTTTAACTTTGAAATTTGCGCTTTGAGAAAATTCCTGACGTGATGGTTTAAAATGAAGGTCATTTTCGGATTCAGTGCTAAAAATTACATAAGAATCAATTTTCAAAAGCTAAAAAACATACCACAACCCAAAATTTGAACGACAGTGTAATCTAACAGCATTTTAAAATATGTATCATTTTGTAAAGAATTGAGGAATTTTGAGGAATTTTGAGGAATTTGAAGAATTGAATTTTTCATCCTTTTATTTAACAAAAATTTTGTTATTTTTATCCTCTTATGATGTTCAGTACAAATTGTGCATTTTGCAGTAATATGTCAGAATGATTAAAGATTTCAAATTTATATTGCAATGCTAATTTTACTCTCAACCATTTCTTTAATATATCTGACGAAATTATATTTCTACTAAATTTGTGAATGACCCCTAATATGCAGCAAAAAGTATACTCCAACTTTAAACAGCTATTACTCGGTCAATTTTAATCGTAGAATAACGGGACTTTTTTTGCCTCACTTGTCAGTGTAACAGGGAAATTTTACTAAATATAACTTATAGGACCGGGGGACCGTATAAAAATTTAGATTCTGTAATTCTTCACTAAATTGTTTTTTAGCTTCAAACTTTTTTGATCTTAACCCTGCACCTAATTTTGACCATTTTTGTAATTTGAAGTATGCATCTAGGACCATTGGTTTCGAAAATAAAGGTCGGTCAGGTTATACGTGGACACACTGTATAAGGAATCCGGTCTTGAAAGAAAAAAATTATATATTTTCAAGAGAAAGAATATGAATAGTTATAACTGCTAAGATGGAAACCAGTTTAAAGCGGAATAAATTTCGGTTCCTTTCGGTTCGGTTTTCAAGGTTTTAATGAATCAATATTTTACAAAGCTGATTACGGTTCAGCATTACGTATTTAATGATTACACACTTAAAATTTTCAAAATCCGGCTTTTAGAGATTTATTAAAATTCTCGAGGTAAATTTTCTTGGGGGGGGGGGGGGCGCCAAAATACATGTTTGCCACGGGTGCTAAAAAGGCTAGTTTCGGCCCTGAAACACATAATTTACTGCTATCAATATATAGAATCTGACATACACGATTAAATCCGTTGGAAACATTTGAATAATCGGGACAGAACTACGTTTTCCAAGGTTTTTAAGAAAATTGAAAAAATTGTCCTATTTTTGAAATGGTGTACTGCGTTGCTATTGATTGTATAAAAAATTTGTAAATATGAGAGTTGTAGAAAATTTTCTCTTCTTTATTATTGTAACTGACAAATAATATGCTACGGCAACGGGTCTCGAGATATTTTTAAAAAATATAAAAAATATAAATATTTAAAAAATTTTTAAAAAATATAAATATTTAAAAAAAATTTTAAAAATATAAAAAAATAAAAAATATAATAAAATTTTGTTGTTCTTTGGCCACAGAAAATTTAGCCTTAAGAAATTTTGTTAGAAAACTTGGTTTTCCCATGCTTGTCTCAGTATAAACAAATTAAAAAAATAAAATTTTCTATCCGACCTTTTGCAAGGTAACCCCCCTTTTTTTTGGTACATTTCCCCTGGCCTATATCTGCGTCCATTGGTTTTCATTGTAAACGAAGATGTTACAGTGATAGAAATATAGGATAAAAGTAGTTTTTCTCCTTTAGATTGTAGTATTTCTACGGTGCAGGTTTACCAATAGAATAGGTTAATAAAGAAAACACCATTTTCTTTTCGATAAGGCGAATTTTGAAACTCACGTCCTCATATAAATTAATCATTAGTTTATTGATATGTTATAATCCACTTAATTGTGTAAGGAGCTTAATATTTTCATTTTAAAGCTTAATTCCGACTATATTCCACGAAATAATATACCTCCACTGTAAATTATTCTTATGAAGCTCCTCTGTTGAATCCATAAGATATTTATTGTTTCCCATATTTGCATTTCCAATATCCTGCGTTTACTTTTTATATCTTTTCCTTTGATTTTTACAACTACCCCCCCCCCCATGGTCCGTACGTTAGGGGGGGGGTTACAGAACACAACAAGACAAGCACAAATCACCACACAATCCATGGTCGGAACGCAAGCCGTAAAGCGCTAGGTGGCGCCTCCCAGGGACCGCGATAAAGAGACTGTTCACCGCAGCTGTGTTCATTCATTCTGTGGATCATCGCTGACATGGATGCGTACTCAAATTAGGGGAAGGCCGAGATGCATTATATGTACGGAGAAGCAGACGGCAATCCAAGTGAAGCCCAAAGCTTGTATCTATCAACTGGCCGGCCCGCTCACCCGATTTGTCAAGTCTGGACTTTTCTTCTGGGGTCACATGAAAAGCCTCATCTACGATGATGGTCCCATAGATTCCGTTGAAGACCTTGTTGCCCGATATCCGTAGCTGCTGACACCTTGCGAGAAATACCTGGTGTTTTCGTCAATGTACGGGGGTCAGTCTATCGATGGTGTGAAGTCTGCGTTACTGTTGGCGGCCGCAATTTTGAGCAGTTGCTGCGATGGGGGACGTACGTGTTGTTTACTTTCATTTTTTTGAATAAAATGTTTTCTTCATGTTATCGGTTTCCTTTCATTCCATAGCTGTCTATCTTCATTCTCCTCATATTGTGCCACAGTATGTTTCATGCTCTAGCTTTTTACGACTTGCGTTCCGACCATGGATTGTGTGGAGATTTGTGCTTGTCTAGTTGTGTTTTATCACCCCCAAACGTATGTACCATGAGTTTAGGGACACCCTCTATATACTAATGCATTATGGTACAAATTCCATCTTTCATTTAAAAAAAAAAATAATGGTAAAACAATAATATTGCAGTTTATTCAATATTTAGATTTCTTTATGTATGAAATTGCAATAGATTTTAATACCAATTGAATTCTTTAATAAATGGAAATTTACAGTCATAAATAACTTAACAAATGAATCATTAAACATATACAAGAAAATAAATATGTAGATAACAAAAACACAAGCAACTACATCAAGAATTTACAAAATGAATTTATTATGACTTATGTAGATGAATCACGCCAAACAATTATGCCATTATTTGTAAAGAATACTTTAAACAATTATTCTGTAATGATATTAATACATTTTATTACATTACATTAATATTACATATACATTAATATTATTTTTAATACATTATTAAAAATTGAAATTAAAATTAGAAAATTATTAAATGATCATAAATTATTAAAACCTAAATGTAAAACTTTAATCATCCTTATTTTCTTATCATATCGAAATTTCGAAAAAATCCGATAAAATTTATTGTTATAACTACGGGTAACATATAATAATGCTGCAAGTGTTTTACAGATGAATATTCTCACTCAAATATGCATATAACGATTAAAATGATAAATCAATATTGCTTAAAAAACAATTTTCAGCTGATAAATACGTTACGAAACATACATTTTGCAAAAAACATAAAAAAGATTTGAATTTAATGATGAACATAACAATATAGATATCAAAGATTTATTTAAAATTATGTGTTACTTTTTAAAGAATACAAATCACAATTAAATTTTAAAGAATACATTTCTGTTATTTACTTTAAAACATTAATTTTACCTAACATCGTAATTGTATTATTTATAATAATACCATTTATAAACAATATGAAGGAATGGCTCTAGGAGGTAGAGTTTCAAAAATACCCTCTGAACTTATTTTATAATACTATGAAAGGAATTCATTAGGTAATAAAAATTATTATATTTGCTATTGTTATATAGATGATATAATTATTTTTTATTTCAATTACTTTAATATTGCGTCGTTATCTACTAAATATCCCAGACTGATTATATTAAATCAAACTTTAAAAATAAAGCTTAATAATAATAATTAATTAATATTTGACATTTATGATAAAATAAGTGATGTTCCTTTAATAGTAAATACAGGGTGAAAAGGAAAGTCCCTTTAACCTAAAAATACATGCGAACGAAGAGAGCTACAGCTATGCAAGTGAGGTAACGGTATAGTAAAGCAACTACGCCCGATTTAATGCAAACGAGAGCAGCGCCCCTAGTGGCGAAATTTGGAAGATAGCCATTGCAAATTGAAAACGAAAAGAGATAGAGCGAAATGTCCACTTAGAAAGTTTTAGAGCATCAGGTAATTAGTACGAAACGACATTTGGTTTACATGGATAAGATAAATTTTTGCCTGTAGACCCAAAAATGTCCGAAATCGATGCACTCCATTTTGTATAAACGTTTAAATGGTAAACCCAGAAGTATGATGAAATACGCACATTTCATAGTATAAATACGTACTTATCTCAATACATTTTGATAACATCAAACAAAAAACAAAATAGACAAAATGACAAAATAAAAAAACTGTTTGACAGTGATAAAAAGTTAATATTCAGTATGTTCGAAAAGTTCGCCATTAATTACGATACACGTTTGTATTCGTGAGAATAATTCTGAATGCACATTTCTCAGCATGGAACATCTATTGCAAGCCTCTTCAATACAACTACACAGATTTAACTCTTTCAAGGACAGTGGCTAGACGGTCTAGCCTCTTTATTTTAATTCCAAAATTGACAAATGGGACCAAGAATATTTTAATAAAATTTTGATTTTGTAATGAAAGTGCAAAGTAGCGATTTTTATTTTCTAAGAAATTTGTTTGAATATTCTGGTGTCAGTCAATTATTTCATCAGTTTACGAATAGAATTCTTGTGCCCCTGAAAGGGTTAATCTAAAATTTTATATGAATTGGAAACTAAATTTTTACATGCATTACAGCACAGTACAGCGTCACAATCTTCAATTGCGCACTTTCCGGAATGTGAATATGCAAAGTAGAATCGTCGCTAATCGATTTCGGACATTTTTGGGTATACAGGCGACTATTTATCTTATCCGTGTGAACCAAATGTCGTTTCGTACTAACTAATTGATGCTCTAAAACTTTCTAACTGGAAATTTTGCTCTAGCTCTTTTCGTTTTCGATTTGCAATGGCTATCTTCCAAATTTCGCCACCAGGGGCCCTGCTGTCGTTTGCATTAGGTTGAGCGTAGTCGCTTTACCATACCGTTACCTCACTTGCATAGCTGTAGCTCTCTCCGTTCACAAGTATTTTCAGGTTATAGAACTTTATTTTGCACCCTGTATACAGAGTCCGTCATAAGTTCATGCAAACTTAAAAAATTCATAATAAAAGTAGTAATGCTAAGAAAAAATTTTGGTTTTCTCGAATATGATCAGAAGGGACATTAGATTTTTTTACATGCATAAAAAAAAAAGATTCTAAAAGAAACCGAAAGAGGCGGAGGGCGCTCACAAGTCATACTGAGACGTTTTATGCAAGTCAGGAGAGCACAAACAGACAGTGAAACAAATCGCAATAACATGACACTTTTCATTTATTTTAAAGTAAAAGATGTTCTGCATTACCACCATCAGCATGTATTATGAAAGTGAGGCGCGTCAATATACCTACAGCTGAGTATAGCATGTCGTCGTCGATGCCAATCACGGTCTTTCGAATGGTATCTTTCTGTTCCACCAAAGTGGTTGGGGAGCCCCGGTACATACGAGACTAGTATCCACACAACCAAAAATCTATCCGGATGAAGTCTGGAGATCACTCAAACTTACAATCTCTACTTATCACTCGGCCTTCAGTGAAAGTGTCCTACAGGCACGTCTTGCATTCACGTACAAAATGGAGTGGGTCACCATCCTGCATGAAAGTGACGACAGGCACCGCATATCTTTCCTGCAATGCGGTCACGCAAAAGCGCCTCACTTATCTATTACCTGTTGGTGGTGGTCATGTTGAACATATTTTACTTTAAAATGAATGCGCAGTGTCATGTTAGGCAGATCGCACACTGATGAAAGGGGAGAAATGAAGTGAGACATAGGAGAAAACAAGTTGGAAATTGCTCGTCAAACGTGGCAAATGAGGTGCGTTCGTACTATAACTAGTTTTATAATTATTTTTTGCACCCCATATTGTACTGAATGTATATTTTTTTGCGCTTCATAAGTGCATAGTCTGTAACATCATTAAAATGCGCTTACAATATTTTTTTCCCCATTCCCCGTAATGTAACGGAAAACTTTTGACTGTCCCTGTAATTAAACTATACATTCGATTTTCATAAAATTTGAAATGGCTCGACAAAATTTTGCAGCAATTATATATTTAAAATTTCAGACCATTCGGAAGGCTGTAAAATCATTAAAATGCATTTGCAATAATTTTTTTCCCATTGGCCATAATGTAACGGAAAACTTTTGGGTGTCCCTGTAATTAAACTATACATCCGATTTTCATAAAATTGGAAATGGCTCAACACAATTTTGCAGCAATTATATATTAAAAATTTCAGACCATTCGAAAGTCTGTAACATCATTAAAATTCACTTGCAATAATTTTTCCCATTGGCCGTAATGTAAAGATAAACTTTTGACTGTCCCTGTAATTAAACTATACATCCGATTTTCATAAAATTGGAAATGGCTCGACAAAATTTTGCAGCAATTATATATTAAAAATTTCAGACTATTTGGAAGTCTGTAACATCATTAAAATTCACTTGCAATAATTTTTCCCATTGGCCGTAATGTAAAGATAAACTTTTGACTGTCCCTGTAATTAAACTTTACATCCGATTTTCATAAAATTGGAAATGGCTCGACAAAATTTTGCAGCAATTATATATTAAAAATTTCAGATCATTCGGTCGGGTAGTTTTTGCTCTGTTATATGCGGACGGACGGACGGACAGACGGACGGACAGACAGACGGACTGAACGACGACTATAGGTGCTACGTATTTATATAATTACGAACGCACCTAAAAACGGTCGAAACAAAGAAGGAAGCTGTTTCAAACCATTTTTCCCCCGAAATCGAGCGACATGTTGCATGTGTCGGCTTAAGTGTGCAGCCTGCCTTATAGTGATTTGTTTCATTGCCTGTTTGTGTTTGCCTGATTTGAACAAAACGTCTCAGTATGACGAGTGAGCGCCCACTTTTGGTTACTTTTGGAATACTTTATTTTTAATGCATGAAAAAAAATTCTACTGTCCCTCTGGTCATATTCGTTCAAACCGAAATTTTTTCCGAGCATTAGTTCTTTTATTATGAATTATTTAAGTTTGTACGAACTTATATGACGCACCCTGTATATAGGCATTATAATACAAGCTTACATAAATCGGATTCTGAAAATATTTTACTTAATTATCTACGCAAAATAAAATGCTTATGCTCAGATAAGAATAAAAATAAAAACATTAAACTTATCAGTAATTGAGCTAATCAATGTGGTTATCTAAAATACATTGTAAATTCAAATATTGATTCATTTAAATAACTTAATATTTATATACAAGAATGTAAAGTTTAGAGGAGGCTGGGTCCGTGGTTTGTATGACTTATATATATATTTATGTATATATTTTTAAAAAATCATGATATGTTATATTAATTTGGTCAATTAATTATTAAAAAACTGTGGTGGTATTGTTTTGGTTGTTTTGTTATATCATGATTCATTATTCAAATTTTCTATTTTTATCAAGCAGGGCTCCCACTCGGTCCGTTTTTTGAACACCACTTTTATTTAAAGAAAAATCTTCTTTATAAATTTCGTAGAAACATACCTGGAAGAGCGTTTTTCTTGCAATTGTTGCCGAAGCCTACCACAAATTTTTTTCTAAAAAATTACTCGTTTTCAAAAAACGGACCAGTGGGAGCCCTGTATTAAGTTTATTTTTTTATGAATTATCATTTTTAGTAAAATGAGATTTATATATACATATAAACATTAAAACTAAACTAATATTAGGTTTTCTTTTATTAAAATCATTTGTGTAAAATTAATAATTGATGGTAGTTAATAATTATGTTACTTAATTTTTATATAAAGAAACTGGACAATTATATGGAATAAATGAATATAAGTTAATGATGTAAGAAATTTATTATTATTTGTAAATAAATCATACATGGCAATTACTACAAATATTAATTAAATATTAAATTTGTTGATTAATTTGGCATAACATTGAATTTAAAAATAAAAATAAAAATTTATTTTTAATGCATAAACATTATAATTTAAGTAACTCAGAACTATAAAAATAAATATAGGAATATATATATAATAGGGATATAAATATAATTGATAGCAACACTATATTGTTTATACATATATTACAATAACTTTTTTTGCAACTGTATAACAGTCTTATACGTTAACATGTAATTTCTCTATAGGTTAATAGTCTTAAAAATTAAATATAAATTATTTTATTTAGTTTTCTTGATGTATATTCTTTTACGCTAATTAGTCATAATTTATTTATAATTAATTTTAAATTCATAAACAACTTAAGTTTCGTATTATACCTTAACTGTAACCGTAGTAATTAAACATCGTACTATTATTGTTTTTTTTTTCATATGTTCTTATAAGATTTCTTAGTCAATGTTTTTTTTCTCTTTTGTATCTTCTTTTTTTTTTTTTTTTACTTACGTCCAAAGCATTATATCGGCAATAATTGACTAAGTCGGCTACTTTGCAATCTCTTACATGAAATAAAGCATATTTTGCGACATGTGAATGTTCTTGTTGACTGATTATTAAACATCCATGTGTCCTTTTATTTTTCATTTCCTATCATCATATGATTTCTATTTTCCATTTGTGCGCCAATTTATTATTTAAAGTTTATTTTCCTAGATTTGCTGGAGTTTAAATCATTTTTATTTCATTTATTGTTTCGTAACATTTACCTTTAAAATATGTTTATCATCCTTAATATCTTGAGATTTCCTTGTGCGCCTTATTTCTTAATGTATAAGTTCTGTTTCCCCTCTCTCATTCTGTTTGTCTCTGCCTGTATGTACATGTATAAGTTACGATAACAATCAACGTAAATTTTTATTATATATCGTCTTTAAATAATCGATTCGGTCATTTTTATTATAAGAACTTGTAAGTTATATTTTGATTTCAAAGGATATTTTATATATAGCGAGAGGGAGACATACATACACACACACAAAAGAAAAAAAAAGAGAGAGAGAGAGAGCGAGAGAACCGCAGACATTGTAATGTTTATCTGCGATTAGATAAGGAAAAATATTCCATAAAAAATTGGGATTAAACAGCTCGCACTCTTTATACATAATATACATATATGATACTTTCTAATATATATATATATATATATGTGTGTGTGTGTGTGTGTGTGTGTGTGTGTGTATGTGTGACAAGTTTGCATAACAAACATGACATAATTTCTAATTTAAAGATATATCAAAAAAGCTTTTCCCAAATAATATAACTAGTAAAACAGAAGATAGTCGACACAGTATACATTAATCATTTAATAACATTTAGACAGCAAAAATATAAATTCTCATTAAAGATCATTTCAAATATTTAGGCATATCCAGAAAACTTCTTTTATTAAAATAACAATACTAAATTAAATCAAAATTTATTATTTCCTTATTAGATTCTATAAAAGTATTCAAATAGTAAATCATATAAAAATGAATAAATGTGTACATTATCATACTTTAATATAAATTCATAAAAATGTATAAGTATAGAGTGGCCCAAGAGTTTAGGCCCAATGAAAAAACATCATTGAACACTGTTATATGATGATGATATTTATTAATAGTAGTTCCTCGTTTGGGAAAGTTCAAATAATTATACTACTAGTGAATCAATAAGTTTTTTGAACGTGGTATTGTTGTCAGAAAATATCATGCTTTTTGGATGGCCACTTTTAGTTCTTTATCAGAGTCATATCGTTTTCCATGCTTGTATTTCACAAATGAAGATACCCCAAATGTCATCAACTGAATTTGTCTCTGAGCTTAAACCTGGTCAATCGAAAACGTTAATATTATGTGCGAAAGGCAATATTTTATTATGAGTTGTGAATTGGAGAATTGTCTTGCTGAAAACTCCTCTGGAGACACTATAAGATATCAACAAAGGAAGTGGATGTGTTTCTAGTGTCTCTTGATGCATTGTTTACTATGGAGAATGAATGAATTTTGTTTACTATGGAGAAGGGCCAGAGAGGTTTGTCCATTAAATCCAATTGGTCCCCATACAATCCGACTCTTACCTCCTTGTCGTCTTCTGAAGAAAAGTATGCGACTATTTCTTGGACATAACAGTAGCGCTTCCTGACATCCATATTCCATTTCTTCCTATTGCTAAGTAATACAATGATCCACTTGTCCCCGTACGACCTGTACATTTGAGCACAACCCATTCTGGCCTGTTTATGGCATTATTTTAACCGCGGTTTGCAAGACATTTCTTTTTTTAAACGAAGTTCTTGCATTCTCTTATGCGTTTGTGTATTGTGTCTTTTGGCACCGAAATTATTTTTCATTTGTCTTATGGACATATTTTGCTTACATCATACCTCCAATTTCCAGTCAGTCTGAACACGTGTTACACATGACCGCCCCATCGTGGATTTCGGTCGAAATTGTTAATCTATCACGTACTTTATATATTCCTCGCTTTGAACATTTCAAAACTCTAAAAATTTCAATAAAGGCTTACCTTTAGATTTCAACATGAATGTTTTTTATTTTCTCTTTTGTAAAATTCCATAACCTTCAGCGTCTTAAGTAACCGACAGAAATTAAATATTCGTTGCTATACCACTCGGGGAAAACAACTGATGGGTTGGAATGGTTGGATGGTTGTAATCAGTCCACATGTTAACATATGTATATAATGCGGCTAAACATTTTAGGCAGTGGTTTTGTAAGAATTTAAAAAAGACGTCATTTTTAATAAAATATTTTTGATGTAGTCATTTTTAGTAAAATATTTTTGATGTAACCATTGTATTATCTGTATTATGTTTCATTTCACTCTTGAGTATTTATAAGGAAATTTTTCGGTAAATTTCTCCTTCTTTTTTTATTATTATATTTTAGTGTGCGCCTATACTTTTGAGACGGACTTTATACAGATGGGTGACAAAATAATACGAACACCTATGAAATAAGAGAAAAACTTTATTAATAGGGGGTTGGAGCAACCTTTGACTTCATTACAGATTGTATGCGACATGAAATGGATTCATAGAGGTCATGAACAACATTTAAAGGAATATGAAGCCGTTCTTCCTGGAGAGCAGCCTCTAATTCCAAAAGTGTAGATGGTATTGGAAATCGAGCACGGAGTTTTGATTTCAAATATCCCTACAAATGTTCAATAATGCTCAAGTCAGGAGATTGAGGGGGCCAAGAAAGATGTCCCACTTCCTCTTTTTGCTCTTCAAACCATTTTTCAATGATTTTAGCAGTGTGGATAGGAGCATTGTTGTCTTGATAAAGTGGGCATTCTCCTGGAAATAAAGTTTGGACAAAAGGATGCACCTGATCACCCAGAATATCGACATAGTGAGCAGTTGTAATCTTCCCATGCACAGTAACAAGCAACCCAAAGCCACGCCAAGATATCGCACCCCATACCATAAGGGAACCACCTCCATGCTTCACAGCCGGCAAAAGGCAGTCCGGAGAAAATGCTTCTGCGGGCTTTCTCCACATGTAAACGCGTCCAGTCGTCTAAAATATGGTGAAGATTGATTCATCAGACCAAATGACTTGTTGCCACTGTTGAGGAGTCAAGTTTTTGTGTGTTTTACACCATTGGCGTCGCTGGAAACAATGACGTGATGTCACCAATGACTTACGAATTGCAACTCTTCAATAAATGTTCGAAGCATGAAGTTCCCTTTGGACAGTTCTTTCTGAAATGAGATTCTGGAGATGACTTTTTGTCTCTGATGTTATCTGAGATAAAGATTGCCTGCGCTTTGGACCGCTATGTGGGCCAACTCTCTTTTATTCCTCTCAGAAAGCCTTCTTTCCTGCCCACTGTTGTACTTCGCAGACGACGTTTTACGGCATAACGACTGACACAGTACTCCTTGCATGCCTCAAATACTTGGCTGTTTCTGTTACGGAGCAACCAGCGCACCGCATTCCAACAATCATTCCTTTTTCGAACTCTGACAGGTAAGTCATTATTGAGATTTTCAGAGCGTATGGTAAGCGCAATGCAACACCTATGACTGATGTTGAGCGACTAATACCTTACCTTTCATAACCACTAGGTGACAGAATTGTGCAAAGTGACATGCGCGTTCTACTTCTTTGAAATGGAGCATGCCTTTTTTCACGGATGTTCGTATTATTTTGTCACTCATCTGTATATATATATATATATATATATATATATATATAATATGTATGTCTGTGTCTGTTTGTATGTTTATTTGTGCGCGTGTGTGAGTTGTAAATAGTTATTAGAAAAAAAATAATATTCCTTAATTGTAAAGACTGTACAATAATTAAACATTTTATTTATTTATTTTTTTGTGTGTGTGTGATTTTTATTTTCAACAATAATTTACGTTTAAAAGTTTTCAAGTGTAGTTCTTGGAATTATTATTATTATTATTTATGTAAGTTGTGTATGATAAACATGCTTTAAGAAGCTTAATGGAATAATAAAAAACCTTGTGAAGGGTAAATACGATAAAATTTAATAATATTGAATTTTACTTTTTAATATTTTTCAAAAAATACCATTTCATTGAAATGCAAAAAAAATAATAATGGTCAAGCTATAGTTTGAGTATTAGTATAACATTCTACTTAATTTAAAAATTAAAATATTGCATAATTTATTTATAGTTTAGATATAAACTGACAATTAAAACCTTTGCTAATTTGATGGCAATCCTTCCAATGTAGAAGTTGGTTTGAAATTTTTTAAAAATGTGTTACGTGGCTAAAAAAAGATTTCAGTAGTTTCAGATGCACTTGAAAATTATTTTTAATAATATCTTGAAAACATTTAAGGAGATTCGGAGGGGGGGGGGGGGGGGGGGGGTCAAAATTTTATTTTTTCTATTTATAAGCATTTTTTAATGAATTAATTTTTTCTGAAATGCGCTTTTCTATAACTATTATTTTTCAGAAATTTTTTTTTTGAAAACTTTGAAAATTTTTCTTAAAAATATTTAAAATTTATTTCATTTTTCATATAACTCACGAACCACTTGCCCGATTCTATTACTTTTATCACTACTTTGTGCAGAAAAGGGTTATTACTAATTTGGCTTCAAGATTTATAAAAATAATATATACTTCTAAAATTTCTAATTTAAGTAAGAAAAGAGGATTTTTTTCTGGGTTATTTTTACTTTGAGGAATATATTTTCAAAATTTTCACATGGAATTATAAGAGAATTATAAGAGGAATTATAAGAGAAGCATCATAAAGAAAATTTATTAGAAACATAACATAAAAACTTCATACACATATCTTGTTAAAAAATTTAGATATATCATTTTAACCCTTTCATAGGCAAACTACTTCTGTTGCTAAAATGTTGACATGGTTGACTGACACCAGGATTTGCAAGAAAATTTACATGAAATTAAGTAAGGGCGTTTGTTCGAGTATGCAATATAAAGCAAAATTTAGTTTTAAAATTCTGGTGCCGATGTAGCATTTGGGAATTAAAAGTAAGTGGCATATATATAATATACCGGCGCCCTTCAAGGTGTTAAACATGATAAATTATGAAAAACCCAATCTGAGATAAATGGACTTAAATTTTTAGTTACAGGCGAGAAAGGACGAATGGTACAACACAAACATTGTCATATCTGCTGGTGTAATAATAATAGAAATACGCGGTTTGCTTAATTTAATTTATTTAACTTTGTAGATTTTTATCAGCAAAATAATAATAATAATAATAATAAATACATTTTCTTTTAGAATTTTGACCACCGGACCCCCTTTATTATAAATGAAAATTTTAGCTTGAAAAAGTGACTAAATTTATTTTATATAATAAGTCTCTTTCGGCAATCATTTTTATATAAAACATACAAATAATAATAATAAAGTTGGGGAATTTTCTTTTATCAAAATATTTACCACTACTCCAGAACAGTAATGTTTCTTTTATTTAATAACAGGCATTCAGTGATTAATTAAAGCTAAGATTTCCAGACCGATAAAGCTGTAGTATATAAAAAAAAACATTTCCCACTCTGGCAGCACTGGCCACGTGGATACTGAAACTATTGATTTTATGGGCAAAATACTATATCTATATTATATACAAATACTAATACTATATTGTCTGTTTTATGGGAAATATACTGTTAAAATAACAGAAAATTCGTAATAAATATTACATATTTCTCCTGATTTTTTTTTTTTTTTTTTTTTTTTTTTTTTTGTTTAGTTCTGACTGGAAGTTTCTTTTTGTAAAATCAACGTACTTATGTAACTATAATATCTTTACAGTGTTGTTCATAGACCTTCCGTTCAATAACTTTTCATATCACTTGCATACTATTGAAAAAAAAATTAAGCCCTTAATATTTGTGTGTTTTTATTAACATACTGTATATGTTTGTGTAGGTCCACTTAATTTCAAACAAATATGGTACCAGAATCATTTAATAAAAAGTTGCTTTTATAAATTGCGTTAAAAAATGCACTTATTTACTTTCAAATGCATTTTTTTTTTAATTCTTGTGATTTTTCAACATTATAGCAACACAATTACAGGCTCCCTGAACGGGTTAGCCTTTGGCCACAAAATCACTCGCTGATGTTGCTTAGACGCAATGGTCAAAATAAATGCGCATGCTTAAATTAGCTACCTAGTTATCATAATTTGAAAATTAAAATATTTACCTTATTTAATGAAAAAAAACTTTGCGATTAAATAAAACTAAGATTACCTTTCTGAAATTGTGCTGGCAAATGACTTTCTGCAAAAATAGCTATTTCAGCAATATTCTTTAATTCCTTCTTTAAAATTCTTAGAAAAACAACAAACCTAAAGTAGGAAAAGAAATACAATAACAATAAATCACTCATAAAATTCTAGCAATATATTAGAAAACAGTTTTATATTCTACAGATTTATATACTTTTACTTTCTGTATTTATTTTTCATATTTTAGTTTTAGACACCATTAACCTCTTAACGGCCGCATTAAATTACGGTTTAAAAATTCAAATTGCTTATTGGCACCACATTTTTTGAAAAAGAAATATTCACCTTACTTAATGACAGGTAAAATGATACCATAATAAAGGCAATTGCACTATTTTATCAAACTGGTGGGAATCAAACAATCTGAATAAAAGACACATCCCATGAATATCACGGAAGCGAGAATTAAGGGGTTAACCCTTTCAGGGGCAAAGCACTTCTATTGCTGAAATGTTGAAATGAATGAGTGACACAGGAATTTACGTACAAATTTATTTGAAAATAAGAAAGAGCGATATTTCGCATGCATAATAAACGGAAAATATTTGTACCAAAATTGTGGTGGCATCGACATACCACCACCTTTGAAAGGGTTAAAGCATTGATACTTTTATTACACTGTTGCATGGGTCGCAATATCTTATATATTTTTTATATATTTGCCAAAACTTTTTTAAAATATAATTTTTATTGGAAGCTTCCTATTGCACATGTTAAAGAAATATACCACGAATATAATATTTTTAAAAGAGTGGTAGCAAATATATTAAAAAATACAGGGCACTGCTAACCGTGCTCTTGATATATATTTTACAAGCACCACACATTTTTTGGCATTTGTAGAGAATTCTAACCTTGCAAGCTTCTTTCTGCACTTTCTTATTAGGATATGATATTGTCTTTACCCTTTATTTTCTCTTCTAATAATAATAAAAGGAAAGAAAAGTAATTAAAAAGTCTTCTTCCAAATCATGTCAGCATAAAAATTTGTGAAAATACTTTTTTTTATGATAGTCAATTTCCTTTTGTTTGGTATCATATTCCCTTTGGCAGAAAAACAGTGTAAAGATTGAAAAAAACTAGCTAGACGGTTGGTTTGTTTTCTTGGCCCAAGGTCTCGATTACGGATATATTTTGCTAACACATCACTTACAAAAAGAACCAGTAAAAACTGCGTGCAAGATTGAACATTTTTATGCTTCTTATCATAGTATACACCAACGTCCAATCTGCATTAAAAACCCCGTATATGGTACTTACATTTTTCTTTGTAAAAAGTTTTTAAAAATAATTTATGTTGATGCATTTTAGCTTACGAATAGGCTTCTATTGTTTTATAAAAAGAAAAAAAATGAATTTTATTTTTTCGCTTTAGCATCATAAAGCATCAATGAAGTTTTGTAAGGTATTCCAAATGTGTTGGAAGGTGCTTCATAATCTATAGTACATAACGCATATTTTTTCTTTCTTGTTTATACTTGCATTACAATATAGATTAATTTTCTTTCACTTTGAGTTTCGGGTTGAAGTGAATATTAAATTCGGGTCGTGGTCAGAGTTGACTTTAAATCTCTCGCATTACGTATTAACTCAGGACCATGCATGTTCGTCCAACCTGTGGGCCGCGATGTACCACTAATTTCATGTAGTATAATTCATCTTACTTTATTAAAGAAACTCTGCTATTTGGTAAAATAAATTTCCCTAATTAGAAATAGTGGTGTCAAGTAAAATAGTGGGGGAAAGATTGGACACTCCTCTATTAACTCCTTATAGCGCAACAATTTCAGTTTGAGAAATAGTATCTTTAACCCTTTCAAAGGCAGAGTAATAGCTAAAATAATTCTTTTGCTAAACCATTGAAATAGTTTGTCACAGAATTTATGAACGAAATGATATGAAAATGAATAAGTTCCTTTCTTCACGTATATTGTAAAATAAAATTTCATTCAAAAATTCTTTTTTGCCATTTGGCAGGCTGAAATTAAAATTAAGTGTTATAAATAATAAACCATCGCCCATGGTTAAAGAAGGGAAATGTCACTTTAACACCTTCCACGCAATTAACGAGGATTTAAGCGTTTAAAATACGTGTTCATTTAAACATATTTTCAACCAAAAATTTTATCTAATAGCATGCAAGCATGCAGTAAATTCCTGAATGGATTTCTTTTATAAATATAACTATTCTGGTTGAAAACTTATTTATTTGACCAGTCTGGATGAAATTTCTAAGTCCGCAGTTTGTTATGTACAGTGGTCCCCATTATATCGCTCATCTGAATATATCGATATGTTTTGTGTTTACCGAAAATATATAAGTCCTATAATGTTAACAGCAATTTTAAATAACTTTATATATATGTTGATGTCGATATCACTAAGCGTTCTCTATAGTTAATTTTATTACAAAAATTGTAATATGCATATAACTGAGGTTTTGGTGTGAGATTAAAAACATTTAATTGCATATTATTGTGTTTCTTTTCTTTTTATGCTTCTGATTTTATCGCTTTTTTTCCTGCCTCCCAACTTGAGCTATTTGACTAGGGGCTACTAATTTTAAAGAACGGAATATTAAAAAAATATTAATAAAAATATAGTCAAAATACAGGGTGGTTCAAATTAAAGTATCCCTGTTTCGGACGCTCTAGTGAGAGAAGCAGTGGATGTACCGTCTTCCTATTTGGAGGATATACATATCAAACCATGGGAAACTGATTGGTGCAAAAAAAATTTTTAGTTCAAACAAAGACCGCTAGGGAAAATGAGGCGCTGCGATCGGCTTAAGGTAAGGAAAATGTAGCGAAACAAATAAGCAAAGAATACAAGGTGTCGGTAATTAACATTTAAAAAAAAATTCCCACCACTAAATTTTTAGTATTCTTCGCCGAATAAGAATACTAACAAAATTAATCGGAGCATATACTAATAAAATTTAAACAAATAATACTAATAAAATTTATTGGTGGGAATCGGCTTATTGGCACCTAGATGTTTACACCTTTGGTCATATTACATTTTCCGAACCGATCGCAGCGCCTTATTTTCCCCTAGCGGCCTTTGTTTGAACTAAATTTGTTTTGCACCAATCAGTTTCCCATGGTCTGATATGTATATCCTCCAAATATGAAGTCGTTACATCCACTGCTTCTCTCTCTAGAGCGTCCCAAACAGGGATACTTTAATTTGAACCACCCTGTAGTTTACCAAAATTAAATATTTCATACATCGACATCTGAGAGTAATGATTGATACCACTGAATTTACGCGTACATATAGGGCATCCACATCGAAGCCAACAGCAGTTCAGTGTTCCCAAGCAGTGATTCTCCCAACAACTAACCACGATCATTCACATCGACGTTCTGGTGAGAACTTGTGCTTTACAACATGGCCCATAGCAATCGTTATAATAGGCATTTGGCTGCTGCCATCGAAATACTCAAGGCCAGAGGACACGAGTTGTGACGTCATCACTAATCGACTGACTTCTCACTAGTATTGGAATTCACACCAGAAAATTTTGAATAGCAATTTTCTTTCATTTTATTTGTGGAATATCTACCATCCTATAAAACAATAATAACTATTTAAACTTACTGGTGAGAATTCGGAATCCCTAAATAAAAGTTCAGCCAGATGCGGAATTCCACAGTGTTGCTGCATCCGGCTGATTTTTTATTGGGAGATTCCAAATTCTCACCAATAAGTTTAAATAGTTATTATTGTTTTATAAGATGATTGATATTCCACAAATAAAGTAAAAGAATATTGCTATTCAAAAATTTACAGTGTGAATTCCAATACTAGTGATGAGTCGGTCGATTAGTGAATATGTCACAACTCGTGTCCTCTGCAGTGTTGCCAGATGGGCTACTTTTTTTTAAATCGGATTCTTGATTGGCACCACTTTTTCGAAATGGTAAAATAAGCCTTATTTAATGACATATTAATTAAGGCAAAAACAAAGTGAATTTTACCGTTTCAAAAAAGTGGTGCCAATCAAGAAATCTAAATTTTAAAAAAGTAGCCCACTGGCAACACTGGTTCTCTTGGCCTTGAGTATTTCAATGGCAGCGATTTGGCTCATAACAATGTGTTCTATATTGCTTATTATTGCATTATTTCATTTATAAAACTCCTGTAATAAAAATTTTTGTAAAAAGCATGTTTATATGAAATGTAAGTTAAATTAATAAAAGCAAAATTTTATTTCACGTGATTTTATTTTGGTATGTATAAAAATGTCTTTATACTATGTACAAAAAAATTTCGAGTACATTTTTGCTTATTGACGGAAATTGCTGAAGTGGAATTTTCAACTATGTTATGCGTTTCCTCACTGAACTAAAATTCAACTTACTATGTAAGTATATTTACAAATCTATAGATAAAAAAGATGGCTGCACAAAAGAGTTCGGATACTTTCCTACTATAGAAGGTAATTGACGAAATTGAATTTCCTAATGTTTTATGCGTTCCCCACAATTTTTAGTTACATAATCATCTTTCACCCTGCGGTGAAGTTTTGTAAGGTGTTCTAAATGTGATGGAAGGTGCTTCATAATATATGCTTGACGCATGATTTTCCTTTCTTGTTTATACTTGCATTGCAATATAGATCAATTTTCTTTCCCTTTGAGTTTCGGCTTGAAGTGTATACTGAATTCGGGTCGTGTTCAGAGTTGACTTTAAATAGAATTTTCGAGTTCGGGTCGGTATTATCCAGGCCCTTGTAAGACTCTAATGTAAAAAAAAAACAAAAAAAAAACAGGATTACCTCAAAAAGACGAACGTAAGAAAAATCTTTGAATTAGGTTTTATTTTTTATTCAAAATTTCTCATTATTATCCAAATTTTATGATTATTATTATTTATTTATTTATTTATTTATTTATTATTTTTTTACGTTAGATTTTAGCCCAAATTCTTTTTCTCATAAAATCTAAGCCTTTTGAAGTCTTAAGATTTTGACTTCACTTCAATATAGCTTAAAGTTTTCTCTTTACGACGCAACGTAAAAAAAAAAGTTAAAAAAGACTGATGCTGATTTCCATATAAATTGATTTGATCTGACTTGGCAAAATAACTCCAAGACAGCGTGTTTAAAAATATAAGTACTTTTCACAATTATTTTACTTAAACATTTTACGGTTTAAAATAAATAAATAAAACTTTTTAGATGCTTAACTTATTTAAAGTCGTTAAATTTTTTATTGGATCTAGGTTACATCAAATTGATATTTGATGACACTTGAAATTTTAGGTGCATACACATGCAGGGTTGACAAAGATCAGTATTTTTTTTCTAGTATTTTTTTTTTCAAAATAATAAACTTTGTGATGGATTTCTACAAGAAATTTACTGCGAAGATTGTTGTTTGGAAATAGTGAGAGATGAAATACTTAAAACCGTAATCGCCTGTGGCGAAAAATATGTGAACCTCAAAATTACCAACCTATAAAATATCAGTTTCGGATTTTATTTTCTTTGATTATATATCTGTAAAAACAATGAGTGAGTACTGTATTATAACCTCGGATCTTGTAGTGGTTATGGTAGGGTTTGGCAACTTAAGGAAAGCGTGCCAAACTTGGCATGCGGATATATTTTCAGCAGCATACGTACGAAAATTTCCTTTATTTGTGACATTACAACTTTATTTTAAAAATCAAAAAATTGGTAGTTTATTGTATGCATAAAATACCTTATGTTACTATACTGATGCACTCTAAATTAAAATGTCTGAAATTCAGACACTTAAGTGTCTGAAATGGAGTGTTCAATTTTCAGACATTTTAAAATGTCTGAATTTTTTCAGACACTTTTTGCGTCTGAATTTCAGACACTTCAAACGTCTGAATCGCATCCATTTTTTTGTAAGCATCATACGTAGCCATGTTTGACCACGTTGAATCCTGGAAAAATATTTGGCTGTGGTCCTGATCCCCCCCCCCCCCCCCACTACAGCCTGATTTTTTTGGTGCTCTCAGTTTTGGTATACAATTTTCGTTACGTTGATAATTTAAATCTTTTACGACATTGTACTGATTATAATCAATATCGTGAACTTCAGGAGTAGAACAAGATTAAAAAACAAAAAATATTTATCTAAATATTAGATTTTTTAAAATTTATTTTGTTTTTAACCTTATTTTACTTTAAAAGTTCAAAATATTGATTATAATCAGTACAATTTCGAAACAGATTTAAAATATAAGCTTTACAAATATTGCACATCAAATTTGGGGGCACTACAGTCGTAGGGGGACGGGGCACTTCCCAGTTTGCCCTTCCTTTAATCAAGAAGTACTTTTGCAAAAAACGCAACCCTGCATTATAGTTGTCTAAATTGAGATGTCCGGTATTCGGGAGTATCCGTTGTGGAGGTTAATGGAGATTCTCGAATAGCGAACACCTCTATTTAACGAATACTTTTTTAATCAGCAGACATACATATTTGTATATTTTTACCTCAAAAAAGTAGACATCTCCAATTATCGGACAAATTCCGCGGTCCCGAAGTGTTCGCTATTAAGGGCTTTTAAGGTACATAGATAAATATATATATATATATTTTATAATCTTGTCCTACTCTAAAAGTTCAAAATATTTATTATACTCGGTTGAATGTGGAAAAAGATTTAAAATATCAGATGTACGAAAATTGCAAAAATCCCACCCCCCACCCCCCCAAAAAAAATTAAAATATAAAAAAATATATTGCCACATAGGCAATTTTACATATACATCACTTGATAATCACAACAGCCATTTAACTATGAATAATGAAAATAAATAAATAAATATTCTACTTTAATAACATTGGGGGAAAAATGACTTTGGTATTTTGTTAAATATATTTGCGTTTTTAAACTTGTCCTACTCTAAAAGTTCAAAACTTTCATTATAATCAGTGCAAGATTTAAGATATCAGCTTTACAAAAATTCATGCAAAATCCCCCCCTCCCCCCCCCCCCCAAAAAAAAATGAAAATACTTGTTTAAAAATTATGTTTTTAAAAAATTTATATTTCCACATGGACAAGATTTTATGTAGATCAGAGGGTACTCACAAAAGCTATTCAACTATCAATAAAAACAAATAAGTACATATTCTATATTAAAAACATGAGGAAAAAATAACTTATGATTTCCAAACTTCTTTCGTCTTAAATATATACAGGAACATCTGTCATTTTTGTATTTTTCGTATAAGTGCATATAAATAAAGTTACCACAATTTTAAATACGAAATCTAGTTAGAGGTTTTTACTTTTTCCCATTATAAATTTCAAATTACTTTTTTATTAAAAATAATAAAAAAATCAGTATTAGAGTTGATTGCAAATCAAATACATATGTATATATTTTTACAGGCAGGTTCATATAATAGACCAGTCTCATTTACTTTATTTATCTTTTTTTAATCTGCGGTTTTATGCCAGGAAGTAAGAAAGCATTAGGTCAACTTTCAAAGTTTTTTTTTCTTTACTTCCTTGTGGCCGCCATTTACTGCGAGATAAAAATTATCCATTTGAAACTAAGAACTGACATTGAATATATAATTCGTAATAAAAAAGAACGTCATAAGTTTAAAAATATATACTTCTAGAATTAGTGGGGTTTTTTGCGAACAGATTCAAAACTAATTAAATTTCATGCAGGATTTTGTTTAGTACAATAAATAAAATCATAAAATACACTAATTTTACTACTATAAAGAAACTTACTTGAGTTGCTGCAAGAGGTAAGAAATATTCCTCGATTTGAAATTTTAAAAACTACCACAACCACAGTGAGGGAGAAAGACTTTCATCAGTTTAAAAGGTAATCCATAATGCATCCGACTAGCCATATTTAAAGGATGAGATGTTTCATCCTAAAAACAGGACCCGCCAGACAAAAGTTTCTTTTTTTTGCCAGTTTCGACAGGACGAAGATGAATAACACAATATTATTGATATAAATTGATACGAGTTAACACTAAGCCCATTGCACACGCTTTGTAGAATTTCCGGGTGTAATCTTCAACCGCCGTCTACTTCTGTTCTGTGTCTATCCCGCCCTTGTATCGACGACAGCTTCTAAGAGACATTTGATGTCGAGCACACACGTCAGATGTATGTATTCAATAAATAAATACTCCAAGTTAATACGAATTAAAATCACAGTACTTCACATTTCGCAAAAAACGAATTAAAATACACGCGTACATAAAAACAAACTTTGTTTGAATTACAACGTATACCACTTCGAACGAAGACATCTAAAACGCATGCGCAACTGGGAGTGCTAGTGCCCCCTGGTGGTTATTGCGTCGGAAGAATCAAAACATCTTAAATTAAGACACGTTTAAAGCAATGAAGTGTCTTAAAATAAGACGTTTGCGGATATTTTAGACATTATTCTCAGTTCGTTTACACCATGGTCATAGTAAGACGCTTATGTATCTTAAATTAAGACATCTATAGTGTCTTAATTTTCAGATTAAGACACTTAAGTGTCTAAAATTCTTTTTCAGTCACATATGTGTCTAAATTTAAGACGCTTCTATTTGCAGTGTGCAGCACTTTTGGTTGCCGGAAAGCATAAGGAATTTATTAAGTAATAAATAATTTCTTAAGGAACCCATTTGCATCTGAAAATATGCGCATTTCAGTAAGTTCTTTTCTATTACGAAAGTCCAAATTTATACCAGAAATTCTGATCGCTAATTATTGCTTTATTTAATGACAAACGTTACGTTATTACGTAAAGTAAAAAAAAAAAATCTTTCGGAATTTCCGGCATTGATTCGAAATTTCTGAATAAAAAAGAAAGTCCTGAAATGCACGAATATATACAGTGAAACCTCCCTGTAAGGGCCACCTGTCGTTCCATTGAAAATTGGCCCTTATGAGGGGTGGCCCTTGAATAGGGGTGACCAAATTTTCATTTCTCTTTCTTTTTATACCGCGATTTTAGAAATCTTCCTATTCTTTCAGTAAGTTATCTTTGATTTGAACAATATTGTTCATTTTATTCATGCTACAATTAAACTGTAAAGCCAATTTTCTTGCAGATGTTCCTTGAGTATGACAATTAGGAACTTTGATTTTGTCATCCAAATCCAAATGTACACTTTGGCTTGATTTAGGTGTCATAATTTTAAATTTTACATAATCCTGAGCATACATTTTCTAATGTAAAAAGTGTGCTTCATTATGCAATCACAGTTTTAGTAAATGTGGAATCAGTTTTTCTAAATAACCTGTTATCCTTTGTGTGCCCACAATAAAGGGTCAAGTTTCCCCTCCAACACAACCACTACAGATTGAAAGGTCAAACAAAGTGTGAGGAACACCCGTTTGTCTCACTTGTGGAAAAGTTTGTGGTCCTTCTTTGTATTACTAAATCCTCCCCATCTTCACCTGCCTTCTTTGTTGCAAGTGCAGTTGTTTGTTGAACTCTGATTTTTTGGTTTAGAAATTCAGTACACCTGTTTAGGATTTAAGGCACATGTGAAAAAAAAATGTCCTTTATGAGGGGTAGGTGCGGCCCCTAATAGGAGTAAATTTAACATTATGTCTATGGGGAAAAAGTTCGTTCCTAAAAATATTGACCCTTATTAGAGGTGGCCCTTGAGTAGGGGTGGTCTTTAAAAGAAGTTTCACTGTATGTGCAAATGATGCCTTTGGGTTAAACCTACTTGAGAATTGTACTGGACATTAGGTTTCATTTTATTAAGCATTTGAATGTAATTAAATTAAATTACAAATTTTCCTTAGATGCATAAAAAATTTTACTAGAATTTTCTTGGAACATCGAGTGACATTTTGAATAGGTTAGTGTCAACGCTGGTAAAGGGTGTGCGACTCAAGGTTTATGAAATAGTAAAAGAGCTGAAAATGAGGTTTATCGTGATAAAATGAAAATTTATTTAATCATGCACCAAAAAGTTTTAATAGCGAAGTCCTGCTACAATACTTGAATAATGAAATGAGAAGTTTTGTAAAAATTGTTAACTTCATAATCTCATTTAATTTAAGATGTATCTTGATGGAAAGGGAGAACATTTGGCACAATTAAATGATAAAAATTGGTTATACATTTTATTATTTCTAAATCATGTAATAACACTAAATATAATTAATTCGAATATGATGAACTTTAGATGTAATAATATATATATATATATATATATATATATATATATATATTACAGTTACCTTGGCACGCCAAATGACATTTTACCATAATTTTGAGTCAACACTGATAAAATGTTGTCGACCCCAGGGTTATGCATGGCTCCCACTCGGTCCGTTTTTTTTTTTTTTTTTTTTTTTTTTTTTTTTTTTTTTTTTAACACTACTTTTCTTTAAAGAAAAATCTTCTGTATAAATTTCAAAGAAACATACCGAACACAACGTTTTTCTTGCAATTGTTGCAGAAACTTACCACGAATTTCTTAGTAAAAAATTACTGGTTTTCAAAAAACGGACCAGTGGGAGTCCTGGTTATAGAAAGTTAAAAGATGTGAAAATGAGATTTATCGTGATAATATCAAAATTTTATGTCATTATACACGAAAAAGGTTTAATAGAGAAGTCTTGTCGCAATGCTTGAATAAGGTAATGAGAAATTTTGTAAAAATTGTTAATTTGATAATCTCATTCTTCATTAAAATTAAGATGTTTCTTGATAAGGAAGCCAACATTTGACGCAATTAAATGATAAAAATTGCTTATGCATTATAATGCATTTAATATAATTAATTCGAATATGAGGGACTTTAGATGCATAAAAAAATATTATAGTTATCTTGACACACCAAATGATATATTAGCATAGGTTTGACCTAACACTGATAAAAGTTTGCCGACCCATGGGTTATGGAATTTCCAAAAACCGAAAATGAGGTTTATCGTGATAATATTTAAATTCCTCTACTCCATATTTTGTTTCTTTCATACACTCTAAATAAGGGGTTGTCAATCTTTACACAATTCCGACTGCAACACACGCATTAATTTTTACAGTAAAATTCCAATAATCCGAACTACAGTTATGCGGATTACCAAGTATCTGAATCGATCTGAGAAAAGAAATAAATACGTTTTCACAAAAAAAAAAAAAAAATTATATATATATATATATATTAAAACCCTTTCACCGTCCGAGGGTTTTGCAGTAATTTTATAAGAATACTTGTAAATCCCAGGATATATATTTTTTAAATCTCAGTTTGATGCTATAATATCTTTAATATCATTACTTTCTATATAAGGTTAAAAATAAAATTCTGTTTAAAATATTTTGGTCTACAGTCATTTTAACATGATTTCTAGGAACGGAAAAATCCGGGCCAGACGGTTAAAGGGTTAAAATTCCAACCGTATATATTCGTTCGTAAAAATATAATTTCCTTGAAATTATTATTTAAACTAATGTTAAAATTTATACTTTAAATTGGTATTTCACCAATTGTAGAGATATTGTATTTCTCTAATGTGGGTAAATCCGAAAAATTATTTTGTATTTCAAGATATATAACTCGGCATTTAAATGAAAATCAAGCAGGATTAAATATTTTTAACATAGGAGTAAATATAAAAATGGTTGGGAATATATAGATAAACATTCAATTTCCCGCTTTAAAAAATGTTATTTATCTAAATCAATGTTAAAATAAATGTATAACTGGAATATTTGGATAAGTAAAAGTCAGTATTTCAACGATTTCAGACATCCTGTATTTCTGTATTCTTATATTGTAAGGAAATCTGAAGAATCAATTTGTGTTTTAAAAATGTATATGTGGACTTAAAAGTTGAAAGCAAGGTCGGATTGAATATTGTTAACAATTATAGTTAGGAGTAAGTAAGAAAATAGGTTGGAAAAATACCAAAATACATTCAATATCCCAATTTGGCAATAAAATAAATAATATACTATAAAATAAAATTTAAACTGTATGTATCCTTTCGTAAAAGTATAATTTTATGGAATTTTTTATTTATACAAATGTTCAAATTTATGCATTGTAATTTGAGAGTAATTTTAAATCTGTACTTCACCGATTTAAGTGATACCGCAATTCCCTATTCTTACATTCTAAGAAAATTTGAAAAATTGACTTTTATTTAAAAAAGTATTGGACTTTTAAGTGAAAAGCAGGTAAAACTGAATATTGCTAACAGGTATGGTAAGAGTATGTAAGTAAATGTTTTGGAAAACACATATATATTGAATTTCCCACTGTGGGAAAACAATTTACTTTTTTGAGCTGTTTCAACTAGTACCTTTAAATTATGTAAATACCGTACTACACGCCTCCAATCTTACCGTAGACTGGAGCGCAACTCAGTTTCTGGCAAACAATGAAGGCCGCTATTAATCACATGGCCTTGAAGCATTGAACAATATAGTATCTCACTTTAGTACAGTAGCGATTAAGAGATGACACCCGTTCAACCGGAGCCCATTTCGGGCGGCTCGAGCTCGATTTTAATACCAGTCTTCGGGCTCGGGCCCATAGTGAAAATTTATTTAATGACAAGTTTTAAATAAAGGGGGAAAAAACTTGATTTTGTGAAACAAAAATGTAGTCTGCGTTTCTTAAAGCGTATTACAATCCTTTAAAAATTTGTTTGAAACGAACTGAACTGTTATTTGTGGGAAGTAAGGAGACACATTTTTTATAATCCTAGTGTCTTTGCACGGTCAGTGTATGTCACATAAAGAATCCGTTGGGTATCCCTTGTCTATCCTCGCTTAAATTCTTTGCCAGAATTACTGGAAAACAGAACTCGTGTCTTTCTGCCATAGTTGCACAGTAATACTTTAAAAGAATAAGAATTATAACTCTTGGATATTTCTGCGAGTGTTTGCGTACAAATGAAAAATTTGCTATTTAAAACAGATTTTTTGGAACACGAAAATTACTAAATGTTGTCGGGAGGGAGTATTTAGGATTAATACTCTTTTTCTATATCCCTTTAACACTGGGAGATTTTTTTTTTTTTTTTTGCAGAAATGAAAAGTTTTGGTGGTTTCCCTAATTAATAGGATCATATTTGATAGAAAAAAAAAACATTTAAAAAAAATACCCGATATCAGGTTATGCGATGGGAGGATCTACGCAATTCCGTGGCGTAGGCTTTAAATCGCAGAAAAAGAAGAAAATGTTTTATCTTTTTCTTTACGATCGCCCACCCAATTGTGTAGGTCAGATATTAAAGGGATATAATAAGATATTTTTAAATGAGAAAATTAATTTTTGAATTTTTTAAAAATGTTTTAAACAATTTTCCAGTGCGTACTTACGGTATCGAGCTCGGGTTCTGATGACACAAAATGTTTTGGTCTCAAACAGTGTTCCTATTTCAAATCATCGGGCTCGGGATCCAAAAAAATAGCTCTACATCCGAAAAATAAACTCACCTCTAATAAACACCACGTTTTATATGATGCAGCTATATCCCCAGTGGTGACCATAAAGCCCCTACAATTCACGAACTCTTTGTTAAAATAATTTGTAAAATAAAAGAATAAAAAACATAAATTATAGTAAATTTATAATTACAATTTTCTGAGAGGGAATGGGGGAGGGGAGGTCTCAAAAAAGTTGTAGGGGATAGAACCAGAAATATAATAATAATAATAATAATAATAATAATAATAATAAATATTATTTATTTTAGTAATATTCCCCTTAAAATGGTTTTTTATTTTTTAAAAAATCTACAAACAAAGCACATTCGAAGGGTCGATAAGAAAATCATTAAAGGACGCCACGTTGGACATCCCTGCTCAGTGCTGAATTCAGATATTTTCATCCAGGAGGGATTGGGGAATTTGTAATTTGAACTACAAGCAAAGGGAAATCTCAAATCTTCCGGGGGGTATCAACACCGGACATCCCCTGAATTCATCACTGGTCTTGCTGCACTGTATTTTTTCTTAAGTTTGTAGTAAAAGTGATCTTATTTTCAACATATATTATGCCGCCTTTTTTTATTAAACGAAAGTGATTTTCGCGAAATTTTTACTCCGGAAAATAACCATACTTTTATTATTACTCCAGTTATCCCGATTTCTGTGTATCAGTATATTTATATGCAATGATAATAATAGCCACGATAATTTGGGATTCATTCATTATATAAAAACAAATGTCAACAATTTTGTAAGTTTTTTGTGTATTTTTGTGCAAATGTATTTTATTTTATTTATTTATTTATTTGCGATAACGCGTTTAGATTTTAATAGGCATCATATTTATCTCTCATTCAAAATCACGTCAATTACTATAAGTGTTAATTCTCATTTTTTTTATTTATGTTTTTTCAAGTTTTACCTCTGTAACTTACTATGATTTTCTTCTTTTAGGTAAGTTCTTGATGAAAGAGTTTATTCTGCTGTTACTATCTGTATTATGAACCATGTGGAAGGAAACAAATTCAATTTCTATTCGTGCATAAGTATGTAGGAATAAAACGTTCATATCATGTTCAATTCATGTTCATATTAAGTAACCAGCTTAATTAAAATAGACTTAAGCCTTCAATGCGCAGTGATACATATGTGACTAAATTAAAAATTAACGTTTTATAAGCAAATTCAGTTCCAAGATGACACTATATTCAAATAAAATATTCGTCTTGTCTGATCCCAGATGTCTGTTATTAAATATGGTGAAGAATTACTCTTTAAAATTTGTTTTGCCTAATACTAAATATGAGTATGAAAAACACGCATCCAAAAGCAAAATTCATGCTGTGTATGGATAAAGGACTTGCAGAAAATTTTTCTGACATTTTAATTTTTCATGCCCATTGTCAAGCCTGGCACATGGTGTGCGCGAAATGTGTGATGCACACAGGCGCCAGTGCAAAGGGTCACCTCAGGATTTCTTATATAATGTTAACACACATGGCTAATTTAAGAAAAAAATTGAAATGTTTCAGAAAATTTTAAATCCTAACATGAAATATATAATATTTGTCTTATACATGTTATGTCTATTTAGGAAATAATGAATTTTATCACCAAAAGGTGAATCATTTCTTAGAAAAATGTAATTTATATTTAAATAAATTAGACTTTTTTTTTTTTTTTTTTCGCTGTAAAACATCTTGCAGTGAAAATCTTTCTTTTGAAAAAGGAGGAAAAAAATCATGGTTGTGAAGAACAAAATTTCAGTCAGTATAATCGAACTACTGAACATTTTCACTGTTGTAGAAAATAAGATTGAATTTAAGCAACGACATTTAAAGGAAGTAAGTATTTATTATTATGCAAATATCTTACATATGAGAAAAGTGCCTTATTGTAGAGATATGATTAAAAAAAATTAATTTACAACCTATTCATTCAGCAAGAGGTGTTAATTAAGAGTAAGAATCAAGAAGTAATTGTTGCAATTAGTCACACTGTAAAAATAAATCCGTTGATTACCAGCACAATTTCGGTACTTTTATGGAATTCTTTTCTCAATGAAACAATGTCATGCATGGGTCAGAATTAGAGAATATAGATTTAAAAATAGCCTTAACAAAAAATAGTGCTAAAAGTTTCGCTCATTTGTCCTTTTTTACATATTTTTACGCTCTAAAAAGGATTTCCAGTACAATTTACGGATTGCCTTTGTTGCTGTTTGATAATAAAAATAAATTCCACAGCTTCAGAGAAAATGAAAATTTAGTCTTATCTGTCAAAGATATTCTCAAATCCATAGTTTTTGACACATTCACGAAATCACTTTCATCGGAAAAAAATCCCATAAAAATACGGAAATTGTGCTGCCAATCAACGGATTTTTTTTACTGTGAACATGGATGTCAAAACATAATCAGCTACTATAAGAAAAGTATAAAAAGAAATTAACATAGTAGACTAACAAAAGTAACATAATCTAATGTATTCACGTAAGATTGGAAAATGTTCGATAATTCATGCATGACATGAGAAAGTTTTCCTTTTTTTTTTACATCGAAAGCCGCCAAAAATGTTTGCACGCACACTGCAGAAATTCAATGCGCTGGCTCTATACCCATGTGCATAACATGCATACCAGTTCATGAGTATTATGTATAACCTTTAGGATAGGCCGACCATAAAAGCTAAATGGAATGTAGCCTTTTCTTTGCTTAAACCTTTCAAAGGCTCTGTTTGCAGGGCGCGAATACTTAACATTTATTCCAAACTTCTGAGTTACACCCAGAATTTTTTAAAAAAAATTTGCTATCATAATATGCTTAAAGGAAAGCATTTAACTATTTTAAAATAAATTCGGTCTTAAATTCTGGTGTTTACCAATTATTTCAAAATTTTAGCAGCAGATGTATGTACTTTGCCCCTGAAAGGGTTAAAAAACACAAAAAAAGTCTTGTAAAACTAACAGTAAAGAATTGTAAATTGGATTAACCTTTTATTTCGAGTAGCGCTGCCAGGTGACCCGCGTAAAGCGGGGCTCCAAATGCTCTGAACACCAGTATTTTAAAACATTTAACGTTACTGAATTATGAATTCATGAAAATTTTATCTTCTAAAGCATTTTCGTGATTTTTTTTAACTACATTAGAAGATTTACATAATCATTTAATAAATTTTAGAAGGATTTTAGAAGGACTGGAGCATTTAGAAGAATGAGTTAAATTTGAATTTAAAAGGATTTTGTGCAATATTTATAACCCCAATCAAATCTTTTAGTTTAAATATTTATCTTAGCATTTTGTATTATTAGAAAATGTACAAATATAATGTTCTTAGAATAGCAATACAGAAATATTTCAGAGTTGAAAAATCCCCCCCCCCCCCCCCAACGCCCTGAAAGCTCAAAAGATGCAAAAGCAAAAGAAACAATCCTTTTAAAAATATTTCTGTTTTGTGTAACCAATAATGCTTTTGGAACAAGATGAAGTAATGTATCTATAACTCATTCTAAACTGTATCACAGCTAATCAATGTATTAAATGTGAATTTTATAACAAGTTATATTTTAATGGTACTTATAAGTACCGTCTGTAGAAAAAGGGTTATTGTCTTCGCTATATCTAATAGCAGGATTATCTGCGATTAAAGATGGCGAAATAAACTGTAAGATATTAGTGGTTTCCAGAGCATTTGGAGCCCTTATTTACGCGTGACACCTGCGTAAATACCTGCGACACACTTTTAAGCGAGAAACCTGCGGCAACACTAATTGCGAGCCATTACATGTGATTATTTTTATATTCAATCGTACAAAGGGTTTTCTTTGTGGTGGACTTTTCTTGAAAATTTTTTAAGTAATATGGCAGAGATTATTAGGAGTAGATTAACAAAATAGTCCCCTGGTATAAATATATATCAACCCGTAGTCAAAGGGTTAAGAGTAAATTATGGTTTTGTTTTACATGTAGAGGATTCCGCCAAGACTCAATAAAATTTTTTATACTTTAAATATATTAGAGGCTCAAAATAGTTTGCACCCGGGATCATGTATGTGGTATGTGTCTGTATGTGTGTACGGTGTATGCTGCATGGATATACACAGAGTACCGTTCGTAAATATTGAATGCATATAGATGATCTGTATTTACAGAAATTTCGAAGTGAAATAAGTTATACTCCTTTTCAACTAACCAAGTGTATTAAAAATGAAAAAATGCTCCAAAATACTGTTTATTTCCGTTCAAGAGTCAAATATTTTTTTCTGGGTATATTTTATTTTAAAGGGTGGCTTAACCCTTCCTTGACAATCGGGAAATCCTAGTTTAAGCTAGGTTTTCCAAGTTTTCCGGGTTTTCCAAGTGTTTCAGGGACTGCTGTGTCCAGTGGTAATTTTTGAAGTTGCACTGGGACGTAGTGTTCCACTGGGAGTCTAAGAGTTAAAAAAGATATGAATTATAGTGCTGCATCAAATCAGGTAACCTGATTTTAGCCGACTCGAAATCTTTTATACAAACTTGAGCTTAAGGGGCTATCTCCGGATAAAAATCGCCACAAACTTCGAATACCAATTTCGATATCGTATTTTGATTCATCTGAAAATTTTACCTCTAGATAACAAACTGGAAGTCATTCGATAGAGTAGTTTATAAATTATGCAGATATTAATTTGGAATTTCTAATTAAATTTCTTCTTAGTAATTCCAAAACAAACTGCAATGCGTGTAGTTTTTTAAACATTACTAAATAATCACTTGGTGGAATGAATTGCAATTTTGGATTGGAGCTTCCAAAAATCGGTAAAAAAAAAGAAAAACAATTTTTTTACTGGAACCGAGGATTGCACTGTTAACAATTCATTGTCCTGTCATTCGGCCTTTTTTATAGAAAACGTTTACATAACTGTACCTTTACTCTATTCTGATCATAATATGGGCAATAATATTGTCAGAATGGAGTTAAATTACAGTTATGTAGCCGTTTTCTGTAAAAATGGTCGAATGACTGGGCAATTTGCTGCAAGTATTTAACATTGTAGGTCAGTTTGGCAATATTTTTTATTTGTTCTTGTTGTGAGCAGGTGTCGAGTCGTTTTGGCTCTATTTGTTACAGATACGGGTCGGTTTTTTACACTTGAGGGTCGGTGTGGTAACCCGTTTTTTCAAAAGAATGTCCAAAATATTATTTAATATGAAACAACTATCTATTTGAATATAAAAGTGTACATATATGTTAACTTTGTTTACGTGAAAGGTAAATTTATGATATTAGAGATATAATTACAGAAAATGTTTTCATAATTGCATTATAATGTAAATTTTACATCGTTCCTTGGGCTGGGAATTATCTGGTCTGTGCAGGGATTGAACGTGCATAAAAACACACGGTGTCACATAAATACAAAGAAATAATTCCTTGAGGGGTTTTTTGGTGGGGGGGGGGTGAAAATTACTTGTTTAATTTACTATGACTTATCAATGCATTAAAACTATAGATTTAAATGTTAAAAGGCATAAAGTTCGTTTATCTTCACATATTTGAAAATAATTTTTGAACAAATAATTTTTTAAGGTGGTTCCAAGAGCACTGCTCAACAAGCCCGAAACTTTCTCACACATTTACTAACTCATTTCTAAAGGTAACGGCAAACAATTGGCAAGGCTGACTATTGATGCGATTTGGAATCGAAATAAGTTTTCTTTTATATATATATGAATAAATTATTTATTCAGTTATAAGCAATTTTAGGCAACGTGACAACCGGTTTTTCTCCTGTCTCTTGCTGCTTTTCTCCTTTCGTCCGCAATTCGGTTCAAAACGCCAACTTTGACGGTATTTTCTGAAAGATCTTTTACGTTCACCAAAAAATGGAAAACGCCTTTCAATTATATAGTTTTTGAATAACAATACCTGCCAATTTCATGCGTTTCCGAACAAAAATGAATTAAAACATGTGTCATAAAGTTGCACCTTTGGATTTTAGAACAGCCTTACGAAAAAAGTTATTTTTCATGGCATTCATGGCATTTATATCCATAGACAAATATAAAAAAACTTAACTTTTTTTTTTAAATTATTTTACTTCATTTTAACTTCTATGAATTAGAAAATTACATTTTTTCTGGATGAACCGTTAAAATTCAGAGCAGAATTGGAAATCTCGAATGCTGAAATTTTAAACGCAAGTCAACAAAGGAAATTTAAATCAGTTCTTGGCATAAATTTTGTTAGTGAAAACACTAAATAATTTACCAGAAACGCATAGATCAAATGTTTAACAAAATAAAAATAGTCTACAAATTCAAATGTCATTTCCAAAAGAACCTAAATAAAAGATCCTAAACCGCAATAATTGAATTTTATGCTTTTGTCGACGCTGCTTATGAAAATGAAATTAGTTTTCCCACATCACACATGACATTTTTATTACAAACTTGATCTTAGGGGACCATCTCCATAATGAAATTGTCACAAACTTTCAAATTTTCAATACGAACACCAATTTCGACATCATATTCAAATTCCTTGGCAAATTTTACTTTGGGATACCTAAACGAAAGTCGAGTATTTTATAAATTATGCAAATGCAAATTTAGACTCCTTAATTAAATTGCTTTTTATTATTGCAAAACAAACTGCAATGCGTGTAACTTTCTAAATATAACTCAGAAACAGCTTTGAAAAATTAGTTGTAAATTTGGAATCGCATTTTTAATGCTTTTAAAGTCGATTTCTGTTAAAATTGTTATAGGTTACAATGCAAAATGTTTTTGAATACTAATTTCATTTATATTTTAAATGTTATAGAGCTAGAAAACGTAACAAGATAGATCAATTTTGATTACATTTTCTGTTTCATCGTTAGAAATTATTTATAAAATAACCAATTGACTTAGCAGTTTGAAAACCCTTTCGAATATTATAACTTATGTTGTTTTTAGGATAAATGTATTATATATTCGATTCGGGCGATTCTCCTATAAGTAGATAATTTGTGTCCCTTCGCGTTATATGCTACATTTTATCATTTATATAATTTTCGTTAGAATTAAATGTATTCTGTAATGCCTTTCTACAATTTCTAAAAGAATTTTCAAGAAAATAACTGTAAATTTTACTCCAATAATATTTTAAATATTCAAATTGTCACTTCTGTCTCTTTTCCCCCACTTCATGCACTGATCTTCTGGAACAAATTTAAGTGTAATGACAAACTATTTTTTTAAATTATGCTATACAAAATAAAAATTTACATTCTAAAGTATAAAATAAAGAATTTTTATTGTAAATTATAAACAGTTTTATATTTATTCTGGCTAGAGAAATTTTATCCTAGTTTTTATGTCACTAATGTCCTCTTGTATAAAACTGCTCATCAGACAATCAAGATGTCAGATTAAATTTGGAGGACAGTTGCATTTAATAGAAGCATCAATCTTGATTGCTAAGAAAGTCTGGACTTCAACTAAGACTGGGAACTTATCTGGACTTCAAAAGCAGTTACAAACTGCAAAATAGATAGAAATATAAGAATATGTTTATTACCTATCACTACTGTCCCTTAACTTAAATTTTCCTTATTATTATTTATATGTATTTATAATTTTGTCATGATGTAACATACTTTTACTTAATTCAAAATATCATATTGCACTCTTACTAATATTATAACTTACTATTAGTGCATAAGCAAATTTCTTAATTTTGTTAATTAGGATTACCGTCACTTCAGTGCCTTTTCAATGAAATTGCATCAGCTCACTACACTTTTGAAATATTACTCAACATTGATTAAAAACATATACACCAGAATTTTTTTTAAAAAAACTATTTAACATATTTATTGAACTTAGTTCTATATGTCTTTATTTAAACGACTTTATGAAGAAATTTCTGGTTCGAATCAAATACAATAAATTATAGAAACGGGTCAATTAGAGGCAGGTAGGTTGAAGAAAAATGCTGTTTAAAGTTTATGCCGGAATATTGAAAATTACTCACTACCTTATGTCTTATCTATTACGAAAAAAAAAAATTAACTTTTATTTTTCACTAAATCACAGAGTGGAAATTACCCACTTATTGCAATCGTCCAAATATATCTTTACTTTATTTCAGAAATACGTACTTTTTTTTTATTATTATTTAAATGTTAAAGAGTTAATTCAGAAAAAAATTGAAAATCTTATACAAAGAAAATTAAAACATGAGTTGAAATAAAAAAAAAGCATTGTTGACGACGGAAATTTAAAATAGCTATTGTCTTCAATAACTGAATTTCACCACTGAAAATATCACGTAATTAATGAAGCACATTTACCGACCATTTGTTAAAATTTTATATACACTCTTCTCTCCCTGATTTTTAGCGTAAATATCATTATAAATTTACTGTGACTTAGCAATGCATACAATTTTAATTGTAAGTGATAAGATATATTCCTTTAATATAATAATTATTTTTCTAACGGATTTGTAACACTTATATCATGATAAACAATTCAAAAACTAAATTTTTTATTACATTATTTTATATTTTATGATTCGCAGAATTATATTTTTTCTGAACTGACCATTAAAATTCTGAATAAAATGGAAATCTTAAATAATGACAAATAAACATTAGTGAAACAAGACAGTCGACATTGAAAATTTGAATTGGTTATTGGCATCGCCGCTGAATACACTAACAAGTTCACCAATCAAAAGTACAAACCAAATGTTCAACTTTTTACATTTTTTGGCTATAAAATTTCAAGAAAAATCTTTTTTTTTATGTAATATGATTCAACAATAAATACAATTTTTAAATTTAAATATCAAGAGAGTTAATTTTTTTCCCCTTAAAATTAAGAAGGGAGTTGGAATGGAAGGGAGCAGAATAATGAAAATTAAAACATGATATTTATCAATATAGCACAGTCAAAAATGGAAATTTAAATTAGTTTTTGACATCGTCACTAAAAACACTAAGCAATTGACCAATCAAAATTACAGACCAAATGTTAATTCTTTTTACACTTTTCTTTCACACATTTTCAGGATAGAACTTCCTTTTTTTATTCAATATGATTCAACAATAAATACATTTTTTAAATTTAATTGTTTAGAGAGTTAATTGTGTTAATTATATCTTTAGTGAAATCGTCATCAAAATTCGGAATAAAATTGGAAATCTTGAATAATGAAATTTGAAACATAACATTTAACAACAGCATAATCTGACAATGAAAGTTTAAATTAGTTATTGGCATTATCACTGACAATGCTAGGCAATTAACAAATCAAAATTAGAGACCAAACGTTATTTTTATTTACACTTTTCTTATACACTTTTCAGAATAAATTTTCTTTTTTTATTTAATATCATTCAACAATAAAAAAAGGGACGAGGAACATTTAAAATATTTTTTTTTCGTAAATTTCACTTTAAATGTTGTTCAAGGGTACCTTATATGCATTATGGCATACATTTATTACAAGAAGAAAAAAAAGAGGGGGGAGGGGGGGAGGTATTATCTGTAATATTTTAAAACTTTTCAAAATGCCCCATGCGCATTCTATATCAGTGAAAATCCCTAATATTTTTCATACAAGTTTGATTTATATATATAAATAAAACTGTGCATCGAATTTTATATATTTGAATATAAAGATAAAATATATATATATATAATTTTTTTTCTAAATTTTTTGAAATTTTGAGCATTTTTGCTGTTTAAAATTTAGAAAATACATATTTTTTAAACGTTAATATTCAAATATATAAAATTCGACGCACAGTTTTATTTATATATATATAAACCAAACTTGTATAAAAAATATTGGGGATTTCCATTGATACGGAATGCGCATGGGGCATTTTGAAAAGTTCTAAAATATTACGGAAAATTCCTTTTTTTCCCCCTCAAATATATATATATATATATATATTTGCGATAAATGTATGCCATAATGCATATAATGTACCCTAGAATAATATTTAAAACAAAATTTACAAAAAATAAAAAATTGATTTTAAAGGTCCCTCGTCCCCTTAATATGATTCAACAATAAATACAATTTTAAAATTTAATTGCTTACATATTAAATTATGTTAATCATGTATTTAATGAATTTACCATCAAATTTCAGAATGAATTTGAAAATGTTAAATAATGAAATTTGTCAAAAGTATAGTAAACAAGGAAAATTTAAATTGATTATTGGAATCGACACCGAAAACTTTAGGCATTTGAACAATGAAGTATAAGAGACCAAATGTCAAAGTTTTATTTAAAAACTTCTGTCTTGGATGTTTGTGATAAATCTCCCTTTTTTATTTAATATGATTCAGAAATACATGAATTTCGTCCCTGAAAGTACTATACGCAATTGTCCAATCAAAATTAAAGACAATCAAATTTTCAAATTGTATTTACACTTTTATGTCATTGGCTTCAAGAATAAATCTCTTTATATATTATATATAGATAATATATATGTGCATGTGTGTGTGATTCAACAATAAATACAGTTTTTTCAATTTGAATATTAATTATGTCTTTCTTTAACTTACTATTAAAATTAAGAATGGAATTAGAAATCTTGGATAATGAAAATTAAAACTTGAGATTTATAAACAGCACATTCTACAGTGGAAATTTAAATTAGTTATTGGTATCTTCACTGAAAACGCTTACGCAATTGACCAATCAAAATTACAGACCAAATGTTAAAATTTTGTTTACACTTTACTGCCATAGGATAAATCTCTCTTTCTTATTTAATATGATTAAGCAATAAATACTAAAATTAAATGTTAATAAAATTAATAATGTTAAGTATTTCTTTCTAGAATTGACCACGAAAATTAAAAATTTAATTGCAAATCTTGAAGACAGAAAATTAAATCTTGAGTTGAGATATTACGATAATACAATTGGGAAAAGAAATTTAAATTATATCTTGGCAAAAGTCACTAAAATTTTTCACTTAAAACACTTCATCATTGACCAATCAAAATTACAGACCAGATGTTATAGTTTTATTTACTTTCTTTGCGATTGTTTTGCTGTTCTCTGTTTTATTATTCAATAGGATTCAGAAATTCATACAAATTTTTAAATTAAATGCTATGAGAGTTAATCAGTTATAGTAATTATACCTTTTCTGAAATAGCATTAAAAAATTTGGATATAATAGGAAATATCTATTGAAAATCAAAACACGTATGACAGCGCTGTAATAAAGAAAATTTTAATTAGTTTTTGACAACAATCACTAAGTTTTTTCACTGAAAACACGTAATATCCAAGAAAACATATACGGAGTAAATGTAATCGATTTTATGTGATGTGATTTGAAATGTAGTTGATTTTTTTTTTTTTTTTTTTTTTTTTTTTTTTTTTTTTTTTTACACTCATCTATTATAGAATTTCACACGTCAACTGTCTCTTTTTTCTATTTAATATGATTCAGAAATACATAGAAATTTTATATTTATATGTAAACAAACTCAATTGCATCTTTCCACAGTTAATCATTGAAATTCAGAATGGAATTGTACATCTTGGATAAATTCACTAAATTTCGTCACTGTAAAACACTAGATAGTTGACCAAGCAAACCATATAAATCAAATATTATTACAATATCTTTTTTTCTCTTCTTTTGTAGCTTTTCACAATAAATATATTTTTTAATTTTTTATTTACTTACTTTGCTACAGAAATAAGTGTAAATTTTAAATATGAATGTTAAGAGGTTTGATTAATTAAAAAAATACAGTATAATTCGGAATGTAGCTCGATATAACCATTTTGGCAATTTTGGCAAATTAATTTAGACAGAAAGCAAATGCTTAGAGTTTCACTTCCTTACAGAAAATAATTTTTACTGCAATTTATTATTATTCTTTCTCTGAAGCTTTCAAAAATAAAGTTTTGTTTAAATAAATAGTTAAAAGTCTTCATATCTCTGATTTCATCTTGTTGCTAGTAATTTTGAAACAAATATTATATAATTTTGCTTGGTATTTTTTTATAGCATACTATTTCATGCTTGCATTAGATGAAGGAAAATATAAAATATCTTGTTCTAATTTTATAAATTCTCAACGAAAAGCACAGTTAATCATGTTTAATATTTTATTATGGTAATTAAGTTTTAGGTAATTTGTATGTACAAAGCATCCCCCCCCCCCCAAAGGAAAAAAAGAAAACTAGTGAAATTTCGAAAAAATATATTTATTTCTTCTAAACTACACTGGTTATCAAAAATTAAGGAAAAGTCACAAAATGCTAATTTTCAAATACGCGAACACTCAAAAGGAAATAATATAATTCGAGTAAATACTATCTCTACAACACAGCTAGCCCATATAACATCTCATTCATGTCACACATGGTCACAAGTGTCACAGTCACTACGGTGAAGCAAAAAATAGGAAATTCCATACATCTCATTATGAGTCTCAAATGATCACTATATGTGACTCCACGGAGAAGTCAATGTTATTGCTGCTTTGTGATGAGTCACCAGGTGACTTTACAATGTAGTTAAATTGTGACTCTCATGTGACTGTCATTTTGAGACTCAATTTCATAGTCATCATGAACGTTGCATTATGATAAGTCACCAAATAATATCATATTATAGTCACATGGAGACTTTTCCCAAAAGAGTACAATGGTGACTTCACAGTAGTCTCTCTGTCACCTGAAAGTCATCATGTGACTTTAATGTGACATTATTTGGTAACTTATCACAATGCGGCGTTCACGATGACTTTGAAATTGAGTCTACAAATGACAGTCACACGAGAGTCACAATGTAACTACATTGTAAAGTCACATGGTGACTCGTCCCAAAGCAGCAGTCACAGTGACGTCTCAGTGGAGTAACATATAGTGATCATTTGAGACTCATAATGAGATGTATGGAATTTCCTATGTTTTTGCTTCATCGTAATGACTGTGACATTTGTGACCATGTGTGACATGAATGAGATGTTATATGGACTAGCTGTGTTGTAGAGATAGTAATTACTTGAATTATATTATTTCCTTCTGAGTGTTCGCGTATTTGAAAATTAGCATTTTGTGACTTTTCCTTAATTTTTGATAACCAGTGTAAAATAGATATTCAAATTTCTCTTCTCATTCTAGACATGCATATGCATACTTGATCACGTTCGCGAAGGCTCGTGTCAGCGTGTCGGTTTATTGTATGAACATTAAGAAGTCACCGCATTATTCAGTTAATTGTTCAGTCGATAAATCTGCGGATACTGCATGTTCACCAGATTTCTCACGAAACAACGATTTCGTATTTGAAAAATAAGCTGCTATAATGTTACAAAACACTTCCGGAGAAAATATCATGGTGACCTACAGATGCGTTCTCGTTTCCCAATGTTATTCTGAACTCCGTTCGCTACGCCAATTTAACCGCTATCATAAGTGTTTCACCTGGCGAGTTTTGTTGTGCTTGCCTTACTACCAAATGGATTATTTAAATTCCGACTAGTGTTTTTTATAGGGGGTGGGGGGATACCCTGTATTTCACAAGCCAGGCTTCCGTTACATGGAGGCTCTTTTTTGACAATAAATTATATATAAATTTAAAATTACATACACTATCTTAAATATATTTTTCAGACATGATACGAAAAGGGGAATTTTTTAATTGAAAAAATAACTATTTAAAGTTCGAACAGTTCATCAATATTATTTTATGTCTCTAAAAAAATTCGTAAACTGTATAAATTTGGGATAAATGTGCAAGTTATGTTTTAAAAAAATCAAAAGCATTATTTTCTTTAATAATAAAAGAGACAAATGCACATAAATCATCCATTTAACGTTCTGACGATGAAATTTTTCTAGGCACATCTTGAAAAAATGCATTGAAAATACTCAGAAAACACATTTCTTAAAAAGAGTGGAATGTTTATACGATTATTTTTGAAAAATAATGTGTGTGTGTGTGTTTTTTTTTTTTTTTTTTTTTTTTTTTTTTTTTTTTTTTTTTTTTTGTTTCTTTCAGACATTCCTAGTAAAGTATTTATAGATATTTATTACGTTAAAAAGTCTGAGATTTGCATTGTGATGGCTTTTTATGAAATGTAACTAATACTTGTTGCTTTAACAATAGAAACGATTTTCTAGTAGGGCGCATCGTATGAGGGAGGTGAAGGAGGGAGGTTGTACAAACTCTAATTTTTAGGGGCGCCAGAAAATTGTTGCAAGAATTATGGTAAAAAGTATGGCACAGACGACTATTCGCCCGAAAATTCTATTTGCACTCAACCCGAAACTGACAAAAAATTTCCGTTGATTCGAAGCCCGACACACTTTGACTCGAAACAAGAAATAAAAGAAAATTAATCCATATTTTCGTGCAATTAACTATGGAAAATATACTCTACAATCATATCTCTAATATCCATCTAATCTAATCTCTTATATTGAGATATAAGTATATATGCACTCAGTCATATTCAAATATATGTTTTCTGATCTTCAATAGTATTCCGGGCTTTTTTTTTCTTTCGTTTTTTAATACCAGGGGTCGCAGCCTATAGGATAAATTTTATTGTTCTTACCAGTAACTTTTTTCAATAATCTTTATGGTATAGTCCTATTCCATATCTTTTAAAAATGTCTCTTGTCGATTACTGATAAAACATACTGGTAACAACAATACAATTTGTCCTATATGCTGCGACCCCTGTCATACAGTTAACCCGATCCCGGTCAGCAAGAATCATAACACTGCCCGACCCGAAACGAACCGCTGCCGGGTTTGGGTAAAATTTGGTTACCCAACGCAATGTAATACTCTAGATAATCGTTACGGAATGGGTGCAATATCTTGTAACGCCCCTTGCGCCCAAAAACCACACGCTACGCCACTGTTTTCGAGCCTGTTATTGCATAGGCTGAGAAACTTAGTTTTGATTAATGGATATCCAAAGTCAAAATTTGTGATAATTAAATCGAGAAAGTAAGAAGGAATGTACTAAAAAACATCATAAATTGGTAGCATTCAACAAAACTGAACAAAAAACTGATTACTGGAAAACTGTAAAAAACTGATTGTGTCAAATTATTGTGTTACATGAACGTTAGTCCTAACTCTTTTTTTTATGTTGTCATCTACGTTCCTGTTAGTTCGCATATGTACTTTTTTTCAAAGGCTTATAACAAATGCTTATGAAGAAGGATTTCCTGAAAATGTCTTGTTTGCATTGCGTTATTTTTTATGAGTTGAGTGATTGGTTTCTGCATGCCGAGATAACATTTATAGGATATGAATGTTGAAAAAGACCAGGACCTTACGCTTAACATTTTATGTCCAAAATTATGAATTAATGAAATTTTCACCTTTTAAAACATTTTTCGTGAAAATTTTTAAATGGTTTAGAAGATTTGTGAAATCTTTAAATTTATTTTAGAAAGCTTCCATCTATGGGAAAACAGAGCCAAATTTTCCCCCAAGTGGCGACTTTTAAAACTATTTTTTTTTTTACCGCGAATCTCTTCGTCCCCCCGTTTTGTTCAATCATCGTTCAAAAGTTGTCTCCATTCCTGCAATTCAACCGCGCTACAGAACACGTTAGTTTAATTATAACCACCTTGTATATTTGTACCGTGCTATTATATACAATGGCATAAACATATAAAGATACACTGTTAAAAATTTGCAGCATTCTGGCAGGTCATTTAACCGTTTTTTTCGAAATCGGTTACACAACCGTAATTTTAACACTATTCTGACCATATTATTGGCCATTTTATGGTCAGAAAGTTAAATTATGGTTATGAAACCGTTTTTTTCAAAAAACGGTCGAATGACCTGCCAGAATGCCGCAAAATTTTTAACAGTGTATAGAATTTTTTCTGAGCTGATACTTTCTTCTCCATGTCTTTCAAAATCAAAAAAGCTAAACAGTTCTTATTGGAGACGAAATTATCCATGTAAAAATATTTTTAAATTTTACATTGGATAATGCTTTCGGAACATTATAGAGTTAATTATTTATAACTCATCCTAAATTGTATCACTGCCGGTCGATGTGTTCATGAATTTTATAACAAGTTTTTTGTGGTACTTTTAAGTACAGTCGATTTCTATTTACGCGACAACACTCGCAAGCTATTGTTAAACCCCCACAGCGTTTTTTGGAAAACCAGTCCCAAAAATGTAGCTTACACACCCAACTTCGACAATTACTGGAAAGCAGACTTTCTTAATCACGTGTCAGACAAAAGGCGTGGGATTATCTCGGCCTGTCTCTTTCGTTGGCTGCAAATATGCTAGACAAGACGAACATTAATAGATAAACTAATTATTTAATTGATTTCAATAATTTTCAGTTATTTATTTATTTTTTATAACTCTGTATATTACATTGTTTTTGTGATGCTAGTTTGATGATGCTAAACTTTTGTTTCGATGTGGCATAGTGATTCAGTTTCTAGCTCTAAAAAAAAAAAAACTTTTGTTCTACTTAGGACTTCTATTTTATTTTTATTTATAGGCAGAGTAAAAAAATCACAATATTATACTTTTTCTCAAAATAATATAATATATTTAAACAAACTAATTAATAATATCAGACGTGTCATCATTCGGTAATTTACTTTTGTTGATTGTATTGCTTCTTCCGCAATTAATATTTAAAAAAATATTTTGTACCGGTGGTTCTAACAAATTAAAAAAATGTAATATTAAAAAAAAATTAAATTAGTAAGTAAACTATACTTTGGTTGACTGCATTTCGAATTCCAAATTTGTACATTGTTTTATATTGACGCATAAAAAATTGGACATATTTTCATATATTGTGATTAAAATATGTTAGTATTTAGAGCATAAAGAGTTAAATTTCAAGTTTTGAAGTGCATGGCACTGCTACCAGAAGGATAAAAGAATTAATTTCACAAGTATATAAAGAGAAATGTTTCAAACATGGTTGAATCAATATCAGGCAACTAGATCTTATTTGATTATTTTGGTTAACAAAGGTCTATTTCATTATTTATATAGGGCCCCACCAGTGGCCGAGAGGCTCTGCTGTCGAAACTGGTAGACGGGAAGTGCTGGGTTCGATCGCGCCCGTCGGCCTAATCGTTCGGAGTTTTCGTGGTTTTCTTCGAGCCGTGGATTTTCCATGCGTAAATACGGATTAGGTTCCCTTAGAAAGACCCCCACGGAGGGCACTCCCCCCCGGGCCCATATCCCTAGCGTAGATAATTGGCCGTCAAAAATCAACCCAACCCAACCCATTATTTATATAGAATGGGTTGTAATCTTTTGTAATATCATGTCGAATTTACAGGGTGTCCACATGAAACCTTTCTGATTTCAAATGTTAATTGTGCTGAAACTATGAGTCCTAGAGATTTGCGATTTGCGGTATCATGAATAGCTATACAACAAGTTTATTTTGCTGCAATTTTTATTTTTAGAAAAAGTTAATTTTTGTTGTATGCATTATTGATATGTCATGACAACAAGTTTATTTCGCTGCAAACGTTTATTTGTCGGAAAAAGTTACATTTTTGTCTATGTATGCACTTTGATATGGGCTGCATTCGAAGCTCTCAGAATGTCCAGTCAATATTCCACCTCAATCCACGTGTTGCAATAATTGAAAGGCAATTACATGACATATCAATAATGCAATCAAGAAAAATTAACTGCTCCGAAAAAAAAAAAAAAATTGCAGCAATATAAACTTGTTGAGTTGCAATATAAACTTGTTGATACCGCAAACCGCAAATCTAGGACTCATATTTTCCGTACAATTACCATTTGAAATCAATGAGGTTTCATGTGGATACCCTGTACGTTAAAAAGTCATTATGCATAATAAAACAATTCTACAAAAGCTAATACCTATATAAAGTCTATTATAATCTGCATGCAATATTAATACATTTTGTTATTATAAATTAATAAGAATAGTGAACAAAGATGAATAAAAAATAAAAAGCTAACAAAATCTATATATTATTTAATTTTAAATATAATTAATAAGATCCTTGCCTCTGTATATTCTTGCATAACAGCATAACTGGTTGATATCGGTTTTGTAGCTGGTCACTTTTAACTTGACACAGGCTTCTGAATGTTCCGCTATATCAGTAAACTTCATCGTGAATTTAAAACAGATTTCGTACGTGAAAAAATTTGTTCACATAAGTAAGTGGACTCGACATTTAAAAGCATAGTACATGCTATCCTCTATTTAACCAAATATTTGAGATAAAAGGTTAAAATGAACTAGACCCAGAAAAGTTATCTTGCTTCATAAAAATAACACACATTAGAAAAAAAAGATAAAAATAATAATAGGAAACTTCAATCTGTGTCCCCCGCATGCTAATTTTGGTACACGTGCCTTACGTTTCCTACCTATGCCTTATGCCAGTGCTGCACAACCCTTTTGCCAAAAATTGTTTGCCACCATAAGAAATTTAAAAGTAACATATCAATTATTTAATAGCAAATTATCTGTCAGTTGATTATGAAAATTATTCTGCATAAAAAATAATGGTACACATGGTGCCCCGTGGGACACTGGTTGTGCACCCCTACCTCACAGGCCCGTAGCTAGACCATACTTCCAGGTAGGGCAAAGATTTTTCCAGGGGTGGCAGATTATTTCTTCATTTTTTTTCTATCCCTTATTCGTAGTTCTTCAAAAGCATGCATTGCGATTTTAGGGAAATTATTTTTCATTTAAAATATAAGATATTTCTAAAGTCAGTACGGAATTTTTAAAGTTTCTTCAGAGACATAATAAAAGTAGTCGAACCTCGTTAACGCGAACACTCAAGGGAAAACTTTCTTTGTTCGTGTTAAAAGTAGTTCGTGTTATCCGAACCTAAATACATTATATACAACAGGACGGGGCAATCGGAGACAGTTCGTGCTAAAAGTAATTCGCGTTAAGCGTGTTCGTGTTAACGAGGTTTGACTATATTAAAGTTAACTAAGGTATTTGGCATAACCAGGGCCGTAGAAACCGTCTCCCATAACCCCCATTTGGAGGAGGGGGGGTGAGCAAAGTCAGGGGCCCAGTATAGTAAGTTATTGTACCTTTGAGCCGAATAATGTTTTTTAACTTTTATAATTATTTTAATGTATTTTTAATAACATTTTAATTTGTTTTATCAAAATTCATTTTTTGTCAAAGATCTTGGCCAGATTTAGAAAACATATATGCACCTTCCTTCTATATCCATGATTCTTTATAAAGGTACCCAGATGGAAGAGCTTTTGAAGGCTTAAATTCTATTTTAAAAATATAATGGTATTTTAGTCTTTTTGGGGGCCCCCTATAAATGGGAGAAAAAGATTAAACCAAAGGTTCAAAACTTCATTAATACTATTACTTCCTTCAACCAAAACAGATATGCACTTTCTTTCTACAGCCACCGTTCTTTTAAAAGGTGCCCAGATGAAAGAAATTTTGTAGGCTCTAAATTCTTTTTGAATTGTCTTTTTTAAGACCTTCTATAAAAGTGAGGAAAAGTTGGAACCCAAGATTCAAAACATTTAGGCCAAATTTTTTATTCAAACGTTTAAAAAATATGCCTTTTAATCTCTTTGGGGCCCCCAATAAGTTTCAAAACTTTCTTAATACCATTACCTCCTTCAAAAAAGTTGTGCTTTCTTTCTATAGTCACCGCTCTTTTTAAAGGTGATGAAAAAAATTTTGCAGACTTTAAATTCTTTTTGAATTGTGTTTTTTGGGGGGCCCCTATAAAAATAAAGAAAAGTTGGAACTCAAGATTCAAATCTTTTAGACCCCATATTTTTTATTCAAATGTTTAAAAAATATGCTTTCTAATCTCGTTGGGGGTCCCAATGAGCTCCAAAACTTCCTTAATACAATTAATTCCTACAACAAAAACAGATAATGTGCTTCCTTTCTGTAGCCACTATTTTTTTTTAAAGTGCCCAGATGAAAGAAATTTTGCATGCTCTAATTTTTTTTAATTGTCTTCTTTTTTTTTTTGGGGGGGGGGGGGGGCGAGGTGCTATGAAAGTAAGGAAAAGTTGGAACCCAGGATTCAAAACTTGTAGCTGCCACTTTTTTATTCAAATGTTTAAATGCGCATTTTAATCTCGTTGTGGGCCCCAATCAGGTTCAAAACTTCCTTAATAGTATTACGTTCTTCAACCAAAATAGACATACGCTTCTTTCTATAGTCACCATTCTTTTTAAACGTGCCTATATGAAAGAAATTTTGCATGTTCTAAATACTTTTTAAAATGTGTTTTTTAGGGTCCCTATTAAATGGAGGAAAGTTGGAACCCAAGATTCAAACTTTTAAGCCTCATTATTGTTATTCAAATGTTTAAGAAAAATGTGCTTTTTAATCTCGTTGGGGGTCCCAATAAGCAGGCATCTGTGTGCTATGCCTTTGCCACCTATCCCCTTACGTTCGACCTGTTTCTTTTTTAACGTTTCATTTCTCTTCTTTCGATAAATTACTAATGTTAATTATAGATAAATTATATTCTGCAATTATTTAATTTGCTAGCGGAGCTTCGCTTGCGTTTTCGAAAAAAAAAACCCCTTTTTTTTTGGGGGGGGGGGGTGTTTCCCCTTAGAGGTCCCACTGCCTTCCGTAGCGTAAACCCGTTCGGAATATAGCAATCTGATCTTGAATCAGACAATCCTTGAATTATTGTAATTTTTCTTTCGATAAAAATGATACACTCTAAATTAAAATGTCTGAAATTCAGACACTTAAGTGTCTGAAATGGAGTGTTCAATTTTCAGACATTTTAAAATGTCTGAATTTTTTCAGACACTTTTTGCGTCTGAATTTCAGACACTTCAAACGTCTGAATCGCATCCATTTTTTTGTAAGCATCATACGTAGCCATGTTTGACCACGTTGAATCCTGGAAAAATATTTGGCTGTGGTCCTGCCCCCCCCCCCAATACAGCCTGATTTTTTTGGTGCTCTCAGTTTTGGTATACAATTTTCGTTACGTTGATAATTTAAATCTTTTACGACATTGTACTGATTATAATCAATATCGTGAACTTCAGGAGTAGAACAAGATTAAAAAACAAAAAATATTTATCTAAATATTAGATTTTTTAAAATTTATTTTGTTTTTAACCTTATTTTACTTTAAAAGTTCAAAATATTGATTATAATCAGTACAATTTCGAAACAGATTTAAAATATAAGCTTTACAAATATTGCACATCAAATTTGGGGGCACTACAGTCGTAGGGGGACGGGGCACTTCCCAGTTTGCCCTTCCTTTAATCAAGAAGTACTTTTGCAAAAAACGCAACCCTGCATTATAGTTGTCTAAATTGAGATGTCCGGTATTCGGGAGTATCCGTTGTGGAGGTTAATGGAGATTCTCGAATAGCGAACACCTCTATTTAACGAATACTTTTTTAATCAGCAGACATACATATTTGTATATTTTTACCTCAAAAAAGTAGACATCTCCAATTATCGGACAAATTCCGCGGTCCCGAAGTGTTCGCTATTAAGGGCTTTTAAGGTACATAGATAAATATATATATATATTTTATAATCTTGTCCTACTCTAAAAGTTCAAAATATTTATTATACTCGGTTGAATGTGGAAAAAGATTTAAAATATCAGATGTACGAAAATTGCAAAAATCCCACCCCCCACCCCCCCCCCAAAAAAAAAAATTAAAATATAAAAAAATATATTGACACATAGGCAATTTTACATATACATCACTTGATAATCACAACAGCCATTTAACTATGAATAATGAAAATAAATAAATAAATATTCTACTTTAATAACATTGGGGAAAAAATGACTTTGGTATTTTGTTAAATATATTTGCGTTTTTAAACTTGTCCTACTCTAAAAGTTCAAAACTTTCATTATAATCAGTGCAAGATTTAAGATATCAGCTTTACAAAAATTCATGCAAAATCCCCCCCCCTCCCCCCCCCCCAAAAAAATGAAAATACTTATTTAAAAATTATGTTTTTAAAAAATTTATATTTCCACATGGACAAGTTTTTATGTAGATCAGAGGGTACTCACAAAAGCTATTCAACTATCAATAAAAACAAATAAGTACATATTCTATATTAAAAACATGAGGAAAAAATAACTTATGATTTCCAAACTTCTTTCGTCTTAAATATATACAGTAACATCTGTCATTTTTGTATTTTTCGTATAAGTGCATATAAATAAAGTTACCACAATTTTAAATACGAAATCTAGTTAGACGTTTTTACTTTTTCCCATTATAAATTTCAAATTACTTTTTTATTAAAAATAATAAAAAAATCAGTATTAGAGTTGATTGCAAATCAAATACATATGTATATTTTTACAGGCAGGTTCATATAATAGACCAGTCTCATTTACTTTATTTATCTTTTTTTTAATCTGCGGTTTTATGCCAGGAAGTAAGAAAGCATTAGGTCATCTTTCAAAGTTTTTTTTTCTTTACTTCCTTGTGGCCGTCATTTACTGCGAGATAAAAATTATCCATTGAAATTGAAACTAAGAACTGACATTGAATATATAATTCGTAATAAAAAGAACGTCATAAGTTTAAAAAATATATACTTCTAGAATTAGTGGGGTTTTTTGCGAACAGATTCAAAACTAATTAAATTTCATGCAGGATTTTGTTTAGTACAATAAATAAAATCATAAAATACACTAATTTTACTACTATAAAGAAACTTACTTGAGTTGCTGCAAGAGGTAAGAAATATTCCTCGATTTGAAATTTAAAAACTACCACAACCACAGTGAGGGAGAAAGACTTTCATCAGTTTAAAAGGTAATCCCATAATACATCCGACTAGCCATATTTAAAGAATGAGATGTTTCATCCTAAAAACAGGACCCGCCAGACAAAAGTTTCTTTTTTTTGCCAGTTTCGACAGGACGAAGATGAATAACACAATATTATTGATATAAATTGATACGAGTTAACACTAAGCCCATTGCACACGCTTTGTAGAATTTCCGGGTGTAATCTTCAACCGCCGTCTACTTCTGTTCTGCGTCTATCCCGCCCTTGTATCGACGACAGCTTCTAAGAGACATTTGATGTCGAGCACACACGTCAGATGTATGTATTCAATAAATAAATACTCCAAGTTAATACGAATTAAAATCACAGTACTTCACATTTCGCAAAAAACGAATTAAAATACACGCGTACATAAAAACAAACTTTGTTTGAATTACAACGTATACCACTTCGAACGAAGACATCTAAAACGCATGCGCAACTGGGAGTGCTAGTGCCCCCTGGTGGTTATTGCGTCGGAAGAATCAAAACATCTTAAATTAAGACACGTTTAAAGCAATGAAGTGTCTTAAAATAAGACGTTTGCGGATATTTTAGACATTATTCTCAGTTCGTTTACACCATGGTCATAGTAAGACGCTTATGTATCTTAAATTAAGACATCTATAGTGTCTTAATTTTCAGATTAAGACACTTAAGTGTCTAAAATTCTTTTTCAGTCACATATGTGTCTAAATTTAAGACGCTTCTATTTGCAGTGTAGTATCAAGGAAAAAATTAAATTTTCCAGCATCGTCGTTCACTTTTCTACAGGAGCCAATTTGTTATTTTTCCACCTTCAGCTTTATCATGACAGCAGTAAAATCTACAGGATAATTCTTCGGTTTCAGAAAACTTGTCAAAAAATCTACTCGATAATTCTTCGGTTTCAGAAAACTTGTCAAAAGGTCTTGGCAAAACGCGAAAAAAGGGTATAAATCGCATAAAAAAATGGACAAAAATTCAAAAATCGCCGAGAGCAAAATCTGACTATATCGAGCCAAAAGATTGAATGTGTAATTTTAAAAAATACGCTAAAAATCACATAAAATGTTCGTAAAAAATTCAGAAATTGCAAAGGATAAACTTTCTATATTAAACTAAAAGACTTAAACTTTATTCCTTTTAGGGATGTTAAAATATATATATATATATATATATATATATAAACACCGCGGAACGCGAATAAAACGCCGCACGCGGCAAAATTTACTACATTGGGATAAAAGATTAAAACCGGATTCCTTTTACATTCTCAAAAAAAAAAAAAAAATAAATAAATAAATAAAACAGTGGATTGAAGGTTTTTTCCGTTCAAACACTCACACACACACACACACAAAAAAAGCTTTTGATTTGTCCATTTTTCGCAAAAATATAGAAAGTCACCAATCTAACGTAAAAATTACCCGACATCCTTCAATATAAAGATGCATTTTCGTCAAATCAAATGCCTATAGTGTTCCCGTCAACTGTGTTGCATTGTACTTTTTATGATTAGAACTTACGCAGGAAAATTTTTTTCTTCATAACACGAAAAAGTCGCGAATAAAAGATCAAAATGTCTAGAAATTTTTATAAAAAAGATGAAAATTTCTTCAAATATGAGAAAAAATCTCTTCTAATCACAGGAGCTTAAAAACGGAAAAAGCATTTAAAATAGCATAAAAAAATTGCTAAAAATTAAAAAATTGCAGGACAAAATTTTGTACTTGTGGCTAAAAGTTTGAAACCTGATTCCTTTTACTAATGTCAAAAAATCCCGTCGGAACGCGAAAGAAAGTTAAAAATTACAGGAAAGACTTCGAAAGGAAGGTTCGATAAATATTCAAAAATCGCAGAAGACTACCTTACTATATTCGGCTAAAATGGAAAGATTGATTGAAAATGGATTCCTTTTATGAATGTGGAGGGAAAGCACGAAACTCGAAAAAAACACTAAAAATAGCATAAAATATCAAATTTAAAAGTTTGATTTAAAAAAAACCAAAACCTGTTTCGATGTGCATAATTTCAAGGTATCCTTCCTGTCAAATCTTGTCTTGAACCGAAAAACATTTGCTGAGACCAAAAAAGAAAGAAAAAAAAACTGAACAGAGAGACTCTGCCTGGGTTTATTATTATCTAGTAAGAAACCCATCTTCGTTGCCTACAGAAAGGTACTGTCTATCCGAAGCCTTTCTTTTTCAATTTCTATCCCCGAACACTTGGGTGACAATTTTAAATTGGAGAAAACTGAAAAATTTGAAAACGACATCGCAAAGGTAATTTTTTTCGAATTAGTAAATCTCTAAATTATATTTTTTTAAAATAAAAGTCGCCGTTCAAAGCAGAAAAAAGTTATTATAAGTGAGCATTTTCTGCTTAAAAAAATCTGTCTGGGCCACGCGGATGGCATTGTCAAACTGAAGAAAAAACAGAAAATACGAAAATGTTGAAAATTTTAATTTAATCCGGGTCGAAATAAAAATTTACAATAATTCAAGGTTAGTTTGATTCGAGATCTGAGTGGGCATAGCCCCAATGGGTGTACGTTGCCGAAAGCAGTTCAACCCAACTGTAAATTCGTTTAATTTGACAGTTGACAGGAAAAATTAACTATAGTGAAGCTCCGCTGGTGTTTTTATAAAATGGAACTCAGATAACAAAATTAAATATAGCTATTTCTCTAAAATCTTAGTGTGTGTGTGTGTGGGGGGGGGGGGGGGGGGGGGGCAGAAAAAAATGCTTGCGGGTGGCCTCAAAAGAGCTTCCTACGGCCCTGGACATAACGTAAATAAAATATTTTTCTTTTAATTAGGAATTGGAATCCAATACCGTTTTTCACTTTGAGTTGTAATTGATTTCTATCTTATGATGGTCTGTATCAGACTGTCGCCTTGCAAAAATTGGCTTAAAATGGCAACTTTGACGACCACTTTGGAAACTGATTTGCTTTTAGGAAAAAGTGCGAAACAGTTTCATTAAACAGTGCATTCAGTTTCTTTGTTTCTTAATAAAAGCATCTGTAACATTTTTGAATTTAAGAATAAAAATGACTTTATGAATGTGTCAGTAAGTAATAAATTTGGATTTGTAAAATCGTAAGTAACCTGGCATATTGTACTGTTTAAATTTGAAATAATGATTGGTTTATTTTAGAAGCGCCATTTTTTTTTTTAACTTTCAGTGGAATGGGAGACAGTCGAAGAGATGAAGGGACAGACCTTCCATTATCTATTTTGTATTTTCACATGGGGAGGGGGGGAGACTGTCCTTTAGAGTTTGTTGAAATCGGACCACGTTTCCACGAAACAAGTACAAGCATTTAACTGCCATGTACAGCAAATTCAAGTTAAGGAAACAATATTGTGGGCTGCTTAACGTTAGTTTCAGAAGCCTTTGGTTTCAACCCCGCCTTCTAACGATAAATTTCGTATGGTGACAATTGTATAAAGAAAGCAAGCTTTAGGGATATAAGGTAAACCGATTTGTTGTTGAAGCAGTATGGGATAACTTCTACAAAGCGAAAACGCGAGGAACGCACAATGGAGCAATTTTCGACAGGTCTGTTAAAGAGGGAGAGAAAAAAAGCTTTATAGATGAAATTTTGCTACTTTCGTTTCCAGTCTAGAAAGGAAATTTAGGGATAATGGGCAAGGTCCGGCATGAAGGAAGAAAACTGGAAATTTGATGTTGTATTATATAACTTTTTAAAAAGGGAAATACTGAGTGAAAAAATGATCAGAATGTCGAGCTTCATTCTAGGTTGGACAAGAAGTTGGGGGGGAAACTGGAAATTTAATTTCTTTATCGGAATGCGCTAGGTCGGGCAAAACATTTTCCAGGTCGGGCATTGCCCGACCTGGCCCCCACCTGGCTACGGGCCTGCTACCTCATACAATCAACAGATACAATTTAATCACAAAATTATCGAAGGGATGTTTAATACACGAATAAAGCACCTTTTCATGCAACGAGCTCATTCCGGACCACAGTGTGTTGTTGTGCAAAATTTATATAAAAATGACAAGTCACGTGTAATAAACCCATCGTAAACATTAGAGAAATTCAAAGATAGCTGGCTTTAGTAAGCGTTCTTCGAAATTGAACCAAGACCGGATGCAATGCACCCGACACACAATTAGCTCAAGGGCTAAATTTAAGAGGCTCCCCAATGAGAAAAAAGGAATTTTTTACATTACCCATTTTAATAATAATAAAAAAGTAGTTCTAAAAATTTTGAACTCGGGCCCTGATAAACAAGGTTGATTTTATTTTCTTTTTAATGTAATTTAGGCCCCCAAATTTTTTCTTGCACCCGAACCTTTAAAAGAGGAGGCCAGCCTTGAATTGTAATGTTCACATTCAAGGCCTGGGTAAAGTAAGGCCGACTGGGCCGTGGCTCTGAGACCCCTGATTTTGGGAGCGATAAATTTGGTGTGCAGTTTCCGTAAATCTGTTATTTAAATGTCTTATGACCCTGTACTGATTATGATAACCTTTAGATCTAAATATGCATTTATATATTCATATATGTATTCCAAGATATCGAAATCGTTTATTTTTATTTTTATTTATTTACTTATTTATTTTTAATTATTTATTTATTTATTTATTTTTTTTACTTTTTGGAAGAGAGCTCACGAATGAGTACAAGGCCTTGTTCGGTTCCTGGTCATACCCTTATAAAGTGCATGGGTTAAAATATAAATGACCCTATTTCAATCGGTTTTTAATCCTCAATTAACAAAAAGATAGGAGAAACAGGGCACTCAGTCAAATTGAGGAATTGCCGCTTATTTTTATGATCTCATTGCTGACAAATTATGCATTTATATCCACCCATGCACATCTTCGTGCACATGTACAAATGCACGAACTCAAACACGTCGCCTATTTTCTGAAGAATTTGCATACCTTTTGAATTAATGTCTCGGATCGGAAGCAATTTTCGTTATTAAGCAACTTTAATTCAAGAAGAAATGTAATTTTATAATTTCCCCAAAACCTTAAGAAGGAGGGTGAAAAAAAAAAAGAAAAAATGAAATGGAGATAATCATAATTCAGAAGAGGACGTAACTAAAAAGAAAAGCAACAATAAACCCTTGGCAACCAATGGCCTTTCCCATTTCTAATATTATGCAATAAAGTCTTGGATGTTCTTTGGACCTTCAACCCTAATTAAAAAAGTGACTAATTAATCATTATAATTCGCATTTTTTACAAGACCATAAAGAACATTAGTTTTTCATTTATCATTTTTTTAATAAGTCAAAATATGCAAAATATGAAGGATGCAATGAAGTATGCGAGTTACTTTCAAAAGTTAGAGGCGGTAGTTAAAATTATGTGCAGGGGAGGAAAAAGACTTAAACAAAATACTAAAGGGGGAAAAAAAAGAAAGAAAGAAAAACCCTCTCCATGTTGAAAAGTGCATGAGTACGGAAAAAGCAACGAAGCGTGGACTAAGCTTTCAAGATATGATGTACGTAAAGGATTAAGGTATGATACTTAAGGGTCGATTACTGCCAGCGTAGAATTGGCAGAGAGCGAACCAGGAATTCATTAAACCCGCTCATCCGGCGCTAGAAGAGAACACGGCGCATCGCCAAAAGCAGCGCCCTCAAAGAAAAGTCCGCCAGCGAATAAAACAAAAGCGATGAAAAAATCCTGATCAAAAGTACTGCAGAATCGACAAGGCAGACAAAAAATGAAATTCCGACGCATGAAATATGCAGTTGCGAGGGGGAACATCAGCGTTCTTTCATTTCCTCCCACACCCGGGCCTTGGTTCTTTGCCTGTTTAGCATGACCTCTCCCACCATCCCTAATGAGCGCAGGAATTCGACAAGCAACCATTGACTCCGCCTAGAGGCGCGGTTAAGGGGTTTGACTGACAGAAGGCGGGGTTTAAGAGCTGCAGGTGCTTTGGCTGGGTTCCGGGAAGGGGGAAAAGAGTTCAGAGGCATAAAAAAACCGAAAAAAAGGAGGATGGGATGCTGAAAGGGAGGGGAATGAACCGGGATGGGAGGAAAGGGTTAAAAGAGAAGGTAACAAACGGGGAGGTTGTTGACTTAGACTCGAAGAGCAGCTCGAACTCTTATTAGTCGGAATTTTTAAAAACACTTTGCAAATGAGAAAAAAAATGTCGCTCATAATGTGCTAATGCAAAGTATTTTATAAAATATTTCAGCTTTCTTTTCATAATAAATGTAAGGCCATGAGGAGGAAAAAAATATCTTTCTGTGAAATTACTAATTCAAGGAGAGTTTTAAAAACTCACAGCATGTACTTTAGTTTTTGGTAGTTTTTTTTATGCTTATCATAATGCAGCGAAGTAATTTTATTTTCAAATCCCGGACAAAGAATTTTTCACTGAGTTATTATTTCAAATTTTTAAGCTTTAGAAAATGGTCCATTGTTCAGAAATATTTTGTCTTTATCACCCGCAGTACATGTCATGAAATTTAAAATAGATCATTGTTTATCAAAATGCATTAATTAAAAAAAAACTATTCAGGATTGTTTGTTTTCGCTTAAAACTCATAAACCACTATTATTGTATTCAACAAAAGAAAATATAATTTTTAAAACTTGCTTTTTAATATTTAATATTTTGTACTTTGAAGCACGAATTATGAAAAAAAAAAGTTAGGGGAAACTAAAACAGATAAATAATTATATAATGTTTCATAGTTTGGAAAACAAATTCGATACTTGCATATATTTATATGCATCGGGAAATTCAACTTACAGCAGTTTTATAAGAAAATGCAATTATTTGCCATAATTGTTGGAGTATGTTATAAAGTTGAGATTAAAAACAAAAGTAAATAAAAGTAAACAAATAATTAGAGGGAAATAAATAAATAATAATGTGGAAAAAATGTTTTCATAAACTGTTATTATTAGTATTATTATTATTATCATTGTTATTTAACAGGGTCCGTACGCCCCAGGAGCTGCTTGGGAATTAAAGCGTCTAAATACCAGAATTTTCGTAAAGGAATGGTCGCCACATATTTAAACACCGAAAATTTCTTAAATAAGATAATTATTGCCGTATATACTCTTGTATGAGTGGAAGAATTTTAGACAAAATTTGAGAGTTGAAAATGGGTCTGGGCTTATACATCAGGTAGCTAAAAAAAATCGCAGATAATCGGCGAATGGACAAGTCTTTTAAGTAATCACATGAGAGATAAAAGCGGACAATGGTCATTTCCCTGCCACTGTATAAAAAAAAAAAAAAAAAAAAAAAAAAAAAAAACGGAGATTCTACTGGCAATCAAGACGCCAGTACTATTTCCATTTTTTAACGGAAATTTTCCCCCATAAATTCAAAAAAAAAAAAAAAAAAAAAAAAAAAACGGAAAATTTTCTGTAATTTATGCGCGAAAATTTCCGTAACAATACGGATTTCTGGAATTTATGGGGAAAATTTCCGTTAAAATACGGAAATAGTACTGGCGTCGATTGCCAGTAGAATCTTCGTTTTTTAGTACTTTTTTCTTTACAGTGTGTGATTGAGAAAGAAATCTCAAGAATAATGTCCCTGTAATTGTTCTGCACCCATTTTCTCTTGGGACAGAATTCCCTTCAATACAGTTGCATTCCTCTCAACTTTTTAATCCCCTTTTTAAAAAGAGTTCAACTTGAGAATGTTTCTTGATATCTCTCCTAAAAATCCTACAATACAAAGAAGTACTATATCCTAGCAGTCTAAAAAGATGTTTTCCCTTGTAAGTGAGGCTTGGATAGATTTTTGAAAGAATTTTTTCTTTAAGTACCATTGAATTGATGTGGATAGGTTTCGAAATAGTTTAAGATTCTTCGGTTATACTTAATTATACAGTTTTAAAAAGTTGAATTAAAAAAAAGTTTGATTAAAAACGTAAAAAAAGTTTGCTAATTTAATGAAAATTTATTAAATTTTTATCCTCGATTACAAATCATTTTTCAACATATTACCTACCAGAAGTTTGGTTCGACTTATATACGAAAATGAATTTCTTTTTCAAAATTTTGTTTAAGAATTGGCGAGGGGAAGGGGGGGGGGGGTCGACTTATACACGAGTATATACATTACTTTGCGAAAATTCTGGTGTACCTCCGGCGTAGGAACCCTTTTAAAAACTTCTATTTAATTCTTCTCATACCAACAGTTGTTTAAATAACAAACATTTGCTAGCCTTTAATAATAAATCTTTTACAGTGATACAATTTTCACCCGAGAATCATTTTGAGCAGAGCAAAATCATTGAGTTGACACTCACGAGTTTTACTCACTTTCTGTGAGTTTTGAGTTGAGTTTGATTCACTTTTTGAAAAGCAAGCATGAGTTGAGATAGACTAAAAAAATTCTTGAATTTCAGTTAAATTTACAACTCAAATTCTATTTTTTTTTTTTTTTTTAAGAATTTCTTCAAAATTTATGTGCGTTAAAGACACGTTTTCCCCCCTTTATGTTGGTTCTCACAAACTAGCAGAACTCCATTGTGGAATTTTAGGAAAACCTATGCGGTGATGTGTTGCAGTATATAGTGTGTCACATCACAGTCATTTTCTCTATTTATATGTAAGCTTCTTAACAAGGTTCTTTGTTGTGGGTGATTTGTAATTTCCTAAGTCCAAAGAAAGAAACAAACAACTAAAGATATATATGTACTTCTTTAACCCCTTGAGGGCAAGCAATTACGTTTGTGAAATGCTGAATTCCCACCGGAAAATTAGAAAAATTTTATTTCAAAATAAGGAAAAGCAATTTTACGTCTTTTTTCCACCAAAGTTAGAAAAGTAAAATTTCATAAATTTTTTCTGGTGTAAATCTTCATTCATCGTAGGTGGGATAAAATATATCCCACCGCACCTCAAGGGGTTAAGGAAACAGTTTACCTCAAAATTGATCAAAAAGTATATATATATATATTTTATATTAAATGAAAGCCTGTTTAATTGTGAATATTTTGACATCTCTTTTTTACCCATACGGCAATTATATCGCGAGATATGGTAAATTTTGTTAATACACCCAGTGCAATTACCCACACAAATTAAAACTTTAAATGGCTTTTTCTCCGTATTCACTGTTCATATTTTCTTTACTTTCCTGTTTTAAAAATGCTAAGGCTTTTTTTGTATTTGAGATAGAGATATAAACTTTTTTGTACATGTTCTTTAATATATATGGAATAAACCTGCGCATTGAATTAGTCTTCAGGTTTTTTCTTCTTCTTCTTATTTTTTTTTTAATAAAAGTATATGAAGATGTGTTAGATTTAATCGTTTTTCACTATATCACAGGGTTGCCACGCTTCAGGGAATTTCCCAGTCAAAATATCAGTATTTTTTTACAGAAAACTATACCAAGATTACCTGCACTAAATTTCGCCTGACTTAGAAAGAGATTCTCTGTAAGAAAGTACCGTATTTTATGGAAGAAACGCCGCGGCGTTTACGAGTTTAAAAGTTAATTTTTTTCCAAGTGCGGCGTTTACGATTTTTATTAAATACCAACCGAGTTTCCCTAATTTAAAAATTCATAAAAATATTTAAAACCGTATTTAAATATTTTAAATAAAACTTCAGACATCTTAAGATATTAAAAACGAGGCATCCTATACTGCTCAGAAAACTTTGATTAAAGTTAGGTCAATGGGACGCTGTTGACAAAAGTAGCGTTCCGATGGATGCGGCGTTTACAACGGGTGCGGCGATTACGATATTTTTAAGCTTATTCAGGCCAATTTGAGGAGAGCGGCGTTTACGACGGGTGCGGCGTTTCTTCCATAAAATACGGTACTGGTGCAGAAGAATTTCCAGGTCTGGAGATTCCCTGTAGCGTGGCAACCCTGTATCAGTAAAAAAAAATGGTATTAAATGAAATATTGTAAATAAAAATTCATGCACAGTCTTGTGTAATACACATTTGAAATTAAAAAAAAAATTGTGCAAAAACATCAATATTTAAAAAATTCAGTTTTTGTAAATTTTTTAAAAGCTTTAATTAAATATGCAGTTAATTTTTTTTTTCAAAATGTACTTTTAGTTGAACATTGAAATGCAATGAGTTCCCCATTTGAACTACATTTTTTAAAGTAAACAAAATTGTTGAAAAGGTAAACTGTCCTCTTAATGTGCTTAATGATAATTCACATTTTACAGAGAAACTTACCCAAAGAATTTACACTAAAAACACTCTAAGAATTTAATATTAATTGATAGACATCTAAACTATTATTTGCAATATTTCAATTAAACCAGGTATTTAAGTCTTGTTTCAATATTAAATTAAGTAAAGGGATTTTGACATCACTTCTGTAAATTCATAAAATTAAGCAAAATATTCCTTTTTCGGAACTTTTCTAGTATAGGGGCCTTGGCAAAATATCGAAAGTGGCCCTGGCGAAAGAAAGAAATTTGGCAAATTATTTTCTGGCGCTGTTTCATATATACATGCAACTTTTTCAATATTTATATAATTTATTTAATATAAGGAGCCGTTTATTTAGTTTTATATGCAAACAGAAGTAAACTGTGTATAAAAACAACAATAATATGCGTATAAATAAAATGTTTGAATACATAAAAATACGCTTATAAAGCATAAAAACTTATCAGATTTGTTTTCATAGCTGTTTCTATCATTTGGCAACCAGTCCCACTTTCCGAAGTCCGGATTGCGCCAAATATTCTAAAAAGGCGCCAAGGCCCCTATACTGGAAAAATACCTCTTTTTCGTTTTTCTCATGATTTTCTTTTTCCTATTTCTTTTTAAAATTTTAAAAGAATCCTTAGTGAGATTCGCTCTTTTTAAAAAAATGAGTTTGAATTGAGTGGATTTGTTTGATAAATTTTAAATTTGAGCCTGAAATTTTTTTGAAAGTGAATAGAATTTGAAAATTTGAGTTTGAATTAGCTCCCCTTTATTTTGTCTGTTTGCACAATACCGGTTTAGATGAGACTATTTTTGCAAGCGAAATCTGAAATAATTAAGCATATTATTTTATATGGCATAAATAGGGGTACATATAACAACACCTTTTGTAAATTTAAACCATTAGAACAAATGAAAGATCGACCAGAAAAATTAAATCATGTATGATACCATAAAATTGATTATCTAAATACCTATAGGGAAGACTGGGAAGTCTTGACCCACCCTTCAGTTTTCATATTTCAAATAATTTCAGAGTTTTGCCAATATGTGGCAACCAAAGCTACTGAAATGCTTGAACAATAGTCTTTGTTTCATAAAGGTAATCGAAAAAGGTGTGGAAAAATAAATTGTGAAGAGTTTTCAGCTTAAAAAGTGTATTTTTTAGAAGAAAAAAATTAAGATTTTCTCAGATAAAATATATCACAGAAATTTAAATAAGTAGGTTTTGAGTAATGTAGAACTATTGAGCTTTTCTTCCAGGCATAAAGATTGTAATACAGTAAATTAGGCTAAACATCATAACCATGTGCTATGCTTTAAAAAGTGACTATGTGAGGAGGCTTCACAAAACCAAAGTGGGGAGGTTTGACCAGATGGTCAAACCTCCTTAATTAAGTGTTTTTGGAAATATTTTTATTACACACTACATAATGAAGGGTGATGGTTATATTTCTAAAATAATGTAAATTTATTCTGTAAAGCTAACAGTAAAAATGGGTTGATAGAAATGAAAATGCTTAAAATTGATTGAATGAAGATGAGAAAAATTGTTATAAGAAGCAAGAAAAAGTTTAATGAAATATAAATTGGAAAGTTGATAGGAACTTTCATTTCATTTAAATAGTACCCATAGTAGATAAATAGAAAGAATAAAAAAGACTAAAAAGGGTGAAAGCAGCAGCCTTAAAAAATTTAGGTTTTCATTCCTCTGCATAAGAACATAACATTAGTCAAAACACTTTAGGAAGGTATGTAGACAAATTTCACAAAGATGAACACGCTGAGATGAAGCCGAACTATGGGTCCACTAGTGTAGCCAGGTCGAGTATAAAAAAAGTGGGTGTTTGAAACAGAATTTTTCTCCTGTGCCTTGAATGCCGTCTAAGCAGGTTTGTTTACACATCACATTTTCCCAACACTTTTTTAATAATAATTAAAGCTTGTAGCATAAAGTTATTCTGCCTTTTTAAAAAATGATTTTATTTGCCTTAACAAATATTTCAATATAAAATAATGAGGTCAAGCCTCCCGTATATGGGGAGCCTTAAACCCATTATTTTCTCATGTTTAAAATCAACCATTTTTCAAGTTTCTTACATAGTACACTTATGTAGCAATTTTATTTTGATAACTGATTGTATAATGAATAAAATGACATATGAAACTTTATAATAAGTTCAATATTTAAAAAATAAAAAATAATTTTGTAAAAAAATGGATCAATGCTCCCCAGTCTCCCGTATATCAAAAAGTATAATAATTAAATATGTAATAGGAAAATTACAAAAGTAATATGAAAACAAAATAAAAGTATATATATACATATATATATATACATTTATTTCATTTATATAAGATAATATTAATTATTTAATAGGTTATATTGTTTTTTCCATTTCAAGGCATTTTAAATTATTCTGTTTTCATTTTTCTTCTATTATTTTGGTCAAGTGGTCGTTTGGGTACAGGGAGAAAAAAAAATTTCAGCTTTTAGCTTTTTTCTCTACAGAAAACAGCTGCCTTGCTTATATATGGGAATTCTGTACCCTTGATAATGTAATTCAATATATAAGCTTTTCATTTATTTTTATCGGTATCTATATTTTTCTTTTTTTCTTCCATTTTAATACTCATAAGATAGTACAAGGGACTATACTTTTTGCATAACATCTGGTATATATATTTTTTCATTTCTGTTATTCAATTTCTGCTGTTTTTTACTATGTTTTTGGAATCTATGTTAAGTGTGTAAGGGGGTGGACTGTATTTGTTAGTGCCGTTTTATTCATAACTTCACAGTTTTTGTTGGTGGTCGGTAATGTTTATTTAATTGTTATATATATACAGCGAAACCTCCCGCAGTTGGGCACGTACGGTTCCAGGAAAAGATGTCCAACTTATAGAGGTGCTTATAGCTTAATTACAGGCACATTATGTATTACTGCACACATGTATATGCATGCTTCTTAAACATCAGTTATATTAATCAAAAAAATAAACATGGATTGTTTATACGCGTAAAAAGAATTAATTTCATAAGTTAAATATCGCAATAAATGAAACAGTAATAAATAAGAAATGACATACCTGTTTATTAATTGCTACTACATATCAAAATGAAGAACTGTTATTGATATAATATGAAATATTTAGTAATTTCAATTCAAAATATTTCTTTGTCTTTTAACTCACTGATTGTTTTGTTTCTCATTCGTAAATGTCTGATAAAATATCTGTAATTTTTGCCGTATGTTTATGCTTTTAAACTTTTGAACTGTAAATCTTTCAATTGAAAAAAAGATAACGGTGTTTTCGAAAACTATGATGGACTAAATTTTATCGATACCATACAAACATTGATACTATATAAACATTGGTTTTTATGACATTCATAACTATTTCTAGGCTGGATAATTTTAATAGTGGTATTTGGCTAGCATGATAAAAACTTTCATTTTTTTTTCTTCTTTTAAACAAAATGTCCAACAGTCAAGTTAGAGATGTGTCCAATTTACGAAGGTTTGTTATAATGTTAACCTTTTGCACTCCACTGACATCTATTCGGTGACATACTAAGTTTAACCACAAATCCACCGACACCTGTACGGTAACATACTAAGTTTGACTACAAATCCACTGACACCCATTATACAACAAATGAACACACAACAAACAAACATACTTTTAGGGAGTTCTCCACATATTATTTCAAAATATGTAAGAATAGCATGTAGTTGTTGGTAGGTCATTGAAATTTTGGCGTGGAGTGCAAAAGGTTAACCCTATGCAGTTTTTCCAAATCTCCGGATTTTAGTGGTACGACTCCTATTCAAATTAACATATTTGAACCAGAAATTTTATTTAATGAATGAAGTTATGCAAATTTCAAATGACAATCACATAAGCAAGATATCTTTAATTAAATATTTTTTTATTTCAAAGTATGTTTATTTTATTGAAAGAATTTGGGATGTTGACAATTATGAATATGGATTCATTCAGCTCCCTGAAAAAGGGTCCAACTTGGGAAGTTTCGCTGTAATTGTAGATTTCTTTAATCCGGAGACTAGCTAAAATATTAATTCATGTGTGCTTTGGCAGTGAAAATTTTTGAAAAATTGTTAATATGTTTCTTTATTGTACCAAAGGCGATAAAATGGCTGCGACATTCAAATTTCATTATTGAATAGAAATACCAAACTATAAAGTATATATTCTTATCCAGTACTTAACTTTAAATGATATTCTTAGTTTTCTCTTTCATGTTAATCGCATAATCTTTCACACATTCTAGACAATGTTGGGCATGAGCGAACTCATTGAGCAAAAACTCACGAGTTTGGCTCACTTTCTGTGAGCGTTGAGTAGAACTTGACTCACTTTTTGATAAACGAGCGTGAGCTGAACGAAAGCTAAAAAAATCCGTGACTTTCAGCGAAATTTTCAACTCAAACTCAATTTGTTTCATAATTTATTTTAAAATTTTCCAGCCGTTAAGAACAAGTTTTTCCCATTCAAATGCCATTTAAAGGCCTACACGGACTCAGGCGTTGCTACCGAAACACCTCAAGGCCTGAGGACACGAGTTGAGACGTCATCACTAATCAACAGACTTCTCACTAGTGTTGGGATTCACACCGGAAAATTTTGAATAGCAATTTTCTTTTATTTTATTTGTGGAATATCTATCATCTGATAAAACAATACTAACTGTTTAAACTTACTGGTGAGAATTCGGAATCCCTAAATAAAAATTCAACCAGATACGAAATGCCTCAGTATTGCCTCATCTGGTGGATTTTTTATTGGGGGATTCCAAATTCTCACCAGTAAGTTTAAATAGTTATTATTGTTTTATCAGATGATAGTTCTTCCACAAATAAAATAAAAGAAAATTGCTATCCAAAATTTTCCGGTGTGAATTTCAACACTAGTGAGAAGTCGGTCGATTAGTGATGACGTCACAACTCATGTCCTCAGGCCTTGAGTGGCAACGACTCAGGACGGGCCGAGTCTGATCATCACTTTGTCTAAGTCGTGCCCGGGTGTTGCTTTCTCTGCAGTCTCGGGCCGAATCGAACCGGACTTATTTCTGGGCATGTGCTTTATTCTTCCTAGAAGCCTGCCAAACCAAGCCCGGATCGAGTGTCGGGAAGGAAAACTGGGCGGGCCAGTGAAAACCCTTACATCGAACAACCAAAAGATTAGTTCACAAAATTTTATAAATTTGCCTGATACAGTTCTAATATATATATATATATATATATTACAAAAAAAAAAAAAAAAAAAAAAAAAAAAAAAAAAAAAACGAGTTTTTTGTGGACTCCGCTTACTTTCATAGATGAGTTTGAGTTGAGCGGATTCGTTTGAAAAATTTTGAGTTTGAGTGTAAACTTGACTCATTTTTGAGAAATCGAATTTGAGTTTAAATTAGTTCTTTTTTTTTTTTTTTTTTGTGAGCATGCCAAACACTGATTCTAGATAATTGAAAATTTTACACTGGATATACAAGACTTTAGCTGACCCCCTGCAGATGGGTTGCGGTCCTCTTGGTGTCCGCGGACCATAGTTTAAGAACAGGTTGTATAAAGCATTTTCATATGGAAATATTTTATAGAAAGAATGACTGAAAAATATTTTCGTTAAACTGATTGTTTTAGAGTATATTTTAGTATTTTCCTTTATTATTATTCAATAGCACATATTTAAATTATTCCTAAATCAGAGTTTATTTTAATAACAAATAGTTTATTGATCTTTTAAAACAATACCAGTCAGTTTTAAACGTATAAACATTTTATTGTAATTTCTTCATTCTAAAAGTATTTTTAATATAAGCAAAATGCATAGCATTTGCTACCTAATCATTCTAATACTGCATTGGGGTTTTATTTTACATATGCAAGAATCATCTCTAAAATTCTACTTTTATTTTAGACATATTGTTTATGCAGTCAATGGGATTTAGTGCCCTGCAAATAACAAAATATATTAATCATATTTTTCGTAAGTATTTTACAAAATAGACAGACATAAATAATGTATTATGTATCTTAAGGACTGATTTTCAGTACACATCAAATGCCAAATGTTACGGATTTTAAATGCCACAATTTCAAATTAGTTATATTTACCTTACTCAATCACAGAATTTTACGATTAGATAAAGCTAATATAATAATAAATATAATCCACTATTAATAAGGAAGAATATTACTAGTGAAAATATTTAAAAACCGTAAGCCTTTTAAGTCAAGCAAATAAATATATGTATCCATCCAAGAAGAAAGTCTCTTAGATGTAAAATTTTGTGAGAGAACGTTTTGTCCACTTTTATTGCCTTCAAAGGCTGCACACTGTAAAAAAGAAATAAATAAATAAAATAATAATAATAATAATAATTTTACAAAAAAAAAAAAATAAATAAATAAAAAAATAAAGTAAAATAAATAAAAGTAAAAATAAAATAAAGTAAAATAAAATAAATAAAAATAAAATAAGTAAAAATAAAATAAAGTAAAATAAAATAAATAAAAATAAAATAAGTAAAAATAAAATTAAATACATAATTCCAGCCAGGGCACCAGTGAAAGACTGAGTATTGCACACCAAAAAAAAATCAGTATTTATTAAAACCTTCCTGTTTTTTATCAAATTTCACCCGTAAAGAGAGGTATAAAAGTGGACAGTGCTCATAAAAGAAGAAAAAGATAAAGAAAAAGAAAAAGAAAAGAAAAAAAAAAGAAACTGAACTTTTATTTACGGACAAGGAGTGGGGGGCAGTATTAAAAAAATGGGGGGGGGTAGAAGCCTCACATTTGACTCCCTAACAGGTGAAAGAATTTTATTTCCTAAGATGTTTTGACTGTCTTAATATCAGTCAAAACAACTTAGAAAAAATGGGTGGGGGATTTGACCCTAACGGGTGAAAAAAAAAAATGAGTCGTATCTATACACACCTCCATTTATACTTTTTAACATATTCAACCATAAAAAGTGTGTATAAGTTATGTAACAGATAACTGCCAGTTTTAATAACGTAATTATAATACCAAAGTATAGTAATTGTATATATCATACTATATTATAAGAGCATCATAATATGATACACCTTGCAATATTATATAAGAAGGAAGAATCAACCTTAAAGGCACACTTTATGTAAAAAATAATACAAGTTTTTATTAAACAATGAAATATGATAAGGAATAAATATTCAGTGTTTACTTGATATTAGAGATTTTCGTTTATGATGAAAATGTATGCTGTTTTTTCTAAAAATCTGAGCATTTTTAAGAATTAGAAATACATAGACTAACTGCTCATGCTTGATAAATTTAGACTTTTGTTAAAAAGAAAAGGGATCCAATGCTTTTTAAACTGAATATTATTAGAAAGATTAAAAAACAAAAACAAATTTGCAAGTTTTATAATATGTTAAATTGGTTCTGTTCATGAAATAAAATATTCTGAATTTTAATTTCAAATTCAAAACGTGAAAATGCACATGATTAAATTTTTAAGCGTATTATTTTATTTTATTTTAAAATGTGTTAAATACGCTTTTAGAGGCGTTAAAAACACCTTTGCACGCATACGTAATATATAATTTCAGGGAATCCTAATAAAGCATTAAAAAACTAATTTTATTATTACTGTTATTATTACCATTACTGGAAGAAATTATTCCCAGAATTATGTTAAATATTGTGCTTCGTATTAAATAATTAACTAATGTTTAGTTGCTTTAATTAAAACGAGGACTTAATTTCTAACAACAAAAATGTACAGAAGGTATTTTGCAGCACTAATAAATGTAGTTTGTACCTTTGTACCCTCATTCCGCATATTTGTATTTCATACATTATTTGTATTTTATACATATATAACAATTGGCAGCTATGCATATATGTATATATATAACAGGTGGCAATAATTAAAGTACAAATATTTGAAAGGCTCTAGATGCTAAGCTATTTGGAATGTTTTCAAAGCTTAGATATTTATACTATTTAAAGCATACGGAAACAAGTTAAAAAAAATAATTTAAAACTTTAGCAATAGGTGTCGCTGTATATCATTAAATTAAAAAAAATGATAGAGATAATTTCCTTTAATTTTTGAGAAAAAAAATTATATAACACTAGAATAAAATGTTAGCCATGACGTTTCCAAAGAAAAAAAATGTACTTTTTTAATAAAGTGTTTTGATCAAAATGGTAGTAATTACAGCGCTGCTTTGAAAGAATATAGTCGTCTCAAAGGATGAAGAAGAAGGACAATTTGTGTGAATGGTCTAAAAAAGGTGCTACAAAAAAATTTAAACTACAGAAGAACGTCGTCTGATCCCTGGAACCAAAGGGCGTCGCGCATTTTATCCTGAAGCTGGACAAGCTGTTGAAGAAGCAATTGATTCATTGCTAATTGTTTGCTATTGGTATTGAATTTTTCAATTAAAAAAAATGTCATAAATGTGAAATATTTATTTAAAACGAGTTATTTTTGTTAACATTTGCTAATAAAATTATTCTAAAAATTCAGCGCCATCTTTCCGTAAAATTTTGAACTAAATATTATTATTTAGTATTCACATACTCTAAATAGTATAAATACCAAAGCTTCCAAAAAATATTCCAAATACTTTTCATTGTCCAGCTCTACAGAAACTTGCACTTAATTATGGCTACTCTGAATATATGTATAATAAATTATAATGAATCGGCTTCGGTGTGCAGTATTTATAAACTCCGTTGGGCTTCTGCTAGCATTTAGATATTCTCTGAAAATAAAGTAGTACCGGAGCTGATCAAAATTATGCTTCAGTTCAAATTAAGCACTGATTAAAATATATGTATGAAGTGACAATTATCTTCTAGGTCGAAAAAATAGAATGAACATCAGCAGATTCCGTTTTGTGATCATGTAAATCTTCCCAGAGAATATTACTTAATAAAAAAGTCAATAATCGCATATTCTAGCCTATAAGGCACTCCTCGAAATGTCTGTGAATACACGTGTTATATATTGCGCGCACCTAAAATGAAGTTTTCACATGTTCAGAATACGGCCGTGTCTGTATACTATCATAACGTTAACTGTTGTGCATTGTTGATTTTAAATTTTATTATAATAAAGATTTCAATAGGAGAAGTATTTGCATCAGTGGGCAGGGTTTTGCCACTATCATAGCCAAGGGTCCTCAGTAAAAAAACTGGGCTCTGAGCACTTGAGTTTGGTCTCTTTATTTAGAAAATGATGGTATTTAAAAAAAATTAAATTACAATAATTACAAATATTTAAAGTGATTACATTTCATTGTCTGGATTTGTGATACTTCCTTGTTATACCGGCACCCAAAATTAGGATTACGCCAAGATGCAGTTACGATTTTGCCAAGATTGTCACCAAGCTTTTGTATACATCATACATGCCGTAGAAGTCATATGGGTCACATGTACTGCATGCTTATATGTGTTAGATAAAAGATGAATCAGAACTTTCTTCATCTTATCCAATGAAGGCTAGTATTTATCCATTTGTTATTTAAATATCTTTAATAATTAATCCTGTAAAAGGCTTGTAAAGGTGTATATTAAAAGGAGTGTATTTTTCTCATTATTTGCACCACAGAAATTTGAACCACCTTTTGGAACTAAATTAATTTATATATGACTAAAGGGATACACACTGGAGCATTCATTTTTGCTCCTTACTTGATTAAATTTTTACACACACTGATACACTGATGAAATTATAACATACAAAAATAAAATATTATTGATATTTGATTAAATAACATAAATAAAAAAAATTCTTGATTACTTATATTAACAAAACACTAAATAACATTTAATGTCTTAGATTATTAATGAAGTCTTTCAGCTGTCAAAAATTGCATTCCTTTAATCTAAATGTTTATCAGTTTTTGATTGACATATTACACAAACAAGGAAGTCATTTTCTATTTTCCTGACATGATCGTTGAAAGAGTAATCAAGTCTTGTTTATGACAGACATAAAGTGTTTTTGAAAAACAGTTTATCTTGATTAATAATGAGGTTTATCTAATTCTGAAAGAGATTAGTATTTACAACATGCCCCCTTAATCTCTTCAGATTGATGAGGCAAACAAGTTCATTGAATTTCTGTGATTCACTAATTCAGGCTTGTGAATGGGTTTCGTGAGTTTATCAGCAATCATATATTTCGATGGACAGTACTTTAATTCAATTATTCCATCTTCTTTGAGTTGTTTTATTGCGTGAAATCTAATATCTATGTGTTTACTCCTTTTGGAAAACTTCTCACTTTCAATCATTTTGATGCAGCTTTGATTATCTTCATATAAACAGATAGGTTTTGTCTGTGCTAAGTCCAAATCTTCCAGGAGTTTCAATAAATACGTAATTTCTTGCCCTGCACTTGCAGCTGACACATATTCAGCTTCTGCTGATGAAAGGGCGATGCATGATTGTTTTTTTTTGTAATCCATTGAATTGGATTATTACCTAAGATAAAAAGATTGCTGCTGGTTGATTTTCTTGTACTAGTATCACCTGCCCAGTCGGCATCCGCAAAAGCCTTTAAAATCGGCTCAGTTTTAGTGTCAATGCGCAAGTTTAGTTGTTTTGTGCAGTTTAAATATCGTATTATTGTTTTAGCTGTCATCCAATCTTTTTGACGCGGGGATTCGTTTCTTCTACTTAATATATTAACAGCAGCAGAAATGTCAGGTCTACTGACATATGCGATATAAAGCAATGAGCCGATCGCCTGTCTGTATTTAACATTATTTGGTAATAAATTGTCATTATCTTCTAATCTATTAAAATTAGGTTCCATCGGAGTACCGACTGGTTTAGCTTCCTCTAAATTAAACTTTTTTACTAGTTGTTCGATTTTAGCCCTTTGATTTAATTTATAACCTTCTGCTGTTTTCTCTATTTTGATTCCTAAATAATAACTTAGTTCTCCTAGATTTTTTAATTCATATTAATTCATATACTTATCAAGCTTAAGTTTTTCTATTATTTCTTTAATTTCGTCATCTTTTCCTGCTATCAGGATATCATCGACATAAACGATAATATACATTTTGCTTTCTCCTTCATTTCGAATGTATAAATATGTGTCTGAATTAGACTGTTTAAATTTTAAATCATTTAATGATTTTGTTATTTTAGTGTGCCATGCCCTGGCTGCTTGTTTCAAGCCGTAAATTGATTTATTTAATCGGCATATTTTGTTTTCCTGATTTGGAATAATATAGCCTTCTGGATGAGTTATGTAAATTTCCTCATCTAAATTACCATACAGGAAAGCAGTTTTAATATCAATGTGATTAATTTTTAATTTGTGGTAATCTGCTGCTGCTATAAAACATCTAAGTGTCGTATATGAAACAACAGGGGCAAAAGTTTCTTCGTAGTCTACGTCATATGTTTGATAATATCCCTTTGCCACTAATCTCGCTTTATATTTCTGTATTCTTCCTTGATCATCATATTTAGTTTTAAAAATCCATCTGGATAAAAGTATTTTTTTACCTTGTGGGGGATCAACTAGTGTCCATGTTTTGTTTTTATTAAGAGAATTTATCTGTTCTTGTGTCGCATTTAATCAATGTTGTTTTCTTCTGGATTTTCAATATTCATTATGTCATGAAAATTTTCTGGTTCTTTTATATGTTCGTGTGTTGTCATGTAAATAAATCTGCCTGGAGGCACTCCTTTATTTGATCTATCTGACCGCTTTGGTTCTGGTGTTAATTGTTTAGACTCACTTGGTGTGTCTTCAGTGTTTGTGACTTCAATTTCTACGAAGTTTTTGTTCTGTGATTTGTCATTTTCATCAGATGGTTTTTCTCTCAAATTTAATTGTGTTTCTACCTTCTCGTACGTATTTTTGTTTTCTAGAAACTTTACTGTTCTTGCGATTATTATTTCTTTACCACTTGTGTAAATACGGTACCCTTTGGAGTAATTGTCGTAGCCGACAAAAATGCCTTCAACTGCCTTATCGTCTAATTTTTGTCGTTTATTTTTGTTGACATAAGCAAAGGCTTTACAGCCAAACACTCTAAGGTAATGTAAATTTGGTGGTCTTTCATTCCAAAGCTCAAACGGAGACTTCTCATTAGCTTTTGTAGGCAATCGGTTTTGCAGGTAATTCGCCGTACAGATAGCTTCACCTTCACCCCAGAATTTTTGAGGCAAGTTTGCTTCGCTGAGCAAAGCTCTCGTCATTTCAATTAAAGTCCTATTTTTACGTTCAGCCACTCCATTTTGGCTCGGAGAGTACGGAACAGTGTGTTGGTGCTTTATGCCGTTTTTTCTAAGATATTTGTCAACTAAATCATTGTTAAATTCCCTCCATTGTCTGTTCTTATATTTTTCGGCTTTTTGCCAAATTTATTACTAAGGCAACAAATTTCTTAAGTTTTTCATAAACTTCTGATTTCTTTGATAATAAATACAGAATGGTAAATCTAGAGTAATCATCTACAAATGTTAAGAAATATGTTTTTCCGCCTATGGTTGGTGTCTGGAAAGGCCCACATAAGTCAGAGTGTATCAACGCCAATCGTTTAGTGGCTCCATAATCTGCTAATTTTGGGTAAGGTGCATCTGTTAGCTTTGTTTTGATGCAAGTTTCACAAGTTGGGTCATGTTTACATTTATTTATTTGTATTCCTTTCGCTAGGTGTTTTTTTTTCGATTTGTTTTATAGATGCAAAATTTTTATGGTCAAACCTTCTGTGCTATAATTCTATGCAATTATTACTGTTACATATGTAAGTATTATTTACATAGTTTACGTTTGCGCTTTAATTAGCTAATTGAATTTTCTATAAGTTATTTTTCTTTACCGCTTCCAGGCGGGTTATTCCGTTAAATGTTAAGTTACATTTATCATTTTTGAATAAAATCTCGCATCCATTTTCTGTAGCCTTACTAACGGAAAATAGGTTTGATTCAATATCTGGAACAAATAACACATCTTTTAGTGTTATGTTGTGTGTTTCACCGTCAGAAGTTATTGTTTTTATTAGTGTATTTCCTGATCCATAAGAAACTAATTTGTTTCCGTTTGCAATAACAACATTAGTTTTTTCATTTGATTTAATTTCTGTAAATAAATGTTGATCATTTGTTATGTGACTAGAACTGCCACTGTCAACTATCCACGCTTTGTTATTGCGCGGTTTTATTATAAACGCACAATGTTTATTACCTTGATGACTTTCATATTCATTGCAATCGGCATTTTTATCCGAATTTGATACATAATAATTTCTAACAGTTTTATCATCCTTTTGGAAAACAAGCGATGAATTAATTTTTTTTGTAGTTTTGTTTGTAATTCATATTGTGTGAAGGATTGTTTTGTTTATTTTTATAGTTGTTATTATGCCAGCATTCTTTAGTGTCATGGTTTTTTAATTTACATTTTGAACAGTATTTTTGTCCCCTTTTATATCCCGCATTATTAAATTTGTATCCTGCATTGTTAAATTTCTTTGTAGTTTTGAATGCTCTAGCGGTATTTTCAGATGATTCCGAACTATCGCTTCCCGGATTATATTCATCAATCAACTTACTTTTAATAAAAGTAGGTGTCAATTCTTCTTCATTTCGGGATTCAAATGCCGTTATAAGTGTATCGTATGAAGCTGGTAAGCTACACAATAAAAGTGCTGAAATATGATTATATTTTGTGGTTTCTCCGATTGCAGATAATTTGTCAATTAATTCAAGTATGTTTGTGATATGCTTTACCATATCACCACCTTCAGGTAATTTTGTGCTATACAACTTGCGTAAAAGGTATAGCTTGCTTGACAAATTACTTCTTTCATGAATTGCTTTTAAAGTGTTCCATGTATCTCTAGCATTTTGAATATTTTTTACGTGGACGATCTGGCTATCCTCAATGCTGAGGTTAATTATAGCCCTTGTTTTCCGGTCCTTTTTGGACCAATCGGTTGTAATTGGGTTTGGTGGTTCATCAGTAATGATCTCAAAAAGATATTCTTTAATGAGAAGCATTTCGATTTTAAATTTCCAAACATTGTAATTATTCGAGTTGAGCTTCTCTACTATCTGTGCATCTTTTGCTGAACTCATTTTTAACTACTGTTACCACCTTTTAATTTTCAAATAAACCCTTTTATTACATTATCATATACTTATATTTAATATTTAAGGAAGGCAGCGCGTCAGTCTCATAATCATTGTTAGATAAAAGATAAGACTTAACGCGAAATAACAATAATCACATTAAATCACAAAATAAAGATAATGTAAATTTGCTTACCTTTTGGTTCATGATCGTCCACGAAGAAACCGGAACTTTCTTCATCTTATCCAATGAAGGCTAGTATTTATACATTTGTTATTTAAATATCTTTGATAATTAATCCTGTAAAAGAATTCGTAAAGGTGTATATTAAAAGGAGTGTTTTTTTCTCATTATTTGCACCACAGAAATTTGTACCACCTTTTGGAACTAAATTAATTTATATATGACTAAAGGGATACACACTGGAGCATTCATTTTTGCTCCTTACTTGATTAAATTTTTACACACACTGATACACTGATGAAATTATAACATACAAAAATAAAATATTATTGATATTTGATTAAATAACATAAATAAAAAAAATTCTTGATTACTTATATTAACAAAACACTAAATAACATTTAAAGTCTTAGATTATTAATAAAGTTCTTTCAGCTGTCAAAAATTGCATTCTTTTAATCTAAATGTTTATCAGTTCTTGATTGACATATTACACAAACAAGGAAGTCATTTTCTATTTTCCTGACATGATCGTTGAAAGAGCAATCAAGTCTTGTTTACGACAGACTTAAAGTGTTTTTGAAAAACAGTTTATCTTGATCAATAATGAGTTTATCTAATTCTGAAAGAGATTAGTATTTTCAACAATATGCATGCCATATATATACGTCATACTATAACTGTTATGCCGTTATAACAGGAATATACCGAATTGTTGTTTGTTTCACAAGAATTCTGTGTTCATTTTTAAATACAGTAAAATGTGTCTAAATCTGACTCCGTGTAAAACGAAAATCGGTCTAACTAGGAAAAATTGTCAAATCCCGGCGAATTCATAGAATAGACATAGAATAAACTTCTTCTAACTGCCGAATACTGTCTACGACGACAGATTTTCTCGGCCACAGTCCAGTCACATTAATGTGACCACCTGTCAAATGCCAGAATAACCACCTTTCGCAGTGCGGACCGCTGCGAGACGTGCAGGAAGAGAGTCAATTTGGTGCTTTAAGGTGTTCACTGGGATGTTGAGCCATTCCTGCACCTGTGCCTTGGCCATCTGCATTAGATTACGCGGTTGAGTATCCATGGCACGAACAACCGGATCGAGGTGATCCCACAGATTCTCGATTGGGTTTAAGTCCGGGGAGTTTGCCGGCCAGGGAAGTATGGTAAACTCATCCTGGAGCTCTTCGAACCACGCACGGACACTGCGTGCTGTATGACACCTCGCATTGTCCTGCTGGTAGATGACATCATTCTGATGAAAAACATTTCGCATGTAGGGGTGGATATGGTCCGCAAGGACAGATGCGTACTTGTGTTCATCCATCATGCCTTCCACAATGATGAGTGTACCCAGAGAATACCACGAAAACATTCCCCAGACCATAATGCTCCCTTCTCCAGCTTGAATCCTTCCGACAATTGTTGAAGGGTGTTTGCTTTCAGACGTTTTTAGTCGCATACGCCAAGGTCCATCTGTCCAATGGAGCATAAAACGTGATTCATCTGAAAAAGCCACCTGTCGCCACTCAGTGGACGTCCAGTTGAGGTATTGGCGTGCAAATTCCAGCCTTCGTCGCCAATGAACAGCAGTCAGCATAGACGCATTAATCAGGCGTCTGCTGCTGAGGCCCATACGAAGCCACGTTCGCTGAACCGTCGTTGAGGAGACAGTGTTGATAGCCCCTTGGTTCATCTGGTCGGTCAGTTGCTCAACGGTTGCAGTCTATTCGCCTGAACGCACCTCCGCAGTCATCGTTCACCTGTGTCACCTATGGCCCGTGGTGTCCCACATTTGCCACGTCGCTGATTTTCGATAGTGCCATTTTGCCATGCATGATATACCTTTACCACGGCGGCACACGAACAATTTACAAAATTAGCCGTTTCGGAAATGCTCCCACCCTTGTCCCGAAAGCCAGTGAACATGCCTTTTTGAATGTCGGATAAATCGCTTAATTTCTGCATTAAGATAACGATTACAATGTTTTCCGATTCCCTCGCACACCCTTTATATACAGAAATATACAGTAGCACTGCAAGTGCTGCCACCTGTTTTCTGTGATTGGTTATTTCACTTTGACGTCGAAAGTAGATGGTGGTCACTTTAATATGACTGGACTGTGTATTTTCGCAGGAAGTTTCTTAAAATTTTTACAAATTTGTGGTAAATTATATTCAGGTAATGTTGTTGACGAGTTTGATGGGGAATGTTTCAGAGGAGAAGTTTAAAATTTTCCAGGAAATTGTTTTGGGTAACAAATTGCCTCCTATTTCTCAGAAAGGTTTCTGGATTTTTTTTTTCTTTATTACTTTATCATGAATACCACAATATCTATACAAAATTATTGTTTGCTTCAAAATAAACATTGAATATATCACAGAAATGTATCCTTTTAAAGATTGATTATCACATAAAAGAAACGTGAAAATAATTTAAATATATATATATGTTGATTAATATTAATACGGTAGAGTATTATTTGTTTACTTTAACTTTGTTTACTTCTTAACTTATATATTTTATTACTTCACAGAAGGAACAAAATTTTGGTTAAAGTTGGAAATCCTTGGAATTGTTTATAAAATCAAAGAGCTGAATCTCATTCAATATATATATATATATATTTATTTATTTATTATTTGCATATTATTTAGAATTTTTTTGCATCAATTAACTTTTGTTTTGAGTTTGCTTTATATAATAATACTACTACTAATAAAAATAATAATACGCAAATATTCTTTTATTCATCGCACTTTATGAAAAAAAAATTCGCATTTAAAATCTTTAAAAAACAAGCTACTGTATATATATTAAAAGTTCAAGGAAAGTATGAATCTGGCTCTGCAACATCTTTTTAAAGGTGTGAAAGATAATGACTATCCTTCTTTTGTATAAGGATTTTATTCAGTTTTTTTTTTTAATTTAGTGTAGTTTACTTTAGTTAGTACCTGTTTATATTTTCATGCTTTTTTATTGCGTTTTGTATTTCATGCATGTTTTCAAGTATGTTTTTTCTTTAATTATTATTATTTCAGTGTAATTTTGTGTTTTATGTATTCTTTGGACAGATTTCAGTTTGTTTCTTAGTCTATCGCCCTTTGTAGGAAGTCGAAGGCTTTGGATGCTTTTTAGTTTTATAACTAAACAACTACTAAAAACTTCTAATTTTCCCTGCATTGAAGGGCTTCCCTGATGAAAGCCTCAATATCTTTGGGAAAGTTATTCATTTGAAATTGTTTTATTGTAAATATGTGCGTGTGTGTGTGTGTGCGACTGCCTTAGTAGAAGAAAGACAATATCCAAAATCAACATTTTTGGTCTATGTCCCCATGGACCGAGTAACATGACGTTGGGGCCCGGGACAAAGGTTCAGTTTTGGGTCCTCATAACATTTCTGTAGCCGCAATTAGCACTTATTTTAAGAGAAAATACGTGATTTTAAGCTTTTTCGTATGGGCCTCTTTTAGATTTGTGGGGTCCTGTGCAGCTAACCCATTTGCCTTTGTGATAATCAGGCCTATATGCCCAGCAATCACTTCCTCAATGATCTCCCTTTAATGCATTCCCGTAACAAATATTATTAATTAATAAACACCGTTCTTTAAAAATCGCAGCAATGTTTTCCTGATCCACCAATCATTTCACTATAAAAATAGATACAAAACCCTCATAGCATACATGGTCACAGTGAAGTCATTGGGACGTCACTGTAAGTCACTATTGTCACGTCACACCTGTAACCAAAATGCCACCACTCAGTGATGCCACATGGTACTGAGATGTGAACTTCTTAGAAAACTTAAAAAAAATTACAAAAATTATTCAAAACATGTTATTTACTGTAAAACATATTTTTCTGCAGGATTTAAATTTTTTTTAACCGTGGTCCAAGTTGGCTCTGTGCCTCTGACCAAAACTTTTTATTTTCATATAACATAAAATGTAATTAATTCACCAGCGGCAGAAAAAGGTTTCCTAATTATACGAATTTCATCTAATTAAAAAATGTTTTAGGTAAACATACCTCGACTTATCTTTTATAAAAATTTTTGTAAATGATCATCTGATATACTAGAAGTTTCTCAAAGAGTATTCGAAACATTTCTGCGGTTTCAAACTAAAAATTTTCTATTACAGTTAAGTCTGCAGCTTTTAATGAGCACGCAGAAAGCGTCTTTAAATTTTAGCCATATATGCATTTCTGGCTTTATAATTTACATTCAAGTCATATTTTTTTCCTCTTAGTGCTTCACTTTTTTAAGTAACTATTTTTTTTTTAATTCTACTTCTTTCAGACTAAAATAAAATTAAAATAAAATTGACATTTTCCGAATATAAAATAAATGTACAAAATTTATGCAAAACTCATGACATAATTAATTATTCATATTTTCATATTTTGTTTTCAAAATATATCTTTAAAAAATTATTTTACAAGATGTTTTATTCTACAGAAAATTGATATGAAAAGATTGTCAGATTGACAAAGAAAAACATATCATAATATTAAAATATTTATTTGCTTAAAATACGTTATAAAACACATTAAAAGTAAATTAAAAACTCTTTATTTACATGTTTCAACTCATTTTCTGAGTCATCGTCAAAATGTATTTTGAGAAGAGTCAGAATGTATTCAGAGTAATTTTGACTTACTACTCGCACTTATTTACAAAGAAAAACCTTTTTCTTCTCGATAATCTTGTTCTATTTTTAAGAAGATACTACTTTGTATATATACCTGTTATACAAACTTTACTTCAAAAAAAAAGGGGGGGCTTCATTATCATAATTTATTTGTACACATTTTGAAAATTTAAGCAATGTTTTATCTAATAAACTCTAATTATGGATAATATTATTAGTATAATTTACATAAAAGAATCTTTACAATTCATTTTAACTTGTTTTAAAACTGATAAAAATAAAAGGTGAAATACAATAAAAAATTCTCAAATAGGAAATTTTAATTAGAGACAAGCTCATAAAATTATTGCGCATTTAATTTTGGAATCTGTTGAATACAAAAACAAATAAACCGGAAGACATCTGCTTCGAAACTTAAAAATCGTCTGCACTATTTCAGTTGTTACGACTCGACCGCAGAATAAATAAAAATAACAGTGAAGCTATATTAATACATGGAAATTATTCCAGAGAGAAAACACTCGCCTTGCATACAATATTTCAAATGAAAATCAAATTTCAAAGCAATTGCTTAAGAGGCGCAAAGGCCAACATAGTGAAAAAGATTCCATGCTGGGACTCGAACCCGGGCCATCAGTATAGCACACTGACGTTCTACCGACTAAACCACTTAAAACGATACCCAGCCTGGAAAATTTCTCACTATTATATGTTGGCAATGCTACAAACACAGCACAAGATGGAATATTTATCGTGAGCCACCGACCTGGGGCGAACAACGAAACCTAATTAAATCCGGTGATATACAGATAATATAGATATCCGGGGATAATAGTGAGAAATTTTCCAGGCTGGGTATCGTTCCATGTGGTTTAGTCAGTATAACGCCAGTGCGCTATACTGATGGCCCGGGTTCGAGTCCCGGCAGGGAATCTTTTTCACTATGTTGGTCTTTGCGCCTCTTAAGCAATTGCTTTGAAATTTGATTTTCATTTGAAACAGTGAAGCTTTTTAGAATAAACGCGGGAAGTTCAGTAGACAGCATCAACGTATTGACACGGATTTAAAAACTGAAACAAGAAGGTCCTCAAGATCCAAGTTAATACAGCTAACAAAATATAAGTCCGAGAAAATTACGGTAGCTTTGACTTGTTGAAAATGATTCAAGTCTTTGCTATCGTACTTATTATCGGACTTAATTGGTTCTCCAAAATCAAAATAGACCGAATAACGTCAATGAAATTAGGTATGTAAAAATATTATTTTCCTAAATATTATATATTACAACGATTTTAGTTAGCTTCTCATAAACATGCTATAGAACATAAATATTTCATTACATTTATTTTTTATTTTATTTAAATATCTAACTTCCGTATCACTAGTTTTGATCAGATTATTAAAATTAGTGATTAAAATTGCATTTTAATCTGGTTTATTTTCTTATTTAAATATTTGGTTAAAACCACATGGTGTCATGGATATGGAAGTATGTGGACAAGTATTATAATCAATCATTAATATAATTATTAAACATTTAAAGATAATTAAATTATTTAATAAAAAAGCCTTTTCATAGAATAAAATTAATGGCAAACATAATTTTTAAATTTTGTATTAAGTGATGTTCTTAAACAATTTGCATTGCATGTTTTCATTTAAAAAATTTGCATCCGCTCAGAAGAGGAATTTATAAAAAAAATAAGACACAACCGAGATTAAAAAGAATATTAAAAGATACCGAATAATAAAGAACCGAATATTAAAAGAAATCGTGGATATGTAATGTTAAAGAGGAAAAATAATAATTATTTAATGTATTATTCAACCTGAGAAATGTTTTAAAATCTATAAAGAAATAGTCATAGCGGATGAAAGCTTTTCAGTTGTTAAACATTCTTATTGAAATGTTTTCAAAGTGAACTAAAAGTCTGTTAGCAAATGAAAATATAGAAGTTAAGCAATCAGTAAGAGTTTAAATATAATTTTACTTAAAAATAATGCAAATACTTGAACAGTATGAATCTAAAATGTAATAACCATATTTTATTATTTACTTTTTATTCTGGATAATTTTATCATTTTATTTCCTGAATGATTTTATAGAGGTAAATTTCCAAATATCGATGTTATGCACTCTTTGTAAACAGCGTTATTAAAATGGATTTCTTATTTATAATTACCGTACAATCTTGTAAATAAAATATTAATAATAATAATGAACTTATGTGTCGCGCTATTTTGTGTTTATGGTCTCAATTTTTATACTTTATTTACATTAAAAAGTAGTTAACCATTTGATACTATGCTCACTATTTTGTTTTATTGTGTCATATAAAAATAAATATGTTTATCTGTATTTCTAATAGAATATATATTTATAAAATTTTCACCAGACTTTATTCTAAAAATTTCGTAGTAGATTCTAATCTCTTTGTATTATTTATGATATTATCAGAGTTATAGTGATCATGGCAACATATATCCAGCCAGATAGATCCTTGGCAAAACATTAAAAACTTTCACATTAGACGCAAAATAGTGTAGCTGTCTTATAAACAGTAACGGATTATTGTTTAAAAAAATCATAGATAGTGAGAGTTATTATTTTTATAATACATAATTTCATAAATAAAAATGTAATTTTGGCTATCAATTATTAGTTATTTTTTAATAATCTAAAAGTTGTTTTAAATTTGTATTTTACTTCAAGCAAACCCTGGCGTAAAATAAATTAACCCTTTGTATCGCCGTTCTATACATACCCAAAAGTTTTACTAACTTTTACAGTGAGCTTAAAAATACGATTTTATTTATTGCTGCTATCTTTTAACATAACGATTGTTTCCGAAATTGTTCTTAGACTTCTCAGTGATGCTGGTGATACCAAATTTGTATTTATCATTTGAGTAGTTTCAGATCGTTATTGCTAAAATGTACTTCGGAAATTTTGTAAAATTAAAAAGGTTGGAGATAACCACGAATAGATATTTACAAAGTTCAGTTTGTATATTTCAGAATTTTGCATTTGTAAATTGACAATATTGATCCGAAGTATGTAATTTTCTACTTATTGAAAGTATTAAAAAATATATCAATAATTTATTATTTTTATGTTTTAAATGTTATTTTTTTTTACATACCTAAAATCACATTTTCTAACATTCGAGTAAATATTTGCAATATCAACATTAAATAGTAATAAAATAACTATTCGATTTAAAAACTGTTTCAACATGTTTATCATATATGTTGAAATAAAACTAACAGTTTTCATATTTTCAGATACCACAGTTTTCGTAATATAGTCAAAAGTTAACAATGCAATTACAAAAGCAGCAGCGTTTGTTGCTTTTTTTTTTTTTTTTTTTCAGAAAGCGCTAGCATGACAAATCTTTGTATATTTTAGAATCGAAATAGCTTGAACTTTTTTAGGTATTTTTGAGATATAGTGGATCCTGATTATGAATTACCATATTATAAAGCTTATATATATATGACTTTATGATAACGTATGATACAAACAACATTTTGTGAGATAAAATGTCCAATTGTAGCCATTTATATTTATGACATGTGTATAAGATGTACAGTCGTGGAAAAAAAAAAGTAAACACCCCGTAGTAACTCCTCAACAAATTATCGTAGACGAAAGTTACTGGTACCGGACGATTGGAAATAAAGTCTACTTTTAAATGGTGTGTATAAAATTTGCTTAGGGGGCCATATACATATTAAAACGAATTCAAACTTCATTTTTTTCAATAGCAGTACCCAAATTTAACGAGATATTTCAAATCTTCGGTTCAAAATATGCCTAGAAACCAAATTTCAAGTCATTCGAATGATAAGTTTTTGAATTATAGACATTCAAAATTTAGTACTTCTAATGTTAAATTACATTTTCATATTTTTATTTATATCTCCTGAAATTATGCTCCTAATGAGCTAATTTTTTGTGTAGCAATAATACTAATATACGCAAACATAAATACGTTGAATTTGCAATTTTTATAATTTTATGATATGAATTATGAAATTAATATTCGAAAAAATTATGAATTGCAACATACAATTTTTTTGATGGATTTAGATTTATTAAGCCCTGCTTTATGGAAATCCCAAATTTCACATTTTTCTTCCAAGTAGTTTTCAAATTATGCTTAAAAAACGGCAAAATGATGGTTTAAGGGGTCGTCTATGACAGAAGTAAGTAAATTTTTGAAATTTATTCTGCTATCCTGTAATCAAACAGGTTTCATTGATGCTTAAACGTGCCTTGATCAAGAAGGCGGCTGTCTCGGTTAACAATCGAGTTCGGAACTTCAATTTGGATACAGCCCTTAAAATACGCTCGTTTTAAAATAATTAATTTCTCGGAAACTTATGGCACGAATTGCATAAAAATTTGTTTATAGGCTAATTGGAAGGTGTAGAATTCATTTATGCTGTCAGAATTATGTACTGCTATTCAAAAAAACAAAGTTATGGTTCGTTTTAATATGTAGATGGCCCCTTAATCAAATTTTATATACATCAATTAAAAGTAGACTTTATTTCCAATTGTTCGGTACCAGTAACTTTCTTCTACGATAATTTCTTGAGACGTTAGTAGGGGGTGTTTACTTTTTTTTTCCCACGACTGTACATTATATATATATACAGTCGAACCTCGTTAACATGAACCTCAAGGGGAATCAAAATTTTGTTCATGTTAACAGTAATTCATGTTATCAGTATCAAATCTTTGTATTCGTTTTTATAGGGGACTGTGAAAACAATTCAAGTTAAAAGTAATACACGTTAAGCGTGTTCATGTTAACGAGGTTTGACTGTATATACATTACATACATATATATGTGTGTGTATATGACATATATAAATATATATATGTTTTATATATGCATGTATGTGGCATAAAAGACGTGAACAATACGTATATAAGGACTATATGGCACACGATGAGCGTTTCGAGCATATATATATGTATATGACGCATGCATAAACTTTACGATGATCTTAGCTAGATCGTAACAGCAATTTTTGCATAATAAAATTTATAGGGGCCTCTATAACAAAGAAGTACCATATTTTCTCTGCCCCAACTTGTTTGAATTACAATCATATATAGATTTTTTATGGTAATCAATATCTTAAAACATATAAAATTTAATGAATACATTTTTTTTTTTTTTTTTTTTTTTTTTTTTTAAATAATTGTTGTGTAATCGAAAAAAATCACCTTCGCCAGTGACTTCGAGTTCGTAATGCGTATTAAATGAGATAAATTAATTTCATTCAGTATTTTCTATAGTTTAAAGAATGTAAAAAGTACTGTATGTATTAAAAGATATATTTTTAATGCAAGTTTTATTTCAGTAAAGATTTGAAAAATTAAACAACAATGTTTCTTTGTAATTTTAATGCTTTTAACAAATAGCTAATTTTGAAAAAATTGTGATACATCGATCATTCAGTTGTCTTCAATGTTCTCATTTATTGCAATAGGAAAAAAAGGTGCAACAAAAATTGAAGTCTGCGGGGCATTGCATTTTGATTCAGTAAAATTCTTTTGGTAATACCCTTGTTATAGCGGCCCACAAGTTTTAATTGCGATGTATCGCCGAAGTATATTAACGTTATAGATGTAAATGATTTTACAACATGCATAAATGTGACTATGTGTGACACGCATAAGTGTTTACAACTGTACAAGTATGTCAAAGTGTGACTTCACAACATTTCCACTATAATCACATATTCGTCACAACGTTACTGACAAAATCGTCACAAATCACACAATTTTCACAAAATTGTCACAATGTGACTTACTTCAAAGCATTGTCGCTGTCGTCACAGAATCATCACAGTGCTAAAGACAATTTCATCACAAATGACACATATTTTACAAATTGATCTCAATCGGACTTCAAAGCATTGTCGCTTTCGTCACATATTCGTCACAAAGTTAATACCAAAATAGTCACAAATGACACACTCTTTACAAATTTGTCACACCGTGACTTCACAAAGTCGTCACAAAAGTGCTCTAAAACGGCAATAACGACTTCACATTCTAGTCACAATGACATCGACGGTCACGATGTCACAGTGTGAATTCACAACGACGTCTTTGTGACGTCACAATACCTTTCGGGAAGAAATAAATTTCGATAAACTCAATATTATTTATTTGGCAAAAAAATATTTTGTCATTCATAATTCAAAGAAATTTAAGAAAAATAACAAACATTAATCACCGTTTCCTATATGCCAAAAGCGAGCATTGGCCCAAATGTACAAATTTATATATAGATAAAAAACGATTCATTTTTGTATAGCTAATACACATGTCCACCTGCTATATTTATAATTTTTATTGACTGTGTGCAGATTAGCCCTTACATAACTCAGTCGTACGGATTATTATTATTTTTTATATATATAGACAGGCATTACTACTAACTTTACTAACTTTAGGCTCTTTTACTAACTGTTACTTTTATACTTTTTAACTAAACATAACTTCACTGTAAAAAAAATTATGTAACGGTACTCAAAATTGGCGGCAACATGCTACCTCCAATTTTATGGAGTAATTTAATATATATATATAATAGTGTAATGTAAACTGATATAACTGGTGTAATACTACACATTAGTGTAAGGTAACACCAATTATATCGGTTAAATTACCCAATAAAATGGAGGCAGCAAGGCTTCCACCAATTTTATGGGGTAACGTTACATAATTTTTTTACAGTGTTGTATTCTTTTAATGACTATAAATATTTCATAAAATCCGAAAATTAATAAACACTTTAAAATAAGCATATTTAAGAAATTGTAATAGAAAGATCGTACTTTTAATTCGTTTTGTGTGCATTCATCTGTTACACAAGATGTTAAATTTTCATGATAATTTGGCTAGCCATTTTTGCGAAATCTTGCGCCCAAGCTGCAAAATAATGGTTTTGGGGGTAAAATGAAAAGATGAACATACCTTATATTGCATATGGCGATATCTAACGTTCTTTTCCCCTATAACGTCTGTTTTAATGAGTTTGTGTCTAAAGCATTGCAATTTAACTATTTTAAAATGGGTGAGTAAAAATATCTCAGCTTTTGGCAAATTCAAAGATAACCTGACCCCTTAAATCTTATGTCTTCAAAAATTTTGATCAAACAGGATTTTTTTTCCACTAATGTATCATCTTCTAAAAATCGATAAATATACGAGACGCATTATTAGCAAAATATATAAACCTACTCGCTTGCTAGCAATATTTGCTGATCACGCAAGGTAGCCTAATTGCTTGCCATTTTTTACATTTAAAATACTTATAATGCATTTTCTGTTGTCTGGCCGTCTACAAGCTCAACGCCAACCATTAACTAGAGTAATGTCAAAGTTTATATACAATCTACAAATTTTAAGATGTGAAATTTTCAGACTGAATATCTTTAATGCTATAACGAAATGGTTTAAAAAATCAATGTTTTATATTTAAATCCATGCAAAGATACAATAATTGAGTCTACCCATCTCAAAATTTAAAAAATACAATTTTATGTATTTAGAATGCTCAAAAAAAAAAAAAAAATATATTAAGGACTTTGAAAAAGATGGGATAAATTTAAGCATTTCCGTATAACTTATTTGTGATAATAAATTACTTTTGCAGTATTTTTCCAGTTACAGTGATGACAACATTACCAAATTAGGTCATCTAAATTTAATTAGATGCTTTCAATGGGAAGTCACAATTCTAATTTTAGTCAGAGTATTTTTTATTTATTTATTTATTTTATATATATAATGCACTTTTTAGACATTATTATGGATTAATTTTTAAGTAAGCAATTTAAAAATTTAAAAATTTACCGACTTTTAACTGTATTGTTTATTTGATATTTATTATTACTGTAGTTTATATATATCATATTGTAGTAATACAGTGGAACCCGGTTAAGACGCTCACGGTTAATACGCGATCCCGCTTAATACGCGGATTTTTTCCGCTCACTTGAATATCACCTATAAGGCTAATGCAAAAATATCACGTTTAATACGCGAACGGTTAATACGCGATCCCGCTTGATACGCGAGAGATTTACGATCCTTTAATGCAAAAAATCACGCTTAAGACGCGAATTCATTGATTAAGATGCGAATTCCTTGTCTCTTTTCCAGTATTGCCAATTTATCTGATTTTTTTATATTCTAATGAAAAACAGTGTCTCCAAATAGTAATATTTACTTTCTTTAATAACGGATTAATTAAGGCGAACATTACTAATCGGAGATAGGGATAGATATTTGAATAATAATAATTAAAAAAAAAAACCGCTATATTAGCAACAGTGGAATTCTTTGATCCCGCGTCCGAACATTATGTACTTCTCGCTTCGTTTATGTTTATACTGTAGAGAGAGAAAGACGAATTCAGGATAATGTCATAAAATTATGATTAAGGATGATTATACCTATTGTTAGTGAGGTTTTTAATGTAAGTAATATACCTACTATGTTTTATAATGCATATTATAGGTAAAAAAATGAAACTCGTAACGATTAATTAAATACGACAGCGGTTGCTTAATTCGTTTATATTTTCATTTATTTTTGGTATGCTAACAATATTTTTTACAAGAATATTAATAAGAATAGTTTTTTCTTATAATGAAAAGGACAGATTAAAATGGTACTCTCATTATCACAAGTATTAAATGTGATTTTAACAACTGGATTGTGCTTTAAAAGTTTATTTTTTTTTAACAGAGGCAAAAAATATTAGTCTAGCTGGAAATTAATTTTTTTATTTTTGGTTGTAACGTCTACAATAAAGCCGTTTAAATTCATTTTTTATTTTCAGTTATTATTCCAGTTTTCCTAAAAAAATAATAGTGAGTTAAAAGTTGAATACAATAAAATTGCAATCTAAATATTCCTAAAAGATACAATTTTCGACCGTAAACATCTAACCGAAATCTCTAAAGTTCATTTTAGTCGATTAGATGTGTAAATAAGCACCATTTATGAAACATGATACAAATCACGTTTAATACGCGATCCCGCTTAATACGCGACTTTTGTCCACTCCCTTGAAACGCGTCTTAAACGGGTTCCACTGTATTAGGTAGCTTTCTTTACAAAAAGCTACCTATTGCAGCCGTTCGGAGGAAAGCAATTCCAAAAAATTTTGGTATATTTTCATCGATCATGACCCCCAGACCCCGAAACCACCCTCCGTTCAAAATTGATATATATATATATATATATCAATATATATATATATATATATATATATATATATCTGACCTATGTCACACTGTAACTCTCGTATTTATGAACCGATTTGGATGTAATTCGGTGTGTACATAGTACATACCAATGTCTCGACCGAGTTCGTTGGCCAGCTTCATCCGCCATTTTGTTTAAAAATGGCGGCCATTTAAAAATTTAAAAAAAATTTAAAATTTGAAATGTGGTACCAAAAAATTGAAAATGGAAAAATATTTTTTTCTTATGTATTTGACCCTTATACAAAGACTCCGTAGCAGTTTTTCTTTCGTCTATATCTTAAAAAATGGCTGAGTTATAGCATTTTGAATGTCTAGCGAAGCTGATATTTTGAAACGTCCTGAATTTTGTCACGCGATAAAAGGCGTATTTATGAACCGATTTGGATGTAACTTCGTTTATACATAGTACAGACCAATGTCTCGACCGAGTTCGTTGGCCAGCTTCATCCGCCATTTTGTTTAAAAATGGCGGCCATTTAAAATTTTAAGAAAAATTTTAATTTGAAATGTGGTACCAAAAAATTGAAAATTGAAAAACTATTTATTTCTTATGTGTTTGACCTCGATAAAAAGATTCGGGAGCAGTTTTTGTTTCGTCTATATCTTAAAAAATGGCTGAGTTATAGCATTTTGAATTTCTAGTGTGGCTGACATTTTGAAACGCCCTGATTTTTGCCACGTGATAACAGATATATTTATGAACCGATTTGGATGTACCTTGGTGTGTACATAGTACATACAAATAACTCAACCTAGTTCGTTGGCCAGCTTCATCCGCCATCTTGTTTCAAAATGGCGGCCATTTAAAAACATTTAAAAAAAATTAAATTTAAAATGAGATACCAAAAAATTGGAAAATGAAAAAGAGTTTTTTCGTATGTGTTTGACCTTAATACAAAAATCCCGGAACAGGTTTTGTTTCGTCTATATCTAAAAAAATGGCTGAGTTATAACATTTTGAATTTCTATTGTGGCTGACATTTTAAAACGACCTGATTTTTGTCACGCGATAACAGACGTATTTATGAACCGGTTTGAATGTAACTTGGTCTGTACATAGTACATACCAATGTCTCGACCGAGTTCGTTGGCCAGCTTCATTCGCCGTCTTGTTTCAAAAGGGTTGCCATTTAAAAAAAAAAAATGTAATTTAAAATTTAAAATGAGGTATTAAAAAATTGGAAAATGAAAAAGATTTTTTTTATGTATTTGGCCTTGATACAAAGATTCTGGAGCAGTTTTTGTTTCTGAAAATTTGTTCTTTTGTTTATATCTTAAAAAGTGGTTGAATTATAGCACTTTGAATTTCTATCATGGCTAACACTTTGAAACGATCTTGTATTTGTCTCGCGATACCACACGTATTCGCCTATTTCGATGGAAGAAGGCATGTGGATAGTATACATCAATATCTCGACCAAGTTCGCTGGCCAGCTTCATCAGCCATCTTATTTCAAAATGGCGGCCATTAAATTAAAAAATATATATATTTAAAGTGAGGTGCAAAAAAATTAGAAATTGAAAAAAGTTTCTTTCTTAAGTATTTGACCTTGATATAAGGATTCAGGATCATTTTTTGTTTGTCTTTATCTTAAAAAATGGCTCAGATATAGCAGTTTCAATTTCTAACGTGGGTGACATTTTGAAAAATCTGATTTTTTGCCTGCGACAGCACTCGGATATATCAACCGATTCCGATGTGAGTGAGCATGTGCACAGCAATTACTAAGGTCTCGACCAAGTTCACTGGTTAGCCTCATCCACCATGTTGTCTTAAAATGGCAGGCACTTTAAGAAATCGCCGAATTTGGCAGCCAAATATAAGTTACTTTAAATAAAAGCAGCTTGGATAAAGCTGACTAATTTCGCGAAATTCTCATTCATAATGATTTAGTATTGATAAAAATTAGTATTGAATCTCCTACATTCGGTTTCCACTTAATTGAGCTTCGTGTGTTTGAATAATATAAGTTGGCTTTTTTTTAAATAAGGAATATGAAAGCTACCTTTTCCTCCCGGCACTGGCCGGAAGGACTTTTTTAATTTTTCAGAATTCCACCTTAAATGTCAACTTTCTTGTTCTCGGCGTATACAATACTATGACGGTATATCTGCTTAAAGAAACCTGTCTAAATGGTTTTTTAGGCCCTTTGCCATTCTGTCTAAGAATGTTTTATTGCACAAGAATAAAACTAGAAATTTAAAATATGTTAATGTATTTTTTAGCAAATGATATTTATTTTATCTTCTAATTTCCGAAAAAAGTACATTTCGGAACTGAATGATGCAATATCGTTTGAAATTTAAGTATACCATTCTAAAAATATATTACATGATAGAAAAAAAAGACAGATTTACATGCCTGAATTCAGAACATTCATTGAAACCATTTGGATTAATTTAAAGAACAAATTAACATTTATAATTTATTGTGCAGTGTAATTCTTGATCTTTTAAGCAGACATATTTTTAAATTTTAGATTAAAAAAAAATCATAAAAATTTTAATTTTAATATCTACAATTGAACCCAGTAAAGAAAGAAACAGTGGGCCATCAGCTGGAAAAAGCTGGCAGCCAGCACTGTCACCAGCAGCGGTAAAGTGCAATGGTGCCATTACTTAAACCAGTACAAAAGTGACCGTGCGGAATGTAGCTGGCCCATCAGTGATGGCCAACAGCAGGCCAGCATTGGTATGCCATCACATTACTTCAATCCGACACTTTTCCTGCAGTGCTAGCACCTATCCTACTGCTATTCCTTTGCTGGGCCAGCACTTCCCCTTACAAAAAATTCTTATAGAATTCTATAAAAAAAACTTACAGAAAAGTATTATAGAATATTATAGAATTATGGCCCGTTTTGTATAAGCTAGTTTCACCAAAAGCTATAGAAATATCTGTAGAAGTGTCTATAATAAAAATGTACATAGAATTTCTATAAAAACATTTGAACTTGCAGCGGTTTCCATGTGGTCACCCTCCCAAGTACTAACCGTTTCGGTGCTGTTTGGTTTCAATGATCTGACATGAACAAGTACTTTCAGCTTATTCTACGACCGATCGTAGTTGCCAACCTCTATTTACATTATTTCAAGTTTGTTTCTTTTGTGATTTGCGTTCCCAATCATTAAACATGTATGGAAATTATTGTATTGTTATATAAATCCTATATATTTTATATGCTGATTGATTCTCAACTGTGTAAATTGTGAAAACCGAAATCGTTTAAAACTCAGTAAAACCAGATTTAAGAAGAAAAAAAGTGCGGTGAAATAAAGAATTTATTTATTTATTCATTTACTTATTTATTTTGTTGGTGGCAGTGATGCTATATTATTTACAGTTTAAAAAACAAATTAGCTTCAAAGCTTAAATTGTCTTAAGATATCCATTTCAGATTTGTGTTCAAATATATTAATCTGCCAAGGGGTGATAAAAATAAATCTTATTTTAATATAGACTTGACAAAATATTTAAAAGTCTAACAAATTATTATTTGTTAAACTTGAAACGTAATTGTTTAAATATTTTTACACTTCAGATTAAAATATTTGAATAATAAACGGTCAAGTGCGAGCATTACCCGCATACAGAGGGTTCTGTAGAATAAATATATGAATTTGTAATTGTATTATATATAAAAAAAAGTTGCTAAAAGAATACTAAGACTTTGTAAAAAACCATACAACGTAAGGGTTGGGTATAGCTGTACATATTAGAAAAGTGTAAATGGGTATACTATGGAACCTAAATAATATCAAATATAGCTATTCGTATAACTCTTTTTTTAATATTATCCTAATCTGTTTATGATGAACTTAATTCGGTACTGACAATAAAAGCAGTGCATAGTTAAACTTAATTTGGCATTTCATGAAACTCAATTCAGCGTAGTAATAACCTTTATTTCTACAGTGTAGCTAAAACAAAACCTTTCGTCAAAGTTTAAATTTGGCATTGTGCTAAGGGCGCTTCGAATTGAGGTCTCAAAGTTGCAACGCCACCTTGGTCAGTGCCGAGTTTTTCCAGATAGGTGTTTAATTAACTTTTAAAGTCACTCGAGGCGTACTGAGAGATACAATGAATGCAAACTATCGCAAATCCCACAGTATTTATGCGATTCATTCTAATTAAATCTTTCGAGGGCGATGCCGTTAAAAAACGGACACCTAATTTTAATTCCAAAACAGATAACCGGCACCAAGAATATTTAATTAAAATTTTCTTTTTATCATGTACGTGAAAAAAAAAAAGCAAGTTCACATTTTCTAATAAATTCGTTTATAAATTCTGGCGTCAGTTCATTATTTCATAAGTTTATAAATAGAATTAATCCGTGCCGGAAAGGATTAAGTGGTCGCAGGACTCTTAAAGCTTCAAAATTTAAGAAATTTTAATTTTTTTAGATGTTAAACTCCTATCTTTTCTAAATATTTTGATATAATTGTTTCCTTGAAATTCCCATTAGAACATAAGTTTTGGCTTTTAGAATTATACCCGCTCAATAGCTGAAGCGGCGTTTCCGAAACTTTAAAGTCATTATTTTCCAAATAGCGTTTTTTGGGCATAACGCGCAGGATACCTCAAAAACTTCTGAATATTTTTTCATGAAATTTTCAAAACATATATTTCATGTTAGTCTGTATAAACTGAACCTAAAATTCCCTTTTTATTGTTTAAAAATATATATATATATATATATATATATATATATATGTATATATATTTTACGTGATTTTACTGTTGAAATTTTCAAAATTTTGTATTAGCTAAATGCAACATTGCATTAAAAATATAAAAATGCTTTAAATACAAATTTATTGAATTTCAGGGAAATTATTACAATCTGAAGTATAAGTAAGCACCAAAATTTTCATTCTAGTTGCAATATTTATTTTGTAATCCTGCGCGTAAACTTTTATGCCAATTTTTTGTTCGACAAATGTCTAACAGTTTCGAGCCCCCTATAAATATTAATTCTGTATCTTGCAATTTTTTAAATACGTGAAACAAAAAACATACTTATATATTTCATCCCAATTAAAATTGTGCTTTAAAATCATATACATTTTAAGACATTAAATGTTGAAAATGGTCTTTTTTTCATTTTTTCCACTTTTTAGAGTCCCGAGACCCTTAAATTAGTATGTTTTTAACAATTTGACGGTTATTGCTTTTATACTGTTACTGGACATTACATTATACATATATATCATTAAAAGGTGTTAACTAGGCATAGAGTACGCCGCCCCTGTCCTTGTGTATGTCCAAACTGACCGTACATTTAAGGGTTAATATCTCGGCTAATTACCGATGATTTTTTTCGAAAATCATTATCAACAATGCTTTTATTCTTCTGCAACGATAGGTATATTCAGCGATGCTCAACAATTTTTCTGAATGCCCGTAAATCGAAATTTGTGTATAACAGAAAAATGCCAATTACTAAAAAACTATGTGACCTAGGGTAATCGCTATAATTTTCCGGCAAGATTTATATTAATGTATACTACCTCTAATTTTTTCATAATTTTAGTTTCAGTAGATTCGGAATTAGATGGGGGGGGGGGAACATATTTTTGCGCTACATTTTAAACAATATCTTTGAAAATATAATACCTGAAATTAAAGGGAATGTATTTTTGAGTTCAGAGTTACAAAAGCTTTCACAGGATACCCCACATAATATACAAAGAAAAGATTTTTTTTTTCAAGTAGCATAATTAGGCCCCCTACTTTTTTACTTTTATGATATGAGTCATATATTTATGAATGTTTATTAATCTGAAAATATGTGGGTCAATGGTCTTTATTACTTCCCCGAATTTGAACTTTCCACGTTCCATAGATTTCGAGTAAAATGGCTGTGACAGACAGACGGACAGACACAGGAGTGATCTTATAATGGTTCCGTTTTTACTTTTTAAGTACGGAACCCTAAAAATGACAATTAGTGATTTTTTTTTAAATTTGATGAATTACGCCACCTAGCGTAAGGGTTCCCAGCAATAATACTGCAAAAGTGCGTGCACTTTCATGGTGTGGTGGATCAGCGCATGGGATAAAACGGTGGCCGATCAGAACTATATCTGATGATTTCCAACAGCAAAGTTGACTGAAGCTGTCCAGTAGTGGTCATTCAGTGGTAGACCAAGCCATCACTTCTCCATCATTGCCAGTACCTATCTTGCTGCTGACCAGCGATTTCCTCTTTGTTGGGAAGATTGTGTTGTCTGATTATAATCTCAGTATTTTATCCAGTCCGCAGAATAAAACGTTTTATTATGTTATCATTTTAGAAACATTGCACCAAATTTTCTTTTTCATTCCGTATTTTTATTCACAATTCTTAAAGATTGACACCGATTGTTTCTGAATAGTATTTTGCATGGGGATCAGTTGTCGCATATTACTGAATTTTTGGTCTATTTCTTCTGCACTACAGAGTTTTCTTGGTTAATTGTGCCTTGTCGCTGCAAAAACAGATGTCACAAAAAATCATAAAATATTTGTTTTAAATGTAAGTTTCTCTATTAACACAGGAATGACACAGGCCAGGCCTTTACTTCTTAAGTTTCTCTGACACTTGAGGTTCATAACTTCAGGTAAATTGCATTTTTCCACTAAAGATAAACCTGTCTCTGCTTATTTTCGAAATTCTATTTACCATTTGTTTTTTAGAATATGATTCACTAAAACCTTATTGCTCTTTGTTTCGGTGAAATAAAATTTCTTCATAATACTAAAATTGTAGTGATATAGTCTCTCAGTCAGTGTTAGATTATTTTACTCTCCAGTAAATTACTACGTGAATTTTTGCCCTACATTTGAATATTATATAAGCTGTATCTATTGAACTATATCATTATAAAAAAAGCTTTATACGATATTAAACATATTATGTTTTATAATGTAAGTTCAGTCTCTTATACCGCTGTCGCCCGAATCCAGTTCAAATGGTGTTTGTTAAGCATCAGCCAGTTTTTGGCCATATTGCTATAGAAGGACGCCTTCAGGGAGGATTTTTGAAGGAAAAGTGACTAGAATTATCATTCTCTTCAAAGAAAACTTTGAAAACTTGACATAGTCATATCGCCCAGACTAGTATGCTGGTTTTGAACCCGCGAACATCGGCCCAAACTCCTCATTTTGTGCTCAGCATGCTAATCACTGACATGAGTGGGCCCGCCGAATCCAGTCCGATCAACTTAAACTTGCACTAATTGTGGTTATTCAATTACATTTGGATTTGTGCAATATTTGAATGTTTTGCACGAAAGCTGAATTCAGTTAGTTTTCCTTTAAAATACGTATTTAAATATATAATACTCAATTTTCTCATTCGCCTAATTATATTTGGAAGTAGGGAAAACTAGCGACAATTGTAAGGTGTTAAATACTGAAATGATCCAAAAAGCTAAATTAATTCTTTAAAAGTCGTTTGCCTGGATTTCACTTGTTTCAAATAAATTCTGAAAATTTACCAAGTAATCCTTTTTTTGCTATTATGAGGGTCATTTTAAATCTCATGCAGATTTCATGTCCTGAAAAAGATGAATTTTTCCCTTGTAAAGTATTCACCACTTTTACTTAGTGTCGCTTATCACATTTGATATAGCATATTTGCTTATTAGAAAAATGTATGTACAGGGTTCCTACACTGCAAATAGAAGCGTCTTAAATTTAGACACATATGTGACTGAAAAAGAATTTTAGACACTTAAGTGTCTTAATCTGAAAATTAAGACACTATAGATGTCTTAATTTAAGATACATAAGCGTCTTACTATGACCATGGTGTAAACGAACTGAGAATAATGTCTAAAATATCCGCAAACGTCTTATTTTAAGACACTTCATTGCTTTAAACGTGTCTTAATTTTTGATTCTTCCGACGCAATAACCACCAGGGGGCACTAGCACTCCCAGTTGCGCATGCGTTTTAGATGTCTTCGTTCGAAGTGGTATACGTTGTAATTCAAACAAAGTTTGTTTTTATGTACGCGTGTATTTTAATTCGTTTTTTGCGAAATGTGAAGTACTGTGATTTTAATTCGTATTAACTTGGATTATGTATTTATTGAATACATACATCTGACGTGTGTGCTCGGCATCAAATGTCTCTTAGAAGCTGTCGTCGATACAAGGGCGGGATAGACACAGAACAGAAGGAGACGACGGTTGAAGATTACACCCGGAAATTCTACAAAGCGTGTGCAATGGGCTTAGTGTTAACTCGTATCAATTTATATCAATAATATTGTGTTATTCATCTTCGTCCTGTCGAAGCTGGCAAAAAAAAAAGAAACTTTTGTCTGGCGGGTCCTGTTTTTAGGATGAAACATCTCATCCTTTAAATATGGCTAGTCGGATGTATTATGGATTACCTTTTAAACTGATGAAAGTCTTTCTCCCTCACTGTGGTTGTGGTAGTTTTTAAAATTTCAAATCGAGGAATATTTCTTACCTCTTGCAGCAACTCAAGTAAGTTTCTTTATAGTAGTAAAATTAGTGTATTTTATGATTTTATTTATTGTACTAAACAAAATCCTGCATGAAATTTAATTAGTTTTGAATCTGTTCGCAAAAAACCCCACTAATTCTAGAAGTATATATTTTTAAACTTATGACGTTCTTTTTTATTACGAATTATATATTCAATGTCAGTTCTTAATTTCAATGGATAATTTTTATCTCGCAGTAAATGACGGCCACAAGGAAGTAAAGATAAAAAAAAACTTTGAAAGATGACCTAATGCTTTCTTACTTCCTGGCATAAAACCGCAGATTAAAAAAAGATAAATAAAGTAAATGAGACTCGTCTATTATATGAAGCTGCCTGTAAAAATATACATATGTATTTGATTTGCAATCAACTCTAATACTGATTTTTTTATTATTTTTAATAAAAAAGTAATTTGAAATTTATAATGGGAAAAAGTAAAAACCTCTAACTAGATTTCGTATTTAAAATTGTGGTAACTTTATTTATATGCACTTATACGAAAAATACAAAAATGACAGATGTTACTGTATATATTTAAGACGAAAGAAGTTTGGAAATCATAAGTTATTTTTTCCTCATGTTTTTAATATAGAATATGTACTTATTTGTTTTTATTGATAGTTGAATAGCTTTTGTGAGTACCCTCTGATCTACATAAAAACTTGCCCATGTGGAAATATAAATTTTTTAAAAACATAATTTTTAAATAAGTATTTTCATTTTTGGGGGGGGAGGGGGGGGATTTTGCATGAATTTTTGTAAAGCTGATATCTTAAATCTTGCACTGATTATAATGAAAGTTTTGAACTTTTAGAGTAGGACAAGTTTAAAAACGCAAATATATTTAACAAAATACCAAAGTCATTTTTTCCCCAATGTTATTAAAGTAGAATATTTATTTATTTATTTTCATTATTCATAGTTAAATGGCTGTTGTGATTATCAAGTGATGTATATGTAAAATTGCCTATGTGGCAATATATTTTTTTATATTTTCATTTTTTTTTTTTGGGGGGGGGGGGGATTTTTGCAATTTTCGTACATCTGATATTTTAAATCTTTTTCCACATTCAACCGAGTATAATAAATATTTTGAACTTTTAGAGTAGGACAAGATTATAAAATATATATATATATATTTATCTATGTACCTTAAAAGCCCTTAATAGCGAACACTTCGGGAACGCGGAATTTGTCCGATAATTGGAGATGTCTACTTTTTTGAGGTAAAAATATACAAATATGTATGTCTGCTGATTAAAAAAGTATTCGTTAAATAGAGGTGTTCGCTATTCGAGAATGTTCATTAACCTCCACAACGGATACTCCCGAATATCGGACATCTCAATTTAGACAACTATAATGCAGGGTTGCGTTTTTTGCAAAAGTACTTCTTGATTAAAGGAAGGGCAAACTGGGAAGTGCCCCGTCCCCCTACGACTGTAGTGCCCCCAAATTTGATGTGCAATATTTGTAAAGCTTATATTTTAAATCTGTTTCGAAATTGTACTGATTATAATCAATATTTTGAACTTTTAAAGTAAAATAAGGTTAAAAACAAAATAAATTTTAAAAAATCTAATATTTAGATAAATATTTTTTGTTTTTTAATCTTGTTCTACTCCTGAAGTTCAAGATATTGATTATAATCAGTACAATGTCGTAAAAGATTTAAATTATCAACGTAACGAAAATTGTATACCAAAACTGAGAGCACCAAAAAAATCAGGCTGTATTGGGGGGGGGGGGGGAGGGGCAGGACCACAGCCAAATATTTTTCCAGGATTCAACGTGGTCAAACATGGCTACGTATGATGCTTACAAAAAAATGGATGCGATTCAGACGTTTGAAGTGTCTGAAATTCAGACGCAAAAAGTGTCTGAAAAAATTCAGACATTTTAAAATGTCTGAAAATTGAACACTCCATTTCAGACACTTAAGTGTCTGAATTTCAGACATTTTAATTTAGAGTGTACATGTCAGGGAATTTCCCTGCCTTTAGGCCAGAAAAGCACCCGTATTTACTTAGAGAAAAACTCGCTTTATGAAATAGCGCGGTTTCGAAAGTCGAGTTTTTTTTATTAAAAAATTACTGGTATAATATTTGAAACTGTGGTAACCCTAATTAAGTATGTTTAAGACTTTATTTACTAAGTAAAAAAAAGTATGTCAAAAAATCATCACTCATGATTTTGATTGTTTCAAGATGGAATTTCTTTGAAATTTATTGTTTATTTTGTTCAATAATATTCTCCTTCTCATGTGAAGGCATTTTATTATTATAACAAATGCTATTACTTTAAATAAAACATTACATAAATTATTTCTTAAAGTCCACGTTTTGTTATATTTTGTCACTGAAAAGTGGGTGTCCCTCTTTGCTATGTAATCTGTGTCACTAGATATAATTTTTTTTTCTGTTCTTGTTAAAAGAGGTGAATCACAGAACACAAATGAATTTTATGAGTGAGTGAATTTTATTTTAATAGCGAATACTATTATAAATAAAATGTTATATAAATTAATTATCTAAGTCCATGTTTCGTTATATGTTTTTCCATAAAAGTGGGTGGCCCTAGTTTGTGTAACTGCTGTTATGTAACCCCTGTTGCCATATATATATATGTATATATATATATATTTTCTTTTCTTATCAAAAGAGCGTAATCTCAGATCACAAACAATGTTCATAAGTTACAATGTTGTAAGAATAGTCGTTTTGGAATATTTTTTATGATTATCGGATGCAATGGACTGGTTTGTATTTTTTTCCGGAGGGTGAGTTTTCCCTCTGTAACCACTGTTATCATTTATTCATCACCTTTATGTTGCGATTTTAGAATAGTTACGAATGAAATCAGTTCAGATTTAGTACCACTATTATAATTAGACTGATGGGTAAGCCAAAGAAAGTGCGTTTTCATTATATATATATTTTTTTACCTCTAATGCTTCAACTGTTACCTGTAATCTCTGTTATCAGGTAAGAGAGGTTACAGATGTTATTCTTCAAAATTAGTAATAATTCATTTAATACTAATTTAATTAATTTAATAATAATACTCCTTCAATATTGACTCATTTAATAGTACATTAAGAAAAGCAATGGTGTAGTAAACTATAAACATAATTTCTAGCATAATGAAGAGACACAATCAGCGAATTCACTTGGTGTTGGTAACTTATGTTGCCTTAAGTAACCTCAGTTACCTCATTTAACCTCTGCTATGAAGAAATAATTAATTTCTGAAAATTTTCTTTATTGATTATAATGTAATCTATCAATTGATTGATATACTCAATAAATGGCCATACAATCCCTAAAAGTCATTTTTGGTATAATGATCATTTGTAACATTTCTTGAAGAAGTTTCATGTATATAATATACAATTTTGTAACACAGGTTATAATTGATTATAATTTAATTCATTCTTCTGAATCATATTTTGGTTAACGTTCAGCATGAACTTGGCTAAGGACATCTATTAAACACAGTGATAAAGAATATTTTTTGGTTGCTTATTTTAAAAATATGATAACTGCAACTCTTTGTCTAGGAACAGATGTTACAAATATGTACACTTATGTATCTTTTAACAGATTTTCTAACTTACATTAAGCTATGTTTTCAGTTATTTGGTTTACTTTAAATCAGATACAGCTACAAAAGGCAATTATTGCAGCGAAAAGTAAAGAAAAATTTACTAACAGTGAAAATCGAGTAAAATTAAAATGACCCACGAATGAATAAAATTATATATTTTTTAACACTGCTTTATACTGACCAGTAACTCCTACAATTTATATGCAAAAATACATTTGAAGTAAGCTGAGAGATTTCATGTTGAGATAAGATAGCTAAATGACACTTTTAGCTAAGTAATTCTCAAAGAAATAAGTTTAGACATTGTTGTAAGCACCTATCCTCTGTACACTTTGTTTTGAACCTGAGTTACATCTGCCACATCTAGCTTTAACTATTCTCTAGCAAGCCATCCTCTCTTAGACAGACAATAGCGGGTGAAATCATAGTTAAAGACGTCAAACCCATTGCAGATTTTTTTTTTTTTTTTTTTTTTTTTTTTTTTTTTTTTTGTTACATAATATTAAAACACGTGCAGGTATGAACGGGTATTTGACTTGGTTCAAAATTTAGAAGTTTTTTTTTTGTGGCTTAAAGTATATTTTACACACTCGAAAATAAAATTTTATTAATGACAAATCTATATATGAAAAGTGAAAGGGAAAATTTGGAACTTTAGAAATAGAGCATGCCACAGCGAATAAACATTAACGAAAATTTACCCCCCCCCCCCCCCCCCCTTCCCTTATTTTAAGAACAGCATTTCTAAAATCGGTGGACAGTCTATATCCGCCAATTTTCAATCAATAAATTTGATATTCTTGAAAATAAATCAACAGATATCTTTCTAGTAAAATGCATGGGGTTTCATCAAAATATTGTCCATGTCGTCAAAGTGCGGTGTTACTCCTTAAAAAAAAATATTGCATGTTTTGCTCGCGAAGACTGTTGCGATTTACAATTTTATTGTGGTTAGCTAAGAATCGGATTTTGTTAATTTTACGTACCTCGCAACATTCATCAATCATTCGTCTAAGCGACATCTCCAACTTCACTGCCATGCCCTATACCTCCAGTACTGCTTGCATCACATGTTGAGAGATCTTTCGGATATGGTATTTGGTCACCTGTTGTCACTTCTCAAAGCAATATAAAACTGTAACTTCAACTTTCGCACGGACTTTCCTGGTGGTAATGTCAATAAAGAGGATCTGAATTCGTAACTATGTTCCTGTCATTAAAATTGTTAGAAGGCGAACTTAATTGTCGATGGCATTCCATTCTTGTCGCTATTTCCTCTCTGCCGGCGCAATCTGTATGCAGAATAAATCCCATCTCCAATTCGTAAACGGTTCCAAGGATTTTCTAAATTTCTCCCGTACCTTAAGACTTTCCGTGCCTGTAAACCTTCGGACTAAGCATCCGGGTAAGTGCTTCCAGGATCCTGTACGAAATCTTCATTGCTTGCTAATTTTTAAGCGCGTATTTAAATCATATAAGTCCATTATGATGTTTGAATTTTTATTATATTTTGTTATGTTTCTTACATTTATACTCGAAAATTCAAAATATTTAGAGACTGTGCTGATCAGCGCTGCCAATTTAGCGCATATTTTATTCAAAATATTTACCAAAATAACCGAGTAGTAATTTTCGTTTTACTTAATGAAGGAATATCTGTCATTAAAGAAATGAAATATTACTGTATGAAGATTCTGGTAGGAAATATAAATAAAAAATGCACTAAATCGAGAACACTCAGCAGCATAGTATCCGAAAATTAAAACCATCCTAGTATGCCATAAGATCCATATTACACCCAGAGTCACTATTAGCTGTTTTTCCAGACCTACTATTATTTTTTAAAATACTAGCATTTTAAAAGGAAACATGACCGATCTTCTTAACTACTTTTATTAAATTGTAATTAACTTCTATTATTTTAATTAACTACTATTGTAATTAACTGCTATTGTTAAACTGCAGCTTTATAACCTTGAATTGGGCGCGAATCTTCCTATTCTAGAACAAAACATCCTGATGCTGCGAATTCTGCTGTGGTTATATTACATATTTTAAGTCTATTTGAAATTGTGAATTCACAAGCAGAAGGTGCAGGACGTATTTAGTAATATTAAATTTAAATTATATTATTTCATGCTCGTATTTTTTTTCTAATATTTTAAAGTGCGCTTACGACTTATCGCATTTTTTTTTTTTGCTTCTCTTTGTCATGTACAGGGGAGATGGGGCACATGTAAACAGTTCGCATAAATGTAGCGTTTTCTCATAACTGGATTAATTTCTGTAAACAAAAACTACTCAATATAGTAAACAGAACACATGGTAATTTTTTAAAATCACCTGTATAGTTCTTCTTACATGTTTTAATAGTTTTATAAATTCAAAAAATTCTTCACATTTGCCCCATCAGCGGGGTAGTTGGGAACACACGTGGGGCACATGTGAACACAAGGAAAAAATATACTTTGGCATGCTTTTTATTCTATTATTCATTTGTCATCGTAATTATTAGTTATATTACCTGTTAAATTCACCATAAAGATATATATATATATATATATACATATATTTCTCTAGTTTCTGGGTGATATGTTTAAGCAAATGTTTATAAAATGAAAATAAGTAGATTTTTTTTTTTTGGGGGGGGGGGGGAGGTCTAGATGATTCATTAAGTATTGTTGCAATAAAATAAAAAAATAAAGAAGCAATTTTAAAAAAGAAATTCAAACTTTTAAATTTTGCTTAGTGGTTTTTGCTTGGGGAAAATTTTAAAAGGGGGGCATTTACGTACTATTTATCGGAAATCTGCCGAAATAAGAAAGATTCTCACTCAAGTATTTGCCTTATTTACTTGTAAATTATATAGATAAAGAAGGTTTTTTTTTAATGATTTAAAAAATATATACCTCCCTAACTTCTTTTGCTTTTGGAAGAGGGGGGTTACAATCGGGATTTTACGGTAGTTATCAGTTTAAGAATTTTACTTTCCTATAATATTACTGATATCTATCTTTATTCAAAGCATCATATACATAGCTGTTTTAGAGATGGAAGTAAGCCATGTTTCGAACAAATATAATAGAAAAATTTGCAAAGTTGTTTAAGGTAATACTTTTGTATTAACAATGCATGAGAAATATTGTTGTAAATCGTATAGTAAAACAGTACATAACACTTATTGCATTTCAGAAAACATTAAATTGATTTAAGTTACAATTGATGTGTTTGTGGAAGTTTCAATACGAAATCAACTTAGTATGACGGAAATGTCTTCTATTTCAGGAAAACTATACATACTGGATCTGACATTATTTCTCATGAAGTTAACTGAATTGAGCAGAATCACAGAATGATTATTGGGGCACTTATGTACTGTTCCCCAACTTAGTCTGTTCACAAGTGCCCCACATTACTGCTTCTGTTAAATTGATAAATCATTAACATTTCTCAATTTTAGAAGAAAAAGAACTTAATCAAAAATATTTATTAGTATTCATAGTAAATGTTAAAACACTCAAATTCAAATAAATGAATAAATAAATAAAGTTATTTGCTTAACAGCTTGGAAAAAAGATTTTACTTTTGAGATCTAAAAACAGTGTTTTGGCTACAGAGAATAAACAAAATGTCAAAAAGATTAATTTTTTTTTACCATATGTCTACAGGTACTATTATCTTTAGGGTTTTTTTTTTCGAAATAAAAAAACTTATAATAACTATTGAAAAATTGCGATGTTCACATCTGCCCCCATCTCCCCTATGCATAAAACATAAACAACTCAAGACAAAAACTAGGTTGTGTTATAAACAAACATATTTGGTTTCGGTTACAATATTAAATGACCTTCAAATAGGTTTAATTATCGTAAAATAAATGTATATATTTAAAAATTGCAGAATTTAAGCCATTATTTGCAAAACAAAATGAAACAGATTCCTTATACTTAAAATATGTAACACTGAAATGTAATGGCTATCTCTGTATAGCTTCTTATTGACTTCTTTTCAATTGCATTAATAATTATTAGGTTCCCTTGGATAGATCCCCACGGAGGGCACTCCCCCCCCCCCCCCCCACGGAGAGTACTCCCCTCTCGGTCCTATATCCCTCGTGTAGATAATCAGCCGTAATAAAACAACACCAACACCATCAATTGCATTAATCATAATTTTAAACCAATGAAAACAGCTGTCAATGCAACTTCAAAAACTCGCTTCATCTCTAAGTGTTTCGACAAGTGTACGCTCATAGAGACAGCTCAAGTCATAAAAACTATGTTGTGACATAAACAAACTAATTTAGCTCAAGTAATAATATAAAATTATCTACAAATATGTTTAAATATCGTTAAATAATTTTATATCTTTATTTAACAATAGCATTAGTTAACGTGATTATTTGCTATGCAGAATAAAACAGGTTTCTTACACCTGAAATAAGTAAAATTAAAATAAGATGCCTATATCTTAGTATCTTATTGACTTCTTTCAATTTCATTAATTATAATCTTAAACCAATGGAAACAGCTCTTAATGCAACTTTAAAAACAATAAAGTATCTAGAAAAGAGTATTATTTTTTAAATCATTATTTTAACATAATCAATAATGAGAAGTTTTTTTTTCATTTAATTATATTTTGAATTACTTTCCAATCGAAATGTTCAAATACCTCATTTAAACTAAGTCCGTGTGAAAAGAAATTACGAAAAAAGGCTTAATTTAATTTTCCGTTGCATACGCGTTTTTAATTAAGAGATTAGGAGAAAAAATTCAAATTTTACATGGGCGGGAAAAGTAGGTTCCAACTATTGGGGTAAAAAGTAATAGAAAAATTAAATGGTTAATATTTGCATTAAAAAGGAAAAAAAAAAATCTTTCTATAAGCTAGGATATAAAATTTTTAAAAGTTTCTTATTTTTTTACACGAAATGCATTCAACATTTGTCTCCTTTTATTTGGATAAAGAAATGCTTTTTATTTATTTAGTGAGAATAAAAAATAAATGCATTTTAATTAAAAATAATACGAAAATTTCAGACGGATTATTTAAAAACAAAATATTGAAATCTTTAAAAAAGTTTTTAAATTTAATTATTTGTACGTCAGTATATTAGCGAAATAATTTAAACAATTAATTACCTCATTCAATAATCTTACGCTTTATATTATGATTTTTTTTAAACTGGAAAGTAAATACGATATTCTTTATTAGAGCTTTTATTGACTTATATTATTGAATTAAGTAAGGGTTCTTCTAAACGAATATTCATCTCTTTGTCCATTTTCTTTATAAAAAAAGTTAAACAATAGAAAGCAGATAATCGCTTACAAAATTTAAAAATATTGGCAGACATATTTGTGCATGTATACGAAGGCGATGTTCTATCCATCAAAATGGAAGTGAATTATACAGGGTTATCCAAAAGGTACAATAGAATTAAAAATTCAATAATTCGGCTAGTATTGACAGTAGCATAATGCGGTTTTGATATAGATACACATGAATTTTTTATATATAAAAAATAGCGCAGCAAACCCTTAGCAATGTAGTGGCCCTGAAGCTGTTGTTTGTCGATTATTTAACCCCTTCAGGACCGGTGTCATGCACAGGGTTACCAATTTAGCCTCCTTTTTTATTCAGAAATTCCGAATTGTAAAAAAAAAAAAAAAAAAAAAAAAAAAAAAAAATCTGTAAAATTACTAAAGTTTTTCTAGGAAACTGGGATTCCCACAGCTTTTTATGTAAAGGCAACAACAAAAATGCATGTAACAGACACACTTTTGCGCCGAAAATCAAAAAATCTGTAAGGTTACTAAGAATTTTTTAGGAAACTGGGATGCCCAGAACTTTTCCTGTAATTGCAACCAGGGTTACAGATAGAATTTTAGTATGATTACTGTAACTTTAGCAGATTCATTTGTAAAGTTACAGAATTCTGTAGCTTTACAAAAACTAGTTTTGTAGATTTGCAGCTTTTTTTGTACAGTTACAGATGAAAGTTTAGTAAGCATGTAACTTTACATCTGTAGAACTACAGATTTTTTTTTTTTTTTACAGTGTATTGACAATAGCATAATGCGGTTTTGACATAGATACACATGAAATTTTTATATGAAAAAAATTACCGTAGCAATTATCCTTAGCAATGTAGTGGCCCTGAATCTGTTCTTTGTCGATTATTTAACCCCTTCAAGACCGGTGTCGTGCACAATGCTACCAATTTGGCCTCCTTTTTTATTCAGAAATTCCGAATTGTAATTTTTGCTTTATTTGGGGACCGTGGACCTTTATTTGAGCAAAAATCAAAATTTATTTTTCTGTGTATTATTATTATCCACACTGTAAAAAAAAAAAAAAAAAAAAATCTGTAAAATTACTAAAGTTTTCTAAGAAACTGGGATTCCTACAACATTTTATGTAAAGGCAACAACAAAAATGCATGTAACAGACACACTTTTGCGCCGAAAATCAAAAAATCTGCAAGGTTACTAAGAATTTTTTAGGAAACTGGGATGCCCAGAACTTTTCCCGTAATTGCAACCAGGGTTACAGATAGAATTTTAGTATGATTACTGTAACTTTAGCAGATTCATTTGTAAAGTTACAGAATTCTGTAGCTTTACAAAAACTAGTTTTGTAGATTTGCAGCTTTTTTTGTACAGTTACAGATGAAAGTTTAGTAAGCATGTAACTTTACATCTGTAGAACTACAGATTTTTTTTTTTACAGTGTATTGACAGTAGCATAATGCGGTTTTGACATAGATACACATGAAATTTTTATGTGAAAAAAATTATCGTAGCAATTACCCTTAGCAATGTAGTGGCCCTGAAGCTGTTCTTTGTCGATTATTTAACCCCTTCAAGACCGGTGTCGTGCACAATGCTACCAATTTGGCCTCCTTTTTTATTCAGAAATTCCGAATTGTAATTTTTTGCTTTATTTGGGGACCGTGGACCTTTATTTGAGCAAAAATCAAAATTTATTTTTCTGTGTATTCTGTGTACATCAATTTGTACTGAGTCATTTGTGAAAAACCCCATGCAGATGCGATGATTTTTCGGAAAGGTACAAGTGATATAATTTTGTACACAAACAATTTTCCAGCCCTTTAATATAGTACTTTAAATCTGTTTTCTCAAAACTGATTTTTCAACGTTTTTAGACTTTTGGAATGCTTCATGCATCTTAATTTTTTATCAAAATTCATGAAATTGATAAGGAAGAATCCTGATATTGCTTACCAAAAAAAAAACAAAAAAAAACAAAACAAACTGTGTTTGCATTTTAAAATTTGTCTTCATTAAGATAATCAAATTTGATTTTTAACCTATTAAAAGGCAAAATTTTTCTGAAAATCGATATGGAATTCAGAAAAAGATCTCTAAAATTTAAATATTCTCGGGATTAAAAAATCGATACACAGATTTGTTCGAGTTTTAAGTGGCTAAAAGGTAAAATCGAGGAAACATCTCAAAAATTAAGACGCATTTAAAATTTCGTTTTAAAATTTTTATTATTTTTTTTTTAAATCTTAAAATTGCAATAAGATTGGAAATTTCTTTTACGATGTTCTATATACTTATGGTGAAATGTATATTTGCACAAAATTTCATATCGGTATGATGAAAAAAAAATAATGTCCGCCGTCCCCTTAATGACAGACATTTTGTGATCACAAAAGGTACAATTTATTCTTTCGGAATTTCTGTTATTAATTTAAAATTTCTGAATAAAAAGGGAAGCCATCCTTGCAACCCTGGTCACCTATACATTCCATATAGCGTGCGTATGGATTTTAATTTTTTAGTACTAGAATATTTTAGAAATAATCTTTGCCTATAATCTAATCGTAGAATTCTTTGGATTAAATAAGGCGAAAAATATTACACGAAGTTACTGGTATTAAAAATGAAAATGTCGTTGAATTACGCCGGTCCTGAAAGGGTTAAACCATCATGTGATAGAAATCACAGCAGAAAACATTTTCGATGCTCCGAAAAATGAAGATAATTAAATTAAAGGTCTTTAAAAACTGAAATGAAGGCAATTTAAATGTTTATTATTAGCGATTTTGATTTTAAATTATTTATTTATTGCGGAAAAATGGGAATGAATAAAGTTTAAAGAACCGTTGAAACTAATAAGTTTAGATTAAAATATTTAACTGAGATAGGTAGAATTAGTTATTGTGGTCATCAAATTAATTAATGTTTTAATTAGGAGGTTTATAATGAAATTTAGAACCGTTTAAAATATAAGAAATGTTGTTTTATTTTATAACATGCATCTATTTAAATGTATGGCAACCAATACGATTTCCGTATATTTACAGTTGTTTTTTCACTGTTTGTTTATATTGGAATAAGTTATACTGTATTTTCCAACTTCGACTCTTAAGATGCAAAATTAAAAATTTTTTGCCTTTTTTTTTTTTAACCATGTCTCTCACCACTAAATTTTATTCGTTATTTTTCATCCAATATTTCATCTAAATTTTTTGTAAGAATGCTAATAAAATTTAAGCGAAGAAAACTTATAAAATTTAGTGGTGAGAGACTATCCGCTGGCGCCTAGACTTTTACACCCCTGGGCATAGGTGGCTAAGATTTAAGGATTTCGAATACCCTTTTTTTCTCAGCGACATCTGTTACAAACTGAACGTTTGTAATCTTAGTTATATTTGGAACTGCTCAACGCTGCTGTACAAACTGAAACATCAATTACTGGTAGCAAACTTAATAAAAAAAAAAAGAAGAAGAAAACCTTTATTAACACATCCCATGTTTTACTGTACTGTCGTGGAAAAAAAAAGTAAACACCCCTATTAACACCTGAACAAATCATTGTAGAAGAAAGTTACTGCTACCGAACGATTGGAAATAAAGTCTACTTTTAAATGATGTATATAAAATTTGCTTAGGGGCCATATACATATTAAAACGAACCCAAACTTCCTTTTTTTTTCAATGGCAATACCCAATTTTAACAAGATATTTCAAATCTTTGGTTCAAATTATGCCTAGACACCAAATTTCAAGTCATTTGAATGATAAGTTTCTGAATTACAAACATTCAAAATGTAGTGCTTCTAATGTTAAATTACATTTTCCTATTTTTATTAATATCTCCTGAAATTACACTGCTAATGTGCTAATTGTTTGTGTATCAATAATACTGAAATACTCAAACATAAATACATTGAATTTGCAATTTTAATAATTTTATGATATAAACTATGAATTACGAAATTATTATTTAAAAATAATTATGAATTGCAACCTACAATTTTTTTATGGATTTAGATTTATTAAGTCCTGCTTTATGGAAATCCGAAATTTCACATTTTTCTTCCAAGTAGTTTTCAAATTATGCTTAAAAAACAGCAAAATGGTGGTTTTAGGGACCATCTATGATAGAAATTACTAGATATCTTGAAATTTCTCATGCTATCTTGTAATCTAGATAGCAATTCAATGACTTCAATGACTTCTTGATTGGCACTTAAGATGCCTTGATCAAGAAGCTCTCTCAGTCAGCAATCGACTACCGAACATCAATTTGGATACAGCTCCTAAAATACACTTGTTTTAAAATAATTAATTTATCGGGAATTTATTGTACGAATTGCATAAAATTTTGTTAGGCTAATTGGAGGGTGTAGAGTTCGTTTATGCTGTCAGAATTGTGTACTGCTATTGTAAAAAAACAAAGTTATGGTTCGTTTTAATATGTATATGGTCCCGTAAGCAAATTTTATATACATAATTTAAAAGTAGGCTTTATTACCACTCGTGTGGTACCAGTAACTTTCTTCTACTATAATTTTTTGCAGAGTTAGTAAGGGGTGTTTACTTTTTTTTTCCACGCACATTTCTGGGATAATCGCATCGTGTAATTATATGTACTTATGAAGTCATTATCTTTTTATTTCTCTTATGTCTTTTGGATCACCCAGTTCAATATTCAATGCAGTTCGATTAATTAATCGAATTATGGCAAACTTCGAAAAGTTCAATATAAACATCAAATTTTGACAACGTACTATTGCAGCGAAAAATAAAGATAATTAAGTGAAAAATCGTTAAAAAACTATATTAAAAGCAATTTAAATGTTTATTAGTAGTGATTTTGATTTTAAATTATTTATTTATTGGGGAAAATAATTTATTTATTTTAAATAAGAATGAATAAAGTTTAAAGAATTGTTGAACAAATAAGTTTAGATTAAAATATCTAACTGCAATCGGTAGAATTAATTAATATGGCCATGAAAAATAATTAATGTTTTAATTAGGAGGTTTATAATAAAATTTGAAACCGTAAAAACTATAAGAAATGCTATATTATAAAATTTAGATTTTTCGCTACATTTTACTTTCGGAAACAAATAGGAAGTTATTGGATCAAGTAGTTTAAGAGTTATGTATATTTATAATTTAGAACTTTGATGATTGGCAATTTTAAGCACAACTGGAGGACAAAAAACGTTACTTGGCTGAATGACTTGTAATATTGTTTTCACATTTACATATTTCAAGCTTCTAGAAATGGATTTCTGTTAAAGAAAATTACTAAGTTACAAGCCATATATATATATATATATATATATTATAATGCTAAAAGTCACCGGACACTTTCAATTATAGACATTTTATGAAATATCTAGAACTATATTTGACAAATTCTTTTATAATTGCCGGTATGTAAAGAACATGTTTGACTTTATACGTTTCAGCGACCGCAGTAGGTTTACCATTGTGTTTTCCTTAACCCAAAGGTATGAAAACATGAAGAACTGGGAGCAGGAAAACACAATGGTAAATCTACGAGTCAGCCGCTAAAATAGGATTTTCAGGTGTTTTCCACCAAGATAGGACTTGGCACACCGATTGCGTTTTAATATGTGAATCGAGATTTAACTAATTCTGGAATTTTAGCCGTCAACTCTAGGAGGTGATTGTCTGTGCTGACACCTCCCGGTCTATAATATTGGTGTTAAAATACCTATTGGAAAATTAGAGGAAGAAATTCAGTTGATGATTCATAATTGGAAAACATAAGGAAATATCAGTATGTACATATGTTTGCGGATTCAGTTACATAAATGATATCTATTATATTCCAAATTGTAAAAAAAAAAAAAAAAAAAAAAAAAAAAAAAAAAAAAAAAAAATGCGCCATGTCACGATTTAAGTATTTTAATCTGAATTAACTGTAGCAATTTATATTATTTTTTTCTTAATTATGCAATATGCACACACAGATACATACACACACACACAGAGAGAGGGTGTCCTATAAGTTCATACGGGTCAATATCTGAAAATTGGACAATTTGCGTCCACTGCCAATAATATATCATTAATTGTACTAAAACCAAAAACTGAAAAATGTAATATATTGAAACATTTGTTATAATAATTACCAATGATAAATGCACATATAATGATGTATAAATAATTAATTTTAAGCTTTAAACAAAGTAAATCATCATTTCAGTCCCTGCCCCCAGGTACAAATATCCAATATTAAATGTATGCTGTAAACATTTCTATAAATATTATTAACTTTTGCTATTATATATTTATACCTATATATATACAATATGGGAAAATATAATTCACCTTAATTAGTATAGATTGTATAGTAAAATATTGCAGTAAATATATTTGTCCCTGAGGTTGACCATCATCTTAGTCCCTCTAAACACACATTTAGGATAACAGATACTAGATGGCGCTGGCAGAATTATTTACATTGCAATAACAACTAAAGTTCATCTAGCCACCATGGATGAAGGTAAATTGTTCTTCTCTTTGTTTCATATTTAGAAATATTTAGTTTTTGTTCTGAATAGGGATTAGTATTTTTTTTATAGCATCATTCATGTCCCCATATTTAACTTTTTATTTATAAAAAAAAAAAAAAAAAGCTTTTTGCAATTTTATTTATGTAACATAGAAATCTCACATGGCATATTTAATAATTTACATTTGTGCAAAATGATTCAACAAAATGGCTGTGCAGCTGTTAAAACAAAAACATCACCTCAGTCCCCATCATCTTAATCCTAATTATTAGAAACGTATTATGATGTTAACAGACACTTTCTTCCATTAAAGTTTATCCTACGCATAAAATATAAATCCTTTATCTCAAAACACTACAGAATTTAAAGGACAAAATATGTATCATAGTATATAATTGTATGTGGTAAGTTGGTACATTAATTTTTAAAAATAAAAATTTTGGAGTGAAATTGTTCGTTTTTCAGATATTGACCCATCCAAAATTCTAAAATTCATAAATTAAGAAACTTTCGTGTCATAGTGCGGTTTGCACTATACGACTGGTCGGATATTGTGCGTATGCTTTTTTAAATATCGAATTTCTTGTTGTTGTTTTTTTTTGTGCTACAAAAATTCCGACCATTTGCCAATCCTACACAACAGAAATGTAGTTAATTTTTTATGAGTCTTTGAAATGGGAACGGACTTGTGGGACTTTTTGAACTTTTTTTTATTCTTCACGAAAAATTCTACTTTTTGAAAAATCTTATGGTACAAACCTCACTCTGATATGACAATTTCTTAAATTTGATGAATTTTTTAAATGTGAACTTTTAGATATCTATTCTGGATTTTTTTTTTCTATTACCACAAAGTTACAGTGCAATTGTACTACGATACAGCAGTTTATGGATTTTATATATATTTTTAAAATGTGAACTGACTTATGCATCCTGTATTTTTTTTTCAGACTTTTATTTCTTCTGCGCATTATACATGCTTTGGATTGATGTTAGTAACTCTTGCTTAACCCCTTAACAGTCGCAGTAAATTGCTGTTTAAAAATTCAAATTGCTTATTGGTACCACATTTTTTTGTAAAAAAAATATTCACCTTATGTAATGACAGGTAAAACGATACCATAATAAAGCCAAATACACTATTTTATAAAACTGGTGGGAATCAAACAATCTGAATAAAAGTCACATCCTGTGAATATCACGGGAGCCAGAATTAAGGGGTTAAATAGATATCTAGTCAAGTTCTTTTTTTTTTTTTGGTGTGTGTGTGTGTGTGTGTCAAAAATCATTAGACCAATTTTAACAGGTGATAGATCACACTACGGCAAATAATTTTGCATGGGAATCTAAGGTCTTTATACATTTATTAAGTAAAAAAATACAGGCTGTGGTAGTACAAAGCATACAAGTGTACGCGTCCAAATGAAGCCTCGATTCTTGTTCCTAGTTTTAACAATAATGGCGACGTTTTAACGAATATGAACAGACTCACATTTCTTTCCATATAATCTAATCATGCCACGTTACATTTTATGCGAAGAAGTGTTAGAAACGGACACTATCCAGCTGAAATAATAGACTCCCCACTTTTCCGAATTTAATTGATATTATTTAAGATTATTTTGTTTCGAAAAAATTATATATGATTCTCTGAAAGGTTTATTACACAGAAAAAATAATGAAAAAAAAAATCCGAGATACATTTTTCATATAATACGTCAAACTTTTCTTCTGTTGCACATCTGCAATATAAGTAAAAACTACTGTCGTGTGGCTGTTTTACGCTAAAATAGTGCAAATTAGTAAATATTTTAATAAGTATGTCTCCAAATACCTTATTTTATATAATTACTTATATTATAAAACTTAACATTTAATCCTTTAATTCCCATGATAGAATACGATCTAGGAATTACGTAGTTCAGAGAATCTGACTTTACACCAGAAAGTTTCAATGGTTAATTTCGCTTTATTTAAATACGGAATGTCTGTTATTAATTGAAGCAGATATTGCTATTTTAATTTTCCGGTGTGAATTAGGTATATACGAATAAAAAAATGTATTAAATTCAAAACACTGCTGTTTGTATATATGTAAAACTGCGTACTAAAGGGTTAAGGTCCCACTGATGAAGACAAAATAACTCTTTGAGCAATTTTCAACTTTTCATGTCAATGAATTTAGTTAATATGTTAAAAATTTCATTAAAATATTCTTTTCTTTGTTAAAGTTGTAAATAAAAATTAGCGAGACACCTAGCAATTTTGACTGAATAATATCTTATGATCTCGATTTCCTGTACAAAGATTGCTTGTTTTGGTTTGCTCCAGCACCCCTTTAAAGCTATGTCGAAAGACTTTTACCCTAATTGCGTGCGCATATGTGTGGTAATCATTGTGTGCACGCTTATTTTTACAAAATGAAAAACAATTTAAAACATATTAAATTTCCTGAAAATTAAAAGTGTATAAAGGAGTTTTATTAACGTACAGTATATAAGAAACTATAAGGAAACGAATATGTTCAATATGTATTAGAAAATTAAATTATTTCCGTATTCCCCAGGAAGGTATGGTACATTCTGTAATTTTTTAAACTAAAATAATTTTCTAAATTTTCCATAAAATAAACGTTATTATTTAAATTGTTAGATTATTATTATTTAAAGTTAATAATAGTTAGATTATTATTATTTAAAAAATGCCATCCCGAAATTGCGCGAAAAGTATAAAGTCCAGGCTAGCTCTAGTCTGAGCCTGAAGAAAACAGTAAAATCAGGCCCGACCACGTCGGAAATTAAAGAAAAAATTATGTTTTGTATGGCGAATTGACTGTCATCAATCTTTCCCAGAAGCTTGTGATTTTATGTGTATACTATAATGCGTATGTCTGTGTACACAATACATATGTTATATGTGCACAGCTGCCAACTTGTACGGATTTTTCCTACCACTAAAATTTAATGGAAAAATTTGCCTAATTCAATCGCCGAATTGCAGTGAATATTGATAATTAAATAAGGCATAAATTTTTGTTATATTTTAGTGGTAGCAAAAATCCGTACAAGTTGGCAGCTATGTATGTGTTTGAAATCATAACTATTGCTATAATGTAATATAACATCTAAAATTAATGCACTGAAAAGGGAATTTATAAACTTTTTGGTAACCAAAATAGCATAACCAAACTTAACCCCTTTGAAGGCGGTGATACATTATTTATACCACTTAATTTTAATACCAAACTGTCAATTGGAGCCGGATTTTTTAAAAAAAATTTATTATAATGTACGCGGAAAAAAAAAAATAACCTTCAGATCAATTTGTTTGTAAATTATGGTGACATTTATTCATGTCAATATTTTCGCAACAGAATTATTTTGCCGCTGAAAGGGTTAATACACCACTTTTCTACTATTAAGACTACGCTAAGATTTTATACTATTGATATTTTTAACACATCATTTTCTTTGTTCTTTACATTTGGAGCTAAATACACAAGATTAAAATGGCGGTAATACGGATTTAATTAACTATTTATAAGCACCATGTATCTAAAGTAAACCAAATGCTACATATTTTAGATAAATTGAAATTGATTAATCAATAATAAATCATGCTTGCAAGATAAATCTTTATTCATGTCAATAACACATCATCATTTTTGTAAAATAAATGGCAACTTAACAGTTATTTCAGAATAATCTATTTTTTTTTAAATGAGACAAGCAATTTTTTAATCTATAATTGTGATTATTAATTGATGGTTGAATAATTAAGATGCATCACATTTGGTTAAAAAATAATAAAAATGAAAATTTAATCAATATTTTGCAAAATTAATACTTTAATTGTTACACGTGTTTATTTCATGTCGTTTAAATCGTTTACCTTTAAATAGCATCCATGTTTCCATGTAATTTAATTTTATCAAAATTTGTGATAATTAATTGTCAGCAACTAAAAGTGAATCTTGGAAAGGAGAATCATTTTTTGTTCATATTAAGCGGATTAACTTTTACTTTTGTTCTTTAGTAAGGAATTGGGATTGTTTTGTTTCTTAAAACAACATATGCAATAAAACAACCGCATCATCAGCAATTTAACCTTCCAAGAATTACAATGTATAATAAATACAATGTAATACAGAATTGTATAATTAAATAGTGACATTGAATTGTTATATGTGTTTATTTCAAGTCGTTTTAATCGTTTACCTTTAAACAACATCCGTGTTTCCATGTAATTTAATTTTATCAAAATTTGTGATAATTAATTGCCAGTAACTAAAAATGCACCTTGGAAAGGAGAATAATTTTTTGTTAATATTAAGTGGATTAACTTTTACTTTTGTTAGTTATTAAGGAATTGCGATTGTTTTGTTTCTTAAAACAACATATGCAGAAACAATCGCATCATGCGCATTTTATAAACTTTCAAAGAAGTACAATGTATAATAAATACAATGTAAGCCATAATTACATAATTAAATGACATTTTACATCGACATTTTATCTTTTAATTAAAACTAATTTCCTTTTATAACAAATGTGTTGTTTTATTGACAGAGCGAAAATTTAAGCAATATTTTGAAAAATTATTAATTTAATTGTTATAGGTGTTTATTTCATGTCGTTCAAATCGTTTAACTTGAAACAACAACCATGTTCCTTGTAATTTAATTTTATCAAAATTTGTGATAATTAATAGCCAGTAACTAAAAATGCACCTCGGAAAGGAGAATAATTTTTTGTTCATATTAAGCGGATTAACTTTTACTTTTGTTAGTCATTAAGGAATTGCGATTGTTTTGTTTCTTAAAACAACATATGCATAAACAATCGTATCATGCGCATTTTATAAACTTTCAAAGAAGTACAATGTATAATAAATACAATGTAAGCCAGAATTATACAGTGTGTCCACGTGTAACCTGACCGACCTTTATTTTCGCAACCGTTGGTCCTAGATGCATACTTCCAATTACAAAAGTGGTCAAAATTACGTGCAAAGTTAAGATAAAAAAAGTTTGAAGCGAAAAAATAATTAAGCGAAGAATTACAGAATCCAAATTTTTATACGGTCCCCCGATCCTATAAGTTATATTTAGTAAAATTTAACTGTTACACTGACAAGTAAGGCAAAAAAAAAAAAAAAAAAAAAAAAAAGGCCCGTTATTCTACGATTAAAATTGACAGAGTAATAGCTGTTTAAAGTTGGGGCATATTTTTTTCTGCAAATTAGTGGTCATTCACCAATTTAGTGGAAATATAATTTCGTCAGATATATTAAAGAAATTGTTTAGGGTAAAATTAGCATTGCAATATAAATTTAAAATCTTTAGTCATTGTGACATATTACTGAAAAATATACAATTTGTACTGAACATATAAGAGGATAAAAATAACAGAATTTTTGTTAAATAAAAGGATGAAAAACAACAGCCTCAATTCTTTACAAAAATGATACATATTTTAAAATGCTGTTAGATTACACCGTCTTTCAAATTATGGGTTGTGCCATGTTTTTTAGCTTTTGAAAATAGATTCACATGTATTTTTTAGCGCTGAATCCGAAAATGACCTCCATTTTGAACCATCACGTCAGGATTTTTTTCAAATCGCAAATTTCCAAGCTAAAAAGCTCAAAGTTAAAATTGATCCCCCTTAACCTCCCAATCTCATCGGACCGCAGAGATGTTTAGCTGTAAGAAACCACAAAATTGAATAAATTATTGAAATTAATAAAATTAAACTGAATAAAAAAGTCTTACATCTATTTTATAGTATCACATTTTTCGCTATTTTTTTACCTTGAAATTTACGATTTGCGAAAAATCCTGACATGATAGTTAAAAGTGAAGGTAATTTTTTTATTTAGCGTTAAAAAATACATAAAACGTAATTATAAAAGTAAAAAAAAAAAAACAACCATCGCAGGTTTATGTTATCTAATCTAAAACCATTTCTTAAACTTGTTGATGGTAATCTATCCGAATTTTGTTGTGTTATCCTCTAATATAAGTATGTATAAGATGGTAAGAGTCGAAAATCATAATAATATT